>OW152822.1:14973720-16356932 GCA_933534255.1 Iphiclides podalirius
TGACATTTCCGCCTTTAATTATTTCACCGAGAATATCACAACCGAAAATAATATCAACCCGAGATATATAACCGTTACCGTAATCTGAATAACTCGATAAATTAAAATTCGTCGCAACATACGTAGTTGGAGTCTTCAGTAAATCCGCATAAAACGCATAATAATAACCGATTTTTATTATTAATATTCCTATTTGAACTAAAATATAACTGAACAACAAAATTACTAATTTGTCCCTGCGATCCGCCGATACCGGACAACGGGGTAACAAAATAATATTTTTCCAAACCCTTCGCCATTTTGAATTTACTCAACACAAAGAAAGTAAGTTAACGTTCCCGCGTTTTTTTACGTATACCTACATTTATAATATTATATTACCGATACCGAAAAGAATTGTATAAATTACCGAGATATTAATTATAGATACTAACAATAACAAATTGAACCGAATTTTAAACACGTAATAACTATGAATATATTCTCCCGACAGGAACAACCATCCGAGCGAAGAAGGTCCAGAAATTATGTTCACTTCTAATTTGTAGTGGACTGTACTTTTTAGGGCTGATAGATTGAATCTTCGGAGCCTATTCATGTACACACATTAGGTACCCAACAGCGAACTCAAAATACGCACCTTGATATCGCTTCTTGAGGCACGTGGACAACAGCGGCAGCGGCGATCGTCCCGACATAAATATGAACAGTTCCAGCTTCCGAAAACTCTTATTATTAGTCTATACACCAATATTTAACACCAAACAAGGATAAATTTACACAATTATATTTTATCCAAGGTTTTACAAGAGGTATGTAGATGACACCTTCACCATTTTACCAACAAGTAAAGTTAATGCATTTCTAAACCACCTTAACTCAGTAAATTCCAAAATACAATTCACTATGGAATTAGAGCATAATAACTCTTTAGCTTTCTTAGATGTTTTGGTCATCCGCAATCCAAATAACACTGTAAGTCACACTGTGTATAGGAAGGCAACCCATACAAATAGATACCTAAACGGTGATTCTCACCACCATCCATCCCAGTTAGCTACCGTGGGTAAATCTTTGTTTCAGAGAGCACAAGGGATCTGTGACCAACAACACCTGGCCGCTGAGCTTCAACATGTCAAGCAAGTTCTGCATGACAACAAGCTTCGAGCACCGCGCCTACGTCACAGTGACCGAGTGAAACCAGCCACAGTGGAGCGAGTACCTGCTGTTCTACCATACGTCAGAGGAGTCACCGACAAGATTGGCTATATCTTAAAGCAGGCTTCAATTAATACATTCTACAAGCCGCTGAAGAAGATTAGTCAGTTTTTTTACCATCTGTCAAGTGTAATATCCCTCTGCAAGATCCAGGAGTGTACAAACTTGACTGTGAATGTGGGCTCTCTTACATAGGTCAAACGAAAAGAGCAATAAAAACCCGCGTGAAAGAACATATAGCTGACATCAAACACAATAGATTGAACAAGTCTGCAGTTTGTGAGCACATTTTGAATAGACCCAACCACTACATCAGGTTTGACAAACCACAGATCCTTGCAAAAGAACACCGATTCCTCCCAAGGATGATTCGCGAGGCTATTGAAATTAAAAAACACCCTAATTTCAATAGAGAAGAAGGTTGGGTACTACCATCAGCTTGGGATCCTGTCATCAATAAAATTAAATCTAGGCCCAAACGAACCACTAATGCAAGACAAGATACAATTAGCTCCCTCTGCATAGATCGGACACAAAATTAATAATCAAAAACTGACGGTAGCCCGGGTTAACTATGACAATCAGACGTCTAACACCTCAGTCTGTCCCGTGACCATGAACGCTGTAAAGGGTTCGAAACGTCGGGAATTAAAATTAAAAAAATAAACGCGATAAATCCGTAAAATTAGTTTCATTTATAATGTGTAATCGCGTAAATACAAGAAAAAAAGTACTATATTTGTTTGTACATAAAATTTATGACCATTTTCTGGCAAAACGAAGTGACGTTGCTTAGAAGTACATGTGAAATAGTTTGAATTTTCGAAGATGGAGTTTTATAGAATGCGTGCAAATGGCGTTGAAAAAATGATGGCCGGCAATTAATAACGAAGACCTGTTAATAAGTCCAAAAAAAAAATTAGCCCCCTAAAGTACATGAAGAAGTTCTACTCCCTTCTAAAGGAAAAACATTATGACTGTCAAATAGTAAAATTAAAAGAAATAAAAAGTAGAAACTATATTAAACAAGGAGACTAGATACTTGTATGTAGTGTCCAAAAATTTTAACGTTTAAAAGGGCCGCTATAAAACTGAGGTTGGTTCATTCTTACAAAAAATTGTACAGTGGTACAAACATAATAAAAATGTAATATATTCTTTGAGAATCAGCCTTTTAATATACCACCTTATTCATAATACATTTTATTTCATAAGGCTTCTAAATACAAAACAGAGACTCAAACTGAAATAATTTGTGGAATAATCTTGTTAAATGGTAATTTGTTCTTCAGAACGTAATTATCCCTTTGCTAAAACATAATTAATTCAAAACTCAAATATTCTTGGAACAATTTTAATTAGTATTTATATATAAAAAGGAATATTCTACTTGTTTGTGATTTGACTAATGTTTTTCAACTTTTTATGCAAGTGTGCTCGATTCCGTGTCATCATCGTACATTTCAACGGTGGTAGGGCCACGCAACAGCCTTCCATGTTGCATGAATGCGCAGATCCATCCAGAATATCTAAAGTAAACATACTGAAAAAGGTAATGCATGGCGTAAATTATTGCACATATCAATAAACCAGATCAAAAAACAGATTATACAAAACAAGTCAAGTGCGAATACCTACTGATTATACAGCCATAATAAAATTGATGGATAATCATCACCGATGTTCTCAGAAACGGATGGACCTAGCAAGTTGAAATTTATACCAGATACCGAGGTCTATAGTCCCTATTAGGTTAACAAAAATCAGTACTAATATTCAGATATATTAAATTAAAGTCACGCTACCGTGCTTTCACCTTAATCTCAGTACGTTTTTTGTCATTAATTGTCAGAGAAAAATATGTAGATAAACTAGATAAGATGGATAGTGTCAGCTATGCGCATTTGTCCCATCCCATTTGAGTAAATAGTAGTAAAAGACTTTTTAATAAATAATATTACGTATAGTTTGGTAAAAATTTCGTATGGAACGTTTACAAAATTTTTATTGATCAAAGGCAAATTGTATTATTTCTGGTACGTTGCCCCCGTGTGTCGTTTTAATTAAACGCTGGGCACAATTATTCATCTTCAACTGCAGCGGACTGCCCCCTACAATGGGAGTTTTCTAAAAGAGTAGAAAATTCAATAGTTCAATTAGCTTAACGGCCTTGACTAGATGCCAGCGGACGCATATTTGACGTTCCGTTACATGCGAACTCTTGCAATTATTGTGGAACGAACGAAAATAAACGAGAACATTTGACGGTGAAATTTCTAAGATTTCCAGTATTTTCCAACATAGATTCTGCATTTCGAGCAAGAACTGCAGCGGTGCAGTATTTCAATAAGAAATTGTACACATAGAATAAAATCTTTGTAAAGTGAAAACTGTACATGCATTGAATTGTTTAAAAAATAAAAAATGCAACCAATCAACACGGGGCAATATCGAAGTAAATATTTACTTTTAAATTATAGTACTTTTTTAGAATATTATATTCTAAGCACGAATGATAATTTAATTTTAAGTAAATAGTAAATTAACAGCCTATACAAGTCGCACTGCTGGGCAAAGGCCTCACCTATACGGAGAGTATTTTAATAAATAAAATAATCTGTACACACTATGCGTGGGCATAGTACGGGTGTACTATGCCCATGCAAACCCACTTCACATATCTCATAATATGCATTTTTCCTCACGATGTTTTCTATGCACGTAACATTTCAGCACTTAAAATTAACATTGAGCTATCACGGCTCACGAAATTTGTTTTAAAAGTCAAATAAATTAATATTTTGCTTTGTTAACTAAAGTTACAAGCTCGATCTTAGACGACGCAGACGTTCATTAAGATACCTTTCAATTAGTTTGTTTTTTCTTCTTACTGAAACTGTTACATGGAATTGAGTTAAATTCGAGCCATAAATAGGTCACTCGCTCCATTAACATATTGCTTACTTTGTATTCGAACTATCTAATTGGACCCAGGAACGTCCCACTAAACTTAATTGACTAATAATAAGTAACAAAAAAACCGATTGCTAATAGCTAATAGCTTGTATACTTTGATGTGTTTTTTTTTTTATTTGATTCATTTTTAAGCATACAGTAAGCGCCACGCTGTCAATTCCATATACAGATACTAAAACACTAGTCTCCTAAAAAATTTTGCTTATGTGAGAAGGCGGCAACCGAGTTTGCGGTTCACCTAATGTTAAGTGAAAACCGGCGCCAGTTGACAAATTCTAACGTACGTAACCGGCACGTATGCGCTACTTCGAATCCCAAAGATTTTTTTTTAATATCCAAAAATGCAACTAGAAAGCTCATTAAATTAAACATAAACTTGACTACTTCATTTATATCCATTTATCTTTTTAATATCGGATAATGGGATTCGAAATAGCGCATACCTTCCGGTTAGTCACATTTTTAAAGCTCTCTAAATCGTAAATACAATTTATATTATATTATATATATATTTATAATCGTAAACTACAATTTATACGGTAAAAATATTTGTATGTCAAAAATGTTTGTATAATTGTATCTGGATTGGGGACATATATAGGTATAACGTAATCAAATCAAGTTTTTTTACCTGTCCGCTTCGCGTGGAATGCCCCATAATATACTACACAACCTCAACGCGGACTTCACATGTCTTCGAAGTATTTTTTAATAACTGCCAGTAGCCCGGAATATGACACTCACGGCCGGTTTCTGAAACACTGATCATCGTACATGTCAACTAATCAGCTGTCAAATGGCTTTTCAAATGTTATTTGGGTTGCCAAAAGTATTTTTAAATTCTTGAATTGATCATTCTGATTATTAAGAAGATCATTCTGACCAATTCAGAGAGTCTAACAATCCTTTTGGCAACCCAAATAACATTTGAAAAACCATTTGACAGCCGATTAGTTGACATCTACGATAATCATTGTTAGAGAAACCGGGCGTCAGACGTCCAACGCCTCAGTCAATCCCATGTGACCATGAAAAAGGTTTCGAAACGTCCGACTAATCCGTAAATCTACTTTAATTTAACATTTTTTTATTATGATCACATCATTCTGTGTTGTAAGGACGTTTTTCTAACATAAACTTCACGTGGACAAACACCCAGATGCGAAATAACTATCTGTGAGTCACACAAATAGCTGTCCCGTGTGGGAATCGAACACACGACCCCCGACGCCGAATCCAATACTTTGGCAACTGCGCCACGGAGTCATTTTGTTATTTTTTCCCTTTTTTTTAAAATTCTTTCTTATGTGAAAAACACCAGTTCATATTTTAAGATCGAAAAATATTATGTATATTTCATTACTCAGTACTTTGTATCTACATGTGATTCCCAAAATACATGATTAACCAAAAAAAAAAAAAACAAACCTCCTCCAGGTACTGTTAGTTTTAATCACGGAATAAATCATTTGTTAATGTTTCAATTGCAATTTCATTAACGCTGGCAGCGGGATTCGGGTATTCGGGTTGCTCGAGTGTATTAACGTAGCGCCCGGGCACTGAGCTACCACTGCTCTATTAATTACTAGCGACCAGCCCCGGTTTCGCACGGGTGTAATGTATTATAGTAGTACATTTAATCCTTCCTCTTTAATCATTCTGTCTATTAAAAAAACACTAAAACAAAAAATAAACAAACAAATAAAACAGATTTAAAGATCTAAGCATACATACGGACAGACAGACAGAGGGACGATTTTGTTTTATGGTATATAGTGATGTAAAGGTCATGAGGGTGATTTGTTTCGAGGGCAAGCATGTGCATAAGTAACCCAATTATTCCTTTCTTTATAAGCGCAGGACACAGAGCTAACTTCAAAACGTATTTTTTAATAGTATTCTTTACGAATATTTCCATCACTGAAATATGAATTACTTCATTTTATTAATAAAAAAAAGTGTGTGTACACGCGTTACAAGTTATACTTCCTTGTCATAACAAGATTAAAATGTTTTCAAAAGTTTTGTAAAAATCATAAAAATCATTTGTAAGAATCATAAAAATTTACTCTCATAATTTTTCCCTAAGGCGGGATATCACACAAGAAGGGTTCAACAAGAGTTGTCAAAAATAGCAGTTACGGTTGAGATGTTCGTTACGATACGTCGATCCAGATCTTAAGGAATGTTTGTGCAGAAAATAATGACTCTGACCTTTACAAACGGACTGTCCAATAAACTCGTCGGCTCCAATAAATAAATATGGCAGCCATAATATCGGACAATTTGAGATTTCGCGAAAGGAAATATGGCAGTTCTGAATATAATTTATTACTTAATATGATAACTTGTGCCACATCTTCTCCAAAGAACTTTTTACATACAGTTACGATATCGCTTCGTAAACCATTCGTTAATATGAAGAAAGCTATCTATGCTATTATTATTATTTTATGTGAAAAGTTGCCAAGCGAACAGGCGGTTCACCTGATGTTAAGTGAATACCGCCGCCCATGGACATCTGCTACACCCGAGGGTTCCAGATGCATTGACAACCTTTTGAAATTTGGGCTTCGGCTACCTCACTCACCAGACGAAACGCGAAAGTATTATACTTCCACTTTACGCCGGTCTTCTGTGTGGTCGTGGTACTTACCCGGACGAGGCTGCCCATTCGTTCAACAGCCGAGGCTGCCGTGTGGTCCTAACACCGTTTGACCATTAATTAGTGTAATGTCTCTTAAGCATTTGCTTCTAATTAAAAGCACTTAATGATCCTTCGTAATCCCATATTCAGTATTATGTTTAAACCTGTCAGGAAAGGACAGAATCGTACACAAATAAATAAATATTTCAGGACACATTTTTACACAACGTTTTCTAGTTCCAAACTAAGCATTGCCTGTACTATAAGTACTAGATAACTCATAAAGTTACTTTTCTTTCGTAAATAAATATATATACACCCAGACACTGTGAAAACACTATGTTCACCACACAATATTTTACCAGTTGTGGGGATCGACCCACTGGAGCAAGAGAATGAGTCATTACAAACTACGCCAATACGTAGTGATTGTCAGATAAATCAAGACATGCTTATATAATACATTTCTGAAACCTGTTAATAGGCAGGCTTTGCGCATTTACTGGGCTTTTGCTGTAGAAGCGGATACACCGTCCCATGAACGAGTTACTGAATCTGTGGAGTCTACTAATTGGGGTTATAAACGTGTTTATCTATTCTATTTCAACTCGACATACCATTGCAAAACACTATATGGCATTATGTTATTAAAAAAACTAAAATAAACAATGTTGGCTGTTTTTAAATCAGTCAGCCATCTTATTTTCTTTATAGCATACGCTGCAGAACTAAGTCTACTTGTAAGTTTGGATACATGGGGCATCCATTAAAGCTTTACATCAAGAGCTTATTCTAAGAAAAACGGTCGCGCACACAAGACTCAACTCCTCCCCATTTACAAGTACATTGGTCCACCACCCACGCGTTTAACATTGGGTGTTGTTAATTTCATACATTTAGTTTTAATGCCACCTAATAGTAAATTGTTAGCATAAAAAAATCAAGAAGTTTATTTATTTAAAAAGTTAATGAATTATCATTAGCAACAAAACTATATTATGTTTATTCCCTACAAAGTAAGGTAATTATTTAATGTAAATGAGAAAAAGAAATGGGCCGAGAATCGAGCCCTGCGGAACGCCCGTTGATACCATTGACCCAGAAGAACCTGCATGATTAATTATAAATTTTTGGATTCTGTCACGTAAATATGAGTTGCTTATGATATTTAAATTAACTGATACGTATACACTACAAAGCTTTTGCATATTCTTATTTTATAAACAGTTCGTTCATACTGTAATCAATCATATATGCGGGAAAATGAAGGCGGACCACACGAGTTAATTTTCTTATATATTTGCATTTAATTTGCCTGCTGAAGTATCCACAGCCCACTGGTTTAAAGTATTTCAAGGTCTGTAAGTAAGAATAAGCAGCCGTTTTTAGGGTTCCATATCCAAGGGTAAAACAGGACCCTATTACTAAGTCTGCCCGTCTGTCACCAAGCTGTATCTCATGAACCATGACAGTTAAAATTTACACAGATAACGTATGTCTGTTGCCGCTATGACAACAAACACTATATAACGGAATTAAAATTTTTGGACGGAATTAAATTTTTTTGGATTGTAAAAGCAAGAATATCTTCAAAAGAAAGTTAAAGGCCTTTTATATAGATTATTATAATAGTAGCATTACTTAGATTGTTCTAGTTTTTCTTTTATTTTATTTTTTCTTTTGTTGCTTAGTTATTATTTTATTTTGTTATTTAAGCGACAATTATGTAAGAGTGCATTGTGTCGCCGATAAATTGTTTTCACAATTTGGCGAATAAAATTTTTTATTTTGTATTGTTCACTTAATAAATAAATAAATTAAAAAAAATTAAGTGGGGCTGACATGATATTGTTGCCGTTTTTGTAGATAATGGCAAGGTACCCTTCGTGCGCGAGTCCGATTGACACTTGGCCGATTTTATTATCTCGTTGCTTATGTAAAAACTGCACGTTAATAGCGACCAATAATATCAGAAGGAGTATGGGAAAAATAACTCTAATATCACACCGCTTATATTTATATTACAATAGTAGAAATTATTACTCATGCTAAACCGCTGATATGAACTCACCGTCAAGTTCAGATCATGAGTTGAGATTATTATGTCAATCCTACTTACATTTAGCATATCTTAACTAAATTAATTTCGGGAAGACAGATTAACTATACGAGACTCAAAAGTGATAACATCTAAGCCTCGATCAAGTTACTAGTTGGAAATTAGTAAATTACTAACCGTTACGCTCTACATAGTTTTCAGTGTGACACCTTAATATCAGAATGATAATTATTATAGCAGTGCAGTGGTAAAGGTGATCTATTTTCATCTTAAATAATATGCATACACCGATACGTAGAGAAACGTTATAAATATGTCCTTAGAATTATACGGAAAGAAAAAGTTTCTGGCGCTATTAAAGGATGTGAGAATATCAACTACTAATAAAATACATTGTTTCTCTAAAAACTTTTCAAAAACGATTCAAATCTGCTATTCTAAATGGCCGATAACCTGAATAGGCAATGGGCCGCTTGGGAGGTAGTTCACAGCGCGTAAATCTTGACATCTATCTTCGTTCATTATTGCATTTTTAGCAATACCATAATCATCAGCATACAGATCTCAAAGCAGGAATGGGCATATCAATTAAATCTTTGCCCGTTGTAACTATTGGTTCTAACATAAACTCTACCGCCATTCTAGCTGGAATAAAAATAAACAGGCAACGTTTTCCATCCGTGATTAATAATATTATCCGATTATATCTAATTACAATATTTTCACCAGCATACCGGAAAAAGTATGGTCTACGGACTGAAAGCGCAAACATCAATAAAAAATAGAAAAACGTCATCACTCAAATGGAAGAAAAGAAGAGAAACGTGCATTCGTTCTTTCTCTTTTTGACTCGACCATGCATTAGGTCAAAATTGCCGAGTTGGTTAAATAGAATAAAGACTAACCCACGTCGGCATTTGTTATTTAAGCAAACGTACGTTTTAGAGTAAACATTGTGGAATGTTTTTTTTTTTGCGGCGTGCAAAATACGACTGTAGCGCTTGTCTATATATGGGATGAAAAACCTTCCTAAGCGAGTTACCCTTTTGAAGAGCACATGACCAATTTTATTGTTTCAACATCTATTTATTCAGGCATGGTCGTTTATAAGAAGCACTAGCTAAGCCCAATGATGTGCGATTAAATCAGTCACTTAGCCTGTACATAAAATATAAACACACAATTAACGCGCGAGTTATATGTTAAGTATGTCTTCTCTTGACTTCACAACTGTACACAACACTACACAGTATCCTACTTCGGCACATCAAGGCCTCACTCGTTTTGTGAGGCAGCTACAAAAATTCAAAATTCAAAATATCTTTATTCAAATAGACGCTGGCGCGTTCTTATGAAACGTCGAATTTGACATATAGAAGAAGAAGAAAATACATTTTGAAATTACATATATAATTAATACATTAGTTCGTAATTAAGTTACCATCGGTTCGGAAGGCAGTTTCCGTTGAGAAAAGACCGGGAAGAAACTCAACAGCTGCTCTTTTTTTTAAGATCAGATTAGTATACAACGAATTTTTTTGTTATGTGAAAAGTTGAGGTGAGTGTGGTAGCGGGAGCCAAATTTCCAAAAAAGTTGTCAACGCATCTGCAAACACTTGGGTGTAGCAGATGTCCATGGGTGGCGGTATTCACTTAACATCATGTGAACCGTCTGCTCGTGTGGCAATTTTTCACATTCAAAAAAACATGAGGACAAAACAAATACCGTTCAAAAATTTCTTTCCCATTTAGTTGGAATAATATGAATGGGATATCATACAAATTATAAAAAAATACTCCAACCGTTGAAGGCTTATTTGCAAAAAGCGATTCACGTTATGCAGAAACGAAATGGGTTTTTACAATTCGCATACGTTCCCCCGTTGAAATTAAACTTGCAATCCTGAAACGAAACTGTAATTGACTTTGCCTTTTTCTGTCGCAGTGCCACGATAATTTACGTAATGATACACGTGCTGATTTGAATTAACTATACTGTAAACGTGTCAACATTTATCTCGATAATATCATTTTTAAAATGAATGTTGAATTAGCAATTATGCTCTTTGTTTTTTTTCACGTATGTGTAGTACAAGTATTGAAGATCCGATGTCAGACTATACAGCATATTTTATTGGAAAAAAGAGGAAAACGAGCATAATCGGATAAGTCACAACTGCGTTGCCGGCGCTTGAGGTAGAAATAGGCTTTCATCTAGACGGTCCCATACGTCTGGAAATACCGCTGGCGACAACTAGTTCCACAAAGTTGCGGTGCGGGGCAGAAAATTGCGCAAAAAAACTGGCAAAAACCGACAATAATCAAGATGGTGTCGATGGGAACTGATTTAACTTTAACATTACTTTTATTCTTCAACACAAATGGCTTGCTGAACTGAAAACAATGTTTCCGGTTGATGAGATACAGCCTGGTGACAGACGGACAGACAGCGGAGTCTTAGTAATAAGGTCCCGTTTTACCCTTTGGGTACGGAACCTTAAAAAGTACGTCATAGAGTTCGTTATACTTTTTCATTTCGTCAGCGCATTAGTTTAACAGTGTAAGTTGCTGGTATCTTGATTTGGAAATTTGCAGTTGATTTATAAGAACACTTGTTGCACTACACCACACATTTCTTAAAATAAATGACGAGAGCTATATTGTACAACTTAAAACTTAGTTTGTTTTCAAAGTAAAATTAGCGGAAAAATAATTTTCTATTCCATAGATGATCTCGTCTTGGAATATATATTTTTAAAATATATTCCCGTCGACAATTGAAAAAAAAACGTTTTGCAAACAAAGTGGCTGACGATTAAAATTGGTTAATATGATTCACAAAGCATTAGTCTAGGATATCCATTCCGAATTGTATTTTCCCTTTTGTATGCAACAGTTGACAGCGTTGAACTCTTGAAAGATAATGGAATAAGTAGTTAAAATCAGGAACTGGAGAAATGTGCATACTTACTAATGACAAAACATATTTTTAAAGCATTGGAGCATTATCAGACATACTAGGTTTACACTTAATTTTTTTTAGAACGGGCCAGTTAGAACCATTGCCAATGAAAACTTCTTTTAAATTTTGAACATGAAACTCTTTGATAACGTGAGGTGATTGCATTAATTTGTCTTTTTTGTGAATTAGCGGCAACTTCAAAGGCCTTTTACACATTGAATTTAACACAAAAAATATATGTCTATAATTTACTACGACTTTCATTGTCTTATTCGATAACAAAGCTATGACAGATTTCAATTAGCATTTAATAATGAAGCCCTTTCCCAATTGGTTTAATGAGTTTAAGCTTCGCCGTAGTAATCTCATTAGGGATGCCATTGATCCTTTAAAACGACATCTGAAGATAAAATCTGTGCTGGCGCGATGGAGATAAGGGAGGGACTTACCAGCAAATTCGGGCGAGCTTTATGAGGATGTAGCATCATCATCATGTCAGCCTGTTTGAGTCTACTTCTTAACATAGCCTCCCCCACAGACTGCCATAAAGCACGCCCTTAGCCACCTGCATAGCTACCGACTTTGTGTACACTTGCACAGGTCGTCACTCCATCTAGTGGGCGCTTGTCCTACACTACGATGGTCAATATGAGGCTACCACTCCAGAACCTTTCTTCCCGATCAGTTATCAGCTCTCCGAACTATATGGCCGGCCCATTGCCACTTCAGTTTATTAATACTCTGAGCTACGTCAGTTACTTTTGTTTTACTACGGATGTCCTCGTTAATAGCCCAAAAGCCCACTCCATAGCTCGCTGAGCGACTCTGAGCTTCCTCTTACGGCCACTAGTGAAGCATCAATAAGTTTTAGCAAGCTGAAGTTAAATCTAGATGTGAAATCGATGACACCTTCAAGTGCAAAACCCCCTAAATTGTATGGGTTGCCTAAAATACATAAACCAGACTTGCCATTACGCCCTATTGTAAGCCAGATCGACTCACCAACTTACAGACTGGCTCAACATCTAGTACAAATTCTCTCACCGCTGAGAGGACACACAAGGGCATACACAAAGGATTCTTACCATTTTGTTAGTGAGATAAAACAACTATGTCTTGCTGACAATGAAACAATGATCAGTTTTGATGTACAGTCTTTATTTACATGCCTACCATTAGAAGACTAAGACTCCATCTCAATTGTAACAAGGAAGCTAAAAGAGAATAACATGCCGGAAGAGTATGCATTACTTAAACATGCATGAGTATGCATTACTTATACATTACTTAAACATTGCCTAACATCCGGCTATTTGCTTTGGAAGGATGAATTTTACATACAGATAGATGTTGTAGCAATGGCCTGCCCAGTATCTCCCATTGTCGCTGACATATTTAGGGAAGATTTTGAGGAGAAGGCCCTTCGCACAGCTCCCATTTATCCAAGGTTTTATAAGAGGTATGTAGATGACACCTTCACCATTTTACCAACAAGTAAAGTTTATGCATTTCTAAATCACCTTAACTCAATAAATTCCAAAATACAATTCACTATGGAATTAGAGAATAATAACTCTTTAGCTTTCTTAGATGTTTTGGTCATCCGCAATCCAAATAACACTATAAGTCACACTGTGTATAGGAAGGCAACCCATACAAATAGATACCTAAACGGTGACTCTCACCACCATCCATCCCAGTTAGCTACCGTGGGTAAATCTTTGTTTCAGAGAGCACAATGGATCTGTTACAAACGACACCTGGCCGCTGAGCTTCAACATGTCAAGGAAGTTCTGCATGACAACAAGCTTCGAGCACTGCGCCTACGTCACAGTGACCGAGTGAAACCAACCACAGTGGAGCGAGTACCTGCTGTTCTACCATATGTCAGAGGAGTCACCGACAAGATTGGCTATATCTTAAAGCGAGCTTAAATTAATACGTTCTACAAGCCGCTGAAGAAGATTAGTCAGTTTTTACCATCTGTCAAGTGTAATATCCCTCTGCAAGATCCAGGAGTGTACAAACTTGACTGTGAATGTGGGCTCTCTTACATAGGACAAAAAAAAGAGCAATAAAAACCCGCGTGAGAGAACATATAGCTGACATAAAACATAGTAGATTAAACAAGTCTGCAGTTTGTGAGCACACTCTAAATCGGCCCAACCACTACATCAGGTTTGATAGACCACAGATCCTTGCAAAAGAACAGCGATTCCTCCCAAGGATGATTCGCGAGGCTATTGAAAAAAACACCCTAATTTCAATAGAGAAGAGGGTTGGGTACTACCATCAGCTTGGGATCCTGTCATCAATAAAATTAAATCTAAGCCCAAACGAACCACTACTGAAGACAAGATACAATTAGCTCCCTCTGCATAGATCGGACACAAAATTAGTAATACAAAAACTGACGGTAGCCCGGGTTAACTATGACAATCAGACGTCTAACACCTCAGTCTGTTCCGTGACCATGAACGCTGTAAAGGGTTCGAAACGTCGGGAATTAAAATTAAAAATAAACGCGATAAATCCGTAAAATTAGTTTCATTTACAAGCTGAAGCTACATTGTCAAAAAATAAAATAGGACTAAAAATAAAAAGTAATCCTAAAAATTTATGAGGAACTATTAAAATATTTTAAAGTTGATACCCAAGAAAACCGACGGCAGCATTGTTCTTTGGTACTTCTGTATAAAATTGTTAACTATTGTATAATACAAACTATTGTAGTCGTAATGACAAATTATTTTATATTCCGCTAGCATCTACCGATTTTGCCCAAAATATATATCTCTAGAATGTGTTCCTTATACAACAAACTTACAACCATTGATGAATCAGTAGATAGATATATTTCATTAGAAGCTAAGAGCATTCAAACGAAGTATTCAAGGCACATAATATTTTTAATTTTTTTACTTTTTATTTAATTACTTTCGGTACCTTTGGTTTTATAAGTTAATATTGTTTAATTATATCGAAGCATGTAGTGTACATATATTTTTGGCGGACAGTGTGTATAAGTTACCATTATAAAGATTATTGTTCTGTTTGATGTTCCATGTACCAAATAAAAGAAAAAAATAGTAATATTGAATTATTATAAATATTGATACAAGAAATGTCACCAAGTTGACAAAAATACATTTTCTACATACAATTTTCTTTATTACATTTTTATATGTCGAAGTTTGTTCCCTAATCATATGATCAATGATATTACTCGTATTTAAACATATATAATTCTTCTGTACGTCAATGAACTTCTTCTAAACCGCTGGACTGAATTTGATGTTTTTTTTTGTGTGTATTCAGGTGGATTCGAGAATGGTTTAGATTCACAAAGTTATTCAAAAAAGTTAAGTACCTAAATTAAATTAAATTTTGGTATTTAACACGTGTGTACAGGACGTCTGTGCGGTCCGCTAGTATACTATTATATATACATATACAGGGAGATTTTTTGAGAAGTGCCCAAATTAACACAGGAGGTTCAGACTCGATATTATAATCGTTTATTAAAATAAAAAACAGTTCTTTTAAAAAAAATGCCATTCTATTCCCTAAGAAAACAGAACGTGTGGACAATGCGGTAGTCATTCATAAATATCTAAATTTTACTGTGCACGAACTTGTGTGCGTGTTAGTTATGATCGCGCGTAAAATAAATGAGTTGCGTATAAATCACGCACTTTTTCAAATAATAAATAATTAATGTAATTAATTACTTACGAGTGATTTTAAATATTTATCATTTTTATATAACATTATTTATGTCTAGAATTTAATAAAAAAATGGATACACTTAGAAAAGCCACACTGTATATTATATGTATATTAAACATTATCGCATATGATAATAAATTTATTCTGACCTATTAAGTTTCACTTAACAACACGATCTCCTAAGCCCATGTAAAGTCAAAAGGCATTAATAAATTGTCAATCCTCTAATATAGCCCAAATTAACGTTCAGACGTTTCACGTTGCGAAAGGTAATTTAATATGTAGATTGGTTCTAAACCTCTTAGGAGGAAATACCTTAATTGCGGCACAATTGAAACTTTGTTACGATAAAACTAGAGGACCAAAATATCCCAGAGTGCACAGGGATAATTTGCTGCGCTACATCATTTATTAATGTACCGAAGTTACTCTGTATTGGAACATTGTAATGTGTTTGGAAAAAAACGGCAAAAAATCATGTCTGTTGTATGGTAGCCCCACTTAAATATTTTTTATTCTGTTTTAAGTAGATATTTGTTGTTATAGCGGCAACAGAAATACATCATTGTGAAAATTTCAACTGTCTAACTATCACGGTTCATGAGATACATCCTGGTGACAGACGGACAAACAGACAGACAAACAGCGAAGACTTAATAATAGAGTCCGGTTTTACCCTTTGGGTACGGAAACCTAAAAATCAAAGTTTTACAATTTACATCAACATTTGACAATTTTATGGTTTGTTGACAGCTATTGGAAACGACTCAAAACCTCCTTTTCGAGTTTTTTTTTCTTTGTTTTTTCATATTTAAGTAACAGCCTATAAATATCCCACTACTGGGCGAAGGCCTTCTCTGTACACAGGTTATTAGCATAATTATAATTCACCACGCGACGACAAAAACAAAAATAAAAAAAAATTCGAATTACTTTATTTTGATTTTGTCATTATTTTGATTTTGTCAATTTATAATTTAGCGCTTAAAATTGCAATTAACCATTTCATTATTGCCAGTACCTGGATTTCAACTTAAGTTGATGTTGACTTCTATGCCATAATTGATTGTATAATATATACCTAAGTTTGTATAATCCATAGTAATATTATAAATGCGAAAGTAAATCTGTCTGTCTCGCTTTCACGCCAAAACTACTGAACCGATTTAAATTAAATTTGGTACACAGATAGTCTAGAGCCTGAGAAAGGACATATGGTATTTTTAATTGGTAAATTTTTTGAAGAAATATCTTTAAGGGCTTCAATGCCAGTGAAGCCGCGGGTGAAAAGTTAGTGTGTAAATATTTGCATAAATATTATTCATTAATAAGCGATAGTGCAACGTCGATACGTCTCGGGATTAAATCGCAATTTCAACCTTATTTCGACCTCATATCGACTGCGATCCAAGCCAAGGTTCAAACCTGTTAGTTCATTGTCCATCTATCGGAAGCAGGGTGTTGCAGAGTTCAGCGGAGTGGACGGCCTCTTCGTGGCGTCGCCTGCCCGCGGACCTGTTCCGCCGAAGCTGCCAAAGCCAAAAGGCTAACAGCAAACTATACGTCACAAAGAAAATGCTTCAAAATGTTCCGCTCGATTATTTTCGGGTATTACTTATGTTGTTATACACGTTTGTAAATACAATGCCATACTATGTCAACTTAAGGCGCTATATGTAGTTAAAAATTAAAGTTATTCTCGATCTTATAGTGCAAACTTGAGCGAAATTTGGAAACAATTTCCAAAATAATTCTCGATAAAAATAAATCATGAAAAAGTCTTAAATACACAGCACAAATCAAAATTTAATATTTAAAATAGTAATATAAAACATTTTACTAGCCGGGATGTTGACAAAATTTTCGAATGAATAAGACGATAATTGTTACTGATAAGTGTATAAAAATTAACTCGAATGCGAAGACATATGGCATAATTAGGGCGATAAAATTTCAGGTATCTTCAGATTCCACGCTGTGTAATAACTGTAATAGTGAGTACTGAGCACGCTGCTAGGTTATTAGTAAATTATTATTAGTAATCAATTTATTTTATGATTAATTATTTAAATAAATAATTAATAAATTATTAGTAAACCATTCCGTGTTTTACCGCGTATTTTGTTATAATTATCTTATTTTTATTTTTTTTTCTCAAAGATTAAAAAAAAAATTTTAGTTAAGTTTCTGTTCTCTTGATTTTGAGTCTGTTGTGTTTACCTGTAATTTAAATATTTACGTATATTTACACAACTTTTATGATTAAGTTAAACCTATTTGTATGTAAATATTTTGTATATATTTTTTGTTAAGCCTTAATAAATGAATTAATTAATTAACCGCATAATTTCTTGGTTACTATTTTCTTAGTAAAAATGAAATAAAAACAACATAATTAACTTATTAAAAAACGCCTGAGCGCATTATCCAAGACACAAGTTTAAATTGCGTAGCGCCGTAAGTTTTCGTCCATTTTTCTACAAAAATTCACATTTTATATATTACTAGCGACCCGCCCCGGCTTCGCATGGGTGCAATGTGTTATACATTTAAACCTTTCTCTCTAATCATTCTATCTATTAAAAAAACCGCATCAAGATCCGTTGCGTAGTTTTAAAGATCTAAGCATACATAGGGACAGACAGACCGCGGCTTTGTTTTATACTAGGTAGTGATACAATTCATTAAAACACATATTTTATTATTTTACTGTGCCTTATCTTTAAACTGAACCTGACGTTTTCGATTTTCATCATGATCTCCATTTGATCATGATGAAAATCGAAAACGTCAGGTTATTTCAACACCTTGACAAATCACTTTATATGATCTATAGAGCTACATGGGACTATATTGAAAAATAAAAAAAATATGTTGAAAAACATTTTTTTATTTTTTTGAAACTTTTTCATTGTACTCTTACATATTCATATCAATGTTCGGACAGTCAAGTTAATTTTTTTTTTTATGTGAGAAAGTGGCAAACGAGCTGGCGGTTCGTATGATGTTAAGTAATAACCGCCGCCCATAGACATTTGCAACACCCGTAGGGTCGCAAATGCATCGTTACCTTTAAATATAGTGGGCCCCGGCTATCTTACTCACCGGACAGAACGCAGAAGCGTAACACTTCTACTTTACGCCGGTTTTCTGTTACCTGTATGGACCTGCAGATTCTTACAACAATGAATTGTGTTGCGTGGTCCTACCACAGTTACCTACCACACCTATCACAGTACTTTAAGCTCAGTGAAAAACCGTTTACTTCATCATGTTTTTTTACCGTTTCATCACCAGTCGGCTGCGTAGTGTAGGTTAGGTATTACTATTGTTCCACTGCCAGTACTGAAGTTCTTTCGTCAGAACTGGAACGTGTGTAAGTTGTTACAAATATTCATTAATGGACTTAATTTTATTTCATTAATTAAGTATAGCTATAGGAATACTCAATAGGCCTAAAAATTTATACATGTGCTTCTGTGCGAACGGTGAAACAAGAATGCAGAATTAAACATGAAGCAGACACAAATCCTAAGTATAATGCTCACGCTTTGCTCTGTGGAAAAACAAGCATAAAATCTAATTGTATGGAAATCGTTTGCCGGGTGCTCCATGAAATGTTTCTATTAAATTTAATGAGAGGCATTGTGAATTTCAAACAGCCATACCAACGAAGCAAATATAATATAATAGCATCTACACGACCTTAAGATTTCTAACCCGTTTGTATTTATAGTAGGAAATCAATCGCAATAAATTATATATATCCAACCGCGGAAACCAGAGATTTGAAATCATTCAGTGATTTGTACAATAACTGTAACTACATTCCAGAGATTTGAAATCATCCAGTGATTTGTAGGATAACTGACTACATTCTTGAGCTCGCAGCTGATTTCGATTTAACTTTCTCTTTAAGTCTGGCAAGTGACTTAACCGAAGCCAATAAGCAGAATTATTATGTTAGAAGGGTTCAAAAATACAAATGCGTACAGGAGTTAACACTCCCAGACACAGTCTTACAGTAACACGGTCTTACGTTAATACAAAATTGCGTAGATATAAAACAAAGCAACCCTTAACACACAATTTATCCGATAGGAGGGCACTCGAGAGGAACGATATTTTAATCGATGTGATACAAGTGCGATTTCCAGCTACCGTTGGAATTTCGCACTCAAGTGGATTTCCTATCCACCATTCCCCGAGTACTGATAAAAGAATTCGAGGTCGGGGATTTTGATATCATTTTGATAATCACTTCAACGACACTAATATTATAACTTAGGCACAATTTCTTCGTATGCAATAAATATTTTCATCCATAATAAATAACTATAATAATATCGATGCTAAAGATTTATGTGGTCGTCACTTCCCTACGTCATCAATTATAATAATATCGATGCTAAAGATTTATGTATTATTATAAACATCCTTTTTTGGCGCTTGGAAAAAATTATGACAGTTTTTACGATACGCTCCCCCGCCGATAGCAAAAAGCGACATGATGCAGTTAATTTTAAAACAGTCATCATCAACTTGTGTACCATGGAAACCAATAACGAATTTTCGTAATTTTTTTTTATGTTTATCAATTGTATTTATTGCCTTTTTCAAAACAAAAAGTACTGACACAGGGAATAAAATATTTATTACGCTAAAGAAGTATACCTTCTTACGTGTGTACATAAGTACTTACGCACACGTTTTTTTTTAAGTAGGCACAGCAAATGCAATCCTATATGTTTTGCAGATCTCCATGTCCGTCTTCCGTCGGCAGTTCTTAGGGACTGCCAATATAATTGAAAACTAAGTTAAAAATTGTTAATAATTATAAAGATAATTAATATATATAACAGTAAAAATAAAAAGCGTTCGATGACGATGACCCGAGATCCATGATTTTTATTCACCAGAAAAGTCCCCAAGGGGCCTTAGGAACTTTCACTTCAAAAATCATTATATTATAGTTTTATAAGTTTCGACAGAATTTTCCCATAGGCCCATTATAATTTTCCGTTCTATTGATTTATTCCCCATTTAAAATGTAAGCTTAATACTTCAAATAATGTTAGTTCGGCATAAATTGTACAACAAGGGTAAATACGCCTTCAGTTCTGAGTTTCAGAGATTTTACAATAATTAACTGTAACAGTTGGTGCAGAAATGTCAGAAATTTGATTGATTTACATGAGCCTCCATTTGTTACATCTGTACATAATTTCGCAACTTCAAACTGAATTTGGTATGTTTGTTAACGCGCTTTAGCTGTTATGATTGTAACTATATTAGACTTTTTATGAAAATTCTTTTAAGTGCTTATATGGTAATATAGGTTTCTTAGTCGACTAAGGTTACAAAATAAAATTTTAAATTATTTCTTACAGTTTAATAACCATAATCATCTATTTGAACATTTTTGTTCACAGTTGCCAGTGATTTATAATTAACTATTATAATTAATATTCCACCTGGTTACATTATATTTTTTTGTCGTTTTTATAGATGATGGTACGGAACCTGTGCGTGAGTCTGACTCGCACTTGGCCAGTTTTTTATTCCAAATGTAAATTTTATTGGCACGGCTGCCATCGATCTTTACCATTAAGTGTCTTCACGTGCCTTTTTATTACCTCCTCAAACTAGAAGTTACGTTAAAATATTTTTCTGGCTTAATAGTTTTACGTACTGGTTTATTAAATATATTAATATATTAGGAGAAGCTAGGTGGCGTTGTACAGTAAACATAAGCTCCGTATTTAACGTAACTTAAAAATATTGGAAGTGTTTATTTTCATACAGTTTTCAGTGTATAACAAGTAAAAAAGTGCAATAAACAAGTGATATCGTTATCTCTGAGTAAAAGAGACTTAATACGAAGATAAATACAATCATTTACTAACCCTTAACCGAGAAGGATAATTCTCTTAGAAGTGTCTTTAATCCGCAAAAAGTTGTTTGGAGTTTGTCTTCTGCGGTCAAAAGCAAAGAAGAATCAACCGGAATAAGAGATAAGTAATTTAGTAATAAAACTCTGTTCAGTATATGATTTAAAAATTCAAATTATCCGTTACATACATTCTTGTCTGCTAGACAATAATAGATGTCGCTAGAGGACTTGATTAATCATTTATTACCCTCTTTGGATAATGTGCCACTGCCACATTAATTAGACAGCAAAATCCCGCATAAGAGATCGAGAGATAAATTAATTGATAAACCTATCAATAATAAGAACATTACTAAGATTATCTAAGGCCATAGAAAGCGATTGGTACCTTCTTTTTTTCACTAGAGGGCAATACCCGAATACAAACATGAATTGCATAGCGTGCACAAAACGTGTTAATATAGCAGAAAGATTAAAATGCTGTTCTTGCAAAAAAGTTTACCACTACATATGCTTAAATATAAGCTCAACACAGTACAAAGAGAACTGGAATCACTATGATACAAATTGGCAATGTCACGAATGTAAAAATGTAACAAAAAGGAGTAAACATGACAACACACCTGTGAGGAGTGTCCACTCAACTGCAATCTCCGACTCCGACTCTGACCAGAGCCAAATGGGAGATACACAAAAACAAAATCTAAACCTCGAAAACACACCCTTGACATCAATAACATGTAATATGAAAGAACTCGCAGATTTTTTTGATGAAAAATTAGATTCTAAGCTAGAAGCTATAAAACACCAAATAGTTGGAGAAATATCAAATACAATTGAAAATAAAATATCCCAAGCTCTGAAACAACTAAAAAACGAATTTGTACAGGAAATTATAAACCTAAAATCAGACCAAGAAAAAATAATAACCAATTTAAACGTTATGAATACGAAAATACAAAAACTCGAAGACGAGAAAAATGAACTAGAAAAACAAATACAGCAACTTTCAAGCAAAATTGATCAAAATCCACCGATTCAGCACAATAACCCAGTTATCTACGATCACAGCAAAAAATTAGTTTTATACGGCTTAAATGAAATATTTGGAGAAGATGAACACAGTCTCAATAACCGCATACTAAACATTTTCTATGATTTATATAACGTAGATTTGACAGGATAGATAGAGGACCTATCTCGACTAGGAAAGAGAGGTAACCGCCGGCCCGTAATGATTGAACTAATTAGTAAGAGAATGACAAAATACCTTGTACAAAATACTGCTTTCCTGAAAAATACCGGATTAAGAATCTCTGAATACCTTGATGAAGCCGGCAGAAAAGAAAGAAAGAGAATGCACGAAATTTTACTTGAAGCAAGAAGAAATGGAAGACATGCGGTAATACGTAACAACACTCTAATAATAGACGGGAAACAACAGGCATTTGAAGATGACAAGAAAACAAACACACACTACACGCAAGAACAATAACACATCAGGATATAACACCAATCAAGAAAACAAAACTTTTCGAAACCAAAGATTTACCATGTAACGTTCTTTTCCAAAAGATACAAAGCCTTAACAATAAGCAACATATTCTTGAAGCATTCCTCGAACAGGACCCTACTTATCAAGCAGTTTGTATATCGGAAACCTGGCTAAATCAAGGAAAACATCTTATAAACATAAATAAATACCAAGTAGCATCATCGTTTTGCAGAAAAGATCGAAGAGGTGGCGGTGTCTGTATACTGCTACAGGAACAAATTAAGTGTATAGACAGAAGCGATATTACGAATATGTCGATCGAATACGTCCTAGAAGTGTGTGCAACTGAACTACCAAATGAAAATATTCTATTAGTAGTAATGTATTGGAACGGAAGAGAGAAAGACGTATTTTATAAACAACTAAAACTTATTTTAAACTTTATCACAAATAAATATTCAAAACTAAATATAATATTAGGTGGAGATTTTAATATAGACGTTTTAAATAACAGTGTAGAAGCAAACGAATTTATAAACCTTATGCTAGAACACAATCTTACTCAACACATAAAGGAACGTAAACATCATCTCTCATGTTTAGATCTCATATTTACAAACTTTTATGATATATACTCCTTAACTACAGTAGAGGATTTAGGATTCTCAGGCCATAAAGGAACAAGCATAAAAATTAAAATAAACCTCCAAAAAAATAAACAAATCTATAAAGTGAAAAAAAGATCCTACAAGGATAAAAATATCCATAAATTTAAAGAGAAATTAAGAACTATAATTTGGCAAAAAATTATACTTCATAATAAAACTGTAAACGAAAACTATACGACATTCCAAAACACACTAACTAACATCTTAAATGAAACTATACCTAAAAAAAGTATTAAACTACAATCAAACGACAAAAAATATTGGCTAACAACTGGAATCAAACTGTGCTGCAAAAATAAAAGATTATTAAAAACACTAACTTCAAAAACTAAAAGCGTCGTAATTAAATCTTATTATAAAAGATACGAAAAAATACTTAAGAGGCTAGTAACAACGGCAAAAAAATTAAACTACATAAATAAGCTAAAAAAATCAAATAACAAAGTAAAAACTATGTGGAAAATTATTAAAGAAAGAACAAATAAAAAAACTAAAAATAAATATAACAATATAACTTTAAAAATAAATGACAGTATAATCTCGGAACCAAAACGAATCGCTAACATATTCAATGATTACTTTGCAAAAATTAGTAAGGGAAATGTCTCCCAGCCAAATGGAAATACTGAATCAAACGGTTGCCCTATGATTAATCCTACAGAAAACACAATGTTTCTAGCACCGGTAACCTATCAAGAAATACACAAAATAATAAGAAATCCAAAAAATAAGAACAGCTACGGATTTGATGAACTACCACCAGCACTAATACGACAGTGTGCAAATGAATTAACTTTCCCTTTAACTATATTGATAAATCAGTCGTTCGAAGAAGGTATTTTCCCAGATTTGTTAAAGAAAGGTTTAATCAAACCCATCTATAAGAAAAATTGTAAATCAGACCCAAGCAATTACCGCCCCATTACTGTACTATCTACAATTTCAAAAATTTATGAGAAAGCAATGTGTGTTCGTGTATAATCATTTTGCGAAAAATATAAAATATTTAACGATGCCCAAAATGGTTTTCGTAGAAAAAGATCCACAACATTAGCAGTCTACAAATTTATCCAAGAAGCTCTTTCCATATTAAACAATAAATCGTATCCAGTAGGCTTATTTCTGGATATGTCAAAGGCGTACGATAGAGTACAGCATGAAATACTTCTTGAGAAGCTGTACGGTATAGGAGTACGAGGAGTAGCGCATAAGTGGTTTACTTCATATTTAAAAGATAGGGTACAATATGTAGAAGTTAACCATTTTGATGAACTAAAAAACGAATTTGAACACGTCCACTCAAATAGTACGACCTTAAACTCATCTATACCTCAAGGCAGTGTGCTTGGGTGTTTGCTATTTCTGATTTATATAAACGATCTCCCCAAAATTACAGCTGACCATTGCGTTTTGTTTGCAGACGATATATCAATTTTAATACCGTCTGAAAATAGTGTCCATTTAAGTAATAAGATCACCTCCACATTAGACCGCATTACCGAATGGATGAGCAAGCACAATTTAGAATTAAACTTCTCAAAAACTAAAATTATGATCTTTCACCCGCGCCAAAAAATCCCTTAGATTTCAACTTTTTCTACAGAGATATACAACTTGAAGTTACAAGAGAATTTACATTACTAGGAATAGACATAGACACACACATCAATTGGAAAAAACATACACAAAAAAATAAGTAGTAAAATATCGCGTTTCACATATGCACTCAATGAAATTAAAAAATCTACTGACTTGAAAACTGCCCTTGCAGTATACTATGCCTATTCTTTTGCATGGCTTAACTACGGATTGATTCTCTGGGGGAATAGCACAGGTGCTCTTGCAATTTTTACTCTACAAAAAAAGCTTACAAGAATCCTAGTTAATATAAATCAAACAGATAGCTGTAAACCCCACTTTAAAAAGCTAAATATACTTACCTTACCAAGTTTATATATATATGAAATATGTAAATTTGTTCGAAAAAATCCTTGGCTTTATCAAAAGCGCAGTGAAATTCCTGTACAATACAACTTACGACATAAAGATAGACTAATGCAACCCACTTCTACACTACAATTATACTCAACGAGTCCCTATGTAATGACCATCAAGATATATAACAAACTACCGCAAATATTAAAAGACGAAAAAAACGATAAAAAAACTTTCCTAAAAAAAATTAAAAGAATTGTTACTTACCAAGTCATATTATGACATAAAAGAATATTTTGGAGATACCTTGGATATTATAGATGTAAATAACACATAATGATCTCACATTATAAATATATTAAACAAATTACTCATAATTAATATATAAATTAAAACTAATAAATTTTACCTATAAAAATAAATAGTCTCTCAAAATACCAACTACATATACAAGTACCCCATTAAATTACCTAAGTGATACATCTTGCTCTCTCCGAATTTATGATTTGTTTTGTACTATGATGCCCTATAAACAGGGTCCATAAAGAACTATTTTACTAATTACCCTAACACCTTTTTGTTACTTAATGGATGTGCAATAAATAAATAAATAAATAAAATACCATAAAATGCATTATTATATGTCATTTACGTGAAAAATTCGAGTATCAGCGAAAACTAAATAAAAACCAATAGAGAAGAAAGCACGATTGTTCCGAAGCGAATCATTTTAGGCACACAAAATATGATTGGAACATTTACTGAGGAACACACAGATTTTGTTTCTTATGGTGATCATGTGGTAGTTAGCAAGGTGACCGCTTAAACGATCATGGCATCTGGAATTCGATTTAAGTATATATAAATTCAGGAAATCCTATTGAACACACTGCATTCCCTAAAATGTTCAAGTTCGTCTAGAGGTCTAGACAGCAGATGTAACTGTCGCAATAACAAACTGATCCCTATGAGTTTAGTATTGACTACAAATACTTTGATTCTATCATATTTTAAATTACTTATGAACATAATATGGTCAATTTATATATTTATTTTTAGTGGCAAATGAACAGGCGACGGTAAGTGCTTACCATCGCCTGTGCTTAGTTCTGTAGTTCTAAACTAAGCAAAGCTTGTATGTACTGTGGGTACTAGATGACTGATAATTAAACATACTTTTCTTTTGTAAATAAATTCGTATTATATATTTCCATATATATGGAAAACACTAGCACTATGTTCATCACACAATACTTTTCTGGCCCAAGGGGCTGGTTCACTGCCCATTACGCCAATCGGGTTGGCATAAGTTAAGTACCTATATTGTTTTTAAAGGCGATATTTATATATTGCATTTTTTGTGTTAAAAGTCAACACAATTGTTACAAAAAGCAAGCATTATACTTCTATTAAAAGGAAATAAAAAATTTACTAGAAAGGACTAAGAATCTTTTTCTAGTCCGTCAGAAGTAAAGCCATTCGCATGTTAGCAATGTTCGTGTTTTACAATAATATGTTTCATGACCCAAGAATTTGATCTTTTTAAATAATCCTTAAAAAATCATCCTAAATCCTAATCTTTAAATGATCCTAGAACGCGCAATGCTTGGAGTATCTCTGGCAGACAAGATACGAAAGGAAGTCATTCGCCAGAGAACTAAAGTTGCTGACATAGCGCAGAATTAGCACGCTGAAGTGGAAGTGGGCTGGTCATGTCTCCAGACGTACTGATGGTCGCTGGAGCCGACACGTGTTAGAGTGGACACCACGGTTGGGAAATCCTAGTGTGGGACCGCCTGCAGCACGATGGATTGATGACTTGAGAAAGGTGACGGGCAGCGCATGGATAAGGGCTGCCCAAGACTGGTATAGTTGGTGCACTTTGGGGGAGGCTTACGTTCAGCAGTGGACAGCAATAGGCTGATATTGAAATATCCTTACTGTGAAATGTACTGAGCTTAAATACGTGATGAAAACCGATTGAACAATTAATAATTAATTTAACTCCTTATACTCCTATAAGTTGCGTCAGTCTCAAATGATAACGACATTATGGAAAATAAATAAGAAAAAATCTTGTACCACCCCAGAACTCTTATTGTTTATATTTGCTTGAATAGGTATTCGACAAAAAATAGCAAACAGGAAATAAATGATGATAGAAATAGATACTTCGAGAGATAATAACGCATCTTATAGAAATAGCCAATATAAAGACGGTGTTTAGTAAAAGGCTTCAGTTGGCGCTAGAGTAGCTTTATTTGTCATCCAAGAATACAATAGTCAACTTTATACCCCGCCATTAAGCGCTGCAATTAACGGGTGCCTCATGTTATCACGGTCCATTTGATCCGACATGTAACGAATAGACCCATTAAGATTTCATAGCTCGCGTGAAGAGACCGAGGACTTGTTTTGAAGAACGTCCGTTTTAAAAGACATGAATAAGCCAGTATGCCGGATCCTGTTCTCCGAAATTATCCTACATTTTCACCATTTTTCCATATTACAATGAATTTTCTAACCGTTACTTCGAACCGCATCAAGAGATAAATACGTCAACGAGAGCTAAATAGTAAATGCAACCGTTTGTCAGTCGCAAACGCAACTTTCTCTAACAGTAAGTACCTTTCTCAAAAAGCAAGGCCTGCATCATTAGATTTATTTTTAATCCCAGCTGCTATTTTATTTGTTTTTAACCTCAGCACCTCAGGAGTTTTAAGAATAATTAAAAATTTTGTACTAAATTCCAATAACGACGCTCATGAATTAATGCGTTTAATCAAAAAAAGGTTTTCACGCGCTTGAAATAAATAATTAAAATATATAATAAAATAAAAAATTGGTGAATACAAATTCAAGATACCAAAAGACGAATTCACCATCTCTAAATCCGCTCGTCGCAATGCGATTAACTTAGATATTAATCAGAGATCAGTGGTAGCAAACATGCCAATACCTCAACCGTATTTAAAGGAGCCTTCAGTTAATATTAGCGCATTTTGTATACTATTGGATTATATTTGGATAGTTGTATTAATTATATTTCCTCCATCAGAAATATAATTAATTGATAAGAAGAATAATTCTATATAAAAACTAGCTGACCCGGCAAAGGTCTTGCCGTATAAATTATTTCTGAGGAATTTTTAGGGTAGAAAAAATATTTGGGATGGACCACCCTTAACATTTAGGGCGATGAAAAATATATGTTGTCCGATTCTCCAGTCTGGCCGATATGCACACAAAATTTCACGAAAATCGGTCGAGCCGATTCGGAGGAGTTCAATTACAAACACCGTGACACGAGAATTTTATATATTAGATTGATTTTACGAGGGATGTTTTAAAAACTGATTTATTTAATAAATTAAAATATTATAATAAGCACACTATCAGAGCTACGCATAACTATATTTTGGAATAGTTTAAAAGGAATGTAATCGAATATTTAAATATAATTTAAATCAACATCCAGACTTGTGAATTAGATTATATGTTATGATAATTTTATTATTATTGCTTGTTATTCTCGCGTGGGTAGATCGTTATATTTAATATATTCGTCATTAAATATATTATGTTTTCGCATGATATATTTAATGAGCATTCGAAAAATAAACTTGTTTTTTACTCAGATCCCACTGATTTGGAATCTGTCGATTTAACGTTCATCGATGAACCATTTATCAACACGAAAAAAACATAAGAATTTCAGGTTTCCACGATTGGTCTCTCTCCTCGAAATAGCAGTATTCGCTTTCGGATAAATTTTCGGACATCGCGTTTGCAGACATTTCATTCCACGAGTCGCATTTAGGGGAACGTCCCTGGAGCTTTATTTAGCAGCTAATATTCAATTGTCGCTCTGTCCATAAGTTAGATAATAAAAGAAAGCTTTTATTATACGGTTGTGAAAATGTCTGCTGATTTTTTTCACATGTATTCAATACAAGCTGCTACCCGCAACTACGTCTGCGTAGAATAGGCTGAAGAGGTAACAATCAGACAGAAAGACAGATATACATAAATATGTATATAAATTGTAGCCTATGTCTTATTCTGATGCATAAGCTATATTTTTGTAAAATTTTATTAAAATCCATTCTGTAGTATTGCCGTGAAAGAGTAACAAACATCCATCCATACATACAAACTTTCGCCTTTATAATATTTGTAAGGATAAGGATTGTATACAGACGAATAATTAAATCTCAACATGATTTATAAATTTAATTTCGAAGTAATTTCAAAGTACTTTTTAAAGTTACTTTTTTTAGTACATGAATAGTGCCATAGTGGTTATTAATGTTTTTGTTAACTGTTGTCTCTTTAACTTTTTGTTCGATGTCGTTCGTTCAAAGTTACGTCATACACCAATAATTTGGTGATTGTTTTTATATCATTAATATCATTCAAAAATGTCCCTGTTCTTATATATCGCCTACCAATTTGGAGTTTTATTAGCTTGATTATAAAATTAAAAACATAGTTTGTAAGTTATTGATACTAATATTTATTATTAATAAGTTATTTTTCTTATTATGTAGTGATCACTTTGTAAAAGTATAGAAGGGACTTTTTTTATAGCGTACAGTTATATTTATATTTATCTGCGGTCAGTATAAATTTGCGAATCGTGTTGTTAGCGATATTAGCTAGTTGTGTTACAACCACCCGCCTGCTTGACAGCAGGCCCCTTAAGAATAAGCACCTACCTACATCTGAAAATCGGTCGGTCTCACAAACGCTTGTCACTTCTTTGAATCCTTATTTTTATTCGAGCCCAGCGCTTGACTGGCATCCATTGGTTTTCATTCAAATAAAAGTAGTGATTCATATGAAAACAGTTTTAACCCTTTAAAATCGTTTTCGCAAATTAATAATTAATTGACTAAATACTAATCTGTTGAATATATATTTTCACGAATGATTTCTGTGCAATATAATTCGATAAAACACTATTCATATGCATAGACAGGAAATTCTATTCTTAAATATATGTGATCTGGCTTATTTACTATTTACATTTTATTACAATCACAATGATTCAACTTGGCAATATTAAAATTACATAAATAAGCTCATCGAATGATTTTCCAATTATACACACATTTTAACCTTAGATAATCTTCCCACGTGAAGTCAAAGCGAATAACGTTAATAGCAATACTACTCAACAAACGCAAATAAATATATCTTGCCTAAAATATTTTTCTTTAAAGAAACAGCATAAAAAATATGGTAATCAATTTATCAAACATTTATTAGCATTGATGGGACACTAAAATACGTCGACTTAGCGCAGGATTCGGGCTAAAAAGCAAATCAAGCGTTAAATCGCCATTCCTTATCTGCGGTCAAATAAATCCTAAAAGAAAGTCGATTTCTCATGCGCATGAAAATATATATATTATTATTTTGATCCGACTTGTTCAGATAATAACAGTCAACTGTTATCAGGAAGAAATCCATTACAAGAAAAACCTTTTTTTCGAGTGCATTTCCGAAACCAAGTCAATTGTTATGACGTATGTATGTTTGTATATGTTTTTTATATTCACAATTGTTGATATTTAGAATAACACTAGCGGACCCGACAGACGTTGTCAATAAAAAAAATAAAAAAATTGTAGTGGACCGAATTATGAATCTAAACCATTCTCGAATCGACCTCGAAGACAAACAAAAAATTTCCTTAAAATCGGTCCAGTCTTTTAGGAGTTCAATAACATATACACGTACAGAAGAATTATATATGTATATAAAGATTACCCACCGATGGATTAAACTAAACGTAAGAGGATTTTTGATGGCCTTTTCAAAATTACTATTTCAACGATAAACGGGTCTTTATAAAATAAACTGGATATTTCTTGATTACCATCCAGTACTGATAGTAAATACTGTAGATGTTGATGTATAAGTTGTGGATGACGCTAATTTAGTAAAATCCTTTTCTCTTTCTATCATACAGATACTAGCATATTAATTGAAATAACAAAAATCATCTGTACTAATAAATGGAGAGCCCGTTTTTTTGTTCAGTTATACTCCGAAAACTACTGAACCGATCGGAATAATACTTATATCATAAGATGTAGCGTGTTTCGGAGAACATTTTAGTATATAAATTATATTTACATTATGCAAATTAGCCGAGCCAAGTGCTTGTGCTCTATAAGTACTTAAAAGCTGTTTTACTATTTTACTAATACTTGCAAGGAAAGTAAATAAAAAAATCAATATCCTTAGTTACAAAAGCATGTTCTCAATCTTACTAGCATTATATTACGGTGTCATCAACAGCCCGCCCTATGCGTTGTAATATTTATAATCTCGATTCTCGTATTTTTCCCTCGGACTGGAAAGGGTTTCAGATACTTCTATCCCATTAACCCCTATCGTTAAAGAATAGCTGATGGAGACTGTGGTATCTTTGTACAGATAAAATTTGCTATCAACGAGTCCTAACTTATTTTGGTCACATCGCTCGTTGGCAGCTAGATAATTTTGAAAAATTGGTTGTAGTTGGGAAAGAGGATGGCAAAAGACCACCTGGGCGATCACCTAGTGGTCTGCACAAATAAAATTGATAAACGGCCTTCCTGTTTCCACTGTCCTCAACAAAGCCGAAGACAGTGGTGTGGAAGCAGCTCATCGCCGATTTTGTCAAAGCTTTTCACGACAGACACGACCTTAAGTAATGAAGATCACGAATAAGAAGAAAATTTGATTTGATATTTTTTTTAGTACGAAAAAACGTTTACTATGGTAGCTGAATGTCGAGCATGTAACTCTAATTCCAATTACGTGGGGTGTATTTCAATATTAGTCTCCCCCTGTTCCCCCTTAAAAAAGGGGTTCCTTTATGTGAATATTTTCCAAGTTGAGTTCTCAATCCTGAATTGTGAGTTGCACCAGGTTTGATCCTTGGTTGTAATAATATTACATGCAAACTGAATTTCTTTGCGTTAGCGCGGGCTCTTATAACTAAGGATAACGTTTGTGAACCTTCACGTTGATATCGATTTCGTTTAGCACCGTAGGGTTGAACTGGTTTTCGACTTTTTCCGTGCACTCTAGCGTTCTCTGATATTTACAGAATTGGTACTAAAACAGGGCACTTTTTCATTTCAAGAAATAATTTCTATCTGTATTTGACTCTTTGATTTCTTCCCAAAAAATTCATTTAATTCGAACAAATTATAGATTTTTATAAAATATGATTATTTATTTTATTTATGATCCCAAATTTAATAGAAGTTAAGTAGTTATAAGACAAAATATATTAATATAAGAGTAATTAAGGAAATCTTTTCAACATTAAATTTCGAGAAAAAGTACGAAAAGATTATCACCACTGTGGGAATCGAACCCACGTCTTCGGCATTCGCGGCCTAACGCTTTAGCCACTAAGCTAAACGACAGACCGACGAAAATCTTTTCATACTTTTTCTACGAAATTAATGTTTAATCTGAAGTGCATAGATTAGCACTATAAAATAAAATTAAATCTTTTTGAATTTGATTTTGTTATGGACCAAGGTATAGGAATAAGGTGACATTTTCAACTCTTTTATTAAAGCGTAGAACTCTCTTCAAAGCATTTAGCAGTCAGCCAATATAAAACTAATATGTTTAAATGTTGGAAAAAATAAACAAGTTTTTTAAAGGAATTTCACAGTTAAATGAAGCCAAGCGCCACATTTGGTCTTGAAAAGAACCGAAATTTACGGCTTAATTTCGGGCATAGACCCTGGACATAAATTTTCAAGCACCGGATCTGCGTCAAGGTGCTACTTTTATTTATTATGTACCATATTTCGTAATCTTCTGGTGAATGCACGCATAATAAAACTCGAAAGATATTAATGGAAAATCCACTACTAAATCTCTTAGATACCGAATTTTCAAAAACCTCAATTACTCATAGTAAATAATCACGTGAAGTAATTTATATAAAAAGTTTTATTATACTCAAACAGTTTGGTTTTTTCATCAGTTTAAAATGGCAAAAAGTTATTTTTTTTAGTTACTATGCGCTATTATATTTATACACAGTATTCAGAGTGAGTCTAATAATTAACATTTATTTGCAAGTTTATGTTACTCTTTTGTTGTCTGCTAGGCCATTTTTTTATGTGAAAAGTTGCCTAACGAGCAGACGGTTCACCTGATGTTAAGTGAATACCGCCGCCCATGGACATCTGTTACACCTGAGGGTTGCAGATGCGTTGGCAACCTTTTGAAAATTGGGCTCCGGCCACCTCACTCACCAGACGAAGCGCGAAAGTATTATACTTCCACTTTACGCCGGTCTTCTGTGTGCCATATTTATTTATTTTTATCATGACATCTTCCTCTTATATTTTTAGTAATGTGAGACCGTGGTACGGAATATTTTTGGTAATGTGAGACCGTGCAGCTACGGAATTATCATAAGATATTACATTTCCGTCCGTAAATGAAATAACACCTGCAACACTTTTATAACATGGAAGAACTTTTAATAATAAACGAGACCATTAATTCGAGTAGCATTGGTTGTTAAAGTGAAGAGATAATAAAATAAATTAACTGCACGTTTAATGGCATCGTTAAATTAAAATGGCTAAGAAACTGGTGTAGGACACCACCCAACGAACGAAAGTATGCGGTAAAATTGAGAATTGCTGCGACAGTAGTCTGATATGAACTGAAGATGTCGAGATACCTTATCTGTTTAAGTGCAAGGAGGCATGGCAATATTACAAACTATTTAAAAAGTGCTTAGCAACGGAGACGTTTATGGTACAATAGTTTTAACATCCCAAGACTTAATAGCGTTCCCTGAAAGAAACGGTGTTTTTTTTTTTTTCACATAAAAAAATTGGATTTTTTTAAATGTGAAAAGTTGCCACACGAGCAGACTGTTCACCTGATGGACCCGATGGAACCTCACGGACCAACATTATTTATTAATGCATTAATTGCGTCTGCGGGAGATGATTTTTTTGACATTAACCGGCGATATCTGAAAAATAGCTTTCGAAACTACTCGCAATTTCGTTATCTGATATTATAGGAGTATTACCTATAACTAGTTTTATACGTTTCCTGAATATCTTGATTCATAGACGAGCCAGCCTATTAGGGCAATAGTAAAAGCTGCTGCGTGATTCTGTCACAGTTATTATTAGGCTCACTCTGAATAAAGTTCTTAGTGTTATTAATGTAAATTATTTGTCAATCCTCACCTTGTTAATAAGAAACATAATAAAAGTAATGAGTATGACAGTAATGAGTATGCGAACTATCAGGGTAACTTTTTTATGTGATAAGTTGGCAAACGAACAGGCGGTTCACCTAAAATCTAGTGATAACCAGATAAATATGCGTTGCCACCTTTCAATAAAGTGGGAGCCGGCTACCTCACTCACCAGACGAACCGCAGAAGTTGTTGAGCCTGCCCATTCGTGCAACAGTAGAAGCAGTTGCGTGGCCCTACCACAGTAAATTCTCATGTGTGCTAATACGACATTTACTGTCTATTTTTCTATCCACTTTCACTAGACAGACGCTTCCCGTATCACTTTTTTTAATCGATAAAACTTAAAGCACTATCAATATCACTTCTAAAGCTCTATGCTGTTGGGTAGATGATATTTATCTAACACTTTGGTCTATGCTCAAAAGCGAGACGCGTAGAGGCAGTAGCTTAACTTTAAACAATTAATTGAGCAAACCTATCGGAGTAATCCATGAGCTTGTAAATATCGCAACTCGTGCGCGAGTAACAAAACAAACATAAGTAAATTGAAACGTGAAACATGAATAAAGGGAAGACAAAATATTTACGTTCAGCCTGCGAAGGGTAAGCGTAATCAATTTGTAAAAACGTTTATCGGATGCCCCATCAAAATGTTAACATTAAATTTAATTTATGTACGCCTTTACAATTTTCAAACATCAATGTTAATGGTACATATGTATTACAATAATAATTGTCTTCTTGTATTAACTGATGTTTTTGCTTTCAGTCCCGAGACTATTAAAGCTTCATCTGACGCAGAACCGGTGGGCTAGCCAGAACCCACGGGTTTGGGCTAATAATTGTACAATAATTGTTGCAAGATATTTCATATTTTCCAAATAAATCTTGAATTTGAACTAGGCCCAATTGCCCGCGAACACGAGGGATTAAAAAATAACGGCGATATTTTTCCAAGTTGCTTAAATAGATCGAGTCGAAACATTTCCTTTGTTGTTATTTCGAAAATATACAAGTTTCGATGTTTCCCTTCTCACGATATTTTCCTTCACCGCTGGGCACGTGATAATTCAGCACTTATATTAACGATTTCATTGGTGCCGTCACCGGAGTTCGAACTCAGGTTGCTTAAGTACATTGAATTAAAGGCGAGAGCCCGGAGCTTTCTCTGATGCATAAAATAAAAGTTAAGCATTTAAAAATTTATGGGCACACTTATAAAATACTTAATATAATATCCTTCACATGTATTGAAATACATAAGACATACATATTATTTTCTTGAGTGACTTCAAGTGAACGAAGATTTTTCACTCGTTATTCAAAATTATTTTAAAACAGTAACATTAGTAAATAAACTTATTGATATGTTTAGTAATTTTTTTATACTATAATATTGAAGACAGAGATTTCATGTACTCCAATATAATATATCCCGTCGTATATATCGAGAAGTGCATGTAAGTCTTCAATCCATCGAGAATACTGGAGCGGAAACAAAGAAACTGACTTGAAAATTCAAAGTTAAGAGTAACTGCTACAAATACCGATTTATGCCTCGGCCGTCAGAGTTGGTATTGTATTGTGTAAACTTTAGTTTCGAAGTTACATAAAACACACTCTGTTCAAAGGCGTATCGTGCTGGCGCTTATTTATAACAAAGGATCGTTCAACGATCGATTGTTCCACTACTGCAAAATAGGATCGCTCTTTCCATTCGCCAGCTACTCTTGTAGTAGACGAATTTTCCAATGGGAATTAAGTAATACATATAAGACAATGCTTGCGAATTTTTATTTAATCAATGCAGATAAATAAAATTGGAGTGTCTGTTTGTAATATTAAAGTAAATTTATAAAGTTCTATCAAAGATGTGCAAATAATGTAAATTTAAAAGTAATACACAATGGAAACCAAATTGAAAAAATTGACTACACAAAGTTTTTAGGCTTGGCAATCGACACTAGATTAACATGGACTTATCAATCGGACATAGTGTGTAACAAAATAAGTAAAGCGGCATATATTCTATGGAAATTGTCTAGCACCTTAAACATTGAATCACTGTTAACTGCATTTTATGTCTATGTATTCTGTTATATAATTTTTTCAATTTTATTTTATGATTATGATAGTTAAGAAATTTGAGAATGTATACTGACAACCTTTAAGCGAACATATCATATTTGCACACCCTACAAAATGGGTAGAATATAGCGATAAAAATTACTGTACTGTACACCTCATGCCTAACCTATATTTCGCAAAATAAATATATTATTATTATTATGGGGGGGATATTCATTTGTTTTCTCGTCTGGTTGGGTTTATAAATAAAAATAAAGATATAGATATATATTGCATATATAAAATAAATATTATGGATAAAAATAAACATATATATATATATATATATATATATATATATATATATATATATATATAAATAAATATTTTATATAATACATATATAAATAGGACCCAACCAGACGGAAGCCCTCGGCAGGGGAGACCAAACGGCCGAGGGTTAGGGCGAAAGAGAGAGAAACCGGCGGACGATGCGGGCGGTATCGAGGAGCACCGCCTTCTGCATTTGAGCCTGGAGCGATCCGTCCCGGAGTCCCAGTCGCCTCAGATGTTTAGAGAGGCTGACTGGGATCAACCCATTCGCAGACACGACTATCGGGATAATTTCGGTCGGCACACCACCCCACATGTCGGTCACCTCGTGAGCCAGGTCCAGATACTTCGTCTTCTTATCTGTTTCGGCTTTCACGAGGTTCTCGTCATATGGAATGGTAATGTCGACCAAAAATACCCGCGACTGTGCCCGGTCCATCAACACGATATCAGGTTTGTTCGCGACAATTGTCCTGTCCGTGATGATGGACCGGTCCCAATAGAGCCTGGCGCGGTCATTTTCGAGCTCGGCCTCCGGAGAGTACTTATAATACGGCAGTTTCCGTTCCACGAGGCCGTATTTCAGAGCGAGCTCCTGGTGTAGGATTCTGGCTACTAGGTTATGTCTATGCAGATACTCAGAGTTAGAAAGCATGGAACAACCGGAGATAACATGCCGAAGCGACTCCCCGGGATGGCGACAAGCTCGACAGATGTCGACGGTGCCATCCCTTAGGATGTATCTCCTATAGTTGTTCGTCTTAATAACCTGATCCTGTATCGCACAGACAAAACCTTCGGTTTCCCCAAAGAGGTCACCGAAACGTAGCCAGTTCAGGGAGGCAACAGTATCTACGAAAGGCTCGTGTAGAGCCTTGTAGAACCTCCCGTGGAGATCTTTCTCCTTCCATACAGCCTCTCGGTCGGAAACGCTCAGTACTCCCGGGTCCTGCCATTGCTCGTTGGCTAAGGATAGAGGGGTAAGTCCTTTATCACAACTAATGACGTCCGTGTAGATTGACTCATCCGATCTCGCCAGAAACTAGTTACGGAGGCTGCACACCTCGCGATTGTGCATGGTGAGGGCGCTCAAAAAGCCCCTCCCGCCATGCTTCCGCGGAAGGTACAGCCTCATCACTGACGATCTCGGATGATGCATTCTGTGGGACGTCATAGTTGTTTATTATTATTATTATTAAAATAACCGCTTTTTACTAAATGCATATGCAGGATGTGTACACGGTATATATACCAAAATAACATTTTTTAGAATCTTTGTCTGTCTGTCTGTCTGTCTGTTTGTTCCGGCTAATCTCTGAAACGGCTGGACCGATTTGGACGGAACTTTCACTGGCAGATATCTGATGTAATAAGGAGTAACTTAGGCTACTATTATTTCAGATTCTTTTTATTTTAAACTCCACGCGGACAAAGTCACGGGCACTGCTAGTTTAATAAAATTTAATTATAGGTATTTAGTTTTTGGTATCTATTGTACTGTGTTTTTATGTGCAAAATAAATGTTTCTTTTTTTCTTTTCTTTCAATGTTTTATTTAGCATAATAATAATTATTTCCTTTTACAACAGAAGTACAGTAAGAGAAATAAGAACAACAAGTTTATAGACTAAAGGGTCCAAGACTCACGTACGACAACTGTAATATTCTGTCATAACCAGGCATAATTTTCTTGATGATTCCGTGGCACAGTTGCCAAGGTATTGGTTTCGGCGGCGTGGCGGCTACTATTGTATGACCCACATATATTTATTTCGCATCTGTTTTGTCCGCGTGAAATTAATGTTTGTAAAACGTCCTTTTAATACAGGATAATGTTATCCTGACGTAAGGGAAATATTTTATTTTTAAATCACCCTTAATATACGAGTACGATGTACTCGAGTGCTGCATATAAGCCATTTTCGACATTTTCTTCTGAAACCATTTAAGTAACATAATTATGCTAATTATGTTACGAATTAGAGGGGTCAAGTCATTCCAACATTTAGCCCCAGCAAACTTAAAACTGCCTAGAGTTAGCATACGAGTATGTCTTTAGAAGGATAAGCGGATGGACTTTTGACCTTTGATTGCGCGAAGCACTACATTTTTTAATTTTTTAACCAAATTGTGTGTGATTTTTTTTCAAAGCAGCCAAAACAAGAATGCTTGCCTTTTATGGGAGCAGGTGGCAAGCTAGCTGGCAGTTTACCTGATGTTAACTGATTGGATGTACCTTGTAATAAATAAAAAAAAACAGTTATCAAAGACTTTGATTCGAAGAAGCATAAACGAAAGTAAGACTTTCGTTTATGCTTCTTCGAATCAAATTTCATTGCAGGCAGGTTTGAAATTATTAAGTGTATAATAATACACTGAGAATACGTCGCGATTATTAACATCACCGAAATTATCAATTTTGTATCGAATCAATTTCCACAATTTTTAAAATTAATTACGTAACGCCTAATATTAACGGTATATTATAATGATGGCGCCGCATGGCAAAGATGATGATAGTGACAATTGTCATTGGATTGGTAAAGTTTTTGAACAAATTAATCGCAACAACTAACAATTTATTGTACTTACTACTTACAATATATGTCAAAGGTAATTTTACACATGCAATCGCTTTCAACAGTGGACTTGTATAAGTTATAATTACTAGAATAGTGATATGACAGCCCAGAATTTTGCAATAATATAATATAATTTTGAATGTGAAATTGATAAATAATGTTACATTCTCCTTTCAAATTGGTACAGATTTACAATCTTAAATTACCTTAAAATTAACAACTTAATAGCTTTTCAGAGCGATTTTATCTTTTCTAAATCTCAAAAGAAACAGAAATTATTAATAAGTTATGCCGTAAAAACCGATAAAAAGGGAAATTTTTCCCTTCAATATTGGAATGAAAGCTTTTTTGTTACAAATCACTTAGCGGTTAAGCGGCTTAATATTAAAACAATGTGAGTTCCTTAATAAATATATATTTGCATCAATTGTGTATCCTTAGAGTATAGTTGTATATATTAGACGTGTGTATTATAGATCCATACAAAAGAATGCTTGAATTATCACGTGCTCAGCGGTGAATGGAAACATCGTGAGGGAACCTGTGCATATTTTGGAAATATATATATATGTGTGTGTGTGTGTATATATTTCGAAGATATGTGTAGTCCGCTAATCCGCAGTGGGGCCGCGTGGTGGACTATGCCCTGATACTCTCTGTACAGAGGAGGCCTTTGCCCAGCAGCGGGATACGTATAGGCTGATACTTTACTCTTTTACGATAGAACTAGCTGCTGCCCGCGACTACCTTTGCGTAGAGTGGTGAAAATTTAGGGTTGTATGTATTTTTTTATGCTGTATCGTAAAAAAATAAAAACAAAATGTTTTGTCCAAAAATTAAAAAAAAATGTTAAGGGTGAACAACCCTTATCACTTAGGGGTATAAAAAATAGATAGTAGCCGATTCTCAGACCTACTGAATATGCATATAAAATTTGGTAAAAATCAGTAAAGTCGTTTCGGAGGAGTAAGGTAACTAACATTGTGATACGGGATTTTTATATGTAAGACTAGCTGCTGCCCGCGACTACGTCTGCGTAGAGGGGTGAAAATTTAGGGTTGTATGTATTTTTGTATATTGTGTCATAAAAAAATAGAAACAAAAAGTTTTATATAAAAAAAAATTTAGGGGTGGACTACCCCCTTAAAAAATAGATAGTAGCCGATTCAGACCTACTGAATACGCATATAAAATTTGGTAAAAATCGGTCGAGCCGTTTCGGAGGAGTTCAAGTTCGAACCCCGTGACCTGAGAATTTTATATATTAGATGATACATTTTTTTTTTTTGTTATCGGGGTCACGGGCGTGTTATGTCCGACTCGCACTGATTAAAATTCCCACGATGTTCCACCTGGGACGCACATCGATAACACCACGGGAACGCCTTCCCACATTTCTGCGACCCTGTTTCAGCAGCCTCACACCACACCACAGTGCCACTTAGCTTCACCGTAAGTGACCAAGCCACGACTCCAAACGTAGCTTGGGTTCAGTTTGATTAATATTTTTTTTATTAATTTACAAAAATTAAAAAAATAGTTAACATCTTCTAAGAATTTATTTAATAATAATTTCTTGTATTTACGCGATTACACATTATAAATGAAACTAATTTTACGGATTTAACGCGTTTATTTTTAATTTTAATTCCCGACATTTCGAACCCTTTACAGCGTTCATGGTCACGGGACAGACTGAGGTGTTAGACGTCTGATTGTCATAGTTAACCCGGGCTACCGTCAGTTTTTGAATTATTAATTTTGTGTCCGATCTATGCAGAGGGAGCTAATTGTATCTTGTCTTGCAGTAGTGGTTCGTTTGGGCCTAGATTTAATTTTATTGATGACAAGATCCCAAGCTGATGGTAGTACCCAACCTTCTTCTCTATTGAAATTAGGGTGTTTTTTAATTTCAATAGCCTCGCGAATCATCCTTGGGAGGAATCGGTGTTCTTTTGCAAGGATCTGTGGTTTGTCAAACCTGATGTAGTGGTTGGGCCTATTCAAAATGTGCTCACAAACTGCAGACTTGTTCAATCTATTGTGTTTTATGTCAGCTATATGTTCTTTCACGCGGGTTTTTATTGCTCTTTTCGTTTGACCTATGTAAGAGAGCCCACATTCACAGTCAAGTTTGTACACTCCTGGATCTTGCAGAGGGATATTACACTTGACAGATGGTAAAAACTGACTAATCCTCTTCAGCGGCTTGTAGAATGTATTAATTGAAGCCTGCTTTAAAATATAGCCAATCTTGTCGGTGACTCCTCTGACGTATGGTAGAACAGCAGGTACTCGCTCCACTGTGGCTGGTTTCACTCGGTCACTGTGACGTAGGCGCGGTGCTCGAAGCTTGTTGTCATGCAGAACTTGCTTGACATGTTGAAGCTCAGCGGCCAGGTGTTGTTTGTCACAGATCCCTTGTGCTCTCTGTAACAAATTGATTTACCCACGGTAGCTAACTGGGATGGATGGTGGTGAGAATCACCGTTTAGGTATCTATTTGCATGGGTTGCCTTCCTATACACAGTGTGACTTACAGTGTTATTTGGATTGCGGATGACCAAAACATCTAAGAAAGCTAAAGAGTTATTATGCTCTAATTCCTGAGAGAAGATTAGTCAGTTTTTACCATCTGTCAAGTGTAATATCCCTCTGCAAGATCCAGGAGTGTACAAACTTGACTGTGAATGTGGGCTCTCTTACATAGGTCAAACGAAAAGAGCAATAAAAACCCGCGTGAAAGAACATATAGCTGACATAAAACACAATAGATTGAACAAGTCTGCAGTTTGTGAGCACATTTTGAATAGGCCCAACCACTACATCAGGTTTGACAAACCACAGATCCTTGCAAAAGAACACCGATTCCTGCCAAGGATGATTCGCGAGGCTATTGAAATTAAAAAACACCCTAATTTCAATAGAGAAGAAGGTTGGGTACTACCATCAGCTTGGGAACCTGTCATCAATTAAATTAAATCTAGGCCCAAACGAACCACTACTGCAAGACAAGATACAATTAGCTCCCTCTGCATAGATCGGACACAAAATTAATAATTCAAAAACTGACGGTAGCCCGGGTTAACTATGACAATCAGACGTCTAACACCTAAGTCTGTCCCGTGACCATGAACGCTGTAAAGGGTTCGAAACGTCGTGAATTAAAATTAAAAATAAACGCGATAAATCCGTAAAATTAGTTTCATTTATAATTTATTTAATTCTAATTTTAGATGCCGGCACATGGTACTCACAAAGGAAAGCCTTAGATATACAGAATAAAACAAAATTAAAAAATATATACAGGGCATCTGTACGGATTACGTTAATGCCTAGTGTTTTAATAATAATAAGGAAACCATAAATAATTCTCGGTGTAAGGGAAATGTAGTTTTGAAGTGTAGGGAAATTGTAATTTTGAAGGCGATAGGTTAGTTTTATTATATTCAATAATAATTTCTCATCAATTCTTCATACATTTTCAGAACAGTTTTTAGTTTGCCCGCTAGAAACTTCGATTAATTTTTTATTTTCTCTACGTACACGCTAGTAAATACCATCCATCTTAGAATTTCTTGTGATGGGAACCCTACGCAATAATGACGTTTGTGATAAATAAACCTTTTTCAGTGTCTTATCAATTTGTCTTCGAGTATTAACCGAATTGCTTTACCTCGAAAGGCAATGTGTCGTAGGAAATGTGAGTTTCAGTTATAAAAGGTCCTCAAAAAAGACTAACATTATTTTTCTCAAGTAGCCATTTATATTGCTTTTTAAGAAAATTGAATTCCGTCGGGAATGATTTCTATGACTGTCAATGTAATTTTAATTTTCCTGGATATGTTCCGTATCTATATTAGAATTTGTTGGTTTTTAAGAATTTTTACGTCATTCGATATTATAGTAGACGACTCATAGCTCTACGATTTTGAATGCAATACTATGATTTCAATTATTTATTTTTATCGAATGTTTTATCGCAGGCGTCTAAATCTGACCATTAAGCGAAATAACGGGTTAGCCGCAGATCGAGGTATTAAATTTTACGCTCTCAGCTTTGCCGTCGTTTGTTTTTTCAAATCTTTTGTGAAGTTGTTGATTTCCGATTGGATTTTAACGGGTTTCCTGTCTTTGGGTAATATTGGTACATAAATATCCGTATGTACTATCGCTGTAATGATCATTTCACAAGTGAGTTTAGTTACCTCTTTCTCTTTCTCTTTCTCTTTCTGAAACGGACGCCAAGTGCTCCCTAATTTGAATGCACTGTACGACAAAGGCCCATGAACTATTATTGCGATTCTAGGGACTAAATAATCACGATAAAACATGCGTAGCATCAAGTATCCTCCTTTTTAAGATTAAAGCTCTTCTTTAGGGTTAAAAGACATGAAAGACGATCTCCTAACATTGGAGTATGAAATTTCCCACACTTATAGTTTAAACAGAGGAGAGCACAATGCTAATATTTTTTTAAATTATGCATAAAAATATCAATAATAAAAACTGAAATGAAAACATACACTGCCATGTATAATTAATTTTGGTCGAATTTCGACCACTGGGCGGCCACTAGTATTTGTAATTATGATAAGCGTTCTCGTACCCGTTGTTATAACATGTTTGCTATTCAACGATACGTGCATCACTACCTTAATTGACAAACCAACCGCCACAGTTTTCGGTCGCACATCGACACCGGCGAAATTAAACGAAACCGACGCGTTAAATTAAATCAAAGCTGACTGAAAGCGACCGCACTCACAATATACCGACAATTTCCGCGCGTAATTGCTATCACGAAAGTTATACAGTTAGATTCAACGCTTGTCTGCTTTCTAGTGCTCACTATTTATCAGACAAGGAAAGCGCTTTGTACAAGTTGTTTTTTTTTATTTGTAAAGTTGGCAAGCTAGCTAGCGTTTCAGCTGATGGTATGAGATGACCATCACCCATGGAAATTTGTGAAAACAGTAGGCAGAACTTACCCTGCCACCTTTTAATAAAGTGAGCCCCGGTGACGTCACTCACCAGGCGAAACGCAGAAGTGTAACACATCCATTTCAAGCTGGTCTTCATTGGGATCGTGGTACTTCCCCTGACGGAGCCGCCATTCGTGCAAGAGTGGTGACTGTTGCATGGCATTATTATGCACAAATTGCGGAATTGCTTTATTCAAATACATTTACGTTACCTCTGTGTAAAACCGTTCACGAACAGCATTTCCCGATAGCATATGTTATACGCATCAAATAATGCTATTCGATTTTTTGAGTAATGTTATGCTATTTGATCAGCGTGGATATTTTTGTAGATTCTCTGGCCTCAACAAGAAAAAAAATATATGATTCATTTTTATCATTATAAGTTAAAGTATTGGCATAAATGTACTTTTTTAATGTTGTTTAGATGTTATTTACAAAGTTTGGTCAATTACAATTTCGAAAATTTATTTACATATTTTAAACGAGCGTCGTTATCTTAATAACCTACATATATAAGTCAACTGTATATAATTATCATGAAGCTTTCTATATCATGGATGGCACAATAAACAAATTTAATACACCACCGCATTTCAAAATAGCGTCTCGATCCCTTTGACAATTTTCCGTTTACAATGGAAGCAGTAGAAAACAAAGCAATTGATATCTTGAAGTTTTAGTAATCAGATAACTTCCATAACAAAAGCTTTTCATCTTGAAAGAATTTTATTGTAATCCGAACTCGAATTCACACGCAAATGTAAATAATATAACCTGAAATTAAATATGCTTCATAACTGGTTAATAATATAAAAACATGACTTGTTTATAATAATAAGAATGAAGGCAATGACGAAAATACATTGTCTGTCGTATCACTGTCTCAGGCAACTACTCGTACACTATGGAACATTTTTCAAGGCATTTTTTTCAAGTAGCTTTCTAAGTCGATGTTCTAGAAACTCAAAATATTTTTATGGAAAAATTGTTTCAAATGTTATACTGATAAAATAAAACGTATTAAAAAAACCAATAATCAGCCACTAAAAATAAGAATAAAATAAAGAGATGATAAAACGGAGTTCTTAATTTAAAATTTTCAAAATTTTATGTATTAGTTTAAATAAACTCCTGCCTCTAGCTCATTATTATTATTTTCTTTTTCCTTCCACCTTCTTCTTTTATTGATTCGTGTAAATGTTTTCAGAATGCGTACGTTTAAGGGCCGAATTTTAATCGTATTTTTGTATTCAATGTTCTAGAATAAAGGCCTTACTTTATTCCAGACTGGCAATTTATTAAAACGAAATTATGTAAATTATTTAAGTGTCAAGTGTTGGCAACACTAACGGAAGTCATTCCTTGAGGTTGTTGGCAACACTAAAAGAAGTGTCATTCTGCGAGGTATAAATGAAGCTGCAAGAAGCATTTCATGGTCTTCGTCGTAGTCGTCGTCTTCTTTGGCTGTCAAACCAGAAGTATACACGATAGTGCTGCCCAATCGGTATCATAAATTAAATCGTTAGAGTGGTGTTTCATTAGTGATATTAAAGTGATAAAATAAGTAATTATACCAGTGTTATTGTTGTGCAAAGTGAAACTACGGTGATTTGGTAAAAGTATATTAATATTTCTAACTTCTTAGCTCGATAAAACAAAGTATAGCTTGAAACATCCACACCTGACTCCACCAGTGGGAGATCGGTATAGGGGTTCGCTCCGGCTGACTCAATCGGACCGATCAAGACCACAGGGTGAGGCTCGGTGACCCAGTCACGGGGACGGACAGAATTTATATTAAATAGGCGCCAGCCTGCCCCGTGCAAGACAGAATAATGCTTATTCTAAGGGATTTACTTAGTGGAAATAAAAGATATATCCCTTAACAGTTTTAGAATTAATTGATACAAGGTTTGAATATAAAGCTAAACTATATCAAGTTAAAAATATTGAAAGGAGAGAGATCTCACCAATCAGGCATTATATTAAGATTAAGATTTGAGAGCACATTAAATTAATCACCGTTACAAAGCAGTATATAAACACAATCATAAGTTTAATGGCTAGTTACAGATCAGAGTAAAAACATACCAGAAAGAAAGATAACCAGGCTTGCCTTCCTAGCTTCCAAATAAGGGTGAAGACAATCAGCTCAGCAATGCTCACATGCCACCGAGGGGCATTCAGCTAGTCCGCGGCTTCAAGTTGCACGTGGACAGCAGGACCTCAGATTCTTAGTATATATGATTATGCAGTTGCATATAAGGCGAACACGCGGTTCGATATCAAGCCATCAGAGACAAGCAGATCAGAGTGATACGAGATAGGATAAAAAAAGAAAGAGAGAGATAAACAAAAAAAAAACCCTGTAACAAAATAGGAATTGTTAGCAAACGAATAATGGACCGAAAACAGTCAGATCCCAAAAATATATGCATAAAGGGAACTTACCAACGATGTGGTTTTTTTATACAAAATATAAAGGCCAAGAAGCCATATACAAGTAGGATGTAAAAGGATGTGTGCCTAGGATGCCACATACTCCTTTCCTACATTCTCGAACTATGCAGAGGCGCTGCCGCCAGGCGGCGGCCGCCTCGGAGCTCCAATAAGAAATGCTCAAGACGAAGCTGACTGCCGTTCTCGCAGGAACGACAGATGATACAAACAACAGACTATGCTAAACAAGACAATGTTTCTTATTGAAAATTATGTAAAAACAAATTTGTTTGATACTAGTTCAACATAACTAAAATGATAGTATTTTATTGACAATAAAAAAATAAATTTTAGAGACAATAAAATCACTAGTACCGAAATAATCTAAGGAAATAAACAAAGTGACCTAACGCCATCTATGATTAATGAAATATAGATTTTCTAAGGATCCCATTCAAATAAATTGTATCGTTCACAACAGATGTCGCTATATTTTCCACTATGGATCGCTAATATAAGGCACTCGAAACTTAAGGGTACGAGGCGTCGAAAAAAAGTGTTTCAAGCTAACACAAGACACGTTGAAAACTTTGTAAATCAAGATTCCAGTCAAATAATCGTAGCAAACAAGTACCTATTTAAATCATCATCATCATCATCATTTCAGCCTGTTTTAGTCCACTGCTGAACATAGACCTCCCCCATAGACTTCCATGAAGTACGATCATGAGCCACCTGCATCCATCAACTTCCCGCACATTTGCACAGGTCGTCACTCCATCTAGTGGGGGGTTGTCCTACACTGCGATGGCCAGTACGAGGCTGTCACTCGAGAACCTTTCTACCCTAACGGTTATCGGTTCTACGAGCTATATAGCCGGCCCATCGCCACTTCAGCTTGCTAAACCTCTGAGCTATGTCGGTTACTTTGGTTCTACTACGGATGTCTTCGTTACGAACTCTATCACGCAGAGAAATACCGAGCATGGCCCGCTCCATAGCTCGCTCCTATTTAAATAAAACCCAATAATTCAAAGGCTAATGACGAGGCGTCAGTCTGCCCAGTAAACACTGAGGAGGCTTTTATATGTAGGTATTGGTTACACATAATTCTCTCTTACCCCATAAAACACGAAAGCAACATTTCCTGCCTTATGAAATTTCCCATAAGATACCCAACAAGGTTTCCTACTTTATCGGCTTGATTTAAAGAAATGGAGCTTTTTGATACAACTTCTTCTTTTTAATACTTTTCAATAAAAAAGTCGTAAGTTGTCGCGATAATTCATTTGACATGAACTCTTATATTTTTGAAGTATATTTCAGTTTCAGAAAAAATAATCGATTTGAATAAAAAATGAAGCACGAAAGGAAAACTTGCTGCCTTATGAAATTTCCCTTACGATACCAAACAAGGTTTCCTTGAATAACAACCATCGCAAACTAAAGTGCACTGTAATACAGTGAATTGGCTATCAATCAAACTCACCTATTGTCTTAAACGGGAAAACTTTCCGGAACATTATCTTGAAGCGCACTATTTGGACTTTTGGTAGTAAAAGTTATTATGATAAAATATATTAAGACATTTTAAAATATTAATGTAATTTATTTATTGCTGAAACTCTGTCAAACTGCCTCGTATACCGTGAAAGTTAGGTAGTAAAAGTAGTTTGGTAGTAAAAGTTATTATGATAAAATGTATTAAGACATTTAAAATATTAATGTAATTTATTTATTGCTGAAACTCTGTCAAACTGCCTCGTATATCGTGAATCTGTTGTAAAATAAATACTCAATGGTAGACAAATGTACAATGTACTACAAACTTTACTTGAGTTTCGTTTCATTATATCGAAGGTTCATAATTCGCTGAGGTACACAAAAGTTCATCGCTTCGAGGTTGACATAGGAAACTATCCGGGGAATGCTTTTGCGGGAAACAAACAAAAACTCTTTCTGATAAAATTGCGAAAAGACTGCATGAATATGAATTGAATAAGCACACTAATATTTATTTAAATTCGTCTTGTGTTCAAATTTTAAATTAAAATCATATTCCAATTTGTGTCCTAGGCTAGTTGCGTGGGAAAATTCTTCGTTATATATTTCTTTCAACCGTGTCTTACCGCACGTTTTAAATGGATAAATGAAGTGGACAATGAACTTCTAATAATAGTCATAGAAGGACGAGAGTCATATCTAGAAGAACGTTCTGCACCGACAAATGCTATCAGTGCAATCGGGTCCAGAAAACATTGGAGAGCTAAAGATTATGATTCAGACGAAGTGGGAACGAATTTCAAAACGAAAGCATAAGGGATAAATACACTATCATGTACAGACGAAGGTAAGTTGTGATTTCTGCACTCCACAGGAACATCTCAAAAAACTTTGATCCGATTTTTCTAAACTAGGGAAAAATTACGAAAAGTGTTTTCGTTTTACTTAGCAAGCACTTTAAACTTTAACGTTGTTTCTCATCAAGTTTAAATGTTATGATGTCGAATACACTGCGGCAAGAATGTGTGAAAATACTCTGGCGCTTACAAGTGAATCCCTTTGCTGTTGTTGCTGATTTTGTATCGAACACATGTTGTATATATCATTTTAAAAAAGATAACAAGACCGCATGAATAATGATGACAGATTGTTCTTATTTAAGGTAACTTATATTTCTAATTATTTATTACAAAGTAAACATAAAGTGACTGCCTTGTGTCTCGGATCGTCCGAAGTCCGATTCTCAGAATGTCCACGGTGGTAGGGCCGCAACAGCCTCGGCTGTTGCACGAATGGGCAGGCCCGTCCGGGTGAGTACCACGAGCTCACAGTAGACCGGCGTAAAGTGGAAGTATGACAAATACTTTCGCGTTTCGTCTGGTGAGAGAGTTAGGAGCCCAATTTTCAAAAGGTTGTCAACGCATCTGTAACCCTCGAGTGTCGGGGTCCATGGGCGGCGGTATTCACTTACCATCAGGTGAACCGTCTGCTCGTTTGACAACTTTTCGCATAAAAAAAAATACCAGTGTTATTGTTGTGCAAAGTGAAACTACGGTGATTTGGTAAAAGTATATATATTTCTACTTTCTTAGCTCGATAAAACATAGTAAAGCTAACACTTGTGTCTAAGATTTGGACATTCTGTTATGAGCTCGAGAATTATTATCTTGAATCATAATTGTCATGCATTTCTTAGCTGACTTCTTACGGGCAATAATTAGTTTTACAACATTGTATACAATGACAGAGGCAATGTTTGACACATGTGGGACAGTGTCGGCTAAAAATGTCGCTAAAACCGTTATGTTAAATGTTAATAAATTTAGATCTTGCCTTTTTAAACTTTAAAAGTGTAATGAAACACGTAATATGTTACACATAGACTTGAAGTATACGATTGGATCGTTTTCGTAGCATTTAAAATGAGGCTTTATATCAGTGTCTATGTAGTACTGGTCCAGGGCACTTAGAATGATTGCCATGCTACTGCTCAGTGGGTTACAAAAAAATTCAATCAATTGATTAAACAAGCTACATTCTCACTAGTCAAAGCTAAGTCGTGTAATACTGCATTATTCGTACTTTATCGGCTTAATTTAAAGATATGAAGCTTTTTGATACAACTACTTCTTTTTTCTATTCAATAAAAAAGTTGTCGTAATTTGTCGCGATAATTCTTTCGACATTATCTCTTACATTTTTGAAGTATGTTGAAGTTTCAACAAAAATAATCAATTTGAATAAAAAATGAACAACTAGTTTTTCAGATGTAATAACAGTAGCGGTAAGTTATAAATATTTAATAAATAACACGTTACGTATACGTAATGATATACATACAGTACATTTCTTTTTGTAAAAAAAAATCCTTTAAAAATCAATGCACTCACACATAACTTTTCATAAAAGATCCCATCGACAGAAGTAGACATAAGCTCGAATTACCGACATGTAGAACCGGGGTAGGAAAAAAAACATTCGATTTGTGGGAGCGTAACTATAACAACAAACTGCCTGAGGAAATTAAAGGTGTGATGTGAAACCATTGCATTGTTCAAAAACGTCTATTAAACAAATTACTTACTAACTGCTTGGATTTATAAACTCTGATACCCGTCTATTTAAGACTTCTTCTATATGTTTATCACGTTTTAAGTGAACAATGTAATGTTCTTTTGTGATAAATAAATGTCTTTAACCTGAAGTATTTTCAGTTATATTGCATAAGTCTTTGTAAGTCAGAAAAGCGTCATCCGTATAATTTTTATTCACCAAAAATAGTTTTTATTTTCAGAACATAAAGGAATTTCAGAAACTTTCTTTCGATCACATTATGTCAGTAAAAACTAGTTAGCAATATTCTAAATAAAAAAAGTCTTTATTTAAGATTTATTGTTAACAGAGTTTGGTGGTCATTGATTGAATAAAATAAAGTTTTAGGGCTATAAAACCATGTTTGAAATTTTAAAACCTATTTAGAACAATTATTTGTGATTATTAAGGACATTACTTAGAAGTACGCAAATTTTCTTAGGGAATTAATTTAATGATTAATTATTTTGGCAGTTTTCGTGAACTAGAAAATGGTCTCTTGTGAAACGTGATTTGAATTTTTAACTAGTCTCAGGTCAAATAAATTTATTCAAGTATCTCATTTTTGTAATGGATTAATATTCATTATATGTATTATATATCTGCTTCTGTATTCCAAGTAGTGAGAGTTAAATTAACTTTTTCTCCCAATGCTAACCAAGGTGGTGTTCACAATGTGCATTTTTAAGTGTTACCTTAATCGAAGCTTAGCATACCCCTTCCAACGACTGCAAAATGAAACTTTAGTTTATTAGTTTTATGAAATGCAAAAAAAAATCCTGGTTCTGTTAACCTATTGAATGTCAATATGAATTATGAAATGAATATTTTTACTTGTTCACTTTGATAAGTAAACGAGACAAATTTAGTCGTGAAATCTCCGCCCATGAAAATTTACAACAACAAGGAAATTGAAAAAGTAGCAGGGCTTGAATAACTTTCCCAGTTATTTTATATAAAATAAACTTTCACGTGTTTTGACATGTACTAATGCTTTACAGTGTTCAAAAATCTTGAGAAGTGGAAACTAAATGTATTTAAATCACTACGATGTCTTTATAAACACTTAATTCATAAATAAGCTTTATCCTCCCTTGTTACAAGCTGTTAACAAACTGTAAGAGCTTAGGAATAAGCTGGGGAATACAAAGCAAACAAGTCCTCACGTATCCATGTCATCACTAGAATTGTTCTTCTAGTGATGATATGTGATGATATGACAGTATATTTGTTAAAATTGACATTAATTCAAATGAGCTTTAATATTTTATTTCTTAGTTAAAAAATCACAAATAAAATGTAAATTCTCTTGTGGATGGAACGGGACGATTTTTATTACCGTCTTCAGATATTTATTTAGGACAAAGGTGTTTATCCACGTGTTATTTGTCTTGTCAAAAGCGTAGTCATCTCTTTTTGCGTCCATAAATTGTACAAATAACACTTCAAAACCTACAAGTTTCAACCAATACACATTTGGCATTATTTGAGAAATTGTTTACATATTTCATGTATAGTGTTAATACATTTTTTTGTTTCATTAAACTATATTGCATAAATTAATTATTTCAAATTTCAGATCAGCTCAAGCATTTGTTCATTTCAGATCAGATCAGATTAAGCTCAGCTTCGAAAGTGATATAAGAAACTAATCATTTAATATAGTTAGATCAAAACAAAGTCAGTAGGGGTTGCGTGCTTTACGAGAAGCACATCTGTAAATTACTGAGATTGTTATAGCCTCGTCTTGATATACCTAATATAGTGCATTTTGATACCATTAAAATGATATTCACGTAAAATTTATGTAGGATGTTGGTTTGAGCACGAAAACACTTTTTTTTGTTGTTGACTCGTTCCACAAATTTTCTAATAATTTCTTAGTAGGGGTAATCATATTCAAGATAAGATAGTGTGACAATTTACCATTGCTCAATTAATCTACAAATGCTCTAGTGAGAGACTAGCCGTAGTAATCGTTAGTATATAACTCTATAAAGTTACACAGCCCGTTTTGTTAAAACGATTTCCGGGATTTATCGACCTCTCGAAAAGTTTACAGCATTCATGGTCACGACACAAAACTGAGGTTATTGACGTTGTTTCTGGCAATTCTCAAGGAAACGCCATTTTTTTTAATGAAAAGTTGGCAACCGAGGAGGCGATTTATATGATAGTTAGTAATTACTGCCAGCCACGGACATCTAGAACATCCTAGTTATTGCGGATGCGCTGCCAGAAAATTTTATAAAAGTTACCTCCCAGTACCCAGTTACCTCACTCATCAGACGAAACGTGAAGGTGTGATTACATCTAATTGCTTTTTTTTCTGTAGTACCTATGTATTACTAATATATTTTTTGTGTGCGTCCTTTTTCTTGGTAAATAAATATGTTTTTTTCTTTTTATAATACTTCCATTTTACGACGGTCTTCTGAGCCGTGGTACTACTTACGTGCAACGGAAAAGGCTGCTACATGGTTCTACCATGGTAAGAATTAGCTTCTAAATTTTTAGCTTCAGTAAATCCGAGAGTTCGATTCACGCGGCAATGCAATGTTAAGTTTGGATCTAGGCTTAGAATAATCGTGAACGGACCCAAAGTTATACCATTATAAATGTCAACGTCGACCCCGACCGAATTGTAGAATACAGTGTCTGCTGTATTAAACCCAATAAATTAAACATTAATAGGTTTTAGCCAGACAGCAAGCACATATTTCTCAGGAGCATAATTAGCAAAAAATGAGAAAAATAACTTGTTACATAACTGAATTTTCTAATACGGACTGTGTTTATACACATGATTAATGTTGTAACCAACACGCTTACAGCACCTAACTGTCACTGTATTCTACGAATGTTTAGGCATAAATGCGATCAAATCTAAATTTTGGTCAATTTCCATCTCTTTTTTGCAAGCACATTCATAACAACGATGAAATACCAAAAAAGCAGGAGACGTTTTCCCAACGATATTATATACAAAGATTTATGTCACTAGGGCACCGAAATCGTGTCACCCAAATTACATCAATTGGTGTAATTACATTGCAATTCAATACACTGCTATCTCTATCCATATCATATGATATAATTGAAAGGTTCAAACAAAAATAATTTAATTTTCGCTATACTGCATTGTAGGTATTTATTACAAGTGCACTGACGCAGCCGTCCGAGTTGCCTCGAAGTGCGGGTCGGACTGAAAACCGATATCGGGATCAGAACGAATCTTAGTTACTGTATCTCGACTATTACCGAGTCCCGTCCGTTTCACGGTCTTACTGCTACACAGACCTTCACTTATTGTTATTTTTTTTTTTGTTATGTTTACGTTTATTTTAAGTTTTTCTAATATTATTTTACATAATGTGTAGTTATATTATTATTTTTAAGTGTTCTATGTATCTATTGTGCTCAGACCGTGAATAAACGTTTCTTCTTCTTTCTTCTTCATATGTTCTATATCATCTGTCACATTCACTAATATATGTCATATAATGTAAAGCGGAACAATTTTTAAACGCTGCGCATTATGGCCATGCGTCATCGATATCGTTTTCCCCAGTATTTTCCCCTCACGTTCGTCATTTCTGTATTTGCCTGTTCTTAACATTGCTCCCCTTAGCGTTTCAAGTTTACTTGTGAGAAATTCAATTGGTTAGTTTGTGTATCTTTCGAGTTTCCCCGCTCTTGCCGCTTAGGCTGATGTCAGCCTTTATAAACTGTTAATCCATCTTTTTTATTGTTACGAGGATATTTCCCTCGATAAATTCATGTTTCTTGCATAGACGAAAATCCAACGTTCTAAGTTGGACGTTGATTATTTATAATAAGGAAAAATAACCTGAAGAAAAAGTAAATAAAGAAAAAATAACCTGAAGTAAATAAGAGTTAAGGAACTTCTCCATACATTTATTTAAACGAAGAAGAGTATATGATGACAGATAGTATTATAAAACAAAAAAAAAATTATCAGAAAAGAAATATATAGTTTATTAAAGCTAATACATCCATAGAAAACTAAATATTATAAGAACTCCTTTACAGTTAAAGCCATCTGCTTGTGGAATGAACTTCCTGAGCACATTCGTCGTGCGATGACGGTAGAAAAGTTTAAAAATGACGTAAAAAAACAAACATTATCTATCCCTTTGTAATCAATAGCTTTCAATGGCATATTCGGATTTAATTCTTTTCTCGTGTATTTATTTATATATTTTAGTTTATTTTATTATATTTAAGTCTATATGTATTAAATAAGTTTATTGAGCACACCCTCAGTTCACTAGTTTATTTTTCCTCGTCCTAAGGTTGTTTGGAAGAGATCGCTTTTTAACGATAAGACCGCCTTCTTGTACCTAGCTTTTAAGACTTATTTTATACTAATTGTATTAAATTCTTTATGGTATATACAATAAAGTATATTAAAGTAATAATAATAATTCAATTTTATTTCAGCCTTTATAAGACGTTAACAAAAACAACATAGTTAATGTTAAATAATAATTAGTTATTTAACTTTAAACAATGATATTGTAGAAGCATTAGTTTTCAGATCATCGTTGCCTATCAACTGAACTTTCAGAACTTTCAGCTTAGAACCAACACTGACTAGTTTAAGACTGATAAAAAAAATTCTTTGGTGGGAACGTGGGTTCGATTTCCGCACGGGGTAAGTATTTTTGACACAGAAAATTGTTCCGGATCTGAATTACGATCAGCTACGCGGTTTAGTGTGAAATAAAAAAAACCGTCCCACAGTAATTTTTCCCCCGTAAGCCAAGCCTCTTATCTAAAACAGCGCAAAGTATTCGTTTACATTTTCAAGATACTTACGCAAACTCTTTGTTTTTTCGTTAAACGTTATGTCGCTCGTAATATTTAACAACGTATATACGTTGTAACAACGTCAATACACAAATATTCGTGTTGTTCAAATGTTCAACACAAATGTTCAATGTTCTTAAAACTAAATGCAAAATGAACTGTCTGAAATAACTTTTTAACCTTTATAAAATGTAAAAATATGTATCTTGTATAAGATGAGTTATAATACAGGGTGGCTTTTCTAATTGTATCCATTTTTTTTATTAAATTTTAGACATAAATAATGTTATATAAAAATGAAAAATATTTAAAATCATTCGTAAGTAATTAATTACATTCATTTGAACGTTTTTTAGGGAATAGAATGACATTTTTTTTGGAAAAAAAACTTTGTTTTTTATTTCAATAGACGATTATACTACCGAGTCTGAACCTCCTGTGTAAATTTGGGCACTTCTCAAAAAATCTCCCTGTATATTGTTTAGTCACATTATTGGAACAGTATTCATATTGCAACGATAGTCACAAAATAAATTGTATATCTTTAGTACCCACAAAAAGGGTCACACAAAAATGTTTTTGTTTTTGATTTAGTAACTTTTGCGTCCCGTTCGTCTGAGAGCCGGAAATTAAACGTGGAATGAACTGTCGATGTTTCTAGCTTGTTTTGATCACATTTGTATTTATTTCCTATACAAGAAAATCATCTTTTTTGTGTATACATATGTTTTTTTTAACGGTTACTAAATACAAACGACGTCATTTTTCGATACAATATTAGAGGCAGTGAGGACGAGCGAGCGTGTATTGACAAGTTTATTGTTTCAACTCTTTTGGTTCATATATTGATTTCTTGTTTTTACTCGATTATTATACGTGGTTTAGTGAAACTATTTTACAGGTGTAATCGCTTTTTAATTTAGTATATATGACATGAACGCTGGCCAGGATTCGAAACTTTGGTAGCTTTGAAACTACCAAAGCACGATTTACCACAAAAAAAACGACCAAAGCCTGGTCCTCCAGGTACTTGTAATAAAACGCGATAAAAACCGTAAAATAGTTTCATTTAACCCTTTGTTTCATATTGTTCCCTGTACTGAATCGGTTAATCCTTAATGAATTAATCGATTTGATAGCTCAGTGTCCGGGCGCTTTAATTCAATATACTCGAGCAACCTGAGTTCGATCCCCGGTGCCGGCACCAATGAAGTTTTTAACTTTAAGTGCTGACTTATCACGTGCTCCGCGGTGAAGGAAAACATCGTGAGGAAACCTGCATATTTTCGAAATAGTAACAAAAAAAAATATATTTCAAAGATATGTGAAGTCTGCCAATCCGCAGTGGGGCCGCGAGGTGGACTATGCCCTGATACCCTCTGTGTAGAGAAGGCCTTTGCCCAGCAGTGGGACATTACTTTTTCCATGTACAGTAATAAACATTCTAAAAACTCTGAAGTGTGTTTATAAGTACTAGTTATTATAATTTCATCGATGTAAATGATATATTATTTAAATAAACTATTATTTAATCTAATAAATAAAATTCTCGTATCGCAGTGTTTGTAATTAAACTCCCCCGAAACGGCACGAACGATTTTCGTGAAATTTTGTGTGCATATCGGCCAAGGTGAAGAATCGACAACATCTATTTTTCATCCCCCTAAATGTTAAGGGTGGTCAATCCCAAACATTTTTTCTACCCTAAAAATAATTTATATGGCAAAACAACGTTTGCCGGGACAGCTAGTTAATTTTATAATACATTTCTCTTTCCAGTAATATATTCGGCATCGTTAATTAATTATACGCACGTAACAACGTTGTACGTCGCGGTATTGACAAAGGCAATACAATTACAGTTTCATTTCAAAGGAACGTATGCGAATTGCAAAAACTCATTTCGATTTTGCTTAACGGGAATCGCGTTACAATTAGGCCATTTGTTTATAACACGCTTTTTGTAACAGTCGGTTATAAAGACAAGTCTTATAACAGAAATACTGATACTAAATTATTATTTTTTACCTGAGAAGCGCGTACGGTTTCTAAACAGTTTAGTTACAAGAATCTATGATCTATCATAGATTCTTGCAATTGCTTATCCATTCCATGATTCGATTTGAAATCGTATCCTCATTGCAAATTATTGCAAATTATTTTGAAATGCAGATATAGCAACATATTCGATGTAACTGAAGAAAGGAACTTTATGCGGTCAGAACTCTAGATACATACCTTTATTTAAATTATAATATACAAGTCAATAATTGTTATACTTTGGAACCTTATTAAGGACATTCCCAAAAGTTTAGTGCTGGTTTACACACTGCAATGAAGTGGCAAAGTTGAATTCACTTATCACCTCCCAACGACAAATGACTTCACGTCAACTGCCTGAGAGGTTGAAAATGTTACATTAATTTAGTTTGATAGCGTTCTGCCGTTTTCTGGAATTGAACCGAAGTATGCCCCGTGAGTTCCGTTGACATTTCCGTGTTGAAGGAAACTTTCTTATGAAGTAAAGATTGCAGTAAGATCGTGTTTGGGGTGATATTGATAATAAGTTAATGTAACTATTGTAACGACCTATTAATAATAATAAATATTATTATTAATTAGTCATAATAAAGATCAATTAAGATGAAAATAAAAAGTTTGAGAACGTTTAATCACAATAAAAGTTAATAATATATACTTAAATTAAAGAAATATAAGTTTTAGTACGAGAAAATGATATTACCAAAAATTGATTAAAAATAGTTAAAAATCACTTAAAATACTCAAAAAAGGATATTTATTAAAAATATAGCAAGATACGATCACTATTATGTCAATTAAATACAATTCCATACTTAGTGATTTCTAAGGGAAGTATTATGTACCGTGCGGGGACACATTTGTATGACCGCACATATGTAAGTACAGAGGTCGATCGCGACTCTTAGTACTATAGTCAAAGTACATTGTATGAACGTCCCATACCAATATCATATGGAAGTAAGGTCTAATGAATAAAAGTGATAATATGTGAAGGCTCAGAGAAAATATAATGAATATATAAATATAATGAAGAGCAATGAATGACTTGGGACTTTATAAGACATATTACTATGGAGTTGCGTGGTACTTCTGTACGACGACATGGTCTACGGTAAACGTGGAACCATGAATGGATATGTCTTCAGTGGTGGACATATCATCGATAGCTGGTGGTAGTTGGCGTCTTAGTGACCATCACTATGATACGTTGGCTGTCATTCGGCATAGTAAGAGTTTGGTGGTAGTTGGCGTCTTAGTGTGTTGCACTATGATACGTCGACTGATCATCTGACTTTGGGGAGTCTGGTGGTGGCTTGCGTCTTAGTGTATTCCACTATGATACGTTGGCTATTACTTGGCTTGGGTGGGGGTCCGTTGGTGGTTTGCGTCTTAGTGTTTACGCTATGATACGTCGACTATCATGCGGATCGTGAAAGAGTATGTTTGGACACTTCGTGTGTTCTGAGTATATTCTAAACTTTAGAGCCGAAGTTGATTGGAGTTGTATTGGTGTGGTGTGAGGGTGTGCCACCTACGCGATAGTCACATTGATGCATGCGGCTATATGCAGTACTGCGTCTTGTGGTATTTGCGGGGTGATCTGCGCCTAATATCATTGCATCGTATGAGTCTGGTTGACGGAGGTTCGAGGTGACGATGTCTGCTGTGTATGCGGATAGGCTGTATGTTGGCGTGTTGACCTGCGATAGTTGTATTGATGCATGTTGCAATTGGTGACATAGCGTCTTGCGACATTTGCTTGGGAGACGACGCTATTCATAATGGCCGAGTCTGCGTCTCGGTTTGATGCACATCTCAGTAGATTTGTCCAAGTCGGGTTCCTGATGACGGAACTGCAGACTGTCTGACCTCTTTATACGTTTTATCATTATTAACGAATCTCAGTAAAGTTCCCACCGTTCGAACGAATAATGGCAACTTGCTGGTGGGTGAGACAAACTTGATCGAAAATACATTATACTCAACGTCAGAGACACTGACAAATAATTATATGTTGCCAATTATAAACCCTTCTGATGGCTAAACATAAAAATCACAACTATGGCTATATCTGACTATTTCAATGGTTGGTGGAGCATATGCGTTTACCTCATGTGGATGGTAGCTGGCGGGAGAAAACCTCTCAAGGCTGCGGCGATGCCGTGCAATATTTTAACCATACCCTTGGGGCTACGCGCTCTGCGACGAAATGTCGTGCTAACCTTTTTAATGGTGGTGATGCCAAAACACTAACAATCACGTCTGCAGTCGCGGCGATCTGGCAAAAGTGGTGGCGCTTACGGAGGGCTTATTATATCATAGGGCCAGAGTGCCTGATCTTTAACACATGCCCAAAACCGTATTGACGTACATTCACGAAGACTGGATTTGTCGTCGGCTTGTATGACGTTTACACGCATTGACATGCGCGACTTCGGTCAAAGTTTGTGCTTACGCACTGCCAAGGGGCCAAGCCTTCTTTATGCTGGTAAAACAGCTTTGCAATGGACTTTGGTCCTTTCCCCAACTTTTTGTCCCTCTTCTGGGGGGGGGGGGGTGCAATATGTTGGTTGGCGCTCACCGCACACGGCGTTGGTGAGTGTTTTCATGGAGCCGTGTGCCTTCCCTACATTTTTTTAAAATGTGGGGGAGCTGTTGACTTGTATCGGGTATGTAAAATTGATGTGAGCCCTTTTCAAGAGAGAAGGGATATTATTTTAAAATTATATTGTGAGCCCTTTACAAGCGTGAGAGGGAGTATACTATATACTCTGAGCCCGTCTCAAGCGAGTCGGGATTAGTTAATAAGAAAGCAATCTGGCATTATCTCTGGCTTATACCACAACTAGTGAATATTTATCTATCCAAGATCCACCTAAAAGAATCAAGTTACTAAATAAACACAACGTAAATGAGGTCCTACCGAACATGACGATCACAATAATATTTATACGGCTAATTATTACCTTTAGAAAGATCCTATAGAAAGATCAATAATTTATCCTGGTCACGTAATGATGTTATATGATTTATTCATATAATGGGAAAAAAAAAATATATAAGTTATAATTATATATATACACAATAAAGGGGGGTGCGAGTTACACTATGTTTCATTCACATTTACGACCGACTTTAAAAAGTAGGAGGTTGTCAATTCGGTTGTATGTACGTTTTATGTTCGTTGCTTTTTGATGTGAGGTATGATTTTAAAAATTCTTTCTGCACTGTGTTTTGTTCAGTTCTCATGGGTAACGGCATTGATATTGGTATCTAAGTGGTAGATTTTTTGTTGACGTTCAATAAGAGCTTAAGTTAAGCCTATATTGAATAATGATACTTTGACTTTTACTTTGATATTGGGGTAAGTAGTTGGAGATACATCAGGGAGTGCCCTGATTGGATGAGGAGTTCCTCAATCATATCTTCACATATATCTATAATTCTTCTGTACGTGTGTATGTCACTTAGTTCCTCCTAAACGGCTGGACCGATTTTAATGAAATTTTTTGTAAATATTTTTTTATTATTTATTATTTTTAATTATTTTTGTAAATAAATGAGGTAGAACCGAGAATGGTTAAGATTCACAAAGTTATTCAATAAAGTCCGAAATTTTCAAATTCAAGCCGTACAGGACAACGTGTGTCCGGTCCACTAGTATATACATAGTAAGTGAGTTATTTGATTAGTTTTTGTACATGTTTTACTCGTTATTATTTTTCATCTGATATTAAATGACTTAATGTAATATTACAATTGATTTCTCGATAGTGCCCGCACGAGCAAAATCTAATATCATGTAACATAATGTTTTATATTAGTTACGACTTATGATGAAATATAGAAAACAAAATCACATTGTGGGATTTCCCCTCATTTCGGGATGGCATCATTAAATAGAATCTAATCTTACCTAAATAAAACATGAAGTCAGCTGTCTGAGACACACACTTTTAGCAAATCGTAATTAAATTCGCATAGTACAATTTAGCTTAAATATAGAAATAGAAGCATAGAAATTACAAACAAAATTACGTTCTCGGCGTCATTTCATCAAACCACAAATGTTTGCACAGTTTTCTTTCAAAATGATTTCATTCCCTAACTATGCATGTATTTTCATGGTAAGATAACATTGCCGTTTTTCACGCAAATTGCATAGTAATATAAGCATCACAATACTGGAAATTCGAGGAATTTGCTTCGTAAAATTCCTCAGTACATTTCATTCAATCCAAGACATTTGAATACAAAACGAACGAAATGTGCGAACGTCAGATATGCGTCCGCTGGCATCACAAAACTGTTAAGTTAATTGAACTGCTGAATTTTCCATTCCTTTAGAAATCTCCCTTTGCCGAGAGCAGTTCGTCGCAGTTAAAGATAAACTATTGTGTTCAGCGTTCAATTAAAATGACAAAGACGGGGTTCAAAATAATAAAGATTCCTCAAGTTGAAAACATTTTATATGCTAAATAACAAAAGCTGTATTATTTCATATAGGTACTCGATAGTTAAAATTTTGGAAAGATTTACACGGCAATTTATTCAAACGAACCACTTTCTTTATGTGAAAAGTTGCTAAGCGAGCAAGCGGTTCGCCTGGTCCGAGGGTTACAGATGCGTTGGCAACCTTTCGAAAATTGGGCCCCGGCCACCTCACTCACCAGACGAAACGCGAAAGTATTGTGCTTCCTTTACGCTGATCTTCTGTGAGGTCGTGGTACTTACCCGGACGAGCCTGCGCATTCGTGCAACAGCCGAGGCTGCTGCGTGGCCCTACCACCGTAAAAACCGTAAACTTCATATTAAAGGCGAATGATATTCAATAAATCATTAACTCTATTATTTATTTTTCTATCTTATATGACTTTTCTTTTTCATTTATTAGTTTAAGCGGTTTCTTTCCTATTTCAATTTAGTTCTAAGTTCAAAATTTAGGTTTAATAGATAAATTTTCAGGCTTTTTAACGCTGCAAATATCCCATTTAACGTCTTCTGGGTAACGGTCATACATATTTATTTGGCTTTTCGACAATGACTACAATAAATGGTACAAAATATAAATAAATTACAAAAATTTATTTAATTTTTTTTTAGGACTTCCAAACTGCCCAGGGAAGATCACCACCCGGGGGGAGCCTCTCAACAGGAGGCAAACTTGCAGGGTGTTTAGGAGGGTACTTTTTATTCCACCGTTCCAGCCTAGCATTTGGAGCGAGCCTCTGATTTAAGCTAGGCTGTCTGAGAAAGCTGTTACAGCTCTTTAGACGTGGTGGTGGTGGAGTCTGACTGTGAAGTGGATGCCTGCTATCATACTTCTGTTTATGCCTCTCCACACTGCAAGCTACTTCTCGACGAACACTTGGCGGAGCTATACGAGCCAGGCTATACAGTTCGTGCAAAGGAGTCTGTTTCAGAGTCCCGGTAACCACCCGGCATGCGGCATTTAGGGCAACATTTTTTTTTTGTTTTTATGTGATATTTAATTCTCTCATTACTTAAATAAAACACAGAATGCACATTAGTACAAATAAACAATTGTGTTTACTTACTAATTATGTACTAACTTCTAAAAAAATTTAGATGGGTAAATAATGAGATTGAATTAGTGGAAAATAAAAGAAAACGTGTGAAAAATAACAAAAAAAGATGAATAAACAGTTAAAGAAAGATAGGACTAACTGACATTCTTTAAATTCAAACCGGCTAGCACTTAGATGACTCCGTGGCACAGTTGCCAAGGTATTGGCTTCGGCGTCGGAGGTCGTGGGTTCGATTCCCACACGGGACAACTATTTTTGTGACTCACAGATAGTTGTTTCGCATCTGGGTGTTTGTCCGCGTGAAATTTATGTTTGTAAAACGTCCCTACAACACAGGATAATGTTATCCTCAAGTAAGGGCAATGTTTTTAATTATAAGAAACAAGAAACAAGAAACTTGACTGCGATCCCACCTGATGGTAAGTGGCGATGCAGCCGTTGATGGTTAGCGCGCTAGCTCAGTAAAAACCTATTCGCTCTTCCTTGACGACGCCTACCTTACTGGCCGACAGGATATACCAATACGTCTGGGGCCAGGTTGGTTGAAGAAGTTCGCGGCACCGCTCTTCACTTCGACTTAGTTCCTGAGTCACCGCAATATGTCCCGAGTTCCATGTTGCTTAATGGTGACTTTCTGGATACCATCTGAGCTGCGGTGGACGGTGGTGAATTCATTAATTCCTCTTATTATTTCCTATTATTGGGAGTAGGTGGATTAGTGCGATCTTATTCAAAAGCACAACACAGCGAAACGGCGATATTCTCTAGCAACTAAAATCGCAACATCTATCTATTTTGCATTTGTTTGCAATGCTTCGTGCCATGCGGTATACCAAAACTTTCAAATAATATTCCTTGAGATGTAGTACACAAGAGAACAAGAGAAAATTGCTCACATAAGCTATTATTAAGATCTCTCGATTGAGAATACGAAGGAGTTAAATTTTCCAGAATATATTCAAAAGATAAAAAAAACAATCAGAAACAAGGACTGTAATAATCACCTATTATAGTATAGTAGCTATAATTTACATATTATAATTAGCATTCATCGTGTGATTCACGATTGTATGATCAATTGTAGAAAACGGGATAATGGTCCTTATTTACATAGCAATACCGCCAACTCTAACTGTCTCACTTTGTATCCAAGCAGAGTTTAATTTCAACCGCAAAAACAACCCCTCTTCCTCGTTTCATCGTAAAATGTTATTTGAGAGTTTCGGCATACGGTTACTGAAATAAAAGTAAATAAAACGTAAATAAAAGTAATACAATACTGTAATACAGATTAGCACTAAAACTAAATTATACAATAAAGCGATTTACCTGCGCTTAATAATCAACAGCACCAGTAAATTGTGCATACAGCCGTGAAATCAGAGGCGTTGTACATATATTACAATAAATCTATATTTTTAGGATTGTATATTAATATTGTTCAATTTGTTTTTGATTCCAAACTGTCTATAAATCTAACGTATGATAAATTTATTAAGGAATCTTAGTCAACTATAATTATAACAGGGAGTGCCGGGTTTTGTTTGAGTTTTATTAGTGCTTTCTCCCACGCTCTGGTTATTAGATATTCTCTATTCGATCCCTTTGTTGCTCTTTGTGGCGGCATGAATTTAATTATTTTGTTATAGTACCTATACTATAATAACTAATAAATTTACTTTACATAACTAGATTATCGCTACTTGTCTTTATTAATGTACTGGGTATTCATGCACATGTGTAACCCATAATCAGTATTTTCCGTCATACCAGAGAAAATGTTAAAGAAATTAACAAAAAAACCCGACTTGAAAATCTCTATTAGCACTAAAAACTTTAAATAATACTAAGTCTTGAAAATCTTACCTTTATAACCTAACCTACCTAACCTATAACAAAAATGTTTTTGTTCATATTGATTGTTTATTATTAAGAACAGTGATCCGTTTACTGTCCCATATAAATTTAAATGATATTTAAATACAACTTTTAAATACAACTAAGAGCATTAGCCGAACTGCTTTACGACGTAAGGTAATCCCTTAAGGATAATGTGGATTTCAATTACGAAAGGTCCGCAAACAGAACTTACGTTCCTGCGAACAACTCTCCAACAGCAAATTCAATAGCCCTTTTATAGTATTTATTAAGTAAATTGAAGTCCGAAAGTTAGAAATGTTGTCATGAGAGGCAATTGAGTAAATTGCTAATGTGCTGCCGAGTTTCTTCTCAGACGGAGAACTGAGTGTTAAATTTCTTTAGTTCTAATTTTCTTTATTACAAACAATATATTAATAACGAACTAACTTAAACACTTTTCAATGGGTATTTACGAGCTTTGTTTTTAAATTCAATAAATTTAGAAGAAGAAGAAGAAACGTTTATTCACGGTCTAAGCACAATAGATACATAGAACACTTAAAAATAATAATGTAACTACACATTATGTAAAATAATATTAGAATAACTTAAAACAAATGTAAACATAACAAAAAAACTAAAAAAAATAATAAGTGAAGGTCTGTGTAGCAGCATAAGACCGTGAAAAAGAACGGGACTCGGTTAAAGTCGAGATACAGTAACTAAGATTCGTTCTGATCCCGACGCCGGTTTATTTACTTCTCAGTCTTGTTCATTTGTTCACTCTGACGCACAGTTATGGCATTCTTGGATTTTATATGTTAGTTTTTGTGAAGATTGTCACCCTCACAACAATAAATAGCACAGAAATGTTAAATCCTCAGGTTCACCTACAAAAGCGCACATTCATGCGTGTCACCGTCTATGGTGCTACTTTTCTTTTTTATGTGAGAAAGTGGCAAACGAGCTGGCGGTTCACCTGATGGTACGTGATAACCGCCGCCCACGGACATTTGCAATACCGGTTGCAGATGTATTGCCACCTTTTAATAATGTCGGCTACTACGCTCACCAGACGAAACGCAGAAGGGTAACACTTCTACTTCACGCCGGCCTTCTTTGGGGTCGTGGTACTTACCCGGACAGATCTGCCCCCTCGTGTAACAGAGAATACTGTGTGGTCCTAATACAGTTTAAATTATGGTTGAATATATTTGTCGGATTTTATCGCGTTTGATTTCAAATTAATTTTAAAGGGAAAGGGCGAACGAGCCGAGCGCTGCTGAACTCCTAGGAGTTCCTGAACGCTTTGAACGTTCAAACGTAAAATATTTAGTAAAACCTTTGGTTTCCCCTTACAGTTAACTTTGCACTTAAAAGTCTTAACTGCAATGGTTGAGAACTGTAGAGCGTTCGCATGACAGACACCTTCTGATGGATGGTGAGATGATGGATGCTTTTATCATGCACATGAATTGTGATGTTATACACAACTCGTTGACACGTTTTCTTTACCACGCGGGCGAACACGGGTAACAGCTAGTTAAAAATAAGCTCGATCTATCCATATAAATGGATTCATTTAGTAACTGCAGTGCCTAGTAATGTTCGTTTAAATCAACCGTCACTTTCAGAAAATATTAAATCGCAGATCTTTTGCTGTGAATAATTTTCTTTCAACAAAGGAATCTAAAAGGTTCGTTTAAGCATTTAACCTTTAAATGAATAGTTTGGATATATAATAATTTTTTGGTCTATGTATATATTTAATTCAATAAGAGAGTTCTTCTTACAGAAAATACAGAAGTTCTTCTTACAAAATGATATTTACTCACTTTCGATCGAGCAACCACTGTACAGAAATGAATGATACTTATTAAACTATAGAGTATTGTATTTGTGTACATAAATTAATAACATTTCCATCTCATATATAACGTCTTATCATAGGTACAAGTAGGTTATAGCGTTATAATAAGGTTAGGGTGTAAGTCGTATCACAAAGTCGTTTTTAATCATAAAAGAAAATAGCTTTAACGAATCAATATCCACGGGAAAGCATTATGTAAATATAAATTAGTTCCAAGAAATAAGAGTATGTAGTCACCTATTAATATATTCGTTATTTTGACAATAAGGCAAAGATCTTGACGAGAATAAATATCGTGCCGTGATTGCGAAAATGTTAAATATTGTTTTTATGTTCAATTATTAAAATTATCCCTCTATTTTGTATTGAGAAAATTAAATTTAAGCATTCCAAAGAAAATTATTTTTGTGTCCTATATTAATATACAATATTTATAACATATATCGAGGCCAAGCGGGATTATCTCTCTTGCTGCTTGATGCTTTTATTTGCAGGTGAAATGTGTAGATACGTGTACAGGCCAAATAAAGATATATCGATTATGTATTTATTTGTCTTATATATTGACTGTCAAAATACTACCACTGGTTCGGAAAAGAAAAGCTACTGACCTAGGAAGAACCGGCGAAAGAAACTCAGCGGGGCATTTTTTTACCATTGTTTGACAAAGAAACATGTTTACAATGTATTAAAGTCCACTTGAAAGAGACTTGAGCGATCAATTCATTTCCAGGGAGTGATATCATTTAAATAATCACTAATATTATTTTTAAGACACAAACTTTCTTTTAATTTTTTTTTAATTTAGCGTGTATGTTTTCTGGGACTTTGTTGTAAAAACGTACATTGTCCCAAAGAATCACTTATTGTACGCGGTCTAGTTGTGGTTAGAATTAATTTATGTTTGTTCCTAGTAATAATTTTTTTTATAGTGCTAATCTCTACACTTAAGATTAAACATTATAAGTAGAAAAAGTACGAAAAGATTGTCGCCGCTGTGGGAATCGAACCTACGTCTTCGGCGATCGCGGCTTGGCACTTTAGCCACTAAGCTAAACGGCTGATTGCTACATCGACGAAAATCTTAATGTCTTTTATCTACATTGTTCTTTAGCATTTGAAGCAATGCTTGGCGCATTCATTGTTATATCATTTCCAGCATACAAACAATATTGAATATCATTTCACAACGATAATTCGAACGAGAGATGTCACCATTGCTTTTTAGAAATTAAATTTTTAACTTTTATTTATAACAATAACTTTACTATAATTATTTAAAAATCAAATGGTCTGTTCAAATCTAATTCAATCTAACATTTTACTATATCCAAGAAATGCCTTCATAACAGATTCATAGAAGCTTGGCAAGATCGTTCCATGCAACTCAACAATCAACTGACGCCTAAACTGTATGAAACAGACAAAGTCAAAGTCAAAGTCAAAATCATTTATTCGAAGTAAGATTTTTTCAAACCGTTTTTCGACGTCTTACAATATGGCTTATAATATGTGTCTCTCATGCCGTGCTGGAGTATCGGAACACCAAGCCTCTTTGTCATTTAAATAATCATCTAACTTATAATAAGCTTTTTTAAACAGTGTCTGCTTTACAATAAATTTGAACTTTTGTCCGGTAGATTTAAAATATCATCAGGAACTTTTGTTGTAGTAGCGCACACAGAGCCCCACGAATGAAGTCCTAACCTTAGCTAGTCTACAGCGAGGAAGAACTAAATTATTCTTGTTTCTTGTATTACGGTCATAAATATCAGAATATTTACTAAAGTCATGGATATTCTTCCTAACATACATAATATTTGCAAAAGTATATTGAAATGGAACCGTGAAAATCTGTATCCTCTTAAATATTTTTTTAAGCGAGTCCCTACAGCGAAGTTTATAAATTGCTCTAACAACTCTCTTCTGCAAAATGAAGATGGATTCAATATCAGCCGCTCGGCCCCATAGCAGGATACCATAAGACATAACGCTATGAAAGTAGCTAAAATAAACTAATCTGGCCGTTGCTTCGTCAGTTAACTGTCGAATCTTTCTAACTGCATATGCAGCCGAGCTAAGCCTTCCTGACAGAGAAGATATATGGGGACCCCATTGGAGTTTTGCATCAATAGTTATCCCTAAGAATACTGTAGTGTCAACCAAATCAAACCGTTCATTATACAATACAATTCCTAAACCATCATTACTTTTCACGTTTGGCAAAGTAAATTTAATACATTTAGTCTTTTTAGCATTCAGTACTAGGTTATTTACAGTGAACCAATTGTGAATTAGTTGAAGAGTGTTATTTATGTCATCGTAGTTACTAGTTTTTCTACAAATTTTAAAAATAAGAGAAGTATCGTCTGCAAATAATACTATGTTTGTCAGATCCTGCACCACATGTGGTAAGTCATTTATATAAACTAAAATAGAAAAGGCCCCAAAATAGACCCTTGTGGTACTCCCATTTTAAGCAGGGATCCCTGTGAATATGAGCCATTTACGTGTATCTTCTGAATTCTCTGTTCTAAATATGATTTGATAAGTTTAAGTGCACTATTTTTGACACCGTAATGATATAGTTTAAGTAATAAGGTTTCGTGTTGTACAGACTGCAGTAGTATGGCCATCATACATGATGCCCAATAGGGTGGGTAACCTCTGGTCAGGTTCCGTTATGGAAATCGAGTTCGTTGAGAAGCATGATGCAGAAAGTGCTTACAGTGGCCACAATAACGATAGTATAAAATTCTATTTTGTGACGATGTTAGTCACGAATTAGATTTAGACCGGATTTGAGAAGAAACTACTTAGGGGTGTTCAGGAAGTTTATCTTACAGTGTACTTAATGACTCGGGCGGGTGTTATGAAGGACAGACGAACTGAGTTCATTTTCATAAATGGACACTTAGAGGCTGATTTTTGGGTCAAATTCAAAAATTGCATTTAAAAAAGCATTGTTTAAAAAGGTAATAAAAACACGGTAAAAAATACGTTGAGATTTCATCGGTGCGAAGATAAGCCGTTTAGCTTAGTGGTCAGAGCGTCGGGCACGACCCTGAAGAACTCTAATCCAAGCGGCGAAAACCTTTCCGTCTCTACTGTATCTACAAATTTTAAATTTTCATATTAAGTGCATAAAATAGCACTATAAAAAAATAATATTCCTTAAAAATTACACTAATTTTGTCAGAGAACTGAAAAAACTCCATCGCGTTAAAATATTCGCTGTTGTTACACTTTTTTGTTCACGACTAAGGACGTTTCAATGAAGATGAACATGTTCATACTGCGCGGCGTTTAAAACTAGTTCCCCTTAACATTGTATTACTTACTAGCTGCTGCCCGCGACTACGTCTGCGTAGAATAGGCTGAAGGCGTAACATTCACACAGAAAGACAGATTTACATAAATATGTATATAAATTATAGCCTATGTCTTATTCTGATGTATAAACTATGTTAATGTAAAGTTTCATTAAAATCCATTCAGTATTTGCGTGAAAGAGTAACAAACATACAACAAACTTTCGCCTTTATAATATTGGGATATAGGTGAATGTGACAGATGATATAGAACGTATGAAAAACGGAAAGAGGTAGCAGTCTATAGAGTTGCAATCTAATTATGCTACACCAATTTGAGTGCCTCAGTTTCGGTGCGCAAATGTCATATCTACCTCGTACCATAAACAATGATATTATATAGAAATCTATATAATATTATTGTTTATGACATAATATACGGCAGCCTCATACCTAACTGATTCATCCCCTTGTGACATCAATTTACTTTTCACTCTATATTCTGCAGATGCATTGCACATGCGAAACTTATTTAATACAAATCTGAAAAGAATAATGCGGCTGTCTCTTTCGATAGAAGTATAGTGAATTGTCAATTTCAAGTCGTATATAACTTATGAATTATGAAATGGAAAAATATTCACAGTAACTTTTGATGAACGATGTCATGCGGTTTCATTGTTTCTAGTATTTTTGTTTTGCGTTTAACTAACTTTGAGAATTGAGGATGTGACAAAGTAGTATTGTTATGCGTAATGTCATATTCTTATCAGTTATTGATTCACTCATGATCTCACAATAATACAAATTAGCTAATCATGAATTTCGATAATTATAAACTATAAAATAGATATGCATCATTTTTGTAGGTAGTCTTCATTTGTTTTGAGAAAATGAAAAATATCATTCGATTATGACGGTAAATTTCACCGCAAAAATGTTATAATAGCTCGGTCGGTAATCGGGCGGCCCCAAAACAGACGGCCGCGGTTCGTATCACGATCATTTACACGCTTATTTTTATTTCTATACCAGATCATTTTTTTTATTTTTTTAATTCCCAAAATACATGATTTACCAAAAAAACCTCCGGTCCTCCAGGTCCTTCAGGTATTAAATTATATACCACATTATATTAATAATTATATACTAAATATATAAAGGGACAATTTACATAAAGAGCACGACGCCATCATAAAAGCGAAATTATAACAAACAGCTCCGCAAAAGCGAGTACAGTATTTTAAGAAATATTTCCCACCGACGCAAGTAATGTTATGATTAAAAAAGCAATCGCGAAAAATAACAAAGAAAATTTTACAAATTAAACAACAAAAATATAGGCTCTTAAACGTTCGCGAAGATTTCGCTTATACGACGAAGGAAGAAAATAAATTGATATTTCGCTGGCAAATTGTAACGAATATTGTAATATTGAAATTACAACGGATTCGTTTCATAGATTATTTTTGTATCACATAGTTTCACTGGCTTTTTTAACAAGTCGCAGTTTATTTAAAATATTGTATTTCAGCTTATGCAGTATTACATATCGTGGTAAACGGGTTTCCATTAGGGATAAAGTTTATAACACAGACCTTGGAACTGACGACATTGAATATTTACAATTTTAGGTTTTGGCGCGATGTCTGATGGTGAAATTCAGCCGCCGTGATCAATCCAAACAATTCCTCGGAACACTCCCCGCGATAAATGAGGTAGAAGGTGCAGAGTGATCCAAGATCGCTACTCAGAGCCAAAGGACCGACTTTGATCGTTGATAACCCAAGGCGCCCTACGTTGAATGCGGTCAAATGGAAAAAGCAGCCAATAGGATGCTCCCGCCCAGAGATGAGATAAGTACTCAATATGGGTCTAAATTTGTGCCTTATGGCTTAGGCGTTGAGCCGGCGTGAAGTACTGTTTCGCCTTGCTGATCACACCTAGTTTTTTTTAAGCCAATTTGGCCTTACCTATCAATTGACCGCGGAACTGGACGTTGCTCGAAATGTCGACGCCAAGTATTCCGATACTAGCTGTGACAGACACGAAAGTATTCTCAAAATGTGGAGTTATGACAAATGGAGACCTTTTAGCGGTTATAGCACCATCTTTTGTCTTTTTGGAGTTGAATTGTCGACGGCGGACTGGAAAAAGTTTTTCAGAAATTGGTTCAGACGCATGAAACTTTGTATAGAGACTGGTGGAGAGTTTTTGGAAAGACGTGCTTTGTACCAAATGCCCGATCGTAGGCTTTCACTAAGTCCAAACTAACTGCCAAGACCGTACCCTTTTTCTTAACTGCCTCTGCCAATGAATAAGCTAGGCAAACTAAGATTCTGACGACCACTATTCATTTGATATTAATTAACGTACCTAAAGAGCGGGCATTTAATAGCAGAATCCATTGTTTTAGAGAACGAGAAAGTGAGGGCAATAGTCCTAGAAGGACGGATCCGAGAATTCACCTATTTTAGGAATCGGGTGCACGAATGACGTTTTTCAAGAATTAGTGACAATAAATTCACTAAACTGTTCAACGTACAACTTCTCTTTTGTAATCATGTTTAATATCATCATATAATTATCAGGGACTTAAGGAAGACTTAAGACTTAAGAATTATATAGGACTTTATTAAAAGTTACCGTTTGTCATCTGACATAATTAAGACAGTCGGAGATCTCTTTAGAGTTATTAAGCATTTCATTCATTTGTTACAAAAGTTCTTTATATCTAATTCTTCCTTTTGATAACTAAACCAGTTTGGAAACATTTTGATTTAACCCTTACATAAATGTTATTACTCAATTCATTTAATTTTCGGTATAATAAAACAGTAATTAGTTTAATTTTCAAACCTTAGTATTAATATAAGGCAACTTTTTAATTAAAATAGAAAGTTCTCTTACAAATTCCCTCAAAGATGGAAAATCTTTTGTTAAGGCAATTATGAATTTATGCTTAAATACATTGAACTTATAATGATTGTTACACTCCATGTTTTACACACTTTTAGCTATACTAAGCGCAATCACCATCAACAGTGAATTAAGTTACACAAACTCTTTTGCATATGCGTTGTGTGCATCGTCTACCACAAACATTATAAAATGGTTGACCTGAAATCCGAGTTTGGCACTCACTTTGGAATAAAGTGTCTGGTTCACAGCCGTATTTGCCCCATCTTCAATATCATGTCACTCTTCATGTAATTTAGAGCGTGCCCTTTTTCTAGCCATCTCATATAAATAAACAAGTTATTCGCGATCGAGATTCGAGATCTCCATTTAATACATAAATTTAATTATTTTTGTTAGGTTTTTTAACGATTGAACCGTTGCATTCTGAGGAGGAGACCAGTTTTAAAATATATCTTTCTTACATAATATATAATATTTGCAATATACAGAACATAAATTCATGCATAATTTTTGCGAATCCTACTATTCATATATGTGAGTATGTATTAAGTATATTTTGTAGTATATTTCTTATGTTGTATATAATTTAGTACTGTATTTAACATATGCATATACATTACATAGTTGGTAAATATTAGCGTTTTCCTTGTTGGATATCTCTCTGTGCACCTACCTAATTTTCTCTGTATCACCCCAAGGTTGACTGGGAGATAATGCTTTTAGCATTAAGTCCGCCATTGTACTATGTGTGCATAAAGGGTAAATAAATAAAATAAATAAACATTTCAAAGCTAGTTTTTTCCACATTATCCCAATTTAAAAGGGATTCGCGGCATTCCAGAAAAAAGGACGTGATGGATTTTTACAATTCGCGTACGTTTCCGGCTTTGAAATTAAACTTGTAACCGCAAAATGAAACTGTGATTGAATGTGCGTTTGACGGTCGTAGTGCAGTAAAGTTTTTGATGAGATTTTGCATGCAATGACGTAAATTACAATACTTTTAGGTTATAGAGAGATATGTTTCGAGGCAATCTTGAACCGACCATGGTTTTTAGGGTTCCGTACCCAAACGGTAAAACGGGACCCTATTACTAACGCTCCGCTGTCTGTCTGTCTGTCGGTCTGTCACCAGGCTATATCCGAATCGTGATAGTTAGACAGTTGAAATTTTTACACAATATGATGTATTTCTGTAGCCAATATAACAACAAATACTAAAAAACAGAACAAAAAAAATTTAAGTGGGGCTCCCATACAAAAGACATGATTTTTTTGCCGTTTATGTAGATAATGATACGGAACCCTTCGTGCGCGAGTCCAACTCGCGCTTGGTCGGTTTTATTAAGAAGAGGTGACAAAACTAGAACTACTGACTTATATCATAGGAAGCTACCCACAGGTATCCGCAACGCCTGATGAATTGCAGGTGTTCTATGGGTGTCCCCTCCAACTGGGTTCCCGCCATGACGTGGCGGAGGGGTTTAGTAGCCGTGGCTTGATCACCCACGCCGAAGCTAAGAGGAACCCACACTGGGCCGGCCTGTGGTGCAAGGCCGGCCCGAGAGGGCCGCTCCGAGTGGGCTCATTGAGCCCACTCTGGGTGCCTGCGGGAGGTTGCAGGGGATGGGTTGAGGTTGGTGGAGGAGGAGGCTACTCTCCCTTTCTGCTACCAAGGAGGAGTCGCGGGGGAAAAATTTTCAACTTCATGCCGAGCTTCTTAAGAGCTGAAGAGCTACTACGCTATCTCTGTGAAATTTGCTGTCGATTTGAATTAAGCCTTCTTTCAATATATCAAAATAGATGCAAACAAAATGTATTTAAGTTATTCATTAACTGTGTTACTAAGCAAATAAGTAACAAATTCCAACAGGCAGATGTTACATTACCCGTTACAATTTAGATTCAGTTTTTTTTTTTTTCCAAATTCTTATTGTTATTCCAAAGCTGACAATGGAAAATACCTCAATCTTTTTGATATTCGCAGCTTACTAAAGATTTGATGAATTTCAAATATTGCATTCAACACTACGCTCTAGAGGAAGATAGCTTTAATATTACCGCGATACTTCGTAATTAGTTCTGCGAACTATCTTTGAATAACCAAACTGACATATTTCCAGGAAGTTGGTCAATAACAGGAATATTGCTCCTGAACACCGATATTCTTGATATTAAATACCAATTTTTATTAAAGCACAGTTTAAGACAAGTATTCTCGTATATCCCCAATCGCTTAACATAAGTTTTAAAAGAAATACATGAACAATATAATTGAATGAATGATTTTATTTCATCTTTGTTTCAAAAATTTGGTTAGTAGAGCTTACATCTAAACTTTAACAAAACATTATGAATAAAAAAAGTTGAAAAAAAAATAATAATAATATTCACATGTGCATGTACACCTGAATCATCCTACCCACTGTGATTCAGACATAGTTGATAGTGAAAATGGTCCGAATTCGCGTCGTCGAAGGTATGTATAACACGTTTCGTTGTTTAAAGCAAACTGAATCCATCACCCGCAGGATACTTGAGGACTGAAATTTATATAATATTGGAACGAAGCTCCTTATCGCGCGTTGTGAAAGGGGGCTAGACGGAAAAAATTCTCACGAAAAGTTGTAACGACACGTTTTGCTATAGTAAGCTATTGTAAGCTGTGCGGCGTGCGCATGTTTCTCTGTCTGTCTCTCTCACTGTTACAAGCCAATTATTACTAAAATTGAGCCTACTGATTAAGTTTATATTACATTATATTTGTTAATAATTTAAAAAAAAATTATTACAATTCCTTCACTAAAAAAAAATATATCACTAAAAATTAAAAATGTTCCCATACGAAAGATAATTTAGATATTCAACAGATACGCCACCGTGGTCTAAGCAATCTCGTTATTAATGGATAATAAACAATTACACGTAATTTTTTGCGTTATTCTTAATATGATAAATTAAAAGGAATATTATAATAAGATAAAAGAGTTAAATAAGATAGTATAATAATTATTTTAATTTTGTCTAAAGTTCTTCTGACCTTATCCCCCATATCAATATAACACTATAGTATAGTCAAATGTTTCAACTTGAAACTTTTGAAATCATCCATTATTTTCTCATTTAACTATTCGTTAATTGTAGTTTTACTTTAATTTTAGATTGTTTTGCTATATTCTTACAGTCTTTATTTTTGAAACAAAACATTGCCCGCACCGTGGAATATCATAACGGTGCTGTAGGGCTCTTTTATGCGAAAACTGTACGCGACTGAACGAGCAGCGGCTAACCGCGATTATATACATATAAAGCAATTTTACCCTTGTTCGAAAAAGAAATGCCTTTTATCTCCAGTTTTCCATTTCATTGATTTACTTTAATTAATTATTCGCAGCGGACGCCGTGGGCAAATTTTCCTTTTATTTTCAATGAAATTTTCGTCCGTTCGATTTGAAAATCGCCCAAGACTTCGACTATGATCAGCTTATTTCATGCATCAGTGGATAAGTCGTTGCTTCACTACATAGTATAAAATAAAGTTTTCCCGCTGTCTGTCTGTCCCTATGTATGCTTAGATCTTTAAAAATACGCAACTGATCTTGGTGCGGTTTTTTTTACTAGATAGTGTGATTCAAGAGGAAGGTTTATATGTATAATATATTGCACCCGTGGGAAGCCGGGGCGGGTCGCTTGTATCTATATATTAATACGTGAAGAAAAATCTTTATACTCCTTTTTACGATAATTTCGCTGACGGAGGACTATGAAATTTCCCACACTTATAGTATATAGAGAAGGAGTGCAGAATGCTATTTTTTTTAACTATGCATAAAAATTAAACTAAATATAAAAAAATATACACACTACCATATAATATGGTCGAATTACGACCACTGGGGCGACCACTAATTAAATTCAATTAGCTTACTTTATCTAGGACATGGGCTCTGCGATTCAAGGTTCCAGTTTCAAATCACAGTTTGCACTGAAATTATTCGCTTTCATAATATTTGAGCTATTTGAAACCGTAAGTGCAAAGTTAACGCAGAGGTTTTGCCATAACGATACTTAAACTTACACGTGAAATGTTATGCGCGATAGTTACCGAATTATTGTTTTTTTTAAGCTATAATAATTTCCTTTTCTCTTTTAAGTAGAAGAATAGTAAAATAGTTACTATGTTTTATACTATTTTTCTACTTTTTTTAAAATGTTTTAGTTAAAAAAACTGTAATAGCACAAAGAACGGCAAAAGGGAAATGATGATGTTATTAATTATGTTTGAAAGAAAACTCATGTCAGTGACACATCACAATACTGTTTTCAAATCCGCGCGGGTCGACTATTGGTATCCCGATACTTTTTTTAATTTGGACACAAACCAGATTAATTTTCGTAACCAGTACTTTCTCGTCTTTTAGTAACAAATAGCCAATACTAAAATTATCGGAAAGCCTGATTAACAATTATTAAAAACTATGTAGATACGCACATAAACGTTCATTGTGTATTGGGTTGTAAAGATAAGTGGTCAGTTCTCTCGACATTATGCGCCAGAACAAGTGGCGTTAACATAAATGACTTGAACATGTTCTTGAGACTGGATACAAAAGCGATTTTCAGCCCCATGAATACGATTCCATTAAGTGTTCTTGCAACAAAAGGACATTGAAGCTCTATATCGTAGAAAACAATATCACCATTCATCATTATCCACATTAAGACCATGAAGAAGAAAAATATGTTTAGTAACTACCGAACCGATAATAAAGTCACCGTGAAAAGCTTAGATAATCCGCGAATCATCACTTAATAACCTTGGCCTACGGACATTGGCTACACCCGTAGGATTGTAAATTAAGGCGTTTTATATCCCTATTCGTCCAGTGACTATAAGTGATATAAAATATTGGTAACGACGGGAATTGAAAACAAATATTTATTGTTTTTTATATTCGGATAGATGTATTACGTATTTAATCCCGTAAATCACTTAAATAAAATATCTTTATAGCCCTTATTGATAAATGTGTTGTACTTTTTCCTTACAATGCAAATATAGTCAATAGTGCTCGATACCTATCTATTTAAATAAAGCCTTAGGCACTTATTAATAATTTCACGTTTTAATGGTCAAATATTTTATAATGCGAACGTTATTTTCAAGGATTACAAATCATTTACAAATAATATTTACTTTTTCCATATATTAATTTAGATTTACATCCATTTATTTACTTCTCTACTAATATGTCATTATTGTATTCAATATATTATGCGGTATTTATTTTACACCTACTCATTGATCAGAAAATAGTATAATTCTTAAATTTGCCTAAAACAGACCTATTCACGTCTCACCGTAATTAGCTGTAATCCTTGTTAAATGATTACATTCATGAAACCTCGAACAGTAAAACGTAATTATTTCAATTAACTTGCGTGTTCCGCGTAATAAAATGAATCTTCAAGAACAGTTAATCATTGTGATATGTTCTAACATTACCTTATTTACGAAACTAGAAAAACCTGATTTTAGTACTCTTAATCGTTTAAGTCCATCTTTAATGCATTTATAAATTTAGGAAATCCAGCTATGCTGTTTGTTACGGAAATTTTATCATGTTCTATTACCTATTATTGCTAAAGCTGTATGTTCTGATCAATGAAAATAAAAATGTATTTTTAGATAAGAGTTTTTAACTAAACCTAGAAATGTTGTATTAATTGCGTTCCACAGAAGTTATTCATTATATTTAATATTCATATCAAAATATGCTTAAATTAATGTGTAGATTATTTTTATTTAGCCATTTATCTATTTGCTGCTCTATTGATTTTTTTATTTGTCGTAATAGTCACTGAGATGCTATCTGCAAATAAAGTAATTTTGTAGTTTGAGACATCAGGTAAATCATTTATGTACAATATAAATAACAATGGTCCGATTATACTACCTTGGAGAGCGCCGAAAGTGTTTTTTTAGTTAAGTCATTTTTTTTTTAAATCCGATCTATATACTTGAGCTATGTTATTAGAATCTTATTGTGTTGTTTCAACACACTGTGCCCTATTTTTTAAATAGCTTCCTAAACAGCTTAAAGCAGGACCCCTTATTCCATTTGCCTCTAATTTGGCAAGTAACTGATCATGTGAGACACGATCGAATACTTTAGACATATCAAGAAATATTACTGTTGTATAATGTTTTTGATTCACATTTTGCAAGACTTCCTTTACTAACGTAAACGCAGCTTGTGTTGTCGATTTCATTTTTGGAAACTATATTGTAAAACGATATTCGAATTTTTTTGTATACTGGAAAGGATATAACAATTGATGCGCTAAGCATTGCTTAAAATGCTAAAAAAGAAACGATGGAGATAAAAGGCATTGAGAATTTCACCGGTGTGGCAATCAGCCGTTTAGCTCAGTGGCTAGAGCGTCAGGGTGCGGTTCCCGAACACGTGGCTTCGATTCCCACACGGCGAGAAAGTTTTCGTTCCTTTTCTCTACAAATTTTTTATGTTTAATCTTAAGTGCAGAGATTAGCAATTTAAAAACAGTTAATAGAATTTTACATTTTAACGTCTTAAGCAACTGTATCTAATCACTCTTTATGATTAAGGACGAAAATATAATTCTTTGATCAAAACCAATTAATTCGCGTGATACCTGTTACCTGTCAATATAATGGTCTACGGATATCCGACGGCATACCACATTGTCTTTAAGCCAAACATTGAGGTATATTTGATAGATGGGTGGGGGAGGGGGGCGGGGGTGTAGGAGGAAGGGTGGCAGTGAAGGGACCTTTTAAGGGGGCGGTCTACAATATAACAAGATGAAAAAGAATTAATAAGGTACCGGGAAACTTATTAAATCTTTCAGGATAAACCTATGCTAATTATTTTGAGAAGTTATTAATTAAGGATGAGGCTTTAAAGACTAAAAAAGGTTTTAACGCGCGAAGAGGCTTACCTTATGGTAAATGAATATGATCGCTCATGACAATCGCAATACATGGTACTACCACACAATTATTTAGCAAAAAAATTTCGTAGCAAAAAATTTCGTAGCAAACATTGTAATGGCACCAGTGTTTATTTTTTTTATATTTGGCACACTTTATGATGATGGAACACACAAAGTAAATAAAATTATATGCCCAGTGTAAATAATAGGGATCATGGGGAAACAAACGTTATTATCGTTTCATTTATTCAATGTTTAAATCTTAGCAACCTTTGCTAACATTGTCTATTTTCCCACAAAATATGGAAAAAATATATATTATTTTATTATTTTACATATGTAAATAAAATTTTATTAAAAACTTCTAAAAGTCGATATGTATCAGTTTGTTACTACATATCTGATTATTATTTGTTTTAATAAACAAGTAAATATTTCTATACCTTGCCGTTTAACGTTCCGCTTATTGAAATAGTGTCTATATTTTATGTATTTAATTGCAAAAGAAAAATATGTTTAAGTATTTTTATCAGTTACCTTGTATCCAAAGTACCAGCTTTACTTAGGTCGGGACCAGATAACGAACAGATGTTTAAAAATATGTCTTGATAATATAATATAAATATTTTTTTTTGACGTGTCGTGTGAAGTGTCTGGTGAAGATAATTTCCATAGAAAGTCCCTTTCAACTGTAAATTAATCTTTTTTACCCAATAAAAGAAATCTTCCATGTTCTAAATGTTCTGAATCAATTGATTTGTTCTCAAACGACAAGACCATAATTTGTCGCAAGGTCAAAGACAAACAAAGATGCAATCTAAATAGTCGTGTTAATTATTGTGTTAATACATTTACGCCCGGTTTCTGAAACTCTGATCATCGCAGATATCAACTAATCAGCCGTCAAATGGATTTTAAAATTTCATTTTAGTTGCCAAAAATGGTTAAACTCTCTGAATTGAGCAGAATGATCTTCTTAATAATCAGAATGATAAATTCATAGAGTTTAATTTTCCATTTTTAACAACTAAAATGAAATTTTAAAATCCATTTGACAGCTGATTAGTTGACATCTACGATGATCAGTGTTTCAGAAACCGGGCGTTAGTGTGTTAAACTAATATTTGTAGCGGTCTCTGCCTTTAGAAAGCTTTTTGTCCTTGTCACTGAATCCTCTCTTTTTCATTTTATTCATTATTTCTCAAATTGACTTCTCACAAAGTTTGATAACAAAATGACTAGTCGACGCGGAAAATGTTCAATAACAAATTCCTCTCTAAGTAATCACATTTTCGAGGAGAGAAATGGCCAAGAGCGTTCTTTCTTGACGGTTCAGTTTATTGCGTACATCAGTGGGCTAGTCATCGTTTATTTAATTTAATTACTTTCCTCTTATTTTCTAAATTTCTTTTCATGTTTTTACGCTAATATTTTACATTGTTAAATAAAAGTATGTTACGGACTTTATCGCGTTGAATTTGTCCCGTGACCATGAACGCTGGAAAGGGTTCAAAAGGTCAGGAATTTAGAAACGAAATGAAACGCGATCCGTAAACTAGTTTCATTTAACAAAAAAAATGTTCTGCAAACAAGATGATTTCTTCAGGAAAAAAGCAGTTTGTGCAGTTAGACTTAAATAGTATGTTGGTGTGATATAAGCTGTCCTATGTTTTTATCGTCGTACAAACTGTTTCCATTCCAAATAACATTTGAATGAGCTCACAGGTTTCAACTTAATGTCCGAAAAGAACAAAACACTATCACACACACTGAGGCATATAAATACATAAATGCGATATCCAAAATGTAAATCAAAATCTCACGCTGACTATATTTTTTTAATGAAAACGTACGTTGGCCTTTGCCTCACTCGATATATTTCTTTAAACGGTCCTATTAAAAAGCGATTCCCGGTATTCCAGCCCGGTAAGCAGGGGTGAAATGGGTTTCTGCGATTCGCATACGATTCCCCGTTTAAATTACTTGCGACCCTAAAACGAAACTGTTCTCGTTATCGGCTCACTTTTCCCAGTCGCAATGCGATGAGGTTTTACACGGGGCGTTTTTTGCTTTGATAGAAATAAAAGCAACAAACATTCGCGCGAAAAATCTCGAATCGAATGCGAAATTGCAATTTGTATTAGCAAGAATTCGAAATTGCATTTATGGCAGCGCCGACTACAAATTAATTCAAACATTAATAGCTATGACGGGGTTTAGTAGGAAAACAAGTCTTTGTCTAAAGGGAAGATGACTTTAAAATATGTAGAAAACGACTTACGGGAAGATGACTTTTAAAACCGCGTGCCTCTGGTCGAAATGAAATACTCCTACTTGAAACAAATGGTAAAATGGCATATCCACCCTTCATACCAACCTCCATCGTCATCCAACTTAGGCTACAAATTCACACGTAGTAAAGTGTATGGGGACGACAATATGAAATATAAATAAGGAATTGGTTTAAAAAAAGGAACGGGTCTTTAAGAAAAAACTATTTTTATTTTTCATAATAACCCTGTTTTTTATCGAATTGCAAATACATTTTTCTTGTCTTACAAATTGTTTTTGGTGTTATAAACAATAAGCACATTGTCCAGGGATTGAGAGGGTGGGTATATTATTCTGATGTACATATTGGTTTGATGCCGTGCCCAACCAAAAAACAAACAAATTCAAAATGAACACGCAAATACAAAAATAAGTTAAATCAACTTCTTTTTCTATTTGCATGTTCATCACTACATAGTTTAAAACTAAGTTGTCCCGCGGTATGTCTGTCCCTATGTATGCTAAGATCTTTAAAACTACGCAACGGATCTTGATGCGGTTGTTTTACTAGTTAGAGTGATTCAAGAGGAAGGCTTATATGTATAATATATTGCACCTGTGCGAAGCCGGGTTGCTAGTTTGTTAATAAGTCGACATTTGAAATGAAGTAGATGCTGCCAAGTAATAGACAAAGAAATCGAATAAATCGATATCGGTTAATTGAACTATTTCATTATTTTGTTGTTACATTGATGTTGTTATTAACTTTTACTAACGTCTATCTTTATACCTACCTTTATTAATTTTTAACAATTACAATGTGTAACAGCATTTTTGCTACTACATCCAATTAATAGGTATATTATGGTTGTGTATAGATAAAAATCAATTAAGAACAAAGAAGAAGAAAAAGAAGAAAAAAAGAAGAAAGCTTTTGCTAGCCTAAAATGGGCATCCTCCTTCGGTGAGAATACTCAATATGCTAAAACAATGAATAGTATATAATTTTTGCCATTCTTTTATATTTCGACTGAAATACAGTATCATTTTTAGTCAAGAGCTATTTCGGGCCGCAAACCAATATAATATAGAAAGTTATCTCGAAAGAAGCCCTTATATGGCAGGAACTCATAATGGATTGTATATGGCAGTTTCCGAACTTCGCAGTTATTTATGTAGCAAATAAATATGAGATATAACGTATCTTATAAGAAATTAATAATGCTGTTGATTCTATCCAGACACTTTGCAGATAGTTCTGTGAGATATCTCAGAATGAATAAAAACCTAGGATTCATAACTAAGATTTGAAATGATTTAATTTAATAGTTACAATAGTCTAGGGCTAGACAATAGTCTATGCTGTTACACAAATGGTTAGGTCCGGGGAAGTACCGGGAAACTACGGGGAAGTGGGAGCGTGATACTTCTGCGATTCGTCTGGTGAGTAAGGTAACTGAGACCTGCTTTATTAAAAGATGGCAACAAACCTGCAATCCTACAGCAAATGTCCATGGGCGGTGGTTATCTGTCAGGTGATATATAGATATATATGCAAAAAATAAGACTTAAATTAAGAATATTATGTAGGTTATATGTCCCGCTGCTGGCCAAAAGCCTCCTCTGTATGTACATAGTTTACCACGTAACCGAAATTTGGATTGGAGGGCTTAACATTAGTCTTCGAAACTATTTTACTACTTAATATTTCGAAAATATACAGGTTTCCTCACGGTGCGTTAACAATTTTCAAGCATTACGTATTCAAGGGCATTGGGGTGAATTAAGAGATAAACTCAAGATAAATTTTGCGAAATTCTTTAATACTAACGAACAACGCAAAATTATAGGGCAGAGACATGTAATGAATATTAAACTATAACAGTAATGGGGTAGTTAAGTAAATTTATTTCATCTGAGCCGTAATTAAAAATTCTAATCACAAAGAAACCGTTCACGAAAGTTGGCCAGAACAGTTGCTTCTTGAAGTCGTTACTTAGAAAACTTGTATAATATTAAGAAATTTTTTACTTATTCATCGACAAACTTCAAAAATATTCATTTAATAAAATTAGGTAACTTTTCTAATATGAATTAAATGCACGATAATCTCATCCTGAAGCAAAGTTCAAGTTTATCGAGTAGCAACCTCTATTGGCCATTGCAGTGTTGGATGATCTCTCACTAGTCGATGGATGCAAGTGGCTTAGGATTGTGCTTCGTCAAGGTCTGTGAGAGAGGTCTGTAGACCTAACATACTCAGCATGCTAAACATATCCAGCAGTGGACTCCAACAGGCTGAAATAATAATGATGATACAAAATTGACCCACTAGTCTAACGTTGATACTAGCTCGTTACAAACTTGTACCACACTCACCTAATCGTTAATGCGTACATTGCAGAAAATACATGTTCAGTACTAATGAAAAATTCAAAAGTTGAATCTTCGTTAAAAGCCAATGTGTCATTAAGAATATTGGCAGTTATTTCTGACATGAAGTGACCGAAGGGAAGTGTAATAGTAGTATAACATCAAAAACGTGGATGGCGAAACGAAAATTCACAGACTAACCCAGATCTCCTTAAAATAAAGGAGCTTCGTTATAAACTGAAAGTACTTGACTAATATTTATAACTTTTTGGCAGCAATTTGTCAGTAACTGTAAAAATAAACTAAATTCATCAATTCAAGTATTTACCCTAAAGTTCATATCCAGTTGAAAAGGAATCATAATTCACGATCATGAGAACAACCCGGACTTTTTTATAAAAGCAAAAAGTAGTTTAATTACAAAGTTGGTGAAGTATAAATGATGAACTGCACTAGTTTTACACGATTAACTTTGACGACCGCTAATTTACCTCGTTTAATGAATTGATTGATATTTTTTGTAACCGACAAAGCAATCAAATAGTGGCATGGCAATCAGTCTAAGTGAACTGGATCACGAGAACATCGACACTGATATGCCTGCACTTTAAATGCTACGGTGACGATGCTATCGTATAATTAAAAGCTAATGTATTGTACGCTGCGTAAAAAAAGTTGTTACTTTAATGTAACTTTAATATTATGTTGTTTTTTTATCAAACAACACTTCCCTTACTTTAGGATAATATTATCCTGTGTTGTTAGGATGTTTAACAAACACAAATTTCACGCGGACCAACACCCAGATGCGAAACAACTATCTGTGGATCACAGAAATAGTTGTCCCATGTGGGAATAGAATTTTACGGTGGTAGGGCCACGCAGCAGTCTCGGCTGTTGCACGAATGGGCAGGCTCGTCCGGGTAAGTACCACGACCTCACAGAAGACCGGTGTAAAGTGGAAGTATAATACTTTCGCTTGGTGAGTGAGGAAGCCGGAGCCCAATTTTCAAAACGTTGTCAACGCATCTGCAACCCTCGGGTGTAGCAGATGTCCATGGGCGGCGGTATTCACTTTACATCAGGTGAACCGTCTGCTCGCTTGGCAAATTTTCACATAAAAAAAATGAAAATAATTGCTTTTCGCAATAACGTATGCACATAATTACAAAGCCAATTGATAGTCGGTCCGTACCTTGTCTGACAGTGAGGAGAAGGTTGGCGCTAGAGCAGACAAGCATTGAATCGAACTCCATAACTTTCAAAGCTGCAATTACGCCTGGCCATCGTCGGCAGATTGCCAGTGCGGTCGCTTTCAGTCGGCTTTGATTAAATTTCGCGCGTCGGTTTCGTTTTATTACGCCGGTTTCGATGTGCAACGGTATACTGCAGTGGCCGGTTCGCCCAATTACAGGGCCATTCAGTGATACGATGTGTCGTTGAATGATAACGTGTTATAAAACGAAGGTTCTTTTTGTATAGCAGAACCAGTGGGCTAGCCAGAACCCACGGGTTTGGGCCCACTGCTGTGGGTAAGGCCGCGCATGTGCTGATGCATGCGTTTAACTATGGTATGTCATCTAAGGGCCATCGAGCTTGTGGTGCGGACCGGGACCTCGATGGCCATCGGCTGTGTTTTTAGCTAACCGGTGGCTGGAGGCGGTGAGAGCCGCCCTAGTCAAATGTTTTTTCATCAATGGCTAACTGTACGTCTCATAAATGCGAATAACTAAATTAGAAACGAACTCTCGAGTCTTTTATTCGTGAAGAGGAGATCTCCCTCCATCTGATGATCGATATGTTTTACCGTGATTACTTTATCGTAAAAGTATGGTACAGTGATTACTGCACGTAAAAATTCGCAACTAATCAAAACGGCTTACGTTTATACTAAGTATGCCACTTTTCACTTTGCAATTTCGTGTTGATACTGTGTTATAATATTAATACCTATTACTTATTAATATTTTAAAGAATGTATATAGTATTGTTGAATCAGATAGATCAGACTTGATAACTGAGCACCGTAATTAACTATAGTCTAAATTAATACTTATTTATGTATGATACTTTCAAGAAACTTAATAACGTAAAAAGTAATTCATTTTAATTAACTTGAGTGCTGCGGCTAGTAAAATAGCCCTTCGGTAACAGTTAACAGACACTGAAAGTATCCATAAAAACGTTATTAATGATTATGTACTGGCTTATACATCTAAAAGTTAACTGATAAGTAGGCTAAGTAATATCTAAATAATTGGGTTTAACGAGTAATTAGGTATAATTTAGTACCGTTATTTTTGAATAAGGGCTTTATAAAGTAGAAAAAACAAAGTATTATTAAGAAATGCTATTAAAGGCTTCGGTGCCGGGACTCGTGGGTTCGATTCCCGCAAGGGACAAGTATTTCTGTTAAAGTTAAGTCTTTAATTTATTATATTACTGATACTTTTATCACCCTGTACATGTCCCACAGCTGGGCAAAGGCCTCCTCTGTATAAAGGGTATCGGGGCATAGTCCACCATGCGGCCTCACTGCGCCTTGGCAGACTTCACATATCTTCGAAATATATATTGTTTTTTTTTTTTATAATTATTTCGAAAATATGCAGGATTCCTCATGATGATTTCCTTCACCGCTGAGCACGCGATAATTCAACACTTAAAATAAACAACTTCATTGCTGCCGGCACCGGGGATCGAACTCAAGTTTCTAGAGTAAATTGAATTCAAGGCGAGCGCCCGGACACTGAGCCATCACGGCTATATTAAAGTTAATCACAGATAATTATCCGGTTTCTACACCCATGAAAATATAAATTGAGCGTTAGTTTTGAATAGGACGGCGTGTATAGTATAAAAGTACAAATAAAAGTAAAAATATATAAATATAGCGATATTTAACCTAACCAACTCAGATTTTATATTATTAATATTTTCCATCAACCATCCCTTATCATATCTGAAATATAAATATATTTACATTTCACAATTTTAATTATTGTTTACATAATTTAAAAACGTCACGAACAATTGTTGGTTACGAACAGTTGGTTGCTTAACTGTTAATTGTTGTACTTAACCAACTGCAAGTATTAGTTTGCGACCTTTGGCTTATTGTAATCGAAATTTCTAAGTGAAAATATAATGGTTAAAATTAAATATCTTCAGCTTTTCAGTACCTATTATAAAAAAAATCATTCGATTGCCAGTTTCAAAGAATTTCAACAATAAATAACTTACTTTCGCCAAACAAAAATCAATAAACAAACAACAGATTTTAACAAACGACCGATGCTTATAAAAATATGGAATCATAAAATTTAATTCTTCAATATGCGGCCAACTCGGCACTTCGATTAATGGTAAGGTTTAACCGCCTGCAATAAAACGGACTATAAAAAATGAAAAGTGATATCGTCACATGAAATTGCAATTGCAATGAAAGAGAAGTTCGCGCGCGCATGCTGTGATCGTGTGAAAAAAGCCGGCCAAGTTCGACTCGCGCACGAAGGCTTCCGTACCATTATCAAAATCAAAATCAAAATCAAAATATATTTATTCAAATAGACGCTTGCGCGCTCTTATGAATCGTCAAATTTTACATCAAAGATTATGTGTATAGGTCCGTAAGGTACCACCGGTTCGGAAAGCGGTTTCTGTTCAGAAGAGACCGGCAAGAAACTCAACAGTTGCTCTTTTTCAAAAATATCAGGGTACAATATAATATACAGGTATAATAGTCTTATTCTAGCCTACGTGAGTATCAACAGTATTAACTCCACACATTGGCGTCGTCGAGATATTCCGAAATGGTATAATATGCTTTAATCATCAGTTGATTTTTAATTTTACATTTAAATTGGTCAAGCGGCAGACTTAATATCGACTGTGGGATTTTATTATACATGCGTACACTTTGCCCCATGAACGACTTATTTACTTTTTGTAGACGAAACAATGGCGTAGTAAGTTTGTCCTTATTTCTTGTGTTTATTTTATGTCTGTCACTATTCTTTAGGTAATAATTAAGGTTATGACGTATATACAAAACATTACAATAAATGTATTGAGAAGCAACAGTGAGTATATTAACCTCTTTGAAAAGATCTCTGAGTGAATTCCGGGCTCCGATATTGTAGATTGCTCGGACAGCTCTTTTTTGAAGAATAAATATAGTATTTATATCTGATGCACTACCCCACAACAAAATGCCGTACGACAAGATGCTGTGAAAATAACTAAAGTAAACAAGTCTGGCAGTGTCGATGTCTGTTAGCTGCCTAACCCTTCTAATCGCAAAAACCGCGGAGCTCAGCCTATTCGCAAGAGATGATATATGGGGACTCCACTGGAGCTTTGAATCTACTGTAATTCCCAGAAATACAGCAGACTCAACTGGATTAATGGGTACGTTATTTAATATTAAACTAAAACTTTTCCTTCTTATACTGGGAAGGGTAAAAAGAATACATCTGGTTTTTTTGGCATTTAATACCATATTATTAATAGTAAACCAGTGGAGGATATGTGAAAGCGCACTATTCACGTCGTCATAATTTAATACGTTTCGGTCAACTTTAAAAAATAAGCGATGTATCGTCAGCAAACAGTACAACATCACACAACCCACTGGCATAAAAGGGGAGATCATTAATATATACTAAAAATAATAATGGGCCCAAGATTGATCCTTGTGGGACTCCCATTTTCATCTGGGACCCAGTGGAATTAACATCATTTATAGATACTTTTTGAATTCTATTACTAAGGTAAGAGGCAATGAGATTGAGGGCGATCCCACGAATGCCATAATATTCTAGCTATTGAAGAATAGTTTTATGGTCTACGCAGTCGAAGGCTTTTGTATCTATAAAAATGCCAAAAAAAGTCAAGTCTGTTGTATGGGAGCCCCACTTAAATATTTTTTTATTCTGTCCTTTAGTATTTGTTATTATAGCGGCAACAGAAATTCATCTGTGAAAATTTAAACAGTCTAACTATCGCAGTTCATGCGACAGGTAGACAGAGAGAAGAGCCGTTGTAATAGGGTCCCGTTTTACCCTTTGAGTACTGAACCCTAAAAAATCTTAATCTGTACACGAAACCCACAACTTGTTTACGCTACGTAAAATTAGGAAAGCATTAACTGTTATTACACTAATCGAAACAACTCCCCAACGACGGACTTTAATTTGCAACCGATTTCAAAATATAAAAGAGATTTTTATTGAATCAATCAAGCGATCAACCAAAAATCTTTATTCAAATAGACGCTTGCGCGTTCTTATGAATCGTCAAATTTTACATAAAAAATTATACATATAGGTTCGTAAGGTACCACGAATAGCTGTTTATATTATAATTCTAACATTATATATTAGATTATCACGTGCTCAGTGGCGATGAAAAACACCATGAGGAAGGAAACCTTCATTTGCGAAATTATAACAAAATAAATATTTTGAAGCTGCGTAAATTCCACCCTTGCCCAGGAGTGGGGCATAAATACTCTGTTACTTAACTTTACTTTTAGAATAAAATTAATCTTATGGTATACATTTTTATATTACATTAATCCGGATCCAAACGGTTCGAATTCTTGTAGTTATTTAAAAAAATAATAGAACTTTACCATGTTTTGGCCTTAATTTCCAAAAGTATTATTGTGTATTTATATATTTTTAAAACTTGATAAAATACTACATTTTTTTCATCAAAGAAAGATGGCAACCCTAGTGCGTTATCAACGTTTAAAAACAATGGTCCCGATTATCTCAGTTCCCAAATGAAACGCAAAGACATACGCTTCTAGTTCTCGTTGATCTTTTGTCAGTATGGGTACTTCCCGGATGGGCCTATCCATTTAGGAGATCCTGTGTAGATAATCCGCGTACTAAAGTAACGTAATAAAGAGAAATTATGTCAACCTAAACTGTATTTCAACTATTACAACACAGTACACAGGATCAAAAAACTTACAAAACGTACAATAAACTTGAACATAAAATTACAAAGAGCAAGATTCATACTCACACAAATTATTTGAGGGAAAAAATCTTTTTTGTTTCGTTTGCGCCCTAATTACGCCCCTGGGATAACATGACGCAGTGGCTTTCTTACTTTACCAAGGCACCGTAATTTTGCTTAAGGTTAATTTATGGCTCTTATTACAGCAGAGGCATGCGACAGATGTGAAAAAGTAGCAAGGGATGTTCACTCGTTAATTGTGGAATCCTAACGACGGGCACTATAGAGTTTTCCGTTTGTTTTCTTTTGTATCTCAAAAAAAAAACAAGTGCAATCGCATGTACAAATCATTAAATTGTTAATTAGATTATTTATATACCTTGCACATGCTATGGTGATTGTATAATCTTTCTTGTGTTACTAATTAAATATTGAAAAATTGCGAAAGTATTTGTTACACTTCCACCTTGCGCCGGTCTTCTGTGAGGTCGTGGTACTTACCCGGACGAGCCTGCCCATTCGTGCAACAGCCGAGGCTGTGTTTCTCATTTTATTTTTATTTTTTTATATGTGTTCGTAGATAACTTCGTCGTTTATGAAGCCATTTTGATTGATTCTTTTTTTTGTCGGAAAGGAGATATCCCAAGGGTGGTACCATGATAAGGAAATCCGGATCTGATGATGGCATCCCACAGAAATCGAGCATTCATTGAATGTTATAGGTATTAACAACGTTTTTAATTTTCTGATTGAAGTCGGTTTTTTTTGTTAAAAATTATACTTGTATTTAGTACTTTTCTGATTTCTTCCACTTTCATTTAAAACTTTTTTTTTATATTCTTACCATTGCGTTCGATTCGATTAAGTTAATTAGATACCCTCCATATGCCCAACCTTCCAGAGGAGCACTGCACAGGGTGACAAGCACTTGCTGATGTGTTATCAAATTTTTTTGTGCTCCTGTCAGTATCTATTAAGACTCTAGTTTTAGTTACACCGTAACTATTGTTTGCAACCGTGACTCAACCTTTATTCAGCTGGTGAGTTTAAATCTACCTCTATATTACCACTTTCAGCAACAGTGTTGAAAAATAAGTAATTTTACGTAGATGACAACAATAATTAAATGCCCCTAATTCGCACGGAATAAATCTTATTAATGAAACAGATGCGAACGTTTAGCCATTCTAGTACTTAATATATTGACGGACAAGATTTTTTTTGTAAGTTACAAAACAAGTTTAAAAAAAATAGTAATGAAGATTGGTACAAAATTTTGTAACTAACAACAAAATACAAAACTTTAGCAATGGATTCCAAACTAAGCAGTGCTTGTTTGTATCTTGGGAGCCAGAGCTACCAGATTTGCGATAGGTATATATAATAGTTACAGCATGAATACTCATTGCTATTCACTAAAGGGACAAAAAAATAAAACGACAACTACAAAGTAAATTAGTAATTGTAACTTAAAATAAAATTGAAATGAAAGAACTTAACAACTGCGCAGGCTTTTCTGAGTAGTATGTTTAGTGAAAGTGCATTTGCATTGCAACTGTCAAATTCATTAGGTATTTTTGCCCGTTTGCTCTGCAAACATTAGGATTTATAACAACGATAGTCCACGTGAAATTAATCTTTGTAAACGTCCTTACAACACAGGATGATGCTATCCTAAAGTAATGTCAGTATTTTAAAAAAATATAATCGATTCGTAAGTAAAACGTTGTGTGCAAGGTTCTCAGCAGCCGCCCCAGGAAAACGCAGAACGTTTTAATATTGTTGCTGGTTTCAATTGACCGCACCTGTAGCTTATCCTTACGATAAGCCGAAGCGAAACTAATTAGACAACGCAATAGGAGACCAATAAATCCGAGTGACCCAATTCCTAAGAAAAGAAATTGATCTGGAGCAAATCAGACCCCGCTTACAGCATCTTATAATAAAAAGGACTAAGGCTGAAATTATGCACAGTCGTTTGAATTAATTTTTTTTATGTTTGTGATTCGGAGTATATACAGCGTGTCTTTACCATCGCGACAATAATTGAACACACATATATATCATAACTTTTTAAAATGGTATTAACGATTTACATTCTTTAAACATCAATATTTAACGAGTTATCAAATTTTCCAAAACAAAGAATTTTAGAACATCCTTACGTATAAAACTTTAATGTAAAGTTCATTTGTAAAGGTCACAAAGCATATGAATGGGTTGAATGAATTTAAAAGAGACAAAACATACTGGTAGAAGGAGAGGCTTGTAATGCGGCGCTGTGGCAACGAATGAAAACGTCGCTGAATGTGTGTATGAATCAGTCTGATGTAGTTGTATAGGATGTTACAAATTTTGTTTCTTTTTACTTAATTAGTTTGTTTGAAAAATATTATTTTTTAATTATGTATTATTTTTAACGTTAATATTTTTTATGATTATTGGCAAATAGCGTTAGAAGTGTGTGCATTTATTGTCGCGGTGGTAAAGACACGCTGTATAAGTAACGGCTTCTATAATATGCTCTTCGCTTTGAAACATGAAATATGATCAGAAATCTTATGAATTTATTATTTAGTTCCTTTTAAATTTATTCTTATTAGGAAACCGGCGAACGATTTTTTATGAATTACGTGCAACAATCATTTATGGGCCCAATAGTAAAAAGTCAAATGAAAATAAAACTCTTAGTATTTTCAAAATTCATAATATGTCAAATAGATGTCCTAAAAATTGAAATGCACTCAAAGGGGCGAAAATTTTTACAACTCTGAATACAAATTCGGCTCAATCTCGTAAAAACTCGCGGCAAAAACTACAGTGTAGCTAATTTACAGTAGTAAATTTTAGGTTTTAACTCTTATGTTTTTGTAAATGTTCATGAATAACGGTGGTCACTTACCATCAAGTGACTCCATTGCTCGTTTGCCTCTTTTTACAAAAATCATATGACTAAATCTATCTTTTTCAGAATCGCAAAGAATAAATCGCTGGAAAATGTTTTCATCCGCGAGCGCAAAATTTCACTGTTTAATTAAATTCCGTTATTTAATCGCTTTCAATTGATTTGAATTGCTTTACGTAGTTAATAAAAGCCCTGCTTTTTGTTCATGAATTTTTGGTTAACTGTTTATTGACTTCCTTATTTTACAGGAATATTATACATGTGAAATGAAACTAGTTTAAAGGATTTTATTGCGTTTTCAATTTTGATTTTTTTATATTCCGACGTTTCAACCCTTTCCAGCGTTCATGGTCTCCAGTCTGTCCCGTGACCATGAACGCTGTAAAGTGCGCGAAACATCTGGTCGCATAAAACCAAAATTAAAAAATGGATAAAACCCGTAAACTAGTTTTATTTAATATGTAATTAATTGTTGTTAATGCTTCATTATAATTTTATAAAGTTTTGTGAGAAAAACAATTATTTTTTCCCGACTGCGGCGAAGCCAAAAATGGGTTAGGGTTAGCGACTTCTAATATACATACGTCCGCCCCTATTTTCGCTCATAGCTCGTAGCTCGTAACGCCTGTACCGAAATTATAATTAAAAATTTTGTTGAAGTCTTCTTGACTCGTCTTTATTACGCAAGTGTCACTGGACATGTTAATATTTTTAATAAATTTCATTCGTAATTTTTATGATTATTTATTTGTTCATAAACTTCACTTATTGATGAATTTGATACATTGAAGATTTTAAAATACAAATAACCGATAACATAAGTATAACGAATATGCATGTACGCCTGAGATACGCGATCGTGCAGGCTTGTGTATAGTGTATGCTCTATCTTTAAATTATATTCCCTTTGGGTGCCTAGCAGCTATAATGGTAAAAGTTCAGATAAAATCTATTGGTGACCGCAGTGGCCCAGTAAAAGCATGTTTGATTATGTCAGTTTAACAAAGGATTCGAAACCGCTATGGGAGCTGACCGTCACGCGCCGTATTAATTTATGGTCGTGTGCCTCCCGAAGTTGCACGAGTCCTTTTTGCGACACAGCTGCCTGGATTTAGTCCGCTTAAATATCGTTACTTAACAAAACCATTCCCAGTACATATCTTTTTCCGAGAAGTTAAATTAATGTCTATGGGCTAGGCCTATGTTCAGCAGTGGACTCAAACAGGCTGAAATGATGATGATGATGACGAAATTAATGTGTCATGTGAAAAACATCAAAATAAAACCCGTAGAGGCTTCTCCCCGGCCGAGTTTGTCATTCTTGTAACAATAAAAACTGCTCATTCTTTTAACAATACATACTCATTATATTTTAAAGTTATAAATGTATTTTAAACCCTACTGTTACTTTAAACGTTCGACAATATCATGAATGACCATTACATTCTCAAATTCGATTTCAAAAAAAGATCTCTATCGCGTTGGAACTATGGCAAATCTCTTGAAATTACTATTTACGTTAACAAAAATTTAGTAAATCGATTATTTTCTATGTAAATCTAAATAAGTTCACAGTTCGTTGTAAATCCTTGTTTAAATAAAAGTGTAGTAAATAGTAAGTGTAGTAAAACCTTGAATAAAATTCATAACACTTCAAAGTTTGAAACATGGCTAAATTAACAACTATTGCCTTAACTTACGTATTGGATCTTGTCCACAGATACTAAAAGATGCCTACCACTTCAAAAGCTTACGTGCCACCATCTGCCTGTCACCACCAATTGATATCTTGGGTGCAAAACCCGCTGAAGCCCAATTAATTATTGACTCAGACATGCGCGTTCAACTGCCAACTCTTAACTCTAACTGTCGACTTCTATCTTTATTAAAACAAAACTACAATTTTTGGTTCAGCCTTTATTTTTAACCGACTTCAAAAGAAGTGGGTTATTAAATAATTAAATAAAGAGTCTAATAATAAACATAATTTGTTTGGGCTTTGAAACAATATGGACAATAAATAACTTAAGATTAAACATATATTAGTGTAACAATTACTTAAAAATAAACACCACATGTACAAATAAAAAATATAAAATTAAATCAAAAATAAATTAAAGAACTATACTAAATTTAATAGTGTCTTGTATCTTGTATTAACTGATGTTTTTGCTTTCAGTCCCGAGACTATTAAAGCTTCATCGGACGCAGAACCGGTGGGCTAGCCAGAACCCACGGGTTTGGACCCTCCGCTATGGGTAGGGTCGCGCATGTGCTCATGCGTGCGTTTAACTACTATGGTGTGTCATCTAAGGGCCGTCGAGGTCGCCGGTTCGGACCGAGACCCGACGGCCGTCGACTGTGCATTTAGCTAATCGGTGGCTGGGAGCGGTGAGAACCGCCCCAGAACGCGGGTGTACCTTGTGTACGCGTTGTGTGGTCTCGCCGTGCTCGGAGGCGAGGGCGAACTGGTGTGATTGTTGTTACACTAACTGTGGGTGTAGTGTTAACCGGCGGGACCCCCGGCGGTGGGTCCATCGTATCTAAGTCCTCTTCGTCGACCGGGTCGATGAGGACGTTTCGAGGGCGACGCTTGTTTACGTTCGCGTTTGTGTCCGGTTGGTAGTTTGCTGCGCTTACCACCAGAGGGTTGGGATGATGCTGGACTCTATCGAAGAACCGTTTTGTCAAATCTTTAAAATGTGCGCGAATCGTCGGGAGTCTGCAATCGCTGTGCAGGTCGACGTTGCGCTGATACCACTGCGGCGGATAAACTTATTTTGTACTATTTGCAACTTGTACAAGCGAGTAGGGTGCGTGTGGGCGAAGATCATGCATGCGTAGGACATAATAGGTCGTACGCAGGTCTTATATAATAATAATTTGTGCCTTAAGGGCATTTTACTTTTAGCATTAGTTAAATTGTGTAGCCGGCCGGAGACGAACGCAGCTCTATTACGAACGTTATAATGTGCGTAGTAAATGACATACGCGAGTCGAAAGTGACTCCTAAGTATTTGACCTTTTTCTCCCAGGTGAGCGGTTGGCCATAAAGGGATATTTGCCCCAACTTTCTGCATGCATTGGCGAGGGCCATTATAAAGATGTGACGGATAGGTACTTCGTGTGAAGTGAATCGCCACACTCTTTTCGGGATTAATATCGATTCTCCATTTGCGGAACCAATCGCCGAGGCGGTCGGCAGCGCTTTGGAGTCGAGTCGTTAATTGACTGAGGTTGCGGTCTGAGTAAAAGAGTGCCGTGTCATCCGCGAAAAGCGCGAGATTGACGTGGGGTTCTCTAGGTATGTCGCTCGTGTAGAGCGTAAATAGCAAGGGTGAGAGGCAGGAGCCTTGTGGTACGCCGGCCGTGAGGCGGCGGCTTGTGGAGAGGGTATCCTCGACTCGATATCGAAAAGAGCGGTTCAACAAAAAGGCCCCGGATGGTGTGTACGAGCCTATCTGGCACTTTGAGTGTGTACAGCTTGTAAAGCAAGCCGTTGTGCCAGACTTTGTCGAATGCTTTTGCGACATCGAAGAAGAGAGCCCCTGTACTAATGTGTTTGGGGTGGTTAAGGCCTTTTAGGATGTGCTCCGTTAGGCAGTATAACTGATCGGGACAAGAGTGTCTAGCTCGAAAGCCGAATTGTTCCGTCGGCAGAAGGCCGTTGGAAAATACGTGCTCTTTGAGCCTGTTTAACAAGAGCCGCTCGTAGAGCTTCCCCAGGCAACTGAGGAGGCTGATGGGACGATAGCTAGAGGGCTGATTGGCTGGTTTATTCGGCTTGCGAATGCCGATAACCGTGGCTTGCTTCCAGTCGTCCGGAAAGGAGCAACTGGAGAGAAGGGTATTGAAAATGGTCGCCAGTAAACAGATAAGCGGCCCAGGGAGAGCTTTGAGAATCTTATTACTTATATTATCTGGGCCCGGGGCGGATTTTGGTTTTAAATTTTTAATAATATCTTGGACCTCTTCGGGGGTCACTGAATTTAAAGGTTCACCTTCCGGTGGAAGCGCAGCCCTAGTCTCGATTACGCGGTCCACCTCCGTTAGGTGGACTGAATCGGTGTGTTCGCGCGATGGCGTACATTGCTGCTCTAGGTTGTCCGCAAGGCATTCGGCTTTTTCGGAGTCATCTAGGGCTACTGAAGCGCTATTAGGTCTAACTAACGGCGGTAGAGATTCGCGGGGATCTGCTTTCAGACTGCGGGCCAACCGCCAGTAGGCGGTGTCCGATGGCTCGATGTCCTCTAGGAGAGTGTCCCACGTTGTGTGTCGGTGTTCCGATACTCGATCTTTGACTTCTAGCTGAAGGCGTCGAAGTAGGGTTCGGTTCGATTCCGATCGATATAGGTCGAAGGTGCGTTTGGCTGCATTTTTCTGTCTAATTAGCAGTCGTAGGTCGGACGGAAAGTTAAACCGTCGGTCGCCCGACAGTTTTACCGTCCGTTCCGAGTCTGTGACTGCGGAAGTAATAGTTTCGCGGAGACTCGCTATCGCTCGATTTGCGCCATCGAACGTAGCTATCGTCTCGGGTAAGTCTACTAAGTCCTGGGGGTCCAAGGCCTTGAGTTTGACCTCAAGACGATGCCAGTCCACTACGGATTTGGTCGGAGGGACCGCGCCGGCGTTCTGGCCCAGTTTACACAGGACGGGCCTGTGGTCTGAGTCTAGTTCATGGATTGTCTCTATCGACTCGATGTCGAGCGAGACCTCCCTGAATAACATTATGTCTAGGACACTCGGTGACGCGTGCTGGTAGTTGTCCACCGTAGGATACCTAGTGGGAGTCGCGGGAGCGACTATACTAAAATTTAGGTTATCGGATAAGCTAAAGAGATGCTTTCCGTTGTTATTTGGGATGCTGTTGGTGTCCCATGAGCCGTGTTTGCAGTTTAGATCTCCTGCAATTATCACGGAAGGGCCTAAGTTAAGAAGCGTATCTAGGTCGCTTTGAAGTAGGGTTCTATTCCCCGAGAGGTAGGCTGAGACTAGTACAAGCGGCCTGTGGCCGGTGAGCGCTAACATACACGCGGATGCCTCTATTTGACTTAGCTCTGGAATGTCGAGCGGGCAACAGTGCAAGGACCGTTTATAATAAATTAGTGTGCCTCCCAGATGGTTTTCTAACCGGTCGTGGCGGACAATATTGTAATTTGCGATTCTGGGATCGCGTACACTAGGTTTCAAGAATGTCTCTTGCACTAGGAAAATATCTACGTTATAATCGCGAAGGAATTCCGCGATTTCATCCCTTTGACCCTTTATGCCATTTGCGTTGAAATACGAAACAACCAGAGCCCGAGGTTTTGTTCTACCTGCGGTTGTACTTCCCATTAAGGTGTTTTTATGGGCCTAATTAACGACGCGGCGGAGCGCGGTTTTATTGCGCGGACTATTGTTTTTTACGGTTGGCTCGTAAAAGCCCAAAGGGCTTCCACAAGCGTTTTGTGTTGGCTAATTGCCTTAAGAAGCTCGTGGTCAGATGTGGCGGCCGCTATTTTAGCGGACAATACGGCGAGTTCCTGCCTATTGATTCTATCTAGTAAGCTGCAAATATTAGCGATTTGCGCGAATGGGTCGTCCTTGTTTTCCGCGAAAACTGACGGAGTTGGCTGCACCTGCAAACGCGGCGCCGTTTGAGAGGCGGGCAGCTGTTGTGCGATCGGTCGTGAGGCGACCGGGATTACCGGCGCGGTTACCTGCGCGGCCACCTGGGGTTTCGCCCAGGCGTTTATGACGGGTACGGGCGCGGGAATGTATTTAACGGGCGCGGGTTTGGGCAACGTGGATTTCGCGGACGATTTCCTCGCGGGAGTTTTCGGGGCCTTAGCGCAGCCTCTGTAGCTAGCCGGGTGGCCGGTGGCGTTACAGTTTACGCAGTCCGGTGGATCTGCGCAATCTTTCGGTCGCGTGCACTCGGTAGTGCCGTGGTCACCGGTGCATTTGACGCACCTTGGGTGAGCGAAGCAGTTATTGGCCGTGTGGCCAAAATGCTGACAGTTGTGGCACTGTGCCTCAACACCTGACTTACGCGGGGGCTCGATGACTAAGTCACTGAGCCCACAGACCCTCTTCAGGTTGAAGATGGCCTTACCTTCCGGGGTAGGGTCAAGTTCAATCATAACCATGTCCATAGGGACACGGGTGCGAGGGTGTCTGAGCCGACGTACGGCGTGCACAGGGTATCCCTGCGTGCGGATGTCGACCTTAGCCATATCGACATCCGACTCTTTTGGGACGCCCTTAATTACGACCCGAAGTTTACGCTCTTCGGGTAGTGAGTAGGTGTGGAAACCTACTTAGCTTCGCGCAAGTACTTAGTTACGCGGCGGAAATCGTCCGTAGAATCGAGGTATACGCGGATACCCAAATGTGTATTCTTGGACCGGGGACTCGTATGTTATGGCGTTCGAACCATGAACATATCTGATGCCACTTTGCCTTCTCTTGAATTATAATTGGCGGCGGTGGCTTGATTTTTCGCTCGGAGGCGAATGTCGGTTCCGACTGGGCAGTCGCGGCTGCCTCTTTTGGCGGGCGTCGCGGTGGGACGGTTTGACGGGGTGGCCTCGCTTTCGAGGTCGCTGTCGGTAGCGGGGCGTTTCTTGCCCTTTTCTCACGATTTGGCGTTCGCGTTGTTAGCGGGGGTCGTTTCGACCTCCATGTCTGAGCCGCCGTCCGATTGTGAGTCGGGAACGACAGCGCGGAAGGGGGCCGAAATTGATTGCGCGGAAGGCGCGTTAGGTTCGATCGCGGCGGCGGAGGTCGACGCGACGGGCGTTTCGATTGTCGCAGAGGGCGACACAATAGCTGGCGCAGAGGGCACCGGAGATGGCGGCGAGGCGGCAGCCGGTGAAGCCGGACTGTCGTTAGAGAATTCGACGACAAGGCGCCGTTCCCTCGCGAAGCTTAAATATTTTGCCCATATTTCGGGGCATTCCTGCCGAAGGAACTCCTCTAAGAGGGAACCCATGACGACGCTTGTGCCTTTGGGGCTTGCGCCCCGCCGGCGTGTGGTTTCTAAATAGGCCTCCCCACCTTGCGGCAGGGAGGTGTGTGCCTAAAATTAACGTTTAATCGCCTGCGCTTTAGGTGCGCTAGGGTGAGTACCTAGCTGTCGCCTAATGCAACAAGCACACAGATAAAATTTACAATGCCGCCTCTGAGACGAGAAATGTGTGTAGATTCTACTTACGGACAGGAACCTGCCTACGAGCACAACACTACACTAACACTATCCGCTTGGAAGTCGGGCAAAGTTTCTTCGTTCTTCTGTAATGTTTTTTCTTTCTTCTATAATTTTTCTTCTATCTTCTCGCTTGAGACTTCCCTAACCGTAGACCGCGAAACACGACAACGATGAGGAGAACAGTGCCCACCAAGAAAGATAATAAATATATCAGCAACAACGGTTGCAAGATGGCTTCCGGGTCGGCTGGCATGGGCCCTCCGGCTCAGAGTAACGTCCGTTCCGTGTGGAAGCACGAAGCGGAAATCAAATATAATAGTAGACTGTGCACGGGTAATCAACATAACAACTTTTTTTGACGATAACTGATTAATATTGTTATTGGCTAACTAGATAAAGAGCTATAGGTACATATTTTTTTTATTTTTTCAAAAGAGTCATATTGAAAATCGATGCGATCACTGTAGTCGTTGATAATTTTACTTCGAAGATTTAAATATATAATAAACCTATGATGAAGACAGCTTGTACCTATTGTAACGACCTATTAATAATAATAAATACTATTATTAATTAGTCATAATAAAGATCAATTAAGATGAAAATAAAACGTTTAAGAACGTTTAATCACAATAAAAGTTAATAATATATACTTAAATTAAAGAAATATAAGTATTAGTATGAGAAAATGATATTACCAAAAATTGATTAAAAATAGTTAAAAATCACTTAAAATACTCAAAAAAGGATATTTATTAAAAATATAGCAAGATACGATCACTATTATGTCCATTAAATACAATTCCATACTTAGTGATTTCTAAGGGAAGTATTATGTACCGTGCGGGGACACATTTGTATGACCGCACATATGTAAGTACAGAGGTCGATCGCGACTCTTAGTACTATAGTCAAAGTACATTGTATGAACGTCCCATACCAATATCATATGGAAGTAAGGTCTAATGGATAAAAGTAATAATATGTGAAGGCTCAGAGAAAAAATAATAAATCTATAAATATAATGAAGAGCAATGAATGACTTGGGACTTTATAAGACATATTACTATGGAGTTGCGTGGTACTTCTGTACGACGATATGGTCTACGGTAAACGTGGAACCATGAATGGATATGTCTTCAGTGGTGGACATATCATCGATAGCTGGTGGTAGTTGGCGTCTTAGTGACCATCACTATGATACGTTGGCTGTCATTCGGCATAGTAAGAGTTTGGTGGTAGTTGGCGTCTTAGTGTGTTGCACTATGATACGTCGACTGATCATCTGACTTTCGGGAGTCTGGTGGTGGCTTGCGTCTTAGTGTATTCCACTATGATACGTTGGCTATTACTTGGCTTGGGTGGGGGTCCGTTGGTGGTTGGCGTCTTAGTGTTTACGCTATGATACGTCGACTATAATTCGGATCGTGAAAGAGTATGTTTGGACACTTCGTGTGTTCCGAGTATATTCTAAACTTTGGAGCCGAAGTTGATTGGAGTTATATTGGTGTGGTGTGAGGGTGTGCCACCTACGCGATAGTCACATTGGTATTTGCGGAGTGATCTGCGCCTAATATCATTGCATCGTATGATTCTGGTTGACGGAGGTTCGAGGTGATGATGTCTGCTGTGTATGCGGATAGGCTGTATGTTGGCGTGTTGACCTGCGATAGTTGTATTGATGCATGTTGCATTTAGTGACATTGCGTCTTGCGACATTTGCTTGGGAGACGACGCTATTCATAATGGCCGAGTCTGCGTCTCGGTTTAATGCACATCTCAGTAGATTTGTCCAAGTCGGGTTCCTGATGACGGAATTGCAGACTGTCTGACCTCTTTATACGTTTTATCATTATTAACGAATCTCAGTAAAGTTCCCACCGTTCGAACGAATAATGGCAACTTGCTGGTGGGTGAGACAAACTTGATCGAAAATACACTATACTCAACGTCAGAGACACTGACAAATAATTATATGTTGCCAATTATAAACCCTTCTGATGGCTAAACATAAAAATCACAACTATGGCTATATCTGACTATTTCAATGGTTGGTGGAGCATATGCGTTTACCTCATGTGGATGGTAGCGGGAGAAAACCTCTCAAGGCTGCGGCGATGCCGTGCAACGTTTTAACCATACCCTTGGGATACGCGCTCTGCGACGAAATGTCGTGCTAACCTTTTTAATGGTGGTGATGCCAAAACACTAACAATCACGTCTGCAGTCGCGGCGATCTGGCAAAAGTGGTGGCGCTTACGGAGGGCTTATTATATCATAGGGCCAGAGTGCCTGATCTTTAACACATGCCCAAAACCGTATTGACGTACATTCACGAAGACTGGATTTGTCGTCGGCTTGTATGACGTTTACACGCATTGACATGCGCGACTTCGGTCAAAGTTTGTGCTTACGCACTGCCAAGGGGCCAAGCCCTCTTTATGCTGGTAAAACAGCTTTGCAATGGACTTCGGTCTTTCCCCCAACTTTTTGTCCCTCTTCTGGGGGGGGGGGGGCGCAATATGTTGGTTGGCGATCACCGCACACGGCGTTGGTGAGTGTTTTCATGGAGCCGTGTGCCTTCCCTACATTTTTTTTAAAATGTAAGGGAGCTGTTGACTTGTATCGGGTATGTAAAATTGATGTGAGCCCTTTTCAAGAGAGAAGGGATATTATTTTAAAATTATATTGTGAGCCCTTTACAAGCGTGAGAGGGAGTATACTATATACTCTGAGCCCGTCTCAAGCGAGTCGGGGTTAGTTAATAAGAAAGCAATCTGGCATTATCTCTGGCTTATACCACAACTAGTGAATATTTATCTATCCAAGATCCACCTAAAAGAATCAAGTTACTAAATAAACACAACGTAAATGCGGTCCTACCGAACATGACGATCACAATAATATTTCATACGGCTAATTATTACCTTTAGAAAGATCAATAATTTATCCTGGTCACGTAATGATGTTATATGATTTATTCATATAATGGGGCAGAAATATATAAGTTTTAATTATATATACACAATAAAGGGGGGGGTGCGAGTTACACTATGAAATCAATACGTAGCATACACTGCCCATGTCAAATTAACTATTTCCAATAGAACCAATCGTTCATTAATATCAAGTACCGTCATTGATTGACGCATACTTAAGAGTGTTTACGAATTTCGGTACGGTTACGGGTTACGGCGTGTCGGGTGAAAGTAATGTTACCGATAGTACCCTCATCAAACAGATGAGAAAAGTGAATTATTTACATGTACCCGGATTGAGTCGTATTTCTGCGTCACTATTTCCAATAAGTGTAATCTGGAACGATACCATTGTAATTGTCACTTCTCTACTAAATACGATAAACAGAGCCAGCTATTGCTCTCCTATTTTAATGTCTTTTCTATTGCCTTATTTTTATTTGGAATTTTAGTGTACATTATAACACGCACTGCAAAAGTTCCTGAATGAAATACGGCTACGTGGTTAGGATATAGTAATTTATTATAAGAGCTAATCACTACATAGTATAAAATAAAGTCGTCCCGCTGTCTGTCTGTTCCTATGTATACTTAGATCTTTAAAACTACGCAACGGATCTTGATGCGGTTTTTTTTTCTACATAGAGTGATTCAAGAGGAAGATTTATATGTATAATATATTGCACCCGCGCGTAGCCGAGGCGGGTCGCTAATTTATTTCTATATCGAAACCTTCGATATAGTAATAAATTAGCGTTAGCCAAGCTATGTTTACGTTGAGGCCATTCATAACGAACAAGCGGAAATGAAGATGGGTTTTTGTAACGAATTTGCTAATTTTTAATATATTTCTATTAGTGTTAGAAGCTTACGACTATTAAAATGTGATTTACAGCCATGTTATTATTCTGATGCATTTTTTTCGTAGAATGAATTATGTACCGTAGTTCAGCCAGGCGCAGGCGTATGCAGAATTTGCTGTCATTTCAGTTTTGGATATATGGCCTCTCCAATTTATAAACGTATCCAGTGTCTAACCTGAAAATTTTATGAAATTATTAATTTTGAAAACATTTACTTCAATTCGTCCACACATTGTAATTTCTTATTTTGGAATGAATATATTTTTTTTTATTTATAAAAAAATATATAAATTAAAAAATGTATGATTCATAACTTTAAAAAATAAAAACACAATCATTGCTTGCAGAGATTAGCACTATAAAAAATAATTAACAAACTGGAATAATTAATGTTTTAATGTCATCTTTATATATTTTCATATAATTTATACTGCATTCCGAGTATTTGTGCTCCACTTTCCCCACCGCTCAAACAGTATAGCAATCGTTCCACGTGTTCTTCCTGCTTTCAATAAAGTATTCCTAAAAACTCTTTTCAAAGCACAGGCCTCGAATCGCACCTGGATCCAAAGGTGCGTGATCTGGCAATTAAATACAGAAAGAAACAAATTTCCAAAGAGCAAACAATCATCGCAAGAGAGTCCTTAATAGTTTTATATTTTAATACTTTTAAATACATAGACTCAAGTTGCTAGCCAATAAAGTTATATAGATACTTTAGATATAATTTAACCGATAGGATGGCGTTTATGCGAATGATATTTCCCTCGAGACGAGACATGAGTGCGATTTTCAGCCACTGATGGATTTCCATACATAAGTGGATCCGGATCGAACATAAAGTGCTCTTCTACACTCATAAAATACAGACTCGAGATCAAAAATATCGATATTATCATAAAAGACATTGTGATTGTCGATTATAATTTACTGCGTCTACGACTGTGATAGAGCCATGTGACAGTATTCACTGTTGGACCGGATAAGTACCACGACCTCACAGAAGACCTGCGTGAAGTGGATGTATTAAATTATAATTTTGCATCTAGTTCTGTGAGTGAGATAGCCGGGGCACGCTTCATTATAGGGCAACACTTTATTATAAGAAGGCAACACATTTGGTAGCTACCCTACATGTGTTTCAAATGTCAATGGGCGGCGGTTACCAGTTAATATCGGGTGAACCGCCAGCTCGATTGCCACCTTCTCACAAAAAAAAACATTTTAAAAGAAAAAAAATATCTTTGACGCATATCATGCATAATTTACGGACCTGCAGAACTGAATTTATAATGGTTTTGTTCATGAAAACCTGACGTATTCCATGCTGTTACAAAGTTGTTGTTTATTTATTAACGGTAATTATTTAGATATCTATACGTCTGTAGTCTGCTTAACATCCATTATGTTCTATATCACTACATAGTATAAAACAAAGTCGTCCCGTTGTATGTCTGTCCCTATGTATGCTTAGATCTTTAAAACTAAGCAACAGATCTTGATGCGGTTTTTTTACTAGATAGAGTGATTCAAGAGTAAGGTTTATATGTATAATACATTGCACCCCTGCGAAGTGCGGGGCGGGTCGCTAGTAAATTATATAATAATACGAACAACTGAAAGCGCAGTATTACAACATAGTTATTTTCGTAGTTTAGAAGTATTACATTTCTTTAATAGTTAATAACACGTCAGAACACTCATGCCGTAATACACTCTGCACAGAGGAGGCCTTTCCCCAGTAGTGGGACATTTATAGACTGTTACTATACATTTTTGCGCTCCTTAGCCGGTACCTGGGACTGACAACTATGCCATGAGTTCAATGGGTTCGAATAAAACCTACAGTTAATTGATAACAGGTACACGAGAAGTAGATAGAAGCTATTTTAGTATACAGGACGCCCAGACTGAAATTTTTTTATGTTTTTATAAATTGTTTATAGAACATTCGGCAAAAAAATGTACCACTAATTTTAACAATTTAGTTTCAGCAACTTTACAAAGTGCAGAGCTGGAAGAAGACCGAGAAAGATTTGGATGTACTGTGTGAAGAATGATATGTCTGTGAAAGGGGCCATAGGAGAACTAGTCCAACTAGTGTGGGATAAGGGTAGAAGAAAGAGGAAGAAGTACAAACAAAGTTTTTCTTTCCTTCTATTCTTTTTAAAGAAATTCCACTGCTCATAACCTATCATATGGTTGCGGTTACAGCTATTTAAAATTAAATCGTAATGTTTCATGTATAAATTGTGGCAAAAACACATTATTTCAAAATAATTCCTTACTAATAAATATTTACTCAAACGTGAAGGCTATTAAAATGAAAATTCCTGGTGAAAAGGGGAAAATGATTCAGGGTGATTTTTGCATGTAGTTCAAGAGAGAATATAGATACTTAGCCATTTCTCAACTGAAAACACGAATAATTTCATTAAAGCGGGGCAAGGGAAAATTCTGGCCGCGGCCGGAACAATTTCTCTGAGGAAATCAATTTCGCCGAATTGGTAATTGAGACGTGAAGCTGTAGATGAAGCAGAGGCTTTTTCTAATAAATCGGTAACGATTTAAGAAAAAGTTAAGTACTCTGTTTATTTATTTATTTAACAAGGCTTACCAACTAAATACATATAGAAACAATTATCATAAAAGACAATAAAAGACTTCCTTTAGGGAGAACAGTAACCTATAAAACTATCACTACAATAAAATAATAAAATTAGGACAAACAAAAAAAAACCTAACTTATATAATGTATAAATAGAAAAAAGAGAGGAAGGAAAAAAAAACTTTTAAAATGAAAAAATTATTGGGCTGTGTAATGTGTTAGCACCTTCCTCTTTGACGCTGTACTTAGGTTTCTTATATATAGGTATAATATATATAGGCGTAATTATGTGTATATATATATATATATATACAGAATTACGCCAGTATTTTGTCATATGTGGCCAACGTGAATTATATTCATAACTGTTTTCTTTTAATGTCCATACAGCAAATAAAAATAATAAAACTCTGCAATGGAAACGACATAATATTCGATGAGATGGACTTATAACAATTTAGCAAGTCTTACTCATCCGTGATAGTCTCGCTTTTAATTTAATATACTCGATAAACCTGAGTTCATATCACGGTGGCACCAATGTAATTGTTAATTGTATATTGATTTCTTGATTTTATTTTATGTTATTATATGTTAATTATATATTACACTCTGTGAAATGAAACTATTTAACAGATTTTATCGCGCTTAATTAGATTTTAAAATTCCCAACGATTCTGACCCTTTCCAGTCTGTCCCGCTAACGGATTAGCTCCGATAGCTTTGTACTACTCATTGTTTAAAGTTGAGTTACTTGCTGTTGAGCAAAGACCAATTGTTACTGTTGACAAATTTAAAGTTTTATATTTATATGAGAGCGAAATTAAGAAATAATATATTCCTCGTAAAAACTATGCCAATTGGCAAGAAACAGCCCAGAATAGAGAGCAGTGGCGTCTTTTCGTGTCGGAGGCCAAGATCCTTTTTGGGTCGCTGAGCCAGCCAAGTAAGTAAGTAAAAACTATGTATCATAAGCTTGCTTGATAAGGTGCTTAGTTCATGTTTGTAATGCATTGAAAGTTCTGCGCTTCGTGCGTCTTTATTTATTTGAATTAGAAGCTACGTACTTGGTGCGTGAATGTTGTACATTGAAAGCTCTACGCTTAGTGCGTGTTTTTATGAATTAGAAGCTGCACACTTCTTGCGTGAATGTTATACATTGGAAATAGAAGCTCCGCGCTTCGCGAATTTCATGCTTCCGAAGCTATCACGTTTCATGTGTATTTTTATGAATTTGAACCTGAAATGTCTAGTCGCAAAATGTAATATTCGAACTTGTCTTCTGAAATCGAAACACAAACATTACGTATTCCATGGAAGCAAACCTGAGAAACGGGTGTCATAGTGATGAACCACTGGTATTTGTAACTAGATTGATTAAGATTGTTACGTGACCTGCTGAGCTATCATAATTATAATCAGCAGGTCAATGTAAGAAAGTCACTCACAGAAGTTCAACGTGTAGCGGAAGAGTTTTATTTTGCGTTTCATCTAACCTATTGGTATTGGTTGGTATATAAATTAATGAATGGACACAGGTAGAGTCCATTCATTAATTTGGAAGCAATACAGATGTCTGTTTATTGCAGATGTATTCCCACGGGCGTAAACTTATACTTTAAATGAGCAATTCTTGTATATATATATGTATATATACAATCGGAATCTCAGAAACGGCTCCAGCGATTTTCATGAAATTTCATGCAAGGCAAAAGATCGATTTAGCTAGGTTTCATTTTTAGAAAATATCCTTTTATCCCTGTTTTCGGACAATGAAAAATGTCATTCGAATATGACAGTAAATTACGCCGCAAAAAAAATGTTATAATAGCTCGGTAGGTAATCGGGCGGCCCCAAAACAGACGGCCGCGGTTCGTATTGATAATTTATACACTAATTTTTTTACTTTTTTTTCTATACCAGATCATTTTCTTTTTTTTATTTCCAAAATACATGATTTACCAAAAAAAACCGAGCAAAGCTCGGTCCTCCGGCTTAATCCGGCAGTTATCATTTAAAATCAGATGAACTTCTTGCTCGCTTACCACCTCACACAAAGTAATGTTGAATAGTCGTCTTATCCTACTATTAAAATAAATAAAATGTCGACTACAAAATATATTCCTTGAAATTTATTCAGAAATATTCGCACTTCTTGACTTTTAATCGATCCGAAAAAAATTATTTCCGTTCGTGCCTTCGAGCGATATAACAAAGAGTAAGGGGTCGTTAGTTTTGTACCTAGTGCGCTCTTTTCTTTGAACGGCGGAAATTAATCGCAAATTTGAATGTCGACGTTTCAAATTTGCTTTCATCTCATTTACAACTGAATACACACATGTGATGAAATATGTTTGAGACGAGCGGAGCCATCACAATATTAGCTTTTCCCTTGCCCAGGGGACCAACTATTACGACTGTTTTGTTCTTTTCTCATTTTTTCAAACCCTAAGCGATTTACTATATATAATTGACGTTTTTTTGTTGGATGGATGTTTTTATTCCACGAAAATTATTTTGTAAACAATATCGTCTGACTAAATAATGTATTTTGTCAGACAATCCTAGTTCATTAAATTCTAGTTATGCTCAAATTAAAATTATATTTAGTCAAGAATGAAAATAAGTAAATAAATCGGTTCACACATTGAACTTGGAATCGGCGGCGGGCTTGTAGATTTTTAAGTTCGGTGATAGCTGTCTCACGTTTGTGCCAAGTTTATAACGACTAGAATCACTATTGATTTGAATTAAATAAGACCATACACTATATGTTATTTACGTATCTTCATATATTATTTACGTATGTTTTTTATTCATTTTTCTACATATTTTAATAAATAAGACCTACAAATAACATTTACGAAGCTGTAGCGATCTCTAACTACCTTTTAGGGCCTAAAAATAAGATCTTGTATAATAATAAAGAAAATTCTGGAACTTTTGCAAAGCTCATGTGGGATACGTTGAGCGTGATTTCCACAGTGAAGTACTTATGTAAATCATCAAAAAAAAAAACATTTCATAAACACTTTGGAATTGTTAGTATTTACCAGTTTCTGTGATATCACATGATATATCTGAGAATTGCAATGCAATTTCTGTACATTCTGCTCCCTTAGTTGTCTTTCCAATAATTTATAGTTAACGCAACATCATTTTATAAAATTAAAACTATACGTTTATAGATTCTTGCCATTGTTATGTTATTATAGATATAATATCTGGAAATTGTAACTATACGTGAGCTTTCGGTTCGTGAAGAATCATTCAAAAGGGTAAAGTTTAATGAGTTGGGTATATTGGACATCCGCAAAATTCCCAGGCCACGTCGAGAAATCAATCCGAGTTAACGAGTTACGGCAAGATATGATCCATGTACTATAGCTATAGTCAGTACTACATTATATTGTTGATTTGAAATAAACAAGGCGGGTAAGAACCAATTTCAATACATTTTATTTATTGTTGTAATTTTATACAGCGTTGTTGATTATACCGCATTTTATTCATTTAATGTTGTACTTTTACTGCATTGAGTTTGCGTACTATGTCCATAGTTTTCATTTTCTTCAACAAAGGGTTCATTTTCTAGTCTCGATTTCGTTTAAGAATGGACAAATTAAATATATGAAGGCAAATTAGGACGATCATTGCTCATATATTATTAACGTATGTATTTAATTATTTCGTAAATCGAAGCATGCATCAATCGTCTATAGATTAAAAAGTGTGTGTCAGATAGGTCTCTTTTAACAATTACACGTAAGAATAATATTGAATCCCTAATGAAGTTTTGTAAAAAATTATGGTTTGACACAATATTTTTAGCTTTATTTTAAAACGAAATTCCTTTCTATCAAAAAAGGAAGCTAGGAAAATACATTTTTCATTGCTCGTTTAAGCCATAAATAATGTTTATAACATTTTTATGGAATTTTAATAGCAAAGGCAAATCAATAGTTACATTAAAATCTGATATGATAACTCAACTGATTAGTAGAATCTAATCATTTCTTACATGTTAAGATTGATCTTGTAGTTTGGACACAAAGCATGTCTTCAAACTTGTATTAATACTATGTTCTTAAAGCATAATTACATATTATGCGAAATTAGAAATCGATATTTTTAAATCCTGTTATCAAATTATAATTAATTAATGTGCGTAAAGTTGTTTTACAATAAATAACAAACAATAAATAATCATTTTTATTATATTTATTCTATAATGCAATGCGGTTCCTTTCGATAATTTTTAGTATGAATTTGAGAATATGAAATTACTATGAAACATCTTGTAAATAACATATTTTCATGCATTTAAAAAAAAGCATTAACAAAACACTATTAAAATAATCGTAAAATTTCAAAGCGGTCGCTCTCTAAAAGCATTAATCTCGTTATTGCCTAACTTTTCAAAATTTAGTTTCAGTTTGTAGGTGTGTGGTAGGGCCACGCAGCAGCCTCGGCTGTCCGGTTAAATTGGAAGTATGCCTAATACTTTCGCGTTTCATCTGGTGAGTGAGGTGGCCGGAGCCCAATTTTTTAAAAGGTTGTCAAGGTGTAGCAGATGTCCATGGGCGGCGGTATTCACTTACCTTCAGGTGAACCGTCTGCTCGTTTGGCAACTTTTCACATAAAAAAAAAGTTTCATCATTCCGAGATAGTTCACAAACTACTTTAGAAATATCGCAGTAACATCTTCCACTAGAGCACGGTGTTGATGCAATGTCTATCTTATCTGATAACTACTGTAATATAATATGGGTTGCCTTTTAATTATGTATTTCTTTCCTACCGATGCTGCAATCATGACATTGAACAATAATTCCTCCACACAATAAATGTGTGTGATTCACGCCGAAATCTATGCTCCGGACATTCACGCCCAGTAACCATGTAAACAACAAGCTTGCGCTGAGGTTTAACATATCTTATAACCTAGTCACGTGATGAACAAAAAAAATAAATTAGGTTTAAGAATATTTAGTTTTTTTCTCGTATTTAGAATAATATATTTAGAAAATCAATTATTATAAAAAAGGGGACTATTAGGAGTTACAGGGACTGGTCATTTATTTTAGTGAACCCGATAGGGAGCAGCGAGGCGAAGTAGTCTCGTTTTGCCGCGAATTGGGGAAGGCTTCCCAAATGGGATTATCCTTTCCCGCAGCGTGCTCATTAATACGGAGTAGAGGGGGCAGTTCTGCGTGTTTCTTAGGAGATTCCCGGATTGCTCAGAGCTCCACCTAACAAACTGGTAGCCAGCCACCCCGAGGGGTATTTATTTGAAGTAATTTGATATTTGACCTTGTATCAAGATAAAATTGTAGACATCAGACGCATCTAATACTGAGTGCATTACATGCGCCTGTGAGCAGGATAGTTTATTTTATTTTGTACTAGCTGCTGCCCGCGACTACGTCTGCATAGAATAGGCTGAAGGTGTAACATTAAGACAGAAAGACAGATATACATAAAATATGTATATAAATTATAGCATATGTCTTATACTGATGTCTAAGCTATATTATTTGTAAAGTTTCATTAAAATCCATTCAGTAATATTTGCGTGAAAGAGTAACAAATATCTATCCATATATGCAAACTTTCGCCTTTACAATATTAGTAAGGATAAATTCGACTAATGTAATGGTTCACTTATTAGTGAAAGTAATATATTCTTCTTCCACATTTATCACACAAAATTCATACGGAATATATCATTAGAGTCGTTATGTTAATAGAAACATTTGCACTTAAAACGAGTCATCATTTCTTTATCAGGATCGATAAACTCCTAAGTCCTACACCTCATCTGCTTGGGTATCTATCGAGTTCCACATGAAATAAAACATATGTTCCATATAGCTCGTATATAATATACTAACCTACTAAACTTGGTTAAAATAAATACTGTTTTCACGAAATATTTGCAGGAGAGATCTGCTGTGGTATTAGATTTTCTGTAGTTTAGATGAAAATGTTACATACAATAGCTTTAGTGGCTTAGTGTTTTGTTTATTATTTTCATTAACAAAAGCAGTACACAGTGTGCTCTTGATAGTCAAGTTTGAGGGAGCGACAAAGACTTTTTTTAAAAAGTTTTATTTAAAAATTAATACTAAGTCTTATTACTAGGGAGTGTCTTAACAGATTTAGATGCTAGAGTCGACTCGTGAGACGTCTGAACAGAATGAGATGCTCGTGACGACTCTTGAGACGTCCGAACAGAATGGGATGCTTATATCTGCGTTAGCAGTTTCATGAGAATTGTTACTGGCGAACCTGATGCTTTTATCTTGGTTAGCAATTTCTCAAGAATTGTTATTCGACCACTGTCATCGCTATGCTGACTGAGCAATCTCGAATGCAGGTGTTCTTATCAAGCGCCCGGGTGGTCGCATAACTAAGCTAGTTAACTAGTTAACACTAGCTAGTGTTTTATGTAACTTCGTAACTTTAACAATACTAACTCCAACTCGAAACAAAACGTTAGGTTCGATACATTTGTCACGTTAAATTTCCAAGTTGTTACCTTTTGTCGTGTTTTCACCGATATTGAAAGATGTATAAAGAATGTTAATTTAGTTTCCTTAAATGCGCCTTTTCACACCTCTAGTGGCATATCTAGAATTGAATGGATAGTGATTATTTAAGACAAAAAATCGCTATACATTTTTTCTCAGAGGCGTTGTTTTTCAGACCATAACTTCCATAACTTTTCGTTAAATTTAATAATTCAACATTCACCATTCTAAAGCCTATATTTGCAGCTACTGAGGTGAAATAGAATATTAGGAAAATATTTTCATTAAAGAAAATTTGTTTAAAAATGTCTTATAAAGCATGTTTGATAACGCCACGTAGCGAAGTAGACCGTCATTCTTCAAAATAAAAACACCTTTCATTCATAAAAGCTATTCACACATTATTATATTACTATACTGTGATTTATTATGATAATGTGTGAAAATTTTGCTCGGGTCAACTAGTTCGTAAATATTGGTATTATTATAGCGAATATAACATACCAAATTATTACCTTATAAGTTGTATTAAGAAAAATATTTTGGTTAAACAATGGTTTAATAATTTAACTAGCAAGATAAAAAGGTTAAATTAGGCACTTAAGAAATATCCTTACTTATATTAACCTTTCTAATATTATAAAGGCGAAACTTTGTTATTATGTATGTATGGATGTTTGTTACTCTTTCACGCAAATACTACTGAATGGATTTTAATGAAACTTTACAATGATGTAGCTTATACATCAGAGTAAGACATAGGCTATGACTCATGTCTGATCATCTGTCTTTCTGTCTGAATGTTGCTCCATCAGCCTTTTGTACGCAGACGTAGTCGCGGGCAGCAACTAGTACTTCATAAGCGAAAAGGTCTTCATATTTTTTTGCGACAGGAAAGTACATTTAACGCTAAGTATCGTAGCCTTTTCGTTTGATTCTCTAAATGTTTGATGCAGTTTTTATCTATTCATTACATACCTTTTGTATGTCGTTTTATTTTCGTCTAACGGCTCAATTGGCGTAGTGGATAGTGAACCCGTCTCCTGTGACGCTGAAAGGATATTGCGTTGTCAACATAGTGTTTTTCTGGTCTGGAAAAAGTATGTTTAAGTTGTATACGATAAACATCAGTTACCTCATCCATGCTACAAGCTTTGCTTAGTTTGCGACTAGATAACGTAGTGTAACGTGTAACGTGAATATGTCTTGAAACGTTTATTATAATTATTATTGTGGTCGGGTCACGCAGCAACTTCTGTCGGTGCACAAGTGTAATAAACGTAGTAGATATTTTAGAAATGATCTTAAACGAGCCTAATGTGTTTTTTAAAACTGGCCAGCACTTTGCTGCCTTCCCACCTGATGGTAAGTGGCGACGCAGCCGTTGATGGTAAGCGCACTAGCTCAGTATCTCAGTGTACCATCGTATTGATAAAAAAGAAAACCGTATCATTTTAATCGAATCGTACTACCATCAGCTTATTCTGTTATTTATTTTGGGTTCTTGTACTACTACGAGGATTTAAAATTGGCCCGACATATTTATCAAATGTCTAACTGTATTTGACAACAAATTACAGATTACTTTAACCGTCAACCGGTCACATAAGTATGTTACTTATCCCGAGTACTTGTGCATGTTTTTATCTGCCTCTTATATGAGAATATATAATATATATAAATATAAATCTCATCTACTATTCACGCGTAGGGCACATTGCGTGCAGAAGAACAAATTATGACTTAAAGATGTAATAATTTTCTTTTGGCTAATATCCCAAAAGAAATAAAATATTTTCACTTTGCTTAATTAAAATTGAATACTATGCTTAATGTGAACGTAGTACAAAAGAAATGAACAGATGTGATGATGTGGCGATGTAACAAGATTTCACGGTCAGGAATCCGTTTCTATACAAGTCCATTTTTTTATTAATGTAAAACAAAACACCGACTTCAAATATCTCGCTCTGTATTCATTTTATTATTGATTTCAAGGGGTTATCTAAGTATCTCCGTATATCAATTACCAATGAAATTAATATGGGAACACATGGGAAGCACAAGCTTTCAAATAAAAAAGAGTCGTCAAAATCGTCAAAGTCGTAAGTTATGAGTTAACAAACATAAATATGCAGGCGAATTGAGTGCCTCCTCCTTTTTTGAAATCGGTTGAAAAGTGTGCACGAAACCGGAACACATGTTCGAAGCGCGGGAAGTTTTTATTCCTTTACCTGCAAAAATTTACAATTAAAAATCACTGGAATTGTTAAATTAACCAAAACCCTTACCAGCTTTCCAAATCCTTGGTACGTATTACTCTATGAAATAAATCATTTGTTATTTTAACATTCCAATATTCAATAGAATTTTAATATAGGAAATATTATTTTACCAGGTTTATCAAATAACCGAAATATTCGCGAACGGTCGTACAAAGAGGCCTTAAGTTTCTGTTCTTTAATTTGGAAATATTTTATTTGCTGCCTCCCTTTTTTAATAATGACATAACTTGCCTTGACGAAAAATAAATTCTTAATATACCTCTACTCGCTACTGCTGAGCTATTTCATTTATAGGATGGCTGCTTGCTCTCTTCTTAAATTATCCCTTTACAGTACCCCTAATCTTTTTTTTTTAATGTGAAAAGTTGTCAAACGAGCAGACGGTTCACCTGATGTTAAGTGAATACCGCCGTCCATGGACATCTGCTACACCCGAGGGTTGCAGATGCGTTGACAACCTTTTGAAAATTGGGCTCTGGCCACCTCACTCAGCAGACGAAACGCGAAAGTATTATACTTCCACTTTACGCCGGTCTTCTGTGAGGTCAAAAATCAAAAATCAAAAATCAAAATCATTTATTCATCGACATAAGAAACTTACATTTCATTTATCAATAGTCATTTTTTTTTAAATCTACCACCGTTTCGTAATGAGGTTCCTCTAGCGGAGAGGAAACAGGCGAAAGAAACTCCCTAGGTATCCTCTTTTTTGTAATTCATTTTTTTTTTCTTAACAAAAAATTCAAATATTATACAACTGATTTTTTTCCTTTTAGAAATAGCTTGGGAGCGATCAACTCATTCCCAGGGGTTATTGTCATTAATGTATTCATTTGTATTATAATAACCCTTTTTATAAAGTTTTTCTTTAATAAATTTCTTAAACCTGTTAATAGGCAGGTTTTGCGCATTTACTGGGATTTTGTTGTAAAAGCGTATACACCGCCCCATGAACGAGTTAGGTCGTGGTACTTACCCGGACGAGCCTGCCCATTCGTGCAACAGCCGAGGCTGCTGCGTGGCCCTACCACCGTAGCCCCTAATTATTGGACATAATATTAAATAAATATTCTTACGATGAAATTATTTTGGTAGTGTTTTGGTAAAAACAATCTAAATCAATCAAACCACCTAAAAATTGGAATACCGAGCCCAATTGTATTATTAACAAATTTAATTAATTCGGACTATTTTAATTTTAACACATTATAATTTTATTTATTCGAACTATTTTAATTATATCTTAATATAATAAGTCATTTAAATTGCAGAGATGGTTATTCTTATGCCTGTCTTGATCCGGAATACCACAAATTTAATAAATTGTTTTCTGACGTTCGATAATTTATCTAAAAAAAACCTCTTCATACCATGTTTTTTTTACCTACTCTCTATGACTTGTTTAAGTAATAAAACTTAACTATTTTGTCCAATGTTCTTCAGAGTATAAATGGCAATGTAATGGCACAATATTACTTATGAAACCTAAAATAAAACGCATCATGCATAATAGGAAATCTAACAAATAACATTAGAAACGACCCAACAACTTAATGGGCTTTACGGGACTAGACTTTATGCTTTGTCTATATTTGAAACAAGTTTTGGTTTAAAATTTTGGACATTTTAGTTAAATTCAAACATTTAAGCCGCAAGCATCGTTTGATTTAAAACGTTTGCGACATGAGAACATTCTGTTCATTCAAATGAAAAACTTTAGCTCTATTGAATGTACCCCAGAGAAGTTTTGAAGCGTTTCGTTAATATGAAGATTACATAAAGCTGTTCCGGTCGGTTATCTATCCACATGAACTAGTGGTCGCCCGGTGGTCGAAATATGACCATAATTAATTGTACATGGTAGTGTGTGTAATATTTTTTGATTGGTTTATTTTATTTTTTAGGTATAATTTAAAATTTATTTTACATTTAATTTATATTAGCATTCTGCACTCCTTCTCTATATAAAATATAAATGTGGAAAATTTCATACTCCTCCGCTCAATTTTGGTAAAAAGAAGTACAAAGTTTTTGCTTCACTTATTTATATACAGATACTCGTAATACACCGCAAAATATAGACAACCACAAATGTAATCCCCTTACAGGCTTAAGTGAATCAACAACCTTGACGTATCGTGAATTTGTCTTAAGTACAAAGCAAAACTTTTTTCTTTTTTTTTTTATGCGAAAAGTTGTCAAACGAGCAGACGGTTCACCTGATGTTAAGTGAATACCGCCGCCCATGGACATCTGCCACACCGGAGGGTTACAGATGCGTTGACAACCTTTTGAAAATTGGGCTCCGGCTACCACACTCACCAGACGAAACGCGAAAGTATTTGACATACTTCCACTTTACACTGGCCTTCTGTGAGGTCGTGATACTTACCAAGCCGGCCTGCCCATTCGTGCAATAGCCGAGGCTGCTGCGTGGCAGTACCACCTTTATTTTTGAGCCACAGATACGATTTCAGACACATTTTAAAGTATATGACCTCCGTTAAAGAAAATTTTAATCGACGCGCAGAGATCTTGCAGAATATTGCAATTTTTTTATCTCGGATTGTTTTTATTGAAATTATTTAAAAACCTCCTTAACTTAAACCTTAAGTACCATAATCTACAAAAACGGTAAAAAAAACATGTTTATTCTGTTTTTAGTATTTGTTGTTATTGTGGTTTTTGAAAATTTAAACAGTCTAACTATCACGGTTCATTGAATACAGCCTGGTAACGGGTACGGAACCCTAAAAACCTGTGAGGAATATAATGCCCGACTCTGCACTTCTCATTGCGCAAATGGAATTATCTTACTAATGGTTCATCTTGCTATGGAATTAAAACCAAAGCCTTCTCGCTAAACAAATGTATCATGTTATACGTAAGGGAAATAAAAAACTGAACTCTGTGCTGGATTACATGCATAATACACATTACATTTTTAATCTCTTAAAATGTATGTGCTTCCTAGAAAAATACAATTACATTCCTTCCATAAACATGTAAGGAATGTAATTGTAATTGTTGTGAAGGAACTTTTATTGAGGACCAAAATGCGGTTTTTTTTCGCATTAAGAAAGTGTTCTCAAGCACCTTATGCTTAATGTAATAATTTAAAAATTAACATCCATTGGTAAAATATGAATTTCACAATTACTTTAAATATTTCAAATCATTATTTTACTCATCGACATACGAAATGTACAATTCATCCATCGCGAACGGAATCTTTAAATGTGATTTGGCCCCACTGAATGATCAGATTTAAATCAAACTTTGCACACTCGTCAAAGACCCATGACGATGCAATAATTTAAATAGTTTTTCCCATTATCCTGCAGGATTAGTTATTTTCCAAATCCAATACCCGGTAGTGTCCTTGTGCCAATTACGCATTTAAAATTTTTTAAAAAGTAAAACGCTTTTGTAGATAACGGAACCAAAAAGTAGAAAATTATTTTCGATAAATTTAAATCATGAATAGTGTGACTAGAAAAAAAATGTTTTTTATTGCAGAAAAGCGTGGGGTGCTTTTAAATATATAACATTAAAAAAGCGTGTTTTTTTAGTCATTTAAACCATTATATCTGTCATTATTTTTTCCAAAATATTCCATTGAAATATTAAAAATATGTGTTTCTTTTTTCTATAAATAGCTTGAGAGCGATCAACTCATTTCCAGGGCTTATTATCATTAACTAGCGATCCGCCCCCGCTCCGCGTGGGTGCAAACCGTATCAAGATCCGTCCGTAGTTTTAAAGATCTAAGCATACTGGACAGACAGACAGCGGGACGACTTTGTTTTATACTATGTAGTGATTATTATTATAACAACCCTTTTTATCTTGTCTTTAATATATTTTTTATGTTAGATGATGGCAAGCGTGCAGGCGGTTCACCTGATTTTTAGAGATAACCACCGCCCATCGAAATGTGCAACACCCGTAGCGTTGCAAATGCGTTGCCACCTTTTAATAAATTGGTCCCGGCTACCTCATAAGACGACACGCAGAAGTATAACACTTTCACTTCGCGCCAGTTTTTTGTGAGGTCACAGCACTTATCCTGACGGATCTGCCCATTCGTTTATGGGACTTAAATATTTTTTATTCTTTTTTTACGGTTCCGTACCCAAAGGGTAAAACGGGACCCTATAACTAAGACACCGCTGTCTGTTTGTCCGTCGGCTGTCCGTCTGTCTGTAGGCTGTACCTATATCATGAACCGTAATAGTTTGTCAGTTGAAATTTTCACCGATGATGTATTTCTGTTGCCGTTATAACAACAAATACTAAAAAACTGAATAAAAATATTTAAGTTCCGCCCCTACACAACAGACATGATTTTAAGCCGTTTTATAGTTGGTCCGCACTTGGCCGGTTGTTAGTAGTTTTGTTTTGACTTGTGTAGATTGTTGAGTTTATAATTTTCAGTAAAAGATTTGCGCCCTAAGAAAACCTTCTTTTACAAAAAGTTTGAACTTCTACCAAAGCAATTAGCATTATTTTACGAATCAATTTATATAAAAGTGGATAAAGTTTCGACTAAACCTAAATTGCTTAGAATATGTATTATTTTTAAAGTTTTTAATAGTTTGCGAATAATAAAAAGTTTTAGATTTTAAATGTTCGCTTTGTTCGCCTTAAATTGATTTCATAGTGTTTTTTACATTATAATTTACATTGCAAAACTCAGGTTTTACGAATTATTTCAAACATCAAAAGTACGACACCACCACCACCAAAGTTTTTATGGAAACAAGTATGGATGATGATTTCTCCAAAATCTACAATCGCTTATAGATATAAAATACAACAATATCTATATACAAAAATATTTTCTTATATCTAGGCGGAAACTACGCGTTATTTAATTAAACTAACTAATTAATATTAAACTACAATGGATTGGACGCACTATTACGTTATACATTACCATGAATGCTGCAAAGTTTTCAAAATCCGTTAAAAAAGGGTTTCATTTAACAACGAAAACATTTCTGGTCAGTAGCGGTTAAAGTTTCAATGCCTGAATAGATTGAACTGAAGCGTAACAAACGAAATGTTTTGATCCATAAATAAACTACGGTTTTTCCAAGCGACCGGTTGAATGGTTAAATTTGTATCATCTGTTTGACTGAATAGTAGCTATTTCCTAGATCGTGTGTTCAAATTTTTATTTTGATTCAGTGATTTTAAGTCATTATGTGATTCTAATAGGTTTTAAATAATAAACTACATTTATTTCATTTGCCTAGATTTGTATTTTTCATGAACCATTCGATCTTATATGTTTGATTTGCCAGGAATTGACTTTCTATTCTAATACATTTCGAGCTCGTTGGTGATAATTTAAAACTTAATTGCTCATAGAGAAAGATATTTCCGTTTACAAAAGCCAATAAACCGGTTTATTAAGTTAACGGATCATCCATTGAGGATCCTATGATAATAACACTACCGAATGAATCTGATTAGTTAATTAATTTAATTTTTTTTTCAATTTATCGTCAGTATACAAGTATTTTGTTGTAAGATAAGATTGAATTCTTATCAATTATCCTAAAAATACGTGTACCATTTAGTCATATTATCAAAAGTACCGATTCTGACCGATAAAAGGATTTTCTTTAAACTTAACGTCATAAAAAACTTTTTTTATATAATGTAATGAAAAGACTTAATGCTCAGTTAAGTGTTTCATGTCGACGGTAGCCCAGACTTACTTTGATTATTTTTTTATGTAAGAAGATGGAGCTGGATGGTAAGCAAGATGGCGATTCACATGTTGGTAATTGACAACCGCTGCCTATCGGCTTTGCAACACCCGTAGAGTTGCAGATACATTACTCAAAGCGTACACAAGGTACAACCGCGTTCCAGGGCGGTTCTCACCGCCCCCAGCCCGCGATTAGTTAAAACCACAGTCGACGTTCATCGGGGTCCTGGTCCGAACCGCAACCTCGAGGGCCCTTACATCACATACCATAGTTAAACGCACGCATGAGCACATGCGCGGACCTACCCACAACGGTGGGCCCAAGCCCGTGGGTTCTGGCTAGCCCACCGGTTCTGCGTCAGATGAAGCTTTAATAGTCTTGGGACTGAAATCAAAAACATCAGTTAATACAAAAAAATACATTACATTTTCTTCATTTCATTTAAATACATGTTATGCTACGGCAGACTCAACCGGTGCAGTACCGTGACCTCATAGAAGACCGGCGTGAAGGTGAGGCTGGTTGGGTAACCGGAGTTTTTAAGGTTGGCAAAGAAAGCATCTGCTATTCCACAGGAGTTTTAGTTATCTACGTGAGATGGTCACAACTTAACATACTTGCTTACCAACGTGCTACGTAAAAGATTTTTTTTATTATTCTATATGAATACTAACTGACCCGGCAAACGTTGTTTTGCCATATAAATTAAAAAATGTTTGGGTTGGACCACCCTTAACATTTAGGGGGATGAAAAATAGATGTTATCCACCCTGGCCGATATGCACACAAAATTTCACGAAAATCGGTCGAGCCGCTTCGGAGGAGTTCAATTACAAACACCGTGACACGAGAATTTTATATATTAGATAGAATATATTTATACAATATGTGAGGGCCCTTGCGTGATTGATTCCCTGGGTTAAAGTATAAGGACTTGAAAATAAATAGCGAAATTAAATATAGCGTATAATTTACAATTTAAAGGTAGATATTACCATGATGTTGATGCCAACAGAGAATTGGCCGAATGCGAAGATTACGTCCAAAACGTTGTCGAGGTGGTGTGATGGACTTTAGCCTGTGACGTATTTTTCAACATCCAACTACCGGCGTTAACACAATATATTATACCTTTTTCACACTTGAGACGTGTAAATCCTTACATATATGTGTTTATGTATGTACAATGATTATATAGTGATTACATATTTAAATCTTAGGGTATTTTTATCATCAACTTGTAAAGGTAAGTACTTTATTAAAATCAATGGATTGAACGAGTACTGAAAATACCTGTCAATAAAATGCGACAAAGGTTTAATGGACAAAGATCCTTAGGGAACTCATTTTTGTCTAAGCTATATTTACGATGATTCATAAACTATGCAAAATCATTCAATTTTATTTGCATTTATCCCAACTTCATTAAAAGATTGAGAGAATCAATAAAAGCTTAAACAACATGTTTAAAATAATTACACAAATAAATTTATATACATGTCACCATGGTGAGCAAAGGCCTCTTCTGTACAGAGGGTATTTGGGCATAGTGCACCACGCGACCCCATTTCGGATTGCCCATATCTTCGAAACATATATATTTTTTGTTATTATTTCGAAAACATGAAGGTTTCCTTCACCCCTGAGCACGTGATAAGTCAGCACTTAAAATTAACAATTTCATTGGTGCTAGCACCAGGATTTGAACTCGAATAGCTCGAGCATTATGTATTAAAGCGAGCGCCCGGACGTTGAGCCATCACGGCATCAAAAGAACATCTTAAAGATAGAAATACATATATGAAATATGTACTAATAGCCTTAAATAGTTAAGTTGTTTTTTGAAAGCTTTCCACGTTTCATTTAAGTGAAACTGTTTATTTGGTTCTGCTAGAAACAAACGTGAATTTACGACTTAATCTTGCTAAAGCCAACGAAATAAATAGCCGAGCGGGCAATATCCGCCAAGAAGTTTATTTCGAGCATTTTAACCCCTTTTTTTGCAACGGTACCTATCCCAAAAAAGATTATGTAATTCTTTATCTATAAGTCGACCATTCTCTAAATTTTATTTCAATATTATATTAGGAAATCTTGTACAAAATTAAACTTCTAAACTCACCATTAGGCTTTCAATGTTTTATTTAGATAATTGGATCAGTATCCAAATTTCCAAATTAAACACAACAATGACTACAGCGTCATATCAATTTTAAGTTATGCATTGGATTAACTTAAAAACGATATGAATCTATTTGTATAAATATATAAAAGAAAATAATTACTTTGTTGTAACTTTGTTTATTTTGATACTGGAAAACTGTTTTTACATAAACAACTTTGTTAAATAGCTAAGACAATGACTAAATAATTGGATAACAATAGCACTTAGTTTTTCCGACACAGCAACAGCCCTTAACTACCGACAACCAAAAACTAACCCGCGTACGTTCTGAGAGTTGAATTTATACCCCTCAAAAACCAATAACAACTAACCCCCCCCCCCCCCCCCCCCCCCCCCCCCCATTCTAAGTTGTAGGAAATATCACGACGCAATAGGTACCAAACCAACAAGTTTTAAGTAAGTCGCAACATACTGTACTAATGAATTATTGATAAGTTATTAATTAGATTAAATATGTGCCATAATTATAACAGCTATCGTTAAATTTATACAAAAGATTCACCAGGCTCATAATATTCATCCCGTAAATTATTAAGGAACTACTTAACAATTAAGAATTTCTAAGCCTTTTTTCACAAAATTATTACAACCAATTAATTGATGAATCTTTTGAAGTTAATAAAGGAAATTTGGAAATTCCACGTAGGTGTGGTCGGTGCAAAATCTTAATTATTATTATTATTTTTTAATTATGTTGTTATTGGTTTTGGCTTAGTTTTTTTACGACCGGCAACCTGCCTAACGTGATTCCTCCTTCGAATGTAAATTTGATGCTAATTTTAGAAGTACTAATCATTCTAAACATTCATTTCAAATCAGGGGTTCAACTTCTCAAGCGGCGATACGTAGCAACAGTAGTAGCGATGTTCTCAAGAGAACATCGCCGTATTCAAAAAATTAGTTTCTTTCATAATACTTACTTTACTAGGTTCTTATTTATTCAGTCTTCTAATGCCGTATTTAAAAGCCGATTAGCATGTACCATTTATTTGCCAATATAGACAAATCACTCAACTTGTTAATTCCCTTTACCCACACCACAAAGTGATATTATAAGAGCAGCTCCATGACGATATAAGTAGACTAGTTCTATTTCATGGAATATAATGGTCATCTATTACATGATGACGACTATATTCCACGACATCATCTAATAATAATAATGTATGTAGTAATAATGGTAGTCTTGCTAGTTAATGTGTCTAAACTTACACCAGACAAAATATCTGTTTCCTTTCTTGCACATATTTATCTAATATTGGCAAGTTACTTAATTAATTTACTAATTAATTACTAGGAAATTGTTTTGTAGTTGGAGCGCTAGGGCCAATTAGGGAAGTCGTAGCAAACAGCTACCTAAAGGAAAAAACGAATCTCTACAAACTCTAACGTCAATCCTGATCTGAATCGCAGGCATACCCGAACAAAAGAAAATTAAAAAAAGAGCGAAGAGAACGAATATAAAAAGAAAACATAGCTGAGTCCGTCAAAGATAAATAACAATTTTTACGCGATATTAATTAAAGAACCATCTTCAGTAAAAACACAAACATATAAACGAACGATGAGTTTCTGATTGATTTTTGAAACAAGTTTGTAAAACAAACCTATTTCTACCATAAATTCCACATCATACATTTTAGAAAAGATTTAGTTTGAAATTAATTCCGTACCTAGAAAACTGTGCATCTTTCCTTTTTGAGACCTTTAACACTCTCTTAGTATTTATTACGTTCAATTTTTATTTTTAGTGCTAGTCCCTCAAGATGAAACTACGAAACGTACAATTTTGTAGATAAATGAACAAAAACAAGATCATTAAGTGTATTAAACAAATGGCACATCAGAAATCATGATGTATTATATATTTAATATATAATAGATCATGTAATAGATCATGATACATAATTATAATACAACTGAACGAGTAACGTTTGTGTTGGAGCACAAAGCAAAATGCTACTTCAAACGTAAGCGAACTGTTCTATAACACGAAATATACACATCATACATGCAGAGATAATCGTACAAGATGTAGGCTAGAATAACGATTCAAGATCACGTACCGTGACGGCGACCCTTTTCAGACCCGAGCAATAAGGCCGTACGGAGCGTATGAGAGTTTGCATTACGCCATCATACCCTTTGTCAGAACGGTACAATTGAATAAGCTTTTATTGAGCTTATCTCCTGTCACTAAATAAACGCAGGCCGTCACAGCTATAACATCCCGGGAGAAAATTATCTGTCTATAGAGTTAGACAGGTACACTCTGCCATTCCAGCTGCTTTCTAGGCCGACTACACGCTTATGCTGAAAAAGAATATTCGACTGAAGCCCATAAAGTAGTTCAGTTAAATTTTTCCGGAGAGGTCTTTAAAACCGTGTTTTTTAACATCAAAAATTTCTAAAAAAGCAATGGCGACATCTCCACATTCGAATTATCGTTGTAAAATGATATTCGAAATTGTTTGTATGCTGGAAAGGATATAGCAAAGCAAAGGATATAGCAAAGCCAAGCATTGCTTCAAATGCTAAAAACAATGTAGATATAATATGTTGAGATTTTCGTGAGTGTGGGAATCAGCCGTTTAGCTTAGTGGCTAAAGCGTCAAGGCGCGTGAACTATTCGGATTGCTTCTAAAATCAACTTATAATTATGTCAATACTTTAGAAAACATTATCTTTCCGGCTCTTCCGAACGGTTACCCAGAAAAGAATTTTTCTCAATTTTACTAATTACAAGATAACTGTTGATTACATACGGCTAAGCCCGCTGCTGGTTCCAAAGATTCGGCAGACCCCATGGCCTTTAAAATAGCCTAAATTTAAAAACATTTGATAATATGTGGGGACATAATGTGGAACAATGATGGAATCACCGTAATGAGAGAAAGGGATATAGAGAAAAATAGACAGTTATTGTTGGTTCAATGAAAAGCCGATTGCTAGCGGTCATCGAAGAGAAGAAACCGTGATAGTTCATTGTCTGTGCGCAATTCAATATACTGGAGCAACCTAAGTTCAATCACCGGTGAATGTATGGCAGAAATATGTTTTGCTAATTCTATCATGTTGAATGTTGAATGTTGAATCTTCTATCATGTTGAATGAAGTCACATTATATTCATGTTGAATGAAGTCAGAATTCAAGTATCAATTTGTATGATTTTTTCAACTTGTACATACAATGTTATCTCTAATATATTTATGGTTGATTTGTATTTCTTTTTTAATTATATGACACAAATAATAAGAAAATTCCCTAAACTGTCATTGTATTTATAATCATTTAAAATATCCGATACGAACTGTAAAGTGTATTAGTTACGCTATTAAAAATATGAGAAGTAGAATGATAGCAACTGCTACTCTTGCACTCTTGTGATTATTTAAGGGCGTACTATTACGCCCTTAAATAATTATTTGTACGTAACAAGAGAGCCGTGATAGCTCAGTGTCCAGTCGCTTTTAATTGCTCAACGGTAAAGGATAAAATCGCAAGGAAACCTCAAGGTTTTTTAATTACCAATAAAAGATACACGGACTCCGCCATGGGGTCGCGTGGTGGATAATGCCTTAAAACCCTCTACTAAAACTACCTACAGCGGTGGCTTTCGCCAAGCAAAGGGAGATTACGTGGGTTCTCAATTTACTATTTTCTTATATTACATCTTTTACATATCAGCATCGGTTCCATGGTGTAATGGTGACCACTCTGGACTATGAATCCAGCGATCCGAGATCAAATCTCGGTGGAATCTTACTTTTGTAGTTGTATAAAAAAACATATTAGCCTTAGCTTAGCTTTTTATATCCTTAGCTTTTTTATATATATCGCGTTTTAAGAGCCGTGATAGCTCAGTGTCCGGGCGCCCGCCTTTAATTCAATATACTCGAGCAACCTGAGTTCGATCCCCGGGGCCGGCACCAATGAAGTTTTTAACTTTAAGTGCTGACTTATCACGTGCTCCGTGGTGAAGGAAAACATCGTGAGGAAACCTGCATATTTTCGAAATAATAACAAAAAAAAAATATATTTCGAAAATATGTGAAGTCCGCCAATCCGCAGTGGGTCCGCGTGGTGGACTATGCCCTGATACCCTCTGTATAGAGGAGGCCTTTGTCCAGCAGTGGGACAGTTATAGGCTGTTACATTACTTTACTTTTTTCGCGTTTTAGCTGGGTCGTAACGTCGTTCCGGGGTCGCGGAAAGTTGCGTCTCCGCGTTCCGGTGTCCCCGGATAGTGCAGGAATAACGTGTTTCTTTTAGTGGGTACCTGTTCTGTCCGGGACTCCCACATACCCCTGTCACTCCCCCGATTCCATGGCAGGGATCATAAATGATCCATAATTTTCCCATGTTAAAGAAAAGGTTGGTCATAACGTTCGTGACATTGTAGAATGTAAATATAAATTGTCTGAACTTCTAATAACCGTAGAAACGTATAAGCGTCTCTACATTCTCCTCCCGGTGGCGCTGCTTCTAAGCCATTAATTTCGACTCCGAAGGCCATCTGCTCGATTTTCTCACGAGACAAGTATTTGAGTGACCAATCGATAATTTTTCCGGATCTGGGTGTTTGTCCTCAATTGATATTGACGTCAGACCTCAAACCATTTAATAGCATAGGCAAGTAAAAAATTGAGGGAAGAAATTCTCACACTAGTATTATAATTAAAGAAGGAATTGGCTGAAGTCACTATATGTACTTCAGTACATATAGTCGCATTTACAACAATCAAAATTCTCTTCACAATTTAAAAAAATACTCTGAATCTACTTTCATAAACGTAAAATAAAAACGCTATAAAACATACACATAGATTTAATAATTTTTGCCAGAGCTTTTAGGTCAAAGCAAAAAAAGTATCACTTCTCTTTAACTATATATAATAGTTAAACTTGTTGATATAACCAGACTGTACACAGAATTAATAACTTATTTAGACAGTGTAACATTATTACCTATACTTATATAAAAATATCGCTGAGTTTATTTCGACGGTTTTTCTCAGGTTTTTAGTATTTTGACAATCAATAAGTGAATGTAATGCTCCTACGCTGAACAAAGATATTTGAATTTATAGTAAAGTAACAGCTTATAAATGTCCCACTGCTGGGCAAATGTCTCCTCTATAGAGGTATAGGGTTAGGATCAGGTCCGGGCATAGTCCAAAAGGCGACCCCACTATATATTTATATATATATTTTTCTTATTATTTCGAAAATATGCAGGTTTCCTCACGATGTTTTCATTCACCGGCTTGAAGGGAAATTATGAAATATTTAATCCAGTCCAAATTTTACCAGTTCTCGGCTGTCGTCCCGTTCTGTACATGACCCCAGAGCTTCTCTTAAATAAATATTTAAGAGCTTCTAAATAATTCTTCTAAATAAGCATGTTCACACAGAAGCAACACACTTGTAGTAAAGTAACAGCCTACAAATGTCCCACTGCTGGGCAAAGGCCTCCTCTGTAAAGAGGGTATCAGGGCATAGTCCACCACGCGGACCCACTGCGGATTGGTGGACACACACTTGTATTTTTAATAAATGTTAAGATGATCATATAGACATCTGTGTGTGCCGTTCATGCGTTCCTATAAAAATATATCAATATAAGTTTGAATAGAGTGGGCAGACGATACTTGCGTTTTAAAATAAACTAATCGAGCGACCATACTTTTTCTATACTGTGTATAGCAATTAAGTCAAGTGTGATCCCCTTGAAGCCGCAAAATTCTCTTGATTAAATGAAACCCTACGAAATTTAACGATTCCACTGCCAATATCAAATGTATTTGATTTTTCCTCAATATGTTGCATGAAAGGACCATTTCTCGAAAGTTCTGTATCATGCCTGAACCTTGTAAAATGGCAAAAGATTCCTTAAAAGCCGATTCAATTCATATGATCTATTGTCTTTAATCGCTTACCAAGATAGATTTTTTATAAGAAAGCCACAGCAACAAAACGACAATAATACCAGAGAAATACGATATAAAATCTACTAATTTAACCCGACACAATCCATCATATACTTCTGCGTTTCGTCTGGTGAGTGAGTTAGCCGGGGCCTACTTCAATAAAAGTGTCAACGCCTCTGCAACCCTACGGGTAATGCAAATGTCCATGGGCGGCGGTATCACTTAACATCAGGTGAACCGCCAGTTCGTTTGACACTTTCTCGCATAAGAATAAAATTACACTCAAGGAACGTTTGGCGTTTACTAGATGAAGAGCGATTTCATTCAAAACTCCAATAACGTTAACTGGGCGGCGTTCGGTGGCCATGTGACTTATGGAAAAATCTGCACCACGTTTAGTACACACGTATATTTTCCTAGTAGCATTATCATAATGCGAAAGGTCGCCGCGTGTAGTGAATTTTAATGCGAATCGAAAAGTCGGTAGAGGGCCCTACCGTGATAGCTTTATTATTGCACGCGACATGACTACAAACGTTTCAACATCCGCGACCGAGCGGGGTTTTTTGGTCAAATCAGTGAAAAATGTCAGAAATTCGTGTGCGCACTTTATTTTAACAGAAAAGTTTAGTGGTTTAAGTGACAAAGTTTTCTGTTAACCACGGATCTGTGAAATATTTGAAAAGTCTAGAGTTTAAGTTAAGTTAAAGTAAAGGAACAAAACAAACTTTTAATTATTAATATCTATTTAATATCTTTAATATCTATTTTATCTATCTATTTAATTCATTTTTGCCGATCGAAAATAACCGCTTGAATTACACCTTAACGGTTATACGGTGCGCTACCTATTTATAACTTACGGTTAAGACTGTATTGCTTCTACTCCCTTAATAAAAAAGCGATTCTATCCTGTTAATGGTCATTCCCATACCTTATGTTCTTAAAGCGTTTCTTTTGCTACCTTGGAGGATTTTCATACATGAAAACAAACTCTTTACTCAAACTATAAGTTCACTCATTACAAAAGAGTGTAAAAAGAAGCGCCGGGCTGCAAGAATTAAACGAAAATTAAACAGAATTAATTTTTTAAGCCCTGTTTAGTAAGTGTGAAACATATAAACAAACTAATTTAAAATATTAAAAAACCTGTCTGTGTTTTTCTTTTATTTTGATATACCCAATGTCACTCTCACAGTAAATACGAACCTAATGACACCTCTCAAGCTAAAATCCATCAAGCCGTTCAGGCTGCAGAGAGTGCCAAACAATTATACATACCTACATACTTTTTTCTTTTTTTATTAATAAAATACATTATCCTGTGTTGTAAGGACCTTTTTACAAACATACACTTCACTCGGACAAACATCCAGATGCGGAACAACTGCCAGTGGGTCACACTAATAGTTGTCCCGTGTGGGAATCGAACCCACGACCCCCTACGCCGAAGCCGATACCTTGGCGACTGCGCCACAGAGTCATCGACTCCTACATACCTACTCTCGAAAAATCCCTCCTTCTGGCGCAGTCGGGTAAAAAGCAAACACACAACACACACACGCACAAGCATGGTACGCATCGTACACGTTACATAGCTGTTCATCCGTCATGAGCTCGCAGCGAAATTATAGAACTCATGGCATATTTCTCCGGATACCTCCACGAGCACTTAACTCCTGTGTTAAATCGCATGTCATCGCGATATATTAATCTACCGAAGTTGAACGACTTACGCGCACGCTTAGACAATTTCAAATCGAACGTGAATCACATTACAAGTAATTTTCCGTCGTATTTTATTTGGCGATTTCCTTACAAAAGGTGAGAAAAATTCGTTGGTAGGGCCTCGGCTGTTCGTTGGCGGCCCCAACGACTCCTGTCGTCGCTTATACGCCGGAGTCGTGCGATCCATGGCCCTGTACGGAGCTCCCGTTTGGGCTGACACCCTGAAGCGCCGGACCCAAGCGCTTCTGCGCAAACCGCAGAGGGTGTTGGCTATCCGGGCCATACGGGGCTACCGGACGATCTCCGGTGAGGCGGCTTGCCTGTTGGCCGGCTTCCTGCCTTGGGATTTAGAAGCTAAGATCCTCGCGTCATTGCACTCCTGGCGCGAGGCTGCAAAATCCCAGGGCCACATGCCGGCCCCGGAGGAGTTGGAGGAGCGCAGGCGTCGCCTGCGCTCAAACGTCATCGATGAGTGGGAGCAGAGGCTGGAGCACCCCAGTGCCGGCCTAAGAACCGTAGAGGCCATACGTCCTGTCCTCAGGAGGTGGCTGGATAGGCGACACGGCACCCTTACCTACCGTGCAACGCAGGTCCTCTCGGGACATGGTTGTTTCGGGAGGTACCTGTTTTGCGTGGCGAGGAGGGAGCCCACAGCGGAATGCCACCACTGTGACGTATGTGCCGAGGAGACGGCCCAACACGCACTGGAGGAGTGCTCAGCCTGGACGGAGCAGCGCCGAGAGCTGTACGCTATCGTGGGGCACGACCTCTCGCTACCAGCCGTGGTTCGCGCTATGGTTGACAGCGAGAGGGCGTGGGGGGTGCTGTCCTCGCATACTGCGAGGACGTTATCACCCGGAAGGAGGCCGCGGAGAGGGAAAGGGAGGCAACTGCCACCCTGGAAATTCGCCGCCGGAGACCAGGGCGCAGGAGGCTGGCCTACGCGCGCAACCTTCCCCCCTGATGGTGAGACCCTGAGCGGCAGACATGGGAGTGTCTGTCGCTCAATATGGGGCTCGTGACGTGTGCTGTGCCAATTGCACGGGCACAGCACTATGTAGTAGAGGAGGCGTAAAGGGGCCATAGTCGCGCCGGGGTCGCGGAAGATTGCGTTCACGTGTTCCCGTGTCCCCCGGCTGATGCGACAGAGACAGGTGCAACGTGGGTTTTTTAGTGGGTAACCGTTTTTAACGGGACTCCCACATACCCCTGCCACTTCTCCCATCCAGTGGCAGGGGATCCATAAAGGATTTTTCCCACGAAAAAAAAAAAAAAAAAAAAAAAAAAAAAAAAAAAAAAAAGGGCCTCGGCTGTTGCACGAATGGACAGGCCCGTCCGGTTAAGTACCACGACCACACAGCAGACCAGCGTAAAGTGGAAGTATGACAAATACTTTCGCGTTTCATCTGGTGAGTGAGATAGCCGGAGCCCAATTTTCAAAAGCTTGTCATTGCATCTGGAACCCTCTCTCCAATTCCAATTCCAATTTTAGGTTTATGGCTCCATCAACATATAACTTGATGATTCTGCCAATGTCAAGGTTGAATAAAACAAAGAGTTTTACTGATATAATTAGTCGGTAATATTGACTTTTAAAAAGTAGGTAGACAATTACACATATCCGGTTGAGTTACCTGAATGAGGACAAAACAATAAGTTAGTTTATATATAATTATTCAAATATGATAAATTAAAAAAGTAAGTAGTTAAGGACGATACTATAGGACAATATTTAAAAAAGAGATAAAGAAAAACAATATTAACCAAGGAAAAGAGTGGAGGAATAGGGGTTAGAGCTTGATGTTATTGCTACGAAGGAATTTGTATAAAACTTTGATAAAAGGGGATTCAGTAAGAGTTAAAAGGAATGGGATATTAACAGGCCTAGGAAAGTTGTGAGGGAGAATATCATAGAGAGGGGTTACAATGTTTGGGCAAGAAAAAAATAGGTGTTCTAATGTACCCTCAGCCAGGCCACACTGGCAAATTGAGTGGTCGCGTATATGGAGTTTAGCCAAAAAAACTGGGGAGCAAACATGTCCTAATCGAAGACGTATGATCATAGAGGTAATCATCCTATCTAATAATTTATATTTAAAGAACCAAGGTCTTGATGGAATAATTGGCTGAATATTACCATAATATTTACCTTTTATCAATTTAGAGCGTTGCCACAAATTATTCCAAGATTTCATTAGACATGGCTTAGCCAAGGAGCGTAGGTCACGGGCGGGGATACTTGAGTGACAAGTGTAAACTATCTGAACAGCTTGTTTAGCATAAGAGTCGGCGGCTTCGTTCCCCCAGATACCCAAGTGACCTGGGATCCATGCTAACACAATCTTGACACCGGCTTTTTTCCAAACTACACAATATTTCTTTAGCTCTCAAGGTATATACTGAGTTAAATTTACTATGAAATGGGAGCTTCCTCAAGTCTTCCAAACAGCTACATGAGTCACTTAATATCAAAGATTTACTGAAGTGGGTTTGGTTAGCATCTATATATTTAATGGCTTCCAAAATAGCTATTGACTCGCCAGTGAAAACAGAGCATTCCATGGGACATTTAAAGCTTAAAACAACATTAAATTTTGGAATGAAGACTGAGGCACCTACGTGGGAATTCTCTGATTTGGAAGCATCTGTGAATATCAGAACCCAGTCCTTCCATTCATTATTTATTATTGTTTTAAAATGGGTATTGGCATCTATTGAACTTTTATTTAACCCAAGGTTTAAAATGATTTTTGGTTGGAAAATAAGAGCATCATAGTTAGTTGTGTAAAGAGGGTGGTTTTTCTAATTGGAGGATAGGAGATGACAGGTTTTTATATGCATTGAGGCTATTAACCAGCAATGGGGGAGTTTTGTTGGACCAATATGAGGAAGAATTGATGGAACGGGAAAGGAGATGTAACGTTTTTAATACAGGATGAGAGGGATACTGAACAGCATTGGAGAAAAATCTGTCAGCTAGAAATTGTCTACGAAGAAATAAAGGAGGTTCAACACACTCAACTTGGAGGGCATTTATAGGGGAAGATTTCATAGCGCCTGCAATTATACGTAGACACTTGGACTGTATTTTATCTAGCTTTCTAAGAGCTAGCTTGCTACATGGCTCTAGTATGAAGCTACCATAGTCAAAATGACTACGTACAATTGCGTTATATAGTAATTTCTGGGAGAAAGGATGAGATCCCCAACGAACTCCGGATAAAGCTCTTAGTATGTTTATACTTTTTTCACACTTATTATGTACATACTGTAAGTGGTATGTACCAGACATCTTTGAGTCTAGAATGACCCCTAAAAATTTGATTCGATCTTGAAACAAGATACGCTCACCCTCCACCAAGAGACTTAACGAGGGGATATGACGTTTTCGAGTAAAAGTAACAGCGTGACATTTCGGAATGGATAAATTTAGACTGTGATCTGAAAGCCAAATATTTAAGTAGTGTAAAGCAGTGTTTAATTGTGAGCATCCTTCTGGAAGAGAGGAGCAAGTGGTGTAGAGGGCAATGTCATCCGCATATTGGAGAATTTTACAGAAGGAGTTAACGGTCGTGTCAAGGTCGGAAGTATACAGATTATATAATAGGGGACTTAGAACAGAACCCTGGGGAAGGCCTCTCCAGACAAGACGTGGGGGAAGGATAGAGCCAGAAGAGCGAAGACATATAGAGCGACATGAGAATAAATTAAAGATTATATTAACCAGTCTCACAGGGATACTCAGTTTAAGCATTTTCTGCCTGAGTATTGGAAGCTGGACATTATCATAGGCCGAGGAGATGTCAAGGAAGACTGCAATGACATGTTTATTGCGAGAGAAAGCAAGCCTAATTTCAGATGTGAATACGCTAAGACTGTCCATTGTGCTCATGCCACGCCAAAATCCGTATTGGCTACTTGACAGTAGACCTCTGTTTTCGAGAATCCACTCAAGTCTATTTTTTATAAGGTGTTCTAAGATTTTAGCCAATACAGAGGGTAAGACAATGGGTCGATAGGATGTAGGGTTATTAGGATCCTTATTGGGTTTTAAAATTGGAATAACTATGTGGGTCTTCCACGGATTTGGGACTGACCCAGAAGAAAAGATTTCATTAATAATATTGAGAAAAAATAATTTTGAAGAGCATGAAGATTTAAGTATAAAAGAATAAGGAATACCGTCTACGCCTGGAGAGGAATCTTTGAGGTTGTCAAGAGCACAACAAAGCTCAGAATAGGAGAAAAGGTCATTCATTCTATCAGGTACAGAAGAAGGGATATAGGGAATGGGTAAACAGTCATAATAAGGAACAAAAGGAGGGGCTAGTATGTTTACAAAATTATCTAACCAAGTAGAAGGATCATTGGAAGAGGTATTACGATCAATGAAAGTTCCCCGAAAATTGGTAATTTTTTGCCACACAATAGAAATGGAAGTACAGGGAGACAAGGACTCACAGAACCTACGCCAACCTTCAGATTTCTTTTTAGCTAAAAACCTTTTAGTTTTAGCACAGGTTTTCTTAAAGTCAAGGTAGTTCTCCATGTTTAGATTGCAGGCATATTTTTTCTCAGCATTGTTCCTAGCTCTAATAGAAGCGGTACACTCAGAATCCCACCAAGGAGGAGAGGGGATGCGCCCACGGAATGAATTTTTTAACGGTATAGACTCTTCAGCTGCTGAAATCATACATGAGACAAATTCATTATATAAAGCCAAAAAATTAGATGAGTTGAGAGGAGGGAGATGGAGTATTTTAGAATCTAAATTAATAGAAAATTTATTCCAGTCAGCATCAGATAATCTAAATCGTTGTAAAGGGGGCATAGTAGGAAGAGAGGGAGAATTTTGAAGAGATTGGATTAAGATGGGGAAATGATCACTGCCATAAGAATTAGGTAAAATAGACCAAGAAAGAGAATTAACTAGGGAAGGGGAAGAAAGGGTTAAATCAGGGGCATTGGAGTTCTGCCCAGGTGGGGTTCTTCGTGTTGCAGATCCATTATTTAAAATACAGAGATTATTATCATCTAATAAATCTAATAGGAAGGAAGAAGCAGTGTCTACATGATGGGACCCCCACATATGATGGTGGCAATTGAAGTCTCCAGAAACAAGAAGAGGGCCAGGGATAGTGGAAAGAATACTACTTAATTCAGTAATGACAATGCTATTAGGGTGAGGGATATAACAAGAAATGTAAGAAATATTTTGAGATTTAATTGCGACTATGTGAAGATCAGGACTGTGGTTAGGAATATGGATTTGTGAGAAGGTGATGGATCTTGAAACTATAAGGGCACAACCTGCCTTGCCATCATCCCTGTCATCTCGGAGGCACGAATAACCTGGAAGCCTAAAGATGGATCTTGGTCTCAACCAAGTCTCCGAGATAGCAAGAACAATGGGTTTAAAACGGTTAATTAATGAAATAAGATCGTGTTTTTTGTGGCGAATGCTTCTACAATTCCACTGAAGAATTGTCGCCATTTTTGGTAATTAAGCGTTCGAGCAGTTGTTGAAGTAGGGTAATGACATTGTTCGGTAAGGCATCTGAAAATTTGGATATAATGTTTATTAGGGAGCAGGTAAGAAGTTCAATGAGGTTGTCATTGGGGGTAAGCATTGGGGTGGACTCTATGAAGGGAGAGGATAAAGCACAACCATTAGGTTGTGATGACTGAGGAGAGCTTATTATATTTTGGTGGGCTGAGACATCATAGGTCTTGCCCAGAGAAGTTACGGGGCGTGTAGACAGGGTTTTGGAGTAAGAGGTCTGGGAGTTGGATTGTGGAGAAGAAAGTAGGGGATAGGTAGTTTGCCGAGATAATTGAAATGACTGAGATTGTTGGGATTTTTGAAGCGGATAATGATGTTGAGGGGAAGAGCTGGCCATGTCAGCATAGGGACGTCTGGAAGGGGGAAACCTGAGAGCGGCTTCTGAATAACTTATATTGTCCTGAGACATCACAATTTTAATGGACTTTTGTCTAGAATGCTCAGGACATTTGGAATCAGGTTGCCCTATGATTTCCATTGCACAATATGCAAGAGGAATTGATTTCACTGATAGTACAGTTATCTCCAGTGTGACTCTGCCCACAGCGATAGCATCTTGGTTTAGACCTGCACTGGGACCCAATGTGTCCAAATCTACAACAGTTTCTGCATTGAATAGTAGGTAGTTGATATGTGGGGACTGGAAGGGATGATTGATAGCAGTATACTCTTTCAGGAAGAGTTTGGCCCAAAAATGTAAGGACTACAGTAGTGGAAGGAACCCAGGTAATTTTATCATCTGTTCTTAGTTTTGTATTAAGTCGGCGAGCCCTAATAACTTCTCCGCAATTGGAGGGAGTCTTAATGTTCTCTAACAATTCTTCAAGTGTCCAGTCAGTAGGAATACTTTTGACCACTCCCATGCGAGTAATATGGAATCTTGGAATAACAGCATTAAAATTATTTGTAGGTAGAAAATCATTAGACAGGAATTTATTAGCCTCTGAGTAAGATTTAAATTCAATTGAAAACTTGTTTCTCCCTAGTGTATTTATGCCTCCTTCTGCTATACCCGGCACTTTGTTTTTATGTATAAGTTGTGCAAATTTAAGTAGCCTGATTGACAGGCCAGATGAAAAGTCAGGTTCAGATTTGGTGACGTGTACAATGAATGGAGATTTGTCATAGTCGCTGTAACCTAGTTTGGAGTCACTTTCGTAACCTTTTTTGGAGTATATTGATTGATAAGAGGTCGAGGGTGGAACCACTTTTTTTTTTGTCGGAAGTTTCTATATTTTCTGCCGGTCGCTTACGGTTAGTATTAATATTTGGGTGCGTTGTGACGATGGAGTCACTAGTATCCATTTTATTATCGGGAGGGCGACCTCCTCCCCCATCCGGTGGTTTGTCTTCGCCCAATTCCCTCATGGGGAATTGGGGTGGAACGTAAACTTAAAAACACTTACCAATACCACAGAAACCACCACCAAACACTCACAAAACAAACAATTTTAGGTATTTGACTCAAAGGGATAAAGGTTTAAATCGAAAATCACTCAACAACGTGTTTACATCAACACATTGACAAGCAGAATCCACTTCTTTTCAACTTATAACTCGCACCCTGCGTAGAACAACGTGACATCTGCAAAATTGTAATTGTTCAGGACGGCCGATTCAAATTATTGTTTTTTTATTTTGGTTACAGTTTTCTTATACATGGCAGTTGCTATTACAATTTTTGAGGTTTGTGATATAATTAGGTATATTAACAAACAGTATACTTTTTGAATTAATAATTATATAAATGTAGGAAATAAGAGGTTTCATGTGTAATAGTGACGTTTTCCTCCGGAAAATGGCAATCACTAATGGGTCACAAGATCACATAAACACGTTTATATAACGTTGTTCAACGGAACATTCCAAAAAATAATGGGTCACACGTTCATTTATAACGTTGTTCTACTAAAAACTCAGAAAATATGTATGATACAAACGCATGTAGCACTGTTTTCAACGAAAACACCATAAAAAGTGGGTGACTGTGCAATAATTATCAATTGAATCTAGTAGAGTATTTTACACTCGTCTATTACATTAGTAAGCTTAGTCTAGTCAGTACAAAAAATCAGTGTCTAAACGTACATATGTCCGTGTACTGCGGAGCATAAATCAGATAGAACGTTGTTCTATTCTGAATCTCAGTATCTATAAGTCAGACGAAAAAAAAAATAATGTCATCTGAAAGCGTAGACAATAATTAAGGCTTTCCGATGATAAAATCAAATTCGTTCTATGTGACCACAGAACGTTATTCTACGCACGGTGCGAACTGTCTTTAGGGTTCCATAACCAAAGGGTAAAACGGGATCCTAATACTAAGACTCCGCTTTAGGTACGCAACCCTTTATGCCCGAGTCCGACTCGCACTTGGCCGGTATATTTTTAATTCTCAACATATCGTGGAAATCCCCTTTTACTTATTCCTTTTAATCCAGCGATTTTATCATTAGCGCCCTCTTGATTTATTGCATCCTTCTCTTATCATAGTCATACAATGCTTAAGTGGTAAATTAGTTATAATATTTCAATTTTGTAAATTAGATAAACTTATATTAATCATAATCACATCAATAACCATGTTTTATAAAATTAGGCATAAATTAACTTACAAAATTTGTATAACTACTGAAGTGTATGGTGCGAATAGCAGTCTCTTAGCTAAGCATTGGTGCCATTCGCTGCAGAAACTGGTCGTTACTTAAAACGTTTGAATAAATGGTTCATTAACTTGTACCGGTCGATTACTCACGAATAAGGGTCGTCAAATATATTTTATAATTAAACGAATCAATTTTTATATCCCAAAAATTAGCCACTAAATCTGATTTATCTAAGTTTTCTCATTAAGTCTCACCGTAATTAATTTCTCACCAGCTTGTTAAATTGAGCACATTAATGTGTCTAGCGCCAGTAAAACGCAATTAATTCAATTAACTGCTGTGTTCCTGTTAATAAAGCCATTATTTAGGAACAGTTAATAGCCTTTGTAAAGTACCGTAAAATACCCACATTGATGATATCTTAGTAAATCTGTCAAAGGATTTGTCTAGTAGGCGAATTAGCTAAAACTATCATAATTCCAATTAAAAATAGATTACCTTATATAAATCAATATAATCATTACCTGGCCATGTACTTCAAATAATTCCTAGGCTTTCACGAAGTTAAGGGGTTAAGATAGAAATGAAAAATAAAATATACATTAGATTAGCAAAAAAAAGGTTTAAAAGCTAAAGTACTGGAGAAACGATTTAAATCACGACACGAGGCAGTCCAGTAAATGATAACCTTCTTTCCATTAATTTACTTTATTTAGCAAAACCTTTACAAATATACCCAAGAATTTAGTTATTAATTCAGCAGGCAAAGACTTACTATTAAATGATTAATGTGTGAAGTAATTTAATTAACTCATTTAGTAGCAGAACAAAGTAGAAGATCATTTTCGAATATTGGATTGATCCTTTAATTAGAAGTAGTGAAACCTAGTCTTCAATTAATAAGTATCATAACGCCTCGAATACTCAACTAGATGATGGGCTTTAATTCGCTCTATTTAATCCTTATAAATATATGCGAGAACCATTAGTAATCATTTCAATTTCAATTACACAATTTAACTTTCATTTGCTTTCTAACAGCCGAACAACAAGACATACTTATACAGGGCAATTATGAACACAAGATCTTTGTTTATGTGTATAGAGACACCATTATATTATAATGCCCCTTAGGTTCGTCAACTAATTATTCAAACGACATTTTGACAGCAAGTTGATATATGACAGATTTTATTATTTATTTATTTAAGTTAAAATTTATTATACCACATAATAATATATTTTCTGCGGGCCATGCAGCAGCTTCTGAAGTACACGAATGAGCAGGTTCTTCCGGAGAAGTACCAAGGCCTCACTTAACACCGGCGTAAATTGTAAAGTACTACACTTTCGCGTTTCGTTTGGTGAGTCCGGTAATCGGAGCCCAATTTTTAATCGATAGCAACATGTCATAGTTATCTGCAATCCATATGGTTTTTTAAGTGTCCATTGGCGACCGTAATCAATTACCATCGGGAGAACTGCCTCGCTCGTTTATCAACTTTTAACAAAAACAATACAAGTAGTGTGTATCGGGTTCATTACAGCTATTTACTTTAAGTTATATTCCACAAAACAGAAAAAAAATTAACAAAATCGAGAAGGAAAATATTGAAGGAAAAATACACGTAGACCCCTATTACAAAAAAGGGATGGAACGACACAGTTTATTGAAGCTGACGTCAGCTTAAGTAGTCTTGAGTGGAGAACTTGGAAGATACACAAACTAACCAATCGAATTTCTCACAAAGCAAACTTGAACGCTTAAGTGAACACACTGTAAGGAATCGGCAAATAGAGAAAAAAGGAAAGGCAAAGGAATTGTTGGAAACTGAATACTTTGAGTATAGAGATTTGTCAACTAATTACAGATTTTATTGATTCAGTTTCAGGTTTTTCTTTACGATTGTATTTCATACTATTTAAATGGTGTTTTTGAAGTACCGCCTGGTTCCTTATTATTTTTCAGTTTCTTCAACGATGTAACTTCTAATTGAGATCGCGCATTTAAACAAGATGCGAGATTTACGGTGGTAGGGCCACGCAGCAGCCTCGGCTGTTGCACGAACGGGCAGGCCCGTCCGGGTAAGTACCACGACCTCACAGAAGACCAGCGTAAAGTGGAAGTATGACAAATACCTTCGCGTTTCGTCTGGTGAGTGAGGTAGCCGCGAGGATGCGAAACAACTATCTGTAGGTCACACAAATAGTTGTCCCATCTGGGAATCGACTCCACGACCCCCGGCACCGAAGCCAATACCTTGACAACTGCGCTAGTAGTCATCAAATAAAATATGTAAATGTATTAATATGTGTTGATTAAACAGACTTTACCATGCGTCTCTTATATATAGAGTTCGAAGATTTCACTCTCAAAAGCTTTAATGCCTTAGGTTATTTTGCATAATTTCATTACAAAAATCGCTTCCGTCTATAAATCTTATGCCAAGTACATGTTGCAGTACCAGTGCAAGCATACTTGTACTACCACTGTTAAGTTTTTGGATCTCGATATTATTATTTTGTTAAACGTTTGTAGAGCGCCCCTTCTAAATGAAGCTCCCTCTCTGAGTGCAGCGCCCCTTCTGAGTGAGCGCCCCTCCGAGTGCAGCGCCCCTTCTGAGTGCAGCGCGCCTTCTGAGTGCAGCGCCTCTTCCTAGAGTAGCACGCCTTCCAATGCTTAGTAGCTTTTAAGTGCAGAGTGCCTGTGGATGAATGGGTTGTGGGCATCAGTGCTGAATGCACAGATACCGAAAATTGTAACACTGTACCTGTTCTGACCAATTTGGTCATAATTCATGTGATTAATCACGACCCAATGATGAATTGGGTCGACACTCACGAGCAGACAGCACAGATGCTCAGATTCCTTTGGTAGTAGACCCGATAGTTAAAAGCTAATTGTAGCCTTATATATTGATTTAGTAATTACTTCAATTCAATTATTCTAATTTTAAAATTAAAATAAGTGTGAGGAAACACACTAATTGGGATACCTGACCTGTGAGAATCGGTGTGTATTAATTTAATTGTTATAAACGGCCTTATAACAATTAAATATTGCCTTACGTAATATTAAGACGGCTGAACTCACGTAAACCCGGTATACGACTAGTTTCGGACCCATCGAAGGTCCTTCATCAGGGTGAGTGCGATTAGTTCGCGGTCGCGCCCCGTCTCGCACTGCACGCCTGAGTATCACGTATTGCATTTTATAAATTTGATTACAAAATTAGATCGATGGAATGTTAAATATCATTGTAGCTTGAATGACTAAAGAACGGAATCAGTAGAAAAAAGAGGAGATATTTTAATAGGGGGGGATTGGTAATTCAGCGAGTAGTGTTAAGAGTTAAATGAAATTAAGTCATTAATGCGTGAATTAATTGTTTATAAAAGGAGATAGTGATTTTTTTTTAAGTATTGAATTAATTATTTCATTGAAAGTAATGAAACTGGGTTTCTTCTTAATAGTTTTCAATATCGAATCCCAATGCTAACTCATGGAATTGAACTTATAATGAAATACTTCTACGGCGGTAGGGCCACGCAGCAGCCTCGGCTGTTGCACGAAAGGGCAGGCCCGTCCTGGTAAGTACCACGACCTCACAGAAGACCAGCTTAAAATAGAAGTATGACAAATACTTTCGCGATTCGTCTGGTGAGTGAGGTTGCAGGAGCCCAATTATCAAAAGGTTGTCAACGTATCTCCCCTCGGTACCTCGGGTGTGGCAGATGTCCATGGGCGGCGGTATTCACTTAACATTAGGTGAACCCTTTGCTCGGTTTACAACTTTTCGCATAAAAAAAATTACTTCATAGGGTTCTGTACCCAAAAGGAAAAACGGGACCCTATTACTAAGAATCCGCTGTCTACCTATCTGTCTGTCTATTTGTCCGTCTGTCACCAGGCCGTATCTCATGGACCGTGATAGTAAGACAGTTGAAATTTTCACAGATAATTATGATATTGATTATTTCTGTTGCCGCTATAACACTATGCCGTTTAGGAGAAGTTCAGTGACATACACACGCACAGAAGAATTATATATAAAAATATATGAAATACATCGCATAAGCATGATTTATTTCAAGTTTTTTAATTTGCATTTAACTAAGAAGTACTGTGGTTCTTATTTTATGTAACAAACAAAAAGTGTCCTTGAATCAAATGAAATACGAGGCAAAGCTTAATAAAAAAAAATCTGGACTGAAATACTCCTTCATATTTAACCACTTTAATCATTATTCGTCTAACTCTTACTTTTAAGCCAAACATCAGATTACGGAGTGGAAAGTAGGTAATTAATCATAAAGGCTTTTAAATTGTGCCGGCAAGTACTTAAAACTTCAACTTACTGTTGTCTGAAAGTGACAGATGATTTTAATGCGCTTAACGCAAGCCAAACTTCATTTCATTTAAAACAATTCCATAGTTGAATAATCCATTCAACTTGTGTCCTCTCTGTTGTCGAAATATAAATTAATTTTGTGATTGTAATTATTCTAGATTTTCTATTAATCACAATTGAAAGGCACATTACAGAGAATTGAGCTGCTACTGCATAGTGATGGTGTATTTAATAAAGAACGGACGTGGTATTCGCACAGTTGTTTATCAGTATTTACTCACTGGAGATGCAGCAAACGAATTTTTATTGTTTAATCACTACATAGTATAAAACAAAGTTGTCCCGCTGTCTGTCTGTCCCAACTTAGTGAAGAACGTCGTTTTATTCCCTGGAAACAATTTATTTTTACATCCCCTTTCTAAGGCAATAATTCATTCTATCTACTTTTTCTATACTTTTTGTCTAAAACGAATCCCTAGATCTTTAAAACTACGCAACAGATCTTATGCGGATTTTTTTACTAGATAGAGTGGTTCAAGGGGAAGGTTTATATATATATAATACATAACACACGCGAGAAGCCGGGGTGGGTTTCTAATGTTGATATAATTTATATAGGAGACTATCAGGCAAATATCATTATGTTCATAGTTTTTATTTATCGCTATTGTTAGTCTTCACTTAAATCTTTTCCGACAAAACTAACTTTCAAAATAACTTGAAAGAAAAACTCCTGCTGTGTTTCCCAACCAATGATAGTCACTGATCCACTGTACAATTTCTCGTTTTAAATCAGTATTGTACAGAAACACGATAATCGATAAGAAATTTCTGCGTAAAGTTTTTCCCTTTATTAATCCTAATAAATGGCCTTCCTCCTAAAGAGTAAAGTCAACGACCAACTTTTACTCCAGAAAACGATGCGCTTGATTAGTTACGGAAAACCTTTTTTTGGTACTTACCATAATTATTGATGATTAATTAAAAACATTGATAAATCATAACAAATGTAACAAGGATATAGTTAAAAAGTACGAGAGCGTATGGACCCTTATCGTCTTCAAAAACCTTTCCCTGTAAACGGGCCTGTACATTAAGGGTTGAGATTCCGATTTAAAAAACTAGCTTCTCTAGATTCTTATAAACTAGATTCTTATAAATTTTTACATCTATCTTTATAGAATTTGAATGTCTTGCCTTGGGATAAAAAAATTATATGCATAAATATTTTATGATAAGTTTCTCTTTTTAAATAAAAATAAATTGACCTGATAATATTACACCTTTGCTCTTTATTTGATTGAAAAATTAACACCAAATTTAAGCATTTTAACCTCCAAGTTATTTGGATCAAACAGCTTTGTTTCAATTTGGAAAGGGTTAAATTTCCCTCGTTATCGGTCGCTATGGTGAAATTGATTAATTAGCTCACTTAATTTTTTCCCCTTTTTAGGAGTGAAAATATGCCTGTTAAAAGGTTCCTAATTGATTGCTTTTTACAGAAAAAATAATAGAAAACATGACTTGCAGCTAACGGATCTTGTATGACGTGTAGTTGCACAACAGGTAAAATAGGTAGAAAAAAAACATTAAACATCGTCCTCCTCATCTCTTAGTCTATGATTCTATGTATTTCGCTAAGTGAGAATCATTAACATTATGTATGTAGCTATATGTTGTTATTTTTTTAGATATATTACCTAATAATTACATATTATTTCATTAAATATAATTAATAATGACATATTATTTAAATAAATAATAATTTATTTGCTTATGTAGCCTTTATAACTGCTTTACAGCCTTTGTCAATATGGTTCTGTTCTACCTAGGTTAGTTGGTAGAGAATGCAATATAGCATTAATCTTGCCTTTTTTAATTTTTTAGTGCAATAAAGATTAAATAAATAAATTAATACCTACCTACGTAAAATTTATCCGCTGAAAGTTATCCAAACCAAATGAGATTCGATTTGGCTCACGTAGAAAATAGTGATATATTGCCGTGTACGAACAACAAGAAGTGGACATATTTATTTTGTTACGCGACAAAAGAAACAAACAGGAAATAAGAGATTTTCACTTAGTTGAAGACACGTTTGAGCGGATACTTATTGTTCTGCCCTTTTTTGTTAGAAAAGCATTACGAACGACATGATGACAGAATAAAGTCCAGATGGTTTAAGCCAAAATCAAAATTTCTTTTTTAAATATGGGCTTATTTTATGCTTTTATTGAACGTCAAAACACTACCATCGGTTCACTAAAATATCCAGAGCAGAACCGGTAAGAAACTCTGCGGTTTTGTTTATCATCGTTATCATCCTCCTGCCCTTATCCCACCTAGGTGGGACCGGCACAATATGCGAACTATGTTGTAAGCGGTTTTGGCTGGGTTTTATACGACCAGCCGCCTGCCTGTCTGGGTCTTTGTTTAGCAAGGAGGGTTAATGTCACCCTCCTTGCTAAACAAACACCCAGATCCGGAACGATGATCTGTGAGTCACACAAATATTTGTCCCATGTGGGAATCGAATAGCTTTGCAACGGCGCCACGGAGTCATCTACTGCGGTCTTATTATCTTTTATTTTAATGATACAAGTATATTAAATTATTTAGATATAAAATATAAAATCAGTAGTAGCCAGGGTACCTGCAAGTACAGAGCAAGAATAATTTCCACACATCGTGTCCTCAATGTATTCGTTGACATTCTAGGCCCTTGCCATTAACATAGCTTTTACAAAACGTTTAAAATTGTTGACACTTTCTCTTAGTTGTTTGAGGATGTCACGTGTTTTATGATAAAAGTTAATGCTTCCAAGAAACGACTTTCTCGATTCAGCCACTCTAAACCTTGGCACTTCCAGAGTGTCACCACGGGCCCGAAGCAATGGGGTATGTTTTTTTTAAAAGATGGATATTATTACGTGCATACATAATGTTCTCGAGTCGTTCATCGTCGGCAGCTTTAAGTTTGCTTAAAAGGATGCTGTAGTTACACCAGGCATAGACAGCTCGTGTCGCTTGCTTTTGCAATACAAATATTGTTTCCAAACCTTTTTTACCCTTACATTAAGATTTTTTTTCGCATTATTCTGGTTACCCATTCTTTTGATAAGTAAGCAAAGTTTATTATTTATAATGTACAATACACTACATAATTTACTTATACTTATATACACCGATAAATATTATATTATTTTTTTTATGCATTTTTTATTACATTTACACCTACAGGTACATTTATATTTATAATTACAAATGTTTATCAAAAGTGTCGTCATATCACATAGAGAGGACTCAAAATAAAAGTTATTTCAGGTTAAATAACTTAAGTGCTTTGATACGAAGTGGCAATTTATTCTTTATCAATGCATCTTATGTGAGTAGTACTACCACTTATATTTTTCATCGGCATGGCTTTTAATAACGTCATTAATGATGAAATTGATTCGTTGAAGATAAATTGCCATTCACTTTTAGAACCTGAAAACTGCAGTACAGTTTTAACTCCAAACTACAACTTTAAAATATTGGTACTCAATATTAGAAGTCTTCATAAAAATTTTAATACCTTTTTAGTTACTCTTGCAAGATTTAAAATAGATTTTGATGTTGTAGTCATGACAGAATGTTGGCTAAATGAAATGTCAATTATTCCACGACTTTGTGGATATATCTCATACAACACTCAAAAGAAGAATAACCAAAATGGCGGTGTAGTAAATTTATGTTAAGGAGTCTTGGAATACAACGTCTGCTGAGCCAGATATATTAGAGGCAAATTGCTTACAAGTTACTTTATCAAACACGATCACAATTTTAGGCATTTATCGATCACCTTCCTTTAGAAACCCTGACACTTTTCTGCAATCTTATGACAATTATTTGCTATCTCTAAATAAAGCCAAACTATTAGTTGCAGGAGACTTTAACATAAACATTTTAGCAAATTCTATGAATCATTGCAATGACTACCTATGTTTAACAGCTGCGCATGGACTTACCCCCGTTATCACACTCCCCACGAGACAAATTCTTGCCTTGACCATATATTCGTTAAATGTACGAATCCAGTCGTGGGCGCCGTATGTGTGTCAGATTTATCAGATCACGATTTGGTCATGGCAGGAATCGCAATTACTGAAGAAAAGACTGCAATATATGAGACATTGTCAGGTATTAAAGAGCGTTCCACAGTCATGTTGAAGAGAAATATGATTGCAATAAAATCAGAACTATCAGAAATTAACTGGCAGCGTCTACTAGAAAAACTTGCACTGAATGATGCAGTAAATACTTTTACCCAGCGGCTTTGTGATATAATCAACAAACATTCCTTCTCGTGTCATCGATCAAAACGAAATCTTAAGCCTTGGATAACACCAGGTTTGATACGCTGCATGAGACATCGCGATAAACTTCACCTTAAAACACGAAAAAAACCCCAAGATGAAATGCTTCGTTTAACATATACTCGGTATCGTAATTTCTGCAATGACCTGCTTCGTAAAGTTAAACAAGAATATGAAAACAAAGAACTTACCAAGAACAAAAACAACCCCCGAAAGCTTTGGAAAACGATAAAAACAATATGTCATGTATCTAACAACAAAAAAGATTCCAGTGAGTTGTTACGGGCTGAAGGAACTTCAGATCCCGAGAAAGCTCTCGATATCTGTAACGCTCACTTCTCTACAGTTGGGGAAAAATTAGCAAGTAAAATTTTAATGGACCTCAACACAAGTGAGAAACAGTTAGCCACCAACACCAAATGTGATAACACCCAGCAAAACTCTTTTTTCTGTGTTTCACAAACTCGGAAACCTACACGCAAATGTTGAAGAGCCGTGTGTTCCGTCTGCCTGTTGCACCTGTTAAGACTTCTTTCGCAAGACGTTTTAGCCCTTTCTCATCAAACTCTGTCTATAACAAAGTTGTAAAGATTTGTGATATAAAAAGGTGTACTGTGAGACAAGCCAAAAAGATTCTCCTAAATTGGCTTCTTAAGGCCCATTTACACGGTGCAAGTTTCTTGCCTGTTATATACAATTAAATTGAAGCAATAAATGAGTTGCATTGTCTAAACAGCACATAACATTCTTGACTGTTGAACAAGACTTGCTTCAAGTTTTATTTCAAAACTTTCCTTGGTGTAAACAGCACACACAATAATTTCTTAAGCAATTCTTGTATTCAATTGCATTCTCTCTTCCTTTTCAAAAATTAGTGCAATGAGTGACGGTATTTAATCATTGCTGTTCTTTTGAGGATAGAAATATTGAGAAAAGGTCGTAAAAAAAGTTTGGATAAAAATATGAATAATAATATATGGATTATAATAAATAAATCTCAATGAAATATATTTAATCGGCATAATCTAACTTGAACACTTATTATTGAGCCATTTTAAAAAAAACAGCCATTTGTAAAACGTTCAACACTTGCATGAAAAATTTGTCAACGCAAATACGTGCAATACTTGAAGCAACACGCCAATAAATTGTACACGCACATACAAGCATGTGTTTAGACAAGTCAAAACTTGAAAGCAATAATCGCCTAAACATAATTGCATTGGTGTAAACAAAAGACCTTTGCAATTATTTCCTGTCAAGACTTGCATTCAATAATCGCATTCAATTTTTTTTTACTATATCTGCGTGTAAACTGTTGCTTACAATTCTTGATGGTCAATTATTGCGTGCAACTTATTGCATTCAATTATTGCTCTTGTATGTACAAGAAAATGGCATCGTGTAAATGGGCCTTTACTCTCTCGTACGATGACACAGAAAAACTTATTGCAAGACCATTATAAATACATACAACAGACTTATAAGATACATAATTTTATTTATATATATATATATATAAATATATATATATACATATATACATTTATCTATATCTATATTATCTTATTTACATATATATGTATTTATATTTATCTATATCACACTTTTTATATACTTTATATACCTGTAAAACAATATCTCTAACCGAGGCAATATGTCTGATTATGTCAAATAGGTTTTTGGTTCTCACGATACAGGCGTCGCCTAGTGAGAGCACCGCAGATAATGTACGGTTTTGGAAATGTCTCAACAGCAATCTAGTTCTAAGTTTCTAAGTATTTTGTATATCCTATGTTTTTGCTGGTTAAATAAATGATTTATTATTATTATTATTATTATTAAACCTGACGCGGAACCCCAAAGTAAAACACCATAATATGACATAATGCTGTGCAAATAAGCATAATAAACTTATTTCGTTTTTGCCTCTTTTGGTTAGCTTTCTAATCCTGCGTATGGTAAAGACGAAATTTCTTAGCTAAACAAAAAAGTCGTTAAAATTACTGCTACTGTATAGTTTCTTCAATTTTATCATTGAAATTAATTTGTTTATGCATTAAAAACGCTAAATTATACTAGTATTTTTATTTGAGTTACTCAGTTTGAAACATTATACAAAAACTACGTACGTATAATTTTCTTTTACAAACCTTCCTTGACCATTTCCAAATTTGAATACCACCTTTGGCGGTCCACGCAATACGCCCAGTCCTAGTTTCCAGACCGATGACACGAAGTAGTTGTGTTTTGTAAGAAATGCAAAAGTATTGAAAACTTAATTCTCCGCGGGGCGGTTACGCGGCCCGTCTGCATGTCTGAGGAAATAAATAAACAAACTATAAACTCATCCATAAAAAACGAATAAAACTCGTCCAAATAACTTTTCACTTGCACAACGCCGATATTCAAATATTACGATGATTTATGACGCAAAGTTTCATGCCGGGATTGATAACCGCGATTCCGTTGTTAGAAAAAATTGTTCCTTTTCACTTACTGCTAGTTCAACCCTCGGACTATCAGTGATATATCGTAAGAAACATGCTACAGACAACAGTTCGTGGTAAACAGCATTTTAGTAATGATCAATTGATGACGAAACAATTCTTTCCGCTACGAGCTGACTAATGTGTTTTTGCTTATTATCGTCATCTCGGTAATCAACCCTGGTTGTAATGGCAACCCACTTTTTAGTCTTTGGTTCGAATTGATATAAAAGGAAAGTAAAGTAAAGTAACAGCCTATACTTGCCCCACTGCTGGTTAAAGCGGCCTGGCGGACTTCACATATCTTCGAAATGACGTGATAAGTCAGCACTTAAAGTTAAAAACTTCATTGGTGCCGGCACCGGGGATCGAACTCAGGTTGCTCGACTATATTGAATTAAAGGCAGGCGCCCGGACACTGAGCTATCACGGCTCGAGTGATATCGATCGATATGTTATATCTCGATATGATATCGAAAGCTATTGATTTGATATGTTTGAATAAAATTCAAAAGTACAATAAAACTCAATACATATCCTACGTTTCATGAATAATGTACGAGAAGCTTATTTAAGCCAGAAACTGGCAGCCAGTTTACCTGAAGTTTTGTGATTACCAACGCCTATCGTCATCTACTACTCCTGGGAAGATAATTAGTCCATACCGCTGAAATTCACTGAATAATATCTGACTTATTACTAAGTAGTTAAAAATGATGGTCACGTAGCTATATTTGCGGTTTTGAAATGTAGGCTGAATTAAACCTCCCACTGTAGAATAATAATGAAACGTTATTTGAGAACAACAAACGATGGAATACACATTTATTATTAACAATTATACATTTTTGTCGACAATTTACATTGAAAATTTCTGTTGATTGAGAGTTACGGGTTGCCAGGCTTAACGAAACCCAATTTATTAACGGAACTTTGAACATAATTAGAAGAGCTTTCAAAGCAAACATGTTTAACGAAACAAGAACCTATCGGTTTCTTTCTTTATGTCCAACACCACAAGATTTAAGTACCCAGTTGAACTATTAAAAATCATACTGGCCGCAGAAAAGTAGATAAGACTAACATAATTAAACATTGTGTTAAAATAACTGTCGTGTCCATAACCCTTTTTCAAGTGTGCGATATTTTCATGATGGAACGTAATAACGATTTAGAGGTTAAATCGCAAAACTTATACAAATGGAAACTATCTCGAAAGAGTTCATTTAGTAAATGTTAAAGATAGTCGGTCACATAGTAAATGAAATCGAGTCTAGACACCGTAGAGGTTGAATGTTTTATTTATATTACGTTCCTTGCGAGGTTATGAAAATATGCTTAAGAGCAACCCTCTGCTATAACTCTGTTGCAACGATTAAATTCAAAACATTTGCACCGTACTTTATGAATTTGACGTTTCCAGGAATGTAAAATCCTCGCGATTTAACATTTCCCAACATGTAATATTTACTAAGCTGACGACGATGCTGCGTTCGATGAAAGATAAACTTGACATTTATTTTCTAAATCCGCGAATAAAATGGCGGTTTCAAAATGTAGAATTTTCACTTAGCCTATTTTCTCCAATTTTTCAAATGAATTCATTAAACTAAAGCCAATGTCAAATAGAAAACATAAATTTATCGATCATTGTGAAAACACGTTTCTTCGGTTATCAATTAGTTGTATCAATTTATGGTATCTTATCCTTTAAACGAGCAATTCTTGTATATATATATTCGGAATTTGGGAAACGGCTCCTGCGATTTTCATGAAATTTAGTATGTGCGTAGATTCGGGGGCGAAAAATCGATCTAGCTAGGTTTCATTTTTAGAAAATGTCCTTTTATCCCTGTTTTCAGAAAATGAAAAATATCATTCGAATATGACGGTAAATTTCGCCGCAAAAAAAATGTTATAATAGCTCGGTCGATAATTCCACCACGGCCTTCTGTTTCGGACTGCCCCGAAACAGAAGGCCGTGGTTCGTGTCACGATCACACACTTATTTTTTTTTTTTAATTTTGTTTTAGTCCAGATCATTGCTTTCTTTATTTTTTATTTTTGTCGGTCCAGATGATTTTGTTCTTTTTTTCCCTTTTTTTAAAGTTCTTTCTTTTAAGAAAAAAAACAATTCATATTTTCTTATTATTACGTCGGTAAGATCGAAAAATATGCATATTTCATTACTCAGTAATTTGTATCTAAACGTAATTTCCGATCTAAGCGATTTACCAAAAAAAAAACTCCTCCAGGTACTGTAATATTTAATCAGAGCCACCAGCAATTTTAACATCTGGAAAATCCAAGATGAAAAAATTGTAACTGTTTAAGATGCCACTATTTATATTGCCGTGCTTGAATATTCATAAATATGTGTCATTTGATTTGAGTACAATCCGAACCAAATTATACTATGGTGTTGTTGTGTTTATGGTATGTGGATACTATATATATGGATAGGACCAAAGGACATGTAAGCTAGATTTTTAAAATAAACGTTTTTATAGACCGTATTCAGTGAAGGCTTTTAGTTTCCAAACATAAATTACTCTTGAAATATTAAATACGACATTCAGTATTACGGCTGAAGTACAAAGACTGTTATTGCCTATCGTTCAGTTAGACTTTTCTATTTTGTTCATTAGCTCCAGTGTGTTATAAATTGTTTTATATAGTTTGTAAGAGGAAAAGAAGTAATTGTTCTGAACGGCGTGCATAAAGCGCTAGATATTACGACGGAAAAAATTACACAAAAAAAAAGTAACAGTCTATACATGTCCCATTGCTGGGCAAAGGCTTCCTCTACACAGAGGGTATCAGGCATCCACCGCGCGGCCCCACTGCGGATTGGCGGACTTCACATATCTTCGAAATATATTTATTTTTGTTATTATTTCGAAAATATGCAGGTTTTCTCACGATGTTTTCCTTCACCGCGGAGCACGTGATAAGTCAGCACAGTTAAAAAGCTCACTTAAACTCCGTGCTCGTGCCGGCACCGGGGATCGAACTCAGGTTGCTCGAGTATATTGAATTAAAGGCGAGCGCCCGGACACTGAGCTATCACTGCTCTTAATTTTTTTTTGTTTAAAAACATTGCCCCACTTTAGGATAACATTATCCTGTGTTGTAGGGACGTTTTACAAACATAAATTGCACGAAGACAAACACCCAGATGCGAAACAATTATCTGTGGGTCGCACAAATAGTTGTCTCGTGTGGAAATCGAACCCACGACCCCCGACGCCGAAGCCAATACCTTGGCAACTGCGCCACGGAGTCATCAAATTCTAGTCTGCTTAATTCTATAGAAGATATTTCAAGATATTTCAATGAACAACAATTTTAAATGCTTTGTCAAGTTTGTCAAGACCTACTCGAATACATCTAGGTTTTAAATCGCAAAAGTTCAGCGCTCTCTATAAAATCTTACTTACCTATTTTTAAGTGATTATGCGTAAATTTAATCGTAAGTCATAAAAAATACCTAAGATTGAAAAAGGAAATAAGACTTTGAACTTTAATTTAATACGTAGAAATAGAAAGATCTGAGTATGTTACAATTCCAACACCAATGGAATTGTTAATAGAAATTTTGTGTATTTCTTTTCCACGAGAACATAATACTAATACCAAAATAAAACCGATATAGGTTCGTCATCATATACCATTCGCATATGAGTAACTGAGTAGGTAAGCAGTTTATCGCAATAATTAGCCGAAAAATCATACGCCACCATTAGTCCACCGTATTGGCCTCTGATATAAATTATATTAATTAATTTGAAGCAAACATTATAATGTTGTCACATGATAAAACAACACACTATACCATGTTTTCTATGGGGATTAATTAACAGAACAAATGACAAGATAAACTGTAACATAACAAATAGGTTTACCGTATTCTACGTTAGCGATGTGTATATAATTATTCATATAATATATATATATTAAATTACCGTAATTAGCACAATTTAACGATTATTACACTAATTCGTAACTAGATCTCTGGTACTTTTGAACACATTGATTAACATAAAGGCAAAAAGGGGATAAATATTGCCGACACTACAATAAGATTCGACTTAAAAAAAGTAAACTAAAAAAAAAAAAAAAAAAAACTTAAAAAAAGTAAAGTAAAGTAACAGCCTATAAATGTCCCAATGCTGGGCAAAGGCCTCTTCTGTAAAGAAGGTATCAGGGCATAGTCCACCACGCGATCCCACTGCGTATTGGTGGACTGCACATATTTTCGAAACTTTGCTCTAGTAAATTGAATTAAAGGCGATAGGCTATATAATATATATATATATATATATATATATATCGTCCCGCTGTCTATCTGTCCCTATGCTTAGATCTAGAAAACTACGCAACAGATTTTGATGCGTTGATTTTTTTACTAGATATAGTGATTCAAGAGGAAGATTTATATGTATTATTAATACATTGCGCATGTGCGAAGTCGGGGCGGGTCACTAGTATTATTATAAACAACAGTTTTTAATATCGTAATGGAAACTTCAAAATAACCCGTGTATTATGAATAAAAGAGTTCGTCGTATGTATAAATCTATAAAGTGTAAAATATGCGAAGAACTTATAACAACACAAGTATCTTGTAAATCGTGTATTACAGGAAAAACACTGCCCATTTGAAAACGTCTGCGCGAGGCGTTGAGGCTTCCCGAATAATGAGGTTTCATTAACGACGAAGTGGCCAAAATAAAGAGGTCAGAGGCTGCGCAGAAGAGGTCAAGAGGCGCAACTGGAGGGGCTTATTGTGGAGTACATTAAATGGAAGTATAAAATAAATGCTATTTTATACTTCCATTTATAAATAATATTTCTTATAAAATAATATATCTATTCACATTTATATATTAACTGTATTAATACTTTCACTCCACGCCCGGGTTGAGCTTATTATATACCATTTAACTGGACACAGAACTAAATCAACACTGATACGGCGGGAGCATCAAGAAACTCATAGCGGACATAAATTAATAACGCGATCATTTTTCATATGTCAACAAAATAACGTGTACACGTAAACATGTATATTCCCTTGCTTTGCATGTCATCATAAACTTTTGACCGTCGTCAATGCTGTCAATGTCATATCCAGAACATCTTTCCCAATTTCTTTGTCATTTCATTGGTCATATTATATATAGTTCATATTATATATAGGTCATATTATATATAATTCGATAACCAATCCAATTTATATATTTGCTATTTATAAACGTTCTATCTAGTAATTTACTTTATGGGCATTAAGTTGGATAATATGAATGATGAATGAATGATAATGGTGACAATATACATAGTAGCATTTTACTTGCATTATGAATTAGCTATTATTATTAAGACTTTGGAGTATTAAGAACTAAAGACCCTATACAACTCTAAAGAGTTGTAATATTCGGTATCATCAAAGTAATTATTCCAGATCTGAAAGGTATATTTTTTTTGTTAGTTTATTATATAACATTTATTAAACTTTAGTTTTAGAAATAATTGAGCCTATAAATAGTTTTGCACTCTGTTCTACTTTAAAATATTTACAATTGAACGTCTAAGGTTTCACGAAAAGATGTAAGGGCTTGCAGGCTAATTTTTTTCTTAAAAGATTTTCGGTAAGACATTATTCGGTATAATATGAAATTGTTTCATTGTTAAAGACATTAATTGCTCTTACAACGATGTTTATCTTTTAGAAAATGTCGTTGAATAAAAATTTTACTATTATTTTATATCCCTCTGTAGTTGAAAACAAGTCATAGACATGAATAAAATATGCATTAAGCTGAATAAGTTCTATGCGATAATAGAGTTAAGAGATATCTCTTAATAAAATAAAATATCTTCGAAAAATATTAAGAAATCGGAGCAATCGATGTTCATTCGTCTATTGGACCACTACATTAATAAATTTATGTCATTTATTTAAAATATATTCTTTATTATAACCATTGAAAAGAAATTCAATGAGCTCTCTTGGAGCCAACGAATTGCAGGGTTATATTATGGTAATTCTAGTTAATAGACATTAGCCGTAAACATTACTTGATTGAAAATAAGTACAAATGCAAATGAAAAAAGTTTTACATTTATAGTATATAATATTATATCTTAATTTAATTAATTAAGTTTTGTCTCACCAAAGATTAAGTTTTAAATTATATTTTTCTACTGTTGTATAATATTAGCAAAAATTATATACAGATCTAAGACATCTCTGACGGTTACATGGAAACGTACAATCTGTTGATTAACAGCTTATATCTACGATTATTTTAATACGAAACCATTGCGATTTAAAATATTCCTCGGAGTTTTTACTGAGAAATTTCAACACAACTTGGGTTTGTCTTAGCAAACATTAAAGCTAACCAAAGACCAAACCTGAGGAGGATTAAAATACTGTTATTTTGAGTAAAACAACATTAAATCAATGACAACGCTAAATCATCTTAACGATCTTCCACGCGAACAGTTTGCACTAAACAATAAATCATTCCGGTAAACGTGCTAACCCGTCCAACTGAATTGTTCAGCAAATACCACTGAGACCACATCTAAATTTGAAATGTAACTGAATAAATACACGCTCACCTGATCAATGCTGCCAATGGACAGAGAAAGATAGAAGAATCCTTCTTCAGCGAGCTTTTACGTCCCAAACTGTCGTCCACCTATCTCCGTAATGTCCTTTGAAACATTGTGATTGTCATGATACAAACGAGCAACCGGAACTGAAATTCCATCAACCATCGATGAAGTACGTGCTAATTTTACTTTTTTATTTATTTTTATTTGATATTTAGTGTATGCTGATTACAGTGTTTCAGGTAATAATGAGTAATAATAATAAAATAAATATGAAACCTCCGAAAGTGGTTTACCAATGTTACCTCTTAGTAATTCATCAAAATGCAAGGCTAGTTATTAAATAAGAAAGACAATCTAAAATTAATCTTAATCCTAATTGTGTATAACATATAGCCCTTACGACTGTGAACCAAAAATTGTAATAAACAGAATAATACATTACGATAAGATGTTCCGCATCGCAGCCAACCTCTTGGCAAGAGACTCCTATAAAGCTCACCACTGAGCCCTGTCCCTCGTAAGTCACTTCTATCAAGGTCCTGTCACCTTGATCTTTTCCACCACTCCGCAGTTTCGGCTGCACTGCACACCTTTTGATTATTTGGGACAACAATTTGTGATTCTGTACCTTATTTCTCCTCCTTAGAGCACATCATATGCCCGGTCCACTTCTTACACAAATTTGTTTCCAAAGTTAGTCTAGTTGTAATCTGCTTATAAAAGTTGTTTTATTGCAAACTAACAGCTACTCGCATGACATGATATTCTTATATTCTTAAGGTGCCTAACTAGCAAACCGGATGGTAAGTTATTATCGCCGTTCAAATCTACAACACCCGTGGGGCTCCAACTGTGTTGATTTTTTTTTATCTGAAAAGTTGCCAAGCGAGCATACAGTTCACCTAATGTTAAGTGAATACCGCCGCCCATATACATCTGCTAAACCCGAGTGTTGCAGATGCGTTGACAACCTTTTGAAAATTGAGCACCGGCCACGTCACTGAGACGAAACGACGAAAATATTATACTTCCACTTTACGCCGGTCTTCTGTGAGGTCGTGGTACTTACCCGGACGAGCCTGCCTAATAAAATGCTGCCTAGTAAAATGCTAACCATTAAGATGGTCCCGGATGCCTCACTCGCTAGGTGATACACAATACTCCTTCACGTTGGCCTCCTGAGAGCCCGTCGAACTTCCTGAAAAGGCCAGCTCATTCATAAAACAGCAAAACCTAAAATTGTAACAATATCCTACGAAAGTTTCTATCATCACGAGCTAACTTGTAAGGAAAGTTTTGAAACCAATAAAAGCTATTCACGGTGTATTTGGTTAATTATGACTGTATTGTGATTTTTTTTAAATCAGCTTTTACTGTAAACAGACAAGTGCCTGGAATTAGGGCCTTGGGCTGGCTGACTTTTAAAGGGAGATTCATTAGATTACTTTGTCATAACAATGATGAAATTACTAATGAAGCTGATTCATAATTATGTTAATTGATTTAAGGATACAATAATATTATACTGATTTTCCTGTATTTCACCCCGTTATCACTATTTTAATTGTATCTGTTTTTACCGATTTCTTCACAAATAATGAGTTTAAGTCATGCAGGATTCGAGGATTAACAGTCACGGTTGTTTAGTGTACGCAATGTTACACCTAATGAATAAATTGTTTTCATATCACGATATGAAAGCGCTGGCCCTTTTTCGGAGGCGGTGGGAGGATTCTTTAATAGATATCCTGGCTTCTAGTAGCGGTTCCCTAAACTGGATGGTCGAAGCCGGGGACGACAATACAGTCGATGTGGCAGTTTTATAACATAAGTGCGAAAACCAGTATCAAATATGTACCCTGGCGGGTACATATACACCTAACTACCTATTTAATTGTCTTATGCGTCCTTGTTTTTGTTTATACGTCCTTAGTGTAAATTATGATATTATCAATTAAAGTGTCATACAATTAGCGCGTGCTTGTGGTTTTGCTCGTATATCAGGTCCAATTAGTTTCACAATAATATTTATTACACTCAGTTGTAGCCTGCACAAGTGTACATATAAAGACAATTTGTCAGTTTATTATTGCACAGCTCGCAGTTTTCATATGAAATAAATACTCATTTAATATATAATGATAAACATATCGAAGATATTTATAAATCCAGTTCTTTTATATATTTTATTTAATATAGCCTTATTATCAGGTAAGTCTGAAGAATCGTTTATTAAATGATAATATTGTTAAAACCTATGCCTAACCTTATGCCAGACTATGTATAACGTGTTATTCATTAGTTACGGAATATTACATATTATTGAATAACCAAGGGTTAATAAAATTAACTATTTAACACAGTTTTAAAACATGTGTAAAATATAGTTTACGACGGTATAGCATAGACAGGATATTTTAAAGGTAGGTTATACAAATAAATACATTGGATACCACAGTCTATTCAACGTAAATACGTAACAAATGTGATGACATAGCAAACGTTTAAGACTTCCGCAACTTTCGATTTAGACCTGAAAACTTACCCAAATTACCGATTAAATCGAATTAATTACTATAATTAAATTACCGATTCATTGTAGATGGGAAATTTTACCGTTTCGATTATAAGTATCACCAAGAAATTCAAGGATGGCTGAAATTCCACCGTGTGCCAGCCACATGGCACGATGCTCGGCTGCAGTGTCAACTGGAAGGTAAACAAATATGAGAGTAAATTAGAATTTTTTTTTTTACATGAAAACTTGCCAAGCGAGCTGACGGTTCACCTGATGTTAAGTGAATACCGCCGCCCATGGACATCTACTACCCCCCCTTGGGTGTAGTAAATGTTGAGATGCGGTAGTAGTCGCGGTTGCAGATGCGTTAACAACCTTTTGAAAATTGCGCTCCGGCTACCTCACGTCACTGAGACGAAACGCGAAAATATTATACTTCCACTTTACGCCGGTCTTCTGTAGGTCGTGGTACTTACCCGGACGAGCCTGCCTAATAAAATGCTGCCTAGTAAAATGCTACCATTAAGATGGTCCCGGATGCCTCACTCGCTAGGTGATACACAATACTCCTTCACGTTGGCCTCCTGAGAGCCCGTCGAACTTCCTGAAAAGGCCAGCTCATTCATAAAACAGCAAAACCTAAAATTGTAACAATATCCTACGAAAGTTTCTATCATCACGAGCTAACTTGTAAGGAAAGTTTTGAAACCAATAAAAGCTATTCACGGTGTATTTGGTTAATTATGACTGTATTGTGATTTTTTTTAAATCAGCTTTTACTGTAAACAGACAAGTGCCTGGAATTAGGGCCTTGGGCTGGCTGACTTTTAAAGGGAGATTCATTAGATTACTTTGTCATAACAATGATGAAATTACTAATGAAGCTGATTCATAATTATGTTAATTGATTTAAGGATACAATAATATTATACTGATTTTCCTGTATTTCACCCCGTTATCACTATTTTAATTGTATCTGTTTTTACCGATTTCTTCACAAATAATGAGTTTAAGTCATGCAGGATTCGAGGATTAACAGTCACGGTTGTTTAGTGTACGCAATGTTACACCTAATGAATAAATTGTTTTCATATCACGATATGAAAGCGCTGGCCCTTTTTCGGAGGCGGTGGGAGGATTCTTTAATAGATATCCTGGCTTCTAGTAGCGGTTCCCTAAACTGGATGGTCGAAGCCGGGGACGACAATACAGTCGATGTGGCAGTTTTATAACATAAGTGCGAAAACCAGTATCAAATATGTACCCTGGCGGGTACATATACACCTAACTACCTATTTAATTGTCTTATGCGTCCTTGTTTTTGTTTATACGTCCTTAGTGTAAATTATGATATTATCAATTAAAGTGTCATACAATTAGCGCGTGCTTGTGGTTTTGCTCGTATATCAGGTCCAATTAGTTTCACAATAATATTTATTACACTCAGTTGTAGCCTGCACAAGTGTACATATAAAGACAATTTGTCAGTTTATTATTGCACAGCTCGCAGTTTTCATATGAAATAAATACTCATTTAATATATAATGATAAACATATCGAAGATATTTATAAATCCAGTTCTTTTATATATTTTATTTAATATAGCCTTATTATCAGGTAAGTCTGAAGAATCGTTTATTAAATGATATTGTTAAAACCTATGCCTAACCTTATGCCAGACTATGTATAACGTGTTATTCATTAGTTACGGAATATTACATATTATTGAATAACCAAGGGTTAATAAAATTAACTATTTAACACAGTTTTAAAACATGTGTAAAATATAGTTTACGACGGTATAGCATAGACAGGATATTTTAAAGGTAGGTTATACAAATAAATACATTGGATACCACAGTCTATTCAACGTAAATACGTAACAAATGTGATGACATAGCAAACGTTTAAGACTTCCGCAACTTTCGATTTAGACCTGAAAACTTACCCAAATTACCGATTAAATCGAATTAATTACTATAATTAAATTACCGATTCATTGTAGATGGGAAATTTTACCGTTTCGATTATAAGTATCACCAAGAAATTCAAGGATGGCTGAAATTCCACCGTGTGCCAGCCACATGGCACGATGCTCGGCTGCAGTGTCAACTGGAAGGTAAACAAATATGAGAGTAAATTAGAATTTTTTTTTTTACATGAAAACTTGCCAAGCGAGCTGACGGTTCACCTGATGTTAAGTGAATACCGCCGCCCATGGACATCTACTACCCCCCCTTGGGTGTAGTAAATGTTGAGATGCGGTAGTAGTCGCGGTTGCAGATGCGTTAACAACCTTTTGAAAATTGCGCTCCGGCTACCTCACTCACCAGACGAAACGCGAAAGTATTATACTTCCACTTTACGCCGGTCTTCTGTAAGTTCGTGGTAATTATCCGGACGTGCAACAGCCGAGGCTGCTGCCTTGCCCTGCTACCGTAAAAAGTTTTATTTAGTAACCACCACACGTTAGTTACTAAATAATGCTTTTATATGTATTAGTCGGCCAGTTGATGTGAGGAAGTGCCACAGAAGACCGACCGAACAAAAGAAAGAAATCAATCACCTCGTTTACCGCATCACTACATAGTATAAAAAATTCGTCCCGCTGTCTCACTATCCCTATTTATGCTTAGATCTTTTATACTACGCAACGGATCTGGATGCAGTTTTAGCTGGAAGGTTTATATGTATCATTGCACGGGGCGGTTCGCTAGTAAAAGTATAATATTGTTACAGTCCCGCGGGTTGTTGACGTTGAGTTCTGGAATACGAACCTTCTTTCGCTGTACACGAATAATTTAGAATAAAATCATTCAGTCATTCCTGTATGTCAACAATTCAACCGTCATCGCGGGTCGATGACATTTAAGCCGTCAACACCGCCCTGGTCGTAACATTATGTGGAACCTATGTCCGCCGTTTAAAAGGTGGTAGGGCCACGCAGCAGCCTCGGCTGTTGCACGAATTAGCAGGCCCGTCCGGGTAAGTACCACGACCTCACAGAAGACCGGCGTAAAGTGGAAGTATGACAAATACTTTCGTGTTTCGTCTGGTGAGTAAGGTAGCCGGAGCCCAATTTTCAAAAGGTTATCAACGCATCTGTAACCCTCGAGTGTAGCAGATGTCCATGGGCGGCGGTATTCACTTAACATCAGGTGAACCGTCTGCTCGTTTGACAACTTTTCGCATAAAAAAAAAAAAAAAAAAAAAGGTAGACAACGTAACTGCACGACAATGCAATGCTCCGCCAGGTATTGTCATTTTAGAAGCCAATAAGGCGAAGCCACATTCGTCGTCGCTTATTTTGATATGGAAAGACCATAATAATATGGCAGTGAGCGCAGAGGAGTACGCCGTCTACGCAAAGGGAGATGAAGGGCGTGATTTAAGTGACAGAAGGAGTGTAACTCCCCTAAGAGGGTAGGCTCTCCTCCCTTAAGACACTCCACGTCAGTACTGTTTGTGTTGGGGATTAGGCGATCATTTCCATGGCCCAGCAGATATGCAGGACAAAAATATCTTAATCATTTTACGGCCTGTTTCAATATTCTGTCTACAGATACATTCGGTTACTGGAAATAGAGTTTTGACTTAATTATTATGGAGCTAATGTCAAATATCTACGTTAATATAAATAGGCCCTTAGTCGACGCACATGCGATATATCCTGTTTGTCGGGGAAAAAAAGAAAATTTGAATTATGATGATTCAAAGCAAAATTAATCGTTTCTTTCGTGTGCTCGTGTACACCATTTGAAATGATACCATTTATATATTTAAGGTGCTGTACTAGCGTCTCCTTTAAATGATGATCTTCTAGCGGCTATGAACCACACAACTTATAATATCTTTATTGGAATACACGCGACTATAGCAAAAGGATACTATTTCTCCCTAGAAGGTAAAACACTATTATTATTATTATACATATATATACTTTATTGTACACCACAAAAAGTTTTATACAGTTGATATAAAATAAATCTTAAAAGCTAGGTACAATAAGGCGGTCTTATCGCTAAAGAGCGATCTCTTCCAGACAATCTTAGGACAAGGAAAATTAAACTTATGAATAGTGGGAGGTGGTGTGCTTAATAAACTTAGTTAATAATAAACACTGTTTATTTTTCCCTTCACATCATCTGAAAGTTTGTTATTGTTTTAAATCATGACCTTTGCGCATGTATACTTTGATGTTTGATGTATATTTTTGTTATTAATTTGTGAGGAATATAATAGTAAGTATAAAAATTATACACAGAGTTATTAGCTTTTAACAGTGGGAGTATGAAAAATAATCAACTTTTGTATCTTGATATTTCTTAAAAATATTTAAGATTGTTTTTATGAAGACTTTTAAGGGACAAAAAATTTTCAACTCCATTTTATTGATCATCATTGTGTTTTTAACCGACTTCAAAAAGGAGGAGGTTATCAATTCAGATGTTTACGTTTTTTTTATGTATGTTGCGGCATAACCGACATATGTAGACCGATTTCCAAAATTAATTTTTTGTTCGAAAGTTTTTATTCGGAAATGGTCCCATTAACATTTCATGCAGATCTGAAACTAGTCTGCGTGGCCCTACCACCGTAAAATACGTACATAAATTTATAGCCTATGTCTCATTCTGATGCATAAGCTATATTATTGTCAAGTTTCATTAAAATCTATTCAGTAGTTTTTGCGTGAAAGAGTAACAAACATCCATCCATACATACAAACTTTCGCATGTATAATATTAGCAAGGATTTATAATATTAGTAAGGATTTTTTTTAATTTAAAGTTTTTTATAGTGCTAATCTCTGCACTTAAGATTCTAATCTTCGTACTTCGAGATCTTTTCGTACTTTTTCTACATGTTTTAATGTTCAATCTTAAGTGCAGAGATTAGCACTATAAAAAACTTTAAAATTTATAAAAAGCAATGGCGACATCTCTCTTTCGAATTATCGTTGTAAAACGATATTCGAAATTGTTTGTATGCTGGAAAGGATATAACAATAGATTCGCCAAGCATTGCTTCAAATGCTAAATGACAATGTAGAAAGAAGGCGTTAAGATTTTCGTCGCTGTGGCTATCAGCCGTTTAGCTCAGTGGCTAGAGCGTCAGGCCGCGAATGCCGAAGACGTGGGTTCGATTCCCACAGCGGCGACAATCTTTTCGTACTTTTTCTACATGATTTAATTAGTGAGGAAGTAAGGATTCTAAGTGCAACTCCGCCGGCAAAATCTCTATCAATAGTATCCCTTGAAGTTCACAAATCAATTCAAGTTAAACCGTTAAAGAACGTTTGCAAAAAAGCGTCCTAAAAATATTTTAATTAAAAAAGAATTAATAACATGTGGTCCAAGAACTGTGCAGGTGGATGAACAAACACAGTGGATTTACAGAAACATGATATTTTTACATCGATTAAAACGTAATAACATAAGTTTTATTTGGATTGGTAGATAATCATATTTTTGTACATATATTGCACCGTAAAACATACATAATATGAAATACGTTACTTTCAAATAAAATGTTTTATTACTGTTAATTATACAACCGTAAATCAAAAATGTTTGTGTATTAAGGTAATCATAATTTTTAGTATTATTGCTTAAGTACAATTTTTTCTCGAGTATGCTGAGCATATTGGGCCGAATGGACAATCCCCTTTGCTAGATTTTTTTTTCCAAAAACGAAACGTTTTCTATGAACATAACTTTGTAATTATAATTACAGTTACGTTTCTGTTTCATATAATTAAATCTGCAAGTGGAAAGTGAAAGTATTGCTATTTTAGAATATCGAATATTTCTAATCTAATCAATAATGTTCGCGTAAATATAAGAAATTATTACGGTAATCTGATAAATCTTATTATATTTAGAAAGATGCAATCGTTAATTTGCCAAGATATATTATATAACTATTAGAGTTATTATATTATCCAACCTGTGTTGAATTAAAAAACTTTCGACTTGTTTGTGAAATAGTTTGATGATCAATATTTTGATTTCAAATGTTACTAGATTTAGAGTCAAGGCTTTCCATCCACAAAGCTACCATTATGTTGTATATGTGTTTCAGGAGTACCGCTGACCAGAATACCAATAACTTGGGCCGCAGGGGAACCTGACAATTGTGACAATAGCGAGGAATGCCTTGTTTTGAAGAACGACGGAACGGTTGCAGACGTTAATTGCAACGAAGTCTTCCCATTCATTTGCTACAAAAAGAGCAAAAACACCAGTTTCATCACTAACTGCGGAACAGGAGATAGTGGTTAGTGTCAATATTTTACCTGAGTATCTGTTAATCTGTATATCTGAATTACTTATTCACTCAGGACGAGTATCATTTCCTATGTGAGAATATCCTAGCAAGTAATGACCTGTTAGGATATTCTCACGTAAGACAATGGTCCTAACCTGTCCAATTTAAATTTTTACGGTGGTAGGGCCACGCAGCAGCCTCGGCTGTTGCACAAATGGGCAGGCTCGTCCGGGTAAGTACCACGACCTCACAGAAGACCAGCGTAATGGGGAAGTATGACAAATACTTTCGCGTTTAATCTGGTGAGTGAGGTAGCCGAAGCCCAATTTTTGAAAGGTTGTCAACGCATCTGTAACCCTCGGGTGAAGCATGGGCGGCGGTATTCACTTAACATCAGGTGAACCGTCAACTCGTTTGGCAACTTTTCACATAAAAAAAGAATAATTTAATATCTAGAATCAATTACTTGTTTAATGCTTGAAACTTGCGATTTTTGTAGAATCAAAATTCTATTTTAATTTTAAGGGTAATATAATTTAATAATTATAATTATGTTCCAAACAAAGAAAAGTCATTAGTTGTTAGTTTTGCGTATTTCTCTGTTCATTCAAATTAAATTCGAGAAAAATTTGCGATTGTTGAAAAATGTATCTGGGTCCCATGGAATGTAACAACCCGAATGGCGTAGTGGGCTGTGTACCTGCCTCCTGTAAAAATATTGTGTGATGAACATACTGTTTTTCTAGTGGCTAGGTGTTTATATATGTATAGTATGTATATATTTACAAAAGAAAATAATGTTTAAGTATGTTTATCAGTTATCTATTACCCAAAGTACGCGCGTAGCTTAGTTTGAAACTAAAAATCATTGTCTAAAAGTTTGTCCTAGCATGTTTATTGTTTAAATCATTAACTTAAAAATTTGCCGCTTTACAGGATACACTCTAAACGAAAACACCGGGAACTGTTATAAATTTCATGACGTGGGCCGCACCTGGCCTGTCGCGTTCATGACCTGCTCCGCAGAGGGCGGCTATCTGGCCATCATCAACAGCGATCAGGAGGCTCAGAGCCTGAAGGAGTTGTTCGCTCACTATCCAGACACCAAAATCAAGGCCAGGTACCCGTACGTGGCGTTGCTCGGCTTTTACGATTGGAACAGGCTCGGCACATGGAACACGATACACGGTAAGTGAATGCGCGCTGTGAGAAAATATCTGACGTGCCGATTGGCGTGGGCAGTAGTGACCCTGCCTCTAAACAACCATTACCGGAAAATATTGTGCGATGGACATCGTGTTTTTCCAGTGTCTGGGTGTTTATATTATTATGTATAATAAGTATTTATTTACAATGTAAAAGTATGTTTGAGTATGTTTATCAGTTTTCTAGCACTAGCATAGAATAAGCGTTGCTTAGTTTGGGACTAGAGAACGTTGTGTAAATCTAAATGTGTCCGAAAAAATATCTAACCCACTGTAGAAACATTCTAACAGCATTTGTGCAACAGACAGGCGCTTATTTTTTTTTAATTCAAAAACTGGTTAGCACTTGACTGCCATCCCACCTGATGGTAAGCGGCGATGCAGCCTTTGATGGTGAGCGTGCTAGCTCAGTAGAAACCTATTCACTCTTGCCTTGAAGACGCCTACGTTGTATTCGGACGGAAAGACGGACGCCGGCAGCCTCTTCCATTCCTTAGCTGTGCGGATGATAAATGAAGAAGCGAATCGCTTTTTTCTTGTACGTGGAACGTCGACAGCATAAGGGTGCTTATACTTCTGTTCTTCGGGAACGAAAATATGGCGCATAGCTGAATCTTTTTATGCGTGGGAGACCTTACTTATTGTTTGACCAGATACATTCTTTTTTAAAACATCGCTCTTACTTTAGGATAACGTTATCCTGTGTTGTAAGGACGTTTTACACACATAAATTACACGCGGACAAACACCCAGATGTGGGTCAACCATCAGCCATCTGTGGGTCACACAAATAGTTGTCCCGTGTGGGGATCGAACCCCGACCCCCGACGCCAAATACCTTGATAACTACGCCACGGAGTCATCGAAAATTCTGGTCAAACAATCAGTAAGATATTAATTTGTTTTTTTTTTTTTTATTGACTATAAGGTCGTATTGTTTATTCCAGGTGAGACCCTTGCGGAAGCAGGTTACTCGCGGTGGAACAAGGGTCAGCCGGATAATGCAACAGATGGCCAGTACTGCGGCGCCATGTTCAGAGAGGGTTTGTTCGACGACATGTGGTGCCATTTGACTGCGCCGTTCATTTGCGAAAAGGAGCCTCAGAGTCTTCTGGACGATGATGATGTTTATTAAATATTAAAATAAATAGTAATAGCTATGTGGAAGCAACCGTGAACAAAGGCCTCCCCAGAGAGAATGACGATTTACGGACTACTCTGTCCTTTTGCGGATTGGCGAAACCAGGAAATATATTAAAATATTTCTTACATATGCATTCTCAATATATCCTGTGGAAAGATATTTATCATCACAAGGTCAATTATGAATCCTAGTGTTTAAACTATTTATCAAGTATTTACCCCGATCGACTTACTGTGAACGAAATTATTAATTACGCATTGGGTTTATCTCCGTCGATTACAAAATGTACATAATTCTGTGTCTGTGTTGGTATAGAGCTTGAAAATTGTTTAGTTTTTTGTATAGTCCAACATTCGACCTTATTATTTCAAAGTATAAATAAAATAAAGTTATTAAATAAAAGTAATTTTACGGATTTTATTGCGCTTAATTTTTTTTAATTTAACCCCCTTCATTTTGAACCCTTAACGTTTCGTAGTCACGTGACAGACGCCATGTTTTTTGCCAAAAATGTCATAATCCTGGCTACTGTCAACTTTTAATATTTTATTTATTCAAATGTAGTACACAGTGTACTGTGTTCTCAACTTGTAAGTTGAGAAATCTTGTGCCCTACATTTAACACTGGACATTTCATATTCCGTTTCTTTGATCATGCAAATTCATCAATGCATCTGATATAAATTCAATATTTATTCTTCAAAAAAGAGCTGCCCGAGCAATCTATAACATCGGAGCCCGGAATACACTCTCAGATCTTTTTAAAGAGATTAATAAACTCACTGTTGCGTCTCAATATATTTATTGTAATATTTTGTATGTTAAACATAATATTAATAATTATCTAAAGAATAGTGACAGTCATAAAATAAATACTAGAAATAAGGACAAACTAACTACGCCATTGTTTCGTCTACAAAAAGTAAACAGGTCGTTCATGGGGCAGTGTGCGCGTGTATAATAAAATCCCACAGTCGATATTAAGTCTGCCACTATGAATTTAAACGAAAAATTTAAAGTAAACTTATGGCTAAAGCCTACTATATAATTATACTATTGCAGAATATCTTGACGACGCCAATGTGTGGGGTTAATACTGTTGATACTCACGTAGGCTAAAACAAGACTATTATACCTGTACTATCATACTGTAAACTACTACTATTATATTGTAAACTGACCTTTTAAAAAAGAGCAACTGTTCAGTTTCTTGCCGGTTTCTTCTCAACAGAAACTGGTTTCCGAACCGGTGGTAACTTACGAAAGTGTTAATTTCTTTGTAAAATTTTGACGTTTCATAAGAACGCGCAAGCGTCTATGTGAATAAAGATATTTTATTATTATTATTTGTTTTCTCGCCTGGTTGGGTTTATAAATAAAAATAAAAACATAGATATATATTGCATATATAAAATAAATATTATGGATAAAAATAAACATTATTATTATTATAATTAATTATTTTACTACCCAAAATTCAAGTACTGATGGCGCCAATGATAATAAAAAGATACATTAGCGCACCGAAATTAAAGCAATCAATTTACACCAATTGCTGTAATTAGATTGCAATTCTATAGACCGCTATCTCTTTCCGTATGATACGTTCTATATAATCTGTCAGATTCACTTGTATATGTTATAAAATGTAAAGAGGAACAATTTTCAAAAAGTTTCGATCCACCAAACAATTAGTATAGGTACTACTCGGTATAACAGGTATATCAAAACCGAGACAAGGAGTCATCATTATTTTTCCGCACAGTAAATTCAACCAGCGATGGTCTGCCATGAACTTATATTTCGGAGACTTTTCGGGCTCAACCAAGTTTGTATATAAAGTACCCTCAATCATTCCCTGAAAAGTCCTCAAATATGTTAATTCAATTTTTATGAAAATCTGTTGAAGTTTTTCGACGAAAAGCCTGGAAAGAAACAGAAACTCGAGATTAGGAATAATGTTTTAGTAGCACAGGCTGTTAGTTAGTACATATCGTTTAATAAGAAATATATTCCTGTATCTATGAGGAAAATAGTAAGTTGCTGTAATGACGTGTGTAATGACGCAGTGCTGCCACTATAAAGATAAAGACATGACTTTGTTTTCTCTTTCCTTATTACCATTAATTAACATAACTATCAATGAAATATAATTGGTAATTCTACGCAACAAGGTTTGGTATGAGGCCACAAGCTAAAAGCAGGACTTATGGAATCAGAGGAATATATACAAAACAACAAGCCAATTTGTCACACAGTATCTTGATCAGCCGCTTCATAATAATTTCAGTCTTCTGCTGAACATAGGCTTCCTCCACAGACTGACACGAAGCACGATTCTAAGCCACCTGCATCCCTCCTCCATCACATGCACAGTCACTCCATCTAGTGGAGAGTCGACAACGATGATAATTTTTATTTTTTTTTATTTTATGCGAAAAGTTGTCAAACGAGCACACGGTTCACCTGATGTTAAGTGAATACCGCCGCCCATGGACATCTGCCACACCCGAGGGTTACAGATGCGTTGACAACCTTTTGAAAATTGGTCTCCGGCTACCTCACTCACCAGACGAAACGCGAAAGTATTTGTCATACTTCCCCTTTACGCTGGTCTTCTGTGGTCTTCTTCAGACTCGGAGCGTTTATTTGTAGACCACAAAATTTTGCTCCGGTGTGGGTTTTGTAAGGGCGAGGAGGGGCGGTTAAGCTATCGCGCCTTCGGCACGGTCAAATTACTCGGGCCGTAACTGAGGTGGCGAACGCTAACTACGTTATCCGAAGTTACTTATGCCTGGGCTCTAGTAGTCAAGTTACGAGAAATTAGCCCCATCTCCCCCTCACGAATCAGTATACTCTTTAAAGACCTTCTCGATTATTATTACATATTTACAAGTCGTTGTGCTAGCCCTGAAATTAAGTGTGGATGTAATTTTTTTCGTACAATTAAAAATTAATAACATTATCGGAAAGTTTGAAAAATGAAAAGTTGTCTGTAAAAACATATCAGTTCTTTTTTTAAGATATTCGAGTTTTGGAGATTACCGACCAATATATAATTTGCATGGACTAAATTAACGATACAAAAATGTAAGCAACTGCAATAATGATCCGTGCATTAGTACACACTATAATAATAGATTTGGTGTCATTATTGTATCCTTTCTTACGATGTGATAACTGTCTGATAAATAATATTATCGGATAAAGACGAAGTTTTAACGTTCATTACTCACTTATCTCTATATATGGACAACTGCATAATCCATGGACTGAAATTTCCGCTGTGGCAATATATAATTATGTAGTAATATAATAAAGAAGTTAAAAAAACCGGGTTTAGAAATAACAGAAAATATTTCCCTCTTAGCATTTTCACAGCTGTATCGCTATTATAATCGAATGAAATTTCCCTTTAGACAATTTAAAGACACGCAAAAAGTGTAATCTATTTGTGTGACCCACAGATAGTTGTTTCGCATCTGGGTGTTTGTCCACGGGAAAATGTTTGTAAAGCGTCCTTACAACACAGGCTAATGTTATCCTTAAGTAAGTGGAAGTTAAAAATAAATACTTTTGCGTTTTGTCTGGTGAGTTCATTAATCAGATACAATCTCAACACTTAACAATGGTAAGGATTTGCAGCAGTTTTTGCTGTTGCAAGAATGGGCAGTCTCGTCCCGGGAAAGTACCATCGTCCCACGGCCGGCGTTAAGTGGAAGTGTTATACTTTTACGTTTCGTATGTTAAGCATAAGAGCCGTGATAGCTCAGTGTCCGGGAGCTCGCCTTTAATTCAATATACTCGAGCAACCTGAGTTCGATCCCCGGTGCCGGCACCAATGAAGTTTTTAACTTCAAGTGCTGACTTATCACGTGCTCCGCGGTGAAGGAAAACATCATGAGGAAACCTGCATATTTTCGTAATAATAACAAAAAAATATATTTCGAAGATATGTGAAGTCCGCCAATGTGGGGCCGCGTGGTGGACTATGCCCTGATACCCTCTCTAGAGAGGAGGCCTTTGCCCAGCAATGGGACATGTATAGGCTGTTACTTTACTTACTTTACTTTATGGTAAATGTGGTATCCGGGCCGATTTTATTAAAAGGTGGCAACGCATCTGCAACACTTCAGGTGTGTAGATGAGCGGCAGGCATCACTCGATATCAAGTGAATTTACCCCTAAAATGAGCATGAAAAAGTTTGACAACATGCCTGCAAAATCTACAGCGCTAGATTAGTGGGCATTTCTTTAAAAAAAATCTTAACACACCCTGAATTTCTGTATTAAAAGAAACTGGACTTAACTTAGTTGTATTAAATATATGATACGATGTAATAATACACAATATTTCATTATCTGTTGTCAATTAAATTTATCGCGGGCATTACTATTTATTTGATAAGCCGTTTAATTTCGAAACAAGCGTGCAGTTCACATGTATTCTCATGTGTTTACTTTACTACTGGACTTTATTAAATCGGTAAAATAATAAGAAAATTCGTAATAAATAACGAGGTGAGAAGTGCTCCATTTAATAGTCATGTTTATTATATGTCTGTCGATGTGTTTCAGTTAAAAGTAAAATTCGGCATGGCGTCTTAATATGTTATCTTAACCTAATGTCAGGAGCTAATGTAAATACTACTTTAGGTCTGGTTTAACCTTATCATTTTAATAAATGAATATACATTGTGTTATACTTCGTATATATTGTAGAATTATCTCCTTGCATAAGTTAAATTACGTTCAATACGGAATGTGTGATGTGTAAACACAAGTGATGTGCGTAGGTATGTAATCGTATGTAATGCGTGTATAAGTAAACTCAAAAGGACCAACTCAAGTTTAGTGAATTATATGAAAACATTTAGAACAATATTCTATCATTTTTTTTTTTTAATGCGAAATGTTGTCAAACGAGCAGACGGTTCACCTAATGGTAAGTGAATATGCCGCCCATGGACATCTGCTACACCCGAGGGTTACAGATGCGTTGACAACCTTTTGAAAATTGGGCTCCGGCTACCTCACTCACCAGACGAAACGCGAAAGTATTTGTCATACTTCCCCTTTACGCTGGTCTTCTGCGAGGTCGTGGTACTTACCCGGACGGGCCTGCCCATTCGTGCAACAGACAAGGCTGCTGCGTGGCTCTACCACCATATCTAATCATATATCATTATATATATATATATATATATATATATCATAACATAAGAACATTTAACTAAGTAAGAAGGAGAGCTCGTCATACAAACCATGCGAAATATGCATGCCAGTTCATATATTCTAGCGTTATAACTTTGCAGGATGTCATGTGGCAATGTATCTTGTCCCGCTTATTTAAATGGACCTGCTGGTGCCACTTTTGCGGGTGTTGTGACGCATCTTTTGGCAGCGCAATGTCTCATCACCGAAAATTGGCCTGAAGACGCCTTCGACCGTATCACATGTAAGATTTGATTGAAATCTTTTCCTCTTGGTCGTATCAGTCTTGATAGACTGGCTGGTCGTGGTCATCATTTTAACGGTAAAATTCCGAACAGTACGTCTCGTTTTTCAAGCTCGTGGTCATCATTTTTAGCCATTTTTACCACCAAAATTAATATTATATAATTTATATCACCAAAACCAAATTTTTATACATTTACATATTGAAGGACCACTACCTAAACAACAACGTACTTTGATGATTTAGGCTTAAGATTTGTTGACTTTTGCAGTGTCACGCAGCAGATCGTAGTTACAGATATCAATATTCAAAGGCAAAGCTAATACTTTATACCGCCTGCTTGCTAGCCAGCGTTTCACATAAAAATAACTCTCTTCACTGACGGGAGACTAACTCTATCAAGAATTGGTACCTAGGCATTTTTGGTGTTGCAATATTTGCCACTTTGCACATATTAGTAGCTTATACCGCTGTCTGATAAAAAAATAGCTTGTACAATTTACGTACGTTTGTGTAAGATCACTTCACCCCCTTTCGTCTCTCACATTACTCCATTTAACTTCAGTTGTATATTTAAATTCCAGATGAAGAGTCGTTTGACTTTATCATCGTTGGGTCTGGAACTGCAGGTTCCATTCTAGCTAATAGATTAACAGAAGTTGAAGACTGGAAGGTGTTATTAATAGAAGCAGGCGGGGATCCTCCTCTAGAAAGCATAGTAAGTATTTATTTAAAGCAAAATTAATTATAATTTAATAAATAAATAATAAATAAATATTTAGGACACATTTTTACACAATGTTCTCTAGTCCCAAACTAAGCAAAGCTTGTACTATGGGTACTAGGTAACTGATAAACATACTTAAACATACTTTTCTTTTGTAAATAAATACATATTATAGATATATAAACACCCAGACACTGGAAAAACACTATGTTCATCACACAATATTTTTCCAGTAGTGGGGATCGAACCCACACCCTCTGACGCAGAAGGCAGGTACACTACCCACTACGCCATTCGGGTCGTCATTTATTTATCAATTTAAAACATAAATTTATTATAAATGCAAAATTTTGCTGTCCCGAGTGTCTTAAATACTCACATGAAAATTTATGTACGTTACTTTTATTCGTGCAACTTCTGCTGCGGCGCGAATGAGTAGGCTCGTCCGGAGAGTGGAGGTGAAACAGTCCGGTAGAATGGCGTGAAGTGGTAGTATTTATTTAACTTTTTTGTTAAGTCTGGTGAGTGAGGTATCCAAGGACCGCATTTTTTTAAAAGTTCGCATCGCATCTGCAGTGCACATCTCACAAAAATATCATGCAAGTGACTGTTCTTTATTGCTAGCTTTGTAAACCTATTTCCAGATTCCCAACTTTTCAGTTTCAATACAGAGGAGTCGACACGCCTATCAATATTACACTGAACAGGAGGACAATATTAACAAAGGGTGTGTAGACCGCAGATCCTTCTGGCCTCGAGGACGAGTAATCGGTGGAACAGGAAGCATTAACGGTCTGCTCCATATGAAAGGAAGTGCCGGTGATTATGAACCTTGGCATATGGAAAAAGAAGATGGGTGGGATTGGCCCACAATAAAAAAATACTTCAAGAAAAGTGAGAGGGTAGTGGACCCCTTTATTCTGAACAATCCGGCTCTTCGAGAAAATTATGGAACTGAAGGAAATTTTGTAGTCGATCTATTAAATTTTACACACAGTCATATTGCAGAAAAATTAACTGAAGGCTACATGGAATTGGGCTTGAAATATTTAGACGATCTTAACGGTCCCACTCAAATGGGTGTAGGAAAAATAAGAGGTGGAAATCATAAAGGTAAGCGCATCAGCACTGCGACCGCTTTTCTAAATCCAGCAGGAAAACGTAAAAACTTGTTTGTCTTAAAAAATACTATAGTGACTAAAATTAAATTCAACAAAAAAAAGAAAGCCGTAGGTGTGAAAGTCATATTGTCTAGTGGTGAATTAACCATCTTCTATGCCAAGAAAGAAGTAATACTAAGCGCGGGTACGATTAACACGCCTATTATTCTCATGCAATCTGGAATTGGGCCAAAATTACATCTAGAAGAGTTAAAATTTAAAGTAATTTCGAATCTACCAGTGGGTGAAAATCTTCAAGACCATGTAAGAATCCCTGTACTTGTAACGATAGACACAAACACAACTCAAAAAGATGAATCCTACTGGCTTAAAGCTGCGGCACAATACCTGGTTGATCAAACAGGGCCGCATGCAACAAATTACGACCAACCCAATATTAACGCTTTTATGTCTATACAAAAAGATAAAACTTTACCTGATGTCCAAATAGATCATAATTACTTCGTACCCAATACCTCTTATGTTTACTCAATGTGTACGGATGTATTGTCTTTCGAAGATGAAATATGTAAACAGTTTGCTGACATAAATAAGGAAAACGAGTTACTTGTGTTTTATATATCTTTGTGCCGTCCATTTTCCAAAGGTAAAATTTTATTACGCTCTGTTAACGCTGTCGATTTTCCGAAAATTTACTCTAAATATTTTAGTGACGAACGCGACATGGATCTATTTATTAAAAGCATCAAGAATGTTATGAATATTGTAGATACATCGACATTTAGGAGTATGAATGCGAAAATTCGAAGAATTCACTTTAAAGGTTGTGATGAATTCGAAATGGCCAGTGACGATTATTGGGAATGCATGGCCAGAACAATCACTTTTAATGTCTACCATCCAGTGGGTACAACAAAAATGGGTAAAGAGGGAGACCCGACCGCAGTGGTTAGTAATAAATTGAAAGTACGTGGAGTGACAAGTTTAAGGATCGTCGACGCCAGTGTAATGCCAACTATACCAAGTGTGAACACCAACGCAGCAACCATGATGATTGCGGAACGTGCTTCAGATTTTATCAAAGATGAACACCTGTTTAATGACCGCAAAAAAGAAGAATTATAAAATTTTCATCTGTTTAGAGTAAGGGAAAAGATGAAATAATAAAACATATCAAATTTCAGGGACGTTCGTTTCACAACTTTCCACATTTATGAAGTAAATACAGTGGTTGAAACCATCGTTACTCATGATGCTCATCATGGCTGGTTTATTTTCTAAAATATTCTTTAAACAATAACAGAGAGAATATAACAACTACATATTATATGCAACAATAAGAAAGCCAGAGAAATTTTATTTATGTTTAAAAATACAACTATGTATAATCTATATGAAAATATGTTATTTAATTCTGTTATAAAATATTAATGTGTCAATCTGTCAATTTCATAATGCTATGTGTAAAAAAGATACTGCCCTCAGTGTTACAATTCTAATCTTGATTCTTAATAGAGTACTTGGTACAATAACTTTATTAGACAAAGGGGTGATGCCATTGGTGAAAGATTCCATAGGTATACAATTCTATGTAGACCTGGAAAATTCTGACAAGGCATGTAGAATAATTACTAAGTTTAAAACTTGTATAGTCGATGAGAATAAAACAGAAGATTGTAGTATATTTGATATAAATAGCATTAGTTCATTAATTATGAAAGCGCATAGCAAAAAAACTTTGACATATATACTTCCATCCTTATATAAGCATGATCTTAAAGGATACTGTCACGTTATTCTCGACTCACAATGCCAAAATATACGCAATAAAACCGAATTTCAAATACCATTTGATACACAGACTTCAAGTAAGGATATGAGTTCTAAATATTTGTTGAAAGATTATGTTGGAGATGCGATTGTAAGAACGTGTTCGTTTGCAGACCAGGACTCCTTGAAAGACTGCGCCCCAGCTGATTGCGACGTTAAATATTCAGGAAAAAGACCTTTTTACAGCATGCAATTGCATAAATGTTTACCAGAAACAGTGTGCATAGGCAACCCAGATAAGGAGCTTCCGGAAGTAGCATTGTTAGTCACCAGTAACACATGCAGGGATTTAGAAAAACCGCTAACCGTCCAAGACATTTATGTTATCACTACGGGCCTGGCAATAGCCGCAAGACCGTCAGAAAATGTCGATACCGTTAAAGTTGAATTAACGTCTAATTGCTCCACGATATCGCAAAACATCCACTTTTTAAGAGATCTCGCTTTTGGAAAACTATATCCAACATGGAACAATCAAACACTGGACTACAGTGTTTACTGCAAATCGGCATTTTTTTCTATAACAATAAGCGTCATGATTATGTGTGCAATTATCTTATTGTTAACATTCACCCTTAATACAGTCGTCGGTTTATTCAGTCGAAATCCAGGCGATACATCGAAATACTGTGACACACTCACAGACAAGCTGAATTGTTTCAAGGGGAAACGAGAAGGAAATGAATACGCAGAGAGTAAAGATACGCGGAACGCATTGCTTCGGGAGGTTATAATCAAGAACTTACCCCTCGAACTCAGAAGCAGCGCAGTCGACATATGCGAAAGGTTGGGTGAAGAAGTAAGAAAGAAAAAACGGTACAGGGAATCAGATATAGGGAGTCAAATCAATTTAATGGTGAACAATGAAGATGAATATTCAGACTCCGTTTCGAACACTTCTTTAATTAAAAAACAATTAGGATAGATTGCCTTAATAAAACTAATGTTTAGAATTTATATTTGTTTCTCCGATTTAAGCTTTTAATGATTTTAGTTAATCGATAACTGTGGTAGGGTAAGTACCACGTACTGTGTAAGTACCACAACCTCACAGAAAACCAGCGTGAAGTAAAAGTTTTACAGTTCTGCATTTCGTCTGGTGAGGTAGTCGGGGCTCACTTTATTAAAAGGTGACAACGCATCAGCAACACCTGCAACACAAATATCAATAGGCGGTGAAAATCACTTAACATCAGGTGAACCGCCATCTTGAAAAAATCGATTCGTGAAGAACTTCAGCTGTTCATTAGATTGATGTGAGAGTAGATTTTTAAAGTATATAGTTATTTCAATACTACTTAGCAGAGAAATAGAAAGTTCAGATTCATTCCACGGACAGATTCATTCCAGTCCGGACAATGTCCGGAATATCTCGCAGTGATTTTATAACGAATTCCCTCAACTTCCATCACAATAAGAGGAATGGTACATAAAAGCATACCGGGCGCAAAACCAGTAATTTTGTGGATATATTGATATCACAAGGGTTGTTTTCCTTAGTCCTGCGGCAGGAGATAATATATTCCTTGACCACGATCATCAGACTTTCACTACTCACTGCATTTTTCCATTAACAGAAACAGTCATTCGTTTATTCAATCATTGATAAGTAGTATCAAGTATTGATATTATATGTAATGCATAAAAATCATCTAGCTGCTAATCTATACCTGTTTAGCCTATGTGACTGTACTATGCTAGACAACATATATTATTCTATTTTAATAATATAAGTCTGTTGTTAAAAATTTCAGCATAATAAATGTTGTTGGTTTCGGAAGACAAAGCAGAAAAGCAGACATCTTAAACATAAACATACTCGTAGTTACGAATAGAATTTTACTGCCATTACATGATAAAATTTTACAATTACGTTATGTAAGGCTAGTATTAATTTATTAATCTAACATTTGTTTCTCTAATTCAAAATCTATTTTTTTAATAATTATTACTAATTTGTATCAAATTTTGGAATACTGACGAGGTTTTGCTCATTAAGTTTAGCGAAAAGTTAATTCGATTTTATACAAAAAAAAAATTGTTTTATTATAAATCGGCGATAACAATGTTGTAATGCCATTTATTATAATTTTCTCATATAATCGGAATCTCGGAAACGGCTCCAGCGATGTTTATGAAATTTAGTATCCTATTATAATTAGTCCTCCAGGTAACTAGTACTTGAATTCAGATAGAAGTCACCTCAGAACTTTTGTTAGATGGCGCTATATAGAATTATCAGAATTCGGATATACCTACTGAGTAACGTTACCGAAAAAATAATATTTGCCCGCCCACCTAGCTACTATTCTATAACTGTCCTTCAGAAGGTATTACACAATCTTCGTGCAATCAAGCGAAACCAGATCAGGCTGAACGGACAAAAGGTGAAATTAATAATGGTAGTAAACATACATTGAATTGTTTTGAACATAACAAATGTTAGACTTGTATTAGCTGTCTCAACGTTCTCCGTTATTTTTGTTCAAAATCCCCTTAAAAAGATATATGGAAAAATATCTTGTTTACGTAAGTGTTGTCGAGTATCACAGCAACAATAAACCGAAAATACGACGGGACGAAATCAATATGTTTAACGTAGTAATATCACTTTAATGGCTTTGAGGCGGTGAATATCCCTTTTTCATGTAACATAAATAAGCAATCTGGCTTGAAGCGTCTCCAACGAGTACAAGGTACGGATATAACACAATTTTCTACGTTGAGGAAAATTGTAAAGCCCTAAATTTGTTGTTACTTCAATAAGGATAAATGAGATTTTACTCCACATTTAAACTTAACTTACAGCACAAGTTAATGGAAAATTGTAAAATAAAAATAAAAGATCTTGAAAATTAAGGTAAATTTTGGTACTTACTAGTTTTCGCTAAAAGCGAAAAGCAAATTTTCCCATATCTTTTTGTCGTGTAGACCTTGATTTTTATACACCTATACATAGGAGAATACCCTAGCTGCCGATAGCATCGTAAATAAGTCCAGTGGTACTCGTAACATCAAAGTTGAAATGTCTTTATTCGATATAGGCTTGATTTAAGCACTTATTGAACGTCAAAAGAAACTATATATGTTGCAGGCGTGTCACCAAACACTGTAGACCTGCAGTTACCTCACTTATCGCAGGAAACGTGTTATAATTTTAATTACGCCGATATTCCGTTAGACCGTTGCCAATTTTTACAGCAGAAACAGTACTGTCTTAGAGGTATTATAACACAGATATTATAACGAGGCACATTAAAAAAATATATTAAAAAAAAAGATTTGTTTATATTTATATTAATAGCTTCAACGCGAGCGAAGCCGCGGTTAACAGCTAGTATAATATAATTAATTCTATCAATGTTTAATGATTTGGGTGTAAATCCTTTTTCAGTTAGTATTTCTATAAAAAAAGCTTTCTTTTTATATAGCACACTAATATGTAGATAGAATAATGTAATCATGGAGCAATGTTTTTAACAACTAATAAACCGGCCAAGTGTGGACTCAGACTCGTGCACGAAGGGTTCCGTAACTTTATATACAAAATACGGCAAAAAATTCATGACTATTGTATGGGAGCTCCCACTTAAATATTTTTAGTATTTGTTGTTATAGCGGCAACAGAAATACATCATCTGTGAAAATTTCAACCCTGTAAATATTACGGTTCTTGAGATACAGTCTGGTGACAGACAGACAGACAGCGGAGTCTTATAAATAGGGTCCCGTTTTACCCTTTGGGTATGGAACCCTAGATCGTGCATTCGATTCCCACACGGGGCAACTATTTGTGTTACCCACAGATAACTGTTTCGGATCTGGGTGTTTGTCCACGTGCAATTTATGTATGTCAACTCCGTAAAACTCAGGATACTGTTATCCTATAGCCCTTACTATGTGTACTCACTATATTGTTTTGCTTACGATTCTCCCAGTGCCGTTATGGTACGTGTAATATATTTACTATAAGAAACTTGAAGACTGAGATCTACTGAAGTTAATTTTGTGATAGCTCAGGCATCTCCGATCGTAGGTTCACCAATTTCTGGGTTTCTCAAGCAGAATCGTCACCCGTCACGTTAGTGTTATTATGCTATTCATACCTATGTTATGTCAAATTCATGGTAGTATATACATTGTTGTTTCATTAATCTTACGTCTCAGAATAGCACATAGCTATCCCCAAATAAATAAGCCAACCCGGAATAACATTAGTTCTACAAAAGGTAACAGACTAATTGTATACATTCGGGGGATGAGACATCATATAATATATTTGATCCGTGAATGCTTTATTAAATACGAGAGCTTTTTAAGAGACATTTCCTTTCTTGCTTACCTTTCCGTGATACGGGCCTTTTGTGATTCATATATAATTAATAAGTATTTGAGAAATGATTGCTTTGGCTTATTAGACCTTTACCTGTAAATGAATTTGATAGTAAAGTTGTGTTACGAAAATCTATTGACGACCAATGAATGGACGGCCAGACGGAGGAACAATGAATAGTGACCACACCAAAGTCCAACTGGACCAGTATGAGGAAGCTTCCTTCGAAATATTAGGCCGGAAGTACCAGTGGCAACGACCGATCCTACAGAGAACGCGTGCGTGGCAGAAAACTCCACGAAAACGTGATGGTCGACTGCCAAAGATCAAGATGGCATGGACGGTATTTTCGAATCGATGCGAACTGAAAGTAGCTCTTGCGTACTGCATGTTTTTAAAACGGCCTTACAACAGGATAACGCTATCCTAAAGTAAGGGCAATGGTTTTAAAAGAAAAATAATAATCGTGAAGCACAATATGTGTGAAGTGTCAGTGATTTTATTTTTTACATCACAGTTCACAAAATTCGTAAACATTCGTTTCAGTATATATGTCTTATCTATGTTCGTAAATTTTCGATGTCAGCAGATTAAAAAAGCAGTAATGTCAAAATAGACATTTTAGTTTTATTTATTCATCTTGTGGAAGGTGTTGATATTATTAATTATTGAATTCATTCATTAAGCGATTATGATAATAATCGATAAATTAGATTATGTTGACTAGCTTCATTTTTCATTTTAACCTTGCAGCTTGAGATTCTGATTGAGAGGGCTGATTAATCACGTTTTTAAATAGAAAAGTATAATGCTTTTTTTCTCAACTTATTGAAATTTGGCCCTATGTTCTTTCAGTCACTAATTTGTTAATCACTTTGACCATATATTAATTTTACAATTTCCAACTACTTTCTACTGTACTTTTAAATAAACAAAAAATCAAAGGCTGGTTCAGTCAAATGTTAAAAACATTTTAATTTATATGTCAAATGACTTTGACTCCTAGACTCCTATGCAATCTTTTGGAATCTAACTTCACTAAAATCTTCGTTATTCATGTAGCAAAATACGAAGTAAAGTGTGAAGTGTAAAGTACGAAGAGTAAAGTGAATCAAAGAATTACCCAAATCTCACAGTTCAAATACAAATTAAATAATGCCACACTCGCAAATTGATAACAAGAACACTTTGACCAAGAACATTGAAAATATAAGAAATATCAAACGTAGCCAAAAATACGATGCCAAATCCAAACAAGTTTTAAAGAAGAGGGGAGCTAATAAATTGAAAACACAAGAAAACACTAGTATCAGCAGTTGTCACACACAGATGGACAGAGATGACGGAAATGTGGTAAATGAACAAAAACCCTTTGTCAGTTACACTCAAAAAAATTTAACGAATGAAGATTCTGAATCTTCGGAGAGGAGATTAATTAAACCTGATTGCGTAAACGCTTCCACCGTCAAGGTGCACCGTATTGATTTCACTCCCATAGTGGGTATAGATGATGACCCAGAGCTCTACAACAAGTGCCATGCTTATTGGAATCTAGTTCAAAACATAAGTCCAAACGTCTCCAATGAATGAACTTGTGCTCAGTTAAAACGGGATTAAATACAATAATGCGGCTTCATATTAATAATTATCATCTAATGGATATATAGGCAATAGTTTTGATATTTCACAATTTGTCAAGATCTAACAATAGAAACTTATTCTTTGGATAAGCATATACCTCATCGTATTAGTAACACATGATTATCTTCAAACATTCAATAGTGCTCAAGGCGATCTTGAAGTAAAGGTTTCATTTTCTCTTACTATTTTTTATTCTTTAGTTTTTATCTACTATCCAGCAGTACACCATAAAGACAATAACCGGTAATATTAAAGATTACGAATAAATATATTAATGACGAACCAATATTTTAACTCGATTGGGAAAGATATCCAACAATACATTAACACAATAAAAATCTTCGGAAATGCTCACTTTTTAAAGGGATAAAATAAAACTTGTTATTTTCACTAAGGAATTCCTCTATTTTATTGACTTCAATACATAAATAAGCAAAGCGTAAATACTGCTGACATTTTTCGATTAAAAGGTGGCAACGGATTTGGAAACCTACGGATGTTGTCCATTTTTTTTTATTAAATTCAAGACAAATAATGTTATATAAAAAAATGATAAATATTTAAAATCACTCGGTAAGTAATTACATTCATTTGAACTTATCTCAAAAAGTGCGTGATTTATACGCAACTCATTTATTTTACGCGCGATCATTCATAACTAACACGCACACAAGTTTGTGCACAGTAAAATTTAGGTATTTATGAATGACTACCGCATTGTCAACACGTTCTGTTTTTTAGGGAATACAATGGCATTTTTTTTTTGGTAAAAAACTTTTTTATTTCAATAAACGAATACTACCGAGTCTGAACCTCCTGTGTAAATTTGGGCACTTCTCAAAAAATCTCCCTGTACATAATGAACTGAAAGCATGTTTTCTACCTTTTCATAAAAAAAATGTGAACGAAAAAGGTATTGCCGGGATCATTTCTCAAAAGTTTCCAAAAATCTCCGTATCTATAGTACCATAAATATTGCACATCGACCTTTGGGGTATATTACCGCGAATACTCAACGCTATTTCCGTCTGAGAATCTCGCTCGTACACAGTCCTGCCGTCATCCAGCGCAGTTGCCTGTCATGGTGTCAATGTGTCAAGCGCGTTGTGATGAATATCGGTACATTACATCATTTAAGGGTTGCACGTCTGCTGTGAGTGACGCGGAATAATAGCAAGGCAGGCCCGCGCCATTGTCGAGCAGCGAGCTTTTCAATCGTTTCGCGAACCACCCGGGCATTGTTGCTACAACAATGACGTCATGACGGCATTCTAAATTAATTTTTGGAAACGGAGCTAACACGCCTACGGGATTGCGTGTTCGACGAGTACCACCGCATCTTAAAATAAACCTTCAAAACGAGGTTTAAACTCAAGACCTTGAGTTTAGATCCCGTTGCAGACCAACATATTGTTAAGTTACATTTTCTATTTCATGTCGTGACAGTACACCTGCATCCCTTGTACACCCATTTTTTTGGAAATAAATTATTATGATGAGGATATTTATTTATTTTCTGGTCTGGTGGGGTTTACAAATAAAAATAAACATAAATAAATATATTGCATATGTAAAATAAATATTACAAATAAAAATAAACATAGAGATATAAATATTGTATATAATACATACACAAATAGGATCCAACCGGACGGAAGCCCTCAGCAGGGGAGACTGACATCGAGAAGCACCGCCTTCTGCATTTATGCTAGGAGCGTTCCGTCTCGGAGTCCCAGTCGCCTCAGATTTTCGGAGATGCTGACTGGGATCAACCCATTTGCAGAGACGGCTTCGAAATGGACGCTGTCGCGTTCTTATGAAACGTCGAATTTTACATAAAAATTGAAATAAAAGTTCGCATTGTACCAAATGAAATAATAAGAGTCAATTCAAACATTATTAAACACAGAAAAAGAAATATAAAAATTAATTATGGTATGATAGGTAAATGTCATCCATGTAAATTTGATATTTCAGCCCTGTAGTCTCGGGCTCACTTACTTGATCTAAATTACAATTTGATATTGAATTTAGGTAGACAGATAGTAGAGCCAATATTGTTTAATATCTCACAATATGTTTAGGCTTTGCTTAGCAAGCCTACCTAAGATAAGGAGGACAAATATTTACCATCTAGTACAATTTAATTTAGTGTAGGATATTAAATTGAAAATTAAACATAACTTGAACATAATATGATTGAAACTGTGGTTAGTGCCGCCGTATTACATGTTGTTATAACTTATCAAATATCCTATAACAACAAAAATACTGCAAAATAATGGATCAAATAGAAAAATCGTGATCGTATATCCCATAGTTTTTTTTAAAATAGAACGCTCATTTACATATAGTATGTTATGAGTAGATTAGTAACGCTTATTACAAATCTGAAAAGAGAGTTCTGTCATAGTAGTTAAAGTTAAATGAAAAAAATAATTTCATAACTGAAAAATAACAAAGTTTAAAATTCTAACATTTTTCGGTTTCGTTTAAACCGATTATTAGATTGCTCCTTTTTTATCATCAATGCCATATCGTCAACACCTGAAGAATATACCCGGATTTTTATTACCGTACAGGAAGGAGGAAGGCGCCGTATTTCAGCTGAAACAGTACGAGTATCGTTATCTAAGGTCCCAAGAGTACTCACTATTTCGATTCTGCGATGACTTCGTGAATCTGATATTAAGATTTATAGGACAAATGGCCCCAAACTTCCCAGAGAACATCGAGTTGTCGGGTTACGGTTTTGTCGAGAGCAAACGCACGTCCAATGGACTGTTGAAATTCTGTCTAGGGTGATGTTTCTGGATGACTTCAAATTAGAGATCAAACAATCTCACATTAGACGAGAATTTAGACGATACGTATAATAAAGCGTGTTTTGGAAAAAAGGTACCCTGCGGTTTTTTTTTTTTTTTTTAATGTGAGAAGGTGGTAAACGAACTGGTGATTTACCTGATGTTAAAAGATAACCGCCGCCCATGAACATTTACAACACCCATAGGGTTGCAGATGTGTTGTTATCTTATTAGTATCGTGATTCCTCCCGCCCCTTTCCATCATCGGACAACTAGACGTTCTGCGGGGCTTCACCCTTTTGCTGTCGACGTTCCACGCACTAGAACAAAGAGATTCGCATCGTCATTTATCATCCGTACGGCTAAGGAATGGAACAACCTGCCGGCGTCGGTCTTCCCGTCCGATTATAACGTAGGCGTCTTCGAGACAAGAGTGAATAGGCTTTTACTGAGCTAGCGCGCTTACCATCCACGGCTGCATCGCCACTTACCATCAGATGGGATGGCAGTCAAGCGCTAGCGCAGAATTAGTCAGTTCACGGTAGGTCGTGGTAAAAAAACAAAGTGTTTCGGGCCCTAACTTAAAGAATGATGTGGAATATCTTCAGAGAGTGACAGACGAAACGCAGAATTATAACAGTTCTAGTTTCTAGAATATACGGCGTAGGGTTTTATTTTAGGGTTCCGTACTCAAAGGGTAAATCGAGACCACATTATTAAGTCTCCACTATCCATCTGTATATATATATAGATATATAACGATTTAAAAAAGTATATATATATATATGTGTGTGTATATGCTTTTTTTTAAATATAAAATGTTTAAAAAAATATTTATTTAAGGGCTTCAACGCGAGCGAAGCCTCGGGTAAAAGCTAGTATTGTAATAACAGTAAAAACAGTAACCATAGTACTTGGATGTTTTTCTTTAACATTTACCAACTGTTTACGTAAAAACAGTATACGTACTTGACGTCATTGTTACGTTTTTAGGGTAGGTAGTGAAGTTTTTTACAGAGAATTTATATTTTATACATCTTTTTGATATCATTGGCTCTCATCACATCCTGGGTTGACTGGTAGAGTATGCCTTTGGGCATTATCCGCCCTTTGTCACCTTTTTCTTAAGACTGGGAATAAAGATTAAAATAAAATGTAGGTATTTTGTTAGTGTTTATAATCAACGGCAATACAAATGACAACAATCGTTTTAAATAAACCATATAATCTGATGAAAAATTTGAGTAATATATTTACGAAACCAACTCCGCACACTCTCTTAATATTTACTTCTCAGCTCATAAATTTAAATTTGAATTGTAATGAATCTGTAATTTTACCAGAGTCCTTGAATCGAGTTCCCGTGTCTGCCATTTACTCTCTTAATTATACTTAACTGTTGGCTAATTGCTAATGCTTTATAACGTATTTTGAAGATTTCTTGTCCTCTGAATCAGCCCACTCTAAACTATATCCAGATATAAGCTCGAGTCATGTATTAGTATCATGTATAGTGGTGTCGGAATGAACTAATATTATCCTTTAAACGAGCAATTCTTGGATATATATATATATATATATATATATATATATATACTTACATTCACATTTATGATATTAAGAAGGGATTTCTAAGTAGAAGATATTATATTGAGGAGGGTGGCGTAAATATAACTTGTAATAAGTTCTGACATGAACATTCGATAGAATTGTGTAAGGATCGCTAAAAGTAGAAAGCGGAAAGTGTCTTTCAAGCCTCAGTGTATTTCTACTTCAAAAAAGGGCAAAGCTCATGATTCGGTTGTACATTTTTGTACAAGTTATATTTTCTTTTGGCGCGGTTGGAATAGTTATGAGAGTAAAGTTATTACGATGTGCACGTACAGCACACAATAAACAAAGCAAGTTATTATTTGCATTTCATGTCTTTACGTTAAAGAAGTAGATATAACTTCTTACCTGCGTTCATAAGTACACATATAACGTATGTTTTTATTTTTCTGTTTGTTATTTATTTTATTTTTTATGTGAAAAAGTTACAAACGAGCTGGTGGTTCACCTGACGTTAAGTAATCACCGTCGCCCTTGGACTTCAACCTTACGGGTGTTGCACATGCGTTGCCACCTTTAAATAACGCGGGCCCCGGCTACCTCACTCCCCACACGAAACGCAGAAGTGTAACATTTCTACTTTACGCCGGTCTTCTGTGAGGTCGTGGTAATTATCCGGACGGACCTGCCCAATCGTGCAACAGTGAAAACTGTTGCGTGGCCCTATCAGAATTGTTACCTCAGAACTCCGTCATTTATGAACCGATTTTAAAATTTATTTTTGCTTTGGGTTTGGTTTGGCTGATGTGGCCACCTGTTAAATGATTAATTTAATTAATATTGAACAAAATCAAATAGAAAATGTATTCTGAGGTTAGTTCTGTAAATAATGAGTACTAGTGTATGTACTTATGTAATTTATTTCAACAGAGTATATATAAGATAAAAACTTCTAAAGTAACCAACTTTCTACACTCGCATGGCTTAAGTTGAAGCTACCTTGTTAATTTTACTTCGTAGTCAAGTCCATAGATTACAATTAACCACTAGTTTTACGTAAAGCTTAATATTGGTTTAAGTGTCTAGTGATAAATATTTATTGTTGTATACACATGTTTTTGCCTACAATAACGTTATTATACTCCCTACATAGTTTCATTTAGTGATGTGAAGTATTCGTTAGAAAATACATTATCTGGCAAGCATTGGTGAAATCAGTAGACACGTCTGATGTAAAATTAAAGGGAATAAATAAAAATATTCTAGCGAACCATAAACACGTCCAAAAAATATGTTATTGCGTTGCTGAGGCTAGGCTGCGGAGTGAAATGGAATAGTATGCTCATCAAAATAGTCAAAAAACAGCGATGATCAACAGTAACGGAACGATAGAAATGAATTCCTTTTGCAAAATGTGTCAAAATTTCAGATAAAACATTTCCCAAGATGGCGATAACTAAAATGTGGAAGCTGAAATGCATAGATAAACAATAGAAGCTGAATAACCGAGCTTTCCTCGTTCTTTTTGTGCTCACAATAGAAGAAATTTGAAAACGTAAGGAAAAAAGTTAAAAAAATCATCTACACTCGAACCGAAGTCTTCTGGTTTCGGAACCGTCTGTCTGATTTCCCACCTGAACTGTTATAACAGAATAACGTATATTATATAATAACGTACCTATACAATATAGTATTTATATAACAAAATAAAATAGGTTGTATATTGTAACTTTGTAGATAGTGGCGAATTTACCTTCGTATCTAAATGATATTTTAGCAGTACTTGTATCAGTTTCTAATTGGCAGAAAACACGGATGCAATGACATTTTCTAAAAATGAAATCCCACAAAACCCACTGCATACTTGAAAATCGTTGGAGCAGTTTCTGAGACTCAGATTACATATACATATACAAGAATTGCTCGTTTTAACGTATACCATCGTTTGCGTAGCGGATGAACAACGTCGGCTGCTGCATAACATGTCATGGGTACAATTCCCACGGTTCAAATATTAGGTTGACAACGCATCTGTAACCCTCGAGTGTAGCAGATGTCCATGGGCGGCGGTATTCACTTAACATCAGGTGAACCGCCTGCTCGCTTGACAACTTTTAACATAAAAAAAATGACCTATATACAGATAATTGTTTCGAGATTGCGTATTTCTGTATGTGGAATTTATGTTTTTGTAAATGCACACATGCTACAGTAAGTACCACGACGTCACAGAAGACGGGCGTAAAGTAAAAATGTTACACTTCTGCGTTTCATCTGTTGAGTGAAACAGCCGGGGCCCACTGTAATTAAAGGTAGCTCTTCTGCAACCTATAGGGTGTTGCAAATCTCCATGGGCGGCGGATATCACTTAACATCAGGTGAACCACAAGCTCATTTGCCACTTTATCACATAAAAAAAGCTAAATACTGCAAAATAGAATAATAAAATGTTTAAGTGGAGCTCCCATACAACATATATGATTTTTGCCGTTTTTGCTGGTAATGGTACGGAACCCTTCGTGTTCGAGTCCGACTCGCACTTGACCGGTATTGAGAAAGTGACAGGCAAGTCGGTGGTCCACTTGATGTAATCCAGGTCTTGAATAAGTATTTAAGGTAAGAAAGAATTTAGTCATGCCTCATCAGCGTCGCATTAAAAATTATTAGAACATGGGTATTTTAAATCTAATAATAAAGTCCATAGTAAAGTTGATAAAGTCCATTCTAAACATACAGTGTACCTACAATAAACTCGCCTTATAAAACTTAACACGATCGACACGTCTTCTCATGGGGGAGTTTCGAGCGCAAATGAAATTGTCGCAACGGTGGCGCTTGCGGAAATGCAAGTAAACCTAATTAGCCTCTCCCCGTCCAATAATTATTGGAAATTGACGGGAGCCCAACGTCGCTCCAACTAATTTGTGTTAAGTAATATTATTAACGCTCAAATTTACCATCTAGGTCAAGTTTGCTACTCGGAGAAGTCATTCTAAAGAAAACATTAACATTAAATATAAAATTAATTACTGCAGGAAAATTCGCGAAATTAACAGATTCTTTGGTGTTACCAATTTTTACCTCTGAAGTAATTCTTTGAGAGTCTGTTGTTAAAAAAATATCTCTTTAAACTGTATTCAGACGCGAAGTAGGTAGAGATAGAAGAAATATAAGAAATAGAAAGATAATAAAAAGAGAGAGAGCGGGAAACCTGTAACTTAACGTATTTATTTTGTTGTACGCTACATTTCTATTTATCTGACTTTTTTGTTAGTTGACTTAGTTATTTTTCGCGTCTTTTTTAGATAGTGATACATAATACATCGTTTGAAATAAAATTAAATGATATATGAGCAATTCCTCCGGCTTGATTAAGCACACATTTTGTAGAGTGGCTATCCTTTAGTAAATCCAGTCGGGACCTTGATATTCACGGTCGGCGCACGGTGAAGGATCGACCAGCAAATGGTCACCGAATTGTTCGACGGCTGCTAACTTGCGAAGAAGTTGACCCCGTAAGGCTGCCAACTTGCTAAGTGAATGCATATGCTCGGTGATCGACTCCTCGTGATAAATGAGCGAAGACCCCTAATGAGAACGCACTGATTTAACGGACCTCAGCTAACAAATGAAACGTTTATATATACGCGTATAAAAACGTTCTTACAAACGTTTTCCCACTGCGGAGTGTTGGCGGCTTTGTCCTGTTCCGCCACTATGTGGCTCCAATTGTGATGAGTTTCGGTTCATTAAATCATCGGTCACACTCGCACGTGCCTGCGAGTGACGTGGAATAATACGAAAGCGAACCCTTTGTTGAATGGGAAACCTTTTATTTATTGTATTACACATTTTTGCTTCTTTAACAATAGCGCATCGAAGACACTCTATTTTTTAGATTGATTGAAGCCACGTCTGGCAGTCATGATCGACAAGTGACACACCTTCAACCGTCAACCTTTAAAGTAATTTATCACGGGGAGTGTTCCGAGGGATTGTTTGGATTGATCCCGGCGGCTGAATTTCACCATAGGACATCGTGCCAAAACCAAAAATTTCATCCACTTTAGATTACACTTAGATTAGATTTTCAAGGCATTTCCTGCCTCGCACAACCACTCTGTGGAACCAGCTGCCGTCGGCGGTCTTTCCGAACCGTTACGACCTGGGAACCTGGAAGAAGAGAGCGTACTCTTTCCTAAAAGGCCGGCAACGCATTTGTAAGCCCTCTGGTGTTGCATGTGTCCATGGGCGGGGTTGTTCACTTACCATCAGGAGAGCCTCCTGCTCGTTCGCCGCTTTTTTTCCATAAAAAAAAAAAACTTTAATCCGGATGCCGACGCACGCAGTGTTTTTAACTAGATTTTTGGCCAATTTTGCATAACATTAGTGGTGCAGAGACGCATCGTAAGTATCTGACTTGTAGCTGCGCGTGGCAGCTAAAGCAACCACAGTAAAGTATATTAAATGAAAATACTTTACGGATTTTATCGCGTTTTTTTTTATTTTAATTTAAATTCCCGACGTTTCGAACCCTTTCCAGCGTTCATGGTCACGGGACAGACTAAGTTGTTAGACGTCTTGATGTCATAGTTAACCCCGGCTACCGTCAATTATTTTGTTTATTTTTATTCCGATCCACGCAGAAGGAGCTTATGGTATCTTGAGGTCTGGCAGTGTTGGTGTGCTTGGATTTAATTTTATAAATTATGGGATCCCAAGCAGATGATAAACTCCAACCATCTTCTCTATTGAAATTAGGATGTTTCTTTATTTCAATAGCCTCGCGGATCATCCTTGGAAGGAATCGGTGTTCTTTTGCGAGGATTTTCGGTTGATCAAATCTAATGTAGTGGTTGGGGCGGTCTAAAATATGATCACAAACTGCAGACTTCTTCAACCGTCGGTGCTTCACGTCAGCTATGTGTTCTTTAATTCTGGTTTTAATTGATCGTTTTGTTTGTCCTATGTAAGAGAGCCCACAATCGCAGTCAAGCTTGTACACTCCTGGATCTTGTAGAGGGATATTACACTTGACAGATGGTAAAAATTGACTTATCTTCTTCGGTGGCTTGAATATGTTTTAATTGAAGCACGCTTCAAGATATAGCCAATCTTGTCAGTGACTCCTCTGACATATGGCAATACAGCAGGCACTCGCTCGACTGTGGCCGGTTTCACTCGGTCACTGTGACGCAGGCGCGGGATTTGGAGCTTGTTGTCACGCAGCACTTGCTTGACATTGTGTAGCTCAGCGGCCAGGTGTTCCTTGTCACAGATCCCTCGTGCTCTCTGTAACAAACATTTACCAACAGTAGCTAACTGTGAAGGGTGGTGGTGAGAATCACCATTTAAATATTTATTTGTATGGGTCTCCTTTCTATACACAGTATGGCTCAAGGTGTTGTCAAGATTTCGGATGACTAATACATCTAGAAAGGCTAAGGAGTTACATGTCTCTAATTCCATAGTGAATGTAATTTTAGTGTGTAAGGAATTGAGGTGGTTTAGAAATGCATTTACTTTGTCTGATGGTAAAATTGTGAAAGTATCATCTACATACCGCTTGTAAAATGTAGGTTGAACGGGTGCTGTTTGAAGGGCCTTCTCCTCAAAGTCTTTCATAAATATGTCTGCGACAATGGGAGATACTGGGCAGCCCATTGCTACACCATCTAACTGTATGTAGAATTCTTCCTTCCACAATAGATAGCCAGATGTGAGGCAATGTTTGAGCAGTAATGCATATTCTATAGGCATGTTGTTCTCCTTAAGCTTTCTAGTAACTATTGAAATACAACCTTCTATAGGTAAGCATGTAAATAAAGACTGTATGTCAAAGCTAACCATAGTTTCATTGTCAGCAAGATGTAGGTGGTTAATCTCACTGACAAAATGGTATGAATCTTTAGTGTACGCCTTTGTATGTCCTCTGAGTGGTGAGAGGATCTTAACAAGATGTTGGGCCAGTCTATAAGTTGGTGAGTCGATCTGGCTGACAATTGGGCGTAATGGAGCATTGGTTTTGTGAATTTTAGGTAACCCATACAATTTTGGGGGTTTTGCACAAGAAGGTATTATCGAATTGACGTCCAGACTCAATTTTTCGGAGTGTTTCTTTATGAGTTCGCTAGTTAATTTAAGTGTTTTTTGTTGTGGGGTCTGTTTTGACCTTTTTATATGTACTTTCATCCGACAAAAGTTCTTTAATTTTTAAATTGTAGTCTGACGTATCCATAACAACCGTAGCGTTACCTTTGTCCGCGCGGAGGATCGTTAAATCTGTATTGTTGCGTAGGTTATTTAACGCGTTTAGTTCACGTTTAGGGAGATTTAGTTTCGGCACTGAACTGCGACGCAACGTAGACGATATGTCTTGGCGTATGGCCTCCGAATCTTCCTTACCGATATTATTTTTATACAGACAGTCCTCTACACTGCAGATAATTTGCTCGTACGGGACTTTTCGCGGCGTTATTGCGAAATTCAAACCTTTCGATAATACTTCTAGAGTTGGTTCGTCCAGCGATTGTTTTGACAGATTATAGACGGCGCGTAATCTATTGTCTGTAGTCTCGGTCAAAGATCGCGTACCGTTCGGTCGTTTGACATTTGATTTGGTGGATAGTTTTTCAAATTTTTGTAACTGTTTGTTTTTGCATTCATTGTATTTTGATGTTTCACGCCTATTTAAAGTATTCATGCAATTATTAAAATCAAGTGTTGTTAAAATTACTTTTAAATCACTGGTCAAATTATCTATGGTTTTATTGATGACGAATAGATCGGATCGATTTTGACGAATCACCGTTCGTAACAATTTTATACTCGCCTGGTTTCGGAATAAAAATAAACAAAATAATTGACGGTAGCCGGGGTTAACTATGACATCAAGACGTCTAACAACTTAGTCTGTCCCATGACCATGAACGCTGGAAAGGGTTCGAAACGTCGGGAATTTAAATGAAAATAAAAAAAAAACGCAAAAAAACGCGATAAAATCCGTAAAGTAGTTTCATTTAATATGTATAATATTCGCGTAAAATCAAGAAAACAACACAGTAAAGTTAATACCTTTACTATGGTAGCGTCACGCAATAGTTTCGGCCCTGGCACGAATGGGCAGGTCCGACCGGGTAAGTACCACGACCTCACAGTAGACCGGCGTGAAGTAGAAGTGTTATACTCCTGCGTTACGTCTGATGAGTGAGGTACCTGGAGCCCACTTTGTTATTAAGTGGTAACGCATCTGCTACCCTACGGGTGTTACAATTAGGCGGTGGTTATCACTTAGCATCAGGTGCACCGCCGGCTCACATACCACTAAAATAAATTAACGAAAGGCGTGGCTACATCCAAGGCAGTACAAAAGAATGGGATAAGAACTTGCGATCTTATCCCTAGCCACCTACCAATTTACATTGGTATATCGATACGCAAAATTCTAAAAGGTATCCGGTTAAAAATGTTGTCCTTATAGAGGCAACGGAGAAAAAACCAGCCAAATGCGAGTCGGACTCGGGCACGAAGGGTTCCGCTATCTATAAATATGGCAAAAAAAAAAATAAGGTCCTTTAAATGGGAGTCCCACTTATATATTTTTAATTCTGTTCTTCAGTATTCATTCTTATAGCGGCAAAAGAAATGCATCATCTGTGAAAATTTCAACTGTATAACTATTACGGTTCCTTAGACACAGCCTGGTGAAAGAAAAACAAACAGACAGAAAGTGAAGTCTTAGTAATAGGGCCTACTTTTACCCTTTGCGTACGGAACCCTAAAAAGTTTCCTAATTAATTAAATTACGCGACACCCACGCGATGAACAGATGGGAAGCGTTACCCATAGTATTGCCTCATTATTAAGCAATAATTCACAATTAGTGCTTTATAACGGCTGGCAATGTTTTTCAATTAGTTCGCCGATACTTTTAAGCGTTTAAGCCAATGCTTACAGCAGAGGTGGCGTCTGACGATGTTGATTAAAATATGAAGGAACATGTAGATTTTACGTGTTTACGTGAACACTATACATTGTCAAGAAAAGCAATTTTACTTATTTCATCGCGTTTAAACAGTTAACAGAGCTGATGACACATGACATTACGGTGGTAGGGCCACGCAGCAGCCTCGGCTGTTGCACAAATGGGCAGGCCCGTCCGGGTAAGTACCAGGACCTCACAGAAGACCAGCGTAAAGTGGAAGTATGACAAATACTTTCGCCTTTCGTCTGGTGAGTGAGGTAACCCGTGCCCAATTTTCAAAAGGTTGTCAACGCATCAGTAACCCTCGGGTGTAGCAGATGTCCATGGGCGGCGGTATTCACTTACCATCAGATAAGTTGGCAACTTTTCACATAAAAAATAAAAATGACCAAATACTTAAAGGATAAAGGTCTATACAATCTATGGAAGTAAATTGCAAACATGAATATAATTGCTCTACGATATTGAACTTTGCAAAAGTATTCAGAGTATAGAAAGTAATCGAGATTAAAACATTAATTAATATATTTAAAACAATAAAAAATTGGATCGAATACAAATTACAGTGAATTATTCTCATTAATAATTAGTACCCGGAGGTTTGTTTTTTTTTTTTTTGGTAAATCGTGTATTTTGGAAATTACATTTAGATACAAATTACTGAGTAATGAAATATGCATAATATTTTTCGATCTTACCGACGTAATGATAAGAAAATATGAACTGATGTTTTTCACAAAAGAAAGAACTTTAAAAAAAAAGGGAAAAAAATAACAAATCGACAAAAAATTTAAAATAAAGAAAGCAATGATCTGGAATCGAAAAAAAAGTAAAAAAATAAATGTTTAAATGATCGTGACGCGAGAACCACGGCCATCTGTTTTGGGGCCGCCCGATTACCGACCGAGCTATTTTGACATTTTCTATTGCGGCGAAATTTACCGTCATATTCGAATTATATTTTTCATTCCCTGAAAACAGGGATAAAAGGACATTTTCTAAAAATGAAACCTAGCTAGATCGATTTTTCGCACTCGAATCTATGCACATACTAAATTTCATGAAAATCGCTGGAGCCGTTTCCGAGATTCCGATTATATATATATATATTTCTTATCAAAACTTTACCTTAAATAATTTATGATTGTATTTAAGCCAATTGCATTTTAAAGGGGCAACATTGATTACTAGTAGACTGATTTAAAAAGCCGATATAACGTTATAACGTTCTCGACGTTATATCGGCTTTTTTTTAATCAGTCTACTATTACTATACCCCCATGGTTTAATAAACAAGCGCGCTTTGTTAATATTCAAGATATATATGGGTTATTAATCAAAGATTAATAAAGACATTAGCATTGTACATAATGAAAATGCTGTTGGAAACTGCTGTTGAAGACAATACGGTATCATTAAAACACAACACACACGCACGCACGCACGCACGCACTTAATAACAATTTAAAAGGAATTTACATAAATTACGAAACACGAAAGAAGGACAATAAAGTTGATATCACTCGAACCGTCTATTCCATTATCACTGATAATGGCGCACGTAAAGAAACTACTTGACCTAATTGACTAATCTATTGGAATCTAAAGTACAAGATGTGAATAGGGTATAGAGAACAGAACATAGGGCAGAATTCCGCTCAATTGTTCTCTTAATTGAAAAAAAAAATACATCGCTTAATGTGTGTTTAGTTTAAACCTTATATGCGTTGGTATAATAGTTTCCTTTAAGTGCGTTCGTTATAATAAAAGTTAACTGCACTATTTTTTTTTTTTTTTCACAAAATTGATACGATAAGGATATGCCGTGATAGCCAGTTTTAATTAAATTATGATAGTTTTAATTAAATATACTCGACTAAACTGAGTTCGATCCTCGGTGCCGCCACACAAGAAAATGTTAATTTTTAGTGCTGACTCACCACATGATCAGCGGTGAAAAAAAATACAGACGGATAATAATACATACAACATAGAAAACAACACGTCCTTCTCCTCGCGAGAGCGAGTATTCGTAAGTGTAATACATCACTACGTTAAGGATGGCAACAAGTTATCGAACAAAAAGGCTCAAATAAATATAATGTAGACGTATTGTTTTTTCAATATTAATTATGATTGTAGATAAGTATTTATTTTTTTCATTCATTTAGCTAACCCACACCTTTATTCCTAAATTAACGTTAAAGTTGCCTGGAAGAAATTACTCTTAGTAATAAGGCCGCCCATTGTACCCATCACTTCTACATTACGTTTTATTTATTATTTTTGGTGTGCAATAAAGTATATTCATTCATTCATTCATTCATTCATTCATTCATTCATTCATTCATTGACGCTTTGTCTACAAACTCGAGACATCACATTTACTACACTTTTTCCTCGACATTTATTGCCATAAATAACGGTCGCTCAATTATTATTCCATAACTTGTTTCACTTATACAACTGTTTGTACTTTCGATGAAATTGTGATTACGTTAAATTTTCCAAATCACAGCTTAGAAACGATCCTATATCTTACTATACAAAAGAATTGAGGAATAGAGCATTTAACTCAGTAAGCAAACTTACGCGACTGTAACGATTTATTCTGCAAAATTGTTAGCAATATTACATTGCAAAATCATTTGTAATAATGCTAATAATTTTATGAATCAATTCCAATTTTCTTATCGTGCAATTTCGTGGAACGCAACTCTTAAACAAAAACTAGTATTTTGTAGGTGGTAATGGAACGAAATTTTCCTTGGAGCATCAAAAGAGAATGCGACGCTTCCCGACCCACAAAGGGTTGTCGCTCCAAACGCAATTACAGCTTGCTAACGGTCACGGTAACTAGTTTAACCGCTTTGCAGTGCCGGACACTTGTCGGACAGTTGCAGGAATTGCCGGTCACTCTCGCCTTTACCAATTGACAGGGGGATTCCATTTGCATTTTTTCTCTTACCCGGGTACGTATTTTAGGAACTTTTATTAACATGTTACTTAGTTATATAGTAGTAACAATTACTATTGCCATCAGGTGAACATTGTACCCGTTTACCATCCTTTTGAAAGTAAAAATTTAAAAGGAAAGATAAACGAACTGAAATCATTTTCATAAATGGCGGTCCGTCCAGTAAGACCAGCGTGAAGTGGTCACCAAATGAAAAGCAAAAGTTTAATACTTTTCATTTGGTGAGTGAGCTAACTGGGATCCGCTTTATCAAAACTTGACAACGCGCAAATGCGTTACGGTGTTGCAAATAACAATGGGCGGCGGTTATCACTTAACATTATAGTAACTGGAGGACCGAGCTTTGCTCGTTTTTTTTTTTTTGTTGTTAAATAGTGTATTTTGGAAATTAAAAAAAAATAAAGATAGAAATGATGAATGATAAATTTCTGGTATGGAAAAAAAGTAAAAAAAATAGATGTGTAAATAATCGTGAAACGAACCGCGGCCTTCTGTTTCGGGGCCGCCCAATCGCACATACAATTTTATGAAAATAGCTGGAGCCGTTTCCGAGATTCCGATTATATATATATACAAGAATTGCTCGTTTAAAGGTATTAGATGATATCTCTCATGCCACCTTTTAACATAAAAAAATTATGTTGCTTATACTTTTTTGATATATGATCACCAAAAAACTAAATTGATATGACTTTCAAAGTGTATGGACATTAAGTGGGAGGACAGAATCCTTATGTAAAAATATAAAAGACATTAAAAGTACACGCAGAGTAGGTACTAGTTCTTTGAAATGTACATGACCTCCTCTGCAGCAGACGCTAAGCTTAATCGTTTCGAATCGCATTAACAGCGTTATGGTCTATAAAATTTTGTAATAAAATCCTTAACAGACTTTTCTTGCGTCTGGTGTAGAGCTAGAGCTAGCTAGCTGAGGGCTTCTAAGAATTTTTGTTCAGCATTTACTTTTATTAATGTGTTAGGTAAATGTTAAAGACATTTTCATTTCAAATTATTAATTTGAAGCTTGCTTAGACTTGTGAAAGACTTGCGATCTTACTTTACTTTACTTTAAGTCCGTTAAAAGGCGATCTTGATTCGCCGTGGAATCAATTAGTTCTTTTGTTTATTACTCATAGTCAATGTGTGTAGCTAGTACATGTTTATCAGGAATGCCAACACTGTAACCACTCTAGTAGGGTTAACCTAGTGTGACGTGTCTATTTTCGTACTACCATAACATTATATCTTTGAGTGAGAAGGTTATGTTATGTGTATGTCAAACCTTCCGTCCATGGACTTTGTCATGCGTTGCCATCCCTTAAAACTGTGAGCCCTGTTATCAGTAGACTGGTATGGTCTTCGGTTATGGTCATCGGTCTTCTGTGACGCCGTGATACTTTCCCGATCGAGCCTGCATATTCATGCGATGCTGCTGCGTGCCCTACCACGGAAAATAACCGGTCAAGTGCGAGTCGAATTCGTGCGCCGAGGGTCCCGTACCTGCCCATTATACCGCCATAATAAAATTGTTTTTAACTTTTTATGGCCTTAGGTGCTGCTAAGTTAACTTTCGGACGATATTTAATTAGTTAAAATTATTGTTCTCTTATTTTACAGGGACCTCGGTGTAACTAGATGGCGTTAAAAGATTCAAAAATAAAAACGTTATTAGATTAGAACAGAAAGGACGAATGAGCCGATTTTTTTATCATAAAAATGTTTTAGTGACAAATTTTATTGAACATATCTATTGATTATAACCTCGCAAGTCGCTTGTTCATACCCTTTGATCTAGAAATTATTCCTTATTTATTTAATGGAAAAAAAATATTTTTGTCAATTTAACTTATTAACTTTAGCCGTTCTTAATTTCCTCAAGAACATTTAGCTATTACGTAAGAGGGAACCAAATGCGCTTACGTACAAGCCCACACTTTTTAATATCATTGTGAGTAGTTTAAATCAATGAAAACGAGTAATAGATACGTTGTAATCTTGTCATTGTTTGTAAAAACGTCCATTTTTCTATGTGCTAAGATAATTATTGGCATAATCAAATCTGCCATCAAAGCCAGTCTGAAACCACAGCTAATGCCAATGAATGTCGCAGATGTCGCATTCTCTCAGATATTGTTAGCATTGCTCTTGAATTCCGTTGCTCCATTCAATTAGCCGAAGGAATGTGATTGCATTCCGCACAGACGTGACATTTCGGTGAACATTCTGACTAAATCGCAGAGTTGTTGAAACTTCGCTCTAGAACAGCGTATCCCAAGCAACTGTCTTTGTTCTATTAAAATCAAACCAATTTATATTCTCTGCTTTAGTAATATATATTCATAATGCAAACCGCATACAAACAAACATTCAACGTCCATTTTAAAGTAAACTGTGTTTACTTTAAAATGGAAAATTTTGGTGGATAAACAGATATTGGCCTTGAAGATAGTTTCGATACCCAATGACGCCGAGTGGTTGAAATTCGACCATAACTAATTTAAATTACAAGTTTGAACAATATTAATTTATTCTCAAATACAATACACAATAAACAAAATAGTATACATACATACGCGTGTGTGTCAAAAACATGGTAGTGTGTGTAATGTTTTCTATATTGATTTATTGTATTTTCATGCATAATAAAAAAAAATATTAGAAGAAGAAGAAGAAGAAGAAGAAACGTTTATTCACGGTCTAAGCACAAATAGATACATAGAACACTTAAAAATAATAATGTAACTACACATTATATAAAATAATATTAGAATAACTTAAAATAAATGTAAACATAACAAAAAAAACTAAAAATAATAATAATAATAAGTGAAGGTCTGTGTAGCAGCATAAGACCGTGAAACGGACGGGACTCTGTTAAAGTCGAGATACATCTTGTATCTTGTATTAACTGATGTTTTTGCTTTCAGTCCCGAGACTATTAAAGCTTCATCGGACGCAGAACCGGTGGGCTAGCCAGAACCCACGGGTTTGGACCCTCCGCTATGGGTAGGGTCGCGCATGTGCTCATGCGTGCGTTTAACTACTATGGTGTGTCATCTAAGGGCCGTCGAGGTCGCCGGTTCGGACCGAGACCCCGACGGCCGTCGACTGTGCATTTAGCTAATCGGTGGCTGGGAGCGGTGAGAACCGCCACGGAACGCGGGTGTACCTTGTGTACGCGTTGTGTGGGTCTCGCCGTGCTCGGAGGCGAGGGCGAACTGGTGTGATTGTTGTTACACTAACTGTGGGTGTAGTGTTATCCGGCGGGACCCCCGGCGGTGGGTCCATCGTGTCTAAGTCCTCTTCGTCGACCGGGTCGATGAGGACGTTTCGCGGGCGACGTTTGTTTACGTTCGCGTTTGTGTCCGGTTGGTAGTTTGCTGCGCTTACCACCAGAGGGTTGGGATGATGCTGGGCTCTATCGAAGAACCGTTTTGTCAAATCTTTAAAATGAGCGCGAATCGTCGGGAGTCTGCAATCGCTGTGCAGGTCGACGTTGCGCTGATACCATTGCGCACCGGTTGCGCGGCGGATAAACTTACTTTGAACTACTTGCAATTCGTCAATGCGCGTAGGATTTATATGTGCGAAGATCATGCATGCGTAGGACATTATTGGCCTTACGCAAGCTTTATATAACAGTAATTTGTGCCTTAAGGGCATTTTACTATGCTTATTCGTTAAATTGTGTAGCCGGCCGGAGACGAACGCGGCTTTATTTCGGACTTGATTGATGTGCGTAGTGAAAGTCATACGCGAGTCGAAAGTGACTCCTAAATATTTGACCGTTTTCTCCCAGGGGAGAGTTTGGCCATATAGTGATATTTGCCCCAACTTTCTGTACTGGCGAGGACCTTTGTAACGGTGTGGCGGATGGGGGTTGGGGGTGCTACGGGTGAAGTGAATCGCCACACTTTTTTCTGGATTAATATCGATTCTCCATTTGCGGAACCAATCGCCGAGGCGGTCGGCGGCGCTTTGGAGTCGAGTCGTTAATTGACTAAGGTTGCGATCTGAGTAAAAGAGCGCCGTGTCATCCGCGAAAAGCGCGAGATTGACGTGGGGGTCTCTAGGTATGTCGCTCGTGTAGAGCGTAAATAACAAGGGTGAGAGGCAGGAGCCTTGTGGTACGCCGGCCGTGAGGCGGCGGCTTGTGGAGAGGGTGCCCTCGACTCGATATCGAAAAGAGCGGTTCAACAAAAAGGCCCGGATGGTGTGTACGAGCCTATCTGGCACTTTGAGTGGGTACAGCTTGTAAAGCAAGCCGTTGTGCCAGACTTTGTCGAAGGCTTTTGCGACATCGAAGAAGAGAGCCCCTGTACTGATGTGTTTGGGGTGGTTAAGGCCTTTTAGGATGTGCTTAGGGCGTTAAGGCCGTTAGGCGGTATAACTGATCTGGACAAGAGTGTCTAGCTCGAAAGCCGAATTGTTCCCACGGCAGAAGGCCGTTGGAAAATACGTGCTCTTTGAGCCTGTTTAACAATAGCCGCTCGTAGAGCTTCCCCAGACAACTGAGGAGGCTGATGGGACGATAGCTAGAGGGCTTATTGGCTGGTTTATTCGGCTTGCGAATGCCGATAACCGTGGCTTGCTTCCAGTCGTCCGGAAAGGAGCAACTGGAGAGAAGCGTATTGAAAATTGTCGCCAGTAAACAGATAAGCGGCCCAGGGAGAGCTTTGAGAATCTTGTTACTTATATTATCTGGGCCCGGGGCGGATTTTGGTTTTAAATTTTTAATAATATCTTGGACCTCTTCGGGGGTCACTGAATTTAGAGGTTCGCCTTCCGGTGGAAGCGCAGCCCTAGTCTCGATTACGCGGTCCACCTCCGTTAGGTGGGCCGAATCGGTGTCTTCGCGCGATGGCGTACATTGCTGCTCTAGGTTGTCCGCAAGGCATTCGGCTTTTTCGGAGTCATCTAGGGCTACTGAAGCGCTATTAGGTCTAACTAACGGCGGTAGAGATTCGCGGGGGTCTGCTTTCAGACTGCGGGCCAACCGCCAGTAGGCGGTGTGCGATGGCTCGATGTCCTCTAGGAGAGTGTCCCACGTTTTATGTCGGTGTTCCGATACACGATCTTTGACTTCTAGCTGAAGGCGTCGAAGTAGAGTTCGGTTCGATTCCGATCGGTATCGGTCGAAGGCGCGTTTAGCTGCATTTTTTTGTCTAATTAGCAGTCGTAGGTCGGGCGGAAAGTTAAACCGTCGGTCGCCCGACAGTTTCACCGTCCGTTCCGAGTCTGTGACTGCGGAAGTGATAGTTTCACGGAGACTCGCTATCGCTCGATTTGCGTCATCGAACGTAGCTATCGTCTCGGGTAAGTCTACTAAGTCCTGGGGGTCCAAGGCCTTGAGTTTGACCTCAAGACGATGCCAGTCCACTACGGATTTGGTCGGAGGGACCGCGCCGGCGTTCTGGCCCAGTTTACACAGGACGGGCCTGTGGTCTGAGTCTAGTTCATGGATTGTCTCTATCGACTCGATGTCGAGCGAGACCTCCCTGAATAACATTATGTCTAGGACACTCGGTGACGCGTGCTGGTAGTTGTCCACCGTAGGATACCTAGTGGGAGTCGCGGGAGCGACTATACTGAAATTTAGGTTATCGGATAAGCTAAAGAGATGCTTTCCGTTGTTGTTTGGGATGCTGTTAATGTCCCATGAGCCGTGTTTGCAGTTTAGATCTCCTGCAATTATCACGGAAGGGCCTAAGTTTAGAAGCGTATCTAGGTCGCTTTGAAGGAGGGTTCTATCCCCGAGAGGTAGGCTGAGACTAGTACAAGCGGCCTGTGGCCGGTGAGCGCTAACCTACACGCGGATGCCTCTATTTGACTTAGCTCTGGAATGTCGAGCGGGCAACAGTGCAAGGACCGTTTATAATAAATTAGTGTGCCTCCCAGACGGTTTGCTAACCGATCGTGGCGGACAATATTGTAATTTGCGATTCTGGGATCGCGTACGCTAGGTTTCAAGAAGAATGTCTCTTGCACTAGGAAAATATCTACGTTATAATCGCGAAGGAATTCCGCGATTTCATCCCTTTGACCCTTTATGCCGTTTGCGTTGAAATACGAAACAACCAGAGCCCGAGGTTTTGTTTTACCTGCGGTTGTACTTCCCATTAAGATGCCTTTATGGGTCTAATTAACGACGCGGCGGAGCGCGGTTTTATTGCGTGGACTATTGTTCTTTATTGTTGGCTCGTAAAAGCCCAAAGGGCTTCCACAAGCGTTTTGTGTTGGCTAATTGCCCTAAGTCGCTCGTGGCCAGATGTGGCGGCCGCTATTTTAGCGGACAATACGGCGAGTTCCTGTCTATTTATTGTATCTAATAAACTGCAAATGTTCGCTATTTGAGCGAATGGGTCGTCTTTGTTTTCCGCGAAAACTGACGGAATTGGCTGCACCTGCGGCCGCGGCGCCGTTTGAGAGGCGGGCAGCTGTTGCGCGATCGGTCGTGAGGCGACCGGGATTACCGGCGCGGTTACCTGCGCGGCCACCTGGGGTTTCGCCCAGGCGTTAATGACCGGTACGGGCGCGGGAATGTATTTGACGGGCGCGGGTTTCGGCAATGTAGATTTCGCGGGAGATTTTCTCGCGGGAGTTTTTGGGGCCTTAGCGCAGCCTCTATAACTAGCCGGATGGCCGGTAGTGTGGCAATTTACGCAGTCCGGTGGATCTGCGCAATCTTTCGGCCTCGTGCACTCGGTTGTGCCGTGGTCACCGGTGCATTTGACGCACCTTGGGTGAGCGAAGCAGTTATTGGCCGTGTGGCCAAAATGTTGGCAGTTGTGGCACTGTGCCACAACACCCGATTTACGTGGGGGCTCGATGACTAGATCACTGAGCCCACAGACCCTCTTAAGGTTGAAAATGGCCTTACCTTCCGGGGTAGGGTCAAGTTCCACCATGACCATGTCCATAGGGACATGGGTGCGAGGGTGCCTGAGACGACGCACGGCGTGGACCGGGTATCCCTGAGTGCGGATGTCGACCTTAGCCATATCGACATCCGACTCTTTTGGGACGCCCTTAATTACGACCCGAAGTTTACGCTCTTCGGGTAGTGAGTAGGTGTGGAAACCTACCTTAGCTTCGCGCAAGTATTTTGTTACGCGGCGGAAATCGTCTGACGAATCGAGGTATACGCGGATACCCATATTTGTATTTTTTGACCGGGGGTCTCGGATGTTGTGGCGTTCAAACCACGAACAAACCTGGTGCCACTTTGCCTTATCTTGTATTATTATAGGCGGCGGTGGCTTAATTTTTCGCTCGGAGGCGAAAGTCGGTTCCGACTGGGCAGACGCGGCTGCCTTTTTGGCGGGCGTCGCGGTGGGACGGTTTGACGGGGCGGCCTCGCTTTCGGGGTCGCTGTCGGTAGCGGGGCGTTTTTCTTGCCCTTTTTCCGGGCGATTTGACGACGGTGAAGCCGTCGGCGTTCGCGTTGTTAGCGGGGGTCGTTTCGACCTCCATGTCTGAGCCGCCGTCCGATTGTGAGTCGGGAACGACAGCGCAGAAGGGGGCCGAATTGGATTGCGCGGAAGGCGCGTTGAGATCGATCGCGGCGGCGGAGGTCGACGCGACGGGCGTATTGATTGTCGCAGAGGGCGACACAATAACTGGCGCAGAGGGCACCGGAGATGGCGGCGAGGCGACTGCCGGTGAAGCCGGACTGTCGCTAGAAAACTCGACGGCTAGGCGCCGTTCCCTCGCGAAATTTAAAAACTTTGCCCATATTTCAGGGCATTCCTCCCGCAGGAACTCCTCTAAGAGGGAACCCATGACGCTTGTGCCTTTGGGGCTTGCGCCCCGCCGGCGTGTGGTTGTCTAAATAGGCCTCCCCACCTTGCGGCAGGGAGGTGTGTGCCTAAAATTAACCTTTAGTCGCCTGCGCTTTAGGTGCGCTAGGGTGAGTACCTAGCTGTCGCCTAATGCAACAAGCAGACAGGTAAAAATTACAATGCCGCCTCTGAGACGAGAAATGTGTGTAGAATTCTACTTACGGACAGGAACCTGCCTACGAGCACAACACTACACTAACACTATCCGCTCGGAAGTCGGGCAAAGTTTCTTCTTTCTTTTATGTAACGTTTCTTCTATCTTCTATAATTATTCTTCACTCTTCTTGCTTGAGACTTCCCTAACCGTAGACCGCGAAACACGACAACGATGAGGCAAGCAGTGCACACCGAGATATAAAAGAAATAATATAAATAGCAACAACGGTTGCAAAATGGCTTCCGGGTCGGTTGGCATGGGCCCTCCGGCTCAGATTAACGTCCGTTCCGTGTGGAAGCACGAAGCGGAATCAGTCGAGATACAGTAACTAAGATTCGTTCTAATCCCGATGCCGGTTTTCAGTCCGCCCGCACTTCGAGACAACTCGGACGGCTGCGTCAGTGCACTTGTAATACATACCTACAACGCAGTATAGCGATAATTAAATTATTTTTGTTTGAACCTTTCAATTATATAGACAGTGGATATCATTTGTCTGAAGAGGTAAGTGAAAAATTAGAACTAATGTTTTCTTATTTGATATTGGTGTCAGCTGCTTTATTTCCATTTTGGTTTTAGGTTACCAATATTTATCCCTACTCTGTGGCACTGTGACATTTACCGATCAAGCAGTGGACACGTGACTTAATTTGAAACGTAAAACGCGAGACAGACCTCGTTGCGCGTTGGCCACATGATAAAGGTAAGAAAATGAGTGTCTTATAAGTATATAAATTATGATATATGTTTATAAAAAAAATATAATGTATATATATTATATTAAATTATATTGTATCAAATCATATTACATTGTATTTTATTATATTATATTATAGCGTATAATTAAGCTGATAAGAATTAGAATTAAACGGCAGCATTTTTTGTTCTACAAGTAGATACAATTTGTACTTGTTTTTAAATCCAGTTATTGTTTTCAGGTCGCGCAAGGGAGGCGGGAGGTTGTTCTCATCTCATTAGCATCTGCACTCATCAATGTAAACTATGAGTGTGGGATATTTCATACTCCTCCTATCTGCCTCATATTTGTATATATTATCATTGTAGACACCCACAAAAATCTATTTGTGACAAGCAGAAAGATTTTTTTTAGTGTCTTTATAAATAAATAACGTCATGTTATTAACATTCAAAACGGAAGACAAAATCTATCTTTTTGGCAGATTCGATGATCAGTGTTTCAGAAACAAATTGTTAAACTCTTTGAATTGATCATTGTTATCATTAAGAAGATAATTCTGATCGATTAGAGAGTTTAACCATCATTTTTGCAACTCAATAGCATTTGAAAAGCCAATTGACAGCTGATTAGTTGACATCTACGATGATCAGTGTTTCAGAAACCGGGCGTTTATCTTCCGTTCTTGATAAATTGTCACAACGACGACTGTGGGTCACACAAATAGTCGTCCCGTGTGGGAATCGAACCCACGACCCCCGACGCCGAAGCCAATACCTTGACGACTGCGCCACGGAGTCATCATATTAATGGTCTTCTTTTGTGAGAAGATGACACGCGAGCTGGCAGTTGACCTGAAGTTATGTGATAACCGACATTTACAACACCCGTAGGTTTGCAGATGCTTTGCCACCCTTTAATAAAGTTGGCCCCGTTTATCTCGCTCACCAGACGAACCGCGGAAACTTAACACTTCAACTTCACGCCGGTTTTCTGTGGGGTCGTGGTACTTCTCTGGACGGACCTGCCCATTGGTGCAACTGTGAAGACTGTTACGTGGCCCTATAACCGATAATAAAAACCTGCTCATCCTATCATGAAGACAAGCATGCTAATGCGATGGAAAGCGATACATACAAAATAGTAATACTGTCTGGCTCACAGCTAGCATTATAAAAGTTGAGCAAGTTATAGGCTTCTGAAACGGGTTATCGATTTATGGGGTTGTAATGGGAAATTATACGTTTCATATATGAATTCCCTTTTTTTTAGAATAAAGTTTTTGTTTCATAAAATGCGAATAAATAAATAAAACATAACTAAATAGAGTAATTAGTCAATTAAATGCAAAACTTCTAAATGTTCTTTGTATTGATACGACTGGATTTTAACCTTCGGGAACAATAATAGTGCTAAGAAATAATACTGCTGTTAAATTAACTTACATCATATATAAACCATACAAATAATTATTTAAAATTTATAACTTTCTGGCCATAACACAATAAATTCATGGGTTTATCATATGCGGATAGATACATTGCCTCTTGTACAGTATATATTGTGATAAGTAAGAATAAGTATAAAACGTGAAATACAAATATAAAGAATAAAAACTTCGTCCCGTTAAACTGTCTGGTGCTGCCATGTTTGTCAACTTTATAGTGCGAGTAAAATAAACAAACTAGATCTGGAACATGTTTTAACTTACTCTTATTAAATTATATCAACGGTAACAATAGAGTTCCGGTATGCACAGGGCAAATTAACAAATATGGAGATGCCGGGAGGCAAGTATTAATTAATTGGTTGGGGAAGTTAGCGATGTGTGTATGTTAGAATTAGTTCATCCTGTTTGACGTCACAACTCTCAAGGAGAATGCAACTTTGCTTGTCTGTTACTGGTTACAGTTTAAAGTCCTTCAATTATATGTAATACACTGACTTTTCAATTGTCCCTGGGTTATGTATATTAACTAGCACTTCGCCCGCGACTCATTGAAAAGACGAATATTGTGATGCTCCGGCTAATTTGCTCGATATATATATAACATACTAGCTGCTGTCCGCGACTACGTCAGCGTAAAATAGGCTGAAGGTGTAACATTAAGATAGAAAGACAGATATACATAAAATACATTATATAAATTATAGCCTATGTCTTATTCTCATTTATAAGCTACATTATTGTAGTTTCAATAAAATCAATTCAGTAGTATTTGCGTGAAAGAGTAACAAACATCCATCCATACATACAAACTTTCGCGTTTATTTATATATTAGTAAGGACTAGCTGACCCGGTAAACGTTGTTTTGCCATATAAATAATTTGTAGGGTGGAAAAAAATGATTGGGGTGGACCACCCTTAAAATTTAGGGGGATCAAAAAGATGATGAATAGATGTTATCCGATTCTCCACCCTGGCCGATATGCACACAAAATTTCACGAAAATCGGTCGAGCCGTTTCGGAGGAGTTCAATTACAAACACTGTGACACGAGAATTTTATATATTAGATTTCACCCGCGTAGTTCCCGTTGCCGTGAGAATATGTGGTTAAAATATAGCTTATTTGTAAGCAAAGATGAGTACTTAAATATCTTCTTCTTCTTAGTCGTTCCCTCACTGCTGAGGATTGTGACTGATATTCAATTGGTCAAGGACCTGTCTCCATAGGTTTTGCTCCGAACCCTGGTTGAATGCGGCACTTATGGGGATTTCTAGGTTTTCGTTAATTTGATCCGCCCACCATTTAGGATTACGGCCTTTAGGTCTTTAAAATAAATACATAGAGCACTATTTATATATCTATACTATTTATATATAGTTTTCGCAGCGCACGCAGAATAATGTATTTTATAGGCAACATTTTGATAGGTTAGGTACATAGTTCCATTTTAGGTACGTTTCTCCAGTTGCTTGTAAAATATGTAGCTATCTAACGGTGAAAGAATTTTTAAAATCAGTCAAGAAGTTTTTGATTTAAATCGTATGTGAATCGCAAAAAGTTGAGTTCGACTATTGGGAAAATATTGTGTGATGAACATAGTTTTCTAGTGTATGGGTGTTTATATGTATATAATATGTACTCGTATTTATGTTCAAATGAAAGGAATGTTCAAGTATGTTTACAGGTTACCCATACACCCTTTTCTTAGTTCGGAAATAAAGAACGTCATGTAAAAATTAGTCCTGAAAATAAGTGTGATAAATGTTATTCAGCCGCACTGTGACAGCACCCACTTGCTAAAAGATTGCTAGCAGGCTTCATACATTAATTACTCACGCTGCGCCGCATGGAAAGCTGAGTGGGGAATTCAGAAGTTGGAAACACGTCCATACGTACGTAGACATCGCGACCCGGAACAATATGCAATGAAGGTGACATTTTATTTTTGATTTTGTCTTTTGATTTTTTTTAGTTTCTTTTTTTGAAGAAAAGGGGCAAACGAGCAGGAGTCCCATCTGATGATAAGTGAACCATGAACACCTGCAACACCAGAGGGCTCACAAATGCGTTGCCGGCCTTTAAGGGAAGAGTATGCTCTCTTCTTGAAGGTTCCAAGGTCGTAACGGTTCGGAAAGACCACTGCTATTAAAAATATTCCAGTATAACTTGAATAGTATGAATCTTAATATTAGAAAAAAGTACTTTAAACGTTTTTGTTTTTATTATTTCTGAAACTTATTAATACTTAAGATAAAAATCCGTGATAGAAGCATTGCTACAAACAGTTTTTTTTTGTAATTCTACAATTGTTCTTACTAAATTTTTCGTTGTAGACATACAGTTTTGAGTTAATTTAGCAATGGATACGATTTCATTTTCTGGATTGGGGAAATTGCATTTTATAAGAAAAAAAATAAAGACGTAGTTTAGACTAAAAGACTGAAGATTCGGAAGTTTATCATTGATAACTGTCATATAGTTTGAACATCAGTGCCCGATTACACACCGTATCCACGATTCTGAGATCCGTGGCAGCACGTAGCAGAACGACGACGTCAAGATGGCTGCTGCATATTTTATATGCTATTACTTCGTGCCTTTCTCCGCTTGCAATGCTGTCCTCCATTCGGACCATACTTAAACACTGAATTGCTAGTTTTTCAACTCTTAAGATTATGCGGGATACAAACGGTTTGTATATGCCAGTCTTAATGTGAACACGCGTTAGTCTTAAGAGCTCGGCGGTAAAACTTTAACAGTTAGTGAAACCATTACGCCACTACGTAATTAGCATCCAATATATGCAACTAGATTCTGTCTGTCTTCGTATTTAATTCTTCTTCATCCTGGTAATTATTCACTTACCATCAGGTGAACCATCTGCTCGCTTGGCAGCTTTTCACATTAAAAAAAATAAATAATAAAAACAACAACACTTATCGATGTTAACCAGATATCCCATAGAGACGGTTGTTTATTTTACTGCTGAACCAAACAGCCTTCTTAGCAATTTTCACCTAAACTCTACCAATTCATAGAAGTCATTAAAATATACTGCGACGTGCACTCATTTCACGTGCGGTCATCAAGCAAACCACGCTTTGTCAAATTAGCATAATATCATAGTCTATCATTGTATATAAATGTCATAATAAAGTGTTCTAATAAATTATATTATCATTTATATCTTAACATCATCACAACCGGTATTAGGAATTAGCCCCAACAAGGATAAATTGATGAATTCGATTACATATCTACAAAATAACACACATTAAGCTTACGGGAGCAGTTATTATAACATTTTATTAGATTGTTCAATTAAGAATTTTGTGCGAAACATCTCCCATGATATTGTACCCTGGGGCATGTTCTACCCAATTAAACTTCAGCTCAATTCCTTTAAAAACATCAAATGTTATCTCTAAACCCAGGGAGCAAGAGAAATTCAAAGAAGTCATGCAAATTCCTCTAAGGATATAATGTATTCAACCTTGCAAATTGAATTAAATATTAAGACTTTTAACGCACTAGCATTCAACACCTAACTTATATATATATATATATTATAAAATAACGTGTTTCTTGTCAATTTGGTCACTTGCCCATAACTCGAGAACTGGTGCCGGTGTCATTATATATTCACGTTAAATTAATCTTACAGTCTCTCGTAGTCAATTTAAACAAAGCCTCGGCCGTTGGCAAATAACTTGCTAATTGTCGGTAACTCGACATTAAGTCTGCCACTTGAGCCATTTAAACGCAGAGTTAAAAGTGAACATATTATATATAAAAAGATATACAGCGTGTCTTTACCACCGCGATAATAAATGAACACACATCTAACGCTACTTTCCAATAATCATAAAAAAATATTTTTCAAACAAACTAATTAAGTAAAAAAGAAACTAAATTTGTAACATCCTACAACTACATCTGACTGATTCATACATTCAGAGACTTTTTCATTCTTTGCCACGGCGCCGCATTACAAGCCTCTCCTTCTAACAGTATGTTTTCTCTCTTTTAAATTAATTCAACCCATTCATATTATGCTTTGTGACCTTTATAAATGAACTTTACATTAAAGTTTTATACCTTACGTATTCTAAAATTCTTTGTTTTGAAAAATATGATAACTCGTTAAATATTGATGTTTAAAGAATGTAAATCTTTAATACAATTTTAAAAAGTTATCCTCTACATGTGTGTTCATTTATTGTCGCGATGGTAAAGGCACGCTGTATAAGGCATATACTGTTACTGTTGATACTCACGTAGGTTAAAATAGAACTTATCCCTGTCCTATTATATTGTAAACTTATTGTTTTAAAAAAGAGCAACTGTTGAGTTTCTTGCCGGTTTCTTCTCAACAGAAACCGCTTTCCGAACCGGTGATAATTTACAAACGTAGGTACTTGTATTAATTTTTATGTAAAAATTTGACATCTCATAAGAACGTCCAAATCGTCTATGTATTAATATATTTTGATTTGATTTGATTAACGGTTAATGAGCTGTTATTCGGTGAGTGACGAATGGTTTAAAAAGTAATCAAGTTTGTAGCCGTTTGTAGTTTGAGCCGTGATAGCTTAGTGTCCGGTCGCTCGCTTTCCTTCGAAAATGTGAAGTGTGCCAATACGTAGTGGTATTGCGTGGTACATTATGCGCTTTTATACTCTGTACAGAGGCCTTTGCGCAACAATGGGACGTGTATATAGGCCGTTACTTTAATTAAATTTAAGCGTAGGTTTCTTAAATCTCAAGTTTCTTTTAAGTTTTTCAGTTAACGATAGAAACAATTGTCTTCTTCAATTGTCTGTCTTATGCCTGAAATATTTCAAACTGAAAATGGTTAAGACATAAACCAATAGTTTAAGATTTTTTTATAGCTTAAACTACCTAATTTTGACTATGGCTTATAAAGTTTAAATAGTTTAACGATTTTCAGAAAAGATATGCACTTAATTTCAACTAAATTGAGTCCTTAATTTCTCAAAATTTTCTATCGAACAAAAAGTTATTAAATTAATTTTATTTGGCCCTTAATAAAAGTTGCTTACATTTTTCTTAATTGTTTCTCCAAAACAGAGCTAGAATGTTTCTTTTGAAGTTCAAGAAAACAAAAGTCTTAAGATAATCTGTGAGAGCTATAAAAATAATAACAGATCGCGATTAACTCTGCTAAGCTTTAAAGTGACCCTAAAGAAAAATCAAAGACAAGGGCAGATTAAGTTAATTGGCTCCATTCTTCACAAACGGCAAAAAAACAAAAGGCAAAAAATAAAATGAACGAATACAAAGTAAGTTGCTACAAATTCTGATTAAAAAAAAGTAAGTTGCTGTCAAATGAAAAGAAATTCAATGATCAGAGAAACCACCCTAATATAACTACTAAGTTACTCAAAACTTCTAGTTTCCATTTCAGATAAAAAAAATGGAAGCTCTTCACTACGCCATCCACCAGCGACACATAGATCTTAAAGGTATCTTAGTCGCACATTTTTAGTATAATAGAATTAAAACAATTTAAGTAGCAACTCCTGCTGCAGAAATAGACCAGCTAAAAAGTCGAGTTACCATGGATTCACAGAATTTCGGCGTAAAAGTATTTAATTCGACGTGGAGTCAGAGGGATTTATAAATTAGCGTTCCGCCGGGTGACTAAAGTAACACAAGGTTCATTAAAACATGTAGAAAAAGTACGAAAAGATTGTTGCCGCTGCGACGAAAATCTTAACGCCTTCCTTCTACATTGTTACTTAGCATTTGAAGCAATGCTTGGCGCATCTATTGTTATATCCTTTCCAGCATACAAACAATTTCGAGTATCGTTTTACAACGATAATTCGCACGAGAGATGTCGCCATTGCTTTTTATAAATTTTAAAGTTTTTTATAGTGCTAATCTCTGCACTTAAGATTGAACATTAAAACATTTAGAAAAAGTACGAAAACATCAAAACAAGGTTCATCTTTAAGCATTTGGCAAATTTATATCCAAGAAACCTATTTTGGCAGCAATCGGGCAGTGTTTGTACAGGCTGAAACAGCCGTAGTGTAGTGAAGACGACCCTCACATATCATCAAGTGAACCGCTTGTTCCGTTGCTATGTCATTTTGTTACAATCGCGACAATAAATGAACAAACATAGAGAGAATAACTTTTTAAAATTGTATTAAGCATTTACATTCTTTAAACATCAATATCTACCGAGTTATTAAATTTTACAAAACAAACGACGTAAAGTTCATTTGTAAAGGTCACAAACCATATGTTTGGGTTGAATGAATTTAAAAGAGATAAAACATACTGTTAGAAGAAGAAGACTTGTAATACGACGTTGTGGCAACGAATGAAAAAGTCTCTGAATGTATGAATCAGTCAGGTGTAGTTGTATAGGATGTTACAAATTTTGTTTCTTTTTTATTTAATTAGTTTGTTTGAAAAACATTTTTTTGATGTGAAACATCTATATCCGCACGTAAAATCGATTTCTGCGCGTCCATCATTCCTTCGTCAGCTTCTGTTGACAGTTGACGCACGAACGCATGGGACTAGGGATGAGGCGTATATACTGGAACAGGTATAAATACCCAGTATGAACATACCAGTACGCACACCGGGTATGTACGGCAGAGGCCCGTTCCATACCCGATAGGTATGGCCGCCTCGTCCGACGGTGGCGGTATATACGCTCGCGACAACCCGCCGGCCGAATAGGTACGAAGTTCCCCGAACGCTTACGGCGGCTCTTCCCGATCATGCCCGAATTGAAACGTATGATTTATGCATTTTATACCAAATAATTCCTTGAGATAAATTTATTCTTTGTTTCTATGACCATAAGTTAAATAAATAATTTAATTAATTTAATTGATTAATTGATTATTAAATTAATTAATAAAAAAATTGAATTACTTTTATTTGATAATAGGGTTCTTTAGGTTATTAAAGATGGAGCTTATTTTAGACTGATTAAATCTCAATTTAAAAAAACTGATTGCTAAAAAAAACATTTAAATGTTCCAATTCCAACCAAAGGTTCAATTCGTTTGATTCGACCGCGTCTCCAAAAGGAGGCCTGAACATAACTAATACCTATAGGTATTTTGATACTGGGTTTTAGCACCGAGTATACGGCGATACCCGTACCTTTGAGGCCAGGTATACAATGTTGCAGGTATATCTCATGCCTACATGGGACATTCCCAATTTTATTAGCCTTTAACACACCAGCGACGCGAGAAGAATCCAGAACTATAATAAAATGAACGACATTACGATGTCATAAAACAACGCGCGTATTCGTACCGCAAACCGGTTTATGAAGGATAAATTAAACAAAAGCTATAAAATTGCAGGATATAGTCTATATAGTAGATACTGCAATGCCTTGTTTTCATTTCATATCAACCACACGTATTTTCAAGGCCACGCAACAGCCTCGGCTGTTGCACGAATGGGCAGGCTCGTCCGGGTTAGTACCACGACCTCACAGACCTGGAACCTTCGGGTGAAGCAGATGTCCATGGACGGCGGTAATCACTTAACTTCAGGTGAACCGTCTGCTCGCTTAACAACTTTTCAAATAAAAAAAAAACAGTCTACTACAATTCCTTTCGTGACTTTATGTACGTTGTCTTGGACGAAAATCTTGATGCCGCTGCCATTTGCGGCGCTGAGGAAATCAACGGAGGCAGTGGTACGGTAGCACCACTCTCCAATGAATGGGTGTACAGTAAAGTTTCTACACTCTTGTAGCCCCTCAGGCGTAATCGACATCAGTGGGCTGTAGTAACCACTTAAAATCGGGTGTAGCACCTGCTCACTTGCTATTTTTTCACATAAAACGTATGTCTGACCATAGTATCATAGCTAGATCAATCAGTAACGTGCAACTAGGCCTCGTCTTAGACAAACTATGCATAGATCTGCCCAAAAAGTTTCCAGTTTCCTATGTGCTTGGTTATCATCTTTAAGCAAAATGTATTGGGCACCGGATGACGTTAAACACAAGATAATAGTAGAAAGGATTTAAAATAAATTTACGCGGTATTTATATAAGAGGTTATACGGTGTACATCCATTGTATCCTGTGTCATATCCTACACTATTTGTTTTAGGCATGGTAGGATACGTAAACTGGAAACTCGTAGAGACTTTGCACTCGTCGACTACGTATGGAAATTACTTCGTGGTGTGGTACATAATACAATGGCACTCAGCGCACTGTCTCTGAACGCGTCCGACGGTTACGTTAGGAGGCGGCGGCGTCCGCGCTTGCTTGCCATACCGCGCGCGCGTACTAACTTGCTGGCTAGGGCTCCATTCACACGTGCACTGCTCACTCTTAATGAGGTTGCCGACAGAATTGACCTGTTTTCATGCCACAGAAATGATTTTATAATAGTATCCCATTACGTGATATGTTACTCATAAAATTATAAGAATGATTTTTTTTTCTTTGTGTATTACATTCTTACTGGGTATAATTGGTTTTATGGAATTGTTAGCTTTTATTTTTTATATTTTGTTTCGACTATTTTATATAGTGTTTTCTATATAATTTTTGGCAACAGTATCGCATTGGGTCAGCCTGTAATGATAGTTGTGTGAGTAAGTGTAATAAATAAATAAGTAAATAAATATTTTTGTTCGAATTATTGTAGAGCAGCACTTAAAACTTCAGCCCATAACCATATGCCATAAAGTAAATTTTAAAATAAAAATACTAATTAATTATCCTCCCCCTGGTGTGATAAGTACAAAGCCTTTAAATAGTGATAATGCACAAAAACATGAAGCACGATAGCTTAAGCAGTGACGTGTGGACATTTAACAAATTTTAAGATCTGAATTGAATAAATCTCATTCTATAGCCAATGGGGAGATATAATGTTTTCCTCGTATAAATATATACGAGCGTGTAACCTAAAAAAGGAATAAAAAGAAGTATGGTTTCATGATTGGTCCTTTTTCTAGTAAATTTAAATTATTAAAAGGATATTGGATATAAGGTTATTGATATTGATGGAATAAAATTAAACAAATTAATTATACGCTAAGTCAATGATCTTTTAATTTGACTTAATTTAGTAGGATTTGAATATGAAATTTGTTTATATGTTAAAATATGTTAAAAATTATTAATTAAATGTTAAAAAAACAACTTATAGCCCTCTCCAACGAATGCTTTAAATCTATTTTCAATTAAAGCGACCATTTTAAAAAAAGGAATGTCTCCGATCTCTGTGAACTACCGAACTATTTATCTAACTCCCATTCCAAAATTTTTATTGACCATTTATTTATTACTTTTTGACCATTTATTGTACTAATATTATCGATGATGTATCCAGCCAATTGTTTTTTTTATTACTGTTAATGTTTTATTAAGGAGAATACAGCTGCCTTACCGACTTGTTCACTAGTTTGCGTCTGATCGATAACTAGTTACGTGGTTAAATTCAGGGGCTTACTATTTATTGCTGTAAAGTAATTTTTACCCGTTTTTCTGTATTTCTCATATGTAGTATACTTTACAAAAAATACATTACATATAATAAAATATTTTGGCAGAAAGCTCGTAACTGTTGTCTTAACTTGAAAAGTATGGCGAAAGAGCGCAATTGTTTGACATTTTGACATTGTTTACAATACAAACTCATGAATGTGGTTTTTGTTTTACCTATAATAAATATTTTAATTTATCTAAAACGTTATCATGTATCTGAAAAAAGTCTTTACATTAGTATTTATACGCAGAGAGGAACAAATATTATTAGGCTTCAAAAAACGTGGTTTTGGACTAAATAAATGGAACGGTTTCGGCGGTAAATTGGAACCGAACGAATCCATAAAAGAAGCCGCGGTGCGTGAATTGAAGGAAGAATCATACTTGTCTGTTAAAACAACAGATTTGAAGAATATTGGCCGTTTAGAGTTTACGTTTGAAGGCGATTCCGTGATGATGGATGTAAGAGTCTTCTCGTCTACCGTTTTTGAAGGAACGCCGACAGAAACAGAAGAAATGATACCAAAGTGGTTTGATTTAGATACGATACCATTTGATGATATGTGGCCAGATGATAGATACTGGTTTCCATACATGTTAAGTAATAAATTATTTTTTGGGCGATTCCATTATCAGGGATATGACAAAATTTTAAATTATAGCATTGAGGAATTTAAGACAATGGAGGCATTTATTGCCAAAACAAAATGATTTTTCCAGTATTATTTAGTATTAATTTATTAGTAATTATTCAAGTATTGATTACTGCTTCTAGTTTAACCTTATTCAATTTTAAAATATTTTGTAATTTTAATTATTTTCTAAAATTGCCTTTATTGTTATATTTCATAACATACAAAATAATAATTAAGAAAAATGATTCCTTTTATACCAAAACTAAACTAGGTGGCTCCTATTATTGCCAATCCCTCTCGAATGGGAAAATTGGTTGGAGTAAAGTTATTTTTATCTATTTCTATAAGTTTGTATTCTAAACTAAGTAATGTTTAAGAAATATGTCTAAGATTAAGACAATCCCTTTTAATCAATAGTTAATTTAATGTAACTGTTTGTGTGTACCAAATTAATAAATAAGCTTAATTGAAATTGGTTAAAAATAAAAAAAACCAAGACACATAAAATCATTTTGAATATTATTATTAAGCTAAAATCCTGTAAATATTGTTCCCAAGGCTTTCCAAAGCTTTTATAGCTTTGTTAAATTGAATGTATGCTTTTTTACTACACTTTGTCTGAATCCGAGATATTGATAATTATTTACTATCTTATTTTATTTTAATTTTTTTACCTTCATTTTGAATATTTGCTTCTTTTATTAAACTTAGATAAAAAGTAAATGGGAACCAGCATAGAATTTTTGGAGAATCAAGCATTGAAAATCTTTACAGAATTTGAACAATGCTCATTAATTTATGCTGAATAACATTTATAACAACTTTCTCTTTCATCACTTGATGGTTGTTGTTCACGAATGGGCAGGTCCATCTGCGTTAGCAATAAAAGTGACACACTTCTGGGTTTCGTCTGGTGTGTGAGGTAGCCGAGGCCCACATTAAAAGGTGGCAACACATCTGCAACCAGTGTTGTAAATGTCCGTGGGTGGCGGGTATCACCTAATATTAGGTGATCTGCCTCTTTTTCACATAAAAAAGTCATAATTTACTTAGTGCTTTTAACTGATCCAAATGTAGACAAGTGAGAAGTTCATAAATTGTATATTTATTTTATATTTCATAGGTAGTTTGTTCATTAATAAATGTAATGTTTCAAATATTTTATACAAATACATGTTTGCACTCTGTAAAACATATTTATAAAATTATTTATATTTTTATAAAACTACATATGTCCACCAATAGCTCACAAATGTCACTAATTGAATAACTATATTTAACAAACTTATACAAAGAGTTTTCTAAGTTTGGTCATTTGAAACAAAGGAAGAATAGCAACCCAGGGTGCATGATAATATATAGCTTTAGTGAAAAACAGATGTTTTCTGGTATTTTATTTTATTTGGAAAACTAACAGCTATTAACAAAGATAATGAAGTGATTTTAAGTCCTTAAGAAGCCATTTATAAGTCTCACATTTAGTAGTCTTAATTTATAGGTAGGTACTAAAAAAAAATATATACAGCATGTCGTTACCATCGCGACAATAAATGAACACACTTCTAACGCTACATGCCAATAAGCATAAAAAAATATTAAAGTTAAACAAAATCCATAATTTAAAAAAATATTTTTCAAACAAATTAATTAAATAAAAAAGAAACAAAATTTGTAACATCCTATACAACTCGCCCCACAGTGTCGTCTTACAAGCCTCTCCTAACAGTATGTTTTGTCTCTTTTAAATTCATTCAACCCATTCATATGCTTTGTGACCTCTACAACTGAACTTTACGTTACGCTTTTATAGGTTTATAGATTTATAGGGTGTTCTAAAATTCTTTGTTTTGGAAATTTTAATAACTCTGTAATATTGATGTTTAAAGAATTTAAATGTTTAATACAACTTAAAAAAGTTATCACCTATATGTATGTTCATTTATTGTCGCGATGGTAACGACACGCTGTATAAAATACAAGGAATGTTATAAGAACATATAGTATAGTGCCATCAGTGATATTGAGATTGATTGTGGTAATTTGAGAAATATGCTTAAAGTTATTTTATTAAACAACAACTAGAAGTGTAGGTATATTTCTATACTTCTAGTAGCTGTGACTTGATTATCAATTTTTATATAAAATTTGGCATCTGCTCGTAGAGAAATACAAAATCCCGTTATTTGGCTTTGTATTGATGTTTAAAAGTTAATATACTTCTGTACACTACATTGTGTATTTATTAATTTCTGACGTGAAAGTCCTGGGCACTCGAGGGAAACAAAGAATGCGAAACGAACTTCCTCAGCACCCGAATGGCGTAGTCGGTAGTGTACCTGCCTCCTGCGCCATATGGTGTGGGTTCGATCCCCACTAATGGAAAAATATTGTGATGAACAGTGTTTTTCTAGTGTCTGGGTGTTTATATGTATAATACTTATGTATTTATACAAAAGAAAAGTATGTTTAAGTATGTTTATCAGTTATCTTGTACCCATAGTACAAGCGTTGCTTAGATTGGGTCATAACGTGTAAAAATGTGTCCTAAAAATAGTCGTGTTTGGCATTGAAACTTATTGACAGTCATTTTAAGTGCCAACTTCAGTGTAAATTGCAGCCCCTTTGTATTTAAAATAGCAAATTTTAGATTCGCGGTATTAACACTTCTTTAGCTGCTGCCCTTCCCAGCCACATGGCGCGAGACACACACACTCGCAAGAGAACTTGCGAGTGTGTGTAGTGGCACAGCATTACACACACTCTCAAGTTCTCTTGAAACACCGTTGTTTCGTAGGTATCGATTTCGCGAGGTCAAAAGTTGCCCACAGCGGAATGTCAAAACTGTGACGTATTAGGGGCTCGTGGGGGCCTGTGTTAATTAATTTATATTAATAAAAAATTGCAGTTTTGAAAGAAGGAAGACGTTGAATTCCCCTATGAATTTAAATACCGTATATCAATCGATTTTATTAAAACGTTCGTAAAATAATGTTACTTCTTTCTTTCCATACTACTAAAATGTAAAATTCGAAACATTCACGCCGTAGACAACGTATAGCCTTTTTTATAAAGGTATAATAAAATTATCTTAGAAATAGGACATTTTATTTATTTATTTATTTAAAAATTTATTGCTTACACCCCAAAATAAGGTCAAACAAAAGGCAAACTTAATGCTAATAAGCATTCTCTTCCAGTCAACCCTGGGAGTAGTGAAAAATTTGACGTAGGTGCAAAACAAAGTCCGAAACTCTATTTTGAAAAGATAAAATAACAACAAACATATTTCATACATATACTAAATGCAAACATGCATACTATAAACTATTAAGTACATATATATTCCAATACCTATATATATATATATATATATATATATATATATATATAGACATATATATACAGATGCTTACGTAAATACAAAGGATAACGTAGTAACTCTAACAATCGGCAGAATTGGCATAGTGACATCGCAGCATTTTCTTAAATGATGCTTTACTTGTTGCATTTCTAATGACATTCATGATACTTTTATATACAGCAAACATGTTTCTATATAATAAAAATAAATGTATAGTTCATAAGTTTGGGCACCGCTCGATAAGAATAAACAAATCCCTCCAATTCTCGTAACTGTTATTTGTATCTGTGGTGACCTAATTTAAAGCACTGAAGCAAATTACTGCCAACGTGTTAATAACCATAGCAGGTGTTTATTATGTGTCAGTCAGTCAATTTACAGTAACAAAAAGTCTCTTTCTTCAGATTATTTATTTGTGCCATTTGCTGTTGAAACTAGATCTGTGGGGTCCCCGGACATTGAAGTTTTTGAAAGGTTTACGTCCTAGACTTATCGGTGCTTCTGGTGACCAGGGTGCCGGCTCTTTTCTCGCTCAAAGGTAAAACATAACTCAGCGAGGAAATGCAACTGGCAAAAAACCTGCAAAAAGAAAATTACAAAACATTTCAACTTTTAAGTCTTTTTAACCGACTTAAAAAAGGAGGTGGTATTCAATTCTATTGTATTTTTTGTATGTTTATTACCTCATTTTTTTATTTGAAAGCTGGTTTTTCCCATGTGTTCCTCCTATATTAGTTTCATTGATATTGGATCTGGGTGCCCGGAAATACTTAGCTAACTCCTGAAAATAAAATTTATCCAGAGCGAAGTCTGTTTTTTTTTTCGTTAATAAACTTGTCTCGTTTGCGATTAAATCCACTGCGAATAGAGATAATCGATTCATGATTTGCTATCGTTATAGTTGCGGATACTGTTAATTTAACAATTCCAAAATATGCCTAGGTAGTTATAATTCTTCTTCAAATATAGGAAAACAAACGCAGGTAACATAATTGTTTATGTTTTCCTCGACACTTGTCTATTATATATGGGGCTTGTCAACTTTTATAATGACATATGTTTTTTGAGCACATTTTATTTACCCGAAGCATCAAATTAATGATCAGCTTGACGCCGTACACATTCCACCCTATTACCTGTAGTCTCGTGAGATTGTGGAAGAATGCCCAGGTGGTTTCGGATTGGTTGACATTGTCCATGACCAATTTTTGCTGTTCGTGCTGCGAGGCAATGTTCGTCAGGGATTCGAGTTGTACGACCTCATCCCACAAGTCCACTAACAGAGAATTTCAGGTACAGGACCCCAAGACATCGTATCCTTTTTCTTGTACTAAACCACAGAACTGATCGTGGTTTCAAATATGTTCAAAGATCGTGGTTTTTTTAACTTATGATAACCTAGACTGCTAAGTAGCATAGCCAACGATTGGTCAACTAACAGAGAATTTCTGGTACAGTATACAGGACCCCAAGACATCGTATTCTTTGTCTTGTATACCACGGAACTGGTCGTGTTTTTTTTAACTAATGATAACCTAGACTTCTAAGTAGCATAGCCCACGATTGGCCACGGTTCTTGCAAATACTGAGGCATTATATAATAGATTTTCTCGCGTCTCGGCCCTCAATTCCATGTCCGTAATGATTTCATTCCCAATCTACATTGTACCGGAAATGAAATGTCTGTTTGCGGTCATTTCATTTCCTGGTCGCAAGAGGTGCGTATGATCTGCGACGCGCGTCTAACTAACATCATTCTAGGGTCGGCAAAACATGTCAATCACGTTATAACGCTGTTTTGGCTATTTTTTACAACCTACCGCCTGACTAACGTCAACCCTCGTTGGGAAACAAACACCCGGATCCGGCACAATTATCTTTGGTCACACAAATACTTGTGCCTGTGTGACAATCGAACCCCGACTCAAAAGCTAATAGCTTAGCAACTGCGCCACGGAGTCATCAATCGTCTAAACAGCTACTTAGCGTTAGCTACTTAGCTACTTTGCTTACATATTAAATGAAACTACTTTAGGGATCTTATCGCGTCTGTCCCGTGACCATGAACGCTGGAAAGGGTTCGAAACGTCGGGAATTTAAATCAAAATAAAAAACGCGATTAAATCCGTAAAGTAGTTTCATTTAATATGTATATTATTAGCGTAAAATCAAGAAAACAATACTTTGCTTACTTTAGTTAGTACAGCTCTCACGCTCTAAATGAGTGTAGATACATTTTATAGCGAGTGAATTGTAGTACTGTATCGCTAGTGGCTTGACTCGCCGACAATCGACGCTGGCAAATCGAGCGGGGAGCCATTGCGGCCACACCGCGTCGTTTTAGACTTCAGCCCGCGTCCAGAGGACACAGCTGAGGTGCAGGAGAGGTGTGTCGAGTTCCTGAAGCTCATCGACCGCACACCCCACTCATGTGGAGCCCGGGACACGGTGAGATTGGAATTGCCCAAATCTAACGGCATCACTGTTAGCAAATAAATTTTCTTTTATAATTCAATCTCACATCTCGTTGAAAAAATAAATTTACTTCGAAAATGAAACACATAGTGTAAATGACCTCTTAGTTCGTCCTCGCTTACGAGCACGTTGAGATCAACACAACGCGTACCTAAGGTACCAACAACGGCTCGTAGGTGAAGTTCCTCCCGATTTGACAGCACACGCTTTTGATACATCGCAACAGTATGCCACGAGCTCGGGGTTCGATGAACATTGTTTATGAATACATATTTGATTTCAATAAAAATAAGTGGAAATCACAAACATTTCGTAACAATTCAGAAAGAAAACCATATTTGTCATTCAACCATCCAACAAGTTAGCATGTATACAGCCGTATACGATAAAAATAATAACATTCAACACCACACAGAGAAGGTGGCAAGCCAGCGGGTGGTTCACCTGATATTAAGTGATAACCGCCACCCATTGTTATATCCTATCCAATACTCAATGTTATACAGCGTGTCGTTACCATCGCGACAATAAATGAACACACGTCTAACGCTACTTGCCAATAATCATAAAAAAATATTAACGTTAAACAAAATCCATAATAAAAAAAAATATTTTTCATACAAACTAATTAAGTAAAAAGAAACAAAATTTGTAACATCCTATACAACTCGCGCCACAGCGTCGCATTACAAGCCTCTCCTTCTAACAGTATGTTTTGTCTCTTTTAAATTCATTCAACCCATTCATATGCTTTATGACCTTTACAAATGAACCTTACGTTACAGTTTTATACGTAAGGCTGTTCAAAAAATGTTTGTTTTGTAAAATTTTATAACTCGGTAAATATTTAAATATAAATATTTAAATAATGTAAATTTTTAATACAATTTTAAAAAGTTATCCTCTATATGTGTGTTCAATCATTGTCGCGGTGGTAACGACACGCTGTATGTATATAGCCGTAGGGTTGCAGATGCGTTGCCACCTTTTTACTGGGTCCCGGCTACCTCGCACACCAGACGAAACACTTCTACTTCAAGCTGATCTTCTGTGAGGTCGTTGTACTTACCCGGACTGACCCGCCCATTCGTGCCTCAGCCAAGACCACGTTAGTCGTTCTATTAAGATATTTTAGATAACTTTCCAAATCGTTCAGGAGATTGCCGACGAGATGACGGAAGAGGCTACTGGCTGCACATGTCGAAATATAGAGAAAATTATGTCCAGTGATAACGTCGAGGATTTCCCAGCTATACACGCAGTTAACCAGTTGCAAACTCAAGGTGAAGGGATACATAACATTTTCATAATAATTTAAATAATATTCCTCATTCATTGTAGGCTTAAAACATAGGACTTGGGCATGTGCGATGCGATGAAGTATCGTTAAAATGTGACAAGACTGTTATATTTCCTATACAAGAATACTCGATAAAATTAATTAAAAAAAAGTAATTATACTAGATAATGTACCCCTATACAGCTATCATTATTATTTATTATTATTACTACTACCATGCCGTGAAAGCTCAGTGTTTCAATCAAATCAAATCAAAATCATTTATTCAAAGTTACATTTTTTCAAATCGTCTTTGGACGTCTTATAATATATGTCTCTCATGCCGTGCAGGAGTATCGGAACACGAAGTTTTGTCATTTAAATACTCATCTAGCTTATAATACGCTTTTTAAACAGTGTCTGCTTTACAATAACTTTGAACTTTTTGTCCGGTAGATTTAAAATATCATCAGGAATTTTGTTGTACTAGCGCACACTGAGCCCCACTAATGAAGTCCTAACCTTAAATAGTCTACAGCGAGGAAGAACTAAATTATTCTTATTTCTTGTATTACGGACATGAATATCAGAATATTTAATAAAGTCATGGATATTTTTCCTAACATACATAATATTTGCAAATATATATTGACATGGAACCGTCAAAATCTCTATCCTCTTAAATATTTTTTCAAGCGAGTCCCTACAGCGAAGTTGATAATTTGCCGTAACAGCTCTCTTCTGCAAAATGAAGATGGATTCAATATCAGCAGCTCGGCCCCATAGCAGGATACCATAAGACATAATGCTATGAAAGTAGCTAAAATAAACTAATCTGGATGTTGCTTCGTCAGTTAATTGTCGAATCTTTCTAACTGTATATGCAGTTTACTCGAGCAACCTGAATTCGATATCCGGTGCCGGTACCAAAATCTTATCACGTGCTCGGCGGCGGAGGAAAACATCGTGAGGAAACCTGCATATTTTCGAAATAATAAAACAATTCGATAATATGTGAGGTCCGCCAATCCGCAGTGGGGTCGTTTGGTGGACTATGCCCTGATACCCTCTTTACAGGGGAGGCCTTTGCCCATCAGTGGGACATTTATAGGCTGCTTTGAATTTTCTAAAATCTTCTTCGTCTAGTCTTCGTTCTTCTTTAATATGCTTTTACCGACTATTACATCCGTTTAGAGACTATTACATTCGTTGCCACAGCGTCACATTACAAATCTCTCCTTCCAACAGTGTGTTTTATCTCTTTTAAATTCATTCAACCCAATTATATGCTTTGTAACCTTTTTATATCGTTACAGTTTTATACGTAAGGATGTTCTAAAACTGTTTGCTTTGGAAAATTTAATATCTCGGTAAATATTGATATTTAAATAATGTAAATGTTTACTACAATTTTTAAAAGTTATCCTCTATATGTGTGTTCATTTAGTGTCGCGGTTGTAACGACACACTAATATGTGCAGAAATATATGTTTTTTCATTTCTATTAAGATTGTTTTTCAACTTCGCAGACATAGTGACCTAACCGACAATTAAATAATTTTATAACCATAACTTGCAGGTAATTTTATAGGTTCTTTCGTCACAATATCACGGTAATACAGATTACGTAATTAGGTTGAACATAAATATATTATAATATTTATAATATATTTATGTTCAACCGTGCATTGTTTTGATTTGTGAAATACCAAGTAATTATACGTACGAATTTAAAATTAACGCTAACGCAAAAAAAACGCTTCGACATGTTTGTTTTTTTTTAAATTTTCGGGCTAATAGACGGAGCAAATGAGTTTAAGTCATTACTGATGTCCATGGATAACACTTGATAGTTTGCAGATTTTTTAAACAGATCTCTGTCACCTCACCCCACGAAACGTGAAAGTATAATGCTCCCAGTTCGCGCCGGTTTTCATTTGGCACTTCCGCGGGAAAGCAGCTGCATTTTTTTAATGTGAATTGTTGCCAAACGAGCAGACGGTTCACCTGATGGTGAGTGAATACCGCCGCCCATGGACATCTGTTACACCCGAGGGTTACAGATGCGTTGACAACCTTTTAAAAATTGGGCTCCGGCTACCTCACTCACCAGACGAAACGCGAAAGTATTTGTCATACTTCCATTTTACGCTGGTCTTCTGTGAGGTCGTGGTACGTACCCGGACGGGCCTGCCCATTCGTGCAACGGCCAAGGCTGCTGCGTGGCCCTACCACCGTTAAACGCATGACCCTACAACAGTAAATTACTACAAGTAACGTCTTTATGAGAGGCTAGACGATTAGTATAAACCATATTTATGGGATTTTACTGTGGTAGGGCCACGCAACATTCATCACTGTTGCACGAATGGGCAAGTCCGTCCGGGGAAGTACCACGACCTCACAAAACCGGCGCGAAGTGGGAATCAGGTGAGTGAGGTAGCCGGGTCCAATTTTATTATGTGGCAACAAAAATGCAACCCTACGGGTGTTGCAAATGTCTATGGGCGGCCAATCACTTAACATCAGGTGAACCCTCAGCTAGCTTGCCACCTTCTCACACAAAATTCCCCCAACAAAAAAAGACTATCATCATCATTATCATATCATATCTATCATTATCATCTCTTGCGAATAGCTCCGCTGTTTTTGCAATTAGGAAGGTTAGGCAGCTATCAGACTTCGACACTGCCAGACTTGTTTACTTCAGTTATTTTCACAGCATCTTGTCGTACGGCATTTTCTTGTGGGGTAGTGCATCTGATATAAATTCAATATTTATTCTTCAAAAAAGAGCTGTCCGAGCAATTTATAACATCGGAGCCCGGAATACAATCAGAGATCTTTTTAAAGAGATTAATATACTCACTGTTGCGTCTCAATATATTTATTGTAATATTTTGTATGTTAAACAGAATATTAATAATTATCAAAAGAATAGTGACAGACATAAACTAAATACTAGAAAAAAGGACAAACTAACTACGCCATTGTTTCGTCTACAAAAAGTAAACAGGTCGTTCATGGGGCAAAGTGTGCGCATGTATAATAAAATGCCACGGTCGATATTAAGTCTGCCACTTGATGAATTTAAACGAAAAATTAAAAGTAAACTGATTATTTTAAAAAGAGCAACTGTTGAGTTTCTTGCCGGTTTCTTCTCAACAGAAACTGCTTTCCGAACCGGTGGTAACTTACGAACGTGTTAATTTCTTGTAAAATTTTGACGTTTCATAAGAGCGCGCAAGCGTCTATGTGAATAAAGATATTTTGTTGTTATTATTATTATTATTATTACTAATTGTATTTAATTTCAGGTACCGTTAAGGCTGCTTTTGAAACGGGCGGCATTAAAACATGAATTTCTTATAACTTTAAAGTTTACATTTTCGTTTTAGATATATATTGTTTATAAGGTTTTGTTTATGATTTTGAGTTTTGTTTTTAGTTTAGGTGATTTATTTTATGTACTTGTGACGGTTTAATATAAATTCTATTTTGATACACGTTGTTGTTTCATTTTTGGTAATTAAAGGTCTTACCCCTTCGTGCGAAACAACTTTCGTTTGCCATAATATACTATGTATGGTATTTTTTTCATGTGATAGTTGGCAAGCGCGCTGGCGGTTCACCTGATAACCTCCGCCCGTGGGCACCCGCAACACCCGTAGGGTTGCAGCGTTTTAAAAATGTGGCCTCCGGCTACCTCACTCACCTGACGAAACGCAGAAATGTGACACTTCCAGTTCACGCCGGTCTTCCGTGTGGTCGTGGTACTTACCCGGACAGACCTGCCCATTCGTGCAATAGCCTAAGCTGTTGCTTGGCCCTACCGCAGTGATAGAATTCTTTGTCTATTTCTCCCTTCGTTTTCCACAGACGTTTAGCAGACCTTCACTTTTTTACTTTCCCCGCGTTGGGTTGCCATATTTTAATAATGTGGGGTCCGGCTACCTCACTCACCTGACGAAATGTAGAAGTGTGACACTTCCACTTTACGCGGGTACTTTGCGATGTCGGTACGCGGCCCTACCACGACCCCACAGAGTCGGTTGCGTGGCCATACCACAGTTAATATTGTCATTTTATTTACCGTAACATCAACTTTGCTATCACCTATTGGTTGGGTCTGTCGACACGCGATGAAGTCGGAGGTCGCACACACGAATCATAGTTACACGCTCCAGTGCCCCTTCTTTAAGATTAAAAATGTTTAGGTCTAGTTTGAGACGACAATCTCATTACCTATCACGTTATATTATACATATTGACCTAGCTATCAAAGAGATCTCCACTTTGTGGGTTTTGTGCTTAAATTGTAGCTTGAATTCTTTAAAAAAATGAAAAGGAAAATAATTTAATTCAACAAAAAATTAATAAAGTGAAATTCGACAGGACTATTAACTTTAAAAGCATTTGGCCTCGCTTCAACGCGTATAATTCACCGTAGAAATATTAATTTTCATTCGTTTCCTTTAACTATTATTTTTATGGTTGAACACGCATGATCAAAAGCATTATTAGCGATTAAAAACAGTTGTCAATTTTTAATTATTATCACTAATTTAAGAAAAAGAAAAGAAAGAAGAAGAAACTTTTATTCACGGTGTAAGCACAACTGATACATACCAAACTTAAAAAAAACATATTATAGGTAGCATCCACCATTTTCATATCTTTCCTCGGGACCTCATTTCTACAGCCCAATCCGACCTTGTGTTCGAGTGGGATAAATTATGGAAGTAATCAAGTTTAATCAAAGGAAAACATTAAAGTTTAGTGCAATTATATTCCCGACAAACATTGGTTTATCAAATTTCGTAGTTCGTTTTTCAAGTTTCTACAAGCGAGTGTAGAATCTGATTTCTTGTCAACAGTCGCAAAATTAAGGCGAGACTGCGATCCCTTTCAATATATACCTACGAGTATATCACTGCGCAAGACCCTCATTTTTTTTATGCGAAAAGTTGCCAAACGAGCAGACGGGTCACCCGATGTTAAGCGAATACCGCCGCCCATGGACATCTGTTACACCCGAGGGTTACAGATGCGTTGACAACCTTTTGAAAATTTGGCTCCGGCTACCTCACTCACCAGACGAAACGCGAAAGTATTTGTCATACTTCCAATTTACGTTAGTCTTCTGTGAAGTCGTGGTACTTACCAGGACGGGCCTGCCCATTCGTGCAACAGTCGAGGCTGCTGCGTGGCCCTACCCCCGTATGAGTTTCCTAGCCTCTATAAAATATGACTCAATATAAGATAGCGTAAGTTCGTCGGTCACAAAAGACTGCTCTCGCTTTTAAACATGCATATTAATACAATAATTGATACGCTAATTGTAATAAAGGGTGCCTTTTTGTACGCATATGGTACGTCGTCAGATTCATAAAGAAGTAAATGTATAAATAAACGAAGCGGTGTAATTATTCGATCAGTGTTGCCACAGCCTGAGCTATGTCAACAAGCTTAACATATTTTATTTTTCTCTCGTCTGTAGCGTTGCTGTGTGAGTATTTTGTTTCTCGAAATAAATAATAAAATTCTATTAAGAATGTGTTTTCATAAGGAATGGTACATTAAATTACTTTTCGCTTTTCACTGTGTAATAATGGTCGTTTTTTATACATTATCAAACTGTTTCTGATTTAATAAATGAAAGAAAAATTGGATACAATCATTTCAATTTGATTCATGTTGAGATTCGACTAGACTGAAATTAATATGAAATCACTTTTGCATGCACACTCTATCCATAGTGATAAAAAATTCAGTCCGAATATGTAATAACAGATAAAATTATGCAAGTAAAGATGATGTACGATGTACCCGAAAACATTTCCATCAGAATTTTTTTTTAATGTTAATCTTCATACATTTTACTTAATACAAGTCATTTTTATTTCATAATATCATACATTTATTTACTCATATCACGTACTCGTATTACATACTAATATACTATTTCAGCAAAGTAACGGTAGCTTTTTTTTTAACTACGTTTCACTATTTATATGTTTGTATGTAGTATGTACTACCTATTTCAGCAAAGTAACGGTAGTTTTTTTTTTAAATTATATTTGACGATTTATATGTTTGACTTTATTTTTTTCAGTAGCGTTTTCACTTTCCATTCTTAATCCTTAGACTATGTAAACTATAGATTTACATCGGTCAAACAGTTTGCGAATCATTCCGTTCCCAATTGTTTAAAATTTAGGGTTTTTTGCCCAAAAACCGAATAGTGACTACTGCACCTGATGGTAAGTAAGATGTTATATTAGATAGTAAATAAAATAGCTTAATAACATCCTCTTCAACCTTGCCTTGAATACGTTATAATTGGACAGGAAAACCGAGGCAGGCAAACTGTTTCACTACATTGCTGGAGTGAGGATGCCGATAAAATATGGAGATTTTTTATTAAATATCTAAATATTTCAGCCGATATGCCGATATTAAATATTCAATAACGAAATTGTATGAAAAAAAGATATTTTTTTCCGAATTCGAATCCGGGACAGAGCTTGTATATTCAAATATTTAATACTTGGCATTCGTTTTTTTTTTGGACTGAGGCTCTCAAATTACACCCATTGGTGTAATTTTAAGCAATTCAATACACTCAGTAGTATGGACAGGTGGCATCTTTATTAAAACATCATTGATGTCGACCTTTAGTAGTTGGATGTCGACTCCGTCAGTCGCCTGTCTAATAGGGGCAGTGTGAACTGTCATATAATTCGGGTTTCGCGGAACGAGGGCTGACTAAAGATAGACTATGTTAAGTGTATCGGTGTATCGGTACCAACCCGTTTATTTTTATAGTTTCAAAAATTTTATAGTTTCGTGCTTAGCATAACACCTTACAAATTTAACGGTGAATAGTTGTAACTAGATATAGAATATGTTAATAACCCGCTGAAAATCAAAAATCAAATTTATGTACACCAGACACATTAATATAGATAACTAGCGGACCCAACAGGTAACATTTCGTAAAATCCGTTCTTAGCTGACCTCTACTCGGCGAAAGGAATATTCCTACCAAATTTCTCTACGCCTTATAGTAAAAATTGTTTTGCTTTACATTATATGCCATATACGAGTATGAATGAATGTGACGGATGACATGTCTTTAGAAATGAAATCTAATTAGATAGCAATCCTATAGTTGGGTGTAATTACACCAATTGGTATAATTTGAGTGCCTCAGTTTCGGGACACTAGTGTTATATCTACCTCTATTTATATAACATCAATAGATAAGTTATAAAAAAATAAATACGAGAGTAGCCATATGTAATTGAAATTTTAATATACATTCACGACTTTTCTTTGGGTAGATGGCAAGGAATTCCGCTGCGACTACACATACTTTCCGGACACTCAGGGATGGCTGAAGTTGCACCGCGTACCGTCCAATTGGTTCGAAGCCCGACTAAGATGCCATCTCGAAGGTAACATTTTCGTTTGCGTCCTGCAAAATCACTTTCCCCGTTGCTTGTTTCCTTTAGAATCAATGTATCCGAGTTTATATTTTGTAACCAGCTAATTACGCAATTACTTAATATACTAGCTGAACCGAGCCACGGTTTGCTATGGTCTTTTTTTTTGTTTCCGGTGGACCTTCGGAATGTAAACATTCTGCTTTTCAACAGCTGTGCTGTGAACGAATATCAAGTCGATCCATTCACAGAGTTTTGTGGACACAAACATACGGAAGCTAAATTTTGAAATATAGTGATGTTTGGAAACCCTGTGTACACGATTGAAATTATTTCTCAAAATTGATGGATTATGAAGTTTAAGAAAAACCAAAGTTCAATTATGAAATCAATTTCACACTAAGTAGACGAATGCCCCAATAAGCAAAAAATAATTTATTTTTAATTCCTATTACAGCGGTACAAATTCGCGCCAACGCAACGGTCCAACCATGACATTACATTCGAACCGCGTTTGTCGATTGTGTAGGATAAGTGCTGTACCGCCCTCGTCTAGGAACCGATTATTTTCCTATCAGTATCTACGTTAATACTTGAAATCATGGGCAACCTCGACATTGCTGGAAATCATGTGGGTACGATTGAAATGATTTCTCAAAATTGATGCATCTAAAAATTGTAATATTATAATTTTAATGGAAACTAAAATTGTCTGTTCATCTATGAAATCTATTTCATACTCTGTAAAAAGTAAAAAAAAAGTAAAGTAACAGCCTGTACATGTCCCACTGCTGGGCAAAGGCCTCCTCTATACAGAGGGTATCAGGGCATAGTCCACCGCACGGCCCCACTGCGGATTGGCGGACTTCACATATATTCGAAATAAATATTTTTTTTTGTTATTATTTCGAAAATATGCAGGTTTCCTCACGATGTTTTCCTTCACCGCAGAGCACGTGATAAGTCAGCACTTAAACTTAAAAACTTCATTGGTGCCGGCACCGGGGATCGAACTCAGGTTGCTCGAGTATATTGAATTAAAGGCCAACACATCCATTCATCTATCCAAAATGGTGATCCAGCTAAAGTCTGGAAATTTCTTAGGTCAATGGGGATTGGCAAGTCACAGAATGAAATAGTCCTCAAAGATTTAAACATTGATTCACTCAATCAACATTTCTGCGCTTCTTCCAACTTCGATGGAACGGTTAAAGATAACACATTAAAAATTCTTTCATCAATCCCAACCCCAGACTACGTACCTTTTTAATCAATTCTCTGCTTGTGATGTTAGGAAGGGTATTCTTTCTATAACTTCAAATGCAGTTGGCACCGACAGTGTTAGCCGAAAAATGATTCTCCCCATTCTTGACATCATCTCTATCTCCGAGGGTGTCTTCCCATCTAATTGGAAAGATGCACAAGTCATCCCTCTTCCTAAAAAACGTAATCCTTCGTCTTTTTCCGATTATCGTCCCATATCTATAATGCCGTTTTTATCCAAAGTCCTTGAACATCTGTTTATAATCAGCTCAGCACTTTCCTCCACCATAATTCCATTTTAAATCCTTTACAATCCGGTTTCCGTCGTGGACATAGCACTGCGACAGCATTAGTAAATATTACAGATGATATCAGATTGGGAATGGAAAAAGGCAAGCTAACGGTCCTTGCCCTGCTTGATTTTAGTAATGCTTTTAATACGGTCGATTTTGATCTCACTGAGGAGCTACTTGATAAGCTAGAGCGAATTCAAACTTTTTGCATAAGATTCATATTTGGCTTGCGCAAATATGATCATATCTCACATTTCCGTGTTAAGCTCAAGTGGCTACCTATTCGTCTTCGCCGGTATGCTCACACACTTTCTCTTGTTTACAACATACTGTTCAATCCTTCATATCCTACCTATCTAAAGGAACGTTTCCAATTTCTTCGCGATTCCCATTCTAAGTCCCTGAGATCATCAGAAAATTTGGAGCTAAAAATTCCTACACACAAAACCAAGTTCATGAGTAGGTCATTTATGGTGCAGGGTGCGCGACTCTGGAATGATCTACCTCTAGAAGTAAGACGCGCTCAGACAATAACTACTTTCAAAAACCGTGTAAAGAATCACTACTTATCGCTGTAACTGTATATCTTAAAAATGATATATGTATTCGTATGTATGTATATGTTTATATGTATGTATTTATATGTCTATATGTATGTCTGTATATGTATATTTATATGTATATATTGTTAGCTTTATGCAGATACATAAATATACTTATTAAGTAACATGTTTGTCTTATTATTATTATTTTCATTTTTCTCTCTTTTATTGTAGTTACGATATTATTTAATTCCTTCATTAAATTAACCCACACCTTTTGTTGCCTGGAAGAAATTACTTTTAGTAATAAGGCCGCCCATTGTACCTATCATTTAAACTTTAAGGTTTTGTTTTGTATTTTGTTTGCATTTTGGTGTGCAATAAAGAATATTTATTATTATTATTATGGGGGGATATTTATTTGTTTCCTCGTCTGGTTGGGTTTATAAATAAAAATATAGATACATATTGCATATATAAAATAAATATTATGGATAAAAATAAACATACTTATAAAAATATTTTATATAATACATATATAAATAGGACCCAACCAGACGGAAGCCCTCGGCAGGGGAGACCAAACGGCCGAGGGTTAGGGCGATAGGGAGAGAAACCGGCGGACGATGCGGGCGGTTTATTATTATTATTATTAAAGGCGAGCGCCCGAATACTGAGCTATCACGGCTCGTTCTCTGTATCTTGAGTTAATATAATATAATAAAATCTAATATAAAATATAATAAAATCCCACTGTGGATATTAAATCTGCCACTTGTACAATTTAAACGAAAAACTGAAAGTAAACTTATTACTAAAGCATATTATATCTTGCGGATTGTCTTGACGACGCCAATGTCAAGTTAATACTGTTGATATTCACGTAGGCTAAAATAACCTGTCCTATTATATTGTAAACTGACCTTTTTTTATAAAGAGCAACTGTTGAGTTTCTTACCGGTTTCTTCTCAACAGAAACTACTTTCCGAACCGGTGGTAACTTACGGACGTATTAACTTCTATGTAAAATTTCGATTTCATAAGAGCGCGAAAGCGTCTATGTGAATAAAGATATTTTGAATTTTAAATTTAATACTCGAAATAGGGGGTAACCTCGCCTCTCCCCTGAACATCAGCCTACGGACCGCTATGAAAATTCTGATCAACGAAGCCACAGGGGACATGACGCCTGGCGTCTTCACTGGCATCAACGCGTTCTTCTCAAAGGGAGACTTCCATTCAATCGAAGGTATTTATGGCTTCTTACCTTTCTTAACATATTTACGCAAATGAAAAAATAAAACTAAATGTGATATATTTCGATGCACAAAATTTTATTGCATTTAATAAAATTTCCCCGAATATATTTATTTTTGGCTTCTCACGAGGACTAGACCGTTCACAAGATATTTACGCACAAAAAAAAAGTTAATGTGATATACATATTTAGATACGTGAATTTAATTTGTGTATTTTTTTTTTTTTTTTTAGACGCGTTGAGATACCATAGCTTGAGCTATCTACCTACTTTTAGTAACAATATGTAAAAATATGTTCTAATGAAATAAATTTACTTAACGAATTCAGTTTTCTTCTCATAGCATGACCATATTTATAGGTAATTAATTCTGTGTATTTGGGTTTTATAAAGCAATCCCACGTTAGTGCAATACCACTTCAGGTGTCCCACTGTGGAAGATACCACATGTATGGGCCAGTGGTGAACCTGACAACTTCAATGACCAGGAAAGCTGCATAGCACTGCTGCCAGACGGTAGCGTATCAGACGTTGACTGCCATGATCCTTTGCCCTACATCTGCTATAAGGAAAACACTAAGACGATGGTCATGTCCAACTGTGGTACCACCGATAGCGGTAAATATAACTTTCTTTTTGTATTTCCTAATATATTTTTCAACCGGAGTTCTCATTTTGACTGTATTTTTTTTATCTCAAACTTTAAACGACGGAGTGAACATATTTTGCTTATTCTTCTTTTATTTGAAAGCTGGTGCTTCCCGTGTTAAATTAATATGGGAGCATTAATTTCATTGGTATTGGATTGGATCTTGCACTCCGGAGATGCTTAGGGAACTCCTGAAAATTTTAAGATGAATACAGAACAAGGTGTTTGAAGTCAGTTTTGTTTCTCGTTCATAAAAATATGGACTTGTTACTACTAAAAATTGTGCTCTTAAGGAATGATTGCAGTTTGAGAATTACCTTATAAGAACAGGTGTATAAACAAAATAATGGATAAATTTTTCCAGTAGTGGGGATCGAACCCATACCCTTTGACGCAGGAGGCAGGTACACTACCCCCTACGCAATTCGGGTCGTCGTTTAATGTTTTTATATGCATGAGTTTAGAAAAATATTGGCATTCTGCCCTCCTCTCTCCGTCGGAGCAATTTTCGTAAAAAGGGCGCACAAAGTTTTCGCTTCACGTGGCGATGGAGCATTTAACCTTCGTCTATCATTCCAGAGTACGTGTTCGATTCTGGTACGGGAAGTTGCTACAAGTTCCACACGGTGCCTCGCACGTGGTCGCGCGCGTTCATGGCGTGCACCGCTGAGGGTGGCCACCTGGTCATAATAAACAGCGAGCAGGAGGCGAAAGTTGTGAGGAGTATCTTCGCGAAGCACCCCGCCGGCAGCATGGTTGGCAACTTCTGGCAGGACGTCGCGTTCGTCGGCTTCCATGATTGGAACGAGCACGGCGAGTGGCTGACCGTCCACGGTAATCCACGCCTTGTATTTGCCGGATTGTCGCATAGTTTCTAGATAATATTTAATAAGAACTCCTGCTTCATGGTAGGGTTTAACCTTCTTTACTTTTTCACATATGTAGATGTTTTTGGGGTTCCGTACTCAAAGGGTAAAACGGGACTCTATTATATGTAATCGGATCCACACAATGATGTTTAATAATGTGGATGACGCATGTCCATACTGCGCGGCGTTTAAAAATTGTTCCGCTTAAATGACATATATAAGTGAATGTGACAGATGATATGGAACGAATGATAACGGAAAGAGATAGCAGTCTAGAGAATTGCAGTCTAATTACGTCAAATGGGTATTATTGGAGATTTGATTCCTCAATTTCGGTGCGCCGGTGTCATAACTACCTCGTATTTTTGTATACTAGGATTTGCTAAGTGTATCCATTTTTTTTTAAATTAAATTCTAGATATAATTAAAGTTATACAGACAGAAGTTAGACAATAAATGAACACACATATAGGGGATAACTTTTTAAAGTTGTATTAAACATTTAAATTCTTTAAACATCGATATTTACAGAGTTATTAAATTTTCCAAAACAAAGAACTTTAGAATATCCTTTCCTATAAAAGCGTAACGTAAAGTTCGTTTCTAAAAGTCACAAAGCATATGAATGGGTTGAATGAATTTAAAAGAGACAAAACATACTGTTAGAAGGAGAGGCTTGTAATGCGACGCTGTGGCGCGAGTTGTATAGGATGTTACAAATTTTGTTTCTATTTTACTTAATTAGTTTGTTTGAAAAATGTTTTTTTTTATTATGGATTTTGTTTAACGTTAATATTTTTTTATGATTATTGGCAAGTAGGGTTAGACGTGTGTTCATTTATTGTCGCGATGGTAACGACACGCTGTATAAAAAATTAATGTTATATAAATATTTTAAATCACTCTTAAGTAATTAATTACATTCATTTGAACTTATCTTAAAAATTACTTACTTATTTTTAAATAAACGATTATACTACCGAGTCTGATGCTCCTGTGTAAATTTGGGCATCTTATAAAAGTCTCCCCGTATAACATCTTCGGTGCCACAGGCGAAACGCTTTCGGAGGCCGGCTACGCCAAGTTCTCCGGCGGCGAGCCGAACAACTCCACCACCGGCGAGTTCTGCGGCGCCGTGTACCGAACGGCGCTCTTCGACGACCTCTGGTGCGAGAAAGAGTACGCTTTCATCTGCGAGAAGAGCCCCGACAGCCTGCTGTGCGACTCGTGAACCCACATCCACCGGATCATCCAACACGTCGCCACCCCTCTAGCGCTGCGGAGACTGAATAAATCAATTGAAATCATGCTGTTTTTCATTCCTGTTCGGGCCAAGTCTTCGGAGTCACAGAACGCAAGTTACCACCGGTTTATAAGAATTCCTTTACCTTTTAAAGTTACATGACCCAAAAGCTCGTAGTAAGTAGGCGGAAAAATAATCTCGCCCTACATTATCTCATCACTTCTGGGGGCAAGATCTGCTGTCTCAATCACACGTATAAAGTACGTTACGTAAATGCACAGTACTGGCTTTTAATGTACGAAGGTGCGTTTTTAAGCTCGCGGAATGGCGGGTTTAGAGGTGTGAATTTGCAGGCGCGTTCAGGGTTTCACGCGTTCAATAACCCATAATTATTAAAAATATAATGTTTTTTCACAATTGTATCATTTGGTTTTTAACTATTGACGACTAAGCAACTCAATTTGGAAGTGTTTGTAAAATGGAGAAAATCGATTATCGTGACGACATCGACTTTCTTACAGCAAGGATAATCGATTCAAATAATAATGAAAGCGATGTTGTCGGTTTTCGGGGACTCTTGCCAGCCAGGCACAGTCAAAGTATGCATTGCCATGTCGTAGAGTCATAATGTCAAGGGGCACCAGAATATTGTATCGCTGAAGGTGTATTAAAAAAAATGTGTGCGTGTACTAGCGTACACTCGTAAGAAGTGAAACTTTTTTATGACGTTATTTTTCAAAAAATAATTTACTATATGCAACTTTACAGAAATTGGTTAAATAAAGTTAAATTAGATAAAGTTAAACTTTATCTAATTTAACTTTAAAAGGCTTTTATTATCATAGACATGAATACAAATTCTACAATTATTTCATTTTAGCTTTGTATAATATTTAGTTTCTTATTTGTAATACATAGGTGGCGTTAGTAGTAAATTAAAACACACTATGGTTTGACCGTTGGAATTAGTATGAGGGTCCGCAAAAATTGTTGATTAAAAAACTTGCAACGTGAACGTAACCTCACAGACCCAAAATACAACCGCTTTGAATTTGTACATGGTCCTTCGTTGCCGAATAGTCAGCCAGTGAGTAGAAGACATTCGACTGTGTCTTCGGTAGAAGGCGCAGTCAGGTCACGGTAGGCGGTGCCTGCCTTTGGAGAAGAGGAAGTCTCTACAGTGTCGTGCTCTGAAGTATTAGAGCTAGCACTGTCATTACTACAAATATTATTATTGAATTTCATTAATTGTAATAGAATTATTACTATCATTGATGTCGTTATTATATATTTGTGTTATTAATGGCTTATGGTAACTGAAATACGAAATATATTGTTTACATTTTAGAATTAGAATTAAAATAAACCCTTTGATTTTGCTGATCACTTTAATATACATATATATATATATTGTTATGAACACACAAAGGAACTAACGCCATCTAGCGTCAACTATTAAAACCACAACAACAAGATGGCGCGTAACGTAAAAATGTTACACAAAATTTTTTTCCAACCCCGAAAAAGAAGTTTCACTTCAAAAATCACTTTCTTACCACATTAAAAAAAGGGTTAATGTACAGGAAAATCCTCTTAAATGGAGAGTTTATAAGTTATAAAAGATCTTACTCACCATACGGGACTCCCAAGATCCTAGTTATGACATAAGCAAATAATAATAGAGTCTACAATTGGACTAAGCAAATATTTTTAAGGTAAATTGAAATTATATGCTAAGTTTTCACAAATGCGATAAAAATTGTAATAAGATAAAAAAAACTAGAAGACGCGATATACAATAGAAAAGAATAGAATTTACTTGCAAAAATAAGGTTGACATATCAATATGGTCCTAAAACCAATGATGTTTTACTGAAGATGAGGCACGTCCATATTGTACGGCGAGATAAAAATTGTTCCAATATACGTTATTACATACAGTGCCGGATTTACCATATAGCAAGGGTAGCAATTGCTACGGGCCCCGCGTCAAAGGGGGCCCCGCATAATTAATAAATCTCTGCCTGAGCCTTAAATTTTTGAGTGAATCTTATGAAAAAAGTAATAGTATTGAATTGTATTTTTCACCATTTTATACTTAAGAACCCATAGCAGATCAAGGGCTGTTTGAAAGAATTTGCAGATGATATAGAATGTATGTTAAGGAAAGACATAGCAGAGTATATAGTTGCGTTTGAAGTATGGAAACCATACATAGAATGTGAGCGAACAGAAGTGTCACATCATATGTGCACACGTATCATATAAGCAACATGATTGGGTGACTTTGAATAAAACAACGTATTTGCCAACAATCTTACATTATATTAATAAAAATAATAATATTATTTTATTTTTTAATTTTTAACATAAAACTCTTTGGTAACTTAAAGTGATATATTGCATTCATTTGCCATTTATTTTTGCGAATTGGCGAAATTTCTTGTAACACCTCAAAACTCAAATTGACGCGAGAAAATTTTCGGTCCATGATTTATTACGACGTTCATTATGGTTTTAAGGCCAATTTACACGATACCATTTTCTTGTACATACAAGAGCAATAATTGAATGCAATAAATTGCGCGCAATAATTGTTAAGACCATTTGTTGTTTAGACCATGCAACTCATTTATTGCTTCAATTTAATTGTATACAACTGGCAAGAAACTGGCACCGTGTAAATGGGCCTTTACTCAACAACAAAACTATGATAGACTTCGATTCGATAATAAAGCCCCATCCCGTACCACTGTTTACAATTGGTTTAATAAGTTAAAGCGTGAGTTAAGTAATCGGCGATCGGTATTCCAATAAAAAAAGATTTATTTAATTAATTACAAGGTGTTAACTGTATGACAATTTGGAATGGACTGATTTATAATTACAAAAACTTATGAACTAAAACTAATGGTGTCAGCGTTCCTTCGATGCGCCTTCGCCGTGCTGAGTCTGCAGTAATCGCGGTTATGACGTGCTAACTCCTCCCTCCTTAAGATAGAAGCGAGAGTTGGAGCTTCTAGCAGCGTCCTCGCTGCTGTTGCTATCCTGTGGTAGTCTATTGCTTTTCCACTTGTACAGCTTCCAGATGGCCGCTACACTCAGCAGCCCGTATAATATTAAAGTTGTCCAGCTGGGGGTTGCCATCAGGGTTGTCCAGTTGGATTCATCTTGTGGGATTATGTCATCTATCTTGTTGATGAGTTTGTGGATGCTGTCTAATGAGATATCCTCTTGAATTTATTCAAACTTGATGTGTTCTTGCGTGATTTGCTGTGCCTCAGGAAGGGGGATGGTTTCGTCGTTGGAGACTGTCCTCAGGTAGTGTGTAGTGTGCTATTCAGGACATGTATCCGACAATCTTCAGTCAGTGTGACTATGAACGTTCCTTTCGTCTTTTTGTAGTCTATCTTGGTGCCACAATGGATTTTGATAATTTCATCATCTTGCAGGATCAGTATCCAGCTGTTATCCCGGATTTTCTGGATTTTTCCTTTGGTCAGGTGCAGCTTGGCATACGTGCAATTGGCTTTCTGATGTTGAACTAGCGACGCTATGCAATCTTGTGTGTTTTTCATTCTTCTGACTTCCAGGGATTTGCAGAGATGAGTGTCATCGGTGATTGGTTGGCAGTCTTCTTCCTCGATGTGGGCGTACTCATCGCTACCAAGTGCAAGGTATTTGGACTTCGGGATTATAGTTAGGTTGTTGCGGTCAGGAACGGAGTAAAGGTGAATAAAATCGTATATTTTTGAATCAACAGAGGGGATTTCCAGGATAAAGTTTATTGAGTGTGGTGTTCTATATGCTTTAACCTTTATAGATTTCTCTATCTTATGTATATTTATAATATTTATCTCATCTACAGGATTCATTGAATAATGATTACGCAAAATTACTAACTCTTTAATAAGATTTTGTGGACCAATAACGCTTGGATGCATAGTTCCTAATTGAGCGAACGTGACGGCATCTTCCAAAGTCATTAACTTTTCTAAAATTATTTGTAAACTTAAGTCTATCTGTAAATATATATCTAATAAATGTAAACTGTCCCTAACTCCATTAGAGTTTTGCGTTATATTTTGCAATATCTTAACTACATATTTCCTCTAAACTACAGATTTTCCTCTAATTTACTTATTTGACTGCCGAATTCATTGATCATACTTTTTGCTAATATTAAAGATTTCTTTTGTGAATTTTGAACTCTATTAACCTTGTTACTTATATCTGAAATTTCTTTCTCGAATTTAACGGCATCGTCATTATCTAAGTTGCCGGTTATTGTTTTTACGATTGTACCTAATCCGTTTATTATTCCGCGTTTTACTCTAACTGGGGGAATCAAATATGCTAACTTCTTATTTATTAAACTTATACTATATAATATTAGATCCTCGTAGGACTTATATCTATAATTAGATGTTAAGGTATTTTCAACATCTTTAGTGCTTGCATATAATGCCATTAAATTTAATTAATTTAATTGTTGCTAACTTTGTTTGTTATGTCATACACACAAGCTAGGCTAAAGTACTCGGTCTGTCTAAGTAACTGTCCCTATTTGAGTAATAGTACGCCGTTATCATTACTAATGGGATCCAGGGTCACTTTTGCGGTTGATGGTTCCTGCGACGAGGATCTTGAGAACAAGACGAGGCCTACGTAGTAACTTGAAGTGAACTCTTATAGACTTTGAATTTGGGTGACTACCTATTATCTCCGCATATATACCGCATAATCAATACAGCAATCAAAGAAGTAGACACTGTACTTGATCTTGGAGTAATTTATGATAGTAAGTTAACGTTTAATGCACATTTAGAAAATGTGTTAGGATTTATCGTAAGAAATTGTCATTCCTTTCGTAATTTCAAAACTAAATTATGGCTTTACAATAGCCTAGTCCGAAGTATCCTTGAATACTGTAGTGTAGCCTGGCTGCCGCATTACGCTACGCACTCATTACGTATAGAAAGAGTTCAAAAATGGTTTATGTGGCATTTGGCGTTTTCTGAGGGTAAGTCAAGAGAACTACGATCTTATGAAGAAAGACTTAATTATTTCAAGGTAAACTCTTTATCTCATAGAAGAGAAGTGCTTGATGCTAAGTTTGTGAGTAAACTATTAAATAACAAAATTGATAACCCACAACTATTGAATTTGCTTAAATTTCGAGTACCTATAAGAATCCCTCGTAAACCTATTACACCACTAAGAAGAACAGTGCTGGGAAGTAATTCTCCTTATATTAAATTTTGCAAAACAATTAATCTTTTTAGCGATCAAATAGATTTTCAAGTTGACTCAATAGCCAAAGTCTCTTAAATAATGTATACCTCACTTTCTAAAATTTGAATATATACATTTTACCTTATGTAATAAACATCCATAATTGAATTTAATTTATTTTACAGCTGTTTATTTTAAGCTACATTTTTATTTTTTACTATTTCATTATTTATATTTTTAATTTTATATTTATTGTTATGATGTTTAACTGTACTTTCTGTGCTTATCTTTAAGTTATTGTTACACTTATACAAGTACTTATTGTTTCTTTCCTTTTTTATTAGATATAGTGTAAACAGTTGTTGATAGGCCTTTTAAAAATAAAAATAAAAAATAAAATAAAAAAAATAAAATCTCTGCGATACTATTGGGGTGTAGATGGATTACCTTATAGGGTCTTTTGAAGACAGACTTTGTCCTGTCATTCCGCGCTGTCTTTGCCACCTGCTTATATACTATTTCACTTACCTTGAAAGATACTTCTTCAGCATCTCGGCTTCTTCCCTCGCGATAACCTGTTCTATGTTACCGGACATGTAAGCTGCAATACACTCCTGTATCGCTTTTACTTTTATTCGGTGATTGAGTACATAATCCTGGTAGAATTCCTTCGGGTTAAACATTTCTAAGGTATTTCGAGATTCTGTGTTATCAAATAGCAGTTCATGTGGTTTATAGTCTGTTACGAAATGTATCGCGTTATTGTATCCTATGATCACGTACTTCATAATATGTTGAATGGGGTTGTCTTTGTTAGTTATTTTTTGTATATAATTTAATTCACAACTACTATTTCTATTTAAATTTTCAGAGTAAATATCTAATCTAATAGGGGCTTTGTTTGAAATATATTTTTTATCAACTTTTAAGTTAATACCAGATGTTCTAAACGTCCCGTTCTTAACGTTAACTATCGCCGCGGGTGATTTTGAGCCATCAGACCAATAGAAATCGTGATATAAGTACTCTCCTTCTATGTAATGGGTCTTGAATGTCATTAACTTTTCGCATCTAGGTTCTTCTTTAAGCTTTTGGTATGGGTAGTTAAAATATATCGGTATATCCGCTGTTGAGGTGTGTAACGAGTTATTATTGAAATCAATGTTACTTTTTTAATTTTCGCAACAAGTCAAATCCGCTTAGACCTTTGTATTTTGGATCGAAATCAAAAATTAAAAATTTATGCGTAATATTGCTATTAAACGCGGGTGGTAAGGGCAAATAGACCACATGATCATGACGCGAAACAGTATGTGCCGTTGATATTTCAAAGGGTTCATAATCTACACACTGTTCAAAGCTAGAATCACGAATAACATCGGGTGAAATAGTAGAGTGACTTGTTCCTGTATCTACTAAAAATTTACCTTGAAATTCAGGTAGCTTGATGAAGGGGTGGTGGTCTTTATCTTGGAAGTTGATCTCTACCAGCTCTGGTCGTCCTGTCTCCTCCAAAGGAGAAACCTGGTTGGAGTCTTGCTTGTTAAAGTAAACATCAGTATCGAAGTCATCGCTGTCGACCGGTTGAATACTATTTTGATACTCACCTTCGTTGGAGTATAATTGCGTTGACAGTGTATTAAAATGAGTGTCTTTATTATATTCAAGCCTAGCCTCTTCCTGTTTAGCCGCTATTATAGCCAGCTCTAACGTATCGGGTTTAGCGATTCTTACTCCGAATGAGACATGGAAGTCTAATTGATCAATATATTGTTCTATGACCATGTTCTCATAGAAGTTTTTGTTGCTATGACTGCCTATCAAGAGTAAGGTGTCTAGTAATTCTCTAAGCCGTTTTCCAAAGTTCTCGGAATCCTCCTGTCTAGAACGGCGAGTATGTGTAAGTTCTTGCATCACCTGAAACTCATTTCGCGGTTGACGGAGTCCTCTAATAAGAGCATTTTTAATGGATTCCCACGTATCTAAATATTCCTCATAGGCTAAGGCTTCTACAGCGTTGTCGCTAAGCCTACTCTTAATAAGACAACTTACTAACGGGTGTGTCCGAGCATGTTCGTCTAGCAATAAATTCAATATATTTTCGACTTCGCGAATATAGTGACTTAATAGTTTAGGATTCCCATCATATCGAGGCATTAAATCCACTATCAACTTAAAATGCGTATTGAAATCTTTTAAAAGCATTATTACTCACTAACTTACGATTCCTGTTAACATAAAACAATAGCGATACGTATTACACAGTAAATTCCTGATTCTAAGGAGTTTAATGAACAATGGAATGACGCTCGCGTTCGTTCACAGTATCGAATGTCTCGTGCGATTGTAGCTAACCGACAAACGAACTGATGATAATTTTAAAACAAAGTTATTGATTTTATTATGTATTTTAATTTGTTGTATTTATTTTAACTTCTTATTTAAAGAATTTATTGTTGATCTTATTATTATAAATATACTAATAGAATGGGAAATGTCTGTTGCGATTAAAGCTTATAGACATACACACTCAATAATAAAAAAAAAATACCTAAAATAAGACAGGAAATAGAGCAGGAACACTTGGATAACTAGAGTACTTACCCCAGGGTTTTCTGCATCTCCTGACGAGTCCTTGCCCGATCGCGCGATTGAGGTTCTTTAGGATCGCTCAAGGTACGATTTGAGAACCGTGACACAATCGTAATAGAACATTTGATTCAATACGAAAGTGCTGCGATCCTACCGACTGCGCCAGTTAAGTAATCGGCGATCGGTATTCCAATAAAAAAAGATTTATTTAATTAATTACAAGGTGTTAACTGTATGACAATTTGGAATGGACTGATTTATAATTACAAAAAACTTATGAACTAAAACTAATGGTGTCAGCGTTCCTTCGATGCGCCTTCGCCGTGCTGAGTCTGCAGTAATCGCGGTTATGACGTGCTAACTCGTGTGAGTAGCAATTTCAGTGATGATCTTACTTAAGGGCGTCCTTAAATAGCGATACTATGACCAATAACAAGTGTTTTATTTGATAAAAATCATTGCTAATACTTTTCGATACTTACTTATTCATCTATGACGCACGCTACCGAGGCGAAAAAATCTTATCCTTTAAACGAGCAATTCTTATATATATGTATACATAATCGGAATCTCGGAAACGGCTTCAGCGATTTTCATGAAATTTAGTATGTGCGTAGATTCGGGGGGAAAAAATCGATCTAGCTAGGTTTCATTTTTAGAAAATGTCCTTTTATCCCTGTTTTCAGGGAATGAAAAATAACATTCGAATATGACGGTAAATTTCGCCGCAAAAAAAATGTTATAATAGCTCGGTCGGTAATCGGGCGGCCCCAAAACAGACGGCCGCAGTTCGTATCACGATCATTTACACACTTATTTTTACCCTTTTTTTTCTATACCACATTGCTTTCTTTATTTTTTTATTTCCAAAGTACAAGATTTACCATAAACAAACCGAGCAAAGCCTCGTGGTACTATATAGCTAATTTTGTAACAAAATATAATTTTTATGTGATTTAAAATTACTTGTGTAGCAGGTCCGTCCGAGCCTCACAGAAGGACAGCCTGAAGTAGAAGTGTTATATCTCTGCGTTACGCCTGATAGAAGAAGGCCTTCGGGACCCACTTTACTATAAGGTGGCAACGCATCTGCAACCCTATCGGTGTAGCAAATGTCAATGGGCGGCGGCTATCAATGAACATTAGGTGAACCACCAGCTCTCTTGCCACCTTCTCACATAAAAAGGTCTCGCATTAAATAAGTTATCTCGCATTATATCAATACCCTAAATTGTATATAGTACGAACACGTATAGAACAAATACAACCATGGTAAACACAAAGTCAAAGAGCAGCTATTTGCGACACAGTTTTTCCTGCACGTTTCAAAGCATATACAAATAACTTATTGCATACAGATTTGATATAACTGTTCTTTCCAATCGCAACGTTGATCTATTATTTATAAATCTGTCTTTTTCTTTTTTAATATTAAAAGGGTCATTTAGATAACGTTAAAAATAAAAGAGGTACCAATATACTACCTTGCAGAACATCACGTTAAATAAATTTTTAACTTGAGTATTTTAGGTACAATCTTGCAGATTTATTATCGCCTGCTATTTAAATAGCATCACATTCAGATTTTTGATTTACCTCTTAATCTTTATTTTCCTTATTTTTTAAACAAAATTTAATATTCGTGGTCAAAATCTTGCTTAGAGTTAGCCAAGATGCCTCGGATGACAGAACACTCTAGAACACACACAAGCTGCAGGATTTCAAATAATTACACCTTTTAAATATGTTTTTAACCAATAAACTCATTATTATTATTATTTATGAATTTAGCGTTAGATAGCGCATACTAAGTAATATTATAAACGCTTTTAACACTACGAATACTATGAAGAACTGGAATCACTAGTCGCACAGCAGGCTGTCGGGGCTCTTCTCGCAGATGAACGCGTACTTGTTCTCGCACCAGAGGTCGTCGAAGAGCGCCGATCGGTACACGGCTCCGCAGAACTCGCCAGTGGTGGCATTGTTGGGCTCGCCGCCGGAGAACTTGGCGTAGCCGGCCTCCGCGAGCGTTTCGCCTGTTGCATCGAGTTAAAAGATGTTTTGGTAGAATCTAAGTTATTAAACGTGGTAACCGGCCCGTCCCATTTCAATTGAACAGATACATTCGGGAGAGTTTATCGGGTCAATTTATTAGGTGATTTTATCCTCCAAGCCTCGTCATACACTTTGTTTACCCATAGATAAAATTCGCAAAAGTTCTAACCAATCCCATTAACAACATGATTCACGTGTAATGCAGGCCACACGTCTGTGGGACGAGGGCAAGAGAAAGAAGAGGAAGAAGCATTTGATCACAGTTGCTTCTTTGTTTAAAGTCTTGGGTTGAGGGCCGTGTAATTTGTTTAGCAAATAGATAATAGAGCAATTTTTGTGAATAAATATAAATTTACACTAAATTACTAATCACGGAAACGAGTCTAAAGAATTCAGATTAATTCTTGTAATGTCATCAATCATTTTGATTTTTTAAGTCATCCATTAGTAATTTACCTCCAAAAAACACGAAGCATTTTCCGTATTCCCTGTAGTATTGCTATTATTTATTATATTGTCCGTTAGAGGAACCTCATTACGAAACAGTGGTAGATTAAAAACAATTACTATCGATCAATGAAATGTATTTTTCTTATGTCGATGAATAAATGATTTTGATTTTGCTATTGAATGTTATCATACTGGTACCTCCAAACTTTATGATACTAACCAAATACGGATAACCTTACCAAAAAAGCGCCATATCGCAGAAAACATAAACGCTGAGAGATTCTTAGTTGCTGTTATACGTAAAGAAAGATTGCATTAATCGTAAACTGGAATAATGTTGTCCGACAAGATAACCACCACACGGTGCTCTTACAATAGTCTTTTTGATTACCATGAATAGTCAGCCACTCGCCGTGCTCGTTCCAATCGTGGAAGCCGACGAAGGCGACATCCTTCCAGAAGTGGCCCAGCATGCTGCCACCGGGATGCTTCGCGAACAGTTCCCTGACCACTTTCGCCTCGTGGTCGCTGTTTATGATGACCAGATGGCCACCCTCGGCCGCGCACGCCATATACGCGCGTGACCACGTGCGCGGCACCGTGTGGAACTTGTAGCAACTTCCCGTACCAGAATCAAACACGTACTCTGGAAAACGAATACATCGAAGTTATTATCAGATTCTAATATAGAAACTAGGAAAATATTTAATTATTTTAAAGATCGGTGCGTAATGTTAGATATTCCAATAATTATTTCACAAGGTCGACTGCGCTGACAAAATACTCAGATAAAGGCGAACGTGACCTAATGATAGGAACATTTACGTACTATATCTAATATTATTTTTTTCGTGTGAAGTTTTAACCACCAACCAAGTCGCTAAGGCAGTTGTTTATGATAATGTGGATGGCAAATAATCACTTTACTCCACAATCAAATGCAAATAACACTTCATCATCATCATCATCCTTTCAGCCTGTTTGAGTCCACTGTAGAATATAAGCCTCCTCCACAGACTGTCAATAACCAATGAAAAAGGCAAATTATAATTAAAATTGCCAACCGGAAAATATGAGAATATAGGTTGATATTTTTTAATCCCTCCAAGACCTTTATACGCTGAAGATCCTCTATCCTTCCTTCCAGTTAATTTGGCTGAAATTAACTGGAACGAAACAATCATTTATTTTAAAAAAAAAGCAAGCTGTTTTCCAAGAATTAATAAAACGCTTGCCCGGCCCGGATATCGAACTGGATTATATCCGATAAAATAACACGCTAGACTTTTAACGCACCAATAAATAAAGTTACTACAAATACCGAACTTTCTTAAATTTCAATAACGCTCATAAATTGGTTACGATTTAAATTGAACGAAAATAGCTAGGAAACAACTACTTAATTGATCTCAATCTATTGTACTCAACATTTTCTTAAGTTTTCGATAAACTCTTGAAAAACAAATGAATATTTTATTTGTTGTTAAATGTAAAATTGTTTGAAAAAAATATGATCCTCCATTGTCTAGAGTACTTTGCCACATTCTTTCAAAAAACATAAAGTAGTCCGTCTTTTATTATTCCAATCTATTCCCCGTCACCAATAATCACCCCATCTTCTTCTATAAAAAAAATCGGAAATTATTAATATGTAAATTAATATTTACCATTATCAGTTGTGCCACAACCAGACATAACCATAGTCTTGGTGTTCTTCTTATAGCAGATATAGGGCAAAGGTTCATGGCAGTCGACGTCTGCCACGTTACCGTCCGGCAACAGAGCTATGCAGCTCTCCTGGTCCTTGTAGTTGTCAGGTTCTCCGGCGGCCCACGTGTGAGGTATCTTCCATAAGGGGACTCCTGAACAAGTCATGTTGCATTAATTTCCACGGTGGTAAGGCCACGCAGCAGCCTCGACTGTTGCACGAATGGGCAGGCCCGTCCGGGTAAGTAACACAGAAAACGTCCTCACAGAAGATCGGCGTAAAGTGAAAATATGACTAATACTTTCGCGTTTCGTCTGGTGAGAGAGGTAGCCGGACCCCATTTTCAAAAGGTTGCCAACGCATCTTGAACCCTCTGTTGAACCGTCTGTTCCCTTTTCAAATTTTCACATAAAAAACAAAGAAAAATGTCGGATTTTGTTCATGGACGCCTTATAATACCAGTTAACCATTAGAATGGAAAACTCAAATGTGAAGCGAAGATAAAATAAACACATCGTTCACAGGGGGCTTCTGAACATATAATGTTGCATTAATTCGAATAAAATACTAAGAATCGAAAGACGAAACAGACATCTACTTAGGAATATTTATGAAGATCAATCGGCGTCCACGATACACGCCATGTTGCGTGAAGCAAAAAGTTTGTTGTAATAATAATATTATGAGAATGTTTAAAATTGGATTTTATGCGTTATCTACATATTTAGAGCAATAATTGAGAGAGTCGCTGAGCTGAAAAAATCTGTTCAGTCAATTTCAAAGTGAAGGCAAAAAATTATTGATTTGACATCTCGAAAGCAGATAAGTAAGAAAATACAGTGAATTGCGTGTGAAAACATTTTCATTACTTTGGTTTATTATAGAAATGTATATTTATAATCTATTAATAAACTTGTTATAATGTCATCTTTACCAAAGGTTATCAAATATCTATCAATTGACGGAGGAATGTAAACATTTCCAGTGTCATATTCGTGGCGATATTTTTATAGAATCGAGAAGTTTAGGTAAGTTGTAGTAATTATATTGCATATATATTATTTGGCCAATAAACAGCAGGATATTTTAATTTTAAAGTTTTTATTAAAAAATTTGGCAAACGAGCGGGCGGTCTGATGATAAGTAATATCCGCCGTTCACGGACATCTACAACATTTGACAAGCTACAGATGCGTTGCAAACATTTATAAAGGGGCCCCGGTCGGCGCTCACATCAGGCGAAACGCGAAAGAATAATACATCCACTTCATACTCGTCTTCTATGAGGTGGTACTTCCGCGGACTAACCTGCCCATCCGTGCGACAGTAGAAGCTGCTGCGTAGCCCTACCACAGAATAAATATATATAGTGTAAAACAATGAAATAAAAACATTTTTCACAATCAGTCCACGACCAACGGTTCACACCGTCTGGTGATTTAAGAATAAGATAAAATGAAACAAATGAATAGATAATAAAAAGTAAAGTAATAGCCTATACATGTTCCACTGCTGGGCAAAGGCCTCCTCTATACAGAGGGTATCAGGGCATAGTCCACCACGCGGCCCCACTGCGGATTGGCGGACTTTTTTTTTGTTATTATTTCTAAAATATGCAGGTTTCCTCACGATGTTTTCCTTCACCGCGGAGCACGTGATAAGTCAGCACTTAAAGTTAAAAACTTCATTGGTACCGGCACCGGGGATCGAACTCAGGTTGCTCGAGTATATTGAATTAAAGGCGAGCGCCCGGACACTGAGCTATCACGGCTAAAGATTAATATTAAAAACTTATTCGATAAGTTTTCTCATATATAAAATTATAACAAAAGTGAAAAATAAAAAAATGAATCTAAGAATAGTGTTGTTCAAAATGACATACCTTCGATCGAATGGAAGTCTCCCTTTGAGAAGAACGCGTGGATGCCGGTGAAGGCGCCGCACGTCATGTCTCCTGTCGCCTCGCCGATCAGTATATTCATAGCGTTCTTTAGGCCAATATTCAAGGGAGAGGCAAGGTTGCCCCCTGTGGCAAATATTAGTACGAGTTAAATGATGGGGACCACCCCAGTGTGTGTAATTTATATGAAAACGGTGGGAATGTGCAAATGTCAAAATTAGCTAGAGTTCATACCATTTTGATCTTGAGTGGGTTTAACTTAGAAACTTTACGTAATACCATAGAATTTTTTTTTAATTTATTTAAGATACACCAACAGTATACATATTTACATAACTTACAAAAAAGGAAAAAATAAAAAACATTGGACCTAATATGTACACCTATGACAGGTGTGTACAATATTTACAATATTGTGACAAAGTTTAATAAACAAACAAACTAATTCATAAAAAATTAAATACAAAGAATAGACTAACAAAAAAGAATCAAAAATAAATTATAAAATAAATTCACTTTAAAGAATACTATACTATAATATATACTAATGTAATGACTCCTGTACTTTCTTTCCATCAGGGGAATCGTTAAAAATGTCGATATTTTCAGCACGGATTTAGCATAAAGGACATAATCACCTTCAAGGTGGCATCTCAGACGAGCTTCAAACCAATTGGACGGCACCCGGTGTAATTTCAACCAACCCTGAGCGTCCGGGAAATATCGGTAGTCGCAGCGAAACTGTTTGCCATCTACAAAACAATGTCGTTACAATAAGACAGAGTAGGTAGTAAATGGCACAAGAGGGATGAGGCCTATGCTCAGCAGTAGGCTGATACAGAATGACAACGATTTTGATGATGATAAATAATAATAATGATAACAATGCGGGGTGGTGTGTCAACCGAAATTATCCCAATAGTCGTTTCTGCGAATGGGCTAATCCCAGTCAGCCTCTTCGAACATCTGAGGCGACTGGGACTCCGTGACGTAACGCTTCAAGCTCAAATTCTGCATTTGCTCCTCGATACCGCCCGTATCGTCCGCCGGTTTCTCTCCCTTTCGCCCTGACCCTCGGCCGTTTAGTCTCCACTGCCAAGGGCTTCTGTCTGGTTGGGTACCCAACCAGGCGAGAAAACATACCCCCATAATAATAATTCATTTCAGATTCATAACCAATAGACCAACAGAAAGAAACAATCTCTATATCTATTGTAGAATTGACAATAACAAATTTATCTACCAAAGGTTAACAACCAACACCTTTTGGTAGAATATTCCCAAATGTACTATTACTGTTGTAGTGAAAGTAGTAGTAATTAACATTTCCTGTTTCATGAATAGGCCGGCTCCCTGTAACACGGCCTTACAGGAGACTAAAGTAAAAATTATGTCTTACATAAAGTTTAGACTTTTACCATTCCTTTGGTACGTAGGATAACCAGATGAAAAATATTAGTGGGTGCCACTACGCCCATGACGCTCACTTACCATCAAGTAAAACACTTCGCAGTCCATTGAATTCAATAAAATATTCAATAATTCTATAATGTCCAATAGTGGCCCTTTTGGACACTTTAGAAATTATATTTTTTTTAATTATTATCCAACCATTTAAGCATCGACATTCCAGTAACTTTTTTTTTTAAAGTTTTGTTTGTGCATTATTTTGTACTCATATAAAATTAACATAATTATTTTATGAAAATTATCATTAATTAATGATGAATTTTCTTAGACAGGATCTCAACTAAAATTAAATAGTACAAGTAAAACTTGGTAGTACATTTGGTGAGGATAGTATTGAATTCTGGTGAAATCTCAACATTTATTGAATATTGTTATTGTTTTATCAAAATTTTCCTAGCAATTGATACAACATAAAAGTTGTGTAATGTAGAAAAATCAGTTATCGGCATACCCATTTTAAATTAAAACAAATCCTCAGATCAATATATCCATTACAACGGCCAAAATAGAGTATTTTTTATGCAAAAACAAACTAAACTCTAAGAATTCACAGGAATAAAGAATACTCACTCAACACCACCACAGATGAGAGCAAAACGAAATACGTTAAACTTGCGAACATGTTAATTTCCGCGGTATAACTGATTGGATAACAGCAAAGCTTCTAAATTTATAACATATTCTTGTTTATAAAACTGATAACGTACCACAGGGATAAGAACGGCGGGAATCCACAGACATTGATGACGACACATCGCGTAGGCAGACGTTTTATAACCAGAAAAGCATTTAAATTAATTTTTTTTTATATGGATTAAACTATCGCATTCTCTCCTAGCTCTATCATGCTCGATAAGTTGACCAAATTTTGTATTATTTCCAGTTTTAATATCAATTACAGCTTTACTTATTTCGTCACATAATTTACATGCGTAGTAGATGTACACTGGGTAGATGTTTGTGATATTTCTAGAACGGTCTCCCGAATGGAGCAATAATGCCTGCTACAAAATACTACTTTGCTTGGACGGGGTGGGTGAACTCTTAAAGGCAATGTTCACCGCGTCATCAGATTTGAACTTTTCCCCCTAAAGTTATTTAAATTACGAAAACATATTTAAATCAGTAGGAACTAGGTCTGGAAATTCAAATTCCAAATTCAAAATATATTTATACGCATAGACGCTTAAAACATAGGTTTAATTATTAAATGTATTATATTCGTAAAGTAAGTAAAAGTAAAGTAACAGCCTATACATGTCGCACTGCTGGGCAAAGCCTCCTCTATACAGAGGGTATCAGGGCATAGTCCACCACGCGGCCCCACTGCGGATTGGCGGACTTCACATATCTTCGAAATATTTTTTTTTGTTAGTATTTCGAAAATATGAAGGTTTCTTCACGATGTTTTCCTACACCGCGGAGCACGTGATAAGACGGCACTTAAAGTTAAAAACTTCATTGGTGCCGGCACCGGGGATCGAACTCAGGTTGCTCGAGTATATAGAATTAAAGGCGAGCGCCCGGACACTGAGCTATCACGGCGCTCATATTCGCTCTTATTTTCGTATTTGATCCCAATAAGTTAGCAACCATTATTCTTACTCTATATACGTATCCAAAACCTCTTAATAATTGTTTTCCGTACTATCACGAGACTATAAGCATTTCATTGGATTTGCACACTTCTATACAAAAACGAAGACAGTTTTCTTTTACAATTATGAAATCCAACGAAATAAAAAATACACGCAAAATCTAAGCTTTCTAGGCTTTTCTATGTTATAAACAATTTAATTTACTCGCAACCTTTATGGCTTTCATTTAATTTATCCCTCATAAAATGTGCGGTGCTCTGGCTGAGCTTTACGACTTTATATTATCGTTTATGTTAATTTATTAATATAATTCAGGTTTCTTCGCACGTTGGTGATACGCATTTCTCATTTTTATAAAGCATTTAGCCTATAAAAAGTGAGAACGTGCTAGCATCAACCAACAATGGCGGCAAAAAAATATTGACATGAATATATATAGGATCACCACTTACTGCCTGTCATCTTATATAAATATTGTATTCCTTATGGAAATGCAGCTGGCAAATAGAAACAAATGAATATAATTATGGAACAAACAAACAACTTCTGAAAATCCTCATTTTAGAAGCATTTTGTTGCGCCAGTAATTAAGCCACCGACTTACACAATAAAAACTATTGTTTTTGCTTTAAACCTCAATTTACTTCAATTTATAACAAAAGATAAACTTAACACATGGGACTGAGTAAAACTTTCGAGGTTCGGTGCAGACCGTAACCCCGATGGTCGTTGATTGTGCTTGGTTAGTAGAACGCGGGTGTACCTAGTGTACGCGTTGCATTGGTTTCGCCGTGCTCGAAGGCGAGGACGAACTATGGTGTTTGTTGGTGCACTAACTGAGTGTGTAGTGTTTTATTAGCCCCCCTAAGGTCGATGAGGACACTGCGCGGGCGACGCTTCTAGACGTTTGTGTTAGAGTCGGGTTGGTAATTTGCTACGCTTACCACCAGAGGGGATGTTCAGCTCTGTCGAAGAACCATATGGTGAGATCTTTAAAATGTTCGCGAATCAACGGGAGTCTGCAGTCACTGTGCAGATCAACGTTGCATTGATAGCACTGCGCACCGGTTGCGCGGCGGACGAATTGATGATGATTAATTTGTACTATTTGCAACTTGTACACGCGAGTAGGGTTTGTGTGGGCATAGGTCATGCAAGCGTAGGACATGATGGGTCTTACGCAGGCCTTATATAATAAAAATTTGTACCTTAAGGGCATTTCACTTGACGCGTTGGTTAGGTGATAGAGTCGGCTGGAGACGCGGCTCTGTTTCTAGTATCATTAATATGCTATGTGAATGTCTTGCGTGAGACGAAAGTGGATATTTGGCTCCTATCCAGAAATTATTATATAGGGAATTTCATGATTTTGGGGTTTACATGCCCGTCGTACCTTACAGCTTTAATGTAGGGGGTAAGAAATGCTTGCCTATAGCGCTCTTAACGTTTAATCCGTCTCTCACACCAATTCTTAATCACGTTCATTAAAATTACTTCTTACACAGTTATACTTAAACACTTCTTCGTTTTAAACATTATTCTTATTACTTCATTTAACTGTGGTAGGAGGACCACGCAGTGGTATTCGCCGTTGCACGAATGGGCAGGTCCATCCGGTTAGTACCACGACCTCACAGAAGACCGGCGTAAAGTAGAAGTGTTACACTTCTGCGTTTCGTCTGGCGTGTAAGGTAGCCGAGGCCCACGTTATTAAAAGGTGTCAACACATCTGCAACCGGTGTTGCAAATGTCCGTGGGCGGCGGCTATCACTTAACATCAGGTGAACCGCCGGCTCGTTTGCCACTTTTTCAATATAAAATCATAAAAGCAACTTTTTATACTTTCATAGTGCAAAAATATATTTCGAATAGCACTAAAGTATTTAACCATTTTAGACAACTTTTAAATAGTTTTAAACTTTACATATTTTTAGGTTGTAGCCAACAAAGTCGCTCCTGATGTTTGTGCGATAAGAGCTTTTAAACAACGCAACGGATTTTAATGCGGTTCTCAGCAATAGATATAGTGATTCAATCGCAAAGTAGGGTAAACCAGGGTGTTATTGCCCACTGACAGTAATTGCCCATTGTAAGGAAAAATAGTCGTGTGTTAATTTTACATGGTTTTTAGTCGAATAAAATTCACTAGATTGCGGTGTAATTAAGTTATGGTACTTTCAAAATCGACCCCTGGCAACACTTAAAAGAAAAAAAATACTAATGGTGAATTTTTCAAAAACCAGTGAACATGCTACTGTAACAGGTAAGCATTTTTTCATTTATAATAGGTGAAAGTACGAGCAACCGCATTGTTATAAACAATATTTATTAAACGACAGCACGGCGTACACTCAGGGAAGAAAGAGGGTAGTAGGTATTAGTGTATTCAGCAACGAAGAAAAACGAGTGGGAGTAGGGGGAGCGTAACGAAAGTCTCGTAACATTCCAAAGTGATGACGTCACGCGTTCTGTCTTTTCACCCTGTAAGTCATTTTTGTTGCTTGATGCGCGTAAAGAAATTTCACTACAAGATAATATTTATTTAGCCTTCATAGCAATACATTGTGGTGCCGTGTTAGCGCTAATAATATTAATATCGGTACAAATTGGTCTACGGGTCACACAGCAGGCTGTTGGGGCCCTTCTCGCAGATGAACGAGTACTTGTACTCGCACGGGACGTCGTTGAAGAGCGCCGTTCGGAACACACCTGCGCAGAACTCGCCGCTGGAGGAGGCATTGTTGGGCTCGCCGGGTGCGAACTTGTCGTAACCGGCCTCCGCTAGCGTTTGGCCTGTGAAACGCGGTCAACAGTAATTTTGGCGATGCGGAACTTACCAAATGTGCCAACTGATAATAATTTCATTTGAACTGATTGCATCGAGTATATATAACTATCACTTGCTTGATTATATGACATACATATAGACCATGGTCGGCAGGTCATGTGTCTAGACAAATTCTTGAATCGCATAAAAACAGATTTTTCATTTACAATTTATAGTTGATGTAAATTGGTGAGTTGTGCGACATTTACACAGCAGGGTAAAATTGTTAAAAAGGTATACAATGAGATCTTGAGTACAAAACAAAGTAAAATTGGTAATTCTTTGAGAAAGGAGGAAACTAGAGACTAGTTGTTTGGTCTCACTTTAACTTGACATAACTAAATTATGTGCGTCGATCGGCAAAGTTTCTAAGTGTGTGCCTTTAATGTGTCGAGGGTAAGTTGTTCGTATGAATAATAAATAATTGTGATATATCTCGTTGTTATCCATGTCAAAGCATAACCTTCATGTAGAATAGGAGAGTTTTCTGCCCATATGGCCGCTTCACGCAAGTCTTACATATAAACTTGTGGATTACCATGGATGGTCAGCCACTCGCCGTGCTCGTTCCAATCGTAGACGCCGACGAAGGCGAGTTCACCGGGGCGCTTCGCGAAGATGTCCTTGACCACTTGGGCCTCGCGGTCGCTGTTTATGACGACCAGGTGGCCACCCTCGGCGGCGCACACCATGGACGCACGGGACCACGTGCGCTGCAGCTCGTGGAACTTGTAACAGCTGCCGGTTTCCGCGTACGCGTATTCTGGAACAATAGGGATGCATGCGTACATCGTTACTCTAAAATCCATGTAACAAAAATAAAATGACCAGTGCATCTTTAAAACTACAAAAGTAGCAAAATTAAACCTAAACGTAATTTTCCAACATCATGTTAAAATTGTGTTTACTTCTATTGCAACACGATAAGTGTCGTGCGTAGTATAGTCTAGTCAACAAGCTCTTTTTTGAAATTTAAATGTTTTATAGTGCTAATCTTGTGCACTTAAGAATTAACATTAAAATTTGTAGAAAAAGTGTGAAAAGATTGTAGCCGCTGTGGGAATCGAACCCACGTCTTCGGCATTCGCGGCCTGACGCCTTAACCACTAAGCTAAACGGCTGATTGCCACACCGACGAAAACCTTAACGTCTTTAAAATTCTAAAAAACAATGTAGATAAAAGACTTTTCGCACTTTTTCTACAAATTTTAATGTTAGTTTATGTAATTTTAGTCAACAGCCCTGGTTTATACTAATAAATACTTAGTCAAGCGTTAACAGTGCGAGACGGGGCGCGGTCGCGACCTCTTGCCACTCATTCTGATGAAGGACCTCTAATAGGTCCGAAATTAGTCCGTCGATTAGTACATCGATTGAACGTGAGTTCAGCGGTTTTATTATTTATTTAATAATGTATGTTTCTCATGAAAATTTTAATAATTTATTACCTTAGTTAGACTGACTATGTTTAAAGTGCGAAATCGGAACATTGGCATGTGAATATAGACAGCATCGTTAATTAAACTAACCATATAAAAATAAAAAATATGTTTAAAAAAATTACATAAAAGGGGATACCTACGGAGTTTCTTTCGCCTGTTTCTTCTCCGTTAAAGGAACCTCATTACGGAACGGTGGTAGATTTAATAAATGACTATCGATAGATGAAATGTACATTTCTTATTTCGATGAATAAATGATTTGATTTGATGTCGTTTTTAAAATATAACATACATAATTTAACCTGTTCCGAGAAGTTCATTTGTCTCAAAGGTAATCAACTTATAACAGTACAAATTTCACTATTTAAATGTAGAGAATGTTACCTTTGTCGGTAGTACCACAATCGGACACCAACATCTTTGATTTTTCCTTATAGCAGATGTAGGGCAAAGGTTGATGGCAGTCCACATCTGCTATGCTACCGTCAAGAAACATAGCTATACAGCTCTCCTGGTCTTTGTAGTTGTTGGGTTCTCCGTCGGCCCATGTATGCGGTATCTTCCACAGGGGAACTCCTGAACAAGTAATGTTTCATTATGATAGCAGTGATGTGCCTTTATATACTTACTTATTTTCATATAAGTATATATTACGAGAAGAAAGATCAATGAGATCTCATAATGCCAGTCATCTGAAGCTGTTCGGAGTATTCTAAGTGTACCTTCCGAAAAACAGGCCTCAAGGTAAACTGGTTCTTTGGCAGTGAAAACACACCTGGATTTTGGTAGCATTTCATCCCACAAGATTGGTATCGCCTCAAATGGAGACTGTCTGAACTATTTGAGTAATAAGAGTCCTTTTTCACATCTCAATTTGGAGCAAAATATTTCTGAAAAAGGAACCTTTCCTGAACGCAGCTGCATTTGAAAATCCATACGCACCTTCGATCGATTGGAAGTCTCCCCTCGAGAAGAACGCGTGGATGCCGGTGAAGACACCGGACGACATGTCGCCTGTCGCCTCTTCGATCAGAAAGCTCATGGCGTCTTGCAGACTGCTGTTCGAGGGAGACGCGAGATTGCCCCCTGCGGCAAAAAATATTAGTATGTTATAGAAAAAGTGTATTTTAATTAAGGCTCTTTCAATTAGCAAGCCAAATTTTAATTCAAATGCCAAATAGCGGGAAAGTGCAAATGTCAGAAATAGTAATACCGAGAATTCCTATCATTCCGTTCTAAGCTTCGATGTAAGGTTAAGTTAGTAACCGCTCAAACTTCATTATTCTCTATTGAATACTCTAAATGTACCACAGGGGAACGAATTACCTTCGAGGTGGCATCTCAGGCGAGCTTCGAACCAATTGGAAGGCACGCGGTGCAATTTCAGCCAACCATCAGCGTCCCAGAAATATTGGTAGTCGCAGCGAAAGTGATTGTCATCTGTAAACCGAAGTGTAATTAGAAAATTGACAAGCTTACTTTTAATGTTGCCCCCATAACCCCCGGCTGCACTCAAGACCAACGTTAAGTAAAATTATTTATATTTATGCCCTTCGTTGGGTGAAAGGAGTAACCAGAGGCAAATGTCAGTGGCCGGCATCACTTCTGCTATATCTCTAAAGTTCTAGTGTTCATGGGTATCTCTCACTTACCATTAATGCCCTGGCTAACTATTAATTGTAACTAATCTTTTAAATATAATTTAACCCTTATGTGTGCATAAGGGTTAAATTATATTTAACTAGCTGCTGCCCGCGACTATATCTGCGTAGAACAGGCTCAAGGCGTAACATTCAGACAGAAAGACAGATATACATAAAAATATGTATATAAATTATAGCCTATGTGTTATTCTGATGTACAAGCTATATTATTGTATAGTTTCATTAAAATCCATTCAGTAGTATTTGCGTGAAAGAGTAACAAACATCCACCCATAAATGCAAACTTTCGCGTTTATAATAGAGTTTTATGGATAATCCCAATACTTTCAGTTATGATATAGGAATTTCCACTGTCTACTTTTGTTAATATTTTCTTTTATTATACTAGCGTTTATTTTCATTTTCAACTCGCTTTCCTCTAGTATCTCCTTTCCGGACGACTGGAAAGATTTTCATCAAAAACATAAACACTCAGGATGAAACATTAAAATGTGTGGAATGTAGTAATGAAGAAAGTACGAAAAGCTTTTCGCCGCTGCGGGATACGAACCCACGCCTTCGAGACTCGCGCCCAGGCGCTTTAACAGGACTCACAACAGGTATAAAATCAGCAATCAATTAAAATCCCTGAAACGGAAAGATTATATAAACTTTCAATTCATTTCAAATCAATTTCTGTAATCATTATGAGTCTCCGCAATCATATAATTACTTTAAAAAACTTTTAAGTTAAACGGTTTTATTTTATGTTTTTTTTTTTGTAAAATATTTTTTGTTAATATTTTATTGTCATCTAAATTAAATTTGGTACACACACCAAATTTCAGATCAATCTGACAACGGCAAGGTGCTTAAATTTCAATTTCTAATTTTGACCCAAACAAACAAATTCCGTACGGGTCGAGCTAAATAAAACCGTATAAAAACGTTGGCTACATTAAAATATTGACATCGGTTAATCAGTACTTAGGAACTGTGCATGTTTCATTGTCAATAAATGCACTGATTCATAGATTACACGTGATATCATCGTGCGTCAGCGTCATCATTGCCTAATAATTCAATATTCTTAACAAGTTATTAAACATCGCGAATAGTAGTGTTGTTTTTTGATAGTGACTCTGAATATAACCGTTTTTTGCATATAATTGAATTTTATATTATCTTGTGTTTGCGTAATCAGTTTTTTATCGTAAATTAATTATTTTCGGAGTGGAATTCTCGTAACGGATTGCTCAACTTAGGTAACGCCTCGTGAATAAATTGCAACTACGACCTTATCACTTCCCGTAGGAACCTTATTTCGTGTCTTGTAGTTGGAGATTCCCTTGAACGTTGAATTGTCCATATTGCTAATAGGGGTTGCGATGATGCAGATTGCTGCTTAGAAACTACAGCGTCATCATTCGTAGTCGTGCAACAGTTGCGTTGTTTCGTCCGAGTCCGCGTGTCCTCTGCACATTAAAGCTAAATCGAACACAATGTCTTTCATTGTGTTCCAATTTTAAAATCATATCATCAGAATGAGAATTTTTATGAGAAGTTATACTTCTTTTGGCGCGTTTGGAAAAATGATGATAGCGAAATGTTTTACAATGCGCGTGCACACCGACCCACTAAAAAGGATGTGGTGCACCAATTAACAAGAAAAAAAATTTTTGGCATATACCAATAATTCCATTTCCCAGTTATTAAAATAAACCGTTATTAATTGCATTTAATGTTTTTACTCTGAAGAAGTATAACTTCTTACGTGCATAAGTACACACATATTTATATTTTTATAGAAAATCCAACTCTGTTTCTTCCATTCCTTCCGAGCGTATGGTGTGAGATAATGATGTTTTAATAATAGATGACGCATGTCCACACTGTGCTAAAATTGAACCACTTTACATTATATGACATATAAAAGTGAATGTGACATATGATATAGAATGCGTAATACGGAAAGAGATAGTAGTCTATATAGTTGCAATCTAATGACACCAACTGGTGTAATTTGAGTGCCACAGTTTCGGTGCGACAGTGTCATATCTACATTGTATTTGTATTTATATTTATGTCATTGCTTTTCGCCTCTTTCCTTTGTCTTGCGACTCGTTTTTTTAGAGGATTGTTTCATCCCGTCGTTGCTATATTTTTTCGATTCTTTCGCTGCACCCTTGGGTGAAATAAAACGTCTGTTCTTGCTCCTTCCTGCGGGAGTTAGTAGTTTTGATTCTCTTGTCTCCGACGTGACAATTCTGCTGTAGTGTAAAATTACTTTTTTCCAGGTTATCGCTTGCACTCAAGGTCTTTCTTCTTTTCCTGTTTTATGTTTTAACACGATAAGCGGACAATTTTCTTTCAGTTAAGTATAACTAAGCATTTTTTTTTCTTATTCAGCATTGAATTTTCCTGCTGATCGTTGTGTTATTGTCCCGATTTTATAAACATTGCCAATGGACCATTTATGACATGGTCCATTTTGTTACTTGCTATGTCCAAGACTACAGAATTAAGAGCCTTCATATTCTTTTTCTTTTCTAGTATCTCGAAAATATGTTTCATCCGTATGGCTGCTTATCTAGGATTTCCATATCTTATCTAGATTTCTTGTTGTTGTTCGTTTTTATATGTAGGTTAGGTTTTCGTTCCGACAAGGTTGAATTTAAGTTAATTTTAATTCAATATTATGTGGACATAATGTTGTAGTGGTAGCTTTTGTTTTCATTCCTTAAATTATTTTTAACAGCTTATAATAATGTATATGAATGTATATGTAATGATATACGACCATGATAGCTCAGTGCCGGGCGCTCGCTTTGATTTCGATAGCACCTGGATGAACAATGACTCATAAAATTTTGTAGGTTCGGGGTTGCTGATAACTCGACCAAATTAAAAAATTTAATATATCAATATTAGATCAGACTAATTTTTCATATAAATTCTAAATTCTTTAAAAATACCTTTTAAGGTTATAATTTTATAAAAGATTCTCAAACTAGCCTTTTTCTTCTCAAATTCTGTGAAACTAACCCTTCGTTTAGGTACGAATTTAGTTGTTTGCTTTTTGATGGAAATTTGCTAGAAAATACGGAATTTTTAAGGTGTATAACATTTATACGGTAAGGTCACTGTTCAAGATAACAATTTTTACACATTTAGTGATAATTCACTTCGATTTATACACTATTTTATTATTAAACACAATACCCGTACCCTTTTACCTGTTTATAATTCGAAGTAAATATTAATAGTATTTTTAAATATTAAAGGGACCTATTAAATTATATCAAAATCTGAAAAAATGAAATCAATCCATATTTTCCTATCGTTTAATGCAGCATGAAAATATCCTGTGGATAACAACGCCAGAGAATTTTTTTTATGAAAACAAAATGCCTTCATTTTAGTATCTCTATTTCATTAATAATGGGGTTTTTTAGACTGTTGTAGGGCCACGCACGAATGGGCAGGTCCATCCGCGTAAGTACCAAGACCTCAAGAAGACCGGCGTGAAGTGGAAGTGTTAGTACTTCTGCGTTTCCTCTGGTGCGTGAGGTAGCCGGGGCCCACTTTCTTTAAAGGCGGCACCGCATCTGCGTCCCTACGAGTGTCGCAAATGTCAATGGACGGCGGTTATCACTTAGCTTTAGGTGAACCGCCGGCTCGTTTGCCTCCTTCTTTCATAAAAAGAGTGGACATTCAATAGAATAACACAAAATTCTTACCGAATGTCACCACGGACGAAAGCAAAACAAAATACGTCAAGCTTTTAAACATGGCTGATGCTACGGTAACACTGATCGATTAATGGCGTTTAATTTATTTATGCATGAGTTCTAATCGGTATTGATAAATTATTAATATGATAAAGTTCATTAAATATCGTGAGATCCGGGCAATATTATATTTAAAATAACCTGAATACGATATTTTAATGTGATAAAATGAAGCGTAAAAGTAAGTATCAGCCTAAGGTATAGGCTGATACTTACTTTTACGTATATTATTTTTTCGCCAATAACAATTAAGTTTGTACAGATATAGGCCTGTTACATTTTTATTTTTTGTATAGATTTTCTTGTTTACAAAACTGATCACTTACTACAAATAGTGTGAATTCACAGACAGAATTATCACACTTGGGAGGAATGTTTTAAAACGAAAAGAACGAAAGTTAATATGAGTCACCTTCGTTTTACCATTCTTTTCATTTTTTATTAATAGAATTGATGACTCCGTGTCGCAATTGCCAAGGTATTGGCTACGGCGTCGGGGGTCGTGGGTTCGATTCCCACACGGAAAAACTATCTGTGTGAACCACAGATAGTTGTTTCGAATCTGGGTGTTTGTCCATGTGGAATTTATGTTTGTAAAACGTCCTTACAACACAGGATAATGTTATCCCAAAGTGATAGTGTTTAAAAAAATGGGTTAATATATTGACTGTTGTATGTTTTTATAACTGGCCATTTAGAAACATTGCCAATAAAAACAATGCATTTTCTCTGATCTTTTAAATTTTTAAACAACTACAAAAAGGAGTAGGTTATCAAATCGGATGTTTAAATATATTTTTTTAAATTATGTTCAGGCATAACTCCGTGTTATATAGACGGATTGGCAAAATGATAATTTTGTTCGAATAGGTTATATTCCTAAATGGTCCCATTTAAATTTCATTTAGATCTGATGATGAATTTCGGAGATAAAAAACAGAACTCTTAAAAAAATTACAAGAAATCAACCGCGATGGCTGTTATCGCATAAGGATGCATTGTTTTGTAATCACACAAAATAACATCAGGTCTGTAACTCAAAAAGTTTAAGCAGATGTATTCAGTCTAGCTGAGAATGCTCATGATGCTGATGAATGCTTTGCCAAATTCTAAGTCCAAATATTGTTAAATTATGTTAGAGGTTAGGTTATATAGGTTAGATTTTTGATTATATTAGAATTAGTATTATTATTAACTTTTTAATGCTTATTGACTTTTTTGAAGTCGGTTATTTTTACTTTTTTTACGTACGTAACTTAATTTGTTTTCTTATCGAATTATTAATTGTTATTATAATATAATATTAGTATTTAAACATATATAGTCTATTGATGTAGCTTTTGCTACGCTATGTGTCATTGTTATAACTCCGTTCTGTCTGTGACACATCATTATTACTTCTGCAATGCCATGCCGTCACTGTCACGATAAGGCGGAAAGTTTTTTCTAGGATGCCACGATCTAGATTAAATTTAGGACTGCAGCTTGCTACTAGCTTGTAGAATCTAGAACTTCACGTTCACGTTCGTGACGATTCCCACCCCGCTAGCAAAGCAGAAGCGCTCCACTTCGGGGAGCAAACTGTTGACCAGCCTATCGTCCTTACGGTTAAGTTTATGGCTACTGAAAGAGGAGAACCTCCATCCATACAATCACAACGATATGGATAGTCCCGTATTTCCGCAGCACGAGAGGCTCTGACCCGCTGGATTGGCTCCGTCGCTGATGCTTTTGTTCCTCTGGAGATCCCGGAATCCCTCCAAATGAACTATGGTTGGCCACCGAGGGAGTTAAGTCAAACATTACTTAAGAAGACAAGGTATATTTTTAACACTACCCATTTAACAGCAAAACAGAGCACAACAAACCATTTACTTATTTGTATACTTCTGATCTATCTTCAGATCTATGCAGAAGCCGTTTACATAATTACAAAATATAATATTGTATTGAAGAATATAAAAAAATATTCATTTTACGTTCACAAAAATACGTGATGCGGCAACGTATTATCTCCAAGAATACTAATATCAGTAGATGCAGGTCTACGGGTCACACAGCAGACTGTTGGGGCTTTTCTCGCAGATGAAGGCGTTCTTGCTCTCGCACGGGACGTCGTTGAAGAGTGCCGTTTTGTACACGCCTACGCAGAACTCGCCACTGGCGGAGCCGTTGTTGGGCTCACCGCCAGAGAACTTGGAATAACCGGCCTCCGCTAGCGTTTGGCCTATGAAACCCAGTTAACAGATTCAAATGTTTCATTTTATTTTTTTGGACATACATAACATTTGCAAGAAGCAACAGTCAATATTTTTATTTCTTAAAACCCATGAAATTTTGGTGATGCCGAACTTACCAAAGGTGCCCACGTATAATCATTTCATTTGAACTGATTAAATCAAGTATATACAACTACTGTTTGCTTTATGCGTTTATACTATGCTTTTTATGTATTTAAGACCTTCACTGTACTATCGGATGACAGTTCACCAAGTAAATAGGCCGCTGTCTAGAAAATGGTATTTATTTTTCAGTTACAAGTTGATGTAAATTGATAGGCTTTCCCGGCTCATTTACACAACAGGGTAAAATTGTTAAAGAGGTACATACACAATGAGATCTTGAGTACAATACAGAAGTATAATTCGTAATTCTTTGAGAAAGGAAGAAATCGAGGAGTAGTTGAAGTGTCTTAGTTCAACCTGACAGTGAAATCATATGGGTCGATCGACAAAGTTGTTAAGATTTCGACTTTAATTTCGCGGATCTAGGGCAAGAGATTCGTATGACAAATAAATAATTAAAGTGATAAATCTCATTGTTTATCCATGTCTAACTTAAATACGTAAATAAGTAACCTTCACGTAGAAAAGGAATATTTTCTGCCCAGGTGAATGTTTCAAGCAAGTCTTACATATAAGCTTGTGGATTACCATGGACGGTTAGCCACTCGCCGTGCTCGTTCCAATCATAGATGCCGGCGTAGGCGAGTTCACCGGAATGCTTCGCGAAGATCTCCTTGACCACTTGGGCCTCGCGGTCGCTGTTTATGACGACCAGGTGGCCACCCTCGGCGGCGCACACCATGGACGCACGGGACCACGTGCGCGGCAGCGTGTGGAACTTGTAGCAACTTCCAGTTTCCGCGTCATAAACGTACTCTGCAATAACAGTGTTACGTAGATACACTCTTTAATCCAAAATCTGTGTTATAGTACATCTTTCAAACCACAAAAGATCGAAAATTAAACTTAAAACAAATGTAATTTTCTACAGTGATGTTAAAATTGTGTTAATATCGATTAAAATACGATAAGTGTCGTAACAAGTGCGTATGTACCTTTCACTAAACTTTTCACCAGGACGACTGCACTGTCATTATACATGAAAAACATGGAAGTAAGAAAGAAAGTTAATTTTTCAAGATTATCCCACTTAGATGCCGTCGGACGAACATGCGAATCATGTTGTAAGCGGTTTTAGCTTTTTACGACCAGCAGCCTGCCTTACGTCAACCCTCCTTGCGAAACCTTCTCTAGTTGGGTGACACTATTAGTGACCCTTCCCTTCCGACCAGGTTCCCACAGTGAAGCCAAGAGGTGCTCACACTTGGCCGGCCTGTGGTGCAAGTTCGCCCCGTGCTGTTACGACAGTGCACGTTGATCGATTACCACCAAATTTCCCACTTTCGATACACGCAGGGAGGATATGGGAGACAAGTTTGTAGATTGTAGGAAAACCGAGGTGAAGTCGCGGGAAAGAGCGAGCAACGCTGTTTTGTACTCAGTTCGGCATAACCCGGGCATACGTATGCGTTACCTTCAATTAAACAAATAAAATTGTTTATCAAAGTAAACTTTTATTTCTTATGCGATTGCCTGGCGATTGTATTAATAAATAAATACAAAATAACATGTTTATATAATTATAAAGCACCACAATCTTGTATCGCCACTCTTGTATCCCGACATTTTGGAGCCCTAAGACATTCTAAGACACGTCAGTTTATATAGTTTTAATTAACTGCCCAGGCGTATGCTAATAATACTGATAAGGTCATTTATCTCAAAGGTATTAATCGAATATAACTTTCACTACTTAAATGTAGAGTGTTAAAGAAACATATAAATGTATATTTACCTTTGTCAGTAGTACCACAACCGGACACAAACATCGTCTCTGTTTTTTCCTTATAGCAGATATAGGGCAAAGGTTGCTGGCAGTCTACGTCTGCTATGCTACCGTCAAGCAACAGAGCTATGCAGCTCTCCTCATCCTTGAAGTTGTCGGGTTCTCCGACAGCCCAGGTATGTGGTATCTTCCACAGGGGAACTCCTGAACAAGTAATGTTGCATTACTGTGGGATTGCATTTTACGTAATGTGTCCCTAGGTTTACATTGAAAATTCAAGAGAGAGATGACGCCCTCTGTATTGAAAATTGTGATTGATTTTATTTTTAGACGGACCTGCCTATTCGTGCAACAGCGAAGACTATTGCGTGGCCCAATCACAGTAACTCCCAAAGTGACCTTTTTTCGCAGACAACATATTCTTGTTTACTGGTGATTTCGCAATTTCTCTCGTTATATATTGTTCTTTGCTGTTCTCTGTTGCGTCTGTGCTGTCGTTGCTGGCGTCTTTTCTTAGCTGTTCTTTTTTAGGCGGAAATCTTGCAGTGCCCTATGCCCTAAAAAGTGCCCATAATACTACATCGTATTGGGGACGACACGCCATTACGGGTGTGTATCACCTAGTTTATCTTTGTCCAATTAGAGCGCTTTCCTCGCCAACACTTTACAAAGGGCGCGCGCTCTGATTGGCCGTTTATTAGCGCGTTCTTATTGGATAACAATTTTATAAAATAGTACTACAAAACAATAATTTTATAGTTTGAAACAATTAAGTGTGTGACTTTAAAATTAAATGATGTTTGAAACTTATCAAACACGAATATTAAATTAATCTTATGTTAAGCTGTGAGTACGTGAATATTGCCAACAATACATATATAGGTATAACTATTTATACCTCTTAAAATAGTAGTCCTTGGCGACGCTCAATTGAAAAAGTTAAACGGTCGAGAGAGAAATTTACGATTTTACTTTGTACTTTTTTTTTGTGTCGGGGGTTTTTTAATCTCAATTTGGAACACAATATTTCAAATATAAAAAAAAGCTTTCCTAAGCGCAGGGCGCCCTTGATGATAAATACGCACCTTCGATCGATTGGAAGTCTCCCTTTGAGAAAAACGCGTGGATGCCGGTGAAGACACCGCACGACATGTCACTTGTTTCCTCATCGATCAGAAATTTCATGGCGTTTTGGAAGCTGCTGTTCAAGGGAGACGCGAGATTGCCTCCTGAAAAAATATTACAATAGATGAACATATATACAATAGATGAAGAGGACTTAAATTAAGGCGCTTTTAATTTTTATGCCAAATGGCGGGAACGTGCAAATCTCACATATGTACAAAAGTAGCGACAATTCCTATTATTCCTTTCTAAGGTTCGCTGCGAAAGGTTTAGTTAGAAACCGTCCCAACTTCGTTATCCTCTATTGAATACTCTAAAATGTACCACAGAGAAATAAATTACCTTCGAGGTGGCATCTTAGACGAGCTTCGAACCAATTGGAAGGCACGCGGTGCAATTTCAGCCAACCCTGAACGTCCTGGGAATATCGGTAGTCGCAGCGAAACTGATTGTCATCTATAAACCGATGAAGTATGGTTAGAAAATTGACATGTTTATTTTCATTTTCGTACAGCGACAACAGCTACCACGAGAGTTCCTGTTGCATTAATAGGTACCCCCTAACATGAAGTAAAAGTATTTATATTTATGCCCTTCGTTCGGTGAGAGGGGTAACCAGCGGCCCAAATGTCGTGAAAATGGGCGGCATCTCGTCTGCAAAAAGCTGAGTTGCTCTAAAGCTTATAGTTTTAGAGCCTCTCAGTAATTACCCTCACTTAGGTGATCACAGATAAAGGAAAATTATCTTGCAGAACTCAACAGAGTTTTATGGATAATCCCAATAATTTCAGTTATGATATGGGGATTTTCACTGTCTGCTTTTGTTTGTCGTGATAGCTCGCTGTCCGGGCGCTCACTAATTCAATATACTCGAGCAACCTGAGTTCAATCACCGGTGCTACCACCAAAGAAATTGTTAATTTTAAGTGTTGAATTATCAAGTGCTCAGCGATGAAAGAATACGTCGAGAAAATTTAGAAAAAAAATCGAAGATATGTTAAGTCTACCAATACGCTGCGGTTTTGCATGGTGGAATGTGCTTTAATACCCTCTATACAGAGGAGGCCTTTGCCCAGCGTTGGAATTTATATAGGCTGTTCCTTTCCTTTTATTTTTGTCAATGTATATTTTCTTTTTGTATACTGGTGAGCATTTTCAACGATGTCAGTCGTGATAACCGTATTGTAGTTTCAACGTATAAAAATCAAAGTCTCTCGTGTAGTCTAACCAAAATGTTACGTCTTACTGCATTCCTTTGAAAGAAAGAAAGAAAGAAAGAAAGAAAGAAAGAAAATAAATTTATTTACCATAAAAAGGACGCACACCATAAAAGAGAAAGAAAACTAAAATTAACAAAAAAATAAAAAAATAACAGATACTTATAAATATTTCAGTAAAGCGAAAGAACACAAATACTTACATAATTAAAATATACATAAATAAATAGAACTTTAAGAAACCATAATAAGCGTGCAAACGCCCTATTCCGGTGAATTAGGTTAGCAGCTCAGCATTATGCTATGCCGGAAGTCAAGGCCCCAACACAGCGCTGATTTTCAGTGCTAACCTTCTAGTTTCCTAATACTTCTATGCCTTACTGGCCCATACACAGCTTTTTCTATTAGTTGTTTTATAACTTGTATGTGATCACTGTTGCACAAATGGGCAGGTCCGTCCGGGTACCACGACCTCACAGAAGGCCGGCGTGAAGTAGAAGTGTTACACTTCTGCGTTTCGTCTGGTGAGTGAGGACCGGTGCTCACTTTATTACAAGGTATGGCAGCGCATATGCAAAGCTACGTGTTTTTCTAATATCCATGGGCGGCGGTTATCACTTACTTAGGTGAACAGCGAGCTCGTTTGCCACTTTTTCACATAAAAAAGAACTACTTTTTTCTTAGGCTCGGTCCTTCTTCTTTTCCTTTTTTAGCACACTAGGTCCAGAATATTCTAATTATAATAATAAATAAACAACAGAATTTTTTCCCGGTACTATTAACATTGGCAATTGCCCATTTCTGGCATTTCCATTTTGTTACTTATTATTAATGAAGATATCTACATTCTATAGTCTTGGAGGAATATCCTTCCTCATTCATATCCTTTTTCTTTTTTGTGTCATTTATTAATTGTTTTATATTTTGTTCGAATTCGTTCGTATCTGAATTAAATGTCACATCTACATAGCTGATTGTCGATAATTTCTTTTTGTTGTCCAACTTTTATTTCTACGTGTTTAGTTTTGTTTTCGATAATGTTGAATATAAGTTAGATTTATATTAACTTATTGTTCTATTAATAATTGTGTCATGTATTATATATATTTCTAATGTTTTGTTCCGTCTTATTCATGAGCCGTGATAGGTCAGTGCTGGGGCACTAGCTTTTAATTCAATATACTCCAGTTCAAACCCGGCGCCGGCACCAATGAAGTTCTAAATTGCAATTTTAACTGCTGACTTATGCGTGCTCAGCGGTGATGGAAAACTTCGTGAGGAAACTTCTCGGAGATATTTGAAGTCTGCCGTATATCTTCATGGCTAGAACTTTGTTGAATTTAATTTTAATTTTTTGTGCTAGTCTCATTTAAGATTACATTTTAAGAATTTTATTGATGTTTTAATTAGATTTTAACAAAAAAACACTGCTATTATAATAAACCGTTGATTGGAATACAGGAGATAACTGTACAGTTTAGTACTTTACGACTTTATAAAAAATGCATAATAATATCGTTTATTGCATAGGAAAAGACTGTCTGCAACAAAGAGCCTGTCCTTGAACACGAATATCTTAAAACATGATGTGATTAGACTAGTGTGCCAACTTTTTAAGCGTCAAAACAAAATTATGTATACTTTATTGTCTTATTGCCATATGGCTGGCCTATCCTGTTAAATCGATAAAAAATACAAATACGTTAGCACGAACACAAATACGATAAAAACTGTATCTGTATGTAATTACCAATTGGTAATTATATAAAATACATGTTATACATTATTGGATACCATTAATTATTCAAGTTTGCAAAACATAAACACTACATCGTAAAAAATGAAGACCGGTTTTCGCCTTCTATAACTTATAATAATTAATATAAATAGTAAAGTTGATATCGGTAATATTTTGCATGCTATATAAAAATTAGCATAAAATGTGGTACAGTATTATGATATGACACCTTGTGAAACCATGTTATAAGCAAATAAATATATAAATAACTCGAATCAATTAAAAAATTAAATATTACCTTAGACTAATTTTTCATAACACTCAAGTGTATTTCTTTACCTCATAAACATCGTTTAGGTTCGAATTTAGTCGTTTGCGGTTTAAATACTAGTAAATATGGAATTTTTAAGGTGTATACCACTGTTATTTTCACACGTTTAGTGTTGATTCACTTCGATTTTTACATTATTTTATTATTAAACACAATACACTCCTTACTATTTACCTTTTAATAATTCGAACAGAATTTTAATCGTATAAAAGGGGCATATTAAATTCTATGAAAATCTGAAAATATTAAAATTAAATCCAAATATTCCTATAATTTAATTCAGCCTTAAAATATCCTGTATCGTATTAAAGGGGCATATTAAACTCTATTAAAATCTGAAAATATTAAAATTAAATCCAAATATTCCTATAATTTAATTCAGCCTTAAAATATCCTGTATCGTATTAAAGGGGCATATTAAACTCTATCAAAATCTGAAAATATTAAAATTAAATCCAAATATTCCTATAATTTAATTCAGCCTTAAAATATCCTGTGGATAACATAGAAAAGAAAAGCATCACAACTTCAAGAGTAAATAGTAACGTAGGCGACCACTGCTTTTTTTTTAAAATATGCTCATCGCAGCATTTCCGTTTGGCTCATCGATTAGGACTGAACATTCAATAGAATAACACAAAACACTTAATTACTTACCGACCGTCATCACGGACGAGAGCAAAACGAAATACGTCAAGCTTGTAAACATGACTGATGCTACGGTAAGACTGATCGGATAGTTGCGCCGATACTTAATTTATTTACGCATTTTCTACAAAACTGATCACTTACACAGTGTGAATTCACAGGCAGCTTTGTTACCACACGCGTCGGAGGACTGTTTTAAGCGAAGAGCGCTTTCCGGCTAAAACATTCTACTATGCCGACTGCGATACTTCACTGTCGCAATTGGCTCTATCCAGTGGCGGATAAACTAATTAGCATGAGTCAGCAAATGCTACGGTACGCCTAGGAGGCTCCCGCGCCTGTACGCAAAAAACAAAACTATATGTAAGCCGAAATAAATCTACCACTCAGTAACAATGTTCAGAAAAGAACCGTCTAAAACTCTGTTGTCAAATACTCTATATAAAAGTATTTTTTATAATGATAAAAGTTTTTTTAACGAGTTATTCCATACGTCCATGTCTTGCATATAGGTATAATACAAAGCAAAGAGTAGGGTTCCAGACGAAGATCGTGAGGTTTAGTTGATGCGAGGTGAAGGTGGATTCTCCAACATACTTATACAGAGTTACTTAAAAATATGTGGAACGCTTTTTTTTTAAACTAATTACAGATAGAAATAACTGATTTAATTATTACATAATTTTTAGCGATTGTGAAAGCGCGTATCTTTTAGAAAACATTTTCATTTTTTATATTTTTATCGGAATCACACAGTTTATTTTTTTGCACTTTAATTTTTCCTGTTTTAGCAGTCGCTTATTTCGTGTTACTATTTCCAGTCGTTTTAGTTTTTATTATCGTTGACCTTCATATTGTTCCCATGAGTAGCGAACATGGCCACTTGCGATATGAAAATTTAACCACTCCCATACCATTCAGACCTCGGCACGTTAATCATCTTGGCTATGGTTGTATATTTCAAGCTGCACAGCGCTAAAAGCAGTCAAACAAGCTAAAACTCGCGCGATTTACAAGTAGCCACTAAAGAATTGCACTATCCAGATCTTGGCTCCATCATCAGATCAGCTCCACAACACCAAATTATAGTTTCGCTATCCGAATTATATATCCATCAGTTTCATTACGATACGACAATTAGAAGTAGAGTAAAATTGATTTCCAATATTCATTACATTGTCAGCTTATTTTTAACTTACGACCCGCCCCGGCTTCGTATGTGTGGAATCTATTATACATATAAACCTTCCTCTTGAAGCACTCTATCTAGTAAAAAACAAAACCGCATAAAGATCCATTGCGTAGTTTTATGGATCTAAGCATACATAGGGACAGACAGACAGCGCAACGACATTGTTTTATACTATGTATTGATAAATAAATAATTCATTTGGGGTGCAGAGAATAGTACTAAATATAAAAATTAATCTTAAAAAAAAAGTCAATAAACATATAAAATATCGTGTAACTCGACTAGACTCGACTGCCATCATGTGAATGTGAATACTTTATAATCAGAATTATGAAAATAGGTGCGTTCATACAAAAAAAAATAGTTGCCCATTAGTAGATGATCTCATAGGTTGTCTTAAATACGCCTGTTTGGAATAAGTAAATAAGAGTTTAGGTTACACCAAGGTTATTAAGCTAAGATTTTTCTCAGTCCGCTCGCGATCGGCAAAGTAGAAAAATACGTAATGGTGATTATGCGAACAGCTCAAACACGGTATAAGGGTTCTCCTTCACTTTAAGTATTATGGCCATCGCTCACTTTTAACTCATACATAGTACAATGGGTTGCATTAAATCTGTTTTACTCATAGAAAATTATATACATGGTGCATAAAATGGTGATTTTTCGAGTGTTATCTAACTTCCCTTGATTTGGTCACCGAAAGTCTTTTTGTAAAGGATCCGTTTTTAAATTCTAAATTTCAATACATAATACAATTTCAGGGGCATACTTTCTATGGACCGTATTTGTTATAAGACCATCCTTAATTTCATTTAACGTTTTGATTGTTATTCCGTGACAATTTTTATTGTTATCATTAATTTACACTTCATCGACGAGTGAAAGGTAAATAAAAACATTTCATTTATCAAATAAAATGCAATATTCAAGCAAAATAGTGATTTTCTATTTATTGTCTTATGGGTTTAGTATATAAGCTTCATAGCTCGATATATTTTTTGCGAATGGCAATATATTACTATAAACTTTCACACGTAAATGAAATAAGTAATGTTATGAGCAATTACATCTCGCCCGACAAGTTATGTTTTTCTATATTCATTGATAACATCACGCACACGTAAGTGCTGCTGTGTGTGTAGATGCTATGCTTTCTCTCTTATTATAGTCAAACTAATACTTCTGTGGTATGGCCTCGATGATTTCTTTTTCTTATGTTAAAAGGTGCCAAACGAGCAGACGGTTCACCTGATGGTAAGTGAATACCGCCGCCCATGGACATCTGCTACACCCGAGGGTTACAGATGCGTTGACAACCTTTTTAAAATTGGACTCCGGCTACCTCACTCACCAGGCGTAACGCGAAAGCATTTGTCATGCTTCCACTTTACACTGGTCTTATGTGAGGTCGTGGTACTTACCCGGACGGGCCTGCCCATTCGTGCAACAGCCGAGGCTGCTGCGTGGCCCTACCACCGTACTTGGTTGGCCCTACCACCGTATTTTTATCGTTAACTTTAAATATTTTAGTTTAGGTACGTATTAAATAAATAATTTAGTATAATGGAGATATTTAATCGTTTTCTCTTCTGGTTGGGTTTTTAAATAAAAATAATTTGTAATAATTCTTAATTTAATTTTTAATATAATAATTAATTTAAAATAACATGCAAAAATAATAATTATACTATAATTAAAAAAAGTATTATTATTATGTATGACACAAACAACAGTAACAGACGGGTACCAGAGTTTATAAATCTAAGTAGCTAGTAATTAGCTTAATAGGAGTTTTGCCGAACAATGCAATGGTTTCACATCCTTTAATTTCCTCGGAGTTGGTAATTCGATTATGTCTCTCAGCTCCGCGCTCTTGCGCTCTTCTCCGATATTGGAATAGATATGCACAAGGACTGGTACAACGGCTTTCACTCCAAGTGTTCGGACTCAACATGCCAGACAAGCACATACACGCCATTCGAGCCATCCTGCAGAATCGCTCTTTCCGGTACGGACTAAGAGGCACCCTTTCCAAGAGCCACTCATTCGCGGCTAGCTTTGCTATTTTCCAACGTCTTGGCCAAACTTTCCGGTTACACGAAATGAAATTGGTCACCGTGACTTGTTCCGCAAACGGAAAATCGATGTTAACTCTGAAAAGAGCGTCACTTGGGCTAATCGTAACACCACAGCCCACACTGACGTCTCACGGTCCCGAGCTCGACAAAACTGGATGCTTGGACAAATGACGTTACACGATCCATAGATCATACGTAATTAATTAAATCACGTAATTAGGGATTTATAATTTGGAAAAAATTATATATTTCAAGAACCGACCTGTTGACAGTAAATCCCAAAAAGATAATAGCGTCCACTGCATAGTTTTTGAGTTTTTTTTTTTGTAAACACGATAACTCTTTTTCTTGTTCTATTTATTATTCCAATATTTCTTTTTCTCCTTAGTTTCACATTATCCCAATCGTGTCGTATTTTATTGCCTTTATGGCGTATTTTTATTCTTCAATTCTACTACAAGCTTGTAAAGTTCTAACATTCAACGTTGCTGTAGAGGTTTTGTGACTTTGGTCATTTTTTTCCTATATTCTATTATTATTTTTGTTTAAATGGTTTTGGTTTTGGTTTCGGATGAAATGACCGATCTACTTAGAAGGGATAGAGAGGTGCTAATTAGTTTGCCTAAGGATCTACGCTTGGATTTGTCTAGTTGTTAAGATTGTTCTGTAATGGGCGAAAAATCTGGTTGAGTAACCGTCAACGAATAGTGCGATTTATAAAATTTCATCTTTAAAAATAGATAACAACTAAGGTTTGATCATAATCTAATCTAGTGAATTATAGGCTGCATAATCCTTTGATTATTTTTTTTGGGATTGACGATTGACCTTGCATTTTCCTATGTATGGCTGAGCGCTTCGCTCAGCGCGTTCCATTTCAAATACTCACGAAAGGATTTTCTGCTTTACGACTTTTGAATTAAATAATATAGTGATTTAACGCGTACAAGAAGGATATTAATAATAACGCATACAATAATGAAGAACCTGTTTTCGCAATCTTAAACCTCAAATCATCTCAATAATTTATCGGGGGGACGTGAAGTTATTAGGCTTATGCGCCAACTGTTTCAACATAAATACAAAGTTTAAATAAATTTCTGTCTTTATATAGTCATGTATATATGAATATATATATATATATATATATATAACTTTTGTTTTAAATTAAAATTTGGTTTGAAACTTTTTACACCTGCCTCTTTTGTCTCTGCGTCGCCCATAGGTTGACTGGTAGAGAATGCCTTAGGCATTAAGTCCGCCTATACACAATACTAATTTTTTTGTGTAAAAGTTTAAATAAATAAATAAAAATAAATATGACTGGCCTATCCCAGTATTTGAACGACAAATAAGTTCGTACCTGTCGAAAACTCTATCAATTGATTAATCTGATCACTAAGAAGATCATTCTGATCAATTCCGAGAGTTTAACAATCCTTTTGGCATCTCAAATAACATTTGAAAAGCCATTTGACAGCTGATTAGTTGACTTCTACGATGACCAGTGTTTCAGAAACCGGGCGTTAGTCACATTAATGGAATTTCAATTAAAATTAGTTATTTTATTTACGTACGAAAATAATTGAAAGTAATAAAGTGCCATTCGCAAAAAAGAACATATCGTGTTGTAAAGCTTGTATATTAAATACATACATACACACAATAAACAGAAAATCTCTATTATGTTCGAATATTTGATATTGTTTGATGAATGAAATGTTTTTATTTACTTTACACTCGTCGATAAAGTGTACATTAATGATAACTATATACATAAATCATAAGAGGGAATAACAAACAACATTTTTAATTGAAATTAAGGCTGTAGTACCTATAACAATTACGGCCCATAGAAAATATTCCCTAAATTGTATTATGTATTTAAATTTAGAATTCAAATCGAGATATAAAATTACATTTTAATAAAAAATATTTAAATTTACACTAGGAATGTAAAGATAGCTGCTAAAAATAAATGATAGTTAAAAACTGTTAGTTATTTTTCTCAATAACAATTGTTCAATCTCAATAACAATTCTCAACAACCCTAGGTACAATCCTAAATAATACTTAAATAATAGGTTTTGCATTTTGTTTTTGCTTTAGGAACTTTGCAATAAAAAGTTTACCTTTTTGTATAATATCGGAGTTTTTTTTGAATGTTCAGAATGCTAGTAATGCTACTAAAAGTAAAAACAGAGAAGTTTCTTATCATTGTAGCAATAGATGCTCTGTTTTTTCTCCTCGTAAGAAGACATTAAGCTGAGTAAGAAATCTAGTATTCCCTTAACATTCCCGTGAAAATATTCACATTACAAACGATGGCAGGCTAGTCGAGTTACACAATATTTAATATATTTATTTACTTATATATTAATATAAATACTTTATTTATTTTAAGATAAATTTATATTTGTATTGCTAGTTCCTGCACTCAAAATGAATCATTTATTTATTTAAAATAAACTAACAATGTAATGAAGCATTAGAAGTCAATTTTAATCTGTTTCTAATTGTCGTATCGAGATGAATCTGATGAATACATATAGTTCGGACGACGAAACTAATTTGGTGTCGTGGAGCTGATCTGATGATGGAGCCAAGATCTGGATAGTGGAACTCTTCAGTGGCTACTGGTTTTAGCGCTGGTTTTAGCGCTGTGGAGCTTGAAATAGTCCACCCCTAGCCAAGATGATAAACGTGCCGACGTCTGAATGGTATGGAACTGGTTAAATTTTCATATAGCGAGTGTTCCCTCAGAGCACCGAGCGAATCTGGTGTGAAGAAGAATATACTAAACAAAACGCAATTTTCTCTACAATTGAGTTAAATTAAACATAAAAATGTTAAACGTTTGTTTAACATCTTCATTACTTTACATATTCGAATTTTTTTTACGGTGGGAGGGCCACGCAGCAGCCTCGGCTGTTGCACGAATGGGCAGGCCCGTCCGGGTAAGTACCACGACCTCACAGAAGACCGGCGTAAAGTGGAAGTATGACAAATACTTTCGCGTTTCGTCTGGTGAGTGAGGTAGCCGGAGCCCAATTTTCAAAAGGTTGTCAACGCATCTGCAACCCTCGAGTGTAGCAGATGTCCATGGGCGGCGGTATTCACTTAACATCAGGTGAACCGTCTGCTCGTTTGACAACTTTTCGCATAAAAAAAAAAAAAAAATTTCTTTTGTGTACGCAAAATGAAGACATGATAACAAAAAGATTTTAATAATAAAGAAATATAGAAATAAAAAAGTAATCGAGTTTCGAAATCGATATTAGCACATTGGCTGTATCATTATTTTTGATGCCTAATTGTATGTCAAATTTAAAACCACTAGTATTTCCCACTCATTTATATTAAACAAATATGTATATTATATAGTAATACATATAAATATTTTAATGTAATAATTGCACCTACCACGATTTCTCACCACGCCCCGGGTGGACTGGGAGAGAATGCCAAAAGGCATTAAGTTCGCCCTTTGTAATCCTTTTTTTTAAAGGTTGCAATAAAGTATAAAATAAAAATAAATAAATAATATATACCTACATTATTGTATTAGTCTTATTTTTTAATAAAAATTTATTCCAATCGGAATCAAATCGTTCAGTACTTTTTAATTTTTTGTGTTATCATGAATTCTTGTAAAAAAATTTGAATGTCTTAATTGTGGAGATGACAGTGTTTTACGGAAGGTTTTTAAATGTGAAAATGTTGACAATAGTAAAATGGCGGATTTTCTTAGTGAAAATAACAAGATTTAATTATGTTTTTTTCTCGAAAAGTATAGATGACTATCAAATTTTTTTTATTGATTACTTTGTTAGTTATATGTCTCTATAGTTATCTGTTGTTTAAATTTTTCTTTTCTTTGCTATATAAAAGTAGTAGGCTGCTGAAATTTTACCTCACCGCGTATTGATAGTTCTAACATAAAATATAGGCTTCATTTTACCGTGGGAAAATATCTTATTTTAAATATTGTCCGAATCTCACGATATTTAATGTTATATTTACGGAAACTACCACCCGTAAGCATCTCTAGTTAGTCTGTGCTAGCACCGCACTAACATGAGCAGACAAGTTAGCTGTTCTGTACAGTTGTTACACTGTTACTAAAAATCATAGATGGCGCTGTTTATCACATTAAACATTTATCTATACCGATTACAGCTAATGTATAAATAAATTATGTATCGGTGACATTATCTGATCAGTGCAACCGTAGCATCAGCCATGTTTAAAAGCTTGACGTATTTTGTATTGCTTTCGTCTGTGATGACGCTCGGTAAGTACTTTTGTTCTTCTATTGAACGCCCATTCTTTTTTTTATGTAAGATGGTGGCAAAAGAGCTGACGGATCACCTGATGCCAAGCGATAACCGCCGCCCATTGATATTTGCAACACTCATAAGGTTGCAGATGCTTTTAATAGCTAATAGCTGTTAAAAGCTAAATAATTCAACAAAATTCTACAAGTTGAATCTTAAATAGCTAGCACTAAAATTAAACTTAAAATCAAAAATGTTCTAATAGGAAAGGTCTCTGTGTAGAGGGTATATGGCTGACTTCAAACGTCTTCATAATATTTTTTTTTATTATTTCGAAAATATGCTGTCTTCTCAGGATGTTTTCTTCACAGTTAATATGTAAGTTGGCTAATATATTAACAACTTTATTGGTGCTGACACTGGGCTTTTAACTCGAGAATATTGAATTAAAAAAGGGTGCCATGCACTGAGCTATCAAGGGTCGTATATCAGGATATTAAGTTATTTACAGAAGCCATTACACACATCATTATGTCCATTTAAAATTGAACTAAAATTAACTTAAAGTCAACGGTTCGATTGATCGGAACACCACAAACCTAAGACCTAGAAATAAAAATGAAAAACAACAAGAAATCTAGATAAGATATCGAGATCCTAGATAAGCAACATATTTTTTGAAATACAAGAAAAGAAAAGGAATATTAATATCTACATTCTATATTCTTGGACATAATAAGTAACAAAATGGAAATACCATGTCGTAAATGGTCAGTTGGCAATGTTTATAAACACGGGAAAAACTCTGTAAAAGTTAGAGAGAGGCTGTCACTATAACGCAACGACCGGCAGGAAAATACAAATGCTGAATAAGAAAAAAAAATGTACAGTTATACGTAATTGAAAGAAAATTGTCCGCCTACCGTGTATTAACGATTGACGTTCTCAATTCGACTGTATTTTTTATGCTTGTTATATAGGTTCTCAATTCGGTTGTTTTAATATTTGTTACATCAGAACTCTGTCGTTTAAGTCGATTTTAAAAATTCATCTTACAGATCGAACACAATGTTCGATTTAGCTTTGACGTCGGCTGGACTATCGGTGGTAGAGCCACGCAACAGCCTCGGCTGTTGCAAGAATGGGCAGGCTCGTCCGGGTAAGTACCACGACCTCACAGAAGATCGGCGTAAAGTGGAAATATGACAAATACTTTCGCGTTTCGAATACTTTCGCGTTTCGTCTGTTGAGTGAGGTAGTAAAAAGGTTGTCAACGCATCTGCAAACCCTTGGGTGTAGCAGATGTCTATGGGCGGCGGTATTCACTTAACATCAGGTGAACCGTCTGCTCGTTTGGCAAGTTTTCACATAAAAAAAAACGTGCAGACGACACGCGGACTCAGAAGAAACAACGCATTTCTTGTATTAACTGATGTTTTTACTTTCAGTCCCGAGACTATTAAAGCTTCATCTGACCCAGAACCGGTGGGCTAGCCAGAACCCACGGGTTTGGGAGTAACAACCCAGCTGGTGCACGTCTACGAACGATGGCGTTGTACGCTCTATCGCTGTACTTTGTACGCTGCAATCTGCATCTTCGCAAACCCTGTTAACAAAATATGGACAATTCAACTTTCAAAGGCATCTGGAAATACACGACACGATATGAGGTGCCTCCGGGTACTAACAAGGTCGTTATTGCGATTTAGTCACGGGGCGTTACCAAAGTTGAACAATCCGTTACGATAATTCCGCTACGAAAACAATTAATTTACGATAAAAACAATTTACGCAAACACAAGATAACAATCGATTCAATGACATGCAACAGACGGTGATATGCAGACAATTCACTACCGAAAAACAACGCGACTATTCGAGATATTTATAATTTAAAAATATTAAATTATTAGGAAACGCTGACGTACGAAGATATCTTGTGTAAGCTGTGAAAAAGCAGTCCGTAAGTACTGATTAATCAATATCAATATTTTAATAAAGCCAACGTTTTACGATTGCGGAGACTCATGTTGATTATCGAAATCGATTACAAAGTCTATAAAAATCTTTCCGTTTTAGAGATTTTAACCAGAGCCCCTTGAAGAGGGACGGTTACACATTCACACGTCTCCTTGATGTACCTTAAGTACGCCTTCTAGATATATATAAAGTGCACGGAAGTTGCAATAAACCTAATCGATAAGTTTGAGATAGAATTGTTCATGTTGAGTACTGGTCAAGTAGAAGCATGTGTTTGTGATCAAAACAAATCAAATCAAAAATATCTTTATTCAAATAGACGCTTGTGGGTTCTTATGATCGTTAAATTTTAATTAAAAATATATCTTATCCTTTAAACGAGCAATCCGATTATATATATATATATATATATATATATATAATCGGAATCTCGGAAACGGCACCAGCGATTTTCATGAAATTTAGTATGTGCATAGATTCGAGGGCGAAAAATCGATCTAGCTAGGTTTCATTTTTAGAAAATGTCCTTTTATCCCTGTTTTCAGGGAATGAAAAATTTCGAATATGACGGTAAATTTCGCCGCAAGAGAAAATGTCAAAATAGCTCTGTCGGTAATCGGGCGGCCCCAAAACAGACGGCCGTGGTTCGCGTCACGATCATTTACACATTTACTTTTTTAGTTTTTTTTCGATTCCAGATCATTGTTTTCTTTATTTTTAATTTTTTGTCGATTTGTTATTTTGTTATTTTTTTTCCCTTTTTTTTTAAAGTTCTTTCTTTTGTGAAAAACATCAGTTCATATTTTTCTTATCATTACGTCGGTAAGATCGAAAAATATTATGCATATTTCATTACTCAGTAATTTGTATCTAAATGTAATTTCCAAAATACACGATTTACCAAAAAAAAAAAAAAAACAAACCGAGCAAAGCTCGGTCCTCCGGGTACTATATATATATATATATATATATATAGGTTCGTAAAGTACCATTGGTGATTTACGTTATAACAAAATTGTTTTTTCCCGCTCAACCGTTCCCGTTATTAATTCAGTGGTGAAGTTTACCTATAGATTAAATCGCGGTCATTGTGTAAATAAATTACCGATCTATTTACCGCTAAACGACATTCATATATACTTATAATAATTAATTGAAAGACTAATTAATATATCTTTATCATTGATATCTTGGTTGTTAATAACAATTTGCTAGATAACAATTTTACAATTCTAAAATCCTGGATTTATATCTTTCACGGTCTTGCCAATGTCGCTGACCATTGAATTCGCCGAATTGCCGGTTACCGGAATCCTATTTATATTTGGTAAGCCGGAAGTAAAGGTTCTCGAGTGGCAACCACAAGCCGGAAGAGGTAGCGTTGGAAGGCCTCCCTCTAGGTGGACCGATGACATCATAAGAGTCACGGGGAACCGGTGGATGCAAATGGAAAATTGTCGTTCGTTGTGGCGTTCTAAAGGGGAGGCCTATATTCAACAGGTCACGTCTTGCGGCTGATGATGATGAACTCGGAAGGCGCTGGTTCGAATCCTGGTTATGACGAAAAATTTACGAATAAAAGGCAGCGTTTTTACGGAAATCGCGAGCCAATAATGCACCTCTTATTAAGCTCGTGTTATCTCGTAAACCTTGAAGTATTCCATGCATTTACATGCAGTTAAAATAATATCAATTAAGTTAAAATAATCACTCCTCTATGTCCTTCCAATGGCGTTCCACGTTTTACGCGTAACTTTTTCTTTTCCCATGTGTAGTAACTTGATAGTTCTGAGTAGTCTTAGCAATTGGATCTTCCTGATGTGCTGCAACGGTCTGTAGAAGTAACAGCGCTCTCCGTGTTCGGGGGACTTTCTCTTCAGCCCATAGATAAGACATATATACTGAAACTGCGTCAGCCGTTGTACAGTGCAGAAGTTCCACCCTTTCTTCCGTTTCTATTCCTAAGTATACGATATTCTAAAAACCATATTAAACACGGCAATGAATAATTAACGACATAACCAGCCACGTGATCAAGCGGGTTTTCACAAAGGGAAGAGACAGTATCTACTATATACCACATACAATTTATAACACAATTAATTGAAAAATCAAAGCAATGTAGAAAGACGCCGTATACATATATTTATTTTATGGACTACACGAGAGACTTGTTTAAATTTTGAAACTATTTAGACATGACTGACGCAACAAGGCGTTGACCCAAATGGCGTTAATGTAATGAATAGTGTTTAAGTAGTATAAAAAGTGCAACCGCAAGATGTCACGAGCTTGATATGATCCTGTAGGTAGAGAAAGGTCGAGATGTGCTTTTGTTTGCGTTCTGTGAGAGAGGAACTGTCAAGTACGGGTCATCGGGGTTTGGTGCGGACCAGGGCCCAGAAAGGAGGAAGCGAGCATTGCACTAAAAAAACGCTTTTAGTGCAATCCTTGTGCAAACGTTGTGTTGGTTTCGCCTTGCTCCTCAAGGGGTGGCTCTGGCATTGGAGAAAGCGATTCAACAGATCATCCAAGCCTTCCGCTTGGATGATCTGCTCGAGCTTAAGGGCATGTTGAGTGCTGTTTGCTTAAAGAACTAACCGTAGTGCCAGACTTGGTCAAATGCCTTTGCAATATCCGAGGAAAGCGCACCCGTGCCTATGTGCTTTGGTTGATGTTAATTGGGAGGCCTATGATTATAAAAGTATTTTTTCTTTTATTAAAACATTGCCCCCTTACTTTAGAATAACATTATCCTGTGTTGTAAGGACGTTTGACAAACATAAATTTCACGCGGACAGACACGCAGATGCGAAACAACTCTCTCTGGGTCGCACAAATAGTTGTCCAGTATGGGAATTAAACCCACGACCCGCGAGGCCTAAGCCAATACCTTGGCCACTACGCCACGAAGTCATCAAATATATTTATACAACCCATTAAAAATTAACGCGCTCTGATCTGACGATAGTTGGTAGTCTGGACCCTGTTCGGTCGTCCGGGAAGGAGCAACTAGAGGGAAGCGCATTGATAATTAAAATACTCGAGATGCCCGTGAACACTAACAGCTTTAGAGATATTGCAGACGTGATGCCGCCCACTGACATTTGGGCCCGTTTTTTTTTTATGTGATAAGATGGCAAGCGAGCTGGCGGTTCACCTGATGATGAGTGATAACCGTCACCATGGACATTTCCAACCCCATAAGGTTGCAAAAGCGTTGCCACCTTATAATCAAGTGGGCCCCGGCTACCTCACTCACCAGAGGAAACGCAGAAGTATAACACTTCCACTTCACGCCGGTCTCCTGTGAGGTCGTGGTACTCCCCCGGACGGACCTGCCCATTCGTGCAACAGAGACGACTGTTCCGTGGCCTTACCAACGTGGTTACCCCGTTCACAAAACGTAAAGCATAAATATAAATGTACTTAACGTTGATCTTATGTTCGGCCGTGATGGGAGGGAGCTATTTGTGCAGCACGTTAGATGTTGTCGATGTAGAACAATAAAAGTAAATTTGTCAATTTTTAATTAAACACTATTAAATAAGGACAAACTTACTACACCATTGTTTCGTTACAAAAAGTAAATAGGTCGTTCATGGGCCAAAGTGTGGGCATGTATAATAAAATACTACAGTCGATATTAAGTCTGCCGCTTGATTAAGTTAAACGTAAAATTAAAAGTCATCTTATTGTTAAAGCATATTATACCATTGCGAAATATCTCGACGACGCCAACCAATGTGTGGAGTCAATACTGTTAATACTCACGTAGGCTACAATAAGACTATTGTACTTGTATTTTATATCGTAAGCTGATATTTTTGAAAAAAAGCAACTGTTGTTTCTTGCCGACCTCTTCTCAACAGAAACTGCTTTCCAAACCGGTCGTACCTTACGAAGTTATGTAAAATTCGACGACTCATAAAAACGCGCAAGCGTCTATTTGAATAAAGATATTTTTGAATTTAAATTTGCATAACCACACTTCATCGGTTCATAGATGACAATCACTTTCGCTGCGACTACCGATATTTCCCGGAGGCGAAGGGTTGGCTGAAATTGCACCGCGTGCCTTCCAATTGGTTCGAAGCCCGGCTGAGATGCCACCTCGAAGGTAATTTGTTCCTCTGTGGTACATTTAAAGTATTCAATAGAGAATAATGAAGTTGGGGTGGTTGCTAAATAATGGGAAGTGGTCGAAATTCGACCTTAACTAATTATACATGTTAGTGTGTGTGTATTTTGGTAGTGTGTGTAATTTTTTTTACGTTTTAATGTATTTTTATGCATAATTAAAAAAAAATTATCATTCTGCACACATAAACTATAAGTGTGGGAAATTTCATACTTCTCCGTCCGCGTTTTCTTAAAAAAGAGTACAAAGTTTTTGCTACACGTATTAAAATATAGATTCTCGGTATTATTTTTGTTCAGGCTTAACGCCTGCGCAAATATTACGCCAAAACGCCATCGCGGGAGCATTGCCGTCACCCGCATCAAGGCGCTTGAAGATTCTGTATACAAATCTGTCTACTCATGTCACTTGTCCTACGAACATTGTACAATTCACATCCCTTTTTGAATTATATTAATTTATTAAGTATCTGGGCATTTAATTTACACCATCTATCCGCTAAAGATAGAAAATGGTGGCCCATGAGGGGAACAAAGAAGAATCCGCGAAATAATAACAATTAATACGTAAATACGACGAGACACCGGTTAGCGCGGCGACCTAACGATCTTCAACATTACATCAAATCATTCCTGTGGATGGAGCCTTGCAGTAGATATTTCTAAAATCACGGGCTGTATTGGAAAGCAGAAAAACAAAGAAGATTCGAGCAGTGAATCAGCTAAAGTTTCACATCGAGCAGTTACGAGCTCGTCCGTTAAGATAAGTGTCCTTCCTTAACTAATTCTTAAAAAACCTAATAACTAACAAAATAATTTTCAAAATCGTTCGTCATTTGTGTAAATTAAGTGTTTTTAGACAAGTTTTACAGCGTTTTATGCACGTAAATTTGTTATTTAGTGCAACATTGCATCATCTTTTTTTTCACCTACCCGTATGTATAAAAAAGTGAACAAAGGAATTAACTTTTAGCTATTTATCGCAATATTCTCTAAATTAATACATAAATCATTCAATTCTATGTTCACTATTCCGTAAAATAGGTATATTAAGCAATAAAAGGTATAATTCACTCAATTGATATAAAGTTAAATAATTTTACGAAGTAACGTTGGTTTCGTATTTTAGGTTTTCTCGTTTCGCATTGTTTATACATTGTATATTTAGCGTATTTGCCGAATATTCCAGGCTAATATTTATCATCGCCGAGCGCCGTTTGCACCTACTTATCCCGTTGGATTACATTGGCCGGCCGCGGCTCCTGCACCGGCCGGGAGCGAACTGTTGAGCGTGCGCAGCCGGGTTCCCTGAGCGGCAAGTACCACCAGAACGAGGAACGTGAGCCATTTCGATTGAATTAAGCAGGAATTGCATTGCTATTTAAATAAAGAGAATCAATATTTAGTTAACTGACTACCAAAAAGGAAAGGTTTAAATTATATTTTTTCTTGTTGTTGTTTGTTCTGAAGTGTTATATTTAATGACAGAAGAAATGAATAAACAAAGTTTACGCGATTTAATCACTAGAAGAACGTCCGCCAAGGGACAAATTACAAAATTTAAAAATTATTTAAATGGCATTGCCTGTTTAATGGAACTAAACAACGTTCAATTAACGGAGTTAGATTTAAAACTCACTAAATTTGAAGCTTTGTCTATGAAGGTTGATGATTTGCAGAGTGAAATAGAGGTTTTAAATTATGAAAATATTTCGGCTGAAATTGAGGAACGCGATAAAATTGAGCAAGATATAATTATGAATACAGCAAAGGCCAAAACTTTAGTCGAAAAATTCTCCAAAAAATTAGAATGCGAAAAAAGGCGCAATTCGGGTCACAACGCGTCATGTTGCATAGATGATCCTAATCACCCCCACGAATTGGGGTTGAAACTCCCTCAAATTCAAATAGCCAAATTTGATGGCGCATATTTCCGTTGGTTGGAGTTTCGGGATACTTTTGAAAATCTGATACATAAGAATGATCGCATATCAGACATCCATAAATTCCATTACCTCGTATCTTATTTGCAAGGCGACGCGGCCAGGATTATTTCAAATTTGGAGGTGTCAACCAACAATTATGCTGAAGCGTGGAAGATGATTTGCAATAGATACGACAACAAAAGAATATTGATTAATCATCATTTAACATCATTATTTAATATTAAACAGCTTCCACGGGAATCAGAGCGATCTCTACGATTTTTGGTTGACCACGTGACCAAAAATTTGCGCGCCTTAACAAGCCTAGGACAACCCACTGACAAATGGGATGTACTAATAATATTTATGTTATCATCTAAGTTAGATGTCAATACGTTGGTAAAATGGGAGGAATATCGTAACAATTTGGAAGGCGACGTACCTACCCTCGAACAATTTTATAAATTTATGATAGACCGTGCTGATGTGCTCGAGTCATTGAATCGTAATAATCGGTCTGACGTTACTAGCGTGTCAAAGGTGACCAGTGCCCCTGTGCGTTCTATAGCTAATAATAATTATATTCGAAGGCAAGGTCAAAATCAAAACTATGTCGTAAAATCGTTTGCGAGCACCAGCAATAATTATAGCAAGAAACCAAATACTACATTTATGTGTATTATTTGCAATGAGCGTCATAGGATATATGATTGTCCAACGTTTAAAGCGAAGGGGGTTGACGAGCGAATGATGGACGTGACGAAGTATAAATTGTGTGTTAATTGTTTGAGACAAGGTCACCCGGCAAGCGAGTGTCGCATGGGTCCATGCCGTGAACGCGGCTGCACCGAGCGTCACAATAGTCTGCTCCATCGCCCATCATCCTCCTCAAGCCACCTCGCTCTCATTGATGAACAAGATGAAAATGAAATTATCGTTAACTATTCTAATCATAATACAAATCAGGTGTTATTATCTACTGCTATCATTGAAGTATCGAATCCAGTTGATCATCAAAAGGTCAAAGTTCGTGCTCTTTTAGATTGCGGAAGCCAATCGTCATTCATATCTGAGTCCCTAAAGACCAGACTATCGTTAAAGTCTCGCCACATTGACACACTAAAGGTCATTGGTATAGGCAACACTTCTTCAATGAATGTAATTGAAAGTTGTGATATTCAATTAAAAGCAACAAATAGTAATTTCAGTGCAATGTTATCGTGTTTTGTTTTAAATGAGCTCACCGGTCGTTTACCAAAGACGCCGGTTGACATCAAGTCAATTAAATTACCAGAAAATATTCAGTTGGCTGACCCCATGTTTTATCAGCCAGCTCCCATAGATGTACTGATAGGTGCTGATCTCTTCTGGGACATTCTAGGCAACGAACAACGTTCTCTAGGACCAAACAATCCTAAGTTAAGGAGTTCACAGTTAGGTTGGATAATTTCTGGCCCTATAAATTCAGCAGTATCTAGCAATAGGATACACTGTAATCACGCCATTGTCTCTTCATCGCAAAATCAAAATATAGAACAGTTAGTTTCTAAATTTTGGGAGTTAGAAGAAGTTCCGAAAAAGTCAATCATAAGTGAAGATGAAAGCGAGTGTGAAAAGCACTTTCTCGCTAATACCATAAGAGATGAAGAAGGTAGGTTTTGTGTCAAGTTACCTTTGAAAGAATCAGTAGATTGTTTAGGTGATAGCTACAATCTTGCGAAAAAACGATTCATTAATTTAGAAAAACGGTTCAAGCGTAATCCAAACCTTAAATTTGAATACACAGAATTCATAAGAGAATATGCAGAATTAGGGCATCTCTCTGTATCTAATTATAATAGGTCACCTGTCCCTCACCCAGCGTACTACTTGTGTCATCATGCGGTCATGCGTCAAGAGAGCGAGTCTACCAAGCTCCGCGTAGTATTCGACGGCTCAGCCTCTTCTACATCAGGTTACTCATTGAATGACATTTTAATGGTAGGCCCCAATGTCCAAGACACCCTCTTTTCCATCTTAATTCGGGCAAGGCAATACAAGTACCTACTCACTGGAGATGTGGAAAAAATGTATAGGCAGGTGCTTGTAAACGAAGGTGATAGGAACTTGCAGCTAATTTTGTGGAGAGAGGACGAGTCACGCCCCATCCAAACGTTGGTCTTAAATACCTTAACCTATGGCACAGCAAGCGCAAGTTACCTCAGTACACGGTGTTTGTGGCAGCTAGGACAGGAACAAGATGATGAACTTATCAAAAACATCATCCAAAATGATTTTTATGTGGATGATTTAATAACAGGAGCTGATGATTCTCAGCAATTAATTTACATACAAAAGACAGTATCCAATGCATTAAAATTAGGTTGTTTTAATCTTCGAAAATATAAGAGCAATCATCCGTATGTATTTGATAACCTTGACATAAATAAGCAAGACAGTCTAACTATCAGCGAGTCTTCGAGTACTCTTGGTCTTGGATGGAAACCCTCTAGCGACACTTTACATTTTCCTATAAGGGTGACACAAGAACCAGATGTACCTATAACGAAACGTTCTATAATGTCAAATTCCTTCAAAATATTTGATCCTTTAGGTGTTCTCAGCCCAGTAATAGTAGTCCCTAAAATGATGTTGCAAAAGCTATGGAAAGAAAAACTGGACTGGGATCAACCAGTACCCTCCGAAATAAAAAAGGAATGGACTAAATTTACGGACAACTTAAAATTCTTATCTAATTTACAAATTCCGAGGTTGGTGTTATGTGATTCTCCTAAATATATAGAATTACATTCGTTTAGTGACGCTTCTCAGTCCGCATTTGGATCATGTGTTTATATTAAGTCAATTAGCACAAATGGTGACGTCACCGTCAAATTACTGTGTGCTAAGTCTAAAGTAGCACCATTAAAGCCGACCAGCATCCCACGATTAGAGTTATGTGCCGCTTTGCTCGCTACTAAGCTTACTAAGTCTGTAGTCGATTCCTTGAGATACAAGCCCACAAGGATTGTGTACTGGTGTGACTCGAGTGTGGTTCTGGGCTGGATTAAAGGTGATATCACTAGACTAAAAACATTTGTAGCTAATCGTATTAGCGAAATATTGGAGCATGCTTCACCGATATCATGGAAATACGTCCCAACCGATTTAAATCCTGCGGATTTCATTTCTAGAGGGGTAAATGCAAAAAACATCATGTCGTTGTCACTTTGGTGGTCGGGACCCACATTTTTACTTGAAAATGAAATCAAATGGCCAGTATTGAATGCCAAGAAATCTGATCCTTTACCCGAATTGAAAGTGCACTCTGCAGCAATTAGTGAACCTTTTTTAGATTTTGAAAGATATGCTTCTCTCAATAAACTACAACGTTTATTTGCTTACGTGCAAAGATTCATATTTAACACTAGAAATAGCAATGCGAAACGCGCAGGTTTATTAACAGTTGAGGAATTACGTGATTCATGGCATTCATTATGTATTATCGCTCAAACTCAATCCTTCGCAACTGAATACGACCTGCTAACTAAAAATAAACCTTTAAGTAATAAAAGCAAAATTTTAAGTTTGTCTCCGTTCTTAAATAATAAAATAATACGAGTTGGAGGTCGGTTGGATGCGGCTAATTATTATTCATATGAGAAAAGGCACCCCATTTTACTTCATGCCTCGCACAGGTTAACAAGACTGCACTTTGAAAGAGAACACGTCAACAATATGCACGCGGGTCCTTTACTGTTATTATCTATTGTAAGGGAAACAGTGTGGCCAGTAAACGGACGACATCTCGCACGGCGGACAGTTAATAACTGTGTTCGGTGTAGACGTGTACGCGGTGAAACGTTGCAACCTAAAATGGGTAATCTACCACTCCAACGTATAACCCCATGTCATCCGTTTATGTCAGTGGGTCTGGACTTCGCGGGACCGTTCACGATTGTAAATCGTAAGGGCCGTGGAAGTCGTTTAATAAAATGCTACATGTGTTTGTTCGTTTGTCTGCGTTATAAATGCATCCATCTCGAAGCTGTAAGTGATTTAACTAAGGATGCATTCATAATGACACTTCGGCGTTTTGTAGCGCGCAGAGGCAGACCAACGGAAATATTTTGTGATAACGGAACTAACTTTGTAGCAGCCGCAAGGGAGTTAGGATCATTTATCAAGCAAAATCAAAACCCTCTATTTGATTTTGCAAGTCAAAATTCTATCCAGTTTAAATTTATTCCGGCTTACTCTCCTCATTTTGGTGGTATATGGGAAGCCGGCGTTAAATCGGCAAAATTCCACTTAAAACGCGTCGTTGGCAATAGCCACCTCACTTTTGAGGAACTTAATACTTTGTTTACACAAGTGGAGGCGATTTTGAACAGCCGTCCCTTGTGCCCCCTATCATCCTCTCCTAATGACCTCCTTTCCCTTTCCCCAGGACACTTCCTGATCGGGAGACCGTTAACTGCTCCACCGTCGCAATATTTGGGTGACTCTAAGGAAAGTAAACTTCAACGCTATGAACGCTTAGAAAAAATGCAGCAACACTTCTGGCAAAGGTGGCAGCGTGAATATCTGTCTGAGATGCAGCAGAGAACAAAATGGAAAGGCAGTACATCAAAGCTGGACATAGGAGATATGGTACTCTTGGCAGATGACAATGCTTCTCCACTCTCTTGGAAGCTCGGGAGAGTACAACGCCTCATCACGGGATCCGATGGAACAGCGAGAGTGGCAGACATCACCACTAATAAAGGCTGCGTGCGCCGATCTCTAGTAAGGCTGTGCAAGCTGCCGACAGCCGAGGAACTTCAAGGTTGAAAGTGACCTTTCAACGGCCGGGAGGATGTTCAGGCTTAACGCCTGCGCAAATATTACGCCAAAACGCCATCGCGGGAGCATTGCCGTCACCCGCATCAAGGCGCTTGAAGATTCTGTATACAAATCTGTCTACTCATGTCACTTGTCCTACGAACATTGTACAATTCACATCCCTTTTTGAATTATATTAATTTATTAAGTATCTGGGCATTTAATTTACACCATCTATCCGCTAAAGATAGAACAATTTTTGACATTTGCACTTTCCCACTATTTGGCATTCGAACTAAAATTTGGCATGCAAATTGAAAGAGCCTTAATTAATATCCCCTTCATCTATGCATACTAATATTTTTTGCCGCAGGGGGCAATCTCGCGTCTCCCTCGAACATCAAACTGCGAAAAGCCATGGGCTTTCTGATCGAGGAGGCAACAGGCGACATGACGTGCGGTGTCTTCACCGGCATCCACGCGTTCTTTTCGAGGGGAGACTTCCAATCGATCGAAGGTGCGTATGGATTTTCAAATGCAGCTGCGTTCAGGAAATATTTTGCTCCCAATTGAGATGTGAAAAAGGACTCTTATTACTCAAATAGTTATGAATTTCTTGTCACTAACAGTTGGTAGCTCATCGTCACAAATCAGGTATACAAATAAGTAAGAGGGGCTATAGTAGAGTGTGGGTATCTGACATTACAGACAGTCCCCAATTGAAGCGTTATTGACTACAGAGTTATAAAATTTTCCAAAACAAATAATTTTAGAACATCCGAACGTATAAAACTGTAACGTAAAGTTCATTTGTAAAGGTCACAAAGCATAGCAATGCAACCAATCCATTAAATGAATTGTAAAGAGATAAAACATACTGTTAGGAGAGACTTGTTGACGTTGTGGCAACGAATGAACGAGTCTCTGACGCCCGGTTTCTTAAACACTGAAACATCATCATCGTAGATGTTAAGTAATCAGCTGTCAAAGCTATTTAAATTATTTTATTTGCCAAAAGGATGCTTAAACTCTTTGAATAGATCATTCTAATCATTAAGAAGATCATTCTGGTCAATTCAAAGAGTTTAAGCATCTTTTGACAACTCAAATGAAATTTGAAAGCCACTTGACAGCTGATTAGTTAATATCTAAGATGATCAGTGTTTCAGAAACCGGGCGTAAATGTATGAATCAGTCAGTTGTAGTTGTATAGGATGTTTTAAATTTTGTTTCTTTTGTATTCAATTAGTTTGTTTGAAAATTATTATTTTTAATTATGGGTTATTTTAACGTTTATATTTTTTTACGATTGGCAAGTAGCGTTAGAAGTGTACATCGAAGGTCGCGGTTGTAACACCAGGCAGTATAAAAATAAGTATATTGAGGCTTATATCAATGCAATTCCACAATAATGCAACATTACTTGTTCAGGAGTTCCCCTGAGGAAGATACCCCATACATGGGCCGACGGAGAACCCAACAACTTGAAAGACCAGGAGAGCTGCATAGCTCTGTTGCCGGACGGTAACTTGGCAGACGTGAACTGCCATGAACCTTTGCCCTATATCTGCTATAAGGAAAAAACAAACAAGATGTCGGTGTCCGGTTGTGGTACTACCGACAAAGGTGAATATGCATTTAACATTCTTTAACATTCTCTTCTTTTAAGTAGGGAAATTTGTATTGTCACGGAATGACCACCTTTAAGATAATCCGGTATAGGTTAAAAAAATTGTTTATAAATTTTGCAATTTTTGCAAGGGAAACTTCATATCTTATTTTTTTCAACAATCATCTAAACGTAATCTCAAATTGAATGTCACCTCATTCACATATTCATATATTAGAAAATTTATGAATTTGAAGGAATTCTTGATTTTATGGAAAAATTATACATATTAAATGAAAATAGTTTACGTATTAAAATTCAAATTAAAAAGCGATAAAATCCGTGTACTAGTTTCATTTAAAAAAAAAAGCACTTGTTTAAACTATACCACGCACGGCACTTATCGCATTGCAATCTAAATTAACACAATTTTAACATCACGTTAGAAAACTACGTTTAAGTAAAATTTTGCTACTTTTGTATTTTAAAAATGCACTCACTTTTAAAAATGCAGTCATTTTATTTTCAACCGATTTCAAAAAAGGAGGAGGATGTCAATTCAAATGTATTATTTTATGTTTGTCACCTCAGAACTTTCAACTGAGTAAAGCGATTTTGATTATTCTTTTTTTATTTGATAGCTGGTGCTCCCCGTGTGGTCCCATATTAAATTCATTGGTATTGGATCTTGGGCTCTGGAGATTCTTAGGGAACTCCCGAAAACCAATTATAAAATGAACACAGAGCGAGATATTTGGAGCCGGTTTTGTTTCTCGTTAGTAAAAATATGGACATGTTACATAGATTTTAGAGTATTTTATAGTGTATTAGGGATTTTAGAGCATTTATTATAGGATTTTAGAGTATTTTAGACGCTCGCATCGCTATTGTTCCAGAGTACGCGTACGCGGAAACCGGCAGCTGCTACAAGTTCCACGAGCTGCAGCGCACGTGGTCCCGTGCGTCCATGGTGTGCGCGGCTGAGGGTGGCCACCTGGTCGTCATAAACAGCGACCAAGAGGCCCAAGTGGTCAAGGACATCTTCGCGAAGCACCCCGGTGAACTCGCCTTCGTAGGCGTCTACGATTGGAACGAGCACGGCGAGTGGCTGACCATCCATGGTAACCCACAAGTTTATAAGTAGCGACCACGTGAAGCGGTCATCTAGGCAGAAAATATCCCTAGTGAATATTATCCTTATTTTCGTTACACGATGCGAATAACTTGCCCTCAACCCGCGACACAAAAGCCAAAAACTTTGCACCTTTGCCGATCGACTCAATATCACAAGTTGAACTGAGATCATACAACTAATCTATAGTTTTATCCTCTCTCAAAGAATTACGATAGTTTTAACTTTGCACTCGACATCTCGTTGTGTACCTTTTTAAAAATCTCACCCTGCCATGTAAATGTCGCACAGCTTACAAATTTACGTCAACTGTAAATTGTAACTGAAAAATACTGTATTTAGTGTTGACATTCTTGAAATCGCACAAAATTCATTGTGATTCAAGAATTGGTCTAGCTGTGATCAGACGACCATGGTCTAGTTTCGAACTATTTTCATTATGGACCACTACTCTTTTATGTATATGTCGTATAAAAAGCAGTGACGTTCTTAAATACTTTTTGATGTCTGCATAAAGCAGTAGCCAAGGTATTGGCTTCGACGCCGGGGGTCGTGGGTCGTGGGTTCGCTTCCCACTCGGGATAACTATTTATGTGGCAATGTTTTTTAATAAAAAAAATACATAGAGAAAACAAGTGGTAGGTACTTATATACGGCTTGGTGTTACAACAACGGTTATACAACGGGTATACCCGATTTACGAGTAATTACTTCAAATGAAACTATTATCGGTAGGCACATTTCGTGAAGGTGAAGGGAAACATCTTGAGGGAGAACCTGCAAACAGAAACAAAAAAAAATATTTCGAAAACACGTGAAGTCCGCCAATCCGCAGTGGGGCCGCGTGGTGGGCTATGCCCTGATACCCTCTTCACAGCCGAGGCTTTTGCCCAGCAGTTACGTTTATAGGCTGTTACTTCACTGTTACTTTTACATTTCGCGGGCACGCCAAATCTTCCGTTGACCGCGTTCCACAGGGCAATCGCTAGCGGAGGCCGGCTACGCTAAGTTCGCCCCAGGCGAGCCCAACAACGGCACGGCCGCCGGCGAGTTCTGCGTGGGCGTGTACCGAAGCGCGCTCTACAACGACGTCTCGTGCGAGAGCAAGTACGCGTTCATCTGCGAGAAGAGCCCGAAGAGCCTGCTGTGCGAACCGTAGAGCCGCGTGTACCGTTCACATAATAGTATTGCTAGTGTTAACCATTGGCGTATCTAGGGCCATTTTCCAGGGTTAGCCTAGGCCATTACTACAAAAAAAAATCAAAAATTATTCATATAATAGTAGGGAAAATTCGAAAATTACAATATCTACACCCGTACGAAGCTATAGTATAGTTTCCTATATGAAGAAGAGTTGTGCTTGAGAATGTCTCTTCCATGGTAGATCTCAACTGATTTTTTTGGATAGTTTCATAGGTGTCCAGCCTAGAATTTCGAATCGGTAACCCAAAATCCTGGGGTGGGCACGGCCCACCCGGCCCCCCTGCTATATACGCCTATGGTGTTAACACGGCGCCACAATGTATTGCTTTGGACGATGAATAAATATTTTTTTTGAAGTGAAAGTGACGTCATCACTTTGGAACGTTGCGCGACTTGCGTTAGAATACCCCTCCCTACTCCCACTCGATTTTCTCCGTTGCTGTACACCTACAATAATACCTACAAATCTCTTCCCTGAGTATACGCCGTGCTGTCGTTTGATAAATATTGTTTATAACAATGCGCCGGTCGCTCATACTTTCACTTAACTATTTGTTTAAAAAATATTATTTGTCAGTAATATAGACGAAAAACTTATCTATATTATCTATAATTACAGCAATAGTGTGATGAACCTACTGCTTTTATATCTATCTTCATTCTATATAACATTCTATATAATCAACTACAAATACATATTATTGATTTATATACATGTAGAAGGAAAGAAGAAACATTTATTCACGGTCTAACTTAGAAAACTTATAAATAATGTAACTACACAGTATATAAGGTATATTAGGATGTATACTAGTTAATGGGGAAACCACCATATAGCATCAGGGTAATTTTCCGCCCCAGGCAGAAAGGGTGGGGCAGGGCCGTCCAGGAAAGTTACAAGTATAAGAGTTCTACCGTTTTTATTTATTACTTTGATTCTAATATATCTTCCTCATTCTAATTTATCTTTCCAGCATACAAACAATTTCGAATATCGTTTTACAACGATAATTCGAACGAGAGATGTCGCCATTGCATTTTTTAAAAATTTTAAAGTTTTTTAAACGTAAACCCTCCTAGCGTTATCACTCAACATAGAGTCAATTGGAATTTTCGAAGAATCCGTGGCGTAGTTGCTAAGGTAGTGCCTTACGCTGGGGGTCGTGGGTTCGATTCCCACACGGGATAACTATTAGTGTGACCCACAGATAACTGTTTCGGACCTGGGTGTTTGTCCACGTGAAATTATTTTTTGTAAAACGTCCTTACAACACAGGATAATGTTATCCTACAGTAAGGGCAATATTTTAAAATAAAAAACTGAAACAACAACTCGAACAACATTTTCAATCCGAACAAATTTATCACTACATAATATAAAACAAAGTGGTCCCGCTGTCTGTCCGCCCCTATAAATGCTTAAATGTTTACAACAATGCAACGAATTTTGATGCGGTTTTCCTTAATAGATACAGCGATTCAAGTGAAAGCTTTATACGTATAATTAATGCGCAATATAGTAGAGAAACACTGATAATTTTATAGGTTTCTTTGTCGAAAACAAACATTCAGCATTGCACCCGTGCAACGCCGGGGCGGGTCGCTAGTTGTACATAATCCTCATTGGTTTGTAGTCCGCCTTCACGCGGCGGTCGAACTCACGCATGGAGCGACGCCTCTGCTCTGTGCTCTCGGCCCTGAGCTGGTAGGCACCCTTCACGCACTGGCAACAGCCCCGACACTGGCAGAAGGCGCATTTAGCCCTCACAGAGTCCCAGGCGCCTGCCGCGTCGAAAGATCATGGAGTCAGGTCTGACGACATTCGTAGAATCGTAGGGACATCGAGATGAGGACACTGACCATCGTAGATGTCAAAACCTCTTTGAATTGATCATTCCGATCATTAAGAAGATCATTCTGGACAATTCGGGAGTTTAAACATACTTTTAATGCAACCCAAATAACATTTGAAAAGCCATTTGACAGCTGATTAGTTAACATCTACTATGATCAGTGTTTCAGAAACCGGGCGTTAGAGAGTTATAAACGCGCACAATTTTAACAAGTCCATTTTTATTGAACAAAAACAAAACCGATTTCAAATATCTCGCTCTGTATTAATTTCACAAATGATTATCAGGAGTTGCCTAAGTATCTCCGGAGCCCAAGATCCGATACCAATGAAATTAATATGGAAGATGGGAAACAACAGCTTTCAAATGAAAAAAGAATCATCAAAATCGGTTCAATACAGTCGAATTAAGAAACTCCTTCTTTTTTGAAGTCGGTTGAAAAATTCTTTAATCCTCATCCATTTTCTGAATTCTCTCCCTTTTTTTAACCGAAATCACGTTTAACTCTCTTTATGCCTTATCCTCCTCGGTACATCGATTTTATAAACTAACAGAGTACCGGACAGACGTTGCCCTATACACACGTCTAAAATTCGAAAATTTCAAACTTTTTTCGAATAACTTTGTGAATCTAAAACATTCTCAAATCCACATGAACACACCAAATATTTCATAAAAACCAGTCCAACCGTTTACGAGTTCAGTTACATGCACACACCGAAGAATTATAATATATAAACAAAACTAATACATCAGTAAGAAACTGGCAATACATTATTTTAATAGTGTTTTAATAGTGACTATGACGAACGCTCACCAAGGCTTTTGGCTATTTCGGCGAACTCCAAGCAAGGCGTTGGCGCGGCACTAGCGATCGGATTGTCGCATATTGTCACACTATAACCCCCCTCGTCAACCAATGTGGAGCGGTCACGATATCGGCCGTTTCGACCCTTCTGGAAAAAAGCACTTTAGGCTCCAGGACCCGCATATATCTGCGTAAACTTCATTGGTAGTCTTTTTTATTATTACAATCGAAAGATTTATGCATTACCTAGCTGTGCCGGCGACTTCGTCTGCGTGGAATTTAAAATAAATTAAATTTCTAAAATCAAACTAGCCTAAGTTACTCCTTATTATATCAGCTATCTGCCGGTGAAAGTCCCGTCAAAATCGGTCCGGCAGTTTCATCAATTAGCCCGAACAAACAGACAAACAAAAATTGTAAAAAAACCGGCCAAGTGCGAGTGGGACCCGCGCACGAAGGGTTCCGTATTATTATCTATAAAATCATGTCTGTTGTATGGGAGCCCCACTTAAGTTTTTTTTTATTATGATCAGTATTAGTGTGAAAATTTCAACCGTCTAACTATCACGGTTCATGGTGACAGACGGTCAGACAGACAGAGGAGTCTTAGTAATAGGGTTCCGTTTTACCCTTTGGGTACGGAAATGTTATTTTGGTATACAGGTATAGTTATGGGAGCACGGAGGGGGCATGACGCAATCCAAGACTCTTAAGTCGCAAGTATCAAGTATGCCTACCGTTTCTCGGAGTCTGAGTAATTTTATTTATAAGGGTATAGTAAGTTTTAGTTCCAGCTTACGAAGGAATGCTTCTGAAAGCCCTCATTGTCCAGACGGCCCTGTAGCCGCAACTCGGCAGAGGTCTTTTGGACGCGACCCTTCCATACACGTCGCTTATTCTTGCAGATAGGTCGACATCTGACGAATAACACTGAAAATCTTTATCACCTCACGACCGAGACGAGACGCTCCTCGTTGGCTAAACGGTTGGCATTTTTGCAAATCATCGCTACGTCAAACCCCAATCGCCAATCATGTGCATACTGGTCCGATTTTTTGTAAAATCATGGATGTTATATTATTATACCATCTCTTAATTTGTATATTAGATGTTGTTTTTTCTTATCGAGATGAAGACTTTAAAATACGTGGAAAAAATGGGGGAATTCTACCGGAATTCCCCCATTTTCGCCACAACCTTTTAATGGGCTCACCGATCATTTTTTCAACCAAGCTGAAAATCGGCTGTATCAAAATTGAATAAATAATATATAGCTCTTTCAAACGCTACTTATGTCAATAAAATGTCCTGACTTTTGCTGGTTCATGTTTGGGCTTTCATTCCTTAAAGTTTAGCTTATGAAGTTTTGTATGGTCTAAGGCTTTAGACTATACAAAACTTCATAAACTAAACTTTCATAAACTTCATAGATATAAATAATATCTAAGCAGAGCATGTGGAAGCGATGCGGCTTTTCAGCACTAGGGAAAACCTTTAAGGAATTTTAAAAATTAAACTAACATCACTCTATGCAGAAAATAAATCAATAACAATTATTGGTGGTAATCAAGTGGCAATCATGTTATAGACGTTTTGTTAATCTGCTATGACATCAGAGCGACAACCGCCATATCTCATTTGACCGATCCGGGTGTTAGAATTTAAAAATGGAGAACTTACTCGCAATAGCGTAAACATTGTATCGATTCTGTTTTCCTTTTTGGGGACTCCAACATTTATTTAAAAAATATATTGCTAATCACTTTTATTTATACACATTTATTTTCATGTATAAATAATGACAGCGATCCTGTCAAAAGTCAAATATAAAAATGCAAATCATTATACTTTTTCTAAACAGGTGGAAGACAAAGCTTTTTTTGGTACAATGATACACGGCAGGACAGCAATGTCTACTGTGCGATTCCAATTTCCAAACACAGATATACCTTAATAAATTGTAGGAATTTCATACGAACAAAAGGACGATGATCACTTTTGTTTGAAGCCCTAACCATGTCCAAATGGACATATTTAAAAATTTTAAGAAGTTAAAATCCAGATCTAGATTTTTTTATTACGTTTAAAGCTATTGATTTGTATATTAAACAGAACGGCTAGGGAAACATAGCGTGGGACAGCCTGCAGCACGATGGACTGACGACTAAGAAAGGTGGCGGGCAGCGGATGGATGCGGACTGCCCAGGACCGGGATAGCTGGCGCACTTTGGGGGAAGCTTACGTTCAACAGTGGACGGCAATAGGCTGATATAATACTGTATTGTAAACCGCAACTGCAGCTAACTTTAATTCATTTTTTTCAATTGTGTAAATACGTTCTAATATTTTTTTTTAATTCTCAACCGATTTTTAAAATACAATTAATAAAAAATAATTATATGAATACTATGGGCATTTTCATAGAACAGGCGATTCTCCTGATGTTTAATCACAGCTGCCCGTGGACATTTGATTAATAAACTAGACAAAGTTAAAATAACCCTATCGTGTCGAGTAGAGTTAATCCGATCAACATTTAGGCATCCCACACTAACTGTCAAGCACGCTCCTGGGCGACCTGCATCCATTAACTTCCCGCACACTTGCACAAGTCGTTACTTCATTTACTGGGGTTGGTACACTGCGATGGCCAATACGACGCTACCACTGGAGATCCTTTCTTCGTATATGGCAATTTGCCACTTCAGTTTATTAATCTTCTGAGCGCTTTCAGTTAATGCTATTTTTTTTTTTGTGAGAAGGTGGCAAACGTACTGGCAGTGCACCTGTTGTTAAGTGATAACCGCCGCCCATGGACATTTGCAACGTAGGCGTAGGGTTGCAGATGCGTTGCCACCTTTTAATAGTGGGCCCCGGCTACCTCACACACCAGACGAATCGCAAAAGTATACCACTTCCACTTCACGCCGGTCTTCTGCGTGTTACGTACCTGGACGGAACTGTCCATTCGTGCAACAGTGAAAACTGTTGCGTGGCCCTACCTCAGTTAGGCCTTCCATGCAGTCTGCATGTCATTTTTCTTTGAAGGTTTTCCTTTAGTTCTTTTATGTACTAAGGTGGCAAGCGATTATATCTACATCACCTGTGGTGTTGCAAATGCGGTGACCACTTAAAAGACTACCCCACTCATCAGGCTAAATGCATAATTCGACTTCCCGCCGGTCTCTTGAGGAAGAGGCATTTCCCCTCCATTATAAATAAGTGTTAAAACATACTCAACCTTTTTCCATTTCGCCCATAGTAAAAGGATCATAAAAATATCTAGTTTAACAGCGGACTTTCAAAGTTTGAAAGAATTTGCTACCTTAGCAATAAATCCGTCTGTATGTACACTATGTTTTCTGTATTTTCTTTCTTTTTATATCCTTGTTTGCAATAAATTATATTCTATTCAATAAAAGCTGTTAAGAAAGCAAATAATAAGATCTTTAAGAAACATTATCATTTAATTGTTCTCTCACTGAATAGTTATCGATTAAAAATATCGTATAAAACTTTTGAGTAGCTGTGAATATTGATTAGTACCTGTATTATTTACAACACAAAGAAATTCATCGAAACACTGTATCTTTCAACACTTTGTTCCAATATATCTTAAGATAAAAATATTTTTGTTAGAATTAAAGAAAGTTACACGACACTGAAACTGAAATTAATGCTATCATAAGAGCTAAGTTGTTGAGGTGACGTAGTTGTTCCACCGCTAAGAACAGCACACGTCTGTATCGCGTTTCGAACCATCATTACACATGTAGACATGTATGGAATGTCTTGAGCCTTCATTGTAAGATGTCCTAACCAGGGTCTCCAAACATGCTCTGATAAACGTTCCAAGAAAATATAGTTTGCATTTAAATACATTTGGGGGTCCACTCAGAAAAGTTAATTTAATCAATTAATTAATAGCTTAAGATGACTCCGTGGGGCATATACCAAAGTATTGGCTTCGGCGTCGGGGGTCGTGGCTACAATTCCCACACCGGACATCTGTTTGGGTCAATCTGGGTGTCATCCACGCGAAATTCTGTATATTAAACGTCCTTGCAGTACAATGTTATCCTACCATAACGGCAGTGTTCAAAAAAAAAAAATTAATAGCATTAAATTCGTTAATTTACTAAGATTAGACTTATTAATATTACCAATACATACTGATTCATATTGAAAGAATAGTACGATCAATCAAAGATTCAATATTGTGTAGTTGAAAATGAAAAAGCCATTTTTCTATTTTTAAATTCCACTTGTAGGAATCATCCAACCTACCTTGTTTTCGAGCATTACATTGGTGATAGTTTGGAAAACCCCCACATAACCACTATTATTCTCAATGAACCTAGCACAATATATTTCAGACAAGTTTACCGGTACTAACACTTAAAACAAATCTTGTATAAATTACAGTTATCAAATCATTACATTAGTTCAATTGGATGATCATTGGTCAATATTGTATACAAAAAGACCATTCTCTATTTTAGCTTAAACTAATTGACAATTAAAGTTACATTGGCATTGATTTTTAATATTAAATGGCTCCAGTACAAATATTAATCAACCCCATCAACCCTGTTTACAATTAACCATGGGAGTCGGAAGCTGAATGACTTTGAAACTTATGCAGCAGACAAATCTGCCACCTTAATAGTTGTCACATGTTATTTTGAAATTTACACATGCTGGCAACTCTGAGACCTAGCCTTAACCAACTGAACAGTTTTTTGTTACCTGAAACATTCATTTAAATTCATCGCCTCAAGAGTTTTAGTATAACCTGGCCAACACTCATTTTAACATTCACTTGGAAAAAATTTCACATGGTATATTCATTCAAATGTCTTTGGATTTCGACAACTTTCCTCCAATTACACTGCATTCGTTTTGGCTCGATAGTGATGTACCCTGAACACTTGCAAGCGTTCACAGCTTCCACCGATGTTATTCCTCCTCGCCGTCGAGTAGCGCGGTCCTCGCTAAATTCCTGACCAGTGCGAGCCTCAGCAGCTCAGCTTTCTCGCCCTCCAAGCATTTCGCGCGCAGCTCCAAGCACAACATGATCTCATATGTGTCCGTTGATGAGAACACCGGCTCCTCAGACTCTAAAAGCGGCAAAGTGTCCAACAAGAGTGTCTCCCAGAAGCTGAAAATGAGAGAAGAACACTATGAGATTGGACTAGAAACAAATTACATAGTGAACTAGATACATAAGCATTGATCCTACCATACAATCGCACCATGAAATGATAAACATGAAATATGTATGGATGATAACACAACACAGATAAACATGACTTATTGCTTTTGCTTTGTCTTCTGTCTGTTATTTAAAAACGAGAGCTTAAAAAGCTGACAAATATAATGACAAGCTGAATAATAATAACTTGAGGTTTTCAACCTATAAAATGGCTAACTTTAGGATAAAAAATATAGGATTAGGATGTTCTGTATATTGAAATGTTATGAGTAATATCTCCTATAATTTTATTCCTATGGAACATAGTATGTAACAAAAAAATCCTTTTTAAATTAGGGCTATTATATAATAGGTGGCTATGCAATGTCTTGTTATTTATATTTTAAAATACTCACTACTCGGGAGCGATTTTGGACGTAATCAATGAAATAAGAAGCTTCGCTGCCTTTTTAAACTCCTTAATTTTGTACAATCTATGGAAGTCACAGTATTTGCCTGAAACGAAACAAACATTGTTAATAATTCCACACGTTGTGAATAATCGTAGTGAATAATAGTGCAGTTCGGAAGGCGAGCATGCATACTGAGTTTTGTGGACTGAGGATGTGTTTTTATTCGTCAATATTGCGCGCTTGCCAGCCCTACCGATGATATCTTTTAAGTTACATAGCTTCGTAACTTTCATAACGACTTGTAGATAAAAGGCGTGTACTTCCGGTTCCTATATTAACAAAACCTGGCGTATTCCTTACGAGCCGTTGCATTACCTACGTTGCCGGAAAGTTACGAAGCTACGTAACTAACGGCCGTTCGTTGAATATAGGAACCGGGCTTAAGAGTGCAATTGTGCCGGCGTGCCAGCCCTCACGGGGATATCTTTAAAGTGTGCAATCGTGCGGGCATGCCCGCCTTAACTAGCGCGTCAATTATGCGCGCGTGACAGCCTTACCGAGGTTGTGTTTTAGTGCGTCAATATTTCACGCTTGCCAGCCCTACCGAGGATGTGTTTTAGTGCGTCAATTATGCGCGCGTGCCAGCCCTACCGAGGAAGAGCAGCGTGTCGTCGAGCAGCAGCGAGGGGCCGGCGCTGAGCAGCAGGTCGGCGGCCGGCAGGGCTGCGCCGGCGCAGTAGGCGCGCAACGCCACGTGCGCCGCGCGGCCGCACGCCGCCCCGCCCCTGCCCCGCGCCGCCCACGCCAGCGCCGCCCCCACGCGGCCCGCGCCCAGCCGCCGCGCCCCCACCACGCCGCACACCGTCGACACTGCGAACCGACAATTAGCGTATTAGGCACGAAAAGTTATATATTTTGTGGGTTGCAGCAATCCACTTTTTAGGGATCCGTACGCAAAGAATTAAACGGGACCTGGTATTACTAAGACTCAGCTGTCTGTCTGTCCGTCTGTCTATCTATCACTAAGCTGTATCTCATGAACCGTGATAGTTAGACAGTTGAAATTTTCACAGATGATCTTTTTATGTTTTTTTTTGCCAAGTGAGCAGGTGGTTCACCTGATGTTAAGTGAATACCACCGCCCATGAACATATGCTACACCTGAGGGTTTGCAGATGTTTTGACAACCTTTTGAAAATTGGGCTCCGGCTACCTCACCCATCACACGAAACGCGAAAGTATTATACTTCCACTCTACGCCGATCTTCTGTGAGGTCGTGGTACTTACCCGGACGAGCCTGCCCATTCGTGCAACAGTCGAGGCTGCTGCGTGGCCCTACCACTGTTACCGCTATAATAACAAATACTAAAAATAGAATAAAATAAAAAATATTGAAGGAGGCTCCCATACAAAAATGCGAGGCAGTTGCTAGGCAAACTATTGGTACTTACCAATTAGTTTATTATAGATAATGGTATGGAACCGTTCGTGTGCACTTTTTTAAAGGTTTTTATCACATCTGCAAGCCATTGGATATTGTAGATGACGGTATTCACTTAGCATCAGTTGAAATGCCTGCTCGCTTGACAAATCATCACATAACAAAAGAAATCATGTCTCTATGATGGTCTCTGTCATGATATATGAAAACTCAAAGGTCAAATACTTTTACTCGAAGGTTGCTTAATTGTGTAGCTAAAGCTTTTGACTAAACCTTTCATGCTTATTGTTATTGTTGTACTACAATAAATCATTCAGGGCCACACAGTGCCTAAAATGATGTGCAAAACATGACGCATTTTGGGAGTTGGAACGAGCTGGTTGGCATCCATGTTTCTTGGACTGCTGGTGCAAGAAAAACAACTGCATCTTAAAATGAATATGTTACTAATAAGTCAATTAAAAACATTCATTAGGTTTATACTTCGTTATACAAAATTATTGGTGTTGTCATTTGCGTAAATATGAAAATAAGATATACATTGTTGGAACATAACAACTCACCTACACCCAGAAGTCCATACTTCTTTGCTTCGGCTATTAACCGTATGGCTTTGGCTTCACTCCTAATGGGGATCCTCTCCAGCATGAGTTCGGCGCGTCTTAAGCCCTCGGGCGGGCACGACGCTAGGTAAGAAAGGCCTACAGACCACAGGGAATTATGGTCCATGAGCAACGAACCATATTCGAGGATAAGGCTGTCTCTTAATCGTTTTGTAACGCTGGAAATATATAATAATAAATAGAAATATAAATGAGGCTTTCTTAGAATTTGTAATAGACGTGGTAAGGTGAAACATATGAAAAGATCATGAGAATCTGAAATAATTTTTTATTTTTTGCATTGCCAATGTGTGGAGTTAAAACTGCTGATACTCACATAGGCAAAATAAGACTATATATGTACCATGTTATATTGTAAACTGATATTTATGTAAATGAGCTTTCTGAACCCGTAAGCTAACTTACTTACGAACTTATGTATTATTTTTATGTAAAGTTCCAAGTTTCATAAAAACGCATAAGCGTCTATTTGAATAAAGATATTTTGAATTTGAATGTCAAAGTTTCAAAGATTAACATCACAGTCATTGTTTCAAAGATTAACATCTCAGAACGAAATGCAATTATTATTTTAACAGCTTGTTAGAAATTTGGAACATTCTTAAAAGGATCTCTCTTCTGAAAAATATATCTACAAATGGGCTAATTGTGGGTAAATTTGATTCAAGCTGCGCCTGGACATATTGTCGAAGCACCCGCTGACGAACATCGACATCGAACAGCTTAGTGACTAGAGTTAGGGCACGTTACTCGCAAGGACCAGGTTCGAATCTAGAGGCAGCGAAATATTTTTCTACGATTTATTATCTACACAGTTGGCGTTTCATCTTAAGTGCAGTGATGAGCACTAAAAAGTAAAATATATTAATTGCAAAAATGTCATTTATACAAGGCAAGTGCGTTTTGCTGTAAAGGAAGCACATTAAAAGGCGTCATTGCAAAAATGCAATAAAAACAAATTAGATGAAAGATTTTTGTGTGGTGAGGATATCGCTTAGCTAGGACATCTGGGCGTAGACAAAGGTTCGAATCCTGAGACCGAAATTTTTCCACCGTTTGATTATGACAACTTACCACGATTTGAGTAGACTGATTTTAATTTATTGAATGCCATTCAAATGATTAATAATAAATTTTCGTTTGTTCCATGTTAAAGGCTACAAACAACACTTACTCAGTTTGGTGTTTATCCAGTATTTTTAACTTTCCACAATGAAAGAGGATGTCAGTGAGGTGTGTTGCAAACCAGCCGTTGTCGGACATTTGTTGTATTTCATGAATAACCTGGGGAATCAAAAACACAGACATTTTCAGAAACCCTAATGGTTTAGTGACTACCAATAAGGACTTAACATGGCAAACTTAGATGTCTCTGATTTGGTGATTATTGAAACAAACTATGAATGCATGAATAGCATAGTTAATGTAGTATGGAATAGTTTAGATGGCTACCGTTATATCGATTGTTGAGATAGTCAGTTGGATTCCCAAAACATAAATAAGTCTGGAACTCCAAAAAAATGCTAAAAAAACCATCAGGTGAAGAGTGGACCGCATGGCTCCAAAAGACCATAATGATTATCATCATTTCAGCCTGTTTGAGTCCACTCCTGAACATTGGCCTCCCCCACAGACTGCCACGAAGAATGATCCTGAGCCACCGGCAACCATCAACGAAAAGACAATCATCATCATCATCATTTCAACCTGTTCAATCTACTGCTGAACATAGGCATCCCCCAGACTGCCATTTGCATCCGACTTTCCGCACATTTGTACAGGTCGTCACTCCATCTAGTGGGGGGTCCTACACTGCGACGGCCAGTATTAGACTGCCAATCAAGAACCTTTCTTCCCCAGCGGTTATCGGTTCTACAGGGTATATGGCCAATGTCACTTCAGCGTGCTAATCTTCAGAGCTGTGTCAGTTACCTTTGTAATAAGAAGCAATACCTGGTGCAAATCGCCCTCGAGCAGCGCTCGCACCACCACGTCCAGGTGGGACTGGGAGTGGGGCCCGTCGAGGCCGGCGCACGCCGACGCGGCGTCCGCCAGCTCGCGCCGCCTCGCCCACGGCGCCGTGAACAGCACGTACCCGCCCAGCACGTCGAACCACGACGCGTATCTCGAGCGGATCGATTCGAACGCGCCGTATTCGCCGATCATGAGCTGTTGGCAAGTTGGCAAGCGCCGCTCAGTTGTTTATATTCACCAAATAGCTCTTTTATGTTTTTATTTTTTATTTGCTTTTAGCATTGCACATAAGTAGGTGCCGAGGTGGCAAACAGGCGTTTCACCAGATATCAAGTGATTCCATTGACATCTGCAACACCTGAGGGGTTGTCGATGGGTTGAGCACCCTTTCAAAAATGTGCACTGGTAAATTCACCTGATGAACGGAGAAAGTATAATGAGGTGGAAGCTCATGTTGGCTTGTTACTTTCCCAGATGAGCAAAAGAAAAAATTTGCAACACCCGTAGGATTGGATGCATTGCCACCTTTTAATAAAGTGGGCCCTGGCTAGCTCACTCACAAAAACAGAAGTGTTACACCTCTACTTCACGCTGGTCTTCTGTTAGGTTGAGTTACTAACCCTGATGGGCCTGCCCATTCGTACAACAGCGAAAACTGTGGCGTGGCCGTACAACATTTGTGTGACCTGTTGCAGATTTACATGTTATCCTCATTATAATTTGTGATTCTTATAATATATAAGTGTTAGGTATGTTATGATGTTATCATGGCACTCTCTCTCTCTCTTCCAAAGCTAATTATCCCACATGGTGGCGAGATCAGCTTTCCTTAGTTTTCTCTGTTCACTTTGCTCTATCATCGACACAGTCACAATTGTGATGTCCCTTAGCCACTACATCTCTCCATCTTCTTTTTGGCCTACCTTTGGACCTTTGCCCAGACACAGAAAGTTGCAGTGCCAAATTTTAACCATAGTTTGGTGACCTCCTGTTTACAAGCCCAACCCATCACAGCTTACTTTCCAATGCTTACGCCCAAGCTTCTCTTTTGATTTTATCTTGGCTGTTACCATGGCGCTAAGAAACATAATAAAAGAGTATTCAAAAAATTAAGACTAAGTTTACCCACCCTCATAATAAGTTCAAGCTTTGGCTGTGAACTCAGCACCTGGCTGTTTAGTTTCGACCTACACTCTGCCTGCCAATGCTTCCAAACTATTCTGAACTCTCCTGTTGATATGCCACCATAAACCTGAAAAAAATTAAAAAAGAAATATTATATTAAAAATTCCACACAATAAACCTGCAAAGCAGATGAATTTCTTGTACTTATGTAGTAAAAACATCTTTTAAAAATATATGCTTTTCAAAAAAATTATGTAAAAAAACTGTAATGGGAAAAATTAAAGAACCTTTTAATTGTAGATTTCACTGGACCAAAAAGGAAGACAATTTTGAGTCTGACAACTTCTGTTTATTCCTTACCATATTACTAAAAAAATTCTTATAAAATTTAATAAAAGATGCAAGCAAGTCACAATAACTTACACTATAAACTGGCATGGTGCGAAGTGAATTATCAATCAGTTTAAACTCATTTGCTTCAGACATAGAGTGAAGTTTTAGCAGAGCTCTTGCTACATCAATCCTGCCTTGAACAACCATCCCGATCACCGTATCCCAATACTCCGGATGGTCTTCTGACCCACGCTCACATGCTTCCAACAATTGAGCAGCAGTCTGCTCATGACATGGAAAGTGAAAGCGCACCCACTCTAGCAAAAACGGCAGGACTACATCACCCGGAATGCTGTCTATAAATAATATTTCACAAAGATGCCAAATACATTCAATGGAGTAAAATATCGTAATATATGACATTAAGCTGTTCTTTTCCAAACTGTCAGTCTCCTTTTCAGCGGCCTCTTGTAGGCTTTCTATGCAAACTCGCACTATTGATCGATATTGGCGGGAAAGTTTCAAAAACTCCACTTGATTGTCCGAATTTTTCGCGCTTTCTGCAGCCTTTTGTAACGATAAGTAGGTACCATTCGATTCGTTAACAAGCTTTCTTAATATCGAGGTAAATAGTAGTATCTCTTGCCGAATGTTCAAGATTTGGTTATCAATTGTGTTGACTGGATCTTTATTAACTTTCTGACTTCGTGGGTAAATTGTGAAAGTGTTTCCACGGCGCCATGTACAAGCAGCGTATTTTTCAAAACATGTATCTGGTAGTATCTGTGAAATAACAAAAAAAATCAAGGAAAACATACATAACCTTTAAAACCTTTTGAATATGTGTTACTTACAAATGTTTTTGTGCGGTCACTAGATCTTAATGTATTATCACTGTTAACGTTTGACGAAAACCCTGATAAATTCATTTTATCTTTTTAAGTTAAATAAATTAGAAGAAACTAGAAGAAACACTACGCGCGACCGTTTCCACAATTGAATTTACTTTTTTTTTATTTTCTGTGATATCTAATGACATTTAATGCTTGTTCATTGTTGCCACATTTTAATTTGCAAAAGGCGGATTGGTCTGATTTGATTTTTATGTGTCGAGGAAAGTATTCAAGTTTCTTCGTTATGAGTTATCTTTGTTTATCCGTATTTAATAATTTCATATTGTTTTAGCATGGATCTAAACGTAATCTTATAGTGCATCCGCAGGGAACCAGTGCCAACGTTCTGCAGGCGACCTTTTTGGTGCATAATTTTTTTTTCTCATTCCCTAGTCGACTCAAGCTGACTTTACCCGAGTGAACGTTAAAAAATTTAAATGTTTAACGTTTAAACATTAAAACGTTAAAAAAATTTCAAACATTACGGCTCAGTCTCATTCAATACCCACAAAAAAACTTAGTGTGCCTCAAGATGTCGCTTCAAAAAGAATTTATTTAGCTATACTTTTAAAACGTTACATTACCTTGCAGTATTAAGTGTTTTAATGTGTGAAGATGGCAAACGTACTGGTGGTTCACTTAATGTTAAGTGAAAACCGCCATTGACATTTCCAACACCCGTAGGATTGCAGATGCGTTGCCACCTTTTAATAAAATGGGCTTCGGCTTCCACTTTGCAAGTAAATATTAACAATTTGACCTTAAGAAGCCTCATTTTAAAGCTGATTTTAATACCGTATATGTACAGTTTCTACACTGTTATCATTATGTTTTTGAACATAGTTAACTGGTTCCAGTTCTATTTTGTCAGAGTCCAGTTCTATTTTGGAGAATAGAACCAGATTCGTTTCTCTATCAGAATTTTTTTAGTATAAGGTACATTTTCAATTTTGATAGGAAAAATAATGAAATGACTAATTAGTTATTTACAAAACCTCTTTATTGATTTTTTAAACAAATAATTTTGGATGCCTCCCATCTAAGGGGTACTTCTGTCAGGGCCGGGGTGACATCGGAGCAGCTGTAGTAAGTGGCGAAAATATGGGTCTCTTTGTTTCGATTATGTATTTGTGCCATTTACTGTTGAAATTTTGGGTTCGTGGGGTCCCGGTACATCGAAATTTTTGAATGGTTTACGTCTTAGGCTTAATGCCGCGGCTAAAAAGAGAGCCGGTTCTTTTCTCGCTCAAAGGTTAAGCATAACTATTCAGTGAGGAAATGCATCTACTGTTCTTGGCACCGTACCGAATGGATTAGGTTTACTATATAATACATAATATAAAAACAAATACATATATTTGTGTAAGCAACTGTTAAAAAAATCAAATATACCTTTATTAAATCAAATCAATAAAATCGTTTCTGAACATTTTTAGCACGCAACGTTGTAATTAACAAAATTAATATGAAACTTATATGTTTAATTGACATTTTTATCTATGTTTCTTCGCTTTAGGTCCCGTGTGTTCGATATTAATTTCATTTGGACCCTAGACTCCAAAAATACGTCAGGGAGTCATTGAACTTTTGAAAATCAAATAGAAAATGTGTGTGTGAGATTTATTGAGCTTTTATATTTTGTCGATGTTATAATACAACGACGTAGCGTGATGAATGAAAAAAAAAATCTTGCAACATTGAACTTATACGTTCCGGTTTACGATCCGGTCTTTTTTTTTTTGTTTTAACGTAAAGGTGTGCATGAAAATGGTAATTTGTTAATTTAATTTATAGTATAAATTTAAACTTTTACAGTTTTTTAATTATCGAATTTAATGAAGTTACATTTTTAACTGTAAATAAGAACATGGAAGTTACGTATGAGTAAAAATATTACAATTTAATATAACCTTTTAAGTAAATACCATACGGATTGGAATAGTTACAATAAATAAATTTATTTTAAATATTATCAAATAATTCATATAAATGACTTCGTAACCGAAACTGCTTATTTACTTTTTATTTGACCGGATGTACTGTTGGAGGACATGTTGATTTGTCATGAATGAATGAGACGATTTTGTCAATTCGTCAAAAATTGTTTTGTTTAGACTGAATTTGTACAAAATTATATAGTAAATTGTGTGATATAGTGTTGTGATAAGTGATTATAGTATAATGTGTGATACGTTTTTGTGCTGACGAATCGAGAAAAGGAAAAGTTAATTTAAATAGCACTATCCCATCAGCACTCTTTGGTAAGTTTACGATGTTGCATCAATTTGTCCTCGTCATTATCTTTTTATTCATCAACACGACCGCGACACAATTTCCTTTACCTTAGATCATTGAAGGCTACATCATTTAGAGAGAATTTAAGATTTTTGTCTAAAAGTAAACTTTTGAGGCCACTGAGTTATCGTCATTTCTCTGTTAATTTGGGTCGTCATCCAGGCTCAGTTTATTTGTTTGTGTATTTGGTTGTTTTGTGACGTCAGTGGTGTTTTAAGCAACAATCCAGTCTTTGTGCTAATGTGCTGTGCGATAATGATAACGCTATCTACAACTATAAGTGATATGATTTAGATAAATTGTTAGTGGAGGTTATTACCCGTGTTTAAAAAATTGTTTTCCACATAGTGTACGTAAATTTTGTCAGTGTCAATTTTAAATATAATTTTAACTTTGTGTAAGTAATGCTTTTAATATTAAATATTACTGTAATATTTAGCAACAGTAGGCTCTTTAGTTGATGATTGTTATATTCACCTTGATTTGCTTACCCTAGCATGAGTTTTATCTTGGTATTGAATATCAAAGTCAATTACCAGTCACATGACAACAAATAGTATGAGCAATTAATTTTAGCATCAGATTTCTTGTTGATAACAAAAAAGTATATAATGAAACAGGTTTAAATATGCAGATCATTTATAATTAATTAAAATACTTTGAGACAACCATTTTGTGTTATCTTTCTCTTGTATATTTAAAAATACAATCACAAAACACTACCAATTCGACTTATATTTAATATGTTCTTAAAATAGCTGGTATAATTATTTGAATTTTTTTATTGATAATTGTATCTGTGATACCTCAAAAAATTGTCAATTTTAGGTCAACCGGAAGTACCCTATAGGTTTTGAGTCGAAAACCTATATGGTGGTTCTTGTTGACCTATAATCACATAATTGGACAAAAAGCAAGGACACTTATAGCACAAATAAGGGAAAAATTCGGAAAAATAAAAAAAGTTGAAAATTAAGGTAACTTTTGGTACTTACAAGTTTTTGCGAACAGCTAAGTTTGTCCATATATTTTTATTGTGTTGACTCGGGGCCATGATTTTACCTAATATGGACTATAGATCTCAGTATCTGCTATAAATTTCAACCTTCTAGGTCCACCGTACCTGAGAAAATCAGTGGTGATTATTTACCAATTTTATTATGGCGGTATAATGGGTAGGTACGGAACCCTCGGCATACGAGTTTGACTCGCACTTAACTGTTCTTTTTTTAAATGGTCAATAGTCATCAACCATTTTGTTACAGCAACAATATAAGACTAAACTCTTTATTAATGTTTTGTTCGGTAACCATTGTAACATAAAAGTAAATTATGAACAAAATATCCTGTCCTACATTGGAGGCGTAAATCTGACCTCGCTAGTGTTTTATAGTCACAGTTGGCTTGGAAACAAAATGCATAGCCAAGTAGGTCAATTGTTTAACTTATCAGGCATTAACCTAAGGTGTTAAATATTTAAATGATGCATACAATGACAAAAATAACTTTATATTCTGTTTTTTATTAGCTGTATTTAAGAAATACACTACCAACTCTTAGGCTGTTTACTTCGAGTCAGCTATTTCTGTTTTGCCTTAGACTTATAAGCTTAATAACTATGAAATTTTCGATAGTTTCTTATATTTACATACCAATACTAAACATTTTTAATTTTAGTTCCTGATATTACATACCATGTTATAGGATGGGCAAAGGACACAGTCTGTCATTTAGTAGGTACTTTGAAACTAGTTTATTACTAGCTAATTGATGTTCCCGAGTGTGGCCCTTTTATATGTACTTGTTTTAAACCGACTTCAAAAAGAAGGAGATTATTCTTTGTCTCATTGGTTTTATATAAAAATAAAGGATTAGTTTTTGGAAGCTGATTGGTGTGAAGTCAATTTATTTATATATGCACTTCATGTGTGTGTTAAGTGGAGGATGCTCACACATACTGTTAGTGCCTGTCTTCACAACTTCAACATCTCTAGTGCTGTGTGTGTCCACCGGTGATGGTCCCCACATCATCAGGCGAACCGCTTGCTGTTTGCCATGTCTTTGATATGAAAATAATGAGAGTATCTGTAAGCAGGGGAATGAGACCTGCAATTTGAGCCGTCAACCGGGTAGCCTTACGTTATGAACACCTCACTCGGCGGATCGCGGATTGTTATCCGACTCAATTGGATTGTAATCAACGTTAAATGGTTTCGGTTACGAATCCTTACAACGGCCGCCCTATCGTTAACAATCGAATTTGTTTTCGTAAATGCGTTTAGTCGAACGGTGGCGGCGGTCGGAGGAGTGGGAAGCGATTCGGCAGTAGGGTACAGTGCTTGTAATATGGTTGAAAGCGGAGTACTGAACAAGGTAAGGGGCGATGCGATATTTTCAATGTCCCGTTCACAGTCACAGGCAGGGTCACGCAAGTCTTCGCTGCTGCACTAATGGGCAGGTCCGACCGAGGAAGTGCCACATACCTCAGACCGGCGGGAAGTGGAAGTTTTCGACTGGTGACTGAGGTAGCCGCAAGGTAGGTTGCAACGCATCTGCAACCCTACGGGTGTTGGTAATGTGCGGCGGCGGTTGTCATTCAACATCAGGTGTACCGCTGGCTCGATTGCCGTCTTCTAACATATAAAAGGAAATAGGCAAAGTTGGAGCTTTTTTTATCGATTGCAGCTGTTCTCGAGCATTCCAAGATTAATTGATGGACACCATTGCCATGCTCAAATCTCTTACCCCATTCTTTTTAGTCTTCTTTAAGTGTCAGCATGCTGTAAGGTCGGGTCGCTGACGAATCCTCGCTTGCAATGTTTCCAGTGGACCGTGTCTATACACAAAAACCGGCCAAGTGCGAGTCGAAGTTTTATAAATAATGGCACGAAGGTTTTCGTACCATTATTTATAAAAATGGCAAAAAATATATATTCTCTGTTGAATGGGAGCCCCACTTAAATATTTTTTGTCATAGCGGCAACAAAATACATCATGTGTGAAAATTTTAAATGTCTAACCATCACGGTTTATAAGATACAGCCTGGTGAAAGACGGACAGACATAGAGCGGAGTATTAGTAATAGGCTCCCGTTTTACCCTTTGGGTACGGAATCCTAAAAATGTTAGAAAATTACTTTCAGTCGGAAGATTACATACTTGAATTCCAATTTATAGGTATTTAGATTGTTAATAATGTCATCCAATTCAACTATTACAGTTTGAAAATAGTGAAATTGTTCACATCCGTTCTGTTTTGAACATGAATCAATTATGCACCTTTTGTTCAAATTATCAATTGCAAGTGTTATAAATAAATATTTTCGGACACATTTTTACACAACGTTCTCTAGTCCCAAACTAAGTAACGTGACGAAACATCTTTAATATTAAGCGAAGTCTCCGCTGGCTTCGAATCGAAACTGTGATTTATGGCACAATACGACTCACAAAGGCATCCCTTCGTGTTTTAGCTACACGTATATGTAAAACAGTGACGCAAGCTGTAGGCGGCGCGAAAGCCGTCACGTAACCGGTTTCTTGGGTTTGTGTTGATGGAATAATTAATCAATACGACCGGGGAAGCCCCGCAGAGGGCCAACAGAACTCTGGAACTTGGGACATCCCCCTGCCTACGCATACCCGCCCTCGCGGGGGCAAGAGCGGGTTATGTCGGACTCGCCCGACATAACCCGACTAAAACCCCCACGATGTTACACCTAGGCGTATATCGGCAGGGTCATGGGAACGCTTTCGCACACTTCCGCGACCCTGCCAGCGCTGGCCGCCTTAGCAGCCCCCTCACGGGAAGCAACTCGCCTCTCCTCCAGGTAAGGCGCGCTGGAACATTCAGCGCGCCTTCCTACTCGGCCCCATTTTCACGGCCAACGAACTCCCCCGAGTTCGCTGACCGGGGCCATGGGAGCCAGGAGAGCCAGTGCTAATAAGCAGCAAGCCTCCCAGCCCCCAGCGGCGGATCTGGTCTGTGGCTCCGCCGCTCACCACGTTTCGGCCGCGGAGGATAGGGAGAACGGCGCATCGCAATACCGACACTCCTCTCCCCCCGCGGCCCCACCACAGCTGCATCAGCGGTGCAGCCCCGCCGAGTCGCGGAGGATAGGGAGCACGGCCAACGCAATACCGACACTCCTCTTCCCCCGCGACTCCTCCTCGGTAGCAGAAGACAGGGAGAGTGGCTCCACCTCTACCACCCTCAACCTGTCCCCTGCACCCTCCAGCACGCATCCAGAGTGGGCTCATTGAGCCCACTCGGAGCGGCCCTCTCGGGCCGGCCTTACACCACAGGCCGGCCCAGTGTGGGTTCCTCTTAGCTTCGCCGTGGGGGACCAAGCCACGGCTACTAAGCCCCTCCGCCACGTCAAGGCGGGAACCCGGTCGGAGGGGTTGGGACATCCCCCTACCCGAACCATACACGTCGAACTCGCATTTAAACATCAGTACCTACGGAAACCGTAAAAGTTATTAATATGTTTAAGAGTGAATAAATTATTAAAAAAAACATTGTGTGTACTCAAGGTAATTACCCTCGTAAGTAACTTGAGTGCACACACTCATGCGCTCGTAAAAAGTTTTACTTCTTTGACGTTATCAACAACGTAATATTTTTTGTATTCTTAACTGAGCAAACGAAATATAGGTATTTACGAAAATAAATACTACATTAAAATTTGCAGAAACTTTTGTTTACTTTTATCAATAGTAGTAGTAAATAAATAGATGAAATAAGTTGACATTTTTGTGCTTAAAGTATCTGGGCGCGATTTCGGAATAAGCGGGTTCGATTCCCTCGGCGATTTAATGAAAATAAAAATTTGAAGGAACAATTCAACGCCGCCATACGTTGCGTCCTAACTTACCCTCGGACTGTGTACTCGTCAAGTCGTGACGATAAGTCTGTTCTCTATTACTGGTTTTAAAAAGGTTGGGCCCTTGGTAATGAGTATCGATCTAGAGCTGCACGCGACATTAAAATTTGTCAGCGCAAATAATATTTTACTGTCCGTCCATTGAATTGAAAATATTGAAACGCTCCGTTCCTTTGATGGAATTCCCTTTACGTTATCCTCATCCTCGGGCCCTCATCCCAGCTGGGTGGGGTCGGCACGACATGTGAATCATATTGTAAATGGTTATGGCTAGGCTTATTACGATAGGCCGCTTGCCAGTCGTCAACCCTCCTCGGGAGCACGCAGATCTGGAACCATTATCTGTGGGTCACAGGAACACTTGTCCCCAGTTGGGAATCGAACCCAGGAACTGAAATATTATTAGGACACATTTTTACACAACCTTCTCTAGTCCCAAACAAAGCCATGCTTGCACTATGGGTACTAGATAACTGATAAACATACTTTTCTTTTGTAAATCAATACATATTATAAATATATAAACACCCAGACACAAGAAAAACACTATGTTCATCACACAATATTTTTCCAGTAGTGGGGATCGAATCCACACCCTCTGGCGCAGGAGGCAGGTACACTACCCACTACACCATTCGGGTCGTCAAAACAACAATAGCTTAGCAACAGCGCCATCGAGTGAACATAACAATGATATATCGTCCTTTTCGTATGTTTTTGGAGGCATTGGTCGATTATGTTTTACGGAGGTTTCACGTAATCAAATCTCTACATTTTTTGGCTTTGATTTCTGAGTTATGTACCCACTGTGAAAGCCTGAACTCTCAAAATTTCACGGCAATCGAAATACATAACGTCGATGAATTCTGTATTGAAATCGTCCGTTCTACTTTTATATCACGTTTTCAGAATAGATCGAAACGCAGACATTTTCCTGTTCAAAATTTGGACTTTATGGCTTTGGTATTCAACAGGTGTACATATTAGATCCAATGTTTTTTTTATTTTTTCCTTTTTTGTAAGTTGTGTAAATATGTGTGCTGTTGGTGTGTCTTAAATAAAAAAAACAGTTTTGTGGCGTAGTGCTGAGCACTAGCCGCGGTAGAAAAGTACAATCAGAAATATTTCCTACATATCAGCGTGAGTTAGTATAAAACGTTTGCGTTCCTCCTTAACAATAATCCATCATCCTCTGAGTCATCGCCGTGATTTGTCGAAAACGACACCTCGAGTTTGGACGTTGGAAGTGATTTATTTTATTTAACAAAAATAGTGTCCACAGAGTAATATAATAAAATATGAAACACATGACGCATTTGTATTAACTGTTTAATATAGCTATTGTTATTTTTATAATTAAATATTTAGTTAAATTTCACATAACCTTATCTAGTCCCAAACTAAGCTAAGCTTTTACTATGGGTACTAGATAAATGATAAACATACTTAAACATAATATTTTTCTTTTGTAAATAAGTACGTTTCATAGATTTAAAACCCTAAATATATATATACATTTTATATGATCGAACCCACACCCTCTCGCGCATGAGACAGGCCCACTATTCACTACGCCAATCGGGTCATCGACATGTTTAACGGTTGTATTACAAGTGTCAAATACCTCTCCTCAACTTTCAGCTGTTTTCCTCACTGCTGAAGGCTATGATCCCCTCTACTGATCATATTATGCCCTAGTTTGCTGTTTTAGGCTATATAGATCTTATCAAAGGCAGACAGGTTCAATTTCGATGACATTGAGAACGCCTTTCTACAACATTTTCGTGCATAAAAATAAATAAATGTATCTCGGTCAAATACTTTGATTTGAATGAAAAAAAAAAACCGTTCTCATTATAGAACGTCATTTACTAGCTAGTAAACTTTACTTCTTACCGATATTTTTATAGGTTAAATTTAGGAAAGATAAATACGCTTCTTGCAGTATCGCAATAGAATTTTCTTGTACGTATGCATTCGGCGAGTGTGTGATTCATTTTGGGGAATTATTTTTTCGTGACGCCGGTCACTTATTGGGGAAGGTTATACAAGGCATATAACCTTCAGGTTATGCAAGTTTAGGTTAATATAAGGCTTGATGCTTCAGCTGTGAGGAGCGGAACATATCACAGTTATCGAGCGATCCAGCAAGGTGTGGGCGGGTACACGAAACGAGCGCGACAGTAGACACGGGTGTGGCAACTTGAAATTTATATTTGTTGAAACGAAAGCTTCAATAAGGCTGCAACCGTCCTTCTTCAAATACTCGTTTTACTGAAATTGGTGGTTTTACCTGCCCTTAATAATATCCTCTTAATATTTATTACAATTTGATTACTCGATGGCGTAGTTGGTAAGCCGTTGGCTTCGGCACCGAGGTTGTGATTTCGATACCCATACGACAAGTAATTGTGTACATCACAGATAATTGTTCTGATCTGGGTGTTTTTTACCAAGCACGGTTGACGTCATGCCGGCGGCCGGTCGTAAAAAAAATCTAGCTAATACAATTAGCAATATGATTCACACGTGACGACCCCACTGAAGTGAAGTAAGGGCGGCAGAAACATTACAATTTAAAAGTCTTTTATTTAGAGTTCATTTACACAACAAAAAACTATTTAAACTAGTTACTTTCCGTATTTTCGGCCTGAGCGGGCTTTTTTGCGGATGGGTTCCCTTCCCGCTTTTGTCTTAGTTTATATTGTACAAGCTCGACACAGTAGGCGCCATGCCTCCAGATCTTCCGTTTTTCAGACAAAGCCTTATCAAGTATATGATATTTGTCAACAGCATTATTTTTTTATTTTTACGTTAAAAACATTGCGTTTACTGTAGGATGCCTTTATCCTGTGTTGTAAGGACGTTGTGCACACACATAAGTTTTACGTGGACTAACACCCAGATCCAAAACAATTATCTGTGGGTCACACAAATAGTTGTACCGTGTGGGAACCGAATCCACGACCTCACCGAAGCGTAAACCTTGGCAACTGCGCCACGGAGTCATCTTTTTTTACATGAACAAAGAGACCCGACGAAAACCGGGCTCAAACACCTCAATATTCGTCCGAACCGTTCGTTATTTGAAGAGGCAATAATACTCTCGGCCGACATCCATTCGACCTTCAAAACATCGCGCGGAAGTGACGTCTCTCGTTTATCACCGTCGCGGGAAGCGCTCGCAGCGGACGTGCTCCAATAGAGCGGGCGGGGGGTCAACGATCTTATCACATGTCGGGGCTATCGACCCGAGCGACATTCACGTCGCGACCAGATTAGCGGGCGTTTGGTGGAGGCGTCGACATGTGTGTAAACAGAGCGGCGTGACACCGCCACCTTCAGGCGGTGAGATCACGCTGACCTTACCCCACGTCTACTGCACTAGTAGCTATTTAGTGGCTGGCCACTAAAACAGATTCTGTGTGAGTGTTGGTTAATAGAGCACTAAGGCCACAAAGTGTGGTTGCGGTTTGTAATGTTGCGCTATAGCTTTTGTTTAAATCGGGTTGATATGAGAGGCAATCGATAGTGACAAGATGGTGGGCCCGAGTACTGTGCCCAGCAGGACGCCTCTGGCGGGCCGGTGATAATCTGTTATAATATGTATATAAGTATGTTATTTTCAGTATTTCGTTTCTAATTGATGTAATGAGCTTAGTAGAAATAGTTAATCTATAATTATTTTGCTCACAATGAAACCCTGTTTTGACTTTGAATATATCCGTTGGTCTATGATACTATTAGCATGAACAAAAAATGTATTTGGATGTACTTAAATAGATCAAGGTGTCATAGTGTAACATTGAGAACGTGCTAAATAGTCGTGTTTAAACAACGCTCTGTTTTTAGTGCTCTGTGCGTCTTCACCTTCCAAATAACTGCTTTTTTTCGTCTACGCCTTCTCTCAGACAAATGATGTACGATAAATAAAATGAAATCTTTTTTGTTACAATGTCGTCCAAATTGATTTAACTTTGAAATAGATCGCCAAGAGGCAATTCAAACGGTCGGTCCTACCCGTCATCTAAGCTGCTAAAAAAACGTTAGAATGATATTAGGTACTATATTTAATATAACTTTTAAAGATCGCATGCGTAAAAGGCATGCAAGATGTAATAATATTAATAAAGTTCTAACAGTCCGTCGTGGAAGGTAATCGACAGTAGTATGACAGAGATTACACAGTTGTTGTCGATTATTTTGCATAACCTGTAAATACAAAACAACCTGGTAATATCTCGGATCTCATAAATATACATGTAAGTAGTTAGTATAAAGGGCACACGAGTAACGAAGACGTATACAGACATGCTCGTAATATGTGTGCCCTTGGCCTTTCCTGAGTAACTCTTATGACAACAGTCATTTAAAATCTGTCGTCATTGTTACGTTCCAAATACAAAGTCCTATTTGTAGGAGGCGGGTTCTTAAACTCTTTATTATTATCTGTCCCGGCGATTTATTAGCTAGTTCTTAAGACAAATGTTCGTTAATTAGATATTTTAATGCTTATTAAGATGCTTATTGGAATCTCTGAGCGCCGTATTTATTGGTTGCCTCACCTTCATTGTGCATTACAGATTCTCAATAGGAGCAATTTTCTTTTCCTCTTTAACACCTTGGCTCTTTTAGTTTAAAGGCTTTTTGTGTACCCATAGTTGGTTTAGTAATTCAAAATAGAATTTGTCGATACTTATGATTGAAATGTACAAACCAGAAACCTCTCCATTATATATTTTTCATGATGTTTTCGTCTGAATTTGCGGGTTAATTTTGACATTTTCATGTTCTTTTTTTGGGTCTCGTCCCATTGAACTGTTTGGGTTCAACGTACGTCTCGCCGGCGCGATTCTGCACACCCATTACTCTTACGTAACAACGCCGCCCCGAATCATTGAAAAATGTGCTTTATGGCGATAGAAATAGAAATGGAACGAGTCGTTCCATGGATAGATAAGGTACAGTTACGCGTAGCTGTTATTTGGGCATCGGCACTCTGGTCTCGAGCTGAAACTTGTATGTATATATAGTGAGGTAATGGAGGTAGTGAGGTGGCGGAGGTAGTGAGGTAGTCCTCCGGTCGCTATGCGCTATTCTTACTTTATCACTACGAAATGTTGTGCCCCGAGCACTTCTATAGGCCTGAGCTGTTCTGTGCCCTTCGCACACGGCAGAAGTGATCGAGAAACTTCACTGGCTTCGGCGCCGGAGTTCGTGGATTCGATTCAACTATTTCGACACGGGACACCTATTTGTGTGACCCACATATAATTTTTTCGGATCTAGTTGTTTGTCAAAGCGAAATTTGTGTACGTAAAACGTGTTTACAACACAGGATAATTGTAGGATGATACAGTAAGGGGGCAATGTTATCGAAGGTGGCTTATTACCCGACCCCTTACACACAAAATGTATATGGTACAACTGTCAGATTCCCATAATCGAGTTACGCGCGGAGTATAAACGTGGCTCGCTGGCGTGCACTTGGTTGGTTTTATAATCTATTTACCCCGCCTTTGTGACGCAACCGTTTGGCCCTTGCGGTTGTGCCATGACGCAACATGCAGGGATGGGTTTTATGCCCGGCTTAGCAGCGTTCTAATCCCGTCGCCCTTTCACCTTTCTTCGAGAGATGTAGGTCACTGGGATTTCTCGTACCTACGCGACGTTGACGAAAACTACCATACATTGTTGTGTACAACGGTGGTTAATAATATAGATGACGCATGTCCATACTGCGCGGCGTTTAAATTGTTTCGCTTTACATTATATGACATATACAGCGTGTCATTACAACCGCGACAATAAATGAACACACTTCTAACGCTACTTGCCAATAATTATAAAAAAATATAAACGTTAAAAATATAAACGTGAAAAAAATACTTTTCAAACAAGCTAATTAAATAAAAAAGAAACAAAATTTGTAACACCTATACAACTAAAACTGAGTGATTCAAACATTAAGAGACTTTTTCATTCGTTGCCACAGCGTCGCATTACAAATCTCTCCTTCTAACAGTATGTTTTATCTCTTTTAAATTCATTCAACCCGTTCATATGCATTGTGACCTTTACATTACAGTTTTATACGTAAGGGTGTTCTAAAATTGTTTGTTTTGGAAAATTTAATAACTCAGTGAATATTGATGTTTACAGAATGTAAATGTTTAATACAATTTTAAAAATTTATCCCCTATATGTGTGTTCATTTATTGTCGCGGTTGTAACGACACGCTGTATAAGTGAATGCAACAGATGATATTGAACTTATTATATGGAAAGCGATAGGAGTCTATAGAATTGCATCTAATCACACCCATTGGCGTATTTTATTATTACCTGATATCTACTATGCGACCGGTTAATAGGGGCGTTCCACAGGGTTCAATTTTGGAACCAATACTTTTCATTCTATATATAGCTGACCTTATTAATGTCATTAAGCACTGTCGATATCATTTATATGCGGACGACGTGCAATTATACATGTCTTTTAAACCTAGTGGCACAACCGTAGCATTAAATAAAATCAACGCAGACTTGGAAAGTATTTCTAAGTGGTGTGATTGTAATAATCTTGTACTTAATCCAAATAAGTCTAAGTACATGGTTTTCGGATCACGTAAGCAAATAGATAGCATTCTATCTCAGAATCTGCGAATTTCTATTGGCGCATTCCTTAGAGCGTGTTATGGAAGCTCGTAATCTGGGACTTATAATGGATGAAAAGTTACGCTTCGAGAAACACATTCTAGAAACAATGCGCAATTGCTTTTATAGATTAAAAGTACTCTACCGTATTCGCGAATATCTGACGGTAGACATGCGTGTTAGGTTGTGTGAAACGCTTGTTTTGTCCAAATTGTCATATGTTGATACAGTTTTTAATGGTTGCTTATATGCTAGGACAAAAAAAAATGATTCAACGTATCCAAAACGCATGTGCGCGTTTCTGTTTCCCTATCCCACGACGTGCTCACATCACTCTATATCTGAACCGACACAACTTTATGAACATGGCCAACCGAAGAACCATACACCTTGCCACTTTGCTTTTCGGGGTTATAAAGAAAGGTGAGCCGTCCTATTTATTTGAAAAGCTAAAATTCTCACAGCGCTGCATTAGGACGGCACCTAGACTAAATTACCCGCAGTACCGTACGGCTGTCTTTAGAGGCAGCTTTCGTTTTGCTTCCACAAAGTGCTGGAATGATCTCCCACCCCCAATAAGACTCATAAATTCCATTAAGTCATTTAAATTTAAACTAAAACAATTTTTACTCTCTAAACAGAAGTCCAGCACTTAAGACTTTCGTTCCTCACTAATACGAACAAAAACACACACTTTCTTGCTCCATCTCACACAACACAACAACAAAATCTTCTTCACACATAACACAAGCATGGCAGGTAAAATAAGTAATTTGTATTTGTTTTAAAATAATTTTATTCTTTGTGTAACGTTTCTTACTTTTAGTCAAACGTTCTTGTTTTTTTTTTTTTAAATTTATTGTATCCAATATTAATTCTTTGCGACTATTACGTAGGGCCATCTATCTCTTTCCCCCAAGGTTCCACTGAAAACCAGCATTCACGAAGATTGTCAACTTCGTGATATGAAGCTGAGTGGTGACCATTTTGGTTCATTCTAATCATAGGTGTTTAGTTTTTAGCATATGTTTTATTTTTTTGAGTTATTATGTGCCAAATAAATGTTTCTTTCTTTCTTACTTTTTATTTGAGTGCCTGAGTTTCGCTAGTGTATGAACTACCTCGTATTTGTATATAATATCATTGGTTGCATGAAGCAAGTCTGTCTCGTACCATGTATCGTGTCCGAACTAAAATTAAATCAAAAGCTATATGATCTGTAAAACATTTTTACATATAACAATATAAAGAAAGAGTCTACTCGCCTCGAGTTGACGTTAAAGTTAAATTATTATTGTTTTCCTGTCTTAAAAATAGGAGGACGCTAGTGAAATATCTTTTTTGAACACCAAGTAATTATATGTCAAACATGTCCAAATTTCTTTTTCAGTTTTTTAGTTCGACTTGATCTAAAACCATTAAAATTTGTATCTAAAGTTGAATAATATAATAACAATGTATGTGTCTATTGTATTTGTGATATGTGCCTGTTACTAATTTGAGTGCGCCTACATATCTAATCCAAGCAGAGCGAATTCACGCACTGACACTAACACGCAAACTTTTGCATCGTTAATTGGTGCGCTTTCTATATTTTTGTAGTGTTAATCTCTGCACTTAAGATGAAACATCAAAATTTGTAGAAAAAGGGACGAATCGAACCCACGTGTTCCGGATTCGAGCCCAGACGCTTAAACCACTAAGCTTAACGGTTGAATGCCTAACGACGAAAGACGTGGGTTCGATTCCCGTAGCGGCGAGAAACATTTCGTCCATTTTTCTACAAATATTAATGGTGCGATTTCATTAACAACCAGGTCATCTCCATCTCCATCTCATCCATGATGGCAGTAGGAGTTTCTCTAGATATATAAGACTATTCCAAGAGGATACTCCTCGGCCTGCCACTTTTTTGACTCTTGTGTTCCGCTGGACGGTTTATATATGGTTAATAAAAAAAGGATAAGGACGTGTTGAACTAACAATATTTTACGGTTTAAACTTATCGGCTAGCATCGTCAGGCTAACTACATAAGGTGACATGCATTTATATATATATATAATCTTCGTTACAACAACCAAATTCCTAATAAATAGCGTTGATGGTGTGTATAACGATAACGAATACGTTTGTTAATTAATGATATAATGATATATTTGTTGCTATAACGTAGCAGTACCTTCCAACTAGAACTTTTATGGACCTTCTCTATTTTAATGTCTGTTGAAAAATCGTTGTTGCTGTTGGTTGTGAAATTATAATACTACCGGACATTCTATTAACAGCTTTACCGTTTCGCGGGTTAAGACAGTGGATTACAGTTAGCCGGGAATACTTCGATTGGCCACGGAAATTTCCGCGATGGCGGATGTGGGAGAATACCATGTATCGGATTAAGGATTGATGTGTTTGTTGTTTGTCTGCGTTGTTATTGAATGCGTCAAGATAAACGGTTTTATTAAGATTTTGACTAGGTTTGGATAATCCCATATCGTCTCTACCAACTAACCGGCAGTTTTTTTTTATTTAAATTTCAAATTGAAAGACTGGCGGTAGCCCGGATTAACAATGACACTCAGACGTCCAACGCCTCAGTCTGTCCCGTGACCGTGAACGCTGTAAAGGGTTCGAAACGTCGGGGATTAAAACCAAAATAAACGCGATAAATACGTAAAAATAGTTACATTTAGTAATGTGTAATCGCGTAAATACAAGAAATTATTATAAAATCTTTTATCTTAAAAATGCAACGGAGGTAGCAATCGTCAATCGTGGAGTATATCACAACCTCACTCGCCCCGACTTCGCTTGAGAAGACTAATCTAAGGTAAAGTTTTCTGTCTTGTGTTTCATAAACACTTTTGTTGTTGTTTAAACACAAACCTTCATCCTCTGAATTTTGCACGTGTTATTTTGTTTGTTACGTACCGAAAGTACATTTTTATGTTCCTGAGGTTAATCAATCATTCATCAAAATATATCCAAAATAGGATAAAAACTCGTAAAGCGCCGTTCAAAATACTTTTTGGAATATACAGGAGGCTAAGTCACGCCGTGAAATACTGTTTTATGCCAAGGCCAGAGAAGTTATTAAGACCTATATAGATTGTATACAAGAGGGTGGGGGAGTTAAAGTAATTAACACCGATAACAAGGCTTCCGATCCAATTAAACGCCAACACGAAATTTCTATTAAGGATAGAAATGTATTGATTTTGTCGCAGTGCTTTGTGTGTTTGTGTCGCTTTCTTAATTACGACGGAATTAATTAGTACGGACGAAAGGAATGGTATAAATTACGTTCAATACACCACGTCAATTTATACGTGTCTTTAGTGTTTAGACCTAATACTGCCTATAATAATAATAATAATCTTTATTTGTCATTAAACTGGGTGATTAAGAAGTTGATTTACAAAATTATTGACCTCCAAGTTCAGCCATAATATATGCAGCATGCAAATATTCGTTATTTTGTATTTAATAACTAGTATTATATTTGATATAAAAAAAATACAATTTCTATACATTAAATTGATACAAGATTTTATAATATGTACTTTAACATGTCAATACTGATTTTATTTATGATCTAGAAATTCCTTAACCGAGTAAAATGTGTGTTTTAGAAGCCACTCCCTTAGGCACTTTTTGAAGTTATTAGACGGTTGATGTTTTATGTTCTGTGGTAGTTTGTTAAAGATTGTTTTGCCCATCCAGTAGCAATTTTTGTAGCTTTTGAAACCCTATAGTTTTCGTTATTATATCAATAAAAATTTTATTTGGGCACCTTTTTGCTCTAGGGGCCGTGTCATTTTTGTCATAAATACTCCCTATAGCTAAGTATAAAAGAAATAGGCTTATACACGTTCCCACTGCTGGGCGTAGACATTTAGTTTAGAAGTTGGAGGGTAAAGTCCGCCATACGGTTTTCGCAAATCTGCGAAATGTTTGTAATTTTTATAACTTAAAAATATGGTTTTGTTCCATTCGCTTTTCCTACACCACGCTTCTACCTTGTGATATTTCAGCAACTACAATTAAGACAAGATAACAGTTTCACTGCTAGGTCCACGTTCGGATCTCGGGGTGCTTAATTAATGAATTCAAAGCGAAGAGAAGAATAATTTATTTATTGTTATTTAAGAATAGTTTATTTATTAATATTACCTTATTTTTTCTATCTTTGTGTTTACTCGGCGCGAGGAATAATAATTTTTCGTTGGTAATATGTCATAGTTACCGTTAAACGTAATAGTAAGCTGATATCAGAAACTTTTTCTAATAAGCATATTATTACGTCACGTCACATTCGAGATAATTCAAACGATAAATAACCTAAAATAACACAAGGGCGTCAATATGTGGTCACCGTAGACTTTAATTCAAAGTTGAAGTGAGAGCCAAAATATTTTATTGATTTTCCCCTAGTTTCACTTACGAACGCCGAAGTCTACCACTATTTATAATACTACACTAATTTTAAATAAATAAATAAATAAATATTTTACAAACTTTGATGCGTGTAGAGTAGAACCGGCTTGCAAACGCTTTCAAATATCCATTCTCTTGTAATATAACTAGTTTATTACGTTTTGCGCCACTGACTCGCGCGCTTTTTACACTCACGCTCGCTTTCTGTAACACTGATCATTGTAGAAATTAACTAATCAGCTGTTAAATGGCTTTTCAAATGTCATTTGAGTTGCCAAAAGGATGATTAAATTCTCTGAATTGATCAGAATGATCTTAATGATTAGAATAATCAATTCAAATAGTTTAACTATCTTTCAATTTTTCAAAGGTTAGTAGACCCTAAGCCCTTCGTAGGTTATAATAGAATAGTTGTATGCACACCATATCTAGCTTTTACAACGCCGACGCGTGTAAAAGACGTGAGCGCGGTGGGTTTTTTTCCAATTAATCCCTTCGGCACCCTCCGTTCCATTAGCGTAGACGAGCAGGCGACTCCACGGCCTCTACCACGTCCACGGCCCCAGCTACGACGAGTCGACGCTACGCAGACGGCCTTTGTAGCGCTTCCTCCCACTTTGATGCACCCGCCCCACCTCGCTTAGGACGCACGCACACACGGCTGAGTTTTTTACCATTCGTTTTCAGCTTCGTTCAGTCAATGAAGTAAACGAATCTCCTCATAACAAACGCTCGTTGATGACTCCGTGGCGCAGTTGCCAAGGTGTCGGCTTCGGTGTCGGGGGTCGTGGGTTCGATTCCCACACGGGACAACTATTTGTGTGACGCACAGATATTTCGCATCTGGGTATTTGTCTGCGTGAAATTTATGTTTGTAAAACGTCGTTACAATACAGGATAATGTTATCCTAAAGTAAGTGCAATGTTTAAAAACAAAATAGCTAGGAAATAAATCCCGTTTCATTGGAGCTTTGACAAACAGTTAGAGTTCTTTTTGTCCTCACGAGACACACGAAATGCGTTTGTGTCGTCAAACACTCGGTTGCAACGAAGGCCCTTTCGTAGTATATTATTATTGATAAACGTATTATATTTCCGATAACTAAAATTTTACAATGCAATTGATAACGTTTTAATTAAATAGCTTTTTATGTGTAAATTTCTAAAAGTTGCTCGCCATGGTAATATCGTGACGATAAGGTCGTGACGGAAATATTCTTACACCTCTTTTCGCCCAGCCCCCGTCCGTACGTACCGCGTACCGCGCTATAAGGAAGGAACTCTGTTTTAAAAATGCTTAACGCACCCCAGTGTGCGTCCGCCCTTACCCGCGTAGCTCCGCGCGGCACAATAATGCGGCAATCATCCCAGTGTGCGTTCGCCCTTACCCGCGTAGCTCCGCGCGGCACAAAAATGCAGGAATCATCCCAGTGTGCGTTCGCCCTTACCCGCGTAGCTCAGCGCGGCAAACGCCAAAGGGCTCTTTCGCGGGCCACGTCTGTGCATCGTAGAGCGTCGCACAGCGCACCATGCGACACCGCACCGCAAGCAATCGGGCATCTCGATAGCGTCCGCGATAGCTTATCGGGCCCGGTAGAGCGCGAAAGTGTTGTTACACCTCAGCCGAATTCCGAGTAGCGAGGCGGTGTTCGCGACGCGAGTTATCCCTCGATTGGTTTCAGTTTCAGTGTTTCGGTTTCTCGGTCCGTTGTATGTGCATCACTTTGAGAAGACGCCGCTTGTCAGTTTGTGAGTATGCAATTTGATATGTTCATTTTTACTCGTCTGTATTCTTTTTCAAGTAGCCAATACAGTTGGAGACTGGGAACTCTATGAAAATCGTTTGGGTTCATAACGTTGTTTCGAATCTTCGTTACGAGTCTTTATGCACCCCTCGTGTGGATGACAAGTTACCTTAAAATATGGATGTTAAATGAAACTAGTTTTAGTCTGCCCCGTGACCATGAACGCGCGAAAGGGTTCGAAACGTCGGGTATTACGAAATAAAAATAAAAACGCGAAACAGTCAGTAAACTAGTTTCATTTAATATTTTTATAATATTCGCGTAAAATTAAGAAGACAATATTAAAATCTGTGGTTTGACAGGAGATTGGTGGTGGACGTTTAGTCGGTTTTTTGAGTACTGCGTGTAAGAATTCTTTGTTTTTCGTGTATCCTCCACACAGACAACGTTGTTATCCGTTCGATATAGGAATGAATTAATAAACTTATTCACTTTTTCCCAATAGCGAACGTCTTATTAAAATCATATCGCGATAGAAATACGCCTTATCTTTTCGGGTGACGCGTCATTTCAGATACCAAGATAGTGCCTTTTGTGTTGTCTAAACTTATCATATTTGCGAATGTAGAAGGTTCCGTTTCCAGTTTGGATCGCGTTGTTGTTGATATATATATATTTGGTACGAACTTATTGTATTCCACAGAGTTGTCACTAGGAAAATAATGTTCCATTTGAAATAAATGATCGGCATTAGTTATGTAGTAATAGTTTTGTCTCGATAATCTACAAAGGCTCGCGAGGAATTGCGAGGCTAGCTCGTTTCCTATAAGCGAATTTGGCCTTAGAAAATCGTTACGGACTATGATGGTTTGCGTTCATGCATACGAAATGTCTATAGTGTCAGCAATCTCCTGGATGGTCTATCTCCGGTCTGCCAATCACACTTTCCCGATCTCTTCAGTCCACGTTTGAATTCTGCCACTCATTTCTAACAGTGGCAAACGGAGGAGCAGATCACTCGATGTTGTTTTTGTGTTGTATTTTAAACAAGTTCTTGATGACCGCTCGTTGCTAAATTTTCATCATTTTATAACACCGTGACTTCCAAAAATTAACCTAGTCAATATAGCTAAAAAAATATGTACACGCGAGGACGTGATATTTGTGATCTTAACTCGCAATCGTAAAATAAATACTCCACTTTCTCATGATTAAAGGTGCTAAACATGACAGAGGTTCTTCTGATGATTGATAACGCGACCAGTCCATGGATATCTGCAACATTACCAGTTTAAGTCCAAATACTTCCTCGAGACATAACTCTAGATGCAGGGCCAGCAGGTGCTGATATTAAGAATGTTGCAAGGCTGAAATGAACGAGCTAACTAGCTATAAGGATACCCTATGGCGAGGGTTACCCAAGGAGTGTCACTTTCTCCTATGCATATGCCCAAGGAAAAGGGGAGACAGAATTTGATAGCAAGCATGTCGTTTTGGAAATGGGGTTTAGGTAGAGTTTCTTTTGAGATTGCGGTACATACTCGACTAAATGCAGCGGGTCAAGAAGCACCAAAAGCGACAAGCTGAAGTCAGTGAGCGTTTTCAAAAATCAATCAATCAAATGTATTTATTCAACATAGGAGCATTACACTCACTTATTGATAGTCAAAACACTACCACCGGTTCGGAAAAGAAAGCCACTGTACTGAGAAGAACCGGCGAAAGAAACTCAGCGGGCTTTTTTTTAAATAAGCAGTTTGACATAAATTCGTTAAAATACAATATAAGAACTCAGATTGAAAGAGCCTGGAGCGATCAGTTCATTACCAGAGTGTGTTATCATTTAAATAATCATTAATATTATAGTAGCCTTTAACACACAAACGTTCTTTTACTATTTTTTTAAATTTAGCTATTGATGCATTTTGAACGTTTTCTGGAATTTTGTTGTAATAACGTATACATTGTCCTATAAAAGATTTACTTATTTTACGGAGTCTACTTGTGGGTAGGATCAATTTATTTTTGTTCCTAGTATTTATATCATGAACATTATTATGTCTTAAAAATTTATCCTTATTTTTATGGACATACAAAACATTTTCAAAAATGTATTGAGCAGCAACAGTCAATACCTTTATCTCTCTAGACAAGTTGTCTCTCTCGTTTTGATTTCGATCTATGCTTTTGATTGTTTATAGTCGAATTGCCTTAACCGGCACCAGTAATTGGATCAGCACGGACGTTTGACGGCCTCAGCGTCCGCATGTACGGCTTCCTTTATGTAAATACGATGTAATCTCGTAAGCCCCGAACTTGAGTGAGGAGCCCTGTTACATATTTACCTTAGGCAGGATAAATATATCTATCTATTAGGATTCACTATAATTAATATCGTAGATTAGCGTAAAAAATAGTTTGAAAAAAGATGATTTATTCTGCTTTGATACGATGTCGTCGAATAGTCTATCATTGTAGGAATTGTTAAAATTTTAACACACGAGCCCGTGACCATCGACGCTGTATTAGTATTCGAAACGCTTGATCGGAACTATAAAACTATGAAATAATTATGAACGATAAAATATATGAAATAATTGCATCTAGCATTGTGTATGATGGCACAGACAGAGTTACAGTCAGAGGTATTCAATATTCTCGCTTGTCCGGTGAGAATAAATATGGATATACGGGTGCGCGACCCCGACTTGCTCAAGCTACTGTCACTGTTCTCCCCAAAATCCTCTCCGCAATGACAGTATCCCTAACCTTTCTTATCCTCTCTTCATCTTTATTATTTCCTGTCACAGCTTGGTGGGCTCCCCAGCTTTTGCTCTTGATAAATCACCTAGAAGAAGGCAAACTTCGAATAAAAACCCGGAACGACATCTCCGTAGGTGTCTGCATCCAAACCTCTCTCTGATCGTAGCGGTTCTCCGTTCCATCAGGCATAGAGGGGTATGGACGAGAGGGTGCATTTGTGTAAGCGCGAACATTCATGCACTTTAATATTTCCTGCGCAATCTGACTGTATTCCTAACACCGGACTCCGATCTTCATTCAAGACCTATGGCGATGGACAGAGTCAGAGGGGTCTGGTTGTGATGCCAACCAGGCTGTGGATAATGTCTGCACATGGGCGGCTCAGGGCGAGTGGTCGCTTTTGTGCTGCTCTGGGTCGACAGTACGAATTCGGCAGCACCCCTGAGTGACGAAGCAGCCCTATTTAGGGGGGCCCTGCTTCCCCCGCTCAGCCGGGGAGGGGGCTAGAAAAGGTGCCCCAAAAAAGGTTTGACCCACCTTTTAAGGAGGTAGTAACCACGGCTGCTTCTGCATCACCTACAACGTGGTCGAAAACAGAAAAATAAAAAAAGTACCAAAATACGTGAAATGACGTTTGTTAACGGCACTGCCTACTGTAATTAGGCTGGATGAGCCTCTGTCGCTGTGTGAGGTCGTAGCTGCTATACAGCAACTACGAAACAAAAAGGCGGTGGGCATTGACAATTTACCTGGAGAGTTAATAAAGTATGGAGGAAAGGAGCTGCACGAAGCGGTCTTGAAGTTGTTCACAAAGATGTGGGATGAAGAGCGAGTACCTGCTGACTTCCAAGTCTCTCGCATCTGCTCCCTGTATAAGAATAAGGGAGACCGCTCGGATTGCAACTCCTACAGGGGTATATCCCTTCTAACTACTTCAGGGAAGGTCTTTGCCCGAATTCTATTAAACCGCCTAATACCACTATCGGAGAGCGTTCTACCTGAAACCCAATTTGGCTTCCGACGAGATAGAGGCACCTGTGAGGCTATTTTCTCTATTCGCCAGCTTCAAGAGAAATGTAAAGAACAAGGTCAACCAATGTATCTCTGTTTCGTGGACCTTGAAAAAGCATTCGACAGCGTGCCTCGTGAAGCCTTATGGGTGGTACTAACGAAATTAGGATGCACGGAGAAGTTTGTTAGGATGATCCGACTACTGCATGATAACATGCAATGCTGCGTAAGTTTGAATGGCGAACAATCAGAATTTTTCGCCGTAACCTGTGGTGTGAAGCAAGGATGCGTCCTTGCACCCACTTTGTTTGCCTTGTACTTCGCAGTAGTAGTCAGGGAGGCACTTCAAACTTTATCCGAGGGCATCCGTATTCGTTATCGCACCGATGGTGGTATATTCAACCTATCTCGGCTTAAGGCACGCACTAAAGTATCCCACGCAATAGTCTCTGAGATGATGTATGCAGATGACTTATGTTTTGTGGCGGAATCCCCAGATGCTCTTCAACAGCTCATGTCGAGTCTACATGAGTCTTGTCAAAGATTTGGCCTTAAGATAAATGTCAAAAAGACCGAAGTTATGGCTCTTGACATAATTGCCAATCCGCAGATTGACATTAAACTCGGGGGAGACTCGCTTAAGCAGGTAGAACAATTTAAATACCTGGGGAGTACAATTACTTCTAAGTGCCACCTTGACAACGAAGTCAACTGCAGAATAGGAGCTGCTGCAGCAGCATTTGGTAAACTTCGTTTCAAGGTGTTCCGATCGCATGACATAAAGCTCGCTACTAAGGTAGCTATCTACATGGCAATCGTCTTGCCGAGTCTGCTGTATGCATCGGAAGCGTGGATTCTATATCGCAAGCATATCCGCTCCTTAGATACTTTCCATCTGAGATGCCTCCGTGACATTTTGGGCATCCATTGGTCTGACCGTGTTAGAAACACGGAGGTTCTTAGGCGTGCCGGTGTCGCCGGAATAGAGGCCTATCTAATGAAGCGGCAGCTGCGATGGTGTGGGCATGTCTCCCGCATGGCTGACAACAGGGTGGCGAAGCTCATCTTTTACAGTGAACTGCAGAATGGTAAGCGCAGACAAGGCGGGCAGTTTCTGCGGTACAAAGATGTGCTGAAGCGCCACATGAAAGAGCCAATATTGAACCATCCAAGTGGGAGACTCTAGCAGAAGACCGGACAAAATGGAGGCACACGGTGCGCAGCAAAGTGTGCGACTTTGAAACTAGTCGCCGTAACGAACTGGACTATAAGCGCGACGAGTCGAAGGCCAGACCACCTGCGGCTATTTATTATAATTATATCGGAGGGGTACTGACTTGTGGCGAGTGTGGCCGCACATTCGCTGCAAAAATCGGCTACGTCAGTCACCTGAGAGCGCATCAGCGACGCTCTCAACGTTAGAAAACAGTCGCTGTAGCCGAACGCGGCTAGGAGAGAGATAGATGTGTATGATGATGAAGACACCTAAATACACAAAAGCTATATCTTAATGAAACTAGCGACCCGCCCCGGCTTCGCACCGGTGCACTGTATTATACATATAAACCTTCCTCTTGAATCACTCTATCTGGTAAAAAATCGTGGCTTAGTTTTAAAGCATACACAGGGACAAACAGGCAGCGGGACGACTTTTTTTTATACTACGTAGTGATGTGCTAATTAGACGTGTTTTCTTAGGTTACATTCCCCTGAAATCAACTTGGTTAAGGATTACACTGGCCGTTTTTTCGTCTAGTTGAAACTAACAAAACTCTCCGCTCGCCCTTCAAACCTCCATTGCCTACGTGTAGCGAACGGGGCGCCTTCTTTTGTTTACGTCTAGTCATAACACGGGCGAAGTAGGGCTGCCTACTAGTCGAGGAGCACGGTAGGGCTGTCACTTGAAATGAGCTTAATGGTGCACTTATGTTTTCAGGATATGTCTGTATACTTTTAATTGGACGGAATAATTGGAGATTGAGACGCTGGTTCGATTACAAAATTATTCTTGTTCGCGGTATACCAACAACGGCTTTCGTAGTTACGAAAGCTGTTACGAAAGCAGTTGCTCCTGGTACTTAAAAAAGGCGAACATGTCCGAGAAATACTTCAAACTCCACACTCTTACAAAAGACCAGTATAAAGAAAAAGTGTCTACACTTTTGTGTTTTCTCTGGTGATAGATGATATCAGAGACTCGCTCTCTGAATAGTTATAACATGCGATGGTATGGTGTGACTGTCCATGGGCGGTTGTCGCCGACATCATACGATTCCTTCAGTCAGTTGTCGTCCCTTGAAAATAATTGAAAATAATAAAAGGATACGACATTTTCATTATATGGTAAATTGTAATGCGATATTTTAGTTCAGATGTCACCGGTTGCAGATTACGGTTTATACAAGTAGCTATACCGGATCTCAAGGCGTCGTCCTCGCCCCAAAGTCACCACTTTATAAAATACATTGTATTGTCTTAGAATTATAGAAAAAGCTTGTGAATACGAAATACGAATTGCAATTTGCTACGAATTGCCTTGTGTAGACATATTTAACGATACTTTTACTTAATTTAAGATTAAGAAAGTACTGGTAACTTGCTAAAGTTTATATTTTTTTCCTTTTATTAACTCTTCTTATTTATAATTTCATTTTGCCTTACCATTGTATGCTAGTATACCATTGCTCTAAAACTAACGTGTACATCATGAATTGTTATGTGAAACTGTAAAACTATTAAATGTAAAATGCAAATGTAAACCGTTAAATGTACTGTTTAAAATAAAATAAAAAAGCGACGATTTAAATAATACATATTTAATTTATTTTCAAACTATAGACGAACAAAGTTCCGCTATTCTGGTTATACGCGCACGTTTGAAGTTAATGTTGATTTTTTTGTTGTTTATTATTATTATTTCTTTTAGGAAATCTCTAAATAAAGTTGACTATGCATTTATTATTGTAGTAGTAATGAAGGAAGTAAAGAGAAAAAGGTATCTGCTAACCGCAAATTGTCTCAATAACGCCATTTTGATGGCTCGATAGTGTCAATCAAAGGCGATTAGAAGCCACCACCTCGGATCATGTGACGACGTGTTGGCCACTAAGCGATCGGGTGTTGAAGTCATGAGGGTAATCTAAACAAAAAACATTTTTTGCGCACGCGATACTAAATTCTGTCCGGGTACTAAAGTTTAACCGTGCTGTAAATGGTGCAACATGTGTAACCGCTTCTGCTGTTGCAAAAATGGGCAGGCTCCGAGACACTACCGCGTCCTAACTGAACACGGAAAATGCTAGCAGTTTTTTTTTTCTGTAGAGGTCTAAATAAGTAAACCGGTGATAGGTTTTTTGACGTTCAATAACAGCTTAAAAAAAGCCTATATTGAATAAAGAAATTTCGACTTATAAGTGGAAGTATTATTAATTCGGTGAAACGCTAGCTTGCTTTCCACTTTCTTTTATAACTGAAAAAATATAATAAATAACTTTGTAGGCCTGTCTCTCAGTTTATAATGTTTATTAACAAAAAAAAAACCGACAGGAAACTGAAAACATTGTTAATACCTTGTTAATACCTATAACATTTGAGGATTGCTCTCGATTTCTCCGTGGTGCCATCATAATATCCGGGTTTCCTTATCATGGTACCACCCTCAGGATATCTCCTTTCCAACAAAAAAAGAATCATCAAAGTCGGTTCATAAACGACGAAGTTATCCGCGAACACACATAAAAAAAATTAAAATATATACGGTCGAATTGTGAAACCTGCTTTTTTGAGGTCGGTTAAAAAGAAAGAGAAATAATATCTGAGCGGCTTTTCTGGTTAATAAGGGAAGTGATCAAAAACCATAAGGTATACATATGTATATACTATAAGGTGTATATAGGTTATATCCCTGTTCTCGAGTATTATTCTGATGGTGACGGTTTCAGGTAATGGAGAATTGCCGGGCTTAAGATGTTCTTTATCATTAACTTTGCAAAGGTGACTACGCCTTTAACTTTATCGGAGTCATCGATCGATAGAGCGCGTTACATGCTTACTTATCTTTTGGATTTACATTCATGATTTGCCAGTTTTCGTATGTGACGAAACAAAACCTATATTGCTCACCGCCTCTCTTCTTTGATACGATGCTAAGGTGATCGAGTGTGAATTTAACTGTAACAAACATTTTCAGAATTTCGACGATAAATTTCATTACATTTATATGCACATGTTACATGTGAGAAGGTGGCAAACGAGCTGGCAGTTCACCCAATGTCACGTGATAACGGCCGCCCATTGACATTCGCAAACATCCGTAGGTCTGTAGATGCGTTGCCACCTTATAGTAAATTGAGCCCCGGATATCTCACTCACCAGACGAAACGCAGAAGTATGACATTTCCAGTTCACGCCAGTCTTCCGTCAGGTCGTGTTACTTACCACGACGGACCCGTCCATTCGTGGCCCTACCGCGGTCCGAACTTACATAACGAAGGGAATAAATTGAAATTCAATTCGTTCTTACTAATAACGTGTGTTTCCCTTGTTACAGATGCCCCGTAGCCGGGACGAAATGCAAGTAAACGTGGCGGGCCTAAGGAGGAATATTAAAAATCTCGCGCACAACTATTCCGATGCCCAGGTGAGAACTTGGACCCTATATGTAATCTGTACTCACTCGGCAGTATGACCCGGTGGCGCAGTTGCTAAGCTACCGGCTTCGGCGTCTGGGTCGTGGGTTCGATTCCCGCACGGGACAAATATTTTTGTGGCTCACAGATAATCGTTCCCGTTTTGGGTTTTGCTCCCGAAGAGGGTTGATGTCAGATGGGCGGCCGGTCGTAAAAAACCACTACTATACTAGCTTGAACCACTTTTACCATGACTCTCATAGGATGCCGAACTCCTCCAGGATTTTTTCCTTTTTGGAGGCGATATACCGAAGAAACTTGTAATGGACTATATAGCGTACATAGACCCGAACCCATCTAGTGTGGTGTAAGGGCAGGAGAAAGAAAAAGACTTCTGTTTCACTCAACACTTTTTTCTGTTATTCGGATTAAACGTATATGTATTCGGGGATTTACCACCTCGCGTTCTGGGAAGTTCACATCTGCGAACGGGCGGTACTTCCCCGAACGAACCGACTAACGTGACAGTAGAATCTTTCTTGCGGTTAAAACAAATCACTCTTAGATATTTAAAAATGGTTACTTATGTTTATTGGAAACTCATCACCTTGCCGCAAATACTGCGAAGGTCAAGGCGGAAATATCTTTTCCGCGTAAAACGTGTCCTCAATCTGTTCAACGTTTCCTATCAGTGACCTTATGCGTATATTAATTATTGCGGCAATATTTGTAAGATTTACTTAGACGGTTAAACACCCTTAAAATAGCGGTAAATTTATCGGTAGTGGTCATTGTGGTCCACCAGTGTTTTCGTTTTTAAAATTTAAAAACTAATAATTTAAAAATTTCAGTAATACAGTATCATTTAACAATGTTCGTTATTCACGTGATCCGTGTACTAACATCATTGAACAATGCTTAATATTAACTTGATCAATGACCCAATATGACTCGTATACTCAATCATTTCCGTTGCGGTCGAAATCCGATAAGACAAGTAATCGGACTAAAGTCGGCGTGCTTCTCGCTTGAAAAATCCTTATTCGTTATTCGTTGGCGTCTTATTTCTAATATAAAATATGCCTTGCCCATTCCTTATACTGTTGAAGAACATGACAAAGCAACTGTTATTGCAGATGTCCATTCCATGGATAATCTGACAGATTAGGTGATCGTCAGCCCAACAGACACTGTGGTAGGACCACGCAACAGTCCTCGCTGTTGCACGAATGGGCAGGTCCGTCCGGGAAAGTACCACGACCGCACAGAAGACCGACGTAAAGTGAAAGTATTAATACTTCTGCGTTTTGTCTGGTGAGTGAGGTAGCCGGGGTGCGCTTTATTAAAAGGTAGCAACGAATCTGCAATCCTTCCGGTGTTGCAAATGTCAGTGGGCGGCGGTTATCACTTAACATCAGGTGAACCGCCACCTCGTTTGCTTGCTATCTTTTCACATAAAAAAAACTATTCAGAAAAGGACAAGAAATAAACTGTACTAAGACGAGCCCGCTTGCTCCAAGTATCAAACGATTAACGACTACATTTCAAACCCAATCCGCGTACACAGTGCGCCTTCCGGAATTCCTCGCCCCGCAAAGGCACGTGCGCATAAAAGCGATTATCATATCGTAGCCTTGTGTAGATGTTTCCTTGCGATTTTTGTTTCAACTTCACGTGGGTGACCGTCCACTGGTGTAGGACGATTTCCTTGAAGGCTGGTAGAAATTAGAACTTCAGCACGGTGTGATAAACTATGTACCAACGATAGACCGACTTAATTTTCTGATTATGATCATATTTGCAACAAAAGCACTTCAGTCTTTGCACTTGAGAAGGCTTAGATCGATCAGTTAGATTGAATTGGTGCCAAAAGTAAAACAACAGCCTATATGTGATGTCCCACTGATGGACAAAGGCCTCTTTTGTATAGAGGGTATTTGAGCGTAATCCATTGCGCGACCCCTTTGCTGTAATACATTGGCCATATTTAATTTTGATTGTTAAAATTTTGAACGCAAGTTCAATTTTCACCGCAAGATTATCGAAATGTATCGAAATGTCTCAAATTTATCGATGTCATTCGGTTTGTTTTGTTCTGTAGTCCTCTCTAGCGTTTATTTGGTCTACTTGTAAAACTTACTCGACTTGTATATTTTTATATTTATAGTTACCATCGCAGGCCAAAACAATCCGCAGCTGGATATTGCTCTAAATTAACTGATTTCCTTCTCGCTAACTCGCGCCCGTCGTTGTTCACACAAAGCACGTAATACGGACAAAATGAGAATGTTTCACGAGTCAACGTCACCACCGTTACGGGACCATAATTGCCGTCAACGGTTCACACAACAAAAATGTCATACACTGTTCATCACCGAACAAAAGGCGTCGACACATTTGACAGTTATTTAAAACATGTTGTTTTGCCGATCTGCTTGTTTTAAGTGATCGACCCTCGCGCGCGTGTCTGTCCATTTAATTTTATATTATAAACGTCCGTCGACAAGGTGTGTGCACACCTTAGCTCGGGGCGATTGTGACATCATTTCCTCATCGGCACGCTTCCGCGGCGACTGCTCGTGAGTGCTAAATTCTCGTTACGTCACAAATTAACTACATACTAGTGGACGCCGAGTGGTCCAAATTCGACCATGATTAATTTAAATTATAAGTTTGAACAATATTAATCAATACAATATAATAAATAATAAATATGCTTGTGTGTGTTATATGAATTTAATGCATTTTTATGCATAATTTTTAAAAAAATAAGAGCATTATGCACTCCTTCTCTATGTAAACTATAAGTGTGGGAAATTACATACTCCTCAGTCCGCGCAATTTTCTAAAAAGGGGTACAAAGTTTTTGCTTCACGTATTAATACACAACACAGAAGACCGGCGTAAAGTAGAAGTGTTACACTTCTACTCTGGTGAAGGAGGTAGCCAGCGCTCACTTTATTTAAAGGTGGCAACGCATTTGCAACCGTACGGGTGTTGCAAATGTCCATGGGCGGCGGTCATCACTTAACATCAGGTGAACTGCCAGCTTGTTTGCCACTTTCTCATATGAAAAAAAAAACGCAAACTATCTCCCCATCCGTGCAGACGGAATTCTTGCATAAACAGTTATGAATGTGACACATATAGATATAATTAACGCTGTTGAAGGTTAAAGTGCGCGAGGCAACGTCCAACGACCCATGGGGCCCATCCAGCACGCTGATGGCGGAGATCGCCGACCTCACGTACAACGTGATGGCGTTCACGGAGATAATGCAGATGATATGGAAGCGGCTCAACGACCACGGCAAGAACTGGCGGCACGTGTACAAGGCGCTCGTGCTGATGGAGTACCTCATAAAAACCGGCAGCGAGAAGGTGGCGATGCAGTGCAAGGAGAATATATTCGCCATTCACACACTGAAAGACTTCCAGTACATGGAGGAGGGGAAGGATCAAGGTGAGCTCTCCCGCTGGATTTTCGTTTACTGTGTTTAAAGCAAGTTTTTTTTCTTGTGACGTGCAGTTTGCTGTCGGCCCTTTGGCATTGACAGCTTCAGCGGACTCGGGAGAAAAACGTAGCTGGTGTACGAAGACGCCGTCCGCTCGGCTGCACTCCCCAACGCCCTGCTAAAGAAAGATGGACAATCGACTAACAGGGGGGTGGGGGGGGGGGGGGGGGGCACGAAACGATCAAAGGGCCCATCAAGTGGAGGTCCGAACCTCAGCTTGGATCGCAATTAATAAGGGGACCTATTTTAACAGATTATATAAAACGTGTGATAAATTCTTCAAGACATTCACGCCCGCTTTCAGAAACACTGATGATCGTAGATGTTTGTTTGTGATTCCGATCATTAAGAAGATCATTCTGATCAATTCAGAGAGTTTAACCATCCTTTTGACAACTCAAACGAGCCATTGACACATGAAAAGCCGTTACATTGACAGCTGATTAGTTAACTTCTACGATGACCAGTGTTTCAGAAACCGGGCGTCAGTTTGCATCCATGTTAGGCAGTCGGAATGTGCCGTACTTTCTCCCTCTGTTCTCTACAAAAATACATTGTTATAGACACACTTTTACGTTGGATTATTAACCCTTTCCAACGAGATCCCCGTTTTGCGGTTATGACTTTGCCCATTGTCGGATGGTGGTCTGTCTTCTTAACTTGATAAACAAGCTTTTATTCTCATAATAAAGTCCGTAAAGCCAGTCTAGACTTAACCAGCGTTTAATTCTTATGTAGGAGAAATTGTAATCATAATTTCAAATTGCTAATATCGCCGCGAAAGAATTATCGCAAGAGAATTTTAAATCTTAATTCTACGAGTACATTGCTAGTTCTTCCTTCATTTTTAACCTTAGGCACTTCACAGGTTTCTTCCGCTTCAATTTGTGACTTTTATCGTATCTTTTGTAGACTTGATCTCATCGTCTCGTCAGCGAAACTAATAAAAGCGTCAGCAAAAGTAACAATTCGGAATGCCCCAATCAGGGAATCCCTCCCTATCATACGCAAGCGTTCTTACATAATACTGAGCGACCCTTGTTTGCACCATATAGCGATTTATTGCAAGCGCCCATATCTGACGTATTATCGTATCGTGGGCTTTTATTACTACGGCGGTGATGTCATTGCTTGGCAACCGGTCGACCTTCCTGTTGTGTTGTTCTTGATAGGCGTTAATTGACGGTAAACAACGGAAGGCTGCGACCTAGAATCGCTAAAGGGTATCTTCGCTCACAAATAGCTTGGTGATAGCTTGGTGCTATGCTAATTTTTCTTGAGCCGCTTAGACCATCTTACTGACAAAAGCTTAGACAAAAGTGTAATATTGACAAGAGATTCTTATGTGTTGGGTTTTTTGGCTAGACGTTATTTTAGTCACGTAATAAACGGAAGCGATTCGCGCCCAAATCCAGAAGCATGGGTTCGATTCCCGCAGCGGCGTAAAAATTTTCTTTGGTTTTTCACAAATTTTAATGTTTCATCTTAAGTGCAGAGATTAGCACCATTAAATATTATCAGAGAGGGCTGTAAGAGACGGGATTACTTTTACTGTTGCACAAAATCTCATCCGGGGAAGCACCACGGCCTCGCAGAAGACAGGCGTGAAGCGAAAGTATTATACTTTCGCGTTTCGTCTGGTGAGTGAGGTAACGTTAACGTAGAGAGTAAAGTTGAGGGGCCATTTTTACATCAGCAAGCCATCGGGTGTTGCAGACGTTCCTGGGCGGCGATAATCACTTAACATTAGGTGAACCGCCTGCTTGTTTGGTAACTTTTCGCATTAAAAGAAAAACTTTAGTAAATGAAAGTTATCTTTGGATTACGGCGTTTATTTTTAATGTTATTTCCCGACGTTTGGAAACGTTCGTGTGAAAACCGATACAGATAACAACAGGACATGACATTGCATCTCGTCAACGGGCAACTTTTTTTACAGCTGAACTTTGTCGACATTAAGGTCCAGCTGTAAGGTGTGTAAGCTATGTATGGTCACCCGCTTACTTGCAGGTCTTAACGTGCGCGAGAAGGCGAAGCAGCTGGTCAACCTTCTGAAGGACGAGGAGCGTCTGAAGAACGAGCGCGCCCGCGCGCTTAAAGCGAAACAGCGCTTCGCTCAGGGCGCCAGCGCTTTCGGGAGCGACGCCGCGCTGGACTCACCGTCCAGCCCCACTTACCCAGCGGTGAGGGGTCCCATATCTTTTATGTTGTTTGCTGCTATTTTTTAACTCTTTCGTCTATCGCCATTTCATTCTACATCCTTAGGACTAGGGATGCTTAGGGGTGGGAGGTTAATGCCGCTCTTCTTTACCTTTTAACTATGTTTTGTGGTTGTCATTTATCACTTGTTCTGCTTTAGGATTTTTTTTTCTTTTTTTAACACATAAATTTCACGCGGACCAACACACAGATGCGAAACAACTATCTGTGGGTCACACAAATAGTTGTCCCGTGCGGGGATCGAACACCGAAGCCAATCCCATGTCAACTGCGTCGCGGAGTCATCAAATTTGGTAGTCAAATTTTATCAAGTCTTCTTCTCTCTCCTGCCCTTATCCACACAATAGACGGGGTCGGCACTACATGTTCTCTCCTCCCACTTCCCTCTATCAGCCGTCATCTCAACGCACACTTCACACAGTCCATCCAAATCTTTAACAGATCCACTACAGACCATCTCCGAGAAGCGTAAAGCCCTCCATTGTACCACACGTGATATCGATCGATATATCAATATATTCCTTCACTTTGGACATCCCTAGCTGCGAGCTGACTTTGCACGCTCTCGTTGCAGCTGAACAGCTCGGGCGGGGGCGGTGCGGAGTGGGGCGGGCGGGAGTCGGAGCTCGCGCGGCCGCTCACCGCCGGCGAGGAGGAGCTGCAGCTGCAGCTGGCGCTGGCGATGTCGCGCGAGGAGGCCGAGCGCGAGGAGAGGAGGAGGCGCTCGGACGACGTGCGCCTGCAGCTCGCCATCAGCCAGTCGCAGCACGACCTGCAGTGAGTGTTGCCGACACGCGCGCACGCACACAGGCGCACGGGCGCACGCAACACGCACGCACACATGCGCACGCTAGCACATGCATACAAACGCTAGCACGTATTTAGACGTAACATTCGCCCGCAGCACGCCGTTCACCAGTCCCGACACGACCGGCGTTAATCTTAGTGTCACTAAATACGCACACAGACACACGCAACGCGCACGCTAGCTCGTATTTATGCGTAACCACAGCGACGCATTAAGTGTCTCAATCGCTCGCACCTTTCAGTGTGTGAGTGTGTAATAAGGCGTGCTCGTTTTTATACACGCACACACTCAAGTAAGCTTCGTGCGTTGCCAGCCATGTTTGCGTGCACGCACGCACACGTACGCGTGGTCACGCAAACGCAGAAGTGCGATCGTGTTTCCAAGGGTTCCTTGGCCATTGTTCTTATGGATTCCACTTTCGAATGAAAATAGACTATGCACAACGACACATTTGATGCCGTAAAGACCTCTCGACCTCGCGGAACACCCTGTACCAGAAAGCACACCTCCATCGCCCCCAGCCGCCCTCCGCCCCTCCCTGAACATCCAGCCCACCTGACCTCCCCCTCCCCCTCCCCCTCCCCGCCAGGGTGCGGCGGTGGCTGAGCGCGTGCGGCCTCTACGCGCCCACGGGTCAAGTCTGCTGGTCGCTGGGTTCGAACCCGACGGGACGCTTCGCGCGGTTAGTCTCTACACACTACACGTTTCAAATAAGAATGTGAATAAAAACGCGCCATATAGTGACGTCATAGCTGTCAAATCGAAAAAATCTCATCCTCACTGCTGCTTTTCGCTATAATTTTTTTATGTAATTAAAATATCCCATTGATTGATATTTAGAACATGACAAATGTTAATAATTAGATTAATAGAAATATTTATTGTGTAATATGTGTTTCGAAACTAAAATTATCAACAACTTCTGTTAAACTCTCGATGCTGGTAACAATTTTCTATACGCCTGACTTGGTTGACCTCCCCCTGCCAGTAGTTTATTGGTAATTGAAAAACGTAATACATAATTATGTATTATTTTTTCACTAAGATTATAGTACTTAAATCTGGCGACAACTTATAAATTAAAAAAAAAGAACGAATTTTGAATCGAAACCATTCTCGAATTGACCGGAAGACACAAAAATTTCATTAAAATCGATCCAGCCGTTTAGGGGGAGTTCAGTGACATACACACGCACAAAATATTTTATTGTTTTGCTATCTGTACTTTTCTAGTGATTTTTGTTAGATCGAGGTTAATGACGAGCACATTCTTATTTGAAGCGCATTATGAACACGTAGTCGGTTTGCACAGCGAATAGTATTTGCATAGTAGAAGTAGAAAGAGACAGCTAGTGTTATATCCGTTTCAATGATCTAAAAAATAAAAATTAGGTCTAAAATAGCAAAGCCATGTATCCAATAATCTTTAATAACAATATTAGTTTGAATTTAGACATACTTACACTTTAAATTTAAAGACATTTTAATTTTAACTGGAGCACGACTCAGTATTTTAAATTTGTTATTAACTTTAATATTTTTCGTAATATTTGTTAGACTTTTTTTAATTACATATTTTTCGTTGTTCCGCCTATATAGTATTAAGCCTATATACGAAAGTTGCTTTGAATGCATTGCTGGTTAATCTGTTAAATTAAGATAAATAATTAAACAGTCAAACGCGGCTATTTTTGAAGATAATAGAACAAAAATCTGATAAATTAAGAAATGAAACAGTCGAACACGGTTTTTTTGTTGTAATAGAACTAGTACACCAAGATACTATATGCACAATGTTAAATGAATATGTTATATAACCCTCGGGTGTAGCAGATGTTCATGGGCGGCGGTATCCACTTAACATCAGGTGAACTAAATTAAATTCTCATCTGTACCTGATGTATAAATAAACACGATTCACATATACTTATAACATCAAAGTTTCATTAGAGCTATGTATATTTTAATAAAAAGTTGTAAACTAAGAGTTTATATAAGAGTGAGTTATTATAAAACTCTTATATAACACATAACATAATTATTATAAATTATATTATGTGTTATATTTTTATATTTAATAATTATGTATTTTTTTTTGTTTATAACTGTGTTTGTGCACCTACCTCAACTTCTCAGTACCACCCTAAGGTTGACTGGTAGACAATGCTGTCAGCATTAAGTCCGCCTATGTACTGTTTTGTGTATGAAGTTTAAAAATAAATAAATAAATAAGTAGACGATGCAAGTATATTCGACATGTTGCTTCACCAGGAGCGGCGTGGTGGAGAAGAAGCCGGAGTCGCAGCAGTCGCACCTCCTCGACCTGCTGGACGTGAATCTGAGCCCTAGCGCGGCCGCGCCCGCCCCCGCGCCGCTGGACCCCTGGGGGCTGCCCTCGCCCCAGCACAACAGCCGCCAGGTGAATGAATGAATGAATGAATGAACACTTTATTGTCCACCCACACATAAAAGGATACGCTTTGGTAGGTGGAAGTGAGTTCGTGTGTGTCGGGTGAATATATAAAGTCAATGCACTGTTCACAACATTTATTGTCTACACACATATACGACCACAAAAGAAAGTCAGAAGGAGTAAAAGATAGCACAAAACAATAACAAAAGAGGATAGCGAAAATAAGCAACTACAGCGGAACTATGACAACACGTAATATCTGATAAAGCGTAAGCGCAGCGGGAAGCAACAAGCGACTGGCGATAGAAGTTAATGTACCGCGTCTCGCGAGTGTCTTATGACGTAGCACGGGCTCGGACGGAATCGCCGTCGCCGGGCGCCCGATCGGTAAATCGTACATAAAAAACGTTAGGTGAGCCGCGTCGCGTCGCGGCACAGCTGAACGTTGATAGCGATCGTAAACATTGGTAAATAAAATTAATAAATGAATACGCTACATGTGATTAATAATAAAACATGTGAAAATAATATATACTTAATATAGATATGAGAAACATATATAAGATTTAATAAATAAATATTTATTATTAACAAATACATATTAATTTAAAATATTTAGCCGCCACATCACTCCCCCCCCGGAGACCGTTACTACGGGCGATAAAAATCGGGGAATCTAACTCTGCGGCCCGAACGCGTTCTTCTGACAAGATCCTGTGGTGTGGTATTTTGCCCTATAGAAACAGGGTCAGGCAGGGAACTAGGATGGGAATTGGGCGTGGAGGTGGAAGGGGAATCAGGTGTGTGAGACAATATGTAGGCTGGCTTGAGGCGGTCTATGGATACCGTCATACGTTTCCCTTTGACCTGTATTTTGAAGGTCTTTTCCCCTCGCTCCAATACTTCATGGGGACCGGTGTAGGGTGGCTGCAATGCCCCACGTACTGTGTCGTCCCTTAAAAATATGTGACTGGCAGAAGTCAACTCTTTATAAATAAAGATGTTACCTTTATTGTGCCGTGCTGCTGGTGCTGGTTGCAATTTTGATACGTATCGGCGCAAGCGAGTGGTAAACTCCGAAACGTCGGTGGAGTGGGGGGACGTTGCCTGGAGGAAGAATTCCCCGGGCAAACGTAATGGCTCGCCATACACCAATTCGGCGGAAGAAGTTTGGAGGTCTTCCTTAAATGCACTTCTAATGCCTAATAACACCAAAGGCAATGAGTCTACCCAGTTGCAATCAGCGTGGCACATTATGGCTGCTTTCAGCTGACGGTGGAATCGTTCCACTAATCCGTTACAAGCTGGGTGGTACGCGGTTGTCCTGCGGTGTTTGAATCCGATCATTTTACCAAGATATTGGTGTTCAGGAAAGAGCTAAGGGTCTGGTAACTCACCGGTCTCCGCCTTCCACTGCCTCACGCTGCTGGGGCTCGGCGAACTGGTTGGCTTATTCGGTTTCTCGAAAAGATATGACGCTGTCTCTCCGAATAGTATTTCCATAGGTCGCTGGCACAGTATTCTTCGGGAATTGTTCGTACTCGTAGTAATAGCGAGACACACGGTAATTTTCAAAAGCAAAAGTGTTAACGTTTCGGCGTACGGCGCGCAAGTATTTTTACGTCGCTCAGCCAATCAGAGGTGAGCGCGGTGTTCAGCTTTGAAAAGGATTGTTACCAGACCAAAAAATAGAAAATCCCTATCAACTTAATCATTGTTGTCACTCGCAATTTAAATGTAAATAACGATAACGAAAAAAAATAAAACAAATTAAGAAAAATGGTTCCGGTACGGAACATGCCGCTCACCTTAAAAGACGTGAGTCTTTTAACGAAATTAAATCTAAAACACGGAAAAAAAAAATAAATAAATAAAAGAATAGAAAAGAAAATGAATTTTAACTAACCTACTAAATGAAATCTTAACTATTCTCAATTATGAACTAGGTTGGACATTCGTAATTCAACGCTAATCTAGAGGAAGAGGGCAAATTTTCACGACCGGACGCTTAACAAATTTGTTTCCTAATTGTAAAGTTACCACGCGAGTAACATTGTCAGTACCCGGATGTAAGGCATGAACTCTAGCGAGTCTCCACTGTAATGGAGGGAGATTATCATCTTGTACCACAACAATGCTGCCCTCACGAATTGGAGCACTGCGATCAGAAAACCATTTATGAATCTGCTGGATTTCGTGAAGATATTCACGACTCCAGCGCTTCCAGAAATGTTGAACATTCTGCTGTATCCAGCGCCACCTCGTTAGCCTACTGGTATTCGTATCAGTTAGACAAACGTCTGGAATTGCCGTGAGAGGTCCTCCGATTAAAAAATGGGATGGTGTTAAGGGCAAGGGATCAATAGGATCAGCGCTCAATACACAAAGTGGACGTGAATTTAACACTGCCTCGATTTGGCACAACAATGTATGCATTTCGTCATACGTCAAGGTATTCGTACCTAAAACACGATGAAAGTGGTGTTTAAAGCTTTTAACCCCTGCTTCAAACAATCCGCCAAAATGTGATGCGTATGGGGGTTGGAAGTGCCACGTAATACCTTGTTGTAAGGTTTCGGTATGAAGTTGATTCTGGACTGCGTCATCCCTTAAGAATTGGTATAAAGCCTTAAGATAGTTGTTGCAGCCAGTAAAATTTTTGCCGCAGTCTGAGTAAATGTCGGTGCAAAGGCCCCTGCGAGACGTGAAACGTCGTAAAGTTGCTAGAAATGCTTCTGTAGACAATTCGGACACAATTTCTAGATGAATCGCCTTAACACACATACATACAAATACCGCAACATAACATTTAACTACCTTTGCGTTTCGTACCTTATTCGCGCGCACGTAAAATGGACCAGCAAAGTCTACTGCCGTTTTGAGGAACGGACGTTCCGGTTTCAACCGCACTGCAGGCAACGGGGCCATGCTTGGTTGGGGATGCACAGGGCGCGCACGAAAACAACGAACACAGCGATGTACACGGTGTCTTATAACGTCACGACTAGAAATAATCCAATATTTCTGTAAAAGTTGATACTGAACCGCTTGTGGGCCTGCATGTAAGTGACTTATATGAACATCGTCGATTAATAAGAAAGTTAAGGGATGTTTTTTAGGTAAAATCATTTGATGTTTTGACTCAAACGGTAGGAGTGATTTATGGAGCCGTCCACCTACACGCAAAATTTGATCTTCATCGATAAATGGATTTAACCTTCTAAGTTGGTTAGAAGGAACTTTCCCTTGGGAAATAGATTGAATATCTTCATGAAAGTAAAAATGTTGAACCTGACGAATAAGTCTATTTAAGCAGAACGTGTATTCTGAAACTGTTATGTGTTGCGAAAATGAATATTTTGGCTTTTGTTTATCCACCTTATGTTTTAAAACATTATAAAAACGAAATAACTGTACTGTAACTCTAACAAGTTTTCCTAACGAGGAAAATTTTGATATATATTCGACATCAACGGCTTGTACTGTTGCCACGGGAACCGACACAATAGGTAAGTTACGTTTTTCATCATTAGTTTTAAAATTTGTTCCTTGAAGAGGCCACTGGGACTCCCTTTGAGAAAGCCAGGGCGGACCAAAAAACCACATGACATTATTTTTAACAAAATTTGATGGCAACATTCCGCGTGATGGTGCGTCTGCCGGGTTGTCAGCAGAAGGAACATGTCTCCACTGACTCGACGGAATGATAGACAAAATTTCGCTTGTCCTATTTGATATGAACGTCTTCCATTCGTAGGGTGGTGAGCGAAGCCACGCTAAGACGACGGAAGAGTCACACCAAGCATATACATGTTCATTCTTCATATGTTAATAATATGCTCGTTTCACCTTGTCTATAAGATGGGATAACAATAAAGCTGCCATTAGTTCCAGGCGAGGAATAGACAAACACGGTGAAATGGGTGCAACTCGTGTTTTCGCCAGCAACAAATGGGATTTAATTATACCGTTTTCTATATAACGAACATATACACATGCAGCGTAAGCCCTTTCGGAGGCATCGGAGAAACCATGAAATTGAATAATACTCTCAGAATGAGTAGGAAAGACATATCGTGGTATGGAAATGTCTGCTAAAGACGATAGCTCCTGAATGAATCTATTCCATGCATTGACGATTTCATTTGGTGGAGGAGAGTCCCAATCGACACCTGAAATCCACAACAATTGCATCAAATGTTTTGCGTACACGGTAACCGGGGATAGCCATCCCATAGGATCGTAAATCCTTGCAATTTGTGAGAGAATAGTTCTCTTAGTCACATTTTGTATAGAAACTGAAACGCTAAAACTAAATTGATCAGACTGAGGGGCCCACTGGAGACCTAGGACCTTCGTCTTCGTATCCTTCTCCATAGGAGCAACTGGGATAAATTCTCGTTCCCGCTCACCGTGAGAAACTGTTGATTGTACCGCCGCGAGTATCGCGGGCGAATTACTGTGCCATTTTCGGAGTTCGAAACCTGCCGTTTTGCATATACCCATCAACTCCCGCTGAAGGATAAGTGCTTCAGCTCGTCGCGTGCGCCACTGACAACATCGTCGACAAAGACTTGGTCACGGAGTACCTGAGCGGCTCGAGGAAATTGTTCTGCCTCATCATGAGCGAGCTGTTTTATAACCCGAAGAGCCAGGTAGGGAGACGAGCTAACCCCAAACGTGACGGTACGAAGACGATATTCACGTAGTGAATTATGAGGTGAAGTGCGCCACAGAATACGCTGGTAGTCCCTATCAGCCTCTTGAACTAAAATGTTACGATACATTTGTTTTATGTCGGCCGTAAGCGCAACACAATGTGTACGAAATTTTAAAATAACGTCAACAATATCCTGATGCATCTTGGGACCCGTTAACAGAATATCGTTGAGGGAAATGCCATTTGAACTTTTACAGCCAGCATCAAAGACCACCCGAGTCTTGGTCGTCTCACTAGCTTCTTTAACCACGCAGTGGTGGGGTATATAATAGGTCGTCCCAGAACGGGGAGAACCATCAACCAGCTCCATGTGGTTGAGATCCACATACTCTTGAAGACACGAATGGTACTCGGTCTTGAGTGTCGGATTTCGTTCTAAACGAGCCTCTAGTTTTAGAAATCTAGAACGAGCAATGTCCCGTGTTTCACCAAGAAGTGGTGCATCGGGTTTGAACGGTAAAGCAACCACGTATCGACCCGTTTCGTCACGAGTATGTGTTCGTGAAAATATAGATTCACATAAACTTTCATCAGGAGTCAAGGTTTTTTTCTTCCTTCTGTAAAGATTCTAGCTCCCAGAACCTACGGAGGTCAATGTCATCGGAAAATGAGCTAAGACACACCTGAATGGGAGCTGAGGTAATCGATTTGAATTCGAGGTTGCCCAACAATAAATAACCGAAGATACTATTTATAGCTATCGGTGAACCGGGCTTCCCCTTAATTACGTTACTTAATAATACATGGGATAGTATATCCGCTCCTAGCAGCATTTCAACTGGCTGCGGTAAATAAAATTTAGGATCTGCTAATTTTAAATTTTTAATATGTGCCCACCCCGTATAGGGTAGAAGCACGCTAGGCACTTGTGAAATTAATTTCGGCAAAATTAATGCTTCAACCGGAATCGAAGGTTGATCCATTCCTGTGGGACATAGGCATAGTGTAACAACGCCCTTAGGGTGTACCGGCTTACTATCACCAATACCTAATACTGGTACACTCGAATGTCGACGTTTTAAACCTAAACGATTTGTACACGCTTCCGTTATAAACGAAGCCTGGCTACCTGTGTCGATTATACATCGGATCGTAGATCGCTTTTGTTTATGTACGTATACATCGACGAGTGCGGTAGACAAGAGTACGGTCTTCGTACGCATTGAATACGCATTGGACAGCGCGCACGCATCGGGAACACGAGTCGAATTTATTGACGTTGTCATTGCTACGCGAGTATCAGCTGATGCTCGCTCGTTTGCGTGATTCGCGGGAGTGAGTGAAATAGAACTACTTTCCTCTACTATGACCGGTAGCGCTTGAGATTCGAAATGAATCAAACTGTGATGACGCTTATGACACGTCCGACAAACATAAATAGATTTACAATTTTTAATATCGTGTCCCAAATTAAGGCAATTAAAACAAATATTTTTACCTTTGAGAAAGGTGTATCTGTCCCTAGGAGATAAGTTTAAAAAGTCAGGACATTTTGTCAACGAATGTTGAGCTTCACATTTTACGCAATGCTTAACCTTATTTACTTGTACGCAAGAACGAGAATCGTTTAAATTCTTCGAAGTCACGTTACTTGCGAGTACTCGACGCGCCGTGCAGTCGACGTTGTCGCAGCGCGCTCTCGTAGTGTTCGACGATGCACAAGTTTTTTCAACTGCCCGCATTCGGAGAACTCGCAAGCCGAAACTTCTCGCTCAATAAATTTTATAAGAACGTCTACTTGTGGAATATCTGATGGCTTACTTAACGATAATTCATAACGTTTACGAATGTTTGTTGGTATTTTACGTAATAAAATACTGAACAATAAAAAATCCCATTCCGCTATTGGAAATCCCATAGCTTCTAATGCCTTAATATTTTCTTGGTAAATATTAAGAAGATTACGTAACGAAAAAATTGATTTTTCAGAACAACATTCAATATTCAAAATGTTATCAATATGTTTAGACGCAATAGAACGCTTATTGTCATAACGGGAAATTAATGTTAGCCACGCCATTTGATAATTTTCGTCGGAAATAGGAATAGATTTAATTAAATTGAATGGTTCATTTTTGAGGGTCAACAACAAGTACCTAAATTTCTCTGCATTCGTGTAAGCATCATTGTTGTGTACTAATGCACTGAATAAATCAAAATACGATCGCCAGTCGGTCGAATCACCGGAAAATGACGGTAACGGCAAAGTGGGCAATTTATTGAGTGTAAGATTTTGAGGTTGATGAAATTCTCTAAAAGTGCTTTCATGAAACATGCGACTTGCCCGCCTATTCTCATCCTCTAAACCTTTTATCTTGTTCACATGAGAAATAATTGCATAGTAGTAATCATTAAATTGTTTACGAATGGCCAACTGTTCCTCTTTATCAAAGTTCTTTTGTTTCAAACAAGATTTTTCTATCTTTGATTGAATTTTGCTAAATTTGCGTTGTTGAGAAACAATATCTTTTGAACGCGCAAGAAATTCTTCCCTATTAGAATCTACAATTTCTAAAGTGTGTTTTACTTCTTCTAAAACGATATCGCGTTCGAAAATGTCGTGTGAATGCAACAAAGATTCCGCCATGTTGTATGAAACGTAAGCAACGGAATGAAATAAGAAAGTAATATAAATTAACGAGTGACAACAAAACCCGAATGATATAGTAAAAATTCGGCTCGAATGATCAAAAAATATATGTTCAGGAAAGAGCTAAGGGTCTGGTAACTCACCGGTCTCCGCCTTCCACTGCCTCACGCTGCTGGGGCTCGGCGAACTGGTTGGCTTATTCGGTTTCTCGAAAAGATATGACGCTGTCTCTCCGAATAGTATTTCCATAGGTCGCTGGCACAGTATTCTTCGGGAATTGTTCGTACTCGTAGTAATAGCGAGACACACGGTAATTTTCAAAAGCAAAAGTGTTAACGTTTCGGCGTACGGCGCGCAAGTATTTTTACGTCGCTCAGCCAATCAGAGGTGAGCGCGGTGTTCAGCTTTGAAAAGGATTGTTACCAGACCAAAAAATAGAAAATCCCTATCAACTTAATCATTGTTGTCACTCGCAATTTAAATGTAAATAACGATAACGAAAAAAAATAAAACAAATTAAGAAAAATGGTTCCGGTACGGAACAATTGGAAAAGTGACGATTCAAACTGCCCGCCGCGATCAGTGACAATATCCGTTGGGCATCCAAATCTGGATATCCAGGATAATAATGCCTTCCCAACTGTTTCAGCTGACATGTCTACCATAGGGGTAACCTCTGGCCAGCGAGTGAAACGATCCACCGCGGTGAAGCAATAGCGAAAGCCTTGAGAAATTGGTAAAGGGCCAATAATGTCCACATGAATAAAGGCAAATCGTGCGCGGGGAAGATCGAAGGTGCCCATAGGAGATGACACATGTCGATGGACCTTAGCGCGTTGACATGCCAAACATTGACGAGACCACTCCCGACAGTCTCTGCGCACCCCAGGCCAAACAAATCGATCGGCGACCAGTTTCGCCGATGCGTTAGAGCCTGGGTGACTGAGACTATGGAGACAGTCGAAGGTTTGTCTCCTCAATGGCTTGGTCACGAATGGTCTTGGAGTAGCTGTGCTGACGTCACAATAAAGTTCTGTGTGACAATTCGGAACTTTCAACTTTTTTAATCGGAGTGATGATTCTCCTTGAAGCAGTTGTGTCAGTTCGTTGTCTGAAGCTTGTGATTCAGCCAGCACATTTAGGTCGACAGGCATCTGTAGCTCATCGACACGAGATAGTGGATCGGCGACAACGTTATTCTTACCGGAGATGTGTCGGATATCGGTCGTGAACTGTGAGATGTAGTCGAGGTGACGATACTGCCTAGGCGAACAGTTAGCTTTCCTCTCACTGAAGGCATAACTGAGTGGCTTATGGTCAGTAAACACCACGAAGTGTCTGGCTTCAAGCATGTGACGAAAGTATTTTATGCTTTCGTAGATAGCCAAAAGCTCACGGTCATACGGTGAGTATTTTTGTTGGGTTGGACTTAGCTTCCGTGAGAAGAAAGCTAACGGTTCCCAAACGTTATTTTTCAGCTGCTGCAAAACTGCTCCCATTGCCAGGTCGGACGCATCTGTTACCAGAGCGAGTTCGGCCTGACAATCTGGGTGTGCCAGTAGTGCAGCGTTAGCGAGACTTTCTTTACATTCATTGAATGCCAACAAAGTGTCGCCAGAAATATCGACTGGTTGAGAGCTTTTTGTGCTCCCAGCGAGTAAGGCGTTAAGGGGGGCTTGAACTGAAGCGAAGTGTGGTACAAACCTTCTATAAAAATTCAGCATCCCCAAAAATCGTCGCAGTTGCCTTATGTTTTTAGGCACTGGGTAGTCCGTTATGGCTTGAACCTTTGATTCTAGAGGTTTAGTGCCAGAGGCGGATATTCGGTAGCCTAAAAATGTTACCTCAGATGCCCCAAAGACGCACTTAGGGGTGTTAACCAGAACACCGTATTCCTTCATGCGGCTGAAGAGCTGATGGAGGTGTGTTTCGTGCTCTGCTTCGTTCCTGGAAAAGACAAGAAAGTCGTCCAAGTAGCAAAAGCAAAAGTCCAGACCTCTTGTCATCTCGTCCACAAATCTTTGGAATGTTTGGCCCGCGTTTTTTAACCCAAAACTCATAAAGGGAAATTCATACAGGCCAAAAGGTGTAGTGATGGCGGTCTTAGGGATGTCATCCTCAAACACTGGGATTTGGTTGTACGCCTTCGTCAAGTCGATCGTAGAAAAGACTGTACAACCAGAAATGGAATGGGAGAAGTCATGGATGTGCCTAATAGGATAACGGTCTGGTATAGTCCGTGAATTAAGCATCCGGTAATCGCCACATGGCCGCCAGCTATTATCCTTCTTAGGCGCCAGGTGTAAGGGGGAGGACCAGGGGCTTTCAGAAGGACGCGCGGTGCCGTTGTAGATCATAAGCTCGAACTCTTGTTTGGCAATCTTAAGTTTATCCGGTGCCAGTCTGCGAGGGGTACATGAGATAGGAGGACCAGGTGTGGTTCTAATATGGTGTACCGTATTGTGCTTTGGGGCCACCGGTGTGCCTGACGGTCGAGTGATTTCCGGAAACTTACTTAAAATGTCGTGATATCGCGAATCGCCTGTTGCAACCTTGACGGAACATATATCATCGTTAGCGAAAATTGCATTCGATATTAATGTAGTGGTATTATCAATTAGGCGTTGATTACGGCAATCTACAATTAAGTTATAAAAGCTAAGGAAGTCAACGCCTATTATTGGCTTAGTTACATTAGCTACAACAAATCGCCAAACAAAATTACGTCTAAGGCCTAAATCTAATTTTAGCTCTATAAAACCAAATGTTTCGATAACCGAACCGTTAGCAGCATTGAGTTCGAAGTTCGTCTTGGCTCGCCGCTCCCGAAGTGCAGAACGAGGGTAGACGCATAAATCGCTACCAGTGTCTACCAGGAACTGCATATTCGAACTGCGGTCGGTGACGAACAGGCGACCATTGGATGATGGGCAATCGTTTGTCGCCTCTACCGACTGCCTGAAGTCGCAGGGCTTTAGGCACTTACGAGCCTGTGCACCAAACTTAGCGTGGTACCAACACAGAGAGTACTTGCGGTAGCTGGAGTTTGAGCGGCTCCGTGGTCGTGAAGTGGAGCGCCGACGATCCCGCGCCCTTGCACGCTCGGTCGAGCAGCAGGCAGCATGGGTATGTTCCTCCAACTTCAGTGTGAGGTGCTGCACCATCCGCTTCAGTTCTGCGATCTCGTCATCTTTGTGTGACGCAAGTCCCCTACTCGAAGATGCCACATCGACGTTGTATGGTGACGTCAATTCCTGTATGCGATCTGCTAAATCTGCAAGCTGCTCTAGTGAGTGCGTAGGTTGCGATGCCAACACTGTCTGTATATTAGACGGGAGCCGGTTGCTCCATATCGTCCTGAGAAAGTCATCAGGTACGGAAGGTCCAGCCAAGTCTTGGAGGTGCCGTAAAAATTGTGAAGGCTTCCTGTCGCAGAGTTCTTCGTGGGTCAGTAGTTGTTTAACTTTCTTTTCATGTGAGGCGGATAACCGTTTAATCAATTCAGATTTAATTTTCTCATAACGGTTTTTTGAAGGAGGGTTGATGATAATATCTTTCACTGCCTTCGCGTATTGTAGGTCTAGATTTTTGGTGACATTATGAAATTTTATGTCGTCGTCACTTACATTATTACAATTGAACTGACCTTCGAGTAACGCGAACCACAATTCCGGGTCTTCGGGCGAAAAAGGTGGTACTTTCAAATTCATTTTTGCCGATTCGTTTATCTCGCGGTGGGTAGAAGCACGCACGCAGCGCGCCCTTCTTAGGGTCACCTTAGCGTCTGACCCTGAACCGGCAGTCTTCACATTATCGCTGCTATCACTCATTTTGTGCTTGATTTAATGTCCTTTGAGGGGTCACCAGTTTGGTAGGCGGTGGAAGTGAGTTCGTGTGTGTCGGGTGAATATATAAAGTCAATGCACTGTTCACAACATTTATTGTCTACACACATATACGACCACAAAAGAAAGTCAGAAGGAGTAAAAGATAGCACAAAACAATAACAAAAGAGGATAGCGAAAATAAGCAACTACAGCGGAACTATGACAACACGTAATATCTGATAAAGCGTAAGCGCAGCGGGAAGCAACAAGCGACTGGCGATAGAAGTTAATGTACCGCGTCTCGCGAGTGTCTTATGACGTAGCACGGGCTCGGACGGAATCGCCGTCGCCGGGCGCCCGATCGGTAAATCGTACATAAAAAACGTTAGGTGAGCCGCGTCGCGTCGCGGCACAGCTGAACGTTGATAGCGATCGTAAACATTGGTAAATAAAATTAATAAATGAATACGCTACATGTGATTAATAATAAAACATGTGAAAATAATATATACTTAATATAGATATGAGAAACATATATAAGATTTAATAAATAAATATTTATTATTAACAAATACATATTAATTTAAAATATTTAGCCGCCACAACGCGGAATGAACAATAGACGATATGCGCGTTAGGTAGCCCCGGTCACCTCACCCGCCGCACGATAACAGAAACGCCCCTGGGCTGTCGCCTCTGTTTGGAGTATGGATGGGCAAATAAAAATTATGTCGATATTTATCGTATCGACATTTTAAAAAAGTATTGACATGAAATTAAGGATGCTCGAGGAGCATGCATAGAGTACCTAGTAACATTAAACACTACACCAGAGTTGCGTTTAAAAAATATCGAAATTGACATGAATTTGATAGTCGAAATTAGTCATTAACAATCGAATATTGATTTATCGCGATAAAAAATATCGACGATATTTATATCGATAATTGTATGGAAATATCTCGATATTTTTTTTGCCCATGCCTAGTTTGGAGGTGGCTAATGCTTGAAACAAGCCTCATTTGAATGATGAAATTGGCGCCTCTCAACTCTGAATCACGTTTGTGGAACGCCTCCATGTCGCATTCCATACAAATCCGTCCAGCCGTTACCATATAATGCTACAGGGACGGACGGTTACTCGAAACATGCCGATTAACTCTGAAATTATAATGGTTTCTCGTTTCACTGTCGAGTGATAGATAACTCGATATTGTCAAATATAAGGTATGGAGAAGTCAAAGGTATGGTCTGATACGTGGGTCGGTGTCAAAGTGTCCATTGAGAGTACAAAAGTTCGAAAGGGTGATAAAACTTTTTATACATTTTTAGCAGTGGATTTTTACTATGCATTATAACGGTAACTAATGTTGTTGAGACGTGATAGCTCAGTCTTCGCACGCATTTAATTCGATATACTCGAGCAACCCGGGTTCGATCCCGGCGCCGGCACCAATGGAATTGTTAATTTTAAGTGCTGACTTATCACGTGCTCAGCGGTGAAGGAAAACGCGTATTTTCACGAAATAAAGTCCGCCAATCCGCAGCGGGGTCGCGTGGTGGACTACACCCTCTGTGCAGAGGAGGCTTTTGCCCAGCAGTGGGACATATATAGACTGTTACTATAAGAAATATGCGTGTCTAGAACTGAGCCTACGCCGTTACAGATAAGATACTTGATCATATAAATAGTTGTATTTTATGTTTCATTCCACTCCAGTCACTGAATTTGGACGTGAGCATATTTTCCGATTCGATGGTAAGATAGTCCATAGTACGGATGCTCTGATGATTTTGATTTGATGCTAGCTTATATTCGTATCTTCGAAAGACTTTCCTTCTTCATAAATGTTTCATACATAATTTCACGTCTCATACATGTCTAGTTACTGTCCCATTCCCTCATTATTTTCGACTGTTCTGTCTATCTATTTCATATTTGTTTGCTAATATCGATTTGTAGACCTCTTCTTGACTGTGGGTAGTTTTAAAAATGCTCCTTGTTGTTTTGTCTGTTATTAGTTGTTATCTCCTCATTTACTTATCTTCACTCGATTTATTATATTACATTCATTGTAATAAACGAAAAGTAATTGTTATTTTGTAATAATTACTGTAAACATAGTGCAAGTTACATATCTCACATATTATAAATTATATATTACAAATTACATTACATATTGTAAAAAATTTGCCGAGTTCCCAATCCACAGTGGGGTCGTGTGGTGGACTATGCCCTGATACCATCTTTATAAAGGAGGCCTTTGCCCAGCAGTGGGCCATTTATAGGCTGTTACTTTACTTAACATGGAAGTAACGCAACGTTCCTTATGGCAGGACACTTCTCCGGACGCGTGGTCTGCGGTGGGCAGCCCGCCGCCGGAGCCCTGGCCCGCGCGAGCCCCGGCCGACCCCTGGGCCCCTCTGCACCAGGTACAACGACGTACGCGCACGCACTAATGCACGCACACTTGCGTGTGATAACATAGACGTGTTATATAACGCGTACATAACGCGTATGTAACGCGTGTGTAACGCGTGTGTAACGCACATGTAACGCGTATGTAAAACTCCTACCTCGGTTGCTCTATTACAGCTCGGTGACACATTTGCATATTGGCGCGTAGTAGATACGTTTGCTGATTAAGTGGAATTATTTACTACTAATGTGTGTAAATAAATAAATGACGCGTTCAAGTAATGTGGAGTAGTAAGTAACCTTCGGAGTCTGTGTCCGTTTGCAGAGCAAGTCGGTGTCTGCGGTGTCTGCGGTGTCGGGGCTGGGCGCGGGCGCGGTGTCGCCGGTGTCTGCGGTGTCGGCGCTCTCGTCGCCCAGCTCGGGCGAGCTGCAGCAGTTCGACGCGCTCTCGCAGCGGCCGCGCGCCAACCACAACCACGACGCGGACCCCTTCGACCTCTCGCTCCTCGGTACCACTAATATCCACTCTCACTCGTTCCCTCTCTCATTCTAATATTTATGTAATGATTGCGGACATATCTCCTCCAAATGACAGTTAATAGAGACTCTCTCCTCCCACTCTCGGTTTCTGTTTGTATACTGTGATGTCTCATCAACATTATTCAGCTCTAAATGCGACCGTCTCACAGAGTGATTTTTATCTTTAAAGTGTATACAGCTGGGGTTTGAATGTGTATATTCAGTCGTCAGTTTGAAATATCAATGCAGTTATCGTTAAATATTAGAAGGTGGCAAGTGAAATGACCGTTCACCCGATGATAAGTGATAACCGCCGCCCATGGAAACTTGCCACCTTTTAATAAAGTGGTCTCGGCTACTTCACACACCAGACGAAGCGCGGAGGTTTATCACTTCCACTTTACGCCGCATCTTTTTTTTATGTGAAAAGTTGCTGAGCGAGCGGACGGTTCACTTGATGTTAAGTGAATACCGCCGCCCATGGACATCTTTTGAAATGACAACCTTTTGAAAATTGTGCTCCGGTCACCTCACTTTCCAGACGAAACGCGAAAGTATTATACTTCCACTTGACGCCGGTCTTCTGTAAGGTCGCGGTATTTACCCGGAAGAGCCAGCCCATTCGTGCAACAGCCGAGGCTACCCTACCACCGTATATAGACTGTAAACGAGTCGTGACAAGATTTGTCCTCCCCCCAGGCGACAACCTGAGCACGCAGCCCGGCGGCGCCAAGAAGTCGCCCTCCGCCTTCCTGGGCGAGAACTCGGCGCTGGTGAACCTGGAGCGGCTGCTGCAGCCGGCGGCGGAGCCCCCCGCGCCCAACCCCTTCGCGGCGGAGCCCCACGCCCACCACGCGCCGCCCCCGGTACTGCCCATTCGCAATACTATTTTGTTGAGTTGATGTGATGCGAACGAAGAATCGATCGGTGTTGGACAAGAGTTTATATTAGATTCCCCTTGAATTACTCTATCTAGTAAAAAAACCCGCATCAAGACCCGTTGCGTAGTTTTAAAGATCTAAGCGGACGCGGGACAGACAGACAGCGGGGCGATTTTCTTTTATACCATGTAGTGATGACCTATCTCATATAACTGTTTCGAGGAAAAACCTAACCCCGAAATCGAGCAGAGAGCGTATTAAGGGGAGGTCCATTAACCACGTGAGACTCGAAATGTAGAGAGGTGTTTGTCAAAAATCACGAAATATCACAAGGATATCACGCATATTTATCTATTTCGTCAAATGCACGATTTCTAAATATGAGATTGTTTGTAGGTATAAACAAATACACTTGTTTTATTGAGTTTAGCCTTAAGGCCCACCTCAGCACGTATCACCGAGGGGGAGGAGGGGGTCTAAAACACGTGACTAATGGACGGCCCCCAAGTTGTTCGCTTTGCCAAAATCTCCAATGTAAACGTGAACAATCGTTTTTGTCGAAGGCGCGGCTGACGATAAACGAGCTGAAGCAGCAGCAGATGGGCCTCGGGGGGGCGCTGGCTTTCCCGCCTTCCGCCCCCGCCCCCGCCTTGGGCGCCCCGCCCGCCGTTGCGGCCCCGGGCCCCATCGCGGCGGACCCCTGGGCGCCCGCGGCGGCGCGCTCCGCCTCGCCCTGGTCGCCGCCGCCCCAGCGCCACACGCCCAACCCCTTCCTCTCCTAGCCGGTAACACCACGCTCCGGTCTCTCTTCTTCTTTTAACTCGCTCTCTCGCTCTCTCGCTCTCTCAATTGGTCGCCTGAATACAATTAGAGCTAATCTACACGCCCAAAGACCTCAGTTTGGTAACTGAAACCCCCAGGGCTCTACGGGAGAATCGACGACGGTCCACGTCAGATCTACTCTTCACATTTTTGTCGAGCTCTGGGAGTATGGTAGAAATGTAGATGCAATCAGTCCGGAACAAGTTAAATTTTCAGAATTACCTAAGTGGTCTAAAAAAAAAAAGTAAAGTAACAGCCTATACATGTCCCACTGCCTCAAAGGCCACCTCTGTACAGAGGGTATCAGGGCATAGTCCACCACGCGGCCCCACTGCGGATTGGCGGACTTCACATATCTTCGAAAAATATTTTTTTTTGTTATTATTTCGAAAATATACAGGTTTCCTCACGATGTTTTCCTTCACCGCGGAGCACGTGATAAGTGAGCACTTAAAGTTAAAAACTTCATTGGTGCCGGCACCGGGGATCGAACTCAGGTTGCTCGAGTATATTGAAATAAAGGCGAGCGCCCGGACACTGAGCTATCACGGCTCTTTAAGTGGTCTATGAGAAAGGAAATTTAAGATCCTCTGCCGCTAGAAAGTCTTTTTACTGTGTTTTAAGCTATGAGGACAGCAATGTTTTAATGCCTTCTAGTTAAGCGATAAATGTGAATTCAAATTGATTGAACTAAATATTATAGAGTATTCAAGCGACAATAGCGTGAACACACTATAATCCAGGTGCGAGCTGTTGGAACAGCACTTAATCAAATAAGTATTTTTTTTAAATAAAATAATATATCAGGACATATTTTTACACAAGATTTACAGGTCCCAAACTAAGCAACGGTTGTACTATAATGTTCTTTAGTAAATAAATACACATTATAAATATATAAACACCCAGTAACTAGAAAAACACTATGTGCATCACATAAAATGTTTCCAGTAGAGCGGATCGAACCCAATATAGATGACGACCGAAGAATTCAGCATATTACACAATATATATAATATTTGTGTAGACGTTGATTCAGCAATTAGACGATGTAATAAATAAACATTATCTCTTAATCCTTCACAGAGCCGATGCTAAGAGGCCGCGCGAGGCTTCACACAGCCGCCTGGCCACACACCGACACGGCGACGGCTCTACGGAGCTACGCCACGACAGAAACGCGCCAACAGAGCCATGCCCCACACAGCTACGCCGCTACGAAGCCACGCCCCCCGCTCGCATCACGCCCCCCGGCCTCTACGGCACTTCACCTGCAACCGCTCTACCGACACTGTGCGAAGTGTACGAGTTTGCAACACAAACACGTGCTTCTCTATCGTAGTGTATGCGAGAAACATTGACACTCAATATCATTACGGCAACTCGATACGACGAATGTACTTTAATGTGGTGTTAGGTTTAAACTAACGATAGATAGTCGGAGTACACGATGCGAAATTGCACATAAAACTGTAGTGACGTCTTCGCGCGTCCAGGGTTCGATTCGGGCGACGCGATGGCGATTACCCTCGGTTTGGACGTTTCGCATCGGTACGAAATCAATGTGCTGGCACGACGCTTGGAATGTTTGCCGTTTGCTCTTAAACTCTATATATTAGGGAGAAACCAATACAATTAGAATAACGAATTGTCATTGTAAACTATCTGACTAAATATATTAAATATTATAGGATGAATTGCTATAAACAACAACTCTATTGTGCTCAGTTATATAGCTGTGAATCCTTCCATATGTTGAAAATTATTATTCGTAAATTAATTAAATAATTTACATGTGTTATGTAATTATACTCCCAAATTTATAGAATGAACTAAGCGACTAGGAACCATTCCAAGCGTCCTACCACCTGATACTTTACTAAATTGGCTGTAATAGTTACGTGTAAGGTATTTTATAAAGGATTTCCACAGTATAGCGCTAGTGTATACAATTATACAGGACTAGTTTCAATTGAATTTATTAGTGGGTAATTTTTTTACATAACGCATATCCCGGTACGAAACGACTGCCACAGTGTCTGACGTAACGAAGTAGACCTGAAACTGACGGGTTTGTAGAGTTAAATATATTTGTATTGTGGACGATAGACGCCTCTACGCCTAGAAAACGGTAGCGGCGTCAAACGGCTGCGTAGACGGAGATCTCTGCATACACCGTAATGTTCTAGGTGCGTGATAATATATAGATTCGCGGTACATCGTACGCATACTGTGGGGATCCGCCACAACGTCCATTGAGCGACGGCCGCGTGGGAAGTAAGTTGTAAATTGTGCCTTAGTACGGTTTTTGTATGTAATATGACTTTACCTCCACTCGCCGCTCGCCCGCTACGGGCCGGATATCCGCGCGTGCGGCCAACTAACGCCCGGATGCAAGAACATCCGGTTCTTCATATTCAAAAAGAGGCTTTCGCATTCTTATGAAACGTCAAATTTTACATAAGTTCGTAATTAAGTTACCACCGGTTCGGAAATCACTCTCTGTTGGGAAGAGACCGGCAAAATACTCAACAGTTTCTCTTTTTTAAAAAGATCCGTTTACAATATAACATGGTACAGGTATATTACGATCATTAAGATCAATTTAGAAAGTTTAAAAATCCTTTTGGCAATCAAATAACGTTTGAAAATCCATTTGACAGCTGATTAGTTGATTTCTAAGATTATCAGTGTTTCAGAAACCGGGCGTTATTTCGGCCTACGTCGGCATGTTGGAAAGCTTCCTAGAACGACTATAGGTCCTCGATCATCCGGATGATAAAACATCCACTCCGTTTACTGAAACAATTTGTGCAATTGCAATACAAATCATGCCATAAGATGCGCAGTTGTCTGGATGTCGCGACATCCGGCCGGAAACCGGCGGGCGACCGTAGTTTTACTCTGTGAAATATTAATTTGATCCGCGCAAATGGCGCGCTAGTAACGTTTAGCGGCAAAATCGAAGAATATTTTTATAGCGGTCGTTTTATTTAGTCGCCGCATATTTTACGTGTTCCCTCGCGTCAAGTCACAAGAAAGTTTTCGCTGAGATTATGTTCCGGTGACAGTTACAAACTAATGTTAGTTATAACCACAATTTATTAATTGACGATTATCATTTTTTTTAAACTTTATAGCGTCGTTGTTCAATTCACTTTGTTCATTGTCACCTACACGATTTGCCGTTTCTGCTTCAGTTGAAACTTGGTTACACAAGTTGCGGATATTGTTTCGCGCGTGATTCTGAGGCGCTAGCTCGGCGTGAAGCGCGCGCACGCCCGTTTGTGTGTTGTGTACGAGATGTTCCAATTTTTGTATGACGATTTTCTGCCCCCGGCGACTTGCGGTTCCGTCGCCAGTATTAAAGGGTTCCTCGGCGGCGGATTTCGCATATCGCGCGGCCAGCTGCGACCCTCAATGTAGTATTGATTTAGTTAAGATAAATTTATACGCTGGCAACGTTCGTCCGTCCGTTGGTGCTGCCTCATTTTTGATATATATATACGCCATCGGACGGACCGGTGTTGCATTGCGTTCGTTAATTTGCTAGGAGCCGTGCCGCCAGCGCAGCGAACATACTTTCAAATCTTTCAATTCTCTTGCGTGATAAGTTCTTAGATTTCAAATTCCCCGTTCACTCTAAACCCTCTCGCTCTGGCGACACGCCCAACTTGTTTCTTTATTAACGATATTTTGTCGCTTAATTTTTAACACGCAAATTGATATGGTTATTGATTTTTGTTTATCAGTTATGTAGATAAATTATTTTTTAATATATTTTTTTTTGACCAATAAAATGAATCGATGCTAATCCAACGCGTCACTAGCTAGGGAGAACTGTAAAGATTAATGTAAACTATTTAATTAAAATATATAAGTTTTTCAACAGTTGCCTTTTCTTTTTGTCGAAACCTACGAGTGTTTTTTTAAAAGGGAATAGATTTCATATTTAGTCTGTGGCAAATCAAAGAACATATTATGTCTTCTCTTCCTTTGAAACCCAAATTGGTAGGAAATGGGAATAATCGATGTCAAGTCTAATGGATATCGATATTTTGGCATTATGTACAAAAAATGTTGATGTTTTCTAACATTGACATTATTTAACATTAATTGAATTTAACACTAAACATTTAAGCGTATGTAAGAATATCATACATATATTTTTTCTAATACCTATATCGCAGTTTTATCTAGAAATAAAAATGTACAATTTTCTTATAGGAAGAAAGCATTTACCATTATTATCGATACACTTTTGGCAAAGCTCCTCCCAGTTCGACGGAGGGTTTCGATTGTCATATACGAATTAGGAGGCTTCCCTTATTGAGAGAGAAACTCTCACAAGTCAAGTTTCGCCGTGATTTTTTGTAATTAAGAGAAATTGGTAAGTGTTTTTAGTGTATAGTTTGTCTGAAAGATCTGTGCACACCACTGGCTGCTGCTAATTCTAAGTTTTAATTGAATCAACCTCAGCTATGGCCTGTTCGACTAGTATTTAGGTAGACTTACTAACTTCCTTCGGACAAGAGGCTATGTGGATGAGATTAAATCAATTTCTTACAATGTTATTAAAACAACTGTGCTTGTATGGAAACGCGTCTCAGCAAAATAAAATATTAAACTTGTGTTCATTCTGTAGTTTCACTTATATGATTATTTTCTGATGTGGCTATAGGTTGTTTTCGACTTTAGAGTCAATTAAGGAGGAATTTAATTAAATTATAATTTGTGATATTCGAATTTTTTCGTAATAAGGTGTATGAATCCAGTAATAAATAAAACTATATAATGGCCAAAAATAGCTAAATTATATCCTGACTAAGTTACACAATTTTGAGTGATACCATGAGCAACATAATTTCCTTAATGTTCTTTTGTGATTTTCTGATGAGATCTCAGGTTAATAGTATTTTATTATTCATGATTTACTTTTGTAACGAAATATTTGCCGTATATGGAATACGGCTTATTATTGCATTTACAAAACCACTAACATGCAATGTAATGGGGATTTTAGGGATTGAATAAAACACACAGCTCGTACAATATGATTATAATTTATCCATTAATAGTTTACAAAGACATTATCGTACAAACATTAAATTTTAGGATCAGCACAATACAATGCGGTACAAATACTTAAATAGATCAATTGCGTTTGTTCGCGCGTCGGGCCGCCGTTGGGCAGGCGTCCTCGCACTGGCCCATTCGCTCACCGGTACCAATGTGGGTCAGTAAACTTATTTGGCGATATCAAACAGTACTGAGCTCGTGCGGATTTATCGATCTCGTTTCGTAAGTACGTGGCCGAACCGCGAATCGATATCAAAATGGGCGCCGTCTCGTGTTCCGATGCGGCAATAAATAGCGTACGGGGGCCGCGGACCCCGCACATTCAATACGCATATCAAATAATCACTAAAGATAGAGGGCGCCGTGCCGGATGGGGGCGAGCGAAATGCGGGCGTCAGTCTCACGGCGCGACGATGGCGTCGCGGAATAAATATAAAGGGGCGCGGTTTTCTCGGTAGCGGATTCGGGCCTAGGGCGGCAGAGGACGACTAAAGTTGAAAATATTTCTGTAAACTGCAGGACCAAATTTTATGAGTTTATTTCCTTGCGCACTTACAAGCAGCCCGAGTCCGCTACGCGGGGGCGGGGAGCATGGGGAGGGGTGGGGGAGAGGAGAGGAGAGGCGAGGAGAGGAGAGGAGAGGCGGGCGCGCCTAGTACTCCCAGAGCGTGGCGGCGGCGAGGTCGGGCCCGGCGAGGCGGAAGGCGCCGTTCTTGTGCGCGGCGAGGTAGTGGCCGCAGCGCGCGGCGCGCACGGCCAGCCGCGTGGGCTCGCGCAGCTCCAGGTGGAAGCCCTGCGGGCTGTCCGCGTCGCACGACACGCCCTCGCCGTCCGCCAGCCAGTACTTGCCCTGCCGCCCTGAGGACGGAGCGACGGCATACTTATCATTGTACTTTTCACTCTCAACTGAAACCACACACCTGAATGAAGGATAAGTAGCGGGAATTTATATCAAAATCTGGTGATCCTTGGCACACATCCTTAGCCCTGTTTCAGAGTAGTAGTTAGCCTTTTGATCAATTGGTTACTAACTTCTGCGACTTCCCTAAGAATTCATCACCGGTTTTTTTTTATGTGAGAAGGTGACAAGCGAGCTGCCTTTTGACATTCGCAACACCTGTAGAGTTGCAGAAGCATTGCCGCCTTTTAATAAAGAAGACCCCGGCAACTTCGCTCACCAAACGAAACGCGGAAGAATACACTTCCACTTCACGCTGGTCTTCTGGGACGTCGCGGTACCTACCCGAATGGACCTGCCCATTCGTGCAACAGCCTAAGCTCTTGCTAGTGCTTGCTTGCTAGTTCATATATAATCAAACTATTGAATGGTGTGTAGTAATAATATATTTTAATTGTGGGTCTCCATGCTTTCGATTATGCAGAATTCGTTACATCGAGCAGTCTCTTTCATTCAATCACATTTCATTTTGTTCGATATTCAAATATTGGTGAACATAATTATTGAAAGAAAACCAAAAAAACATTAGACCAATGGCCAACATCCCGCAAGTAATACATATTGCTATCAGCAGATACACGCAGCAGAAATCAAAATCCACGGTTTAAGACCTAGAGTATATCGTACAAGAATATTTCGGAGTTTTTACCTACAAGGTTGGTCTCAAATACTGTTAATAGAGTCTTCTTAGAATAGATTCCTCACCCTTGAAGTAGACTTCGCCCTTTGGCCCGCGCACCACTTGGATGGTCTCGTAGTTGGCCTTGTTGCACTCAAGCCGCACTCCTTTGGGACCCACGAAGCCTTGCTCGCACTTCAGCACCAGAATGGGCCTACAATTGAATCGTCCGAGCTTAACAAGGATGCATTACATAGATAAGAAAGGAGCGAGAACTAATGTAAGCCCTTGTGGTACGCCTCAAATACTTCTATATAACCTTGTCAGACATCTAGGCTCAATTATATGTTTTAATAAAATTAACTGCAGTATATCGATACTTCAGTAAAAATTATACTGATTTTTTTTTTACAATGGTCTAAGCTTTTATTTATTTTCCGGGACCTTACATAATTATAATTGTTCTGTATGAGGGTACAGTTCTGTTTGAAAAATGATTACTGCACGTCAATTTCCTAATGCTTATTGAAGGGAAGAAAACCAAAGGGAAATCAATTAGTAGTACGTGTTTTTCGACTCACCTGTTGATGAGATAGAAGTAGTACTTGCAGTTGTCGTCGACAGAGTCCGCGTTGGCGTACAGGTGGCCGGAGCGTTTGGTCATCACGTACTTGCCGTTGTTGGCGCGGAAGGCTACCGCGCCGGAGCCCTGCCACTCCAGCTCGAACAGCGCGTTCGAGGACCTTCGATAAAGCAACCGGCATTAGAAGAGTGCCCCAAGGACCTTACTTCACACCGCTGAGTTTCTCTGCCAGAACAGGGAAATCGGCTTTGGTCCAATCAAAATTTAAGGTAGACAACCAGTTGTAGGTTTAAAATGTAGATCCATTATTATACTCTCTTTAATCATTTTAACGTTCACGTCTCTATAACTTGAATTGTTAGGCAGATAAAGATTCAATGTTTTTTCATAAATATCTGATAATAACCTATTCTGATTTGAACCACTGACAGACAAGTAGAAAGTCTCGTCTTGTAAGTGGAATCTTCCTCAATTCTTCGCTGCTTAAGAACTAACTTCACGGGAAATAATTTTAATGGTTATGTGTTAGTGTTTGATGTGTGGGTTTTGTGTGTGTGGTTTATCTCTCACTTGTTGTCGCCGCTGGCCTGTATTCCGCCGCCGACCTCGAGGGTCCAGTAGCGGTCCTGCATGGTGCGGATGTACCAGCGCCTGGTGCCCCAGTCGAACTCCAGCTGGAAGGTCTCGTGGGACGAGATCTCGTCCTGATTGGCGGTCACGTCCACGCCTGCAATTGTGCCCTTTTTAGTGCCCTGCGCGAATGCATTGATTCGACCGAGGCAGTTCCACGGCTTGTAACGTTACCGGGGGCAAATCTCGAGAAGACTGGCAACACTGTAATAATCCCTATGCTGTTGCAGCGGTCCTAAGCAGTGATAATAAACATCCTATTCGGAAATGTCATTGTCATCGACAATTGTGCGGTTCAGTACTGTGTTAAGCTAATATAGTAACTTCGGGGAAAAACCCATAGTCCTAAAAGTACTTGGCAACATTTCTCACAAACTTCACAAATGAATGAGGAGAATATTTAATTAATACATGTTTGCATGTAATTAATACATGCCGATTGAAAAATTAAATCTAGTTTTGACAAAATCACTGTAAATCGGCAAGGAGACAAAGTAATCGAGAGATCACGTTTAAACAACTAACAAGATCCGAGAAGAGGTAGATGTGCCGCGACTTTTTTCTTTCTTGTCATTTACGCCGCTTTTGTAAACACTGTAAGTACGCTATTTGTGAATGCACTTGACTTGTACTGCAGTGTACGACCGTAGCCATTTGTGTCTATTCACTAGAGAGCCATTATGTGGTTAGACAGTTCCGTTGCGATTGCAAGTGATATGGGAGCAGAGAGAACCTAAGTTTCCTGACGCTTAACAATACACTCGGATACAATTACGACATACAACAACATCTCGACATGTGATGCGACGTTAGGCGACTTAGCATAGCTATGAACTATCGTTGACTTATATTTATATAAACACGATGCGGTGTGTAAGCTGTAAGAACACTGGATGATGCCAAGCATTGCTAAAATGCAATACATATAAAAAGTAGAGGATATAGACCGCTTAGCTTAGGCTGGAGTATCTGGGCGCAGGTTAGAACCATGGCGGTGAAAAAATTTGCGATAAATTATGTACACATATTAATTTTTTTTGTAATTTAAGCACCACATTGAGATCTATTTTAAAGATGTACAGCAGATTTCTAACAGACTTCAAAAGGAGGAGTTTATACAATTCGGATGTTTATAAAATGTGGTTCACTGGTGGTTATAATAGTAGATGAATGGAAAATAAATTTTTCACTTGAGAACATATGTATACGGTTCAAGACAAATTATTGCTTAAATACCTTCAACGGAGCAAGCTAGCGTTTATCTGGGCTGAGGCCACGAAGATGTAACGGACGACGGCGGAGGGTGATGCGGTTATAAAACTTCGCAATACCACGGCCCGTTTCGAGCCATTACGTCTAACCGAGCCAATCATGCGAGACACTCGAACGGTAAGCGTACCGTAACATTGCTGCATGTTACTCCGAATCATTATCTCAATTAAGACTTGTTCAATATTACTACGGTTTTGGCATTTATGTGGAATGCGATTAAATCTGTACTAATAAAGCTGGGGAGCTTTTTGTGTTGTTTCTTTGTTTGAACAATCTCTGGAACTAACAGTCAGATTTGAAAAAAATGTTCTTGCATTTGATAGCCCAATTCTTGGGGAAAGTTATAGGGTATTTAACATCACGCTACGACCTACGGACGCGAAGCAGTAACGTTTCTCGTAGATGAAATAGCATGGAAGAGCTATGTTATGTTATATAAGGGATTTTATTGCGTTAACAAGTCATGAACGACGATTAGTTCAATTCACAGTTTTACATGTTCATCGAATAGATTCAAATGTTTACGTTCTAAAGTTACCCTTCATTATTTACTTTGATATTTATTGTATTGGCATTTCAATGATCTATTTTGGTCTGATGCCAGCGAGAGGCGTTTAAATATAATGTGTTTAATCACTCTTATGAAGTGTTATGCTTTGATTGTACTCTACTGAATGTATCCTAACTGAGGGTAGTCGTAGTTAGGCCTCCACGATAAGAGTCCTTTAGCGTGGATAAAGTTGTGTTCAATCTGACAAAATAGTTATAGCGATATATAACAAATAGATAGGACGGATAGCACAAAAGTGAAAATCAATTATATACACCTGACACTATTTCAGGCAGTTTATTTAAACTATTTTCTACGACTAATTGGATCGTTATATTCGTTAATTGGCGACGTTCCGCACAGGAATGTGGCGATAGGCGCCATTCACCAATCGGATCGAGACGGAGTTTTCTCGCGAGACGCGGCGCAGGCATCCGTGATAGAAACGCGGGAAAGCACCGCGCGTCAACAATGGCGGCGGTTTTTTTGGCGCGAACGCGTCGGCTTCGCGGCGCGGGTGGCGCCACACGCGGCGAATGATCGAAACGCTTGACGCATTAAATTGGCAATCGACGCTAACAGGTACAGCATAAGTGGAAGTATATAAAAGATTCCAGGATGCGTATAGATATTTGAGAATTAAGGAGAAAATTCTCGATACAATACATAAAGTAAATCGGATAATGATTCGATTTGGAAATTCTTAGATATGCAAGTTCATTTGAACGCCCGGGGTCGTGGTCGTGGGTTCGATGTCCAAACGAGACAACTATAATTTGTGTGACACACAGATAACAGTTTCGGATCTGGGTGTTTGTCCTCGTGAAGCTTATGTATGATTCCGATTACCTCACCTTAATTCATGTGTATTTCGAATATCTTTTCAATTCATCGCCACGCTAAAATATTACATCGCAAATTTACGGCAGAAAAAGAACTGCATCTTGTTTTAAGATATCCCATTTAGACGTCCCATTTCGCCGAGTGCGGCGCGATCATCAACTTCCAATGACTCCGAACGCTTTTCGCTCTCGTCATATAGTTGAACGCTTGAAAAACATCGACGGTTGCTCTTAGACGGCAACTAGTCCGGGCGATGGCCGATTTCCGAGAAGTCGTGACCAACAAGCGGGAAATTATGTATCGTTTGCATTTATTGTACCTTTTAGAATCATCACTATATCAGTATTACCATCACACTACGCACTTATTAAGAAAATCATGATTTTGGCTTCATGTCAGGAAACGACCTACGACTTCGACTCTTATAACAATTAAAACGAAACAAGGGCCGATTTTGGAAAGCTACATAATGTATACTACGGTCTCTTTCACTCCTCTCCAATCGACGTGTTTGTTCATAAGGACACAAATCTTTATTTTACGTATCCCAAAAATTGATATTTTTAAATAGCTCATTAGAATTCTAAAGGGGCGACTAAATCATGTACATATTCGCAGGTTAAAATATTGCTTGTACATTACGATGTTAGTTGACCTTGGTCCATGTAAAACTTTGTGTTTGTTAAACGCCGCTACAAAACAAGAATTCACTAAGTAGTTGTCTAATCTATTTTGTTGGCTAATCTGTTTTTAGTCGATTACATTTCAATACAAATGGCTCGGTGGCGCCATTGCTAAGCCTAAGGTTGTTATTAAGTTGCCTATTGGCATCGGCGTTGGGTCGTGGGTTCGATTCCCACACGGGACAAGTATTTGTGTGACCCACAGATAATTATTCCGTATCTGGGTCTTTGTTTCCCAAGGAGGATTTACGTCAGGCATGCGGCCGGTCGTAAAAACCTTAGCCAAAACCGCTTACAACATGACTTATTTTTATGTGAAAAGTTGCCACGCGAGCTGACGGTTCACCTGACGTTAAGCGAATACCGCCGCCCATATACATCTGCTACAGCCGAGAGTATGCAGATACGTTGACAACCTTTTTGTAAATTGGGCTCCGGCTACATCACTCACCAGACGAAATGCGAAAGTATTATACTTCCACTTTACGCCGGTATTCTGTGAGGTCGTGGTACTTACCCGCACGAGCCTGCCCATTTGTGCAACAGCCGAGGCCGCTGCGTGGCCCTATCACCGTTAGATACAAATGATACACATCTTGTGCCGACCACCTAGGTAGGATAAGAGCAGGTGGATGATGGCGATATATTTAAATGAAAAAACAAATGGCGAGTCGTTTTCGGTTTAAATGGTAACTAGTGGACGCTGAGTGGTCGAAATTCGGCCATAATTAATTTAAAATATAAGTTTGAACAATATTAATCTATTCTCAAATACAATACACTATAAACAAAAGAGTATTTATTATATGCGTGTGCGTGTCAAATACATGGTAGTGTGCGTAATGTTTTCTATATTGATTTATTGTATTTTTGGACATAATTTAAAAAAAATATTAGCATTCCTTCTCTATATAAGCGTGGGAAATTTCATACTCCTTCCGAGCAATTTTCGTAAAAATGAGTAAGTACAAAGTTTTTGCTTCACGTTTATGGATAATTATAATAAACAACAGTTCACGAAGCGACTACAGCAATACAACTATAGAATAAACAGTAATGTCATAAACTGAAAGGCGAAGGGGCTTAGATGAATAGAAAAATATCACCGCATCCGGCGCGGACGGGACCGGGCCCCATTCGTATGCTAAAATATTCAGTCATAACGATGAACCAAAAGCTCCGTTGTTGTCGGAGCAGACGCAGAAATGGCGTAAAACTATCGCCGGTAAAGGTCGCAATATAAAACTATTCAAAGGTTATATACGATTCTCAGAGACGGGGGGGGGGGGGCGCACAGATCGTGACCATAGGCTGGAAGACGTGACTCCGCATTCATTGCGCACTTAGCACCGCCTTAGTTTGTTTTAACGACAAATGAACACGTCGGGTCTATTCCGTTCGGTTTCGAAGGTTTAGCGTTAATGCGAAAAGAACTTAGTGTTTCGTCCAAGTAAAAAACTCTAGACTATAATGTCGAGTATTCAATTCACACTTGGCCAAACTTAACGTCACATTTTCATTGGTAGAAATTTATTAATGGATAATATCTGACGTACGTATAAAGTTATTAAAACTATCGTGTGACATTAACAACGAAATAATAAGATGGCTGAACTCACGTGTAATCGATGTATGTATCAACTGGACATACCTCACGAAACAAGTCAGTACATCGATTAAACGTGAGTTCAGCCGTGTTATTATTTCGTAAAATATATATTTTACTAGCGACCCGCTTTGGCTTCGCACGGGAGCAATGCTCAATGTTTGTTTTCGGAAACGCATTATAAACCTCTAAAACTATCAGTATTTCCTACCATATTATGCATGAATTAAACATATAAACCTTCCTTTTGATTGAATCACTCTATCTATTAAAGAAAACCGCATCGAAATCCGTTGCGTAGTTTTAAAGATCTAAGCATATATAGGGACAGACAGACAGCGGTACGACTTTGTTTTATACTATGTAGTGATGATACATAAAGGAGACCATAGAAAATTTCTTATCTTATAGTTCCAGACTCATCATTTAAGTTTCGTCTATTTGCGATCGATAATTCAACGTCATTTGAGCAATTTATATGACGCGGGGGAAATAAATCTCGAGGCAAGTTTACGATAAGACACGCAAGTTCAATGTCTCGGCCGTTCACGTTTGGCCTCGGTAGGTTAATTTGCTGTTAAATCTCAAACGCCGCGGTAATTATGCCCGGTTTCTGTTTAAGTCTTATTTCAACGATGCATTATAAATTAACGTCTGTGGCAACTGGGAGTTGGCTATTGAAAATCCGGCCGAATGCTAGTCGGACTCGGACGTAGGGTTCCGTACCATTATCTATAAGAACGGCAAAATCATGACAGCGGATTATTAGCAATAGGTTGGTAAAAACCAATTTGAGTACGGAACCTAAAAACTGCATCGCATTACGTTTAATTAAAAGGAACCACAGTTAACTGTATTCAGATTTGATGAGTGATAATTTCTTCCAAAACTTCTAAATAAGACTTGATGCTATGTTATAAAGCTAAGACTGTTTCAAGTCACATATTTCGTGTAGATCAGGACTAATTATAAATATCAATATCCCTTGTTGCAGCTAGCGTCGTTGAAAAATGATAAAACTTTTTAAATCCTTTACCAATATGCCTCATTGAACAAACAACTAACTTGCACAGCGAATTACAGCATCGTACGAGCAAATGACAGAGCGCGTCTGTGCAGGAAGGGGCATCGTCCCGAGCTCTGTTATTTGCATCGGTCCGTTCGTTACCCTGATTGCACTTTGATTGACTTTCACCGGCACCGTCTATCGGAAACGTCTCTCACGCGTCTGTTTCGTGTCTCCGCCTAGGGGTGCCGCAAGGAGCTTGTTAGGGGCCTTATATGTTCTGCCCCATCACGTATGTTCGCATCCACATATTTATGTAACGATTTAACAAATTCACCTTGCTTGAAACATTTATATGAAAATAATTATAAACAGAAACAGTTTTAGCGTCTAAATTGGTGATCAACTATATTTTATTTTTTCACTGAAATGCAATAGTTACTTATATATTTTAAAAGATTTGATTCAATTTGAAAATGGCAAGTTTCAATGTTTATCGTTTAATCAACTGCCTCTTCGATCATAACGGACTCTGCATTGTATTTTTGGGGATCAGAGGTAAACTATGCTCGTAATAAATAAAAAAATATTTTAGGACACAATTTTACACAACTTTATCTAGTCCAAAACTAAGCAACGCTTGTACTATGTGTACTAGATAACTTGTAAGCATACTTTTATTTTGTAATTAAATACATGTTGTACATACATAAACACCCAGACACTAGAGAAACACTATGTTCATCACACAATATTTTTCCAGTAGCGGGGCTTGAACCCACACCTTCTGACTGAGGTGGCAGGTACACTACGCCATTCAAGTCGCCAGTGACACAATGAATAGCTCACCTTGTTTGACGGAGACGTATTTGTCGTTGAGGGCCGCGACGAAGGCGGCCTGGGGCAGGCTGTCCTCGAGGGAGAACAGCTCGTCGCGGGTGACGTTGGTGGAGCGGGTCTTCAGCACCGCCTTGGAGCCGATGGGGGCCAGGTAGGCGCCGCTGGCGTCGCGCAGCGCCAACGCGCCGGAGTGGTACTCGGCGCTGAAGAGGCACTCGGGCGTGCACGTGTCCAGCAGCTGCGATCGAATTGGTGACGGTGAGAGTTTGAGCATTGTGGAGAATATTCGTCGTTGTGGCGCAGTTTCCAAGGTATTGGCTTCGGCGTCGATGGTCGTGGGTTCGATTCCCGCACGTGACAACTATCTGTGCGACCCGCAGATAGTTGTTTCGCATCTGGGTGTTTGTCCAAGTGCAATTTGTGTTTGTAAAACGTCCTTACAACACAGGATAAATAAAGTAAGGGCAATGTTAAAAAAAATGCAATGAGCACACGAGATCGCATTACTAAACTAATTCTAAAGGTATATTTTCATAATTACCTGTTCGAAATCAGAATCAAAGCTGAATTTCAAAATCAAAATAAAAACTCGATAAAATCCGTAAACTAGTTACATTTAATAACAGAATCAAGCTTAGAATGGACCTACCGGTGTTCTAGATATAACTAAAACTTTGTTAACTTGGACGATGGACAAGTGAGGTTGAAACTTAACTGAAATCAGATAGCCCACTACACGATTTTATAATAACTATCAGTAGAACTGTTCACAATTTGTATCTCGTTTTTAAGGTGTAGTGTCTTTATAACTTTGTATAATTGTATAAAAAAAGAGATTTTAAGACCGCAGAGTTTCTTGCCGGTTCTTCTTCTGTTCAGGTGTAGTTTAGTGAGCCGCTGGTAGTTTTTTTCGATATTCAATAAGATTCATCCTATATTGAATTAACAAATTTCGACTTTGACTATATGTTTGTTTACGTATATCTTGTGCCTTCGCAGTTCATGACATGATTAAGTAGCCCCGAGCGCGTCTTTGTGTTTTAAAACTGAATGCAAAGCGTGGGAACGGTGCGCGATTGAAACGTTCAGAGCACTCGTCGCACGTCCACATTATCGGTGCCGTTTATTGTCTTGAATCGTACCCGACTAGCATTGATACGTCTGCGTGTGTCCGATCACACGAGTCTCTCATTGACGCCCGGTTTCTTAAACACTGGTCATAGTGGAAATTAACTAATCAGCCGTGATATGACTCGTCAAATGTCATTTGAGTTGCCAAAAGGATGGCTAAATAAGTAAAAGTTGTTCCGAACGATCAGAATGATCAATTCAAAGAGTTCAATCAACCTTTTGACAAATGACATTTGAGAATCCATTTGACAGCTGATTTTCTTACGATGACTAGTGTAGAATCCGAGCATAAGTTAAACAAGTTCTCGGTATTGCCACAGGGGCCTAAATTTAACGGAACAAGTTTGGCAGAACCCTTAGGAAGTAGGAGTCTTACGCCCCGTTTCTATAACACTGAACATCGTAGAAATTGTAGATAGTAGAAATGAAGCTGTCAAATGGATTGTCAAATTTCATTTGCCAAAAGGATGGTTAAACTCTTTGAATTGGTCATTCTGATCATTAAGATCATTTTGCTCAATTCAGAGAGTATACCCACCCTTTTGGCAACTCAACGTTACTTTCTACGATGATCAATGTTTCAGTAACCGGGCGTTAGTGTTAGGAAATTTCTCAAAGAGACCTACTAGATATACCTACTGGTTAGATTTGACCAAGGTTACCAACCGGATCTGCTCTGATCGTGGATTATATTCTGTTGAAAAAAATATATACAGTACGTAAAAATACTATATTTCAAAAGTATTTTTACGAAACCGAAGTTTTACAAAATTGAGTAAGCACATTTGTGTATTCGTAACATATGTATTTTTTTAGGATTGTCGTATATTTTTTCTATTGAAAAATAATATAAATAGCCGAAGAAACGTTGAGAGCCCTAGATTTAACATTCAATAAGTGTTTTAATCTGGCCTAAGGTGTTTAAATCCAATTAATATACAATAAGTTGACGTTGAAACAAAAGAAAACAAGCGCCGAAGTAATTTAAAAATATGTACTAACATGGTAGAGGTCTACATAAATTAATAGTAATTAGAACATTGTGATTATTTAAAATATAAAAATTAATCATCCTGTAGCAGAATGTGGGCTAATTACTGTATTAAGTATTTAAGGGTGCTAAGTATCGTCGGGGATTTTGTGTCGGAAATATTGCGGAGTTGTTTGTACTCCGCGAGACGTAAATCCTTTGCACGTCAAAGAGCCTTTGAGGATTAAAAGTTATGCTTTTAGCGTCGGCTGGTATAGGCGGGCGACTATTCTAGAGGCGCTCGTAAAAATAGTCGCATGCGGGATTGCACCAATGAGTGCAGTGACCTTTTTGCGTTTTTATGCCCACGTAGAGCTTTTGTACTCACTACTCAAAGCTCTTGACGCTCTAAGCGCGATAGTTCTAGGTAAACGACGTTGTTTATCATAAACTGAAACGTGCTCACGTTCGGAGAGATTTCCGATATACAGCGTGTCGTTACCATCGCGACAATAAATGAACACACGTCTAACGCTACTTGCCAATAATCATAAAAAATATTAACGTTAAACAAAATCCATAATTAAAAAAATGTTTTTCAAACAAACTAATTAAGTGCAGAGATTAGCGCTATAAAAAACTTTAAAAACTAATTAAGTAAAAAAGAAACAAAATTTGTAACATCCTATACAACTCCTTCTAACATTATGTTTTGTCTCTTTTAAATTCATTCAACCCATTCATATGCTTTGTGACCTTTACAAATGAACTTTACGTTACAGTTTTATACGTAAGGGTGTTCTAAAATTCTTTGTTTTGGAAAATTTAATAACTCGGTAAATATTGATGTTTAAAGAAAGTAAATGTTTAATACAATTTTAAAAAGTTATCCTCTATTTGTGTGTTCATTTATTGTCGCGGTGGTAACGACACGCTGTATAAGAAAAAATAGTAACAATTGATTCTAAAAGAATCACTCGTCTAAACTATTTTAAAGGTTATTAAATAGATAAAAATTATAAGTAAATATAATTAAATAGATAGATACTGTCATTTTAAAAAAGATTTAGCCCACAATTTGTAGATTTTATAGCGGCAACAGAAATACATCACCTGTAAATATTTCAACTGTCTAACTATCACGTTTCATGAGCAGATACAGCCTGGTGACAGACGGACGGACAGATAAACAGACAGCAGAGTCTTATTAATAGGGTCCCGTTTTACCCTCTGGGTACGGAACCCTAAAAAGGTGAGCTGATAGCTGATAGTTGTACGACATTCGAGATATCTGCCACCATATCTTCATTAACTTCAGGGGCAATATCTGATATGCTTCACGGCTCTCATGCAATGGGGGCCTACCTTTCCGCCGGCGCTGAGGTATTTGTTGTTGCAGGTGTGCAGGGCGTACTTGCCGCCTTCGTCCGCTCTGAACTCCAGCGTGAAGAGCGTGTCCTCGCCCCAGGGCACGTTGGCGTCCACGTGGATCTCGTCCAGGGACTCCGAGAGGTGGGCGAAGCGCTTGCGGCCGATCGAGCGCAGGTTGACCTGGAACCAGGTATGGCTAGAGCCCCCTCCTCCATTTCGAAGGTTGACGGTTTTGCATGGCAATCGCCATTTATCCGTACCGTTTCTAAGTATAATTTTCTTAAGTATAATTAAACTCCTTAAATTGGGGATTAGGTCACCCCTTAAATGTTAGGTAATACTCATTAAATGTTTCATTGTTTAATAAAATGTGAATAACCTAATTATCAGGTATTTTATACTATTCGGACTGATAAGATGTTGAAATCTCAATTGTGAAATGAAATCAACAGACTTTACTATTGAGAAACATTTGCAACTCAAATCGATTCTGACAACCTTTTTGAGTGCCGTTTACATTCGATTCGTCCTTTGTGTTCATATGCAGAAGAAATATTGGATTTTCAAATACGTATGTAGCTTCTTTTTATAGTTCAAATGGTCCATTCGAAGGGGATCGCTGGCGAATTGTTTTCAACAGACTGCAGTCAGACACCAGACTTATCACGGTCTGGTGAGGACGTCTACGCGGAAGCGTCGGTTAGCGCTTTTGTTAGCACGGCTCTTTGTGCTAGATAATTGAAAATTCACGGTCCAAATTTGAGAGGCGTTATTGTAGAGTAACAAAGCGATGGATGTCTTAACCAGGTTTATTTAGTAAGTCATCATTCCTGGTAACAACAAAAAGACATGAATGATGAAAATTGGTGAATAGTAACTAACTGGTTTACATTTAGTTTCATGCATGCCTTCCTAGACAATAAGGCGAGAAGGATACGTATAAATATGTTTTTCTAAGTGTATCCAATTTTTTAAATTAAATTCTAGACATAAATAATGTTATATATAAAATGATAAATATTTAAAATCACTCGTAATTAATTAATTAATTACATTCATTTGAACTTATCTCAAAATGTGCGTGATTTATGGGTAACTCATTTATTTACGCGCGGTCATTCATAACTAACACACACACAAGTTCGTTTCAAAAGTATACGACGCATTTATGAATGATTACCGCATTGTCAACAAGTTCAGTTTTTTAGGGAATAGAATGGCAATTTTTTTTGAAAAAAAAAGTTTGTTTTTATTTCAATATCGATTATACTACCGAGCCTGAATCTCCTGTGTGAATTTGGGCACCTTTAGAAAAGCTACCCTGTATATTTTTATCGTCGTCCATCGATCAAGGAAAAAATCTGCAGATAATGATCCGTTCGAGAGCACCATTAGGAAGATATTCCGAAAACGATTTTCTTCGAAAATATTCTTTCGCGTAATCAAGAAGCGTGAAATGGACATTTATCTCGCATCGGTCGCGACGCAGATTTCTGAGAAATCGATTGCTACAACTGCAACAACTGAAAACTTAGGAAAAGGAAAGAGATAAAAGTATGAAGGGATAAATAGGAGAGAAATCGATTAGTTGACAATCGATAGAGAGTGATGGAATAGACATTCTACGTCCACGATAAGTGACCGATTATTATCAGGGTCGATGATGAGGTGACATAAAAACCATAAGACTTTCTGTCTTATGGTTTTTGTTGTTGTGTCTGTTGACAACAGCGTAATCGGGGAAATTACTTCAAAATCTACGCACAGACACGACGTAACTCAAACAAGGCAGGCGGCCAGTAACGTCTGTCAAACGCGAAGATTGCATTAACAATTTTGAAAACTTTTAATTCGCTATAACATTGTTAAAATTTTATCACATAAATGTTCTAGCTGTGAGTTTTTCGAAGATATATAAAATAAAAAATAAACATTATACCATTCAAAGACTTCAGAAGAGATTATACAAGACGCTGCCTCACCTGTGGGCGGGCGGCCAGGTGGACGTGCCACAATTCCGCGTCCCCTGGCACCTTGGCGGTGCAGGTGAGCTTGTCCGAGCTGGAGCCAAGGAAGTAGCCGCGCTCCACGTTGCGCAGCGCCCAGCGCCCGCTGCCATCCTCGGAGACGCTGGTGGAACGGACAGAGCTATGTGAGAGGGTGGCAAGCGAGCTGACGGTTCACCTGATGCTGAGCGATAACCGCCCATGGCCATTGCAACACCCGTAGGGTTGCAGATGCGTTGCAACCTTTTGATCAAAATAATTTATTTGTCGACGTAAGAGACGTACATTTCATATATCGGTGGTCATTTTTTTATATCTACAATTTTTTCGCAATGACGTTACTCTAACGGACAAGAAACAGGCGAAAGAAATTCCGTAGGTATTTATTCCGTTTTTTCTCATCTTTTCCAACCTCAAAACATTTAAATATTGTCTAAATTATTCCTACCAATTTTCTCCAAGTGGAGTCAATGGATTTTTATAGGCCTTGATATTCTTTTAAGGCTTTCTTTCGCAATATACATCACGTTCAATCAAAAGAGTATTTCGTCGCGGTAGTGTTTATTAATCACGAACTATTAAACGATTAAATATACTTTGATAAATCTGAACTTACGCAATGAACGACAAAACGCAATTGAAAAGGAATGAGCAGTGGGAAGCAAAATGTTTCGTTAAATCTACAAAACAATTAAATTGTCACTGTTGTTTTTGTTGCGAAGCCTATCAACGAAAAAATGTGTATGAGGCGACATTTTATTCATAGATTTTAAAGAACAAGACTCTTCTATACGGCGAAATTTAAATAGCTCCTTGAAATATCGCACTTGAAATTGATATAATTCTTAAAGTAATATGAATGAATCTGAACCAGAAAGCGGAAGATCTACCACACCCCGGTAAAAGTAGACAGAGAACTTTAGGTGGTGCGTCTAAATAAATAATCCAGTACATCGGAAGTTTTTGGATGCGTCGAGACGGCTGCAGCTGTGAAGACGGCGACTGCGCTCGATCCATCGTTTGCGCGAACGTTTGTCCAAACAATGGACGCATTGTATTCAATGGTCACGTGCAAGTGTAGCAATGTCGTGCGCATTTGTGTCATGGTGCCTTTTTGGTGAAACCGTTGACCCGAGAGACGTCGGCAGGAAGATATATTGGTCCCGTACGAGCTTGAGCAATGTATGTCCTCAAAGTTAACAGACACCGTGCCCGAAACATCCGAACCATCTATTTAAAGTATATTACCACTGCCCTATATATGCCCCACTGCTGAGCAAAGGCTTTAGTACAGAGGGTATTAGGGCATAGCGCGATCATCCACCACGCGACCCCATTGCGGATTGGTGGACTTCACGGTTAACGGATCTTAGAAATACTTTTTTATTATTTCGGAAATATGCAGCCTTCCTCATGCGCGCGTTCCCTTCCTTCACTGCTGAGCACGATATAAATCAGCACTTAACATCCATGTTACGATTTTAGCCGTGATCGAGACATAATTTTTTACTCAAGTTTTTTACTTAACCAGTGTGCTAAACAGATGGCGCTTGTCAAAAGTCTATAAATAAATTTCCAAAATGGTCGTCGACTTCAATGCGGTTTTGGCGGTAAGTTCATCGTCGCTCGGTTCGAAAAAAGAATGCGCTATTTGCACACAAGGCGTCCCTTCCAGTGACTCACGGCGGATTAGTATGCGCGTCGGATGGTGAAGCGAAAAATTTATTTATCTGCCGCATCCGGTTTATGGACGATTATTGTTTTTAATTTATTACTTGATTGTTGCGTGAGGATTTTGCAGCTGTGGTGCAGTTGCCGTGGTATTGGCCTCGGCGCCGGGGGTCGAGGGTTTGATTCCCACTCGAGACAACTGTTAGTGTGACCTATAGATAAATGATTCGGATCTGGGTGTCTGTCCACTTGAAATGTATTCATGTAACACGTCCTTGCAACACAGTTAATGTTATGTTAATGTAAAGTTAATGTAAAGTTAATGTTAATGTTGTTAATGTTGTCCTACGGTAAGAAGAAGCCTAGGTACCTACATACAATAGATCTTCTAAATCGCAGTGGTCATTGGGACTTACTTCCCGATCCGTTCCACACAAAATACAAATACAAAAAGGATTATAAGTTGGCTTTGTGTTATGGGGTCGTAAAATATTCTAACATCATTGGACGTTTAATTTTTAGTTTTTAGTAGGTTTATCGGAATTTTAGTTTTTGAAAACAAATCAAATTGATTGTTTATGTGTCGTCACTGTTAAGTAAAACGCACTTACATAGATTTCTTCAAAAACAAAATATTTAAGCCGTTAAATGATAGAAAAATCTGTCATGTAAAAAGTCTCAAATGTCGAAGTTACTATTTTTTCCCATTAATAAAGCCATTAAAAAAAAAAACAATTTTAATCCGATTAGTTAGGGAATTAATATTTTAGCCTTTTTTTGTGAGTCTTCATAGACATGAACTGTTTCTATCTCCCTCGCTAGGCTTACAATAAACCGTAAAGAGGTGAACACAATATAGTCTATTTATTCGTTTAAAACAATCGAATAACAATGTCTTTTTGAAGGTACCTCATTCGCTAGAAATGGAAAAGTACATGTGTTCATCGAGTTCGTCTGACGAAAGACGGATAGTTGCCCGGAAAAACGCGCCCTGGACAACAGCATCTAAAGCCACACCAAAGAACAGGCGATTGTCCTTCAGCCGTTACCTGATGTGGAACTTGCTGCCGACCTCCTTCTCGTCAGACTCGCAGGTCACGTTCCCGAAGGAGTCCACGGCGAGGTACTTGTCCAAGTGCGAGCGGAGGTAGATCATGCCTGCAACAAATGATGCTACACTTTAGGCATACATATTTACTGGTATATCCTTTGGTTCTTATAAAAACAACGAACCACAAAAATGTTTATGTCCTAGGCTTAACGCCGCGGCTGGTGACGAGAGCTGGTTCCAAAAAGCAAAGGTTAAGCATAACTATTCAGCGAGGAAATTCTGTCTTGACACCATGCTACGTGGACTAAGTTTATTAGATAACATGTAATTTAGATAGGTTTACGCTCGGTTTCGGAAACACCGATCATCGTAGATCTCAACTAATCAGCTAGCTGTCAAATGGCTTTTCAAATTTCATTTTAGTTGCCAAAAGGATGGTTGAACTCTCTGAATTGACCAGAATGATCTTATTAATGATCAGAATGACTAATTCAAATAGTTTAACCATCCTTTTGGCAACTCAAATGACATTTGAAAAGCCATTTGACATCTGATTAGTTGACATCTACGATGATCAGTGTTTTAGAAACCGGGCGTTAATATTGTAAATGTTTGATAGATAGCAATCAAATATTCAATTTTCTAATTTCATTCTTAAGGACTTATTAAGACAATTTTAACTAAGTTATAAAAGCCGTGTACGCCCGGTTCCTGTGAGGTCTAACGAGGACTAATGTGAACAAAACGAGGCGTTTTCCTTACGAGCCGTTGCATTACCTACGGAATGTGAGTTACTAGCGTTCCTTTAATCTACAAATCGTTATGAAACATACGAAGCTATGTAACTAACGGCCGTTCGTTGAATATAGGAACCGGGCATTAGTCTGTTTAATTTGCAGTTTAACCGTAAATTTATTTAATGCCTAAGATGGAAAAGAGAGACGACAGAAAACATTTGGAGATATAATCACAGATAAAAGTACCGTATTCCGACGGTGACTTCCATTTCTCCGGTCAGTCTAGCCTGTCTAGACAGAACTATTCATTACTGTCGGAACCGGCTAGTTGATTAGTTGAAGTTCCAGTTAATGCCGTAATGTAATTTCTGAAAGCTTTAATAGAGCGTACTCCGAATTCAGATCACTAAATCTTGAGATCAAATAAATTTGTGTTCGATGACTACAGTCGACACATCGGTAGTCGCCAATCGCCATACGACATCTGTCCCCAGTTCGATTACGCGGTTGTACTACTTTCGATATTTTTATGTGCTACTCACATTCGTTATATACTGTTCGTGTTAATCTCATGATACATAGCGACCTAGATTTCCGATTATTTACTTAATTACGAATCTATATCTATCAATATTTTTTTATACAAATAACTTGTGTTTATATTTACATCGTTACGAACGCCTTTACACAATCCATGGTCAAAGTATAAACCGAGTAGTAATAAATATTTTTAGTCCGTTATTCGCAAAAAGAATTTTTTCATTTTATAGTATCTTGAGGTCTTGCAGTTTTTTTTTTGTTGTATTATTTTTATTATTAGAGTTCAGTTAGCAGCCGTGATAGCTCAGTGTCCGGCCACTCGCCTTTAATTTAATATACTCAAGCAACCGGAGTTCGATCCCCGGTGCCAGCACTAATGAAATTCGAAACATGTAGAAAAAGTACGAAAAGATTGTCTTTTCGTACTTTTTCTACATGTTTTGATGTTCAATCTTAAGTGTAGAGATTAGCACTATAAAAAAAACTTTAAAACTAATGAAATTGTAAATTATCCGTGCTCAGCGGTAAAGAAAAACATCGTGAGGAAACCTGCGTAATTTCGAAATAGTAACAAAAAAAATATTTCGAAGATATGTGAAGTCCGCCAATCCGCAGTGGGGCCGCGTGGTGGACTATGCCCTGATACCCTCTGAAAAAGAAGAGGCCTTTGTTCAGCAGTGGGACATGTATAGACTGTTACTTTACTTTTTACTTTTTTATTATTTCCTCCATCATTAATTCTTCAATCTTGTTCCTTTTCCTCCGTTTGTCAGTTGCTGAAACTTTTTAAACCTATTACCACCAGATCGGCCAAACTTTATTGTTATCGCAATCGAGTTCTAACGAGTCGCGATCGATGTGAGATAAATGTTCATTTCACGCTTCTTAGTAATGGCTGCGACCTTTGGAGGGAAACCAAAGACTGCCAACCGGATGTTTCGCATCAACGGAGATCTTTTTCCGTTTTACTCCAAAGGGTAACCCTATTACTGAGACTGCGATGTCTGTCTGTCCGTCTGTCCGTCTGTCACCAGGTTCACACACCATCTCATAAACAGTAACAGTTACACAGTTGAAATTTTCACAGATGATGTATTTCTGTTGCCGCTATAACAACAAATACAGCAAACATGATTTCTTTGCCATTTTTATAGATAATGCTACGGAACCATTCGTGCGCGAGTGTGAGGGCGAGGCGACTCGCACTTGGCCGGTTTTTAAATACTGGCATAGAATGCTTTTGAGTTATTAATAGCAGAGTGTCAGTGAGACTGTTCCACTTCTAGCTTTTTATCTTTAACTTATTTTTCACGCCACTAAATCTAAGAAAGTTGTCAGCGAATTAATGGTAATGTCAAGAATAAATTTTCCCGAGCAGAAACTGTAAATAATACTCGAGAACGTAAGGACGGTATTTTATACATTCTAGAATAAATTTACGCGTATTTCGGGTCGAATTCGATGGAAATTCGAAAATAAAAAGTTGTAAAACTAACTGTCTGTAGTCATTAGTGATAATAAAAAACGTTACGACTCAAGAGTGTATTAAATATGCAAATGGCATTAAGATATTTTTATAGCAATCTCTCGAATATAAGGAATACTTGATATTATGCATTTGGCTCAGAGTTGTCGCTGCGGGCCATATTGGAAATGAATTTTAGGAGTGGTTTTTGCTTAAGGATTAGTTGTGTTTATCAACTTCAGAGCAATCAATGGTAACAAATAATAAAGGACATCGAACAGGACACGAAACGGGGGGAATTAATTTTAGACAGTTCGAGATTAAGTCCTATGAATCGACCAAGTTTATAATTGTTACATTGGTGTTTTTTTTTTTTAAATAAATATCCCTCGTTAATTCAAATAGTTCTCTCTTGACATTGAATCTTTTTGATGTATGTCTCAGGACATAATTAGTCCTTTGAGTGGTTCATATGCCCTATTAGACTACAATAAAGAGCACAAGTCCATATTTATATTAACGAAAAACAGAACTCACTTCAAATATACTGTATTCATTTTATAATTTATTTTCAGGAGTTCCCTGAGTATGTCTAAGATCAAATACCAATGAAATTAATATGGGACCACAGCTTTTTTTTTTTTTTTTTTTTGTTTTTTTTTTTTTAATTTTTTTTTGTTTTTTTTTTTTTTCCGAATCCCAACCTCTGGTGGTAAGCACAGCAAATTTTACAACCCGACTTTCGACAAAAAGGGGACTTAGACAAACATACAAAATATACAATCGAATTGAGAGACCACAAGGTACACCCGCGTCCTTGTTTTTTGCACAGTCGACGGCCATCTAAGTCGATTGAAAAGAAAATGTGAAAAATTAATGTTAAATATACTTAAGCATTTTAAATATCAATAAAACATTTATAGTATTTCCTTTATACGAATTTTAATGACATTACCATTAGCAATTGTAATCATATATAGTTGTTATTTTTTACAGGATAAATGATGATGATAATAATAGAGATGACATCATTTCGATTATCTCTCAAATTACAAACTAATGATCGCTGAGCTCATAATATTACATACACCTTGTATATTAAATCAAGGGAAAATTAAACACGAAATTTGAACCGTCTCGATGGGTTCGGGAAGCCCGAGGCGTAGATTCGTGATGGGGGTTGGAGGGTTATATTGATCGGTGATTCAACAGCTGGGACCTTGGCAGTGAGGGTTGAGGGTGGCCCCTGGGGGGCGCGGGGCAGCAAGCCGCCTGCCCAATATGGCGGCCCTGCGTCTTAACACGATCCCATTGCCTACCTGCGAGTATTTTCGGCCTACTTCAAAAAAACCGACCAAATGCGAGGCGGGCTAGGGCACAAAGGGTTCCGTACCATTATCTACGTCAAAAAATCATGTCTGTTGTATGATCACCACTTAAATAGTTTGTTATTCTGTTTATTAGTATTCGTTGTTATAGCGGCAACAGAAATACATCATCTGTGAAAATTTCAACCGTCTAACTATCACGATTCATGAGATACAGCCCGGTGACAGACGTACAGACAGACAGACAGCGGAGTCTTAGTAATAGAGTCCCGTTTTACCCTTTGGGTATGGAACCCTAAAAAGGAGGTCGTCTGTTACCTCAGAACTCCGTCGTGTCTGAACAATGGAGTTAGTTCTGGGATGATTTTGGTATAATCTCTCTTTGGTCCCATATTAATTTCCTAATTTCATTGGCATAGGATCTTTTAGCTTGGATACATTAGGAACCACCTCAAAAAAAAAAGAGAATATGTTGTGAATGAGACATTCGAAATCGGTTTTGTTTTTTGATAATAAAAATATATTTTTAAAGGTGCTAATGATTTGCAAACAGCTCTTTTTTATCACAGGTTTATATTTAAACTGTAAACAAATATCGTATTCGTGATAAATATTCCAAGTTGTCTTCCTATCGAATTAATTAATTTGTATACCGTTAAGTCTTAAATGTCTACATACAAACTGATTTACTTAATTACATTGCCTCGCTGTATCTAATGCAAACATATGTTTAAATATTGCTTTAGTAGTGGTTCAACAAACAGTATAACAGGTTATTTCAAGACGCGATAATACTGTTAAATTAAAAATTAACTGAAACAACTTGTTTAGACAAAGAGCCGTGATAGCTCAGTGTCCGGGCGCTCGCCTTTAATTCAATATACTCGAGCATCCTGAGTTCGATCCCCGGTGTCGGCACCAATGAAATTTTTAATTTTACGTGCTGACTTATCACGTGCTCTACAGTGAAGGAAAAATTCGCGAGAAAACCTACATACTTTCGAAATAATCCGCCTAACCCGCAGTGAGGTCGCGTGGTGGACTACGCACAAATACCCTCTCTATAGAGGCCTTTGCCCAGCAGTGGGACATATACAGGGAGATTTTTTGAGAAGTGCCCAAATTTACACAGGAGGTTTAGACTCGGTAGTATAATCTTTTATTGAAATAAAAAAACAAAGTTTTTTTTTAAAAAATGCCATTCTATTCCCTAAAAAACAGAACGTGTTGACAATGCGGTAGTCATTCATGAATACCTAAATTTTATTGTGCACGAACTTGTGTGCGTGTTAGTTATGAATGATCACGCGTAAAATCAATGAGTTGATTATAAATCACGCATTTTTTTAGATAAGTTCAACTGAATGTAATTAATTACTTACGAGTGATTTTAAATATTTTTATATAACATTATTTATGTCTAGAATTTAATAAAAAAAAATGGATACACTTAGAAAAGCCGTTTTTTTTTACTTTGCTTTACTTTTTGTTCCTAAGGCGAGCGTCGCAACTTTTCAAATTAAACAACTTTCCCAAAATCGTCATCAAGAAACTGTCATCAAAGATTGCAATGTTGCGTAGCGTGATAAATCGCGAGTTTCTATATGCCGGAAAACCGTAAGATATACAATAAATATCGCGTATATAAAGTTGGAAAGGTAAATATAATGTGTACTCGGCAAAATTAACACTGGTCTTGTAGGTTTTTAGGGTTCTGCACCCAAAGGGCAAAACGGAACCTTATTACTAAGACTCCGCTGTCTGTCCGTCTGTCACCAGTATGTCTCATGAACCGTGATTGTCAGTTTTAGAAATTTTCACAGGTAATGTTGTACTTCTGTTGCCGCTGTAACAACAAATACTAACAGTAATAAAAAATATTTAAGTGGTGGAAATATTAAAGTAGATTAAAATATACAACGGACACAACATTGTCATTGAAATTTTTTCCCGTTTTTAGAGATAATGGTACGGAACCCTTCGTGCGGTTCGACTCGCACTTGGCCGGTTTTTCTAATTTAACGAACACTAACGACTCTTATATATACGAGTAACATTGCGAATTTCTAATTGAAATTTGAAGCATATGACAATTTTAAGTTCGATTTACATTTTAGATTTTAATAAAGCTCATCAAACATCTCCTGCGTCGGAAATACAAAGTGGGAGCCAAATTAAGAGTTCAATAAAGCCCGTTCCGAGAGGGTGCGCCGACAATTAGAGGGGGTGGCGTAAGGGGGAAGCCCCGGATCCGAAGGGCAATTTCAACGTACTATTGGATTCTGCGCTCGGCGCTTTTCTTTACTGTATTTGCCATGATAGCTCAGTGTCATCCAGTGACTCCAAAACTTGTTAAATTTTGTTACAGGTTAGGTAGGTTAGGTGACATAGTTAGATATTATTATATCAGATATAGTATTATTTTAATATTTTTGAAGTCGTTTAATTTTTTGTTAAAAACTTTTTATTTTTTTATTTTTAGTGATTTAATTTGAATACTTCGGTATTATAAAATTAGGGAAGACCTAGCAAAGCCGCTGCTCGTGTGAGAAAACAGCGTCAAACTGAAACTATAACTGAAAAAGGAAAGCGATAACAAACAAATAAGTAAAGAAAATCTGGAAGAATCTCAAATGAAAGGCTGGGAGCTGCGCAAAAATAGATTGTAGAAAAAGATCCTCTATGATACAGCACAATACAACAATCACACTATGTTTGCCTAATCGTGCTTTCCACGCTAACACGTGTCGGCTCCGGCGGCCATCAGTGCGTCTGGAGACATGGCCAGCCCACTTCGACTTCAGTTTGTTGATTCTGCGCGCAATGACAGTAACTACAGTTCTCTGGCGAATGACTTAGTTTCGAATCTTGTCTGCCAAAGAAACCCAAAGGATTGCGCGTTCCATCACCCGCCGAGCGACCTTGAATTTGTGAACCAGCCCCAATTTGAGTGTCGACGTTTCAGCTCCGTAGCTCATTACTGGTAGGACGCACTGTTTAAAAACTTTGACGACTCAAGAATGTGTAGTAGCTTCCCGAATGCCGCCCAGCCTAAGCGTATTCTTCGGTAAGCCTCCTTCTCAAAGTTGTGCCGGCCTGGTTGTATAGTTTCCTCAACCTCAAGCATTTTCGCCATTCACGACCACTGGTCTCGGTATCACATGACTATTGAACATAATTTTCATCTTGTCAAGGTCACTCGAGACCCACTCGTCTCTATACGAGACTCAGGCTTTTCAGCATGGCTCCCGGATCTTGCAGAGTTTTTGCCATGATGACAATGTCGTCAGCGAATCGCAAATGTGTTATTAATTGGCTATTTGCGGAGCACCGCAAATAGCGTCCGTACCGTCAGCAGACCGAGGCCAACTCCCGAGGCGAGCTTGAGAGGGATTAATCGGACACAGTGGACAACACACAGGTAATGGATTGGGCCACCGACTGGAATTTGCTCCTCATAAGTCAAATAAAATGACACGGAGCTGCAGTTTGAATTCATCCCACCGTCAGAAATGTAGACGCTAACAATTCACACAAGTGAGCTGAAAAACGCGAAAACAGCGTGGAAATTTCGTAAATACGCTGTTTTCGCGTTCTCAGCTATACCTGCTTAACCTTTTGAGTGTAGAGACGTGATGTTATGTTGTATGGTTGCGAAAAACAATGCAGATTTATGCATTAGTAGCGGTTGACTGGCTGTAATTTTTTGAAGACTTCCGTTGTCTATCTCCGAAAGTCATCATCAGATGTATATGAAATTTAAATGGCGGACCCATTTAAATTTCATATACATCTGATGAAACCCTTTCGAAAAAAAGAAAGTTTATGGTGGTAATAAACCCTAGAACATATATAAAAAACATGTAAACATCCGAATTGATAACATCTTCCTTCACTTCTTAAAGACAATTAAATGATTAATACTTCTAGTTTCTAGCACTCACTCTTTTTTCTCCAGAAAAATCTATAACGACAAACCTCTATACATTATTCTAGAATAAGAAATCACTGTTAAAACTCCAACTGTTGTACAAGAGTTGTACCTTCCTTCATCAGCTCAGCGTCATGAGATGATGATGACCATACGCATATGTCTCAATAGCTTTAGAAAATATATGAAAAACATTGTTTAATACCTATAACATTTGAGGTTTGCCCTCGATTTCCCTGGGATTCCATCATCAGATCCTGACTTGGTGCCAATGGGACCACCTCAGGAGTATAAAAAGAAAGGTTCCTAAATGGCGGAGATATCGGTGAACATATATAAAAAAAATACATACAGTCGAACATAGAACCTCCTTCATTTTGATGTCGGTTAATAAAGTTTTCAATGTTATATTTTTGTTACAACTGATTTTAGACTCATATTTACATCAATCCACCAATACCTTTATTTAAACATACTAAAACCCAAGCGTAAAAATATCATTGCAATCTAACTTGGTAGAAACTTCTATAACACATGCATTAGTAAATTAAATGATAATTACGGAATTCAATTACTTAAAATATCGTTATTACTTAACAACACGGGAGCGATAGTATTTTAATTACTTTTTAATTTAATTTTAGACGGTTTTGACATGGGTAGTTCTTTTTTGCTTTACATAAAGTTTTTTTTACAATTTTTATATTTTTCTTCAGAAAACATTAGCTAAAGCACATTTATAACTTATAGCAAAGCAAATATATAACGTACATATAAAACAGAACTTTCCCGGACGAGCCTGACTACCAGTTTGTGCAACGGTTGCCACAGTTGTGCCACACATACAGACAGTTTTTTTAACTACGGGTTTTGAAGCGTCAAAACTTCGCGCATTCAAAGCTAGTTTGCTAATAATTACAGAAAGAGGCTTACTGTCGTTAGCGTTCCCCGACGCTGGCTCCAGGGTCCATATCTGCTTCTTCTTGAGGCTGGTGCCGTTGGCGTTGATCTTGAAGCCGAAGGTTTCGGCTGTGAGGTAGCGGTAGCGCGAGTTGATCAGCCCTATGGTCCACCAGCCGCGCTGCTGGTTCTGGGTGATGATGTCGCCGGCGCTGGCCACCTCGCCGTTGCTGTGACCGTTGAGACCGTTCATCTTCACCTGCGGAAGGTCGCCACGTTATAGATAGATGGAGGAAGAGGGACACTTCTACTAGCAAACGATTGCGGTGGCGGTACACCTGATGGGACAGATAGGGAGAGAAACACTCCTGTGTTTGTAGCAAATGAGGTAGCGATACCATGGTAAGATCTGTATTTGTATTTATACAAATACTGGTTGGTAGTGTTTTGACTATCAAGTGAGTGTTATGTTGAATAATGATATTTGAATTTGATCTAATGTTGGAAAACTAAAAGAAGTGTCATTTTGTGTGGTGCGAAGCAGCAGCATTTCGTGGTCTTTTTTTTTGTTTGTTAAGAAGTAATCAAGAAGTGGAAGGGCCACGCAGTGGTAGGTTAACGGTGGTAGGGCCACGCAGCAGCCTCGGCTGTTGCACGAATGGGCAGGCTCGTCCGGGTACGTACCACGACCTCACAGAAAACGGCGTCAAGTAAGTAAGTAAGTATAATAATTTCGCGTTTCGTTCTGGTGAGTGAGGTGGCAGGAGCCCAATTTCCGAAAAGGTTGTCAACGGATCTGCAAATCCTCGGGTGTAGAAGATGTCCATGGGCGGTGGTATTCACTTAACATCATGTGAACCGTCTGCTGTAAGTAATCGGTACCACAGATTAAATTGTTAGAGTTGTGATTCCTTTGTGTAAAAGTGAAATTAAGTAATGATACCAGTGTTATTTTTGTAGAAAGTAAAATTACGGCGATTCGATAAAAGTGTTTATGTATATACCTTATCAGCTTGACTGAAAAAGGTAAGCTACGAGAACTAGTCGCATTCTTTCCCGATATTTTTCGAGAGTGTTCAATTTCATCCGGTCTATTGTCAATTCTTCGGATATTGGAGGGTTCACTTACGAAACTAGAACGCAAAACCAAAATACTTCTCGTCTCCGTATCGTAATCGTAAACCCCCTACAAAACACCGTAAATTACCTTTATACGGAACCGCCAGATCTCGAGAATAATTCGTATTAGTTTTATTTACATTACGGCAAATGCAAGTGGACCGCTTGATTACTTTAATGACTAATTTCGCCCCCTAAACAGTTTTTTTTTTAACTCATAGCGTCCAAAACATTTCCATTTCTTCCTTGAAGAAGAAATCTTTAATAATTCACATTTACGCTTGATGCGCGTGTATAAAGTTGTTGTTTACAAACCATTTACAGCTTTACAGTATACTAAAGAGTCGAATGTAACGGCTCTTAGAGAAAACGGTGGTGATACTTGCGGCTTTAAGGATTAGCCTACTTCGGGTGGGTTTCTCGGTAAGCGCTCTTTGTCAGCCATCGTACAGTTACCTTTAGTGAAGAGTTTATGATGGCAGAATTTCTTCATTAAACCACTTCAAGGGCATTTTGTTTACAGTTAAATCGGCACGGCTTATATCTTTCTCCTGTTAATAAGACGACCGTTAAGACTTTCAAGTACCAAAGTAAACAGGGAAAAATGTTTATCATTTATCCCTGTTTACTTTGGTACTTATATATATGTAAGTGGATAATAAAGGTTTTAGTAACAAAAAACAAAATCCATTTCAAATATCCCACCGACTATAAATTTTCTATTTCATTTTTGGAGTTCTCTTATATATCTCCGGAGTCCAAAGGTGAACTATCAATTAAATTAATATGGTACGACATAGGCGCTAATTGGTTCAGTTTAGCAAACATAATTTTTAATATCGGTTCATAAATGACAGAGTTCTAAGGTAACAAACATAAAAAAGCACGCAACCGATACCTCCTTTTTCGGAGTCGGTTGAAAAATAAGCGTCTCTCGAATTTTACTTATAGTTGATATTGTTTAACAAGATTTTAAATTGGTTAAAAACTTTATATATTTTTATATGAATTTCGTCCATCCAAATGTCTATTTTCGCCTTAAGTTGGCTGCGATATAAGAACTTTTTACGTATGTTTTAGAAAAAAAAAAAGCGTTTGAATATTGAATAAAATGCATTACACATTAACGCGATGTACGTACGACACTCTAACGAACATGACATGCATGCGTGCATTACAATGGTGGGCTAAGGCCAGACAGAACCAGTAAAGGATTCAAGGGGGTTAATATAAACAGTAATCAGGTTTGAAGACATGTTTTGACCCAATAAACAGTATATAGATAAAGAATATGGAGGTATACCGAACCAACTCTAGAACTATCGAATAACCTTTCTTACCTTAAGAAAGGTTTAGGATTAAATAAGTATAATTCTAATTTCAAAATAAAAACAATATAGGGTAACTATGGAAAAAATCGACATCATTTTTTAACAATGGCCAAACTTAAAAAATAATTCTGTTCTGAATTTATATCTGAATGGTGCTATGGATAAGGTTACATGATCGCATGAATAGTAGATACTTCTCTTCTATTATCCGTGCACAAAACCAAGCGCTCGCCTCTGGTACCATGACTTCGGCATGTTTAATCATTACAAGCCATTGTGGCCCGAACAATGAGGCATAGCGTACACCAGCAGTTGAGGTCCTTTACGCGTATGGGTTAGTTATTTCGAATTCTAGAGCATTGTGTGCAGTTTTTTGTGCGTTAGTCTGGATTTTAAGCTGGAAAATTCTCATTTGGTCGTCTGTTTTGTCTAAAAATACAACGTTTTAATCTGCACGGTCTATCGAAGTCGTTCGCGAATGGATTTTCGAGGGGTTTCGAGCGATAGCTTATAGTAAAGTACTAGGCACCCATCAAATTGCTAGAGGTATCTAGTTACGCGCGTCGTATCGGGTGTGTTTGCATGGAAATTGAGGTAATAATCGGTGCATCGTGGCGTTGTATATAGTTTGATTTTACCGTTTGAATTTTAGAGATAGCACTTTGCAAGGGAATGTGGTGGTATACGAAAGAACCACCGTAGAGTGCTGGCCGTTTAAATTGATTGCAAGCGCTCGTCTTTAATTCAATGTATGAGTCGAGCAACCTGAGTTCGAATCGGTGCCGGCACTGTATAGAGGGGGCCTTTGCCCAGCAGTAGGTATGCATAGGTTGTGTGTACATGTATAGGTTGTTACTTTACTTTATGGGGACAGAGCCTCTTTGTTGGCCTGGTTCTGGGTTGTTCTGGGCCGGTAGTTTGATTCCTGCAGCCTTGCAGGTGCGTTCGAATCTGCTTGGCTATGTGTGTGTACCTTGTGTCACTCTTTGTCTTTATTTTGCAAACGACTGCAATAAATAAGCATGTTCTCAATTCGGCGGTATTTTTAGGTTGTTACGGAATGTTGCCTGTTAGGTCCGCTATTTAATAAAAGGGTGCAGGTACGCTGTATAATTTATTGTTTCAACCCTTTGTGGTATAGTCCACCATGACAATCCCAAAAAATGGACGCCATCAGCTTACCAACTGCAAAAACGTCTTCATCTTCATACGTCCGTTCAACAGATTTATTCCACTACTTTTTACTTCTATATTTACTTTTTGATTCAATCAATCAAATATCTTATTCAAATAGACGCTTGCGCGTTCTTATGAATCGTCAATTTTTACATAAAAAATTATACATATAGGTTCGTAAGGTAACACCGGTTCGGAAGGCAGTTTCTGTTGACAAGAGACCGGCAAGAAACTCAACAGTTGCTCTTTTTCGCAACAGTTGTTCTGATTCGCTGACGATCAGTCATTACTGTTTCGTATTTTTAATGAGTAGCTTTTACATACCGCTAGATTATTAGACAACTAGTGTAGGACGACCCCCACTGGATGGAGTCACGACCTCTGCAAATAGCGGGGAGTCGATGTATGCAGGTGGCTCAGGATCCTACTTCGTGGCAGTCTATGGGGGAGGCCTATGCTCAGCAGTGGACTCAAACAGGCTGAATTGATGATGATTATACAGCGTGTCGTTACCATGGGGACAATAAATGAACACACGTGTAACGCTACTTGCCAATAATCATAAAAAATATAAACATTAAACAAAATTCATAGTTAAAAAAATGTTTTTCAAACAAACTAATTAAGTAAAAAAGAAACAAAATTTGTAACATCCTATGCGACTACAACTGACTGATTCATACATTCAGAGACTTTTTCATTCGTTGCCACAGCGTCGCATTACAAGTCTCTCCTTCTAACAGTATGTATTGTCTCTTTTAAATTCATTCAACCCATTCATATGCTTTGTGACCTTTACAAATGAACTTTACGTTACAGTTTTATACGTCAGGGTGTTCTAAAATTCTTCATTTTGGAAAATTTAATAACTCTGCAAGTATTGACGTTTAAAGAATGTAAATGTTTAATACAATTTTAAATAGTTATCTTCTATATGAGTGTTCATTTATTGTCGATGGTATATGCAGCTAATATTGACGTGTTGCAAACGAACCCCACTTTTATCATCCGAAAATCTTCAAATCGTCCTTTCTAATAAATAAACAGTTAGTAAAGAGAAATCCGTGACAGCATAGTTTACGTTTTATATCCCCGCGGAGGCTGAAATATTTGCTGAACAAAAACTGCGCTAAAACGGTACAAATTAATTATAATACAGCGCTCTCTGCCCACCGATCCTTGACCGTGGGAGCGTCCCTGAATGTCCACTAAAACATTGGCAAAAAGCAATCGACACTTTCGACATGGCAACGCCCGTCACGGCCTCGCACAAGGCCGGTACCTACAATGGAGTCGCGCTTCCAAAAATCTCCATGTAACACTCAAAACCACATGTCTACGTGTGCTTTGAATGGCGGGTTATATATGCTGCTGAATTTTTGACTTCGTGCCTGTTTTCATTACTATTGCCATCGTATCTCTCGATAACGTAAAGCGTACATGCTCAAGTTGATATTTTACGGTGATAGGGACACGCAGCAGCCTCGGCTGTTGCACGAATGGGCAGGCTCGTCCGGGTAAGTACCATGACCAAGACCAGAGTAAAGTAGAAGTATGACAAATACTTTCGCATTTCGTCTGGCGAGTCAGGTAGCCGGAGCCCAATTTTCAAAAGGACGCATCTGTAACCCTCGGGTGTAGCAGATATCCATGGGCGGGTCTGCTCGTTTGGCAATTTTTCACATAAATAAATACTCTCATAAGCCAAGCTTTATTAAATTTTCAGTGTGGTCTAGATATAACAATATTCTTGAAGGTATGCTCGCCTAGTACATGAAATCGCTGATAGCTCGGTCGCTGAATTGACAATCTTCCGCATTAAGCCAGATAAACTGCAGTTTAAAATATTTGCTCTTACTGTAGTATAACATTGTACTGTTATAAGAACGTCTCACGTTGAAAAACAGCCAGTTCCGAAACAATGATCTGTGGGTCACAAAAATATAATAACGATGTCCGTCATCTTAAATTATCAAAGCAACAAAATAATATACCACAGACGAGGCCAAAACGTAAACTAGGCACGGAAGGCGGTAATTTTGTACTCTCAGATAATTTCGTTTTCGAAAACTTTGAATTCGAAGAGAAATCGCTTTCGTCTGAAATTAACGCCAAGTAATTTTTTTACACGTGTGGTGATTCGTGACTTCAAAAACATTTATACGCATCACAAAAACATCCGACGGTACGCCGCGTGTCTAAACGCGATTAGTCAAACATATGTCAGGTTATATGCTCCTAGTGGTTTTCGTAAACAAACTAGTCCGCGGAGTAATTAGAGTTAAGCTTATGTTTTCCTAGTAATTTATGACATTTAATTACCCCACGCGTGGTTATTTAAAATATTAAGATTATTTAAGCACGACAAGACTTTAGCTCTCCTGGTTTTGAGATTACAATGAATATTGTTTATGTATGTGTATTAAATCTAACGATTCATAATATTCTATATGTTCCATATTTATTTATTATTATTATCTAGTATAGGATAATCCACTGTGGAGGCGATTTATTGTTTTGTGTTTAACAAAGTATGAATGGACATACAAATAAATCATAATGATTGCCCAGTTTGGAATTGAACTCACGACCCGCGATGCCAAATTCATCTAGTCATCTGATAAATAAAGCTATCTATGCAATGACTACTACCAAAGGATTAGAAATACAACAAATTCATGTTGACCCGCTACAGAAGATCCCTATCGAGGTTAATTGGTAGATAAATTCCAATCACTTCAGTTAATTGTTAAATATGTACGATGATACATAGTATGATTTCATTTTAAGTATTTCCAAAATAATTTATGCTATCCTGGTACCCGAAATCACAAGTTCCGAGTCGAGGAAGGATAAATGGGCAATTGTTTACCGTTTAGCGCGGCCCACTATGAATAATTCCGCACCGATGATAGCACGACGATTTACTGCGCGCCCGACAATAACCGGAAGCTCGCTATCACAGAGCCAGCGGCGACACCTTATTTATGGAATGGCAGACCATTTTATACATTCCTGGTACCAAAAAATACTAATTCATCTAAACGTGAGTACTTTTTTAATACTGGATGAAGAAAGTTATACCGGGTTTATTTCAGTTACGTCATAATAAATATAACATTTATATCACTCTGAAGGATATGATGAAAAAAGGTAATCAAAAAGAGAAACAAGGTTGTCGACAAAGCTTTGGGCGTGTTAGTGTCACTTTGCTCGAACAATCTATGGATCAGACAAGTTTTGAATGGAGACCGCGTATACTTACTGTGGGACACCTCACTCAAGATGAAATGACGAGTTAATTAAGATTTCTGGCGGCAACAGGACACTAAGGACGCCAGTCACAACCAGCGTTTACTAGGATAAGCCTACGTTCAGCAGTGGACTACCAAAAACTTTCATTACCTTACTAACTGGGACCACCTAACTTGTCGCGTGCACGAATATACGACCGTGACACTTACTCGCCAAAAAGTTGTTTAATTTTTAGAACATTAGAACATTAATTCTAAATTTTATTGAAAGCAATTTATAACGATGTTCGAATAGCCAAGTCGAATTTAATATCCCATCGCGATACCAGCTTAACGCCCGATGCACTTACAAAGGCAATAAATACGTCAAAATAATCACAAAGAGAAGAGTTATTGACCTATGGCTGCAAAGTTGGGACAAATCGGACGAATGATGTCATTGACATTGACTATACTAATTTTATAAACAAATAAAATTGTTTATGTATAATCCATAATCTATGGATTCTAATGAAGAAAGCCAAAAAGTTATTCAATAACGAATACCTATGTACATTTCAGAGTAACATTAACTATGCTTTAGTTTGAAAGCTGCAGTTTAATAACGACATATAATTTATACATTAAGACCCAATTTCACAATACAACTCCAGTTTACTAAATGTGATAAATCAATCAAGTTAAGAGCGGTAAGCTCAAATAGTGCAGACGAGTGTCCAGATTGTCAACAAAATCTGATGCATTGGCGCCGCTTCAGGAATGGCTGTCGCGGCATCGTGAAACAAACGTCGATATCCGCCAATGCGTCGAGATCGTAACTTTCCCCGCGCCGGTGGAAATGCCGCGAACTGTACTCGTCTCGTTCACAGGCGCACCGTTATCGAACGGTGCCAACATGACGAATGGCTTCTCTACGCCGAATCGGGGACTCCAGAATGCAACTGTTCTTCGATACGGAATCTATCGACAATCTCTCGTCCAAAGACTTAAGCTTCGGACGCGCCTGCGAAATTACCGACTTTCTAAATGTAAGGTGGCAAGGGAGCTGGCGGCTAATCTGATGTTGTGGTAACCGCCGCCCATGGACATTACATCACCCGTAGGGTTGCAAATGCATAGCCATTTTCAAGAACTAGCCATTTTGCTTAATAAAGTGGGCCCAGGTGAACTCACTCACCAGACAAAGCGCAGAAGTATGACTCTACCACTTCACGCAGATTTTCCGCGAATGACGTTGATTCTGATCTTAATCAATTCAAAGAGTTTAACAATCCTTTTGGCAACTCAAACAACATTTGAAAAGCCATTTGACAGCTGATTAATTGACTTATACGATGATCAGTGTTTTAGGAAACCTACCGTAAGTGTACATTACATAAATGTGACAATAGAGAAGTGCTTATAAACTTAGATGCCATTCTAGGCACTGCATTTTTTACGGACAGTGTTCATTAAAATACTAATTAAATTTTCACCCGAAGCTAGGAATTCGACTTTTAACTCCATCGCTAACTGTCCAAGTTGCGAAAATCGTCTAGATTGAAACTATGTTTTGCTGAGCTTGAGCTTTTGTTGTGCACAATTATTTACGAACCCACTACGTAAAGGATGCGCTATGCTGCGTAAAGTATTGTGAAAGTATCGAAAAGAAATGTAATCTATACAGATAAATAAAATTGGAGTGTCTGCTTGTGATATTAAAATAATCGCTATTTACTAAATGCATATGGATGTGTACACGGTACATATACCAAAATAATTTTTTTTTCAATTTTTGTCTGTCTGTTTGTTCCGGCTAATCTCTGAAACGGCTGGACCGATTGTAGCGAGACTTTCACTGGCAGATAGCTGATATAATAAGGAGTAACTTTTTAAATTCCACGGTCGCGGGCACAGCTAGTAACAAATAAGAATAACACTGCTAGAATTACACCCCTTTGCACTTCATACACTTTCTCCGAAGGGCCCAATGCCCACACACATTTTTAATTCATGCAAACGTATCTGTTGACGACAATGTCAAACAAAATGTCGTATAAAAGTATAGCCAATATATTCAATCAGCGGCAAAAACAAGATGCTGAAATCGTTGCACCAACAAAATAATGCTACTAAAATTACTCCTTATTTTTTTTTCTAATGTTGAATTCGATTTTGTTTTTCTCTTTTCTTTTATATAGCTACTAAGAGTCTCGCCATTTTCAAGAACTAGCCATTTTGCTTTTTTGCTTTTTTTATATTTTGTCTAATGGGGTAAACAATAACATTACTTGAAGATTAGTGGTAATAAAAACAATGTGTTAAACTTCAGCAAATTCAAAAACACGGCGAATTCATTCTGCATTATACTGTTTACGGTACGTTCAACCACTGTAAACAAAATGTCCGTTTTATGCGAAACACGTGTTAAATAACGAGGATGATTTGCAGCGGCCGCCGCGCCGGGGGCTGGGCCGGTCGACGAACCGCGACTCCCGCCTTTTTTGCGGAACGAGCAGACGCCGCGATATTTTTAATCTGCGGAACGGACGACGGTGGCCATTGTTCCGATATTTCGCGCCTTTCGAGATAATGAACTTTTTAAAAGTAAAACATAATCTGAGACCGTTTGAAATATTACGCGAAATGGTATAAAATGAAAAAGATATAATACGATGGAGGTAAAAAAAATAAACAAGGTAACCATCTTTTTATGGCTAATAAATTAACATACGGTTCAAGAGAAAAAAATTGTTTAGATTAAAATTTAGACTCTCAGCACGCAATAGAAAACACGCACCTTAAAGAAAACGCAAACTAAATTGAACTGAGGTTACACGTCCATTTCTAATAGGAAAAAGCTGTTGCTTCCATGAAATTAGTGCGCCTTGTAGTGTAACGGAGTTCGATCACATAGCCGAGAGCTCCCCCAGGAAGTAATCACTGATAAATATTCATGGTGCTATTACCCGCCTGGACCCAACTCCTGGTACGATGTCCCGTACAAGCCCGCCTCGAATGTCAAGACACACACAACTGGCTTTTCTCGACAGCCTCCTTTTGTTTTAAGAAGGACATGCAAAATATATCAGATTTGCGATGAGACAATGCTTCTGGTATTATAGCGTTCACGTTGAATTTCAACAAATTTCTACACCTCGTAATTTGAAAAAAGATTACAAATCGTGTCGAGTTAAATTTCTTTTATTTATCTTGTATTTTAAACACTTAATGTGTAACTTAACCGGGTTTAAATAATTGACGAGAGAAGTCTTCGAAACAGAGAACTTCGCAACAACAAAATGAACGCAATACAAACCGTAGAATGCAAACACTAAAGCTTTTTTCTCAATCTAACCCATAACCCAAGTATCCTTGGAAGGTAAGGATATGAAATAACTATAAATATTTTTACCAGCTTCATAACAAAAAAAATCATGAGGGCTAACAGAGTATGACAAAAGAAAAGCAAACGTTTAAGAGCACTCTCAACCAAAGTAAATGCATCAATATTTTATTCGATACGAATTTCAAATGAGATATTTGAATAAGGAGCTCAACGTTCGACAGATTTGTAACGGTCGGCACAAAAGCTCTATAAATAAGCCCTTATCAAGCGAGTGGGGTCTATGGCCGCTCCCGCGTAAACAAAGCGTCCAGATCACAACCCGAAGGCATTTTATATGTTATTAAGCCATAGTGGAAAGGCCTTTACTAATCACATAAAATAGCAGATAGCAGTTGTCAAACTAAACCGCTTGGGTTAGAAAGTTCAATTGGGTTAAACATCACAGGAACCATGCAAATGAATTTTTGAAATTGAATACCCTTTACGTATGATTCGTTTAGAGGATATGTATTAATTTATATCAAAATGTGGTCATTTACAAATCGTAATAATGGAAACTTTACTTAATAATTTTGCGTGTTGGCGAAAGTTTAAGGGTTGAGTATTCAGCATACACCGTCAGCGCTATTTCTGTAAGATCAATTGCTAGATAACTTAATCCTGCAACCTCCCACAGAATTCATTACTGGTTTCTTTTTATGTGAGATGTCAAGCGAGCTGGCAGTTGACCTGATGTTAAGTGAGTGCCGCCTCCCGTGGACATTTGCAACACCCGTAGGGTTCCGAACGCATTGCCACCTAGCAATGAAAGGGGCCCCAGCCATCTTAATCACTAGACGAAGCGCAGAACACTTCCTTCAAACCGGTTTTCTTTGAAGTCGTGGTAGTTCCTCGGTTGCGTGGCCCTGTCAGAATAAACATCTGAGCGGGTAATGAAAAAATATAGATATTTATATAAAAGCCTTTATAGTAGTCACGATTGAAAGTTGTAGAAATATTGACATCTTACCAGATGGTAGGTTACCTGATGGTAGGTAAAGATGCAATCTTATATGGTGAGCGCAAAAGCTCAGGAGTTGCCTATTCACTTGGTATTGGTGTTCTGGGTTTCGTGGGAGATGTATAAACAGCTTGCTCATTTGCTCTCTATAATCAGAGCCAGACTTTACTTAAATAGCCACCACTTCCTCCCACACTATACTATGATTTAAAGGTCCGTGTGTCGCGGTAATGAAGACGATGATAGTTGACAACTCGTTTGCCGATCTGACGACGAGATGGATACAGGACACAGGCCACAGAGAAGGTAATTAGGCACGGAGAACCCGTTGCGAGCCTCTCATTATGATAATAGCAATCGAAGGGGCGAAATTGCATCCGGGCAATGGATAATAATGCAGCCTAGATATTGAACAGTTCTTTTAGTACGAGACAATTGATAAGCGATGAGAATATAGTAATTATTAGTAGTATAGTAGTAGTAGGGTGTTACAACAGTCCTTACAACACAGGATAATATTATCCTAAAGTAAGGGCATTGTTTTAAAGTATAAAAAACAAAACAAACAAAAAACAATAGTAACTACAGAATATCTTTAAGTCATCACAGCTTCAGGTCTTTTATCTCTGGTCTCATTTTAGTCATAAACATTGACAGGTAACATCGCGCAAAAATGTCGAAAGATAATTTCAAAAAGGAATCTATAAGATTCTATGAACGGAAGCTATATTCTTCAGCGACACATGGATCCTTTTGAGGACAAATGACCAAAATTGTTAGATAATTCCTACGCCCTTTCAAACGCCTATGAAGAACAGAAACACTGCACTCGAGTTATCCTGGAAAAGGTGTCCTGTAGAAATCATCTGATACCAGGAGAGTTGTGGGGCGTAGATTTACACAATCCTTTTTTAATACAGTACTAGCAAGCACTTGACTGCCATCCCACCTGACAGTAATTGGCGCTGCAGCCTTTGATGGTAAACGCGATAGCTCAGTAAAACCCTACTCTCGCCTTGAAGACGCCTGTGACCTACAATAACACGAAAATGTTAAGCTACAGAAAGATGCAAATCGGAATCGCTTTCGCTTAAGAATTGCGCCAGCGTCTCCCGTGACGTCACTGAGGTATGCGCGACAGTGGACCGAATTATCGGGCAACGGGATCGAACCCGCGAATCTGGGCCTCTTTTAAGAGCCCTGTGTCACGACATCATGGGACAAATAGAAACTCCAATGTTAGTTTTTTGGTTATGTTCAGACTTAAGCTATCACTTGTGAAATTTCTAATGTAGCAATGAGCCACTAGAGTTGATAGACGGCAAAATTTATTTTTTAAAACATTTTCGAATGCAAAATTTTAATGATTAATTTCTAATAAAACTTGGACCTAGCATAGTGAAACCGTAGGACGACGAATTTAAAGTTCAGGCGTCTATAAGGCAAGAGTGAATAAGTTTTTACTGAGATAGCGCGCTTACCATCAAAGGCTGCTTCACCACTTACCATCAGGTGGGATGGCAGTCAAGTGCTGGCCAATTCAAAATAAAAAAAGTAAAAATATTTTAATAGTTCTGACATTCAAAACCTGGCTTTGAATATGCGAGTAGGACTCGTACACGAAGGGTTCCTTACCATTATCTATAAAAACGGCAAAAAATCAAATGGCATATACATATCATTATGCCTATATAAGTATCATCATATATATGTGCCTGTTGTATGGGAGCATCATGCCTGTTGTATGGGAACCCCACTTAAATATTTTTTAATCTGTTTTTTTTAGTATTTTTTGTTATAGCGGTAACAGAAATACATCATATCATAAGTTCACAGTTGTTAAATTACAGCTTGGTGATAGACAGACAGACAGCGGAGTCTTAGTAATAGGGTCCCGTTTTACCTTTTGGGTACGGAACCCTAAAAACTAGTAAGTTACCTAACATTTATCGTACCAGGCTGTCATAAATGACTTGGTATGTCCTTTTTTACCGCTGTAGAAAACAGACAACCAAACAAGTAAAAAAACATGTATATTTGCATTCGAGGTCAAAAAGATCTTTAGAACAAAGATTTGCGATATTGTTGTAATAAAGATCCGGGGCAAAGGCACTCCGTTTAAGGCCGTGACTGGCTTTCGAGTCGAGTGGCGAGTCGTTTGACTCCGTTGAGAGGGTAGAGATGGGACCCGACGCTATTTGCGTACTGCACTCGATAAGATAAGGCACTAGCAACACTTAATGGGGCCCAGTAGCTACAGCATCGCCACAGACTGAGAAATCACAGCCATTACGTTCAAAGTGAATTGAGCGGTGTTATTTAATTTATAGAACAAGCCTGCTCTTCGAAACTTGAATTGACCTATAGACCAACTCTAATATAAGACGATGTCCACGAAATAAGCCCGCAATGGTACTGGTAGAATGCACAGAAACAAGAACTTTAGTCTTTATTATATTGATATTTTATTATCACATCATAAATCCACAGTCTATCACGAAGTAATATATTATACGTATGCGAATACTATTCGTATTGGCTTACACATATGACTGTACAGTAGTAGCCAAACTAGAACTAGAAATTCCAATACTAGAAAATATTTGTGTAAAAAGAAAAGTAAAGTAACAGCCTATAAATGTCCTAGAGCTGAGCAGAGGCCTCCTCTCTATAAAGGGTATCAGGGTCCACCACGCGGCCTCACTGCGGATTGGTGGTAACATATCTTCGGAATATTTCGAAAATATGCAGCTTTTCTCACGATTTTTTTTCTTCACTGCTAATCACGTGATAAGTCGGCACTTAGAATAAACAATTTCATTGGTGTTGGCACCAGCGATCGATGTCATGTTGCTCGAGTGGTAAGTATAAAATTAAAGGCGAGCGCCCGGAGACTGAGCTATCTCGGTAATTGTTCCGGACCTGGGTATTTGTTCCCAAAGGTTGATGTCACACCGTCCTCCTAGCAGTCGTGAGAAAAAAAAATTGTAACTTCATGATGCTAAGGTTATTCCAAACTGTTTATTTACTGCAGTGTAATATGTTCACGCGTTTAGGACCAGAACTATCTCTTGAAAGTAGTTCGGTGCAAGTTTACATCGAGCGGAAGCGTCCGAGACGTAACTTTAGAAACAGCTGACGGAACCGGTTGGTGATAGGTGTGACGTCATGCTCACCACCTACCATGGTGGGCCAAGTTGCCGACCCGGGGTCATTAAGTTAAAGGATGTTTATACGGAGGGCCTTTAAGTTGTTTGTTGCCGAAAGACCGTTTGGGATATTGCTCAGGTGAGTTATAATTTAATGTCATGTTTATTCTCATTTACAACAGGCTACAGATACAATATCAATGAATAGCGTCATCAAAATGCATTAAAAAAATAAAAAGACTCGTAATGAGGACGCCTTTTGTCAAATAAACGGACTTAAAAGTATTTAAATTTGTAGATAAAAGGACGAAAAGTTTTTCGTTACTGCAGGAATCCGATTATGTTTCATCGTATGCAGAGATTAGCACTATAATTTTTTTTATTAGGACTCAATGGTAGTTAAAAGCTAATGGAGGTATTTGTGGGGTCGCTTACTTCAGGTATGCGACATTACGTACGAATTAATTCAGGAATACGACCGAAATTTATGAAGTAAAAAGATGACGGTCTACTTTTTAACCGACTTCAAAAAATACTGTATTTTTTATCTACATCTTCATTTCGTGAGTTTGTTAAATCCGTTATAAGATTTGTAAAGTCACGTTCGTTATCGGAATATCCCCCATCTTCGATCGGATAACGGATTCGTTACAAAGTTTCAATGGGGCCCGCGAAGACAGTTACCGCCCCAGATTCGCGGCGAAGCGGCCGAGATGAACGTTAGACGCTTCGCTAACTGTAAAGACAGAGTTAACTCTCCTTATGAACGGCGTCTAACTTTAATTGATGCTACAGTTTAACATGAAAGCTAGCTTAACTTGGCTTAACTGTCTTGGCTAAGTTAAGAAAGTTGTATTACAGACCCACCACGATACCGCTCTGGTTGAAAATTAAGTTCTGTAAAACTATTTCAACTAACTATTTCAGCAATATTATGATAATGGTAAGTTTTCGCTTATCGAACAATTACTCCAACATCCGAATATAAATAGATATTTGGCGACATATTTTTACACAACGTAATCTAGTATGAAACTAACTGGGCACTAGGTAACGGATAAACATACTTTTCTAATCAAATCAAATCAAAAATATATTTATTCAAATAGACGCTTGCGCGTTCTTATGAAACGTAAAATTTAACATAAAAAATTAATACATATTATGTAAATAAATACATATTATAGATATATAGACACGAACGTACTGGGAAAACATTATGTTCATCACACAATATTTATGCAGTAGTGGGGATTGAACCCATCCCACTCTGGCGCAGGAGATAAGGTCATCAACTACGCCAATGTACGGCGACAAGTTCGTCAGTTCACACAATGTTAAGCCCGTCACATATCCTTCATGACAGATCCATGGGCTTCAGCTGACTACGCCCGGAAATTATTTCAGGACTTTCAATACGTAATAATGTGGGTAAGTAAGACTGAATTGTTGCCACAGAAGCCGGCACTGCAATATGTTCTGGTACGGGAGCGGGGCTGCCCACGACATGGTCCCCCCCCACCAAGTCACGAGCCGAGGCCGTTAGATGGGTTCAAAGCCCCGGTTCGGACGGGCCGACGCTCGAGCGACTGAAATCGCTCCGCTGAGAGCGCGATAACAATGCAACGCCCGCGAAAACGCGTCATTCTCGCGGACCCAGTGATCGATGAGATTTCATATCATTCTATAGGGTTGCTATATTAGGGTCCATCTTAAATATCGGTAGCGAGCACATCACTATATATTATACAATGTTACCATAGATAAATGATAAAGGTAAATGGTAAATAAGTTCTGTTCATCTTAGTTTGGATATACCCCTCACAATATAATTTACACATTGCAAATGTTAAATTACGACAGGTTCACCGAGTCTTGTTTCGAAAGTTGATATAAAAAAGTTGAAGCTATCTTACCCCTTTGAACGAACAATTCATAATCATTTCTACTAGCATCGCGATGTAAGCGTTAACATTCGGCAATTCATAAAAATTTAAATACCTATGTCATTGAATGAAGAGTAATAATTACCATTGTCAATTTGTCATAAATAAATATTTTAGGACACATTTTTACACGACTTCTCTAATCTCAAACTGCCTCAAGACTGTTTATAACACAAACTAAAATCCCCCGTAACGTTTCCAGAAGGAGTCGATTCGAAATCGGGGAATTATCTCGAATACATTTCTTCACACGTATAAATTTGCAAACGCCTGCATGTCCGCAAATAAAACGTGATCTAATCATTCAGATCATTCGAGTAATGTCACCCAGATGCATGTCAGTTTCTAGGTCACGAAGGCTCCATGGAATTGATACCGGATCTTGACTCATGAAAAGCTTGGAGGCCTAACTTTATGACCCTACTTAATTGTTAAATAACAAGACTTTTTTTTTATGTTGAAAAGTTGTCAAGTATGCCGGGTGGTTCAAATAATGTTGAACGAATACCGCCGCCCATGGCTGATGCGAAGGCAACCTTCAAAAAGTCACAAAAGGCCACGCAACAGTGCTGGCTGTTGCACGAATGGGAAAGTCCGTCTGCTTTAGTACCACGACCTCACAGAAGACCAGAAGTGTTACACTTCTGCGTTTCGTCGGGTGAGTGTGGTAACCGGGGCCCACATTATTAAAAGGTGGCAACACATCTGCAACCAGTGTTGAAATTTCCGTGGGCGGTGGTTATCAGGAACATCAGGTGAACGCCAGCTCGTTTGCCACTTTCTCACATAAAAAAAACCTCACTCATTAAATGAAACGCGAAAGTTTAATGCTTCCCGCCCGTCTTCTGTGAGGCCGTGGTACTTCCCCGGACGAGCCTGCCCATTCCTGCAACAGAAGCTATTGCGTGGCCATACCGCAGAAAGACAGGCCATTTTCTCATATTACTAATATACATAGAAGTGATAATTAGTCAGTGTCATAACAATCATCAGAAACAAAAAATAGATAGTTTCCATTCCTAGTTTCATAATAACTACCACTGCGGAATGTAAGACCGTGTCGCATAAAAGGCCTTAACTAATAGAGATAACTTAAATTGTGATCCAACGAAATAGGGAAAAAGAAAGAAGGCAATTCGCTAGAGAAAACACCCAAATGGACCCACGCGAAGCGGTCGAAAAAACACAGCACACCCGAATTAATTCGCGAGGTAACTATAGACTTTTGACGGGCGAGTTGCATTTCGCGATCGCCAATTAAACCGTATACTAGTCTGCCACTCAGAGACGGCGGACGGTCGAAAAAAGATGAAGCCTCGTTACAAAGTGGTCACCAGCGCGTGACGTGCGCGTCTCGTTGCGCATGGCGGCTGACGGTGCTGACCATCGGCCCCATTCGGGTTAATTGCCGGTAACAAGACTTTAGGTAGATAAAGCCACCTCCATTTGTCCGTTAGCGCCTTTCTATCGCCAAACTGAGAGGTAATTAAAAATAATTTTATTCAACTATAATCAGTTCACCGGTCGAATATACGACGATGCCGGAATATCGTTTGAACTACGCCCAAAAGAATACAGATCGTCGATCAGTCAGGCATTGATTAGCAAAATAACTCATATTATAAAAATTACTAAAACCCCGAATATCATCCACTCGTTCGAATTAAAATACAGCGTGTGCAAATAATCGATTAAAAATAACTAGCAGATTAAAATATACTCGTAAAATGACTTATCATGTCATCGTCTGTTACGAATTTAATGGATTTTGGAAACGCGTTTTGATTTTATTTAGAAAATTAACGGAACATTAAGGCATTGCGAAACATTAATACCTAAGTCTCTATTAAATACGTTTAACAAGACTAACTAACTTTTAAATAGTAACAAAATAATGCGAAATTGGCCCTTAAGCTATAAATACGAAGGATTGCGTGTTTTTTATATTCTTGTTTTTCATTCTTTAAGGCCCATTTACACGGTGCAAGTTTCTTGCCTGTTATATACAATTAAATTGAAGCAATAAATGAGTTGCATTGTCTAAACAGCACATAACATTCTTGACTGTTGAACAAGACCTGCTTCAAGTTTTGTTTCAAAACTTTCCTTGGTGTAAACAGCACACACAATAATTTCTTAAGCAATTCTTGTATTCAATTGCATTCTCTCTTCCTTTGCAAAAATTAGTGCAATGAGTGACGGTATTTAATCATTGCTGTTCTTTTGAGGATAGAAATATTGAGAAAAGGTCGTAAAAAAGTTTGGATAAAAATATGATTAATAATATATGGATCATAATAAATAAATCTCAATGAAATATATTTAATCGGCATAATCTAACTTGAACACTTATTATTGAGCCATTTTTAAAAAAAACAGCCATTTGTAAAACGTTCAACACTTGCATGAAAAATTTGTCAACGCAAATACGTGCAATACTTGAAGCAACACGCCAATAAATTGTACACGCACATACAAGCATGTGTTTAGACAAGTCAAAACTTGAAAGCAATAATCGCCTAAACATAATTGCATTGGTGTAAACAAAAGACCTTTGCAATTATTTCCTGTCAAGACTTGCATTCAATAATCGCATTCAATTTTTTTTACTATATCTGCGTGTAAACTGTTGCTTACAATTCTTGATGGTCTATTATTGCGTGCAACTTATTGCATTCAATTATTGCTCTTGTATGTACAAGAAAATGGCATCGTGTAAATGGGCCTTAACTTTACCGCGACAAACGAAGTCCATACGCGGGGTTGACTTGAGTAGAATATGCTTATATATCGTTAATTTCAAAATTTCATTTTGTTTTTGGCTCGACCTTAACTTACTTTTACTTTGATCAAAGCGAGAAAGTATACGTTAGTGCTTTTATAAATACCCAGTATTCTACTCTCATGCTCAATCTCCTTATAAACCTTACTGTCAAATATATTAACTGACCGTATAAAGCAAGCTATTGAACCACAATGCGCTTACGGTTCGTTAATTTGCTAAATCAAGCGTTAAATTTAGTCATTGCTCTACAGGTCAATTAAATTCGTAGCAGATCATTAAACCTCCATACAGATGGACAAGACCAAAACTTTATTTTCGATAGTAATTATTCGGAAAAAAAATATTTGTTAGATGATTATAGTACAAAATTATATCTAGATATGAATAGGTCTGGAAAAAAAAGTTCAGTAACTCTTCTCCACAGTTTTAGTATTATCGTTAAACACTTTTTTATTGCAAATATATTAACTTATATCAGTTAAATCAATGAAAAATTTTAAAATTTTAAATATATAACAATTATGGTAGAATAACTAAGACCATAAATCCGAACACTGCTAAGAGTAAACAAAATATATCATTACGATCCAGTAGTATGTTTGTCAGTTAGACTACTATCGAGCAGTCGGTACAAACAAATCCCTACTTGGAACAAATTAAGCGAGGCAGTTATCTATTAGACTAACAGGCCGTTGATTAACATGACATGGTGAGCTCTCACCTCAGCGCTGTAGCAATCGATGGATGCGGCAATATTAAATAAATTTTTATCGAGAAATATTTAGTGTTGCTATACATTAAGTAGTACCAACTAATGGTTCCTTCAGCATTGTGTTTCGAGTATATTTATATATAGCGTAATTTTTTAATTTCTTTGGACTGTTAGGAATACAAATATATTTCGTAAATAATGTTACCTGAAATATGTAGACTGCAGCGGAGAAAGTGCGAAACGTTTATCTGAAATCAAAACATATTTTACTGTTAGTTCGTAAATAACTATTAAAAATACGAGTATACTTTTTCAACAGTTTTTACAGAAAACATGTAAAACAAATATGTATCCAGAATGTAAACAGTTTTTTTTATTGGTGTAGTTAAATACATCGACAAAACTTATCCTAGGATAGGCAAATCAAACAGACAGGTGAATCACATAAGCAAGAATATCTCCTTTTGGCATATTTAATAAAATTTAACACAATTTACCTTATGATAGAAGTGTTTTCAACGACACTATCACAGCGTAACCATAAAATAAAATAGTATACTTTTGAAGGAATGCCGCATCCAATCTGAGCAGAGACGCTTTCGTGATTCCGCGGCGCGTCTATTTTAATAGTCGACGGACGGCGTCTTCTGACGACGGCGCCAGTAACGCGCGCTTGGGATAGGTCTTTGTTTGATTAAATTTACATCCAGTCTTAGGGACTATGTTTAGCTTCGAAGGCCAGTGGGATAGGTCCAGCGGAATGTTCCACGGCGGCCATTACGCGGATTAATAGCCGCTAAATTAACCGTCACTCGACGACCCGAATGGCGTAGTGGGTGCCTCTTGCGCCAGAGAGTGTGGGTTCGATCCCCACTACTGGAAAACTATTGTGTGCTGTACATAGTGTTTTCCAGCGGCTGCGTAATATATGTATAAGGTGTAACTATTTACAAAGGAAAAGTATGTTTGTATGTTTATGAGTTATCTAGTACCCATAGTACAAGCGTTACTTAGTTTGTGACTAGAGAACGTTGTGTAAAAATGTGTCCTAAAATACGCATTATTATTATTTCTACGAGGATTGGTAGTTGTACAATAAGGTATAGATAGGCATGCGCTGGCAATGTGTGGTAAGATGAACTCGGACCTTTTGTATCTTTAGGATATTTACTGTAACACGTGCGATTATCCAGTTATTATACGTAAATATGTTTACAGAAAATGATACAATTGATCAGGACGAAAGTACATAGGACGAAATATATCTTAAACACGCAACTACAATAAAATATCTATGACTTTGACACATATCAAGTCCAATGCAAAGTTAGAAAAGTTTCATTTGAAATTTTAATTTATGTTGATATTGTTTTGTCATTCATTTTTTTACAGTTTTTTAATTATTTAGATTTGTTTAAAGAAATTATGTACTTTAATTTGTTTCTTTAAAGCATATTATTTACGTGTACAGGTTGAACATTCGCTTATGGATAATGAAGTCTTATTTCTCATATTCACTGTTCAAGTGTATGTGGAATGTGTGAATTATTATCAAATTAATCAACAATAAATTATCAAAACCAAATAAAAAATAAAATATATATGTATATCGAAAAGAAAAAAAGCAGAGTATTTGGCACTTAAAATATATATGCTATAAAAAATTAGAATTTGCTAATGCCAAGCCGCCATTTCTGTTCTTCACTGTATTCCACAAAACCATAACTGTGTTGTCTGCGACCGTTCCTGGCAATGGCCGATCAGGATCGAATCGGAACAGTCTGGACTTTTTACCGATTGAACGTGAACTCAGACGGAGCCGCGGGCGGAGGCTAGTTATGAAATAAGAGCATCCACCAATGAGTCACGAATCTGTCGCTGGCGCAGCTGCATGCGGCGCGGTGCGACGGAATGGAAAAAAATAAAACGAAATAGACGGCGCGCGACCTTGACACTGGCCGGCCGTGGCGCGCGGTGACAACGCCGCACCGGCATTAATGCGGGACATTGGTGTTTTTTGTGAGAAGGCACGGGGTATACCGTTTTTACTTATTTTTCTTGTCACTCTAAAGAAGTATGACTTACGTGCGTATATAAGTACACTCACACACACACACACACACACTTTATTATTTAAGGAGATGGTTAATGAGCTGACGGTTAGCGGACATTTGCAAAACAGTAGGGTTGCAGACGATTGTAAACAAAACATTGGAGGCCGTGAGACATGGAAATTATTTGCCTTACTATTTTATCTACACAGTCAAAACTGAAGCTTTCAAAACATTCTAATTCAGCACTTCAGTCGCTAACTTGCCACTGTCTTTTTTTTATTTTATTAGCGATTTCGTATAAAGCCAAAGGTTATATTAGTTGACGGCTTTGCAAAATGTTAGGGACAAAATTTGTGTTCTGCAGTATGTTTCATTTTTTACACCAAAACGGGCCAGTTGAATGTCATGGATTCGCTTTCGTCTTCATAACACATTAGACTCGGATATAGTTATAAGAAAAATTATATTATGTTAGCTAACATGTTTTTCCTCAACATAAATTGCCGCCCTCGTGGTCACCCTACAAGTAAGCAACGCGGCGCGGCCGTGCTATGAATAAAACCCTAACGAACGCAATTTCGCCGAAGAAGTGGAATTCCTAAAATTGCCGCATCCAATTTGCGCAGGCCGACTCCTTGATTTATAACATTGTTGCACATATTGTTTTCTTGATTTTACGCGAATATTATACATATTAAATGAAACTACTTTACGCTCTGGTATTACCAGAATTAAAGAACACATAGCTGACGTGAAGCACCGACGGTTGAAGAAGTCTGCAGTTTGTGATCATATTTTAGACCGCCCCAACCACTACATTAGATTTGATCAACCGAAAATCCTCGCAAAAGAACACCGATTCCTTCCAAGGATGATCCGCGAGGCTATTGAAATAAAGAAACATCCTAATTTCAATAGAGAAGATGGTTGGAGTTTATCATCTGCTTGGGATCCCATAATTTATAAAATTAAATCCAAGCACACCAACACTGCCAGACCTCAAGATACCATAAGCTCCTTCTGCGTGGATCGGAATAAAAATAAAAAAAATAATTGACGGTAGCCGGGGTTAACTATGACATCAAGACGTCTAACAACTTAGTCTGTCCCGTGACCATGAACGCTGGAAAGGGTTCGAAACGTCGGGAATTTAAATTAAAATAAAAAACGCGATAAAATCCGTGAAGTAGTTTCATTTAACATTGTTGCACAGTTTAAATGCTGGAAAATGTAGGTATTTCTTCTTTAAACAGGCTCGAGGTAGTCAGTTTTGAATACATTTTTATTTAATTGGTGTATTGTGGTATTTTTAAAGTGGTAGGGCCGCGTAAAAGCTGCCGTTGCACGAAATGGCAGGCTTGTTGGGGAAATTACCACGGCCTCACAGAAGACCAAAGTGATGTGAAAGTGTTATGCTCTTCAGTGGCGTATGGTGAGTGTGAATGAAATAGAAAGTGTATAGTGAGAGAGATTTGAATTTGGTTTTGTTTTTTGTCAATAATAATAACTTGTATTTCTAAACCATGAGGACTATTACGCCGCAGAAAAACAACCAGAACCAATGTTTCGAGTTTACGGATATGTCTACACAATTAGTTGCAGCAGCACGTACATTAACAAGCTATTGTACGCGACGTGTCGTTTCCGACCCTCGATGACACTTGTACATAAAGTCTCACATTTGTTGTGCACGGTGCACACTGGTCTAATAGAACGGTTAGTGGACAGCATTTGCTGTGTCGGTTCCTTAATTTTGATGAAAACAGCTCATTATAGTGAGCTGCCCCACAGAAAACCATGTACGAAGAGAAAGCATTTAAAATGGACTTCGTCAGGGATACGTCAGGGAAAGAAATAGAAAAAGTACTGTTAGGAAGAAAATTTGAACTTTCTATTGTTTTAAGGGTTCCGTACCCAAAGGGTGAAAGTGGACCCTATCATTAAGATTCCGTTGTCTGTCTATCAGTCTATCACCAGACTGTATTTCATGAACCGTGGTAGTTAGACAGTTTAAGTTTTCACAGATGATGTATTTCTATTGACGCTACAATAACAAATAACGGAATAAAAAATATTTAAGTGGGGCTCCCATACAACAGACAAGATTTTTTGTATTTTTTATAGACAATGTACGGAACCTTTCGTGCGTGAGTCCGACTCGCCCTTAGCCGGTTTTTAAAAACGTACTTGTCGCGTTTCATCGGTTGTGAAAACTGCCCACGCAATACTTGTAAGCGCATCTACAACCCCACAGGCGTTGTGTACGTTCGTGGTCCTCGGTTATCAGTTAACGTCACGTGACACCTTCCCGCATTTCACTACCGACTGGCCACCCTACCCTGAACGCGCCGCGCATCCCAAACGCGCGACGCCCGCCGCGTTACAAACCATTATTTCACTTTCAAACGATAAACGAACGGCAATAGCAGTTTTATAAATAGCTCAGTCGATAGTTAATCGTTGGCCCTCCGACGATTCGGCCCGAAACGGTGTAGACAGGAACCAAACCAAACAAGATGGAAATGCCGTCGGCTTCCAGCTGTAAATTAGCGAAGAACTGATGAAGCTTTTAAAGTCCATCTCACGTCCAATGAAGACAGTTTAGGATAGTGATAGAGAAGAGCTAAATACAGCATTGCATCCATTTGTATTTACCAAGTCAGGTGAAGATTAAATGGGAGATAAATTTCTGCATTTCTGTTAAACGAACGCAGTTCTAATTTAGTATTTTCGTATTAGTTTTAATTTAGATGAAAATGTGAATTTGCAACTTTAAATGCTGACCTATCAGTTGATCTGCAGTGAAGGAAACTCTCGAGAGTAATCCCGCATATTTACGAAACAATAGAATAGAAAAAAACGAAAGATAATTATGCAAAGATTATACCTTAATGCTCTCTGTATAGCCTCCCAGCGTTGGGACATATAGGCTGTTAATTTATTAGGACCACAACGGATGCTTTAGTTTACCAAGGGCGGCGATAATCACTCATCAGGTGAAGGTATTTTGGTCTTCTCGTTTCGTCTCAAGGAGTCTAGCCTGTTGCGTTTAGGGCTATAATGAATTCCCTATCTAAATAGTCTACATTGTAGTACGTATTCTGTTTGTTTGTTGTCCATCAGCGGCACTAAAGCATCACGCAAATAGCGCGCCGTGCAGCTAAGCACACTCAGCGGCGAGGCATCCCAGAGGGCGCCCGAGTGCAGTCTAAAATTACCCGCGACTGCCGACCCTTATGCAGTTCGGGACGATAATGTGCACCTTGAGTAAACATTAACAGTTAAGCACTAAGAAAGCATAATCAGAGAGCAGTTCTCCTTTCGATAAGTCTTAATTTGTACATCGTTTGCAGGTTTTGAAAGCCTTCATGGGATATAAATTCAAATATCTTTATCCAACATTGCATCACACTACAATTGAAGAATGTCGTTCCTACCAAAAGATGAATTATTGAAATCCGACGTGGTAAAAAATTATCGCAGAAAATACACAAAAATAACAACGAATTGATAACAACAATTTTGACCGGTAAAATTATCTAAATAACTTATAAGGCGACTCACAGATAACTTATGCAATACATATTCCTGTGGAAAGTGAACCCATTATCGTTGGCAAAGAGCTCTTATCGATGCCTACCAAGCAATCCAATTAGTAAGCATACTAATAAATATAATTTATTCATCTTAGGCTAATATGAAAGAAAAATTTATTTCGACCTTATCTAAGACAAGCGTCCTTTGTACCGAAACATCTGAGTCATGTCTCTGAAAGTACATAAAAGCTGTTCAAACATTACAAGCAAATATGCGATTGTGATCACTAACCCGTGCACGAAAGGGTCAATTTTGTATGCTGCTATCAAAGTTTAAGGCTCACAATGATATTGTAGCATCATCACTTTCTTTTGGAAATTATTTTATAGTACGCGGCTCGTTTATTGGGTCGAGCGTTAGTCATCGGTGGTCATTGAAATTTCACAACGCGTATTAATAAAAACAAATCTCAATCTTTATTCAGAAGCATTGGTTTTTTTTCTTCGACTGGCCAGCGCTTGACTGCCATCCCACCAATCCATGTCGGTGAGTGGCGATGCAGCCATTGATAGTAAACGCGCCAGCTCAGTATTATTTGGTCTCGCCGTTGGATGAAATTTAAGATGAAGTCTCTACTACACACGATATTGCGATAGATTTTACCTGTCAAGTTTAGGACAAGCTCAGTGGAATATCGACAGTTCTATTAGACCTCGGAATTGTTAAAAGTTGCGAGCGCTGGCGTTTATAGTTGTGTAGTCACCACAGGTACTTTATTTAAGTCCGAACTTGGCAACCAAAGGCGCGTATCGCGGCAGTTAAACTTCAATTATCAAGAGCGTGCGTTCGGACCTCAGCCTTGTGCGACATAATCGATTTTCTTTTGGTGATTCATTGCATTTGTATACACCTTAATTGCGTCCGGTTTCCATCGTAGCCGCTTACAAAAGCAAAGTAAAAGTTAACTAACAACACATACATATTCCAAGGCTGGGCAAAGGCAATCTGTACAGAGGATTAAAGCATAGTCCTCGACGCGACCACACTGCCACCAGACTTCACGTCTTCTAAATATTTTTTATTATTTCGAAATTATGCAGCTCAATTTTCACGATGTTTTCCTTCACCGTTGAAAATCACTTGGATAAGTCATTACTTAAAATTAACAACGTGGGATCTTGGGATCTGAACTCAGATTGCTTGAGTACATTGAGTTAAATACGAGCGCCCGGACACTTTGTTATCACGGCTCACAAAGCATGTTTTTAAATCTAAGACGTAAAGCTGATTTTGACTCATTTTAGACTCTTAAAAAGGGTTGGCAATAACGTATCGATATATGTTGTTTGTCATATTATCCCGATAGATAGAGCTGGTGTTGAATTCTTGAAGACAGAGCCTATATGAAGTCCATAATAGAGATAAATGTACCGAAGGGAAGCTACAACAATGAGCGGACGTGAGCACACGGGCAATGTATGCATATTTGAATATCGTAAAACGTTTATTCGGAGTCACTTTGCTATATAGGCGGTACAAGAATGTTGTTTTATAGGAGTGTAAAGACCGTCTAATTCCACTGCTGCCCTTCTGGTTTTTTTTATCACTTTACGGCATCATGACGCTAGTTTGCTAGTTTGCTAGTATGCTTGTTTTTTAGGCATCAGAACTTAATCTAATATATAAAATTCTCGTGTCACGGTGTTTGTAATTGAACTCCTACCAAACGGCTCGACAGATTTTCGTGAAATTTTGTGTGCATATCGGCCAGGATACCGATATGAGACCGGATATCTGTTTAACCGTATGGAGAACCGGACATCTATTTTTCATCCCCCTAAATGTTAAAGGTGGTCCACCCCTAATTTTTTATATTGTTTATATAAAAATTTTTGTTCTTATTTTTTTTATGAAACAGCATACAACAATGCATACAACTCTAAATTTTTACCCCTCTACGCAGACGCAGTCGCGGGCAGCAGCTAGTATTCCTATAAGAATAAACCTATCACTCATTCCATTATACAAGTATACAAACGTGTAAAGAGGTTTTTATATACGGTCGTATTTCAGTTAAAATACGCCGGTATTTAACCGCCAAGACTTGACCTAATGTGGCATAACTCCCACAAAGCGAACCCCCTTATAAGACTGTCCACACCGTAGTTATAGTACAAAACATTTTGCGCATTTCCGATTACACAGGTGGTGCGTCATCGAAGCCGGTTTCATCGCCGCATCATCGTAATATAGACGGAAAATGGACAGGAAAAGACGCCTGGCGTCCCTCTAATACAACACCGACAAGACCGCTTAGAGACTGTCGCATAATTTCATTAAAAAACACAGTCGAATTGAAAGTCGACTCCTTTTGTGAAGTCGGTTAAAGCCCTTGATTTGCAGTTATCTTTTTCTCCCTAACAACGCACACAACTGGGCGCTGGCATCGTACTTCTCGCCTCGGTGGCTGCAATCATTTGTGTGCGTTGCGTCCACCGTGTATAAACTATGACGATTTGTACGTGAAACGTGTGGCCAAGCTCTTAAGCGCCATACCTCCGTAACTGAGGAGCGGCTTAAGCGAGCTGATCGTAACGCACGAGCGGTTTTTAACCGCTGCGACGTCTTGGCTCAATGTTCCATCTCTCCCATAGAGCGATCCAACTAAGCGACGAATCTTAGAGTTCCTAACAATCAGCCAACGCGGTCGTAACGCACGAGCGATTTTTAACCGCTGCGAGGTCTTGACCTATGTCACACAGAGCGAGTATTATAATTATGGTACATATTTAATCTAATTAATAATTTATTAGTACAGTTATAGGTATAGCTCGTAGAACTGATAACCGCTGGGGAAGAAAGGTTCTCGAGTGGCAGCCTCGTACTGGCCATCGCAGTGTGGGACGACCCCCCACTAGATGGAGTGACGACCTGTGCAAGTGTGCGGGAAGTCGATGGATGCAGGTGGCTCAGGATCGTACTTCGTGGCAGTCTATGGGGGAGGCAAGTCTCCCACAAGGTGGACGGATGACCTAGCCAAGATCGCAGGGACGCGTTGGATGCAGGCCGCTAACAACCGCTCGAAATGGAAGGCAATGGGGAAGGCCTATGTTCAGCAGTGGACTCAAACAGGCTGAAATGATGATCATGATGATGATAGTATAGTTTGTTGTGATTTATTTAAAAGTTTTTGGTTTGATACCTATTGCGTGATAGTATAGTTTGTTGTGATTTATTTAAAAGTTTTTGGTTTGATACCTATTGCGTCATGATATTTCCTACACCCTAGAATGGAGGGTGGTTGGTATTTGTTTTTGTGGGATACAAATTCAACTCTCACAACGTACGCGGTTAGAAGGTACCGCGTACGTTTTTTGGTTATTGGAAGTTAAGACTGTTGCTCTGCTGGAAAAGCTAAGTACTATTGTTATCCAATTATTGAGTCATTGTTGAGTTATAGTTGCATAAATCGGTAAAAGCTATGTTTTATAACTTGTCACTAACACGAGCCCGCTAAGGGACGCATCTCGGGCTCCTAACCGGCCAACGTGGTCGTAACACACGAACGGTTCCCAACCGACGCGACCGCCCGCCGCCACGGCCTATTACACCGCGCCGTCAACACTCGAGCTTGTCTTGTTGATTCACGTTGTACAAAGCTCTTTGCTTTAGAACATTCCAGAAGGAACATTCCCGGTCGTATAATATTGGAACGTAAAACGGTCTGTTCCGTGACTTTTTATATATAAACGAATCAGTCGCGAATTCAATCTGAAATAGAAAATAAAACGCATTGAAATCCGTAAATGTAACTTGAATTATCTATATTATTAAAATAAAGATATGTTAAACAAAAAATTCGCTATACTCAATCGGGATTACGAGTCAGGCGACACTGTTGGTGTACTATTTGCATGCGACTCAAGCCCTCTCGATAGGCGGACAAGCCTATCGCAGATACGCTATCGCCGTGGAGATCTAACCGGTGCGATAAGTCAATCAAACAGCTGACCGGTGATAACCCTGTCGCTTGGAGCATTCGCTAATTTGCGTAGCCTATTACATCCAGTACGATGCCCTAATAAACGTCCGATAAATAATTACTAGTGCGAATCACGTTGGAATGAAGTTTAAGGATTTTTCCCTGAAAATTTGTAGCCGGATTATAATGATTTATTAAATTTTCGACTATATATCTTTTGCCATACAATTTTTTAATAATTTATCAATATCTCAACCGATTTCAAAATAAATCTAAAGTTAAATAAGTCGAACAAAAGTTCGAAGAGATAGCGAGCGCGAAGTTTTCTAGTTTTCCTCTAGACAACGTGATAAAAAGCAGAATAAATAATACGATCTCGATCGATCTTCTAAGCGGCAACAAATGGAGCAATTAAAACTAAATCCAAATAATGGGAACAAAAGTTCGAACAGACAAGTAGCAGGCGCAAAATTTTCTAGAATTTTCCCCTAGAGAGCGTGATAAAAAAGCGGATAAAATAATCCCCTCACCTGAGCGGCAATAACAGAGCAATTAAAAAATAAAAAAGAAGCGCACCAACAAAATTAATACCACACGTGAGGCCGTTAACTGTCATGGCCGCGTTCCGGTGCACGGGCGTGGCAATTAAGCAAGAGTTTTATTACTAAGTTACAGATTATACGGGGAAGATGGTTTTCTATGAACACGATCACTTGTGCGGAAACCCCGAGTTGGCGCGCAAGGCATAATTGGAAAGTAACCGTGTTGATGACCTTTGATTTAAAAAAAATATTTAAAACTAAAGCAGTAAATCGTAATTTACTCTTTGTTTTAATAATATTGCACTATTGTCTCAATAATTGTTCCGGTTTTGATATTTTAAACAATAAAACAATTTTAAATAATAATAAATGGAATTGAAAAGTCAATTTGTATCTTAAAAATATTATACAGTCAATGCTATAATCCCAAATGCCATAAAACAAAAGAAAAAGCAAAGTAAAAAATGGCGGTAAAAAGCAAAAACGTGACTTTTTAAAAAAAATGATAATTATAATCTTAGTTGAGCAAAAAAGCCTTAATGTAGTTCTTTGAATTAGAATAACAGAAGATGGAAGGAGTTTAGGTGCTGTCTGTCCCTGTCTGAGATATGAAATGCAAATTTATTTTAAGTTTTATTTAATCTTGTTTAATAAAACTTTAAATGAATTATTTTGCATAAATATTTGATTATTGCTCCGTACTATATTTGCGTTATGGCAACTTATTCACGATGTACGCGGAAAATTAAATTTTACGCTTAAGGAATATAATTTGGCAATTTATAATTTAATTTAGTCTGTGTCATGTGTGAGAATCATAATATTAATATTTTTTTAATATTACTTTATCAGTTATTTATTATGTTTATTTGTTTTTAGCATCACCGCAAGATGTGTTAATTTACATATTTAATGTATTAATGTCATTGTACTAAACGATATATGAAAACACAAAATGGCTTTATCCCACCTGGTTCGTGAACTAGCCACGGTTACTAGCAAGGGTTAAGCATAATTAATATGCAAGATAGAAAAAAACGCTCTTCCCGACAACTGTAACAAGCAATCATGTTCTATCCACATCCTCCGCGCAGGGTAGGATTTTGTACTATAGTTATAGAATTTGTACTATAGTACGGAAAAATATTATAATTTCGTTAATTTACATAAAATAATATAAATATGCCAATCAAACATTAGAAGAAGGTTGATTGGGTTATAATAACGTACTGTTTTTAAAATACAAAGTCGATTGGATTACCACGTGTCAATGTCGTTGTCATTATTACCCCGGATTATTAATGATCTTTATTAATGAACTATTTACGGAAATTTCCCGTTAAATATCTTTTTTCTTTCGATACTTCACTTGTTGAAGAGTAAAGGCCCATTTACACGGTGCAAGTTTCTTGCCTGTTATATACAATTAAATTGAAGCAATAAATGAGTTGCATTGTCTAAACAGCACATAACATTCTTGACTGTTGAACAAGACTTGCTTCAAGTTTTGTTTCAAAACTTTCCTTGGTGTAAACAGCACACACAATAATTTCTTAAGCAATTCTTGTATTCAATTGCATTCTCTCTTCCTTTGCAAAAATTAGTGCAATGAGTGACGGTATTTAATCATTGCTGTTCTTTTGAGGATAGAAATATTGAGAAAAGGTCGTAAAAAAAGTTTGGATAAAAATATGAATAATAATATATGGATCATAATAAATAAATCTCAATGAAATATATTTAATCGGCATAATCTAACTTGAACACTTATTATTGAGCCATTTTAAAAAAAAACAGCCATTTGTAAAACGTTCAACACTTGCATGAAAAATTTGTCAACGCAAATACGTGCAATACTTGAAGCAACACGCCAATAAATTGTACACGCACATACAAGCATGTGTTTAGACAAGTCAAAACTTGAAAGCAATAATCGCCTAAACATAATTGCATTGGTGTAAACAAAAGACCTTTGCAATTATTTCCTGTCAAGACTTGCATTCAATAATCGCATTCAATTTTTTTTACTATATCTGCGTGTAAACTGTTGCTTACAATTCTTGATGGTCAATTATTGCGTGCAACTTATTGCATTCAATTATTGCTCTTGTATGTACAAGAAAATGGCATCGTGTAAATGGGCCTTAACTTTGCATATGTGCAATATGAGGCAGTACCATCTTTATTAATGAACTATTTACGGAAATTTCCCGTTAAATATCTTTTTTCTTTCGATACTTCACTTGTTGAAGAGTAACTTTGCATATGTGCAATATGAGGCAGTACCATCCTTTTCCATCGCACCTAAATCCAAACCTGCCTTTACGTAAAGGCGGCTTTACATCGGTCAAGGAGAGTGGCGACTGGCAAGTGGCTAGTGGCGGACAAGTGGCTGTTTACACTACAGCAAGTACAGTGGCATTTCTCTGTCGAAATGGACGAGCAACATTAAAACATGTAGAAAAAGTACGAAAAGATTGTCGCCGCTGTGGGAATCGAACCCACGTCTTCGGCATTCGCGGCCTGACGTTCTAGCCACTGAGCTAAACGGCTGATAGCCACAGCGACGAAAATCTTAACGCCTTCTTTCTACATTGTTATTTAGCATTTGAAGCAATGCTTGGCGCATCTATAATTATATCCTTTCCAGCATACAAACAATTTCGAATATCATTTTACAACGATAATTCGAACGAGAGATGTCGCCATTGCTTTTTATAAATTTTAAAGTTCTTTATAGTGCTAATCTCTGCACTTAAGATTTGAACATTAAAACATGTAGAAAAAGTACGAAAAGTCGCTGTGGCTATCAGCCGTTTAGCTCAGTGGCTAGAGCGTCAGGCCGCGAATGCCGAAGACGTGGGTTCGATTCCCACAGCGGCGACAATCTTTTCGTACTTTTTCTACATGTTTTAATGTTCAAATCTTAAGTGCAGAGATTAGCACTATAAAGAACTTTAAAATATGGACGAGCAACGTTAAAAAATACTTGGAATTTTGTTTCCTGTTTCCGGTCACTGTACGAATTTTTCAATTTACTCTAAGGGTCAAGTGCCCATCGGGGGTTCAGCGCGCGAGAAGTGTACTTGCACCAAAAAATAGAAAGTTTCTATCTGGGTCGGTCTGGTGTAGTTGCGAGGCAGCTTGCAAGCAAAGTTGACTCGTTAATCTCCGATGTATACACTGTACTTACTGTACTCGTCTACGTCATTAAACACTTGACCAGGGTAAGTCGGGCCTAATGGCTAAGCAGTCAGAGGACTCAGTGGCGCTGTTACTAAGTTCTGGCTTCGGCGCCAGAGGTAGTGTTATTGCCACACGTGTAACCCACGTGTAACGTCCCAAACTAATTGTGTAACCCACAAATTGTTTCAGATCTGGTTGTTTGTCCACGTGAAATTTGTGTTTGTAAAACGTCCTTACAACACAGGATAACGTTAACCTAAAGTAAGGGCAATGTTTAAAAAAATGAGAACATAAACGTATCGGATTTGTTTAATAAATGTGTTTGTAATGAACGTTTATGTATCAAGCTTTTATATGAAGCGCACCGGTCCAATGCTGAATGTTTCTTTTCGACATCGCATTAGAAACCTCTTAAATTATAAATTTTTCTATACTATATTACATGAATTATAGATATGTACTTTCCTCTTGAACCAATCTATCTAATAAAGAAAACCGCTCAAGATCCGTTGCGTAGTTTTAAAGATCTAAGCATACAGAGGGACGACTTTGTTTTATACTTTATTTTATTATATGTAATGATACCTATATAGGTTCTGCGCCGCACACCGCATCCCCATCTCGCTGCCTCTGGCAACTGGGTATCGATTGCTGGGGTAACCCTCCGTCTCGCCGTTATACAAATGAATGAATATACTTAAATGACGAGCATCTACCAAATCTTATGGGAAATATCCACCTTTAGACATAAGAACTATGAAGAGCTTCAGTCGGAGCCAGTGAACGCAAACATATTTAGGTTTACAAAACTTTAAAAAAATTTTTGAAAAAATTACGCGAATGTCTATTTTTTTAATGTGAGAAGGTGGCAAGGGAGCTCGATGTTCAACTTATGTTGAATGATAATTGCCCATGGAAACTAGCAATACCCGTATAAATGCGTTGCCACCTTTTAATAAAGTAATCTCGAAAATAAAAAAACTAAATTTCGTGTCTAGCAACACCTTTGCAGGAAAAATGTCCCCTAGTGAAAACGCGGACTTAAAGTTGGGTAGAGCGTCAATATCCGCAACACCAGGCTATTTCGAAAATTAGCATCAGACCCGAATTCCCACTTTATTAGCACTGACGACAAGTAGGAAGCTTGTTTAAGCTGTCAGCGCTACCACCAGCCCTTTGATCAGATCCGAATCTCCAGGTCAAGCTAAAATAAACACTCGTTGCTGACAGGCCAGTAAACCCGTCTGAACTCTTTCTAATGTCTTATTTTATGGTAACTCCTCTGTAAGGTTCTATTGGCTCTTCCAACATCACCACTGCCAATAGAAACAGATTCGAGTGATCGAAAAAAATCAACGTTTAACAGACAAACACAACAAACCATACGTATATCATAAGTAAATTCTAGACACAAAGGGGATAGTATTACAAAAACAATTTTAAGACCGGCCACCCTTCCATATGTTAAACACATCGAAAAGAATCTTAACAGCTGACATACCTCAGTACGGCTTGCCACTCTGGCGTTGTCCCCACAGAAGCAATCAGAAAGTAACGCCAAGAAACGTGAAATTTCGTATAGATCGAAAATGAAAAAAAAATATCAATCTAAAGGCATCTACAAATAAGTGAGAAACTGAGCTTATACGAGAAAGACACGCGACTAAAAGAAAGACACCACGAGACGATCGCGGGGGATTTAAAAGCAAAAGTGCAATTTGGACGCAGCACGCGCTCCGTGTTTGGCAAGCCGCCAGCTACGCCCTTGAAATCGATCGAAGGGCCAGAGACGGGCCGAGACTGCGTCTGCGGGTTCAACGATCAAGTTCACTAAACGCGTGCACGCGATGCTTATCCAACTTACTTTTACCTTTGAACGCAGGACAAAAAGTTATAGTCCACTAAATAGCGATTTTCACCAGGCTTTATGAAGAAAGTGTAACTCTGAAGCGATGATGGATTAAAATCTTTGCTAATATGAATACGAAGAAACGTTCTGTTAAAAAAAATAATAAAAAAACACGCCGTGCGGACAACGAACAAAGTGCATATTTATGCAGTCACGACACCACATTTATCAAGCATTGTATACATTCATGTCCGAATTTTAGTCTTAGCGTATTTTTAATAAACGAACATAATTGACCAACACACTAAAAGTAAACTAATCCCTTGATTACCTCAAGTTGGTTAATATTACTATCGTCAATGGGAAAGGATGCAAAAACCAACAAAGAATTATAAAAATTATTCGACTCCTCATTTGGGTATAGTTGTAACAGACCGAAGGAATACGGTGCGACGAAGTTAAAAATAATGAAAATCTTACACAATGATGTGGTGATTGCAAGAGAAAAATAAATCAAAAATCTAGTATCGTAAACTGGAGCCATGTAGACGCATACGACACATATGACTAGTGACTGAATCACTTTTGAGAGTCATTTACAAGGCGGTTTCAAATAAATTAACAATCTCGCAAATAGGTACGCTCCGCCATTTCCTTTCGACATCCAGGAGTCGGGAATGTTGACATTTAGACGGGAGAAGCGAGGCTAATCTAAGAATTTAGTCCACGCTCCCTCATAATCTATGTCAAATAGGCATTCCCAAAGAATATAACTTCAGGAGTTACTTGGTATGAGAACTATTAACATCATTTTGCGAATTGTTTTATAACGTTACTTAGTTTAAACGAGTTCTACATATCTGATACTATAGAGTAGCTTTAAAAAATTATTCAAAAGCGGTGGTGGAAGTAATGTTTCATTACGGTCTTAGTTTGTTACGAAATCGTATACAAATAAAACCAAACAGGAAAATATTTGTCCAGATCCCTGTTAGCGCGCTAAAACTGTCGGGCGAAATAAACAGACTGACTTTATTTGGGACTTTCAAAACGGAAAGGAACGAGCAAACAAAGGAAACGCTGTTCCGTACTTGTGACAAACAGCACTGCACCGTTTAGATTCCGAACTGTCCAAACATTAACTTTCATTGAATGAAGAAATCGTATTTAAATTAATATTTGGACGTCATCCGTAGATACGATATGAAGAACCTGTTTGATTATACAACGAAAACACTGAAAATAAAATAAGGAAACTATAACGTTATTACACAACAGATTTTAATAAAATAGCTTTACTGAAAACAAAAAACAAAATATGCATCGAAGCAATTTTGTGGCCTCGATATTTATATAAATCATGTCACGCATGTTAAAAGTAGTCTATTTCATTTGTATCGAACTTCGTTGTCCATAATGAACGTGATAAATTCTGATTACTCCACACATTTATTTGAACAATCCCAAGTACCGTAACTCTCGGAAATCATATTGTGACATGTACTATAACAATGTTTTTGTCTACCCTTTTTTAGATTAATGCAGGATCAGCAACGAGCGTTTGTTTTGTTTTAACAAAACAGGCGTCCGTGGTTTTAACTGCATCAACGAAATGGCGTAGACGGCGACGCGGGGTGCGGGCTAGCTAGTGCGAGGGTGTTGTATAAACAGCTTTGTAGGTATAGAGCCGGGAGTCGGGACAATCGATTCCAGCGCTCCCCTACCGGCGCGTCGGCCTTCCACCCGACAACCACGCCGTTGTCGCGAAAAGACAAACGTAAAAACTCACCTCTACAGCTCAGCACCACAACCGAGAAACGAAGTCGCGAATCGCAAAACACTGGCGCACTTAAGTCTTAACCGCGTAGAGTTCCCGAGACGGCCCTTGAGTAACTTGCACTAGTTCAATGAAATCTTATCTCAAACGAAGGGTGAAAACACCGGCTGTGTAGAGCCTATGTTATTACCGCAGACGACGCTACCCCCACGACTGTTCGCGGCGGACTAACTGGAATGTAGATGGCGCCGACGGTGCGTCCGAGATGAAGCGAGTGAATGCAGCGGCGAATGCCCCGTTAGGATGTCGACCAATAGTACGCCGCCGCATCCAGAACTGACCAATGACAGCTCGAACTCACGCGGTGATAGTCTTCTCGTGAAAGTTCAAACTTCAAGTTCAAAACGAGTTCATCTTCATACATTTGTGATTTATGTTATGTGATAAAATTTTAATTCAAGCACCGCGCAACTTAATTAAGCAATTAACAGTTACACTGTAGGTCAATACTCTGTCAGTCGCGCTTTGCAATTTTATCCAACAGCCGCCTTGCATAGAACTTTCAAATTAATTTCAAATTCAGTTAAATTTACAATGTAAATGTTTATTTTAATAAGTAATGGATGGTAATTATTAAAAATTTTAAACATTTAATTATAATAGAATCTTTATTTAAATGCAAAATACAATTTAAATTAATCAGAAAATAATGTAAAAAGAGAAACTTGAATAATTAATGTATAATATCAAAAGGTAGAACTAGGTAAAGTAGTAGTTGCAGTTTAGCTTAGTGGTTAAAGCATCTGGGTGCGATACCGGAAGACACGGGTTCGATTATTTATATTAGATATTATTATTTTCCTACAAATTTTAATAAAACGTAATTTGTTACGTTATAATCGTTAAAAGTCAATTTACAAAGAAAGGGATAAATTGTTGGGATTTTAACTGGTACTGGTTTTGGCCTCTAATCATTTTTCTTTATTTTTTTTTTCATATCGTCTGCTTAAATCGTTGAGTTTTACTTCTTATAAATAAGTCTGTGAGAATCGGAATTGATTCTCTTTGGTCGTTTATTATGATTTAATTCGTAACCTGTATTTATTCTCTATTAGACCGGACCTTTGATAGTGCAAGCTTGTGAGTGTATGAAAGATAACATAAATATATAATGTATTGCATAAAGAGAAATTGTATGTATTCTTATAGGCCAACACCAATTTCTCGCTGTGCATATGGAATTCAGGGTAATCTAATAACCGGACAATATTACAACATTTTCAATAGTCATTACGAGGGATCTGCTTTGAACTGGATTCGTTCCAGCTAAATTAATATGCATCGCCTAGAATAGTAACCGAACGGATGATACCACAAACAAAAACCTGTTCTAACGTCTCTGGTTTTGTTTTTGTGAACGCGTTATTGGATTAAGACAAGGTATAATATCACTAGTGACGTTTAGTTATATTTATTTTTTATTACGACTCAGACCAGAAGGTGCATATTATGTTTCTATTGCTTGCCAGTGTTTAATAAATCGTATTAGAACTGGGGCGTTGACCGAGTTTTAATATATTTTTGAGCGCAGTGAGCGATTTAGTATCTGTTATTGTTATGCTTCAGACCTATAAAAAAATAAATATTTACGGACACCTTTTACACAACGTTCCCTGGTCCCATACTAAGCAACACTTGTACTATGGGTACTAGAAAACAGATAAACATACTTAAACAGACTTTTTCTTTTATAAATAAATACATATTATAGATATATCAACACACAGACACTAGAAAAGCATTATGTTCATCACACAATATTTTTCCAGTAGTGGGATTCGAACCCACAAGAATCTGTTGACACTTCCTCCTATATAGGTTCTATAAATAACGTCCAGCTTGGGACAGCCGTCAATTCTGTATATAACATTTAATTATGATTTCTCGGTTGGCGTTGTTGCGAAGCTATAGACTTTGGTGCCTCGGGCCGACTCTTATTGCAGCATTTTGGGACCCAGATATGGGTGTTTGGATAGGAGCCGTGATAGCTCAGTGTCCGGGCGCTCGCCTTTAATTCAATATACTCGAGCAACCTGAGTTCGATCCCCGGTGCCGGCACCAATGAAGTTTTTAACTTTAAGTCCTGACTTATCACGTGTTATAACAAAAAAAATCGAAAATATGTGAAGTCCGCCAATCCGCAGTGGGGCCGCGTGGTGAACTATGCCCTGATACCCTCTGTATGCCCCCCTCTGCTGGCCTTTGCCCATCAGTGGGACATGTATAAGCTGTTACTTTTATGGGTGTTTGTACATGTGAAATTTATATATGTGAAACGCTTTTAAACACGGCGTAACATTATCCTACATAAAAGAAGAACCATTTCTTAACAATATTTCTCAAAAGTGTTTTTGTTGTCGATAAAAATTGACTGTGATAGGACCACGCATCAGTGTTGCCTGTTGCGCTAATGGACAAATATTTACCTATTTTGGATTTTTTATGTGAGAAAGTGGCTAACAAGCTGGCGGTTCACTTGTAGTTAAGTGATATCCACCGCACATGAACATTTGAAACAAGCGTAGAGTTGCTGACGCGCTACCACCTTTTAATAAAGGGGGCCCCGGCTACCTCACTCACCAGACGAAACCCAGGAGTGTTTAACACTTCTCGCCGGTCTTCTGTGAGGTCGCGGTACTTCCCCGGACGGACCCGCCCATTCGTGCAACAGTGAAGACTTTTGCGTGGCCCCACCTACCAAAATAAAAATATTATATTAATTTATAATATAAAATATTATATTACTATTATTATTTACACATAATTTTATAACGAGAATTTCGAACGTGTCAACAAGGGTTCTACTTAAATTAAATTGTCTATGTCCCCTTTTTTCATGAACAAAACATTAGGTTAACGCATCGCTTGTTTTTACTCAAAAACTGGCCAGAGCTCGACAACCAACGACTGTTGGTAAATTGTCATATGATGCTGAACTAGTAGGTAGTGAATAGGTGAGTATAAAGCCATGAAGACATACTAGATTTGGACGAGAAATATTTCAACGCATGTCACCAACTTTATCTGCAATGCAGTACATATTAAATTGTGTCTGAGATAGTTACGCTTTTCAATTTAAAAATATAAAAATAAAAATAGAAGTCGGTAATAATTTTAAAATATGATGTTCAATAAGTTTCCCTTGAGATCAATTTACATAATTAAAGGTAATTTTTTAACATTATGTCACTTGTTTTTACTCAGAATTTTATAATAAAATAACAGTAGCAAATTAATCTATATTCAAAATTCATTTATCTGTATCACCTACAAAATACAATTCTAACATGACAAAATGGCGGACTCGTATTACTAAACTGGCATTTCAATAACAACCGAGCACAACATTGAATTTTAATAATGACTGTAATAAATGAAAAGTACATTTACTTTTAATTATTAGAGGACTTAATATTCAAAATTCAGGAAACATTATCTGTATCCATATAAACAATGAACATGACAAAATGGCGGATGTCGTAAAGATGGCCGACAGCAACTTTGCGACTGTCAAAATGAAAATACAATAACTCTTCATTTACTTTAATTATTGAAATAAAATCAACGTACTAGAAGTTAATAACTTTATTTTTGCGTTGAGAGATCTATTTTAAATGTGACACTTTTTATTGGCCTTAAGTTTTCTGTTTTTTGAGCTCTAAATACAAGTCATTTGAAATATTTTAAATTTAAATTTACATTAAAGTTCTAAATGCACGAACAGTACTAGTCCATAAAGAAAACGTTAATTAATGCCACTATGCCAGCCCGAAAGTCAGGTCTTAAAACTTTTTAAACCTAATACTGTTACATGCCATAAGTTATATAATGTATATTAAATATGTGAATTTATTGCTATCAATTGATGTGTTAATAACTCACAAAATATTACTTTTTGTTTGCAGCATAGTCTTGAATTTTATTTAAAAATTAAAAGGGGCTTTTAATGTACCCACCCCTAACTCACCTTCTTTGGAGTCGAATTTCCAAATCCTGTCTTAGTGGCTTTCTATGGCGTGACATAACTTCACCCGGTCAAATTTCATGTTTAATACTTAACCGACGGAATAAGTAATTTCATATGTTTACTTAATTATGATGCAATAGCAATGTGTTTTTGACGTAAAATTTTCCTCTTGCTATTGCCGCTCTCAGGTTAAATTTCTCTAAACATCATTTAAACGACCAGTAGATAGCTAGTGTGCTTGATCATCATCGCTTGGATTACGTTTTATTTTACAGAATGTACATTATTTAGCGATTATAATAATCAAGGCTGTAAGATAATTATAACACGCACGTTGCGTTTAGAGATCGAGACAGCTGGCGCTCTCTTAAGCATTTCCATCATACATTTATATTAATTATAATATACTCGAAAGCGCCTAGAAACGTTTGCGCTAAGCGGCAATTAGCCCGGGGACTTAATGTCTGTTATAAACCATATGTGGCCAACGTAAATTGGCCTCTGTTATTTTTTTTTTTTCATTCAAATGAATTAAAAAAAAAACTCGAGTATTTAAAAATAAAGTTCGATTTTTAGACACATAAATTAAATAGGGCAAGGTCATATGATTGACCATAGTATATAGAAGAAAAATAACAGAGCAAGTCACTGATAAATTATTTGCATAAGCTTATACGCGATCGTTAATCACAAAGAGATAAACATACAGCGTGTCGTTACTATCGCGACGATAAATGAACACACAATAATCATAAAAAAATTATTACGTTAAAAAAAATCAATAATTAATTTTTTTTTCAAACAAACTAATTAAGTAAAAAAGAAACAAAATTTGTAACATCCTATACAACTACAACTGACTGATTCATTCATTCGGAGACTTTTTCATTCGTTGCCACGGCGTCGCATTACAAGCCTCTCCTTCTAACAGTATGTTTTGTCTCTTTTAAATTCATTCAACCCATACATAAATGCTTTGTGACCTTTACAAATGAACTTTACGTTACAGTTTTATACGTAAGGGTGTTCTAAAATTGTTTGTTTTGGAAAATTTAATAACTCGGTAAATATTGATGTTTAAAGAATGTAAATGTTTAATACAATTTTAAAAAGTTATCCTCTATATGTGTGTTCATTTATTGTCGCGATTGTAAAGACACGCTGTATATGTAATTCGTTTTGTTATGGCAAATGTAATATTTTCCCATTATAAACATATGGTTAAAATCTACGTTGAAACTGGACAATACCGTTATGTACTTTCAGTTGTATGTAGCGGTTCTTTAGTTTACCTCCTATCAGTAACGTCTAAACTTACAACTACTTAGTTGATAGTGGGGTAATGAAAAAGAGCGTGAAGCCGCGAGAGCCGTGAATTTTGTTACGAGCGTTTTAATTTTATCGCAATCGCTGTTCCCGTTTAGAAATGTGCTAAGTATCACCTGTGCACCACTCTCTCTCTTTTGAATACGCGATTTTTATTGTCCACATTAACGCTGTTCGGCTCTATGCGCAGAGCAGCACTATTAAAATTTCAATGTGTTATTTTAATCTGTGAAAGGCGAAAAGCGCACGGCACACTGGCCTGAAGATGTTCACTGCTTAATAATTTTTTTAAACATTAAATGCGCTAGGGATTTTAATTTTAAATGTAATATTAAAATCTCTTGCATTTAATTTTATTCTTTCTTTCTTAGGTCTTGTCTATACTAATAAATAATCACTGCGTTTTGACCGCAAGGGTAACACACTTACTACAGGTACCTAATAATTTCCGGTAAATTAGCCAGTGTATGTGAAATAAATGATTCAAGTCTGCTTTTGGGAGCGCATCGCAGAAAAACTACTGGATAGATTTCAATTAATTCATGTAAGTTTTACTAGAATATTAGACACAAATAGACACTTGGGCCTTATCTAAATAAATTTTGTGATATCTTTATTTAGCTTAGAGTTATCAAAGATTTAAGAAACAAAGATTCTTTAAGCACGTGTTCAGTTATGTGTATTTATTTCAGTGGAGAATCGCGGCAAGCGGTTCAGTTGGTAACCTAATAAGCAACGCAGATGAAGTCGCGGTTGTCATCTAGTCGTAAAGATGAAATTTCGTTGTAGGCTGCTATGCTGCAGTTGGCTCATGATCGTGCTTCGTGGGAGTCTGTAGGGTCTATGTTCAGCAGTGGACTAACAGGCTGAAATGATGATGATGGTAATGTTGGAATGCCATTCGTGCGTTCGACCGTAAGAAAACCGTCGATGTAGCGTTTTCGTAAATACCGCACGGACGGCGCTGATGGATCCGATGAAAAACTGGAAAACTCTAAGCTGAATCGCGCGCGCGGGCGTCGGACACGGTCGAAAGTGCGGCGCGCCAAGGCGTCGCTAATTCGCGCGGAATTCGGAAAGCCGCGCGCTCGCCGGCGCGGCGCGGGCATTATCATAATTGATGAAAGCAGGCCGCACGCGCCGGCCGCGGCGGAAGAATCGGATTGATAAATGGCGCACGCCACGCGTAGTGCAGCGTCTTTTCTCCTCTAAAGCGCATCTTCCTCGAAGGAACGTTTTCCTGACTGGGATCGATTAATCAACGTGGTAGGGCCACGCTCACCGGCACAGCAGACGAGGCTCAAAAAATCATATTCGCGCTGGGGTCGCGGAAGATTGCCGTCTCGTGTTCCCGTGGGGTGCATGATTATCACCCGGAAGGAGGCTGTGGAGAGAAAGGGAGGCAACTGCCACCCTGGAAATCCGCCGCCGAAGACCAGGACACAGGAGGCTGGCCTACGCGCGCAACCTTCCCCCCTGATAATAACACCCTGAGCAGCAGACATGGGGGTGTCTGCTGCTGCACATGAGGCTAGTGAGGGGTGCTGTGCTAGTTGCACCGGCACAGCACCATTTAGCTGGACTGGGTGGCCTAGCACACGTGAAGAGGAGGCCTAAGAAGGCCATAGTCGAGCCGGGGTCGCGGAAGATTGCGTCTGCGTGTTCCCGTATCACCGGCCGTTGCGACAGAGATAGGTGCAACGTGGGTTTTTAGTGGGTACCCGTCTCCGGGACTCCCGCATTCCCCTGTCACGCCCTCGATCCAGGGGCAGGGGATCGATAAAGGATTTTTCCCACGGAAAAAAAAGGTGCAACGTTTTTTTCAACAAAAATTGGGTCAAGCAACAGTTTCTTCTGTTGCTCGAATGGGCAGTTTCGTCCGGGTAATGCGTTTCGGCTGGTGAGTGAGGCAACAGGGGCCCATTTTTTGTAGCTTGTCTACGCATCTGCAAGCCCTTCAGGTGCTGTAGAAGTCCAGGGGCGACGGTGTCCACTTAACATCACTTGGATCGTCTGCTGTTGACAACTTTTCACAAAAAAAAAGTTAACCCGTCACTTTATTATTGAACGCGTGCGTTCGATCTGGCGGCGACCTAAAACTTTAACTTAAAAATAGCAAAAAATACTAGTAAATACAATTCGTTGCGATGTCGCCAGTGGCATTCAGTCTTTTAGCTTAGTGGTTAAAGCGTCTGGACACGACTCCGGAAGACGCAGGTTCCTGGGTCGGCAAAATCTTTTTGTCCATTCATTTATTTATTTATTATACACATTTTTCTACAAACTGGTACAAACGGCTAAATTGTTTAAAGCCGGAACTAAGTTATACTATACTAGCAACTAGCCCGTGCGAAGGACGGGTATTTGTTTTCATCACATCTCTACTATATTATGCATGAATTATACACATAATTCATCAAAATCCTTTGCGTAATTTTAAAGATTTAAGCAGACGGACAGCGGGACGACTTTGTTTTATACTATGTAGTGATATAATACATACGCTTTTAATGAACTTGACGCATGGATTACCGACGACATGACAAAGTCGTCGTGGTACAATTACGCTTCGAACTCGGCCGATTCGTCTTGTATTATATATATCCAAATTGTCCCAACATTACGCATGAGTAAACATTGTGGGCCGTAAATCCGTACAACAATAGAAACGATTGAGTCACAGCACTTAATGCCTTCCGGGCGCGTTTATCTAATTTTATTTGAACAATATCGATGGCGTTGTTGATGTAGGGCAAGGACATGTGTTGTATCGAAAATAAGAAAAATTTGTCATCGACCTTAATGGCAGACTTACCAAAAGGATTCCATTCGAAAAATTAACTAGGTAAATGCTGTATGCAATAGTCCTTATTATTTATATTCTTGCAGATAACGCCATGCAAACCATAGACTAAAAAAATATATTTGGTAGAATTCATATCAATGGGATAGTTTAGCTGAATTTTTATTCCACGATCACAACAAAAAGTAACTCTATTCACGCCAAAACTACGGAACCGATTTAAATGAAATTTGGTACAAAGACAGTCTAGAGCCTGAGAAAGGACATAGGCTATTTTTAATTGGACTTTTTAAGAAATATATTTAAGGGCTTCAATGCGAGTGAAGCCGCGGGCGAAAAGCTAGTCTTCAATATATATATAAGAGATTTCCACCAATAATTGACTCATCACGATATCTGTGGAACCATAAGGCATAGAGACTTGAAATTTGGTAGTAGTATATAACAAAATAAGTTTATCCGCCGCGCAACCGGTATCCTTTCGCGCGAGTAGAGATCAGCTAAGAAGCGGATTTTAAGCGAAATTCCGCAAAACAACGTAAACAAGCGTCGCCCGCGAAACGTCCTCATCGACCCGTTTGCCAGATCACCTAGTTTTCGCCCTCGCCTCCGATAGACCCACACAACACGTACACAAAGGTACACCCGCGTTCCGGGGCGGTTCTCACCGCTCCCACTTAGCTAAATGCACAGTCGACGGCCGTCGGGGTCTCGGTCCGAACCGCCGACCTCAACGGCCCTTAGATGAACATAGTAGTTAAACGCACGCATGAGCACATGCGCGACGGAGGGTAAGCTGTATGAAAGATTCAGAAAAACAAAAAAAAAAAAGCGTTTATCGTTGAATCGTAAGCAGGTTATGAAGGTTATGAAAGGTGAAATCTTCATCAATGGAATTAAAATCTTTAAATCTTCGCAATGAATGAAGATGCATCTACTCTTCAATGACATGTTTTTGGTTAAATTTTCAATAGTAATTCTAGACAAAACTGTTTCTAATTCAAATACTAATTATAAAATTCAAAATTCATGTCTTCTTATACAGATCTATACCATAAATATCCCCTAAATTCAAAGTAAAGTTTCTTTTTCCAAAAAAATATAGATTTAAATTATAACTATTTAGTGTACCAGAACGATAATAATTAAAGTACACTCGTCATCATATAGTATAGAAGACATTGTAAGGCAGCATAACAAAGCAAAGCAATCGTCCGTCTTACAGACGTGTCAATAGATAAATGCAATAGTAACATACATAATGTAAGATAACACTTAATGAACACGAAGACTGTATCGGCACTACAATGACAGGCTCGATAATTTATTCTAATGTTCGCTCGTGTTTGCATAACATCACCGTTGTAAGCTCGGATATAATCCACGTGTGTCTGTTAGCGCATCTTTTAACTATTTTCTGTGAGAAGTGACTGATGTAAAGTGTCACCCATGGACATTTGCAACACGCGTGGGGTTGCAGATGTGTTGCCACCTTTTAATTAAGTGGGCCCCGGCTTCCTCACGATACGATACTGCTCACGCCGGTCTTCTGTGAGTTCGTGGTAATTGCCCGGACCTGCCGATCTTTTTATCTGCATAAGGCAAGGATGAGTTAACAAGTTGATAAAGCATCCCTTACGTGTTAAATTATTAGGGCATGTATTAGGACATAGTCCACCGCGAAAAATTTGTTTCGAAACAATTTTGTTTATTATTCTGAAAATGTGCAGGTTTCCTCACGATGTTTTCCTTCACCGCCGAGCACGTGATAATTCAGCACTTAAAATTAATAATTTCATTCGTGCTGGCACCGGGGATCGAACTCAGGCTCGAGTAGGTAAATGTAATGAAAGGCGAGCGCCCGATCACGACTCATGATAAATAACTAACAGTTATTTTTTGCCTTAGCTTAAAAAAAGTCTAGGGGTTGAATAACATAAAATAGCATCTCCCGTTATGATAACCTTAAATATTGTTTATGATTTTTTTGGTTTTTAGTGCTAGTTTCTGCACGTGGGATGAAAGTATTTTACGTTGTAAAGTATGCACATTAGATGGCGCCAAGCATTGCTAAATATGCAAGGAAATTAATTAGATGTCGAGATTTTCGCACCGTGAGGTCGATGGCAGCTTGCCTTAATTGCTTAGAGCGTCTGGGTGCTTTATCCGCTTCGAATCCCGTAACGTCGAAAATTTTCGACAATTTATTTACAAAAATAATAATATTTCAAGACTTATTGTTGTCATGAAAATCGTCGACTTATCTATGTGTGTACGTCTATTGAAATTTAACTAGTCAGCACTCGCTTGTTCTTTCCTATTTTAGCCTAATTAAGGTAAATGATACAACGTTATACGATACTAATGCAAACATAACTAATGTAGTTATAATTAATAATGACAAATGTGAGTGAGTGAAAAAAATTAGGCAAGAACTTTGTTCTCTATATTTTGTTCTCTATCTTTGTTCTCTAACAAGCCCGATTCAAATGCACTTTGCATTTGAATCGGGCTTGTTTCGTCTCATTTTTCATAATTTTCCAATGTTTTTTCTTATAAGAATTTGTTTTGCGGCTTTTATCCTTATTTGCATAAATTTTCGAATGTTATTTCCCGGTATTCTCAGCCATGTCTACTATAAATAGTGGCCAACAACAACGTTGTATTTGGTAATGTTCGTTACCACTTGGGAGGTAGCTGTCGGTGACATCCGATGTTAGACAACGATGGATGCCAACATAGCAAACTAACATCTAATATCAACATCATTGTTAGAAAAACGACCATCTCTAATTATAAGGATAAACGATGGGAGGGGTCCTAGGGGCACTGCTGTCATATGCTGGGCTAAGTGTCTATAAAGATCTTCCAGTATGGCGACAGTATGGTCCGTCGTTGCTCGGACATGCGATTAATCCTTTTTCCGATTCCAATCTTATGTGGTGTAAAACCCTTTTGGACTCATTTTTCTATCTAATCAGACATCGGAGCTCGTATGGAAGTTCAAAGCGTCAGTCACACGACACGTAATTCTTTTCAATTCTTCGACAGCTATTCACTTCGACAGCTTCGACAGATATGAGCTTCGGATCGACTTGCGTCATCGGGGCGTAACTATCACCTGGGGTAAGTTGTCTATAGCCTGGGGACCTATGTCCTCGGGTTATATATGTATGAGGTATGCCTAGAGGCGATAACAATAGATTGCGGTTTTGGTCAGTAGGATCTCACCAACCTTCTTGCTCAGCTTACACAGAACAGTGTAGTCGAATACTATGCTCCGTGTTTGCAATTAAGGTCACCAGCAAATTACACGGTGGAATCGAAGATTAAACTTTGGACTCACACTTTAATAAGGAAGTCAGATTTAAAGAGGATTGGCGAGAGATAGGCAGGCACTAGTACAAGTGGTCAGTGTTATTTTACGCGCCGATGACTCTATTTATGTTAGCTAGGGAGGGATGTCGAGGTTAACGAGTGCATCACCAATAAATATCACCTAGCAAGCGCTTACTTGTTTGTAATAAAAAATAAATTTGTGATGTTAATGTTTTGATAAATCCGTAAAATTAGTTTCATTTAATAATGTGTAATGGGACAATAATTTTATTTTAAACCTTATATTAAAGTTAAAAGTGCATACTTGCAAACATACAAATTATTTTCGCCTACATGAACATAGATAATACGGTCTGACGGAAATTATTTCAATTGCTGTTCATAGAGAAATGTGAGATATATGATAACTGTAATGAGCCAAACGGAAACTGCACTGAGACCGTTGGATTTTACAGTTAATCAAAATCTGTTATTTTATAAAATGAAACTATTTGTCTTTTTGTAGAAAGTAAGCTCTCAAATCTTTTAATGAAAAATTTGTAAATGAGACTTGCAAGAATTCTAAATATTTTAGTGCGCACAAAAAAGCTTCTAGGATCGAAATGTTGAGAAATTGTTATTAATGTTATAATACAACACTTGCGAGGGATATCTTAGGACCAGGCTGCCTACTCCCGACAGGTTGGAGTTCTGAATCAATCGAATTTGACTCGAATTCGTGGCAGTTCGTACCACTGAATCTGACGCCAGCGCACAATCGATTAGTGGCTCTAATTGGAACTAACTAAGATCGGATAATTTTTCGAAAAAAATTAAGTAATTAACATTTTATCTAAGAAAGATGTTATAACCGTAAACATGAAACATTTGTCTGCGACGTAATAGGCCAGATACAGTTAACGGATTTGATAACGCACGGTTTTGTTTCTAGTTTCGATTCGGTTCGGGAGTAAGATTTTCAAATCGAGTTCGAATCAAGAGTGAGTTCGAATTGAAAACAAAAACAAATTCGAATCGAATTTGAGGAGTAACACGGCAGTTCCCATAACGAAAGCTATTAGGAAGAATGTCGAACATGATTTACACAAAAAAAAAACTGAATAATAAGTCAGTCATGATTTTATGTCGACGTTACTATTTATAAAAATGGAAACATAAAATCATGAAGAGACGTTTATATAGTTAGTTGAATAATAAGAAAATCACTTTAGATGTGAAACACATTTACATGATACATACCTAATATGTTTTATTCGTTAAATAACTGTTTTATTTACTTTTATAGACGGCTTATTTTGGAATCAAATTTGATATAATTATTGTCTAAATGGTCTCTTAGAAACGCGAGAGGGCGCCAGCGGGCGGAACGAGATCCTAATTAAATTATTTGGAGCGTGAATTGCACGCGCTTACACGCTTTTTGTTTCCTCATAAGAGTTTTAGTGGCAATTTAGTTGGTCCAAGCGAAACAGACACGATGAGCGATATGGATTTACATGTTTTTTTTTTTAAATTTCCCCAACTTGTTAAAATGTAACTCTTTTCTCTCATTAACATATTTTTATGGAATTTTTTCTTTATATTCCACCAGGGAGTGTGATTTGTCGATTAATTGTTTATGTTTTTTATTTAAACATCTTTTATTTTTAAGGAAATCATATGCATAGAGACAGTTTTAAATATTGAAAAAATTTAAAAAATAAGTGCCTTATAGACTTTAGCGGTTTGGTTACCAATCGTTGTCTTGATGGCCGCATGAAATACTAATTATTTATTTAATAATAGATACTTATCTCATTCCGGTTCTCTGATTTTACGTATGTAAAAACTCTATTTTTGACACGCGTAGCAGTTTAATTTACGTATTTAGTAATTACTGCGATCACGATGTTATCGTATTTTTCTAGATATTAAGAAATAGATTTTAACTATTGTGTTTAATATAAGGCTCAAGAATATTCTAGAACAGAATAATTTACTTTTAACGTAATTACAAAATAATTTTGATTCTTAATGATATCTAGTAATGTCGTCTATAGTCTTGACCTACAATACCTACAATCGATTAGCAATTTTCAAAAATGTGATAAGAATTCACGTGTTGCTCATTTGTGACTTGTGATCAAATCCATTACTTTTTAGCTAATAACTGGAAGTTTTTGTCTAGCCTATACCTCTTAAACGAACGTCTAGTAAAATGATACTAAACGCGAGAAAGTTTTTTAATACAAAACACATACAAAAACACATTTATACAAAACGTATATTCTATTGACTTCGATGCGAGTGTCTATTTCGCGCTTATGCTCACCAATCTCTTGCAACTGTTCAATCTTAGTCAACAATCAACAAATCTAATCTTAGTATCCGACGCCCGTGGTATATGCGGAACACCGAATTGCATTGTGATCAGTTCAGCAGTATTCTGTCCATCATCTTTTTTATGTGAAAAGCTACGAAGCAAACAGGTCATTTACCTGAGGTTAAGTGATTACGGCTCCCAATGGACATCTACAACAACAGCAGATGCGTTGACAACCTTTTAAAAAGTCGCCGCGGTAACCTCACTAACGCGACGAAACGCGAAAGTGTAACACTTCCACTTCACGCCGGTCTTCTGAGACACTGTGGTACTACACCGGACGCCTGCCCATTTCTGTTGTTCTTGCTATTTTATGAAGAATCTGCACACGATTGTTTTCTTGTGAAGTAATGAATTATTTACTTTTAATTTACGAGGATTAATATTTTTCGTTAATTCATTCTTTTTGTACTCCTTGAGTTTCATACGCTTATCTGTCGTAAACTAATTATTCTCGTTATTTAATTTTTGAAAACAATCTTTGGAAGACGCTGTTTCGTAATTAAATCGCAATTTCAACCTTATTATCACCTTCTTATTGAGTTCTTATCTGAAGAGTCATTGGATTGTGTCGTGTTAGTCGAATTCTCCATCTTTGGTTAACACGGGTCGCGGAGGTGCAGTGGAGTCAATGGCGTCATCGTTGTGCACCAGCCACGTTGTTCTTTATCTTTATGTGAAAAGATGTGAATCTACAACACCTAAGGAATTACATATGCTATGTAATTGCATATGTTACCAACCTTTATAAGAACGCATATGCGTTAACCAACCAACCTTTTAACAGACGAAACGCAAAAGTATAGTACTTTCACTTCAGTTCGATTTTCTTTTAAGGCCCTGGTAATTTTCCGAACTAGCCTGTCCATTATTACAGCAGAAGTTTCTATAGTGCCCTGCCACAGTCGCTATTGAGTCCACAGTTCATCTTTTTAAGGGCCTCTTCCGACGAAGTTGTCCGCGTCACTGTTAAAGCTGCCCGAACTAAAACCAGACTATTTTTTAATCTATAAAAATATTATTTCATACCATTTTTAATCTATATAAAAGACATATGTCATTTATTCATAATCATGTTTTAAGGTTAGGTTTATTATTGTATTTGATTATTCAATATTATAACTATGCAGTAAATTGTTAATTTCTTATCAGAATTTAATAGAACAATATAAAATGTCATTTACGCCTTTGCGGCTTAATTGCCTTAGAAAAATGGCAAAGGGCGCTCATTATTCAATATTGTTTAATCGCACTATGGCTTTTAAAAGTGCTATTTCTTTAGAGACTCTATACCCGAAGAGTTCCCTTAAGCTCACAACCCCTTCTTTTGTAAGTATTATTTTCTTTATATTTTCCCTAATGAATAAGTAATGCATATATAATATAAATTGGACTCTTAATCGATAGATAACCTTTAAAGAAAGAAAGGAATGTTTGTTGGGTACATATAAAGCAAAATACAATAGAGAGTCAAGAGATCTTTACTTAATAAATTAAAATATTTTCACAAGATTCGACCATTATTCAATAGAGTTCTAATAAATTAAATAAAAACTTTCAGACACCAGATCCTAAAGAAAAGTTTTCTGGATTTATTCCAATAGAGAAGTTGGACATTACATATAGTGCCAGCTCTGGACCAGGTGGACAAAATGTTAACAAGGTAACAAATTCTTTCGATTTATAACTAAAATAAAATTAAGCAAGCAGTCCTTAAATTTATTTAATTCATCATGCAATGTTTACAGGTGCACACTAAAGTAGATCTAAGGTTCAAGTTAAGCGAAGCAGATTGGTTGCATCCTGAAATAAGAGAGAAAATGATTGAACTGGTATGTCTTGCTAAAACCACACATTGGGCTTTAATTGTGAATGACATTATAATTTGATAATGCATACTTTTGTTAACAACATTTTTCAGTAGATGCTAAAATGGTATACTTGCCCAGTCACACACATTAGTGCATTTATAATTGGCCTATGAATAATTACAGTTTAAATTTTGTTCACATCAAAGCTCTGTGCTGAACATAAATTTCAAACACCAAAGAAAAAAATAAGAGTGATAAGTACCTTATTTGAAAATGTTGCTATTCGGCAACTTATATGAAATACATATATCTTAAATAACCATTTATCTAAATTTTCAGCATGGAAGGAAGCTAACTAAGGAAGGCTTTATGATCATACGGTCTGATGTAACTCGATCGCAGCAGTTGAATCTAGCAGACTGTCTGCAGAAGTTGCGCAATTTGATAAGAGATGCTGCTGTCACTCAGCGCCAACCCTCGCCTGAGACACAAGAGATGATCCGTCAGAGGCAAGTTAATAATATGGTTTTTGGTTCATGTTGGGGTTATATCTTATTGCTCTTGCAATACTTTACTAAAATTTATTTACTATTTACGAAAGTTTATTTATGTAAACATAATTTTTAGTTGTGTATACAATGTAAAGTGATTAGACTTACAATGTAATTTAAAGGTAGTTGAGCTAGATCTTTTACTATTCTAATTCTTTTTTCGTGATTGTTTAAAACATATTTCATCCCAAAAAATTATTTAGTATGTTTATCAGTTACCCAACTGTTACATGAATGGGCAGGTCCATCCAGGTATGTACCAACACCTCACACAAGAGGAATGTTATATTTCTGTGTTTAGCCCGGTAAGTGAGGTAACCAGGGCTCACTTTATTTAAAGATTTAAAAAAAAAACAAATGTCTATGGGCTACGGTTATCACTTAACATCACGTGATCCGCCTGCTCGTTTGGCATCTTATTATTTAAAAAAATATATAAGTTGACAACACACTGATGCGCAATATACAATTAAATTTCAGGCATCTGAAAGCGGCCCGGCTCCGCGTGGCCGTGAAACGGGAGGATTCCATAAAACGCGAGATGAAGCGGCCCCCCACTGTTGTAGATTTATGATTTTTCCATTAAATTGAGCACACACGTCGACTATATGCAGTGTCAGCTGATGAACATGCAAGACAATGAACTCCGTGTTGAACGAATTTTTTTAATCCAAAAACGGATTGTTTTAATTTCATTTTGAAAATTTTTCTTTGAACAAGTACATTTTAATTAAGAAAAAAAAAACGGACTTATTTCACTTTCTCACTGTTTTTACATTTTCCATTTGTTAGTGAGGAACTACCTGATGTATATCAGGAGTGGAAAGTCCCATACAAGTGAAATTAATATGGCCATGTTTAGGCTAAACAAAACCCAAGACAAAGTCTTAAAAGTAATTTCAAAAATGAAGGGGCTATTTTAAAGTCTATTAATAATCTCGTTTCCTTCTCTCCGCAATCAATCAAATAAAAAAGATCCAAAATTAAACTAAGGGCCTTTGAATTTTTAAGATGCTAGTGTTTGCTTTTCAGCATCATGGATGTCCGTGCAAACTTGCATAGGCATTTGCTGACACTGCAAGAACTAATCAGAAAAACTGTTTTGTAATATAAAGGGATTTTTGTTCAAATATGTATCTGATAAAGGAACTCAGTATCCCTAATGCCTATACAAAAGACAGGTCCTGATAAATAATAAATTGTATGTGACTATTTAGAGTTCACTTTAACATTTATTCTTAAAAGTGAATGTAAACTAAAAATTCGCTTTTGAATAAGTTACTGTCACATTCAAATTATTATTGGTGTGCTCAATTTATTATTAAAACTAACATAACATAAGGTAGTTATAGATGTAATTCAGTAAATGTTTCAATATGATGGTTGTTTTATTTGTATTATTGCGTGAGCCCTAATTTTGAAATAGTTTTTACGATCGTCATGTTTGAACCTTTTGCGCGCTTACCATCAACGATAATCATTACCCCTTACTTATGAATAAATCATTATTCAGGTCATGACAAAGGCCATATTATGTAATATCGATAAACGTTACATTTCACGCATCGGTCCTCTGTCCGTGTCGTTTCTGTCGATATAACAACGCTGCTGCATCAATATATGTATGAAAAATGTTTACAATATTTAAAAGAAAAACCTATCAAGTGCGAAATAAAAAAGACTATAAATTTTATTTTATGTCTGTGCGTGTTATGTTGTCATAATTTTAGTTGCTATGGCAACGTTGCGAAAACACTAGTCCATAACATGTGATTCAACTGTACTTTCGAGTCTGAATAAACTTGTTTAAAATAGCATTATGTCCTATAGAGATTTAAGAAGTAAGTAATATTAGATGTTGTAGTGAAGTTTAGTAAATGAAAGAAGCACCTACTAATGTAAACAAAAATACCAACTCATTTTTTGTACCTTACAAACTGACTACGCATAGGTACCTCTATCTGGCTGAGAAACGGTGCTTTGTTTTTAACTATTTACTTCCGCTATTGAATACGATTATTTTATATTAGAGGGGTTTTAATATATGAAATAGATTTTACACGTTAAAGCTTGCATTCAGAGTAACTGAACCGATAAAATGCCATGATTTTTTGTGGCTTCTCGTAACTATGAATGCTTGTGAGTATTCAAAGAGCCTAGTCAAAGGCAATAAAATCCGAATAGAAACAATAGTTCATAGTAGTGGATTAGCTCCTATAATGAATGAAAAGGCTCGATTTGTACTTTAATTTTTATTGGGCAGTCATTGAAAGATTCCCATGGTAATTCAATTTCCGGGCGGCCGCTTGAATTCAGTATTTATATATATTTTAGTTTAAATTCCAGTGCTGGAACTGATTATAACTGTCTAAGGACTCATTTACCACGTACTTACGTGGCTATGAAGGAAAACAAAGCAATCTACATATCTACTAGTAATCGGTACAAATATAATTCGAATATATTAAGTCTGTAACTGAGGTCGCGTTGGAGGAATGAGGGCGAACTATGCCCTTTTCAAGTGGAAGCTTTTACCCAGCAGCGAGACATGTAATGCTGAAATAGTTACGGTACTTCATCGGATACTGGTCCCTCTATGCCCAATACTTGATTAATTTCATTCGCTCCCTTTCGAGAGCCTCTTGCACTATTGTGCAAGCCAAGTTTTATATACAATCAGATGGAGTTTGTGTTGCAATTCATGTTTGGGAACTGAATTGTCGTGATCGTTCCAGACTTCATCGAAGATATGCGCGTATTGGGCTGTCCGCAGCAGGTCTCGATGGAGAGTTTCAGGGGTCCGAATTGGCCCCTCCTGGAGAGTTGCGTGCGTTGGTTGGCGGCGCGAGTCGATCCCGATGCGGCGCTGGGCGGCTCCGCAGACACGCTTGAGGGGCGAGTGGCGCTGGTGTCGCACGCCCTAGAGCTGTTTGTACGTCTAGCTTACGTCTTCTGTTCCGTTCTCTTCTGTGAAATCCTTAAAAGGCACTAAACGAACAATGTTAATGGCTTATTTACTCCGTTAAGATATATCTTAAATACTGACCGTGGCTTACGAGGTCCCCGGTAGATCGAGTAAAGAGTAAGTAATTTCTATTTGAAAAATCCTATCTTTTAAACTTTATTTATATCGGTTACAATGGCATGTGGCCTACCATATGTCACTCCCACAACTGAGATGAACGTCCAGGGCCGGATTTAGGGGAGGCTCCGGGGCAGTAGCCCCGGTGGCCTCCACAAAAGAGGCGCCGCGACAATAGAGACTAATACAAATTCAGACTAGTAAACACAAAGAGTCGTGATAGCTCAGTGTCCGGGCGCTCGCCTTTATTTCAATATACTCGAGCAACCTGAGTTCGATCCCCGGTGCCGGCACCAATGAAGTTTTTAACTTTAAGTGCTGACTTATCACGTGCTCCGCGGTGAAGGAAAACATCGTGAGGAAACCTGCATATTTTCGAAATAATAACAAAAAAAATTTTTTCGAAGATATGTGAAGTCCGCCAATCCGCAGTGGGGCCGCGTGGTGGACTATGCCCTGATACCCTCTGTATAGAGGAGGCCTTTGCCCAGCAGTGGGACATGTATAGACTTTACTTTACTTAAACACTAGTAAATAATTTTTTTATTTTAGGTAATTCTTGTTTCCGGTTATATTTATGTGTTCGTTAAATAATAAAATAATCTATACTTGGTTTCACAATAAATTATTTATTGGAAAATTCGACTGACAAAAATTGTTCATTTCATTTGAAAAATTACTTGGGGTCAAGAGGTCTCCTTTGTTGCACCGAGGCTTCTAGACCTCTAAATTCGGCCCTGATAACTTCACCATATGTTGTCAAAAGAGGGTACTAAATATGCACTCGAAAAACATTACATTCAGCTGTCTTTTTTTTATGTGAAAAGTTGCCAAGCGAGCAGACGTTTCAGCTGATGTTAAGTGAATACCGCCACCCATGGACATCTCATACACCCGAGGGTTCCAGATGCTTTGACAATCTTTTCAAAATTGGGCTCTGGCTATCTCACTCACCAGACGAAAGGCGAAAGTATTATACTTCCACTTTACGCCGGTCTTTTGTGAGGTCGTGGTACTTACCCGGACAAGCCTGCCCATTCGTGTAACAGCCGAGGCTGTTGCGTGCCCCTACCACTGTTAAAAAAAAAACTGTATAACGTTATAATATTTTAAGGGGAAAAAAATTACAAATTAGCATACCTACGAAGTTTCTTTCGGTTGTTTCTTCTCCGTTAAAGGAACCTCCTGATCACGAAGCTGGAAAGATATTTATCTAAGGGTTTCGACGCGAGCGTAACCGCGGGCGAAAAGCTAGTATAGTATAAAACAAAGTCGTCCCCTCTGCATAGATCTTTAAAATTACGCAACGTATCTTGATGCGGTTTTTTTTACTAAATAGAGTGATTCGAGAGGAAGGTTTATATGTATAATACAGTGCACCCGTGCGAAGCCGGGGCGGGTTGCTAGTTTGTTAAATAAAACTGCAACGCATCTCCATGGGCGGGGGCTATCACTTAATATCAGTCGAATCGCCGACTCGAAGTATAAATAGGGATTTTGGCGCGTTTAATATTGATTTTAATTACCGATATTTCGAACGCTCTCTGTCCTTGTCTGTCTCCCGTGACGTAGGACATTTAAAATATTATGCGATACATTGATTCCGTTTGCCTACATGACGTTGAGGAACCAAAGAGTATGGTGCAAGACTATGTTGCGTACACGGCTTTCGCTTGCTATAAGGTTATTGTTCAGTGTTGTACTTTCGAGAATAATCTAGGGGTAAACTGAATTCATGGTGTCTAGTAATCCGCTATTATTTCGTCCGAAACAAGATTACCACGAGCTCAACAATTGAGGACATTATTATAAAAATTACAGTTTCGCTAAAGTAGGTACCGTTCGAAGTACCCGCATCCACAAGACTCCCCGCATCCGACAGGCCGGCGTACCAGTCGGAGCTGACCGCCCTGGAGCGCGAGCTGGAGGCGCTGTGGGACCGGTACGTGCTGCGCTACCGCTGCGTGGAGGCCCTGAAGCAGCAGCTCAGCGTGCTGGAGCGGGCGCATTCGGAGGTACGGTCTGCGAGGAATCTTTTTTCCGTGGGGAAATCCGTTACGGATACCGAGGGGAATCCCGGGTTGCGTCGGAATCTCGGTGACGCCAGCTACTCAAATGGGGGGTCACGGGATATCCTTTCGGAACATTCCCCCAGTCTGCACGAAATGTAACAGCCTCTGAAATTGGTCCGAGCCTTGGCGACTTCCTTCTTAGGTGTACTGGTGGATTTATATAATGTGAGAAGGTGCAAACAAGCCGGCGGTTCACCTGATGTTAAGTGATACGCCGCCCATGGACATTTGCAACACCCGTAGGGTTGCGGATGCGTTGCCACCTTTTCATAAAGTGGACAACGGCACGTTCAGCTCGAACTCGTGTAGCAACAAACTCCTGGAGCTAGTTCTATAGATGTCCATTGCGGTGGTTATCACTTGTCATCAGAAACGACTGCTATTCGAAATTTTTCAATAATAATCTTGAATGAACAGCAAGATATGAAAAAAAAAAACGTCCGTATTCTTATTTACTCGGTGCTACAAAACCATAGGCATTTGAGCGATTATGCTAATGTGTTACTATTATGTGATCCTATCGCACCCAATGATCGTGGTCGTTGTGTGGTCGTGGTGCGGTCGTGGTGTGGTCGTGGCGTGGTCGTGGCGTCGGCGCAGGCGGCGGCGGAACAGCAGGCTGCCGTCATGCAGCTCATCCACAAATATGAGGCGGAGGACGTCCTCGGCAAGCTCAGCGCCACAGGTACCCCTACTTGTCGAACCATCCATAATACCTAGTTTTAAATGTTGTGAAGGACCTTTTTACCTTTATATTTGATGCCTTTGCTCTCGGTCCTGTACTGTTGGAAGGTTCCTTGGGGATAGAGCGGAAGGCTGCAGGTTCCGCGGGCTTTAAGTCCCCAAAATCGGAGAAATGTGGCTTTGACAGGATTTAATACTATCAGTCTGTAGTCTTCATAATTATAGACTTCTTCGAGTTTTAGATTAAAAAGCCCTTAGAACCATCCCTGTCGAGGATTTTCCTTTTCCGAGTCTTGGTATATCCACAATGTACTAAATTTTTTTTAATCACTCGCCTGAAGTGTGTATGTTAACTGTTGAGTTTCTTGCCGGGCTCTTCTCAACAGAAACCGCTTTCCGAACCGGTGGTACCTTACGAACCTATACACATAATCTTTGATGTAAAATTTGACGATTCATAAGAGCGCGCAAGCGTCTATTTGAATAAATATATTTTTGATTTTGATTTTGATTTTGTTAACGAAAAAAAAAATGAGCCGCATCTACAATCGAATATGATTTCCGATGAAGATTTGAAAATGGTTATTGTATTTGGATAATAATAAATATAAAGAAATTTAATTTATTAGTCGTATTATAATTTACAATAAATTAAATATTTTCTTTGTTAAAAAAAATATATATTATGTGCTTATGAAAACTGTCAAGTTTTGTTGACTACTACAATATTTTTAACGATCAGACGATGAGGATTCGAGCGAGGCCAGCAGCAGCAGTGGGCAGAGCGGGGGCAGCGGTGGCGGGGGGGCCGCGGCGGGAGGGGGGGGCACCGCCCGCACCCAGGCCACGCACGCGGCTGCGCATCAACACGGCCGGTCAGCCAATTCACATATACATTACACGTCGAACGAACATCGTTGAACTAATAATTGAAACAGCTTACAGGAATATCGAAATTTGTAGGAAAAATGGACGAAAAGTTTTTCGACGCCGCGGGAATCGAACCCGCGTCTTCGCAATTTGCGCCAACACCCTTTAACTATTAAGCTAAACGGCTAATTGCCACACTGACGTAAATCTCAACGGATTTTTAACTTTAAATTCACCCGTTGCGCCTGCCAAAATTTTACCGCAATGGTATATTCATGGTATATGACCGCTAGAGCGCTGTTTCTGTTTATTATTTTGTAGGAGAATGTAATAAATATTAAATAAATAAATAACAAGGATAAACATCAGTTTAATCGGCAAATTGTCAACAAAATCCGGCAGCGAAGGACCAAAAAACCTAAAATATGTGACTATATCGCACTATATAACTGTGGTAGGGCTACGCAGCAGCCTCGGCTGTTGCACGAATGGGCAGGCTCGTCCGGGTAAGTACCACGACCTCACAGAAGACCGGAAGTATAATAAATACTTTCGCGTTTCGTCTGGTGAGTGAGGTGGCCGGAGCCCAATTTTCAAAAGGTTGTCAACGCATCTGCAACCCTCGGGTGTAGCAGAAGTACCGCCTGCTCGCTTGGCAACTTAACGTAAAATAAAAAGAATAAAGAATCCACCGCACTGTTGCGTTCGCCCCTAGGGGGGCGCCGCGGCGAGCTTTCGGCTCGATGGCGGCGCGCGACTCGCTGGACGACGTGCGCCCCGACTCGGGCTCCGATTCGCCCCGCGGTGAGGCGAAACAAACAGGCAACACGCTCATTAATAATAATAATAATAAAGCCAAGAAAAAAAAAATAGAATGTACAATATTTAGGACACATTATTGACAATTATTGTACACAACATTTTCTAGTCACAAACTAAGCAAAGCTTGTAGTATGGGTACTAGAAAACTGATAAACATACTTTTCTTTTGTAAATAAATACATATTATACACATAGAAACACGCAGACACTAGAAAAACACAATGTTCATCACACAATATTTTTCCAGTAGTGGGGATCGAACCCACACCCTCTGGCGCAGGAGCCATTCGGGTCGTCGAGAATAAATTTAAGTGCTAAACAAACGAGAAAACAAAAAAAAAGAGAATTAAAAAAAATATATAAACACTGTTGTATACAACAAAAATTTTACGAAAATATTTGTTGTATACAACAGTGTTTATATTACTTAGGGTTAAAAAATATTATTGTCTGCGGTATTGACCGCGCATCAGTGTTCGCTGTTGCACGAATGGGCGGATCCGTCCGGGCTAGGACCACGACCTCACAGAAGACCGGCGTCAAGTATAATTGTTGCTCTTTTACGTTTGCTGAGTGAGATAGCCGGGGCCCACTCTATTAAAAGGTGCCAACACATCTGAAAGCCTGTAGGGTAGACTAAAATTAAGCACATGATAAGGCATTCGTGTAATGCCAAGCAAGGAAAAGTATGAAAGACATAACTTTTGCAAATAACAATACAATACAACGAAACGCTAGCCAAATCGCTACTTCTGTTGACACATTAAAGGACCGATATACGTTCCACGTTGCTTATACAGGTTGTCCAGGAAAGAGTTTATAATACTGAAACGCCTCATACCAGAGGTATTAGGCGCTAAAAATAAAAGACAAAACAATCTGTCGCGAATAGTGCCTAAGTAACCATTTTTTCATTTATTTAAAAAATTCCATTGTCATGTCCTGTATACACATTCCTATTATGACGGTCCTAAGATAAGTTCTGTTTCGTGTCAGACTTAGGGCGGCGGGTGAGGGCCGCGGGGGGAAGGCCGGGCACGCGGACCCTAGCCGGAGCGGACGATTACGCCGACTTTGGAGAGGGTACGAGCACCACATTGCACTGTTGTAGCTGCCCATTTCTGCAACAGCTCCTCCTGTTGCAGAAATGGGCAGGCGTCCGGAGTAGTACCGCGGCCTCGCAGAAGACCGGCGTGAAGTGGAAGGTTACCGCGATGACTTTTAAAGGTTGTCAACGCATCTGCTAGTCTCTCCGGTGTTGGAGACGACCACGGGCGGCGGTATTCACTGAACATCAGGTGAACCGCCTGCTCGCTTGGCAACTTTTCACTTGAGAAAACTTTGAACCAATTGATGATTTCTTTTTGCGAATGGGCAGGTCCGCCTTAATGTCCGTCTGACTGTTACGGTTAAGGAGTTCTTTCATTCTATTCAATTACTTGAACATGTGAAGAAAACTGTATTTGTCATCACATCATTGAAGTTATTCAGTATATTTGCTGTCGAGACATTTGTTTGCCGTGACAGCCCGTGTCCGGGCGCTCGCTCGCTATACTCGATCAACTCGAGTTCTAATCCAGGTGCTGGCGCAAATGGAAATGTTGATTTTAACGTATCAAGTGATCTGCGATGAAGGAAGACATAATGAGGAAACCCGCATATTTTCGAAATAATGTTTTGTTGAAAACAAAAAAAATGTTTTGTTGATATGTGCAGTCCATCAATCCGCAGCGGGGTCGCATGGTCAACCATGTACGCACTATACCGTAATACTCTTCGTAAATAGGAGGCCCAGCAGTGGGATAGGCTCTTACTTTCCTTTTGTTTCTACTAAAATGACTGTCTCTGATCACCCCACAGGGAAAGCGTGGTGTTAATTTCTCTTTTTACCCAGGCAACGATGCGATAAGGGACGTGGGCTTGGATTCGGAGAGCTCCTCGGACAGCGAGCTGCAACGCGCCGCCGCGCTCACCGACGACGAATTTTGAATACCACACTCGATTTAGCGTTTAAAGATATATTTATTACTAACCCAAAAATGTTCGTGCAACAAAACATTATTAAAGCATTCAATTCTATCGACGATGCAATGTTTTTAATTGAATTTCGTTGTTTAATCTAACTGCTTCTTCTGTGGTCCAGCTAGAATAATGCTAAAATCTGGCTTCTAAGAAGACCGGTATGAACGAGAAGTATTATTTATAGGATGTCGTTTCTTGTGAGGAGTGCGGCAATTGTAAAATTGTTGGTAACCCAAGTGCGATCCCACAGCTGACGTGGATCGCGACGAGTCTTAATATTAAATTGCACATCGAGTGAATCGCTCACTCGTTTCCCACGTCTCTTAGACGCGTAACAGATATTACTTATTTGACACAAAGATTGATACAGACAACAAAATAACTGTAATAGCCGCTAATTGCTTCGAGTATAAAATTGTGCTGGATTGTCCTGGGTTGGCAACCAAGCTAGGTGCGAAGATAGATAATGTTGTCGCTGCGGACTTCGATGCTAAAACTAATAGATTAAATGATAGAAAATGAGCTAGTTTCCGCGATAGATTTGCTGGATTCAGATGAGAGATTTAAAAAAATATTCTACTTTACATTACATGACATTTATAAGTGAATGTGACAGACAATACGTATAATACGGAAGGAGATAGCAGTCTATAGAATTGCAATCTAATAACACCAATTGGCATAATTTGAGTGCCTCAATTTTGGTGCGCTAGTGTCATATCAACCTCGTATTAGTTAGTATATAATATGATTGGTTATTTCATCGCCTGGTTTGGCACTCAAAGTGACAGTTGATATAACTGCCAGTAATATCTGATCTAAACTACCTAAAGCTTTGTAACTTCTCAATCTAAAGGCTACTGCGAAAAAACTATGGCGCCATAGATATTTGAAATTTCTTCTTTAAGATTAATGTATTTATTTTTGATTCTTTCATTTTTATTGTTAGGTTATTATGTATGTTCTATTGTTACAAACAATTTTTTTATGTATTAGTTATTGTTTTTTTTATTTGTTTATTTTTTAAACTTTGTTTAATTAAAACCAAACACCTGTTATAGGTGTAAATATTAGGTCCAATGTTTTATAATTTTTTCTTTTTTTGTAAATTATGTAAATTTGTATACTGTTGGTGCGTCTATAACAATAAAAAATAAAAAAAATCTACTCTTAATTCCAGCAAGTAAACTTACGTTTCGACGGTCCTATTTATGGTATATGGAATGGAGATAACTAATATTAGGGATCTTTTTATAACTCGTGGAATATACAATATTAAGACCGGGGTAAAAAACCAAAAAAAAAACGTGTACAAAACTTTATTTCATTTCATACAAACGGTATATTACAATTATAAATATTTCATTTAACATTTTTCTATCGCTTCTTTACAATTAACATCGCATTCGTTCACTGAACACCTGACACCTTAAAAATATCTAGATTATAAAAGAATTATACAAAAATATTTTATTTCTATTTACAAAAATGTTAATTTATTTATTGTATAAGTGTAATTTAAATCTCATAGTGGACTGTTACTACACTCAAGGTGTATAAATCTTACTAAACTTTTCTTAGAATATTTTTTAGTAGTGCACATAGTTCATTTGCATTGTGACTATAGACAATAACAATAATTTCATAGATAAAATAAAAAAAATATTAAAAAACTATCCTAAACAACACCGCATATTTTTTCTTTTGAAATATATTATAAAGTTTTTTTATGTATGAAAAGATTTCAATATGAATTGAAAAAGAATAAAGGATACGTTTTTCAAGTATTAATACATTGTATTGTATGTACGAATACATATTCCATACATTTTACCATATAACGAATGTCTCGGTAATGAAACGAAATACAAATACAAAGCATATGGTAAACAAGATAAAAAACGTATAATATACGTTAAGAGTAAATAATTATAGCTTAGGTATTTGGTGGATTCAATTTCTGATCATCATTTCGCCTTGAACACTGCCTTGACAGCTTTCAAATAAGCTTGCAACACTGTGTTGAAGTAGAGATATAAATAACAATGTCCGAATAAATTAGTGTTTGCAGATGATTAGCCTTAAACATACTAATGTAAAATAAAGAATTGAGCAAATTTAGATTGCATCATCACTTAGCATTATATTTACAGACCAATTGAAGTGCAAACATTCAGAATTTGGCACCGCTTAGGTACAACGGACTTCAAATATTTAATGTACAAACACTAGAATGTTAATCATTGTGGTTATTTTCAACTCCTTTTACGTTTCACCGACAAGCAGCTGAACGTAGTCTTACTTTTAAGTTGATTCACAAGGAGACATTTTCTTTTAAAACAAGTCATATTCGAAAGTGGACACAAACTGAGGTGGTATACGGACGACTAAAGCCCTAGTTACATTGTCATTATGAAGTCGTTACAACGAGTCTTTACGGAAGTTATGGAAGTTATGTAACTAACGGCCGTTCGTTGAATATAGGAACCGGGCATAATTGAATAACGAAAGAACTAAAGAATGCATCCTTATGAATCTATCGTTTTAAGAACTAGATAAATAGAGCTTATAATTAGAGAATAACACAGATATTTGACGACGATAAAGAATTTACATGTTTATGTTAGTAAAGTGATTTTAGTATGTGTCTTTTATGAGAACTCCGCAAGTGTGAAATGGCAACATTGTAATTACGAATTCAAGTAAAATAGTAAATTTGTTCAGTGTTATGTTAGTATAGTGGTGTTAGTAATTATTAAATTAAGATATAACCTAAATGTTTAGTATTTACAATAAATCTTAAAATAGTTAAGGTTTGGCATAATATGAATAACCTAAAATATACAAATTAAGAATAATAATAATGTTAAAATAAGTATTTATATTATGGTATGATTGGTTTCGAAGAAAATTTTGATCTAAATATATTATTTAAACTTTCCCTACAATTTCTCTTACTTTAAAACTAGAATCTCATCTCAGAATTTCTTTCCGCCATTAATTTCAATGGAAAACTAATATAAAAAAATATCAATTTAAATATTTCAAATTTGAATCGCCATAATGTAGCAACACTGAAGTGAACAATATAATGACTACGTAGACTTAGGAGTATAAGTGATAACATTTTATATTAGGAAAGGAACGAGTCGAGAATGACATTTCTTTTAATAAAGTAATAATTTAAATGTGAAGTTATAAATATGCTTTCTTCTTAGAAAGATCTTTAGAATGTTAAATTTTACCGTTTGCTTGTTTTGCAACAAGATTGGACCAAATTACGCTTTTACAACTCAGAAAATTGCCAAGACGCAAGTACTTAATAGGATCAGCAGGCTGCAAGCTAAGTAAGTCAAGCCTAATTTAGTAATATTAAGGAATCCCGCATCAGATATATGATTAAAGACTTTTCAACAGTCAATTTCACTCCAGTTGTAGACTAATGTCTACAACTAGACAACGTCTGGAGAGATATCTGATGTGGTGTTGTAACGGTGGTGTCCGCGAGGTGGGTGTGGCGTCAGCGTGGGTTCGTGGTGTCGCTGGTGGCAGTGCTGGCGAGGGAGTCGTGGTGTTCCGCGGCGTGACGGCTCTCGTCGCAGACCGCTATGAACTGCTCTGCGTACGCTCTGCGGGATAGGTCAGGGGTCTTAAGGTGCGACATGTAGGGTATGTGAATGAACCATTCCTAAGTAGGTAAATGGGTAATGTGTTGTAGTAGTCTATGGACCGTTGAGGGGTTGCGGTTGGTGCATTGATAACCTCCCAGTTCTTACCTATTCACCAGACAAAACGCAAACATTTCTACTGCACGCCGGTTCTTTGATGCCTAGCTTATGACGGAATTATTTTCTTTTACGAATATCGCCTCAGTACGCATTGTATGTTTTAGTTTATTAACGGTCTGACATGACAGGATAAAAGATTAGGATGTATTGTACTTTTCGATTTTGAATTTGCCGATGTTAAAATGAATAGTGTTTGAGGGTTAGAATTTATATTGTTTGTAAATAAACATTAAATATTAAAAGAGACGCAATTCGTTCCAATTCGAATTGGGACGAACACAGTGATGGTTTTACTCGAATCTTTTATGACTGCAGTAAGTTTTTAGAGACAAAAGATAAAATCCTCTAGATTTTCGCCTAACTGCCAGTACACAGACAAAGATGTTATTAATAGACGTATAGATAATCATATGAGCTCTAAATCCTTTACGAGAGTTAGCAAAAAGGAGACAGCCCTGTGAACCGGTATTCATATTAGCATACGTCCGGTTCCGAGTCGGGAAAGGCTACTCTAGAATAACACGTATCACATTTATAACTATTGAATAAAGTATTTCTGTATCGCTATTACCACTAGTCTACGACTGTACACTGTATTTAAGTCTAATAAGGTCCTAAGGTGCGCTGCTTATTCTGATTGGCAATGCGCACGTTAATGTGTTGGTTCTTTAACTAAATTAATGAACTGTAGAGTTCACTCTCCATATTAAATTACACTTATGTGTCGGCTATGTTTGTTCGCCCGGCTAAAGGGAGTATAGTTCTCGCGTGTGCACAGCTTTAGTTCAGAGCTGGACTGTCCTTGCGTAGGGTCGACAGAAGAGCGCGCTGTGCTTGTTGCTTTGATTGTAGTTGGACCGTTCTTGGTAGGGTTGGTAAAAGATGAGCAGGCCATACTCGTCGCTTAGCTTCTGGGGGAGACCAAAGGATCTGGCGTCTCGCTAGAGCTTGATATGTCCGCGGGGTAGCTCAGTGCGGGGGGCGTACCTGTCGAGGCCGGTGTAGGTCCGCTTTAGGTCCGCGTCCGTGGGCCGCTCGCGCTCCGCTCGTCGCTTGCGGTGGATCCGCTCCAGCGAGCGGGTGAGCGACTCCCGCTCCCTCGCCACGCGCCGCCTCTCCCGCCCCGCCAGCGCGGAGCGACGCCGCCGCGCGCGCTGAAACAATGCCTTATGTTACGGTACGTGGTAAGTGACGATGGGACTTAATAATAAGTAGGAGAAAAATGTTTAATATTTATATCATGGTGCTACCATTTGTGGATGAATAACTTTATGCATTTTTTTTAAATCATTACCCTTAATTTAGAATAACATTAAACTGTGTCGTAAGGGCATTTTACAAACATTTTCACGTTGACAACCACCCAGATGGGACTTTCTGTGGATTACGACCCTCTACGCCGAAGCTATTGCATACATTATATCCAAGCCATTTCACGTAAATTTCATATAATTATAACTTCAGCGTAAATACAGACTATTATATTCACACTATTTTTGTATTGAGTCTTTGGTCGGAATAGTTGTGTTGAGGGAACGCGTTGATACTTACGGCTTCGTGCATCGGGTAGTAGATCGGTACAGGCGCACCGTGGGAGGCGTGAGGTGCGTGGGGGCCATGGGGGGCGTGGGGACCATGGGGGCCGTGGGGGGCGTGGGGGGCGTGGGCAGCGTAGGGCGCCGGCAGCGGTAGGGTGGCGTAGCGCGGCGGTAGCATCACACCAACCGGTACTCTTCCAAGCTGCAAACATATAACATACATAATTATTAAATTTTGTCGCTACGTATTTATTTATTTATACACACACGTCTATAACACACGTAATACCAAAAATATTCAACACTCGCACTTAGTTTTATTGTCATGTAATAGTGTATCAGCATTTATTTAATGTATAGTAATGTATAGTTTGACGACCCAAATGGCGTAGTCGGTAGTGTACCTACCTTCTGCGCCAGAGGGTGTGGGTTCGATCCCCACTACTGGAAAAACATTGTGTGATGAGCGTAGTGTTTTTCTAGTGTCTGGGTGTTTATATATGTATAATGTGTATTTATTTACAAAAGAAAAGTATGTTTAAGTATGTCTATCAGTTTTCTAGTACCCATAGTACAAGCATTGCTTAGTTTGGGACTAGAGAATGTTGTGTAAAAAGAACGTGTCCTAAAATTTATTTATTTATTTATTTATTATAGTTCATTAGCATTAAACCAATGAACTATTTCTGACATAGCATTATCGGACAATTTGTTTGTTCAGCAAATGATTAAAAGAGAGAGATTAACATGCGGGTTTCGAACAATAACGAAAACATGAGTACTAAAGCACATCGCATAGTGAATACGGAAACATGATGAATTATCTGCCACGCGATAACGCAAGTGACAAACGTCAAGACAGAAGAATGCGGTTTGTTCTCCATAGTGGTCGTGATTTAACATTGACATAATATAAAATTATATGCTCTAAATCCTTTGTGGTTATAACACAATATTTTGTGGTAACACCAACACACCAAAGGCTCTATACTAGTACTTATTAATATTGTTTAGTTAAATAAGTTTTGGTAAAGTATATAGGTAGGTACTATTGATATAAATGTGGGAAAATAATCTAAAAATATGTCGTAGATGCGTCAAGTTCCCAAAAACTATTACTTCGGAAAATATTCAATTTTTAGATGTAATGGTTAATTAATTACCTTCTTCGTCCGAGTCGTCCATGTAGTGTGCCTTCTGAGTCGTTAATTCGTACTTCAAAACTTAAATGTCTGAGAGTGCATCACATAGCGTATTTTACCCGATTCCGCCAAAGAACAAAAAAGGCTGGTCATATGTTTTACCTGTTTATAATCGTATGTATGGTCTATTCTTATGTTCCCTCGTGACTACTAAACGGCTCTACTGGTTTCGTTAAAATTATTTAAAAAAAATAGCGCCGTGTTATTTTTTAGTTTTATTTAATTATGATCTTGTTTACGTATATATAAACTTGCTGCAAGTAACTATATGTTATTAATTTTTGAAAATATATTTTTCCAGCGCAAACTACGACGTAAACACGAAAAGTTTCTCGATTCGGCTAAGGATCATATATACTCGTATCATATAAAACAACCTAATGTACAAGTCAGGCAGAAATCACAATCCTGTTTTATGTCGGCTAAACTGACTTTCTAAATTTTTACTCAATTTTAACACTGCAGTGTTTAAGACCACTGTAACCTAGCTTTCAGAAGGCTGTATTCTCTTCTTTCATGAATCATATAAGGTGGCGTAGTAAGTTTTTGCCGGTCGCCAGACCTCGACGCATGTGCGTAAGAGAATCTCGTATACCTTGATCCGAATGTTCCAGCATCCTGCGTTGGTAAATCGTTGCGAGCGATCTTGAGCATTTATTTATGACGCCATCTTTAATAGCCTAACGGAAGACATTCACTTTCGGAACACCGAATTAAAATATGAATAAATTAAAATTTTCTACAAGTAAGTATAAAATTTCCCGAAAATAACAATCCAACCGATCGTTTTACGAAATGTTTGTTGACGATATATTTGGATGTAATTTAGGGCCTCCAAAAAGCTGATAGCCTAACAGCGCACGAGTACATATATGCAAATAATATCTATTATATCCGTAACAAATTAACATAGAAGTGAATAAGATTCAATTGTTCCTTAAAGAAAGAATGGGTATAATATCTCTTGTTCTATAAGTCAGCCAAATTTATAACCTTGGGCAACAAATATGTATGAAGAATAAACAGTTTCATTAATAGGCATTTTTAAGATAGATTTTTTGTTCAATTAGTAAGTCCGCCGTAGACGGCGCCAAGCCCGGTTTGTAAAAGTAGGAGGTCGCAGTAGTCCTACTGTGAATAGCGTACCGCAAGTGGCCGTAAAGGTACGCCAGTCGTAGGCCTACTAAGTTCGAGGTTTCAGGGACCTTGGGGATTAAATGCCCCCTAGACGATCTGACGTAGAAGGTAATGGGAACCCTCTACGTTTAGACTCTCAAGAGAACTCTATGAAAGAGGTTAATATAGACCTTTAGAGTATGGGTCAGGATCCTCAGCAGTGGGGGAACTACGAAGAAGAAGAAGAAGAAGTAAGTAGTCCTTTAATATTGTCCCATATCATTCGAAAGTAAAGAGAAACATACTATAATTTTAGTTAGGCATCGTTTCGTGGTTTACTTTTATTAAATTTTATCCGTTATTGGGCCATATATCACGAGGCTACAGAAATGCTTCCGAACCGGTACGAATTCTTAACGCGGTCGACGCACAAACTTTGAAGTTCACCGGTTTCCCATAGCTAATGTAAATTTCGTGCACTGCCGCACGGGAAATTGTTTCGCTAATGGGTGCGGCGAGGTGGCTTGGCTATTTGTGAGGCCTATTGTGCAACCAAACAGAAGCGACTAAGAGTGCCACAGGTTTTGATACAACAGTGGCTTCTAAAGCATCAGGTTTTGATCCAACGATGACAAATTCAAGGTGAAATGTAGTAGATATATAAATTAATTACTCTATAAATTAATTGTTCAAAAATCTGTTTTGTCTACGTAGCGCAATATTATTAAACTATATTGATTTGTTTTTGTTTACAAAGAAGATAACATGTTTGAGTACATATTCTCATTTAAAACAGTATCTAGGCAAGTAAGGTAAAAAGTGAAATGACAGTAAAATAATATTATTATTTCATTGTGACTATCTTGGAGTAAAATCAAAGTTAGGTTTTTTATTCACTTCAGTTATATGCTGTATTTCTCGTGACCAGTCCAGTAAATAATGGACAAGAATTTGATTCAATCAATGTTCTGCAGACTAAATCGACCAAAAAGTACAGATTACGAATCAAATATCGTGATTTATTCAATAGCTATACTTAAAAATCGATTTCATTCACTGCGGTTCTGCCAACTGTTATTAAGAGCGCGACTTGAATGCCTTCTAGATATTGCTTATGCTAATTTATGTGTACCTGTTCCACTCAAGAATGCTTTGTGCCTAATCTTTTCTACCGAAACAATTCACACGTTTTATTAGTAACCGGTACGGCGACAGCGTCACAACGTGCGTATAAGTTTAAATTAAACCTGAATTACTTTGATGTTCGTATCGATCCTTGTTGGTTTGTTTTTTATTACATCGAACGATGCTAGCCGTGGTAAAAACGAAACGGTTCATACTGCTGCATAAATCAATCAATCAGCCTTTTGCAGTCCACTGCTTTCCTCATCCAGCCACTACCAGCGACCTTTCTCAGGTCATTCGTCCACCTGGCAGGTGGACTTCCTACACTACTCTTTCCGAGACGTGTTGTCCATTCGAGACCCACCTGCCCCGTCGCCCATGCGGCGATCGACTGTTGGATATAGGCGTCTTCCAAAAAAGTCCCGACGAATCAATTATCCGAAACAATTATCTGTGGGTCAGACAAATACTTGTCTCGGATCGAACCCACAACCTCCGACGGAATCATCAACTTCACAAGATACAGTTTAAGCGTTAGTTTTGGAATGATGTCAACACAGACGTGACGCCATCGTCCTTTCGCCTGCACCGAAGCGCAGATGACCCGGAGCGCTGACCTTGGGGTCGCGTTCACTTGCGATCTCGAGTCTTCTCACGCGGACACCCATTTGCATGCCATCGCAGACAATACAGTAGCTGATTGGGAGATTGTGTGCAGCCATTCTCGCACTGCACTCCTATCTGTATGGCGCAAAGATCTCGTAACAATTCGGCCAGATTAGCGACCCAGTGACAAGAAATCATATGTGAGAAATTACGAAAAATGTCAAAGGCGTTATTTAGAAACATCTGCGAACCATTCGTACAATTTTTATTGTAACAGTGATGTTATTTTTTAGCCTTCAGTATCTGTGATAGTTTAACTTATTCTGCAATTTGTTTTGCACGGTTACAGTTTAAAGTAAAAAGATTTTTTTTATTTTAAACAGTCGTGAGTTTAAAATTTCATAATTTGCTAACAGTTCTTTTTAATAACGAAGTTTAATTGAAAGGCATCTGAGAAAGATATACACCAACAAGTAATGTTAAATAAACTTTTACGATTTTTATTATACTATTCTTCAATGACTTGTCTGCAGCAATTACTGGCAGCGCGGGCGTCGAACTGTCCTCATAACGGTACCGCCACCATAATACAGCACATTTCCTGAATTCGCGCATCGATCAGACAAATAGAATAGAATAATGGCAGTTTAGAAAACCTTTAGTCTTGCAGTCAAGTCTTGTGATGTATTGCGTTCGGTTGTTTACATCATGTGCCGTATTTAGGCGTATCTTTGATACGTTTTGCCTCACTAACAAACGTTACTAGGGTTGTAGGTTTTTGGAATATCATTGTATGATACTCAGATAATTAGTGGCAACCAGCCGGTTTAGCGTCTGGGCGCCATTCCGGAAGACGTGGGTTCGCTTCCTAAATTTAATGTTTCATCTTAAGTGCAGATTAGCAGTATAAAAATTTAGAAATATTAAGATAAAGTGAAATTTTTAACAAAAAGTAAATGGAAATTTAAAGATTTTTATAGTGCTAATCTCTGCACTTAAGATTAAACATTAAAACTTGTAGAAAAAGTACGAAAAGATTGTCGCCGCTGTGGGAATCGAACCCACGTCTTCGGGATTCGCGGCTTGACGCTTTAGCCACTAAGCTAAACGGCTGACTGCCACACCGACGAAAATTTTAACGTCTTTTATCTGCAAGTTCTCAAAAAAATTAATGCTTTATTGAAATTGATTTACCTCAACCACCAATTTTGGTGGTAGGGCCACGCAACAGTCTTCACTGTTGCACGAATGAGCAGGTCCGTCCAGAGGAATACCACGGTCAGACACCCGTTGTGAAGTAAAAGTGCTGGATTTCGTCTGGAGAGTGAGGTAACCGAGGCCAACTTTATTAAAAGGCTGCAACGGGTCTGCAACCCCACGAGTGTTGGAAATGGCCATGGGCGGCGGTTATCACCTAACATCAGTTGAACTTCTCACATAAAAAACATGTTACAAATCGCGCCAACCCTACCGCATTCATTAAGACAGGGAAAACGTTTGATTTATGTCGGATTCTGTTTGTTCGGTGGGGAGTATCGACCGTACGTTGTGTTAGCGGCCATTCGACGATTAAAAAAAGCAACAAAGTCGCACTCTGATAACTCACACATCAAAAAACGTTTCACGGCGTTTTGTGAAATACGAGGAATTGACGGTGATTGCACCGATGAGAGATTGCAGTGGCCCGTAATGGTAGCAATAGTAGTCTCTTTACTTAATTTTTGCTTTGGCAACATTTTTGTTCATTTTCGCGGTAGTTTAACAAATAAAGAGTTACATTACACATCTTTATTTAAGATCTAAAACAATAACTTTAATTTTTATTGTACAACGAATGAAGAGTTAAAAGACTAGTTAAGACATTTAAATTAAATTTGACTATTCAATAAATATAATATCTTAATAAAGTATTAAACTATGTAAGACAAAAACATTATAATTAAATTAATATATCAAATTAAAAATGTAAATAACATGTCCCATTTCCCTCTGACCCACTATTAACACACTAAACGTGAAAGATAAAAAAACCTGTCCAATAATGAACACCCGATTTACATTCTAAAGTTGCCAGAGTGATACGGTGTTGACGAAAATGCCATAGCTCGTATCTAACATCGTCGAACTTTTGCATTAGAATATGTAGATTACCGATTATGCAAATACATTTTATGTCCGGCCACTTTGTCGGTTCTTTATATAGACAGAATGTGTTTTGATTTCAACGAGAGGTAATAAGTGGGAATGTAACGCTGGTCTGCGATAAGGAAGATATCTAGCTGTCGTTTCTGATTGCCATTACTAATATATACTAGCGATGTATTATTAATCTACGTTTGCTAAATAATCTAATACGTTTTTATAATACAACGAGTGTTATTTTCACATTTTTCTTTATATTCAACATTATACCCGAAATTAAACAAGCCGTCGCGAGTTTGGAGTACCACAGTCATACAATTAGTAGTTAGATTCCTAAACCGCGGGAGGAAAACTCCAAAATAATCTTGCACTGTACACCTTAAATCTTTTCCCGATTATAAAGTTTTCTTAAGATGTCGAAACAGGGAACATGTTTAACATTTATCATCTGTGGTCGCGATTTGAAAACCAGGTAGTAAAAGTAAGTAAAGAAACAGTCTATAAGGCAAAGGCCTCCTCTCACAGATGGTTCTAGGGCATAGTCGCGCCCCCACTGCATATTGGCAGACCACGGTGTTACTTTTGGGGGTTTACAGCTTTCGTAAAACGTGGATACCCCATCTAGGGTCGAATAGGGGTCCTCATATGAATAAACCCCTAACCGTTGAGAGCGTACTCACAAGCAGAGCGCCTATACCTCACCTATTGTCAAATAGGGGTCCTCATATGAATGAGCTGGTGAGAGCGCACTCACAGAGGTCAATGACCGTTAAATTCGCTCTCGCAGGAAAGTCCGCGGTCGTTTCGCAAGATGCGGTAAATCTTGCGTCGTGGAAGCGCCTCCAAGCGGCGATGCCACAAATCGCCTTGCACAAGCGGTGTCGCAAGTGTTCTATGTCGTCTTCGCAGCACGCGAAATGAATAAATCCCCAAGCGACTCCTTCATGACGTCACCGAAGACAGAAACGATTACAGATGTAAAGTAGCGATTGCTCCGTTTGCATGCGGTTGCAGCGGATGATATCGCGAGGTCTTTACTAACGAGAAAATAAAAAAAAACCGGCCATTTGCGAGTAGAAATATAGTCGGAAGTAGATATTCATCCCTCTGTTCTGTTCATGGTCGTGACTTTATAGTCAGTAGCTACGGGCACTGAGGACATATACTTACCAAAGGCGTAGGTACATTGTGTACATGGAGAACTAAGTTTAAGAAGTCTCAATCGGTGTGTAATTAACGTTGTCTTTGTATTTCAAAATATTCGTCCTACTTTAAGTTCAAGCTCGTATAAATGATCAAGTTTTGCAATTATGAATGAACGCGAGCGCCTAATAGGTCTAAATAAAAGTGTGCGTTTATATGGACACCACCGCATTTAGCGCGCTAAAAACTTATCTAAACATGCGGCACTTTCCCCGAGTCGCGATCAGTTATCTAATTAACAAGATGGCCGCACCGGATGAAAGTCCGCCGACCGGAAGTGACGTTGCGCAACCGCTGATACATGTGTTCGGATACATTTGACGTATGGCGGTTGACGGGAACTTTCAAATGGTCGATCACAGCGCCGCATTATATAAGAGGCTAGATACCCGCAAATTCGTCTGCGTTGCTTATCATTTTAGCAACTACATCGCTTGCCCCACTTCGCCACGGCAAGAGCACACAGATTAATGAACACGTAGTGCTTATAAAAACCGTTGTTTCATAAAACTTTTGACAACTTTGTATTAAATGATATTAAAAAAATGTCTATATATTTTTTTCAATTAGCGTCAAGTACGTACATAAAATTTAGAAGAATTAATTAAAATTATCCAGTAGTTTTTCTGTGACGCGCACAACGCCAGACCTCTATCTTATTATTTATTACATAAAGTTTCGTTGTATTGGGTGGGATTTCTTTGAAAATGGAGGGATTGTTTGTCCGATTACAATGGATGGATATGGGAACAACTACTTCGGACATTCTTCGTGATTGACAGTGACGACAAGTTGCCGGAATAGCTGCTTTAAAACTTGAGTTTGAAATTGAGGCAGAGAGATAAATCCGTTTCATACATTAATTGGGTTGGCCTAAAACCGTAGACTTTCCAGCTAGTTATGCAAATGAGCTTTTACAAAAAGTGACTTATGAATTAATCAATATCGACATTTTGTTTCGTGTCACGATGGTCGTCCTTGAGATGTATGTTTTGGATTGTTAAATTAGAAAGACTGTAATAAATTATTTGTGTTAAAAAATTTGCAGCTAAAAGAAGAAATGAAAATTGAGCACTAGTAAAGTAATTTTGTTTACGACATTCGTTATACATAACACTTATTTCAATGTTTCACAAAATCGATTTTGCGATACGACGCGAAGATAATAAAGTCGGTACTGTTACGAACAAAATCTTTATTATTAACATACAGAGTCGAACCGTTATAAAACTTGTGACTGAGTTCAAACGAGAGCCAATATAGTAATAGCAGAAGCGACTATTGCGCATTGAAACCAGATTTTGAGTACAGTCGCGCGAAAAGATTTTGCGAAGTGTGACGATGAACTAAAAAAGTTTTGTACATTGATCGCTCGCGAATGATTTTGTTAATGTATTCATCATAGTTATATTGCTAACAGAACGACACTTAGCTTTGAATAATGTCTTTAAGGAAATAACATATAAACACCGTCAGCTTCATTGATAGTTAGTCATGTCTTGGTCAATGAAGATGAGGCAAGTCCATACTGTGCGGCGTTTAAAAATTATTCCGCTTCACATTATATGGCATAATTATACAAGTGAATGTGACAGACGATATAAAAATGATATAGAACGTATGATACGGAAACAGGTAAGCAATCTATAGAATTTCAATCAAATTACATCAATTGACGTAGTTTGAGTGGCTCAGTTTCGATGCGCTAGTGTCTTATCTACCTCGTAATTGTACATAATATTGGTCTTGATAAGTGATTAGAACATTCATAAATAACTCCAAAACACTCTGACAGTGAAAGGGCATTATTTTTTAATCACATTATGATATTAGAAAAGCATTCGATGCAATGTTAGATACACAGCTTTATACTTCTGTGTTTCGCCTGGTGAGTGGCGTAACCGAAGCCCACTTTATTAATAGATGGCAACGCATCTACAACCCTAAGGGTATTTCAAATGTCCATAGGCAATTATAACTTAATATCAGGTGAACACGCAGAAAACTTGCCATTTTCTTACATAAATAAAAATAGAATAAATAAATAAAACAGATTATTTGAAGCGTTAGTCAATATTTTTTCTTTATATCTATATTTTTTGAAGTCGGGTAGAGATTTCAGAATACAGAGAGAGATGTAACAGCAAACTGACACTCAATATTTGTATTATTTGACTGAATGAATAAGAAAGATTTTTACATTATATTACATTTAGACAGTTTTTCATTGGAGTGCACTAATAAAAATAATACAGGCAAATATCACCCAAATCACGTCGATTTTGATTTTCAATTCCACCGCTGCTTTCTCCATTTACTAATATTTCATGTTTGTCTTCGACGGAGAAAGTTATCATATTTCTATGAAATATCTGAGCCCGACCTTCAGTTTCCGAACGAAATTATGTTTAGGTCATCTATGACACCTACATAAATATTTTTGGTTCCACGTTTAATTAAACAAAATGCTAAAGTAAATGCAATAATTATAAAGTAATGTTTTTATAGGATACAATCAGAAGAAATGTTTTCATTTAAATTATTTTAATATTATAATGGAATGTTGATTTTCAACACTGTTTACTAAACAAAAATGTATTTTGTTGCATAACAAACGATTTGTCTCTAAATATTGATATAGAATACTAAAATAGTAGAGAAAAAAAAAATAGTAAAATAGTAGTTTTATTTTGCATGTTGTCAGATATATTAATTTTGTGTAAATGTGTAAATTTATTTATGGATAATGCAAAGCATTATAGTTATAACTTGTAAATAATGATACATGCTATAACTTATTCAGATAAAAGCAATATTGGAGTGAGCATTTTATTCTAACAAGAAAGGTAAAAGTAACAAAACAACAACGCAATGATTTTTAATAACATAGATGACGCAACAATAACATACTGCGTGGCGTTTAAAAATTGTTCCGCTTTACATTATATTGTGATATATATAAGTGAATATGACAGTTGACAGAGAACGTATGATATGGTAAGAGATAGCAAGCTATAGAATTTGTAATATAGGTGTAATTACTCCAATTTGTGTAATTTGAGTTCCTCAATTGCGGTGCGCTAGTGTCATATCTTTGTATAGAACAATGTCTTTGGTGCCGACTCGGGAATCGAACTCAGGTTGCTCGAGTGCATTGAATCAAAAGCGGAGTTCCGGACGAGCTTTTTTTAAATATATTATAGCTGAATAGTGTTTTTTGTTTGTTTAAACGCGTTAATCTCTGGAGGTACTAGTCGGATTTGAAAAAAATCTTTTTGCATTTGATAGCCGAATCCTTGAGGAAGTGTATAGGGTCCACGCTTCGACCTACGGGGGCGTAGCAGAAACGTTTCTCGCGTATGAAATCGAAAGGAACGGCTAGTGTTGTGTAAACATAAAATACGCGCTTATAATTCCGGAGATGTGGTTCATTTGTAAATTGATTATATGCAATTAACATGTGCACATTTGGACATTGGTTAGCAGAGCGCAACGTCTCTAAACCCTGGCGGATTACTCAAATCGACTTGGACAAGTTTGTTGACTGGCTAGCGGAATGTGTTGTGACGAAACGAGCTGTTTGTTTTGCCGGCGGGCTCGTTTGGAGGCCACTGGCTCACCTGTCGCGACCTGACAGCCGAAGCCGCGCCCATATTTCGTTAACGTGTTTAACTGAAACGTTTCGCAACTGTACAGGAATTTCATATAACAATATCCACAGCGCTTTATGATTGAAATGAAACCATAATCGTGGATTTTTGTCGTATTAGTTTTAGATTTTTTTTATTTTTTTTTAAGCTGAATTATTTCTGGTTGCTTTTCTATTTGAAGATATTGTAAGCGGGATTTATGGAGTTAATGAAAATAACTAATAATAACATTGGTATTACACGATTTAACCACCGACCACAACCGATAGTTGTGTTACTTTCTCTTGTGTATATATATGCTCACATATCATAAACGGAGACGAGACGACTCACTTTATTAGACAAACATTAAGTAAGTGTCTTCTATAAATTATGGAAATAACAAGGTTTATTTAATTAATTCTCTTCATTTTCCCGTAGTTTCGTTTTCATCTTTAGACGTCAGGAGTTAAATTTTAACTTTATGTATCCCTAAAACCAGTTTCTTTAAGTAATGTATTTTGTTCACGCAAATATAAGATACTTAAAAATCTACTACCACGGTTTTCGTTTGTAGTAGTTTACTTCAATTAGCACAAATAACATTCACTTTTCTATGTGCTACTAGATAGCGGGACCTCTAACAAGGTTGTCTTATTTAATACTTCAAAGTCGTTATATACATATTATGTATTTCACTTACAGAAATTAATATGGCAATTTGCAAAGCGTCGTTTTAAAGACTCGCTAATTGACATTCTTCTCATTCACTCAGTAATTAAGCGCTAATTGACATCTAAGAGAGACCGTAAGTAATCTCCATGTTATAAGCTATTAGGCTGTAATCTAACGATTCACAGGATTAATTCTCTATTCCATCCATCTTTGCAGATAGGAATAAAACTAAGATTAAGTTAAATTATATGATTACGTTATCGCAATTTAATTATTTTTAGTAATAATCCGCGAGTGAAAGTTACGCAACGATACAAAGGTCAATTGTTGCCGACGTTTTGTCGAATCAATTGTTGCCGAATAATTCTCACCATAATCTTTAGGCAATAGGCCATTGTATCGGACTTAACATGCTGTATTCGTTATGGATAATCGGATAGAAAATAATAAAAGATGGAGGAATGGAGATCGGCCTTTTAATCTGCGGAAGAGCTGTTAATTATAAGAATGGATAAAAACATATATCTATCCTTGAAGATTTTGAAAAAACATGAAAATTCAGGAATGGAATTTTTTGGACCGTATATTTGATACCGTATTGTAGTGAGCGCCCGGTGAATGACATCGATATTATTGATGACCCGAGATGTCTCTAAAAAAAATGCGTATTGGCAAATTTGCGTAATGTAAAATATTAATTAATTTAAGATCATTTCAAAATATATTCTTTTATACTGAAAGCAGTAAAGTAAATTGACTACTCACTCTTCAATTACGTTTGACAAGATATAAACCGTAAAAAAATTTGCAATGTAAGCTTTCTTCGCCACTGCCGGAATTGCGTTTATCACAGAGTGTAAATCAAAGTCAAGAGTTTTGGAAGTTTTATAAAAGAAAGAAAAATAATCAAATATTTCAAACAAACATTGTCCGATATAGTATTTGTAGTTGACACTTGTCACTGTTTTGATTACAGTTTAGAATATAGGACACGGTGGCAAGGACGATCTCCTGTCTATCCACACAGATTCGAATCAAAGTGCCTGGCACGGATAAAGCTTCTTGGGAAGCTTCCCAAAAGTAATTGTAAATAATCTTATTCATCATTATTTTCGTAAAATGTAAATCTGTAATGGACATTAATATTATTTCTTCGTTTTATAATAATGGTACACTGAATAATTTTTATATGTTTTTTTCAGTATTGATTCAGGTTTACGAAGAAACTGTAGCGTTCTGTTATGTACAATTTACAATATTGAGTATTTGCGTAGGTCAGCAATTTAGAATTATATAAAAACAGTTTCGATGCCTAAGTACGGCAGTCAACATCAAGCAGTCAAACTCTGTACTCGGTCCGATAACAATCATTTTTATAACGTAGTTGTGTGTCAGAATTAAAAAGTTCCTTACAGCCAATAAAAAGTGTTTTTTTTAAAAAGGACCCACAGAGCGCCATCCTTACAGTTCGATACCTTGTAGCAGATTAAATTAATCCAAATGAAATATTTATATCTATTCAAATGCAGATATGTACACTTAGCATTTAAGATATTCACATATAAATAGATCAATAACTAAATTTACCCCGTAAGTGCAGTAATACCTGAGTGCTTGTATCCAATATATCATATTTCTTCAATCGGTTTGGCGTAACGAACGCGTTGCCGCAACGGAGGTGGCTTGCGATACCGTCCAACATCGCTGTTCCGCAACAAATCGGAAACATTTGCGAAACACTCTCGTTTCGTACATCAATGTAGTTGGATGGCCGTCGATTGACATTGAACTCATCAATGCAAACATATCATCATTTTTTAGAGTTCTGTATCCAAAGAGTAAAACGGGACCCTATTACTAAGACTACGCTTTTGCTTTTTGTCTGTCCGTCTGTCACCAGGCCGTATCGCGTGAACCGTGATGGTTATACAGTTGAAATTTTCACAGATGATGAATTTTTGTTGCCTATTAAAAATATTTAAGTGGGGCTATCATAGAACAGACATGATTGGCGTTTTTATAGATAATGGCACGGAACCCTTCGTGCGCTATACCGACTCGCACTTGGCCGGTTATTTTTAGGAGTCCAAAGTATATTGCACGCTTCGTGGAGTGGGACATAAGATATCAGGATGTGAGCGATATATTTTTATGAAAAGGTAGTTAATGTTTTAAGTTAATGTTTTATTACACACATTTAGTACAGAAAGAAGTAGAGAACATTTTCCAGTAGAGAATCCACAGAATAATAATAATGCTTAAATGTTAGAAGTCAAAATATAAGATCCGCTTTTTGTATCCATTTCACTTTAAAACTCTCAGGAAGACTATGTTAGATAACTTTACGTGTAAGCCTGGCCCGGGTTCTGAGAGGTTCTGGGATAATTTTCATTAAAGTAAATGCAGTAGATTACGTTAAAGTTTAGTTCTGAGCTGGAAACGTTACGAAGCTTCCGGTAAGTTAGTTAAAATAATTGATCCGCCGCGGTGGCTCGAACAGTTCTGGTAACGCAACAGGCGAACGGTCTAGAATGCAGGCGTGCAGGCGAAAGGGACGGCCCTTCTACTGTACATGGCCCCACCTGGCTAATCGCGTCGAAAAGTGTTCGCTATATATATTTGCTATTAAGTTGACAAAGTCAGCGTCGGTTTCTAAATTTTTCGAGTTGGTTCACTTGATTTTGAATTGGGTTTTTCGAAAGAAGTTCTAGATGTGTTCTTTAAGAAGAGTTAAATTTGGCAGCACCACTTAAAGGTGGTCTAATTCCAGTCGAGATTTAATAAGAAGATGTAGAGTTTTGATACAATGTCAACCAGTCTCTACATACATTAGCAACAAAGCTTAAACTGTTGGCTAAGTAAAAGCTGCTCGAGGTGTTGTCTGATGAATATTACTTAATTAAAAATGTGTAGACTAAACTTAAGATTAAGGGGAGATAATTTATTTTAAATTTTAGTACTAGCCTTTGCACTTGAAAACGTATAAATAAACCCAGGGTTCAAAACCTGCACCTTCCGGATGACGCGTTCAGACGCTCTAGCTACTGAGCTAAAGGTAAGATAACGGTTCAGTTTTTATTCAATATGCGGCAAGTACCATGTTCTATATCAATGTCTGAACCTTCTAAGTTAGGAGCCAATTGTATTAAAAAAATCTATATTCGATTGGTTACAATTAATAATAAGAATAAAGAGAGGATATTGAAAATTTAAGTCAGTTTTGCTCACAGAGCGAAAGGTGAAAAAAATTTAACGGTGGTAGGGCCACGCAGTAGCCTCGACTGTTGCACGAATGGGCAGGCCCGTCCGGGTAAGTACCACGACCTCACAGAAGACCGGCGTAAAGTGGAAGTATGACAAATACTTTCGCGTTTTGTCTGGTGAGTGAGGTAGCCGGAGCACAATTTTCAAAAGGTTGTCAACGCATCTATAACCCCAGGGTGTAACAGATGTCCATGGGCGGCGGTATTCACTTACCATCAGGTGAACCGTCTGCTCGTTTGACGAATTTTCACATTAAAAAAAAAGGTTTAGTTTGTTACTTTCATTGTTTGCCATCTAAATTATATTAAAAATGTACATAACGCGACTTGCGTGCTAAACTAGACTAATACGTGTATTACATAATATAACATAAACCGTTCATATCAATTGGATCGTAGAGATTTTTCGCAATTTTTCTAATCTCATTTCCTTCAAGCGCCGCTTGTGCGCGACTGTACCATGGTCGCGAGCGTAATCGCGCGGACGACTCTAGTTACCGCGCGCACAGCGTAACCGCTCGCACACTCGAACGGAAAGGTCACTCCATTGTACGGCGACCGCAACTACGTTCGTCGGTACAGTCATGCGCAACCGCCGGACAATTCAATTCAGGACAATGCAACTATGTTAACTAATTGTGAGTTATCAAAAATCGTTCAAATTTGAATTATTAATCAATTTAATATTCGAAGTAAAATATAACTTAACGGTATCATCCGTAACAACTTATTGTTTATCATACGAATTTTATCCCGTGTGGGATTCGAAAAATCAATAAAAAAAAATACAAGTACCGTAACGTGTTATTTTTTTTTTCGTTTTGTTATTTTTAGAAAACATTGCCCTTACTATACGATAACATTAATGTATGTTGTAAGGACGTTTTACACAAAATAATTTTACGTGTGTAATGGCCGTTTGCGAGGTGAGTACTAATACCATAAAGCCATCAGCCAAGAGAATTTGGATTAAATGGGAGCTTTGCCAAAACTGAGACACAATAAACAAAATACCTACAACGCTATCGGCCCCTTTTTGACAACGTTTCAACACGTTCACTTACAAAAAAACGATTTAGAGAGACCATTAATCAAAGAAGAAGACAAAACACATGTACGAGTATGTACACGTTTTCCTTGAATAAATGCCTTAACGTAATGTGTTTTCTTAAATATAAGTAAACTCTACACAAAATTCACTGACGAAATATGGTCAAGTTATTTACAGAATAACACTGCGTAGCTAATTTGCTCGTACAAAGTTCAGCAAATGTTTGACGACGTTTACGAAACTACGAGTAACTTGGCGAGGGGCGCGGTCCGTCGCGTCCGTCGTCGACGCAAATTTTACGAGAATCATTTGCTTAATATTTTAGCAACAATTATTTTGTATTACAATGTTCGAGATAACACTTGTATTTATTATCGTTATTTATTATTTTCCATTCTCCTCCATAGATCACGGTCTTAAAATTTAGGTACTCTTTGACGATGTTGTTTATAGTCTTGCATATTTGAATGTCTCATTCAATTCACCTTAATTGATTACCTTCTTAACATTAACTCGTGTGATTTTTTATTATTTTCCACAAACAATCCGGACTTTGTGCGTGAATCTATGAATCGATGACGTGCTATGGTCACGCTTACGCCGAACAAATCGCTCTGCGTGTCACGCGAGCGATAAACACGCTCCACGTGTCACGCGAGCGACAAACACGCGTCACGTCCAGCGGCAGGCCACCAGCTAACATTGGTCGGGAATACGCGCGCGATTTCCCTCCATTTCTCAGACGGGAAATGGACATTTAATTACCGGTATGGACGCAGCTCGGTATTACACAAAAACGCCTTCGCCTAAGGAAAGCAACGAGGCCGCGCCGTACACGGTTAGGAATTATTCCAGTTCATTCTAGCGTACCTTTTTTACTTAATTCAATCACGTAAATTGGAATTTATGATTTTTCCATGTATTCCGTCTTTCAGATAATCATGCTTTGAGATTTAAATATACATGACTGATGTACCAATATGTGTTTGAAAAAAATGAGAACAAACTAAAACAGATCTGTTCAATAAAAATCAAATCCTTCTTGACCCCGAGATTCTGACGTCCGGGCTACAACTGTCTGAGGAATACCCACATATTAAACCAAAGTGTAGAGAAATGTTTGTGACATTTTTCTGACATCAACAAAATCATGAACAATCTATATTACACATCAACTACGACGCTGTGCAAGGCTTAATAGTCAGCAACTACAAGTTAATTATTGCCTCTCATTATCAACGGGCAGCCAAACAACAGAATGAAGCTGGGAATAATTCCAAAGTATCTAATGACAGCATCGACAGCCTGGGCATTCTTGGGGTCGAGTGACAGCTGTCAAACGGCAGCCATCAGCCGACTGCCGCCGTGAAACGCGACGCCGAGATCGCCCGTGACGTCACGGCATATCGGTGTAACTCCAGACGACAGCATCCAGCGCGTTTGTCCACGACCGTACTGAAGATTGCGCGTATATTCACAAGCGGTGGCGGGCGTTTAAAATTTCTTTTTGTCAACGAAAAACCTAAACAAAATACTAACAATTTTAAGCGATTCCGATCCGTGTTGACTACGTGATGTGCTTATGAATTTTCCGCTTCTTCGGAATTCTCGAATCGCACGATGTATTGTTATATTGGAATAAACCCTGTGGTTTTGTGAAAAAGAAGCAAATGTACTAGATGTATACAAATAAGAAATAAATTTAATATTATTCTTCAATGTTCTGTGTGAATAAAAGCTGGCCAGTTGGTGCAGTTGATGAGCGATTTTCATTCCCCTAGACTTGAGTCAGATTCCCACCCTGGCTTTCCCCCGAGCTGGAGATTTTCCTTGTACAATTTTTGTTTGCAAAACACCACAACAACACATAAAATAATATTTAAAAAAATATTAAAAATCGCCTAACTTCTTGTTTGTGTACGCACCCTTAATCGTTCTTACTGGTATTAATGACAGCTCCAATTTTTTGTCGCGTGTATCAATTTCGCGTTTTTATTCTTTTTTCTATCAAACAGCTCTCGTATTTCGCTCACCATTCCTACCATGAATCGTCCATTGAAGTGTCACATTATGTTCTATCTATTACGTTATATATGAATTGACAAGATTAAAGATATACCTTAACAAAACGAAAACTAAATTGTAGTACAAAAGTACATCAACGCGTTCAAACTTTAACTACAAATAATTGTGACCTTTTTAATGAAGAAAATCTTTCACCTTCAGACCGAGCAGTACATACTTAAATAGTTAGTTTTTGAGGCATACATTTAAATATATTTTCTTGCGATAATCTAATTTTTTTTAAAAGAAGTCCTGAAAAATTTATATTAAAACCCAACTAGTAATCAAATTTCAACGGAAAAATATCTATGTATTTAGGCGTTTAACCAGCATATGAATGAAAACTGTTATTTTTCAAATAATAAAGTAAATTCCTTTTTAAGATCTGTATTATGCTGTTACGATTGCATATCCAAATGGCAATACAGTCAGCGGTAAAGTGACGCCCCTCTTAGGCTAGAAGCTAACAACGTTGGCAACGATAGTTGTATATAGCAACGATAGGTGCAACTGTAATAAGCGCTTTTTCCTCAACCACGAGACAATACGTTGCCAAAGAATTTCACACTTGCACTCCTTTGTTTGTCACTATCGTAAGCTATATTAAATCAGATCTATTACATGCGCTTTAGGAAATATTAATTTTCATTGGAACAATGAAGCAAGTTGCTAATTAGAAGTTTTTCTTTTGTGTAGCACCCTTTACAGACTCATGCATATGTGTAATGCAATATTCTTTCTTCTGCCCTCTGTCTAGGTCTGTTCGCCACATATTAATCATGTCGTGAGAGTTATTAGGTTTTTACAACCAGCCTGACGCCAAACCTCCTCGGAACCCAACACCCAGGTCGGGAACAATTGTCTGCAGGTCGCACAAATACTCGTCCAATGTGGGAATCGAACCCACGATCATCTGCGCTGAAGCCTTGCACTTGCGCCACCAAGTTCAAAATGTGAGTTAATTAAGTAGGAGAATGAAGTCGATGTTTTCTGTGTACTGTAATGTATGTACTCGCACTCCGACACGTATGTCTGAGTTTGAGCCAAAATCTTCAAACACTCATTCATCTAAATTTTAAAATTAACATTGCTTAAAATGTTGCGAAACACTTACCCCTTGAATTTATTCTTCAATCTTAAATGATACCTAAAAGAACCTTCCTCAATCTTCTTCTCGTTATTTTAAAGAACTTACCTGTAACAAAGATATACCGTTTTAGTTTTCGTTAAAATAAATTAAAGTAAGCTATAATTACTATCTCTATACAAGAACCAGCGGGGTTCTTGACTCTTCAGGGACCCCTAAAGATTTTAGCCACGAAGCAAACGATATGGCTTATTGCTTTTACAAAAACTGGTGTTTTGAAAAATGGAAAAATCATAACATTCCTTACTAAATTAGTTATCTACAATGTAATTCAATCATTAAACGGAGTGAGGAATTATCATTTGAATGTGTACTTATATTCTGTACTATTAGATACTTCTTGTAGGCTACGGGCATACTGATCTTTTAAATAAATGAACAATGTATCATCTTGTATAACTTGTAAGTCATCCAGTGTGCATTGAGTACGCTCTTGCTTACTTCACACTGTTTGACGATAACATATGAACGCATCTGGCCCGGTGGCTGCGTCGTCTCCGCTCGATCGAACACGCGCGCCGCCGGCTCCTCTCGGCCGCTCCCAGAGGCGGCTCTCGGTGGCTTCAATGAGCGGCAAAAAGCTTTCAGCTCGCATCGACTGCGGTGGCCAAGATCTCTCAACGATCTGTGTCTTCTTGAGCACTCCATGACCTTTGCTGACATTTTATACGGAATTAATGAAATGTCCAATTTATCTGATGTAACTCTAACTTCAAAACCACTTTCGTTGTCATTTGTCGAGTGTCCGCTAGTATTTCCTGGCGGTCAAAAACATTCGACGATTCTGGATGTTGATTGTGATGGTCATTCCATTTTGAGGCACGATAGCAAACGGCTCTTAGCACGTAATATTGAGTCAAACGCGTTTTCTCTTTGCTATTACTTCTATCTTTGTTTTCCTAATACGCCGGGAAACGCGTTAGAAGAGCTTGATTTATTATGAATGACTTTTATCGCCTCGAACTTAGTCACTGAATAACTAAATTCGGTAAAGTATCAGCTTCAGTGCAATCGATCGCGCACCCGCTATCATACCAATAAATTCCTCGTGAAACGCCCTGTCTCTACATTGGCGGCCGCGTGGTCACCCGGCAGCGGCGACTTTCCCACAACCGCCGGTCGTCGGCCCCGCATTGTTTATTATTATTTCACGTCGTTTTGTTCGGCCGACGCGCCACCGCAACGTCACTATGCACGGCTCACTGGATTTACTTGCTAACAGAAGATCGATGGGAGGCATGAGTTCGTAAATATAAAGTACCTGGAGGACCGAGCTTTGCTCGGTTTTTTTTTTGTAAATCATGATATTGGAAACAAAAAAAATAATTGTGTAAATGATCGTGATACGAACCGCCGCCTTCTGTTTCGCCCACCCGATTACCGACCGAGCTATTATAACATTTTCTTTTGCGGCGAAATTTACCGTCATATTCGAATAATATTTTTCATTCCCTGAAAACAGGGATAAATGGACATTTTGTGAAAATGAAACCTAACTAGATCAATTTTTCGCCCACGAAGCTACGCACATACTAAATTTCATGAAAATTGCTGGAGCCGTTTCCGAAATTCCGATTGTATATATATAATTTGTTGTTGAATCCCATCATACTAATCTAATATCTATCTTTATCACTCGACAAGGAGATCGAACATAAAACAGATGGTTCAATTGGAATACGCCTAAATAAAAAAGTATCCAGTAATCAAATTGCAACTTTAAGGTTTTTGCGTAGGAGCAAATGTAATTATTGGATTTTATTATGAAACTCCGTCTACAAATATTAAATAAAGTCGTCAAAATAAGGAAAATAAAAGCAACAAACCGAAGTAGGTGAGTATAACTCGGATGAAAACTAGTTCAGACGAGGAACTCTACAATCCTCCAAATAATCTGAGAACTTATTTTAAAAGAAACACGCATTGAATAACAACCCTCCTTACCTGTACTAGAATGCTTTGAGTGATAAAATGTGGCTGTCCAATTTGGTCGACGATTGTCCGAGTAAATATCGTTGAAATAAGTCACGGAGGCGTTGCATCATTACGTCACGACCTCGCAATCTACTGCCAGAGCTACGAGTACAAGACTGAAGTAATTTACGCCGTTCAATTGTTATTATAATATATCGACGTTGAAGATGCTAAATAAAAACAGTTCTCATCTATGTTCGGACTGTTCAGAACTAGGTTTATTGACACAAAAAATACGAAACATATTGTAGCAAATATAGCGTCCTAGAGAAAGCATTTTGACAACAACTTAATAGCTGAGTCACGACAGTTTTGATTAATATTTATAACTACTTATATGTTCCTATCAGTAATAATTCAACGACAGTCTGCACTGATAGGATGGCCAGAAACTGTGACAAATTGATCGAACGACTCGGGAACCACCAACTAGTCGCAACGGCCGACCAACGATATTAACAATAAACAAATCAAGAAATCATAAACAGGGCATCATTAATAACTACCGTCCGTTTAATTAAGCTGCACAAAGAGCTCGGACAGGTGCTTTTAGATCAAATCATTTTAGATTGTCTACGTAGTGCCCTAGGGCTTGAATTGCGTTGCAAGGCGTTCGAAACGTCAGCGTAGTCAAGTTATAGGGAGCCGTGAAGAGCTTTTTAAAAACTAAAAATAAAACTAAGAGATGTCTGTACAGAAGCTCATGTACTTTCAGAATGAATGACTTATTCTAATTCGTCCTGTTGCAGACTTACATTATCTATTGCTTATGGCAGTGTCTAGACATGGGCCACACATAGAGTGCAAAGTCAGCAAGCGTTACTATGCGCGTACTTCTATGACTCTGTGTGGGGTCGAATTCATAACTCCTCCCTCCCCAAGAGCGAAATTATCGGCATTTTCAGGAATTCGATTATTTCGCCCAAAAACACACAATTTATTTTTAAAATACTTAACTACGACAAAAATACAGAAAATAGTTAACATAATAGCATACAATAATATAGTTCCTAAACTAACACTTTTAACGTTAATAGCACCGGCACTTTCACTGAAATTGACCTTTTTGAGTTTCACTAATTGGTTCAACTGTTTTGTTTCATCTAAACTTATACCTTTTAGGCTCGCTCCATTGACACTGATAGGCTTTATAACTTTCAATTCTGGTAAGTTGGTTATTGGATAAAGCCGATAATTTAGATTTTCCGCCGAAGATTGGTGGTACTTGAAATGGATTTTTCCGATCTCGGTTTCACAAGCATCATTCATGGTGATAATGTAAGTACCATGTAAAGACTCGTGAGTGGCGTCATTGCCGCATTTTCTATTAAGTAGAGTGTGATTTTTCACATAAAGTATCCAGCTTCCAAGGCTTATACGTTGGGTTTTGATGTTTTCGATTTCAATAGCATGTTGTTCACATGCATCAGGATTTTGTTGAAACTCCATGAGTTGTTCGACGCAGCTTTGTTCCGTATGGGGTAGCACGTCGTCGTTATAACAAAGGTAACGGTCATCTTCTGCAATCTGCTTACAGGCTCTTAGGACTGGTAAGTACTCCTTATCTTTCACCAGGAGGAATGGGTATTTTGGGATAACGATTACAGTTTGGTTTCTAACGTGAACAGGCAAGGAATAAATTTTGAAATAATTATAAATCTTATTATCCACTAAAGGGACCTCGAGTATAAACGTGATCTGGTTTACTTTGACAAAAGCTTTAACTTTGATACAATTTTCCAACTTAACTAAGTTCTTTTCATTTACAGTGTATAACAAATTTTCAGTTTCCGCAATTTCGTATAATAATTTTAACAGTTCTGTAGAGTTGACAATTGATTGATGCAGGACAGAGACCTTACTAAATGCTAGTGCAGTTTCAATTTCTCCGAGTATTAAATTGATAGTTCTAAAGTTATGGGAAAACATATTGAACATTCCTAATATATAAGTTGAATAAATTGAATTTTCCTCTTTAGTGACCATATTTTTAACAATTCTTTCAATTCTCTTTAACCGTTCATCTAATATTAATGTATTGTTATGTAAGGTTTCTGTACCATTTATTACATTATTCACAACTTTTGAGACTAATGTAAATTTCGTTTCTGTCACTAACTGATTATCTTGCAATTTAGAAATCAAAGAGTCATATCGGATTGCATCATCATGGTCTAAATTTCCGGTAATAATTTTTATCATAGAACCGAGAGGGTTAATAATGCCTCTTTTGAATCTTTTTGAAGGTACTATTTGCCGAAATTTTTCAATAGTTGCATCCTTTAGATACCCTACTTGTGTACGGATACCGAGAAATTCGTAAATATAAGGTTTATTAATATCAATCAATGACGTAAACTCTTTGTATTTCGTTACACAAAATTCTAAGTCTGTTTCTAAATGTTTTAAATCAAATGTTTTAATTATAAGCCACTTGTCTGTTTGCATGGAAGCATGACCTTGCTTGACGGGCAGGATCCCAGGGTTCCTTTCAAGTTTTTGAAGTTGAAGGGCCCGTGTTTGTCGGTCTATCATCAGAATCATCATCGGACACCACCTGTGGAGGGCGTTTAATATTTTTAATCGGTACTGTGGTATTCCTACTACCAATTCTAACTGGGACTATGTTTCGTTCTATTTTACCAATGACAACGGCTTTTCTATATCGCGGCTTATCCTTACTTTTTCTAGTATTACATTCTTTCGCGTATATGATATCACCTATTTTAAAACTTTTATCTGACTCTCCGCCCTTTTGTTCTCTAATTTTTTTCTTATGTTGTAACATTTTATCTGATATGTAGTCATATAAATATCTAATGCGTTTGGCGTGATCTTTAATTAACTGTTGTGTATAATTCTTTTCAAAATTCGCTGTAAATGTTGAATTTGAATCGGTATGACCAAAAACTACTTCGAAAGGAGTCAGACCGGTTGCAGTGTGTATAGTGTGATTATAAGCCATGATGGAGTAAGACATTACAGTTGCTGCATCTGTACACTTCCGTTCGTATTTTGCCAACCTATATATCTCTATAATTGTAGAGTGGAACCTTTCAATTATTCCTGTGGAATTGGGGTTATTAGGAGTGCTAATGTGTAATTGTATGTTGTACATAGCTAAAAGTTCTTTTAGAAGGTCATTATTAAATTCACTACCCGGGTCGGATGTGATTCTCTTAGGTGTTCCATATATAGAGAAATATTTAATTAACGCTCTTACGATTTCCGGGGCTGATCTATTTGTAATTTCTATGGCTTGACCTAATTTGCTAAATGCGTCAACTAAGGTGAGGTAATAAATAGATTCAATTGAAAATACATCCATAAAAATTTCCTGAAAAGGGGCATTTTGGGTTTGCGTTAGTTGGAGTAGCGGTTTTATAGGTTTCCTGTCATACTTCATCTTTCTACAACAATCACAAATATTAATCACTGCGGCGATAGTTTCTTGCATGTTCTGCCAATAATAATTACGTCTAATTCTGCTCATTGTTTCTTTTATTCCTCTATGACATGTCTTTCCTTCATGATGTTGTAATATAATTTCCTTCTGTTCTTTATCGTCTTCCACATATATGACACGCTCTGTACATTCAAAAAACTCTACCATTCCCTTTTTAAATAACTGAATAATTATTCTAGAAAATTCGGCTCTATGTTGGACGTTCTCGAAATAAATGAAATATTTACATTTGGGTTTAATATATTCTTTTAAAAAGTTTTTAATTAAAATTTCGTTGTTTAAAGGGGCGAAAACTTCAAGTACTTTTTGTTTATCTCTGGATAAATTTCTTACTTGTAGTTCATTTTTATTCCATGTAAATACTAATATTTGGTTAGGCTTTGTGTCAATGGCTTCTTTTAATATGGGAATACCGTTAGATTCTAAGTCTTGTCCAGAATGTACTGTCACGGTGCTACTGTCAGAGGATAAAGGTGGGATTGGGTATCTAGGTTCATTTTCGAATTCGTCAACGGACATAGTAGCGGATGTGTCAGTTATCGTTATAGTCCTAGAGTCGTCATTGTCTTGTGACTTTAAGTCTACAATTTTGTTGGTTAGTTCAGTCAAATACTTTTGTAATTTTTGTTCTTTAGGATCTACATTTACTTTCATAGATTGGCCGTCATCTGAGTCTATAGCGTTTAACCTAATACGTGAGAGGGCATCAGCATTACTATTTTGTTTACCATTTTTGTAAATTATATCGAAGTCGAATTCTTGGAGACGTAAACGCCAACGGGTTAACTTACTATTTGGTTCCTTAAGGGAGTAAAGCCAAACTAAGGGTCGATGATCGGTAAATATGGTGAACTTACGTCCATACAGATATGGTCTAAAATGTTTTACGGCCCATATTATTGCGAGTAATTCACGCTCTATGGTGCTATATCTAGCTTCGGTATCACTGAGAGTTCTACTAGCGTAAGCGACGGGTTTATCCGAACCTATGGGTCCTTGTGATAAGACTGCACCTAAGGCAACAGTGGATGCATCTGTGGTTAATACATAAGGTTTTTCTGGGTCTGGGTATTGGAGTAGAGGCGCGTTAGTTAAAAGTTCTTTACATTTTTGAAATGCGTCGATGTATTTTTGGTCTATAACAATTTTGTTTCTTTTCTTTAGGCACGCCGTAAGAGGTTGAGTTATACGTGCAAAGTCTTTAACGAATCGCCTATAATAACCGATAAGTCCTAGGAAACTTTTTATTTCCGTAGTTGTCTTCGGTAGTGGGTAATTTAGAACAGCTTTAATTTTGTCGTCGTTAGGTTTTAGTCCATCTTTAGTAATTACGTGTCCTAAGTACAGAACTTCTTTTCTCAAGAATTCAGACTTGTCAAGTTGCACCTTTAAATTAGTCGCTCTGAGTCTGTCAAATACGGTCCTTAACTTTTGTAAATGTTCTTGGAGACTACTAGAAAAAATAATTATGTCATCCAAATAGACCAAACAATGAATTCCCTGTAAACCTCTGAGGATGTTATCCATGGCTCTCTGGAAGGTAGCTGGAGCTGTCTTTAGGCCGAAAGGCATTCTAAGGAACTCATAGTGTCCATTTTCAGTACTAAACGCGGTCTTTTGTCTATCGGCTTCATTAATTTCAATTTGGTGATAACCACTCGCTAAGTCCAAAGTCGAGAAATATGTGCTCTTACCTAATTTGTCGAAAATGTCAGTAATATTAGGGAGTGGATATTTGTCATCAACAGTTATTTCGTTTAGTCGTCGGTAATCAATAACCATTCTATATTTGATTTCTCCGGATGCGTCTTTCTTTTTAGGAACTAAATGAACGGGGGCTGACCAAGGTGAATACGATTCCTGAATAACATTGTCATTTAACAGTTTTTCCACCTGATTTCTAATTTCCTGCGTTTGAGCGGGAGGTTGTCTATAGGGCTTAACATAAATTGGATCCTCGTGTTTAGTTTTTTATAAAGTGTTTGACTTCATTCGCAAATGTTAAGGGCAATTGTTCAGTGTAAAAGATGTCTTTGTATTCCGTACATAGTCTATGGATAGCGCTACGTTCTTCTTCTTCGGACATGTGATCTAAACGTAATTTCTGTAAATTTTGTTGTAATATTTCATCTATTTCAACATCAGGTAAATTCCTTATATTATAACTATACATTCATCTACTTTCATTCCTTCATACATTTCCACATTCAATGCTCTTTTTATCGTTAATTTTATCGGAATGTCTAAAGTGTTTTGGATTACTGTTGTTGTATAACCATCCTTACATTTCACTAACGCACTAGGCATTCGCACACCTTTACAAAATTCCTTGTAACCGATGATAGCGTCACCAGAATATAAATTTGTTGGGAGTTTGACTCTCTGTTCCGAGCGCGGGGATAATTCTAAGATGTAATGTGACTTATTATGTACTATAGGTATAGTGCCTGTTTTAGTTTTAAGGATTTCATTTTTCAAATCTATTACAGCTTCAAGACTGTTGAGAATGTCATTACCTATTAAACCATCATACTTCGGGTCCACGTTGTAAATGTATAATTTGTGAACGTCGTTACAATTGAAAACTGGCAAAGACGGAATTTTAATAACTTGATTATGTCTACTGGACGCGTGTGTGCTAATAACTTCAAATGGTTCATGAACTATGTAATCTGGAAAGTAATCATAAGCTTTTGATGGACTAATGAATGATCGTGTGCTACCGGTATCTATCATAAATTTTGAGTCGATTTCGGGAATATAAATATATGGTAACTTTAAATTAATTTCGCAATTTAATTCTATTTTTTCGCGGACTCTTCCGAGGCCTCTACCCGAAAATCCTCGTTTTCTACGTTAGTTTTCGCGTCATATGGTATTTCGGGGTTGGTGAAAGGTAGGCTATCGGATACGCGTTTTCGTAGTCTGCAGGTTCGAGTTCCAGTTCGTTCAATTGTAAACCTTGTTGATTCGTCCTAACTGGGGGTGCTGTGCGCATAGTGACGTCACTGGGCATAGTATCCTGATTTTTATTTAATTGGGGCTTGTAACCAAATTGCGGGGGCTTATAAAAATTATGCTGTTGGTTTCCAAAATTTTGTGGGCGCATTCCAAATTGCTGAGGTCTATTAAATACTTGCTGTTGCATACCAAATTGTTGAGGACGCATACTAAATTGTTGTGGGCGCATACCGAATTGCTGCGGGCGCATATATTGTGGGGGGTGGTAACCAAAATTTTGTAAATTATTAAATTGAGGTAATTTTGGCTGTAACCCTTGCGGAACTCCGAAATTAAATTTGCTAGGCATTAATGCGGGTTTAAAAAACCTATCGGTATGTGTGGGTTAAAGTTATTCGTACCGAATTTAAATGTTGGATTATTATTTTGTGAATTTATTATGGGTTGTTTAATACTACAATTCCCATACATTTTGTTGCGCAATGTATACTGCTCATGGAAATTAACCTCCTCCATGACCACACTTAAGGCTGCTTCTAAGGTACTGGGGGCTTTCAAACGAACAATACGCACCATGTTTTCCGGCAAATTGTATAAAAAGACATTTAAAGAGGTGTTATTATATATTGTGATTTTACTAGACTTAATATTTGGGTCAGTTATTCTGTTAACTTTTGATATTAATACACTACGGACTGACTGTATTCTATTACAAAATTCTAAGTATGACTCGTTGTTTCTAATACGCAACCCTTCTAATTCTATCGCTACACATTCCTCACTTCTGGGATCTCCGAAATGTTGTACTAATAACTCTTTAAATTCATCCCATGAATTAATGTCTTCACGCTCGCTAAAGAGCGCTGCCGCATTACCAGTTAGCCTACTCGTTATTGCGTACATAACATATAGATTTTGTTCATCGCTTCCTCTGTATTTTGACAATATGTACTCACATTTACGGATAAATAAATTTAGTTGGTGCTTATCACCGTCAAAAACTGGTATAATTTTGAGCATTTCACTAGGAATCATTTGAATCTGAACGCGGTTTTCCATTGTTAATATTTATAAAATGACGTTATAAAAGAGAAAGTGATAAACGTAACACAAAAATACAAGTAAACTGTAAAAAACACAATTAAAATAAATGCTAACAAAATATTAAAAGTAAAGTTACACAATTATTTAATTAATATAAAGAGTTCTTAATGACAAGTATTCGTTAAACAAAATGAATTAAGATATTCGTCAACACCTGTGAGTGATAACAGGCTCGACCAAAGCTTATCGCTCCGCTATGCACGGACGCCTTATCTACCGAGTTATTCCGACTCTACTTCTTAGAACATTTAACGTACTTATATAAAGTTTATGACAAATTAATTTCTTAACTATAAGTTCTACAGATTTTTATGTAAAACCAGATAACGTTATATCGCAAGAGGTCTAATTGCAAAATAACAAAACTATAAAATAGGATGAGGATAGGAAGGTGAAGATTTGGACTCACCAGCCGGCCTTCAGCATCTTCCGTTGCTCTTCACTTGACGAATTTGTATTGGTTCGCAGGATCGCCTCGCTGCGCGAACGCGGTAAACGATTTTTCGTATATATTCGCGGACGGCACAAGCAACCGACGATCCTACCGGCTGCGCCAGTCAAGTTATAGGGAGCCGTGAAGAGCTTTTTAAAAACTAAAAATAAAACTAAGAGATGTCTGTACAGAAGCTCATGTACTTTCAGAATGAATGACTTATTCTAATTCGTCCTGTTGCAGACTTACATTATCTATTGCTTATGGCAGTGTCTAGACATGGGCCACACATAGAGTGCAAAGTCAGCAAGCGTTACTATGCGCGTACTTCTATGACTCTGTGTGGGGTCGAATTCATAACTATTGCCGCTTTTAGTCTGGTGAGTGGGGTATCCGGGGCCCACTTTATTAAGAAGTGGAAACGCATATGCAACCCTACGATTTGCAAATGTAGGTCGTAGCGTGATGTCAAATACCCTTACTCAAGAATTGAGCAATCAAATGCAAAGAGATTTTGTTAAATTCAACTTGTACTTCCGAGATTAGCGCGTTCAAACAAACGAACCCTTCAGCGTTATCGTAATATTAGTATAGATTTCAAGCACTTGCCAACTGTGCGTGCACGCAATGCAATCCGAAAACGGCTCTCCCAACAATACAAACATAAATCTTCGAGCTGCGCAGTTTCCAAGACCGTTGCATTCGTGCACCAACAGACGTTCAAGTCAGGCTTGTGATGGACGAGACGCCCTCCCCCTCCACAGCCCTCTTCAGCCGCACTGTGGTAAGCCCCGGAGAAGAATAGGAAAGCAGTCCTATTAACATTTTGACTGATGGACCTCGCTTACATATACGGTCAGCGCAAAAAGTTGCAAAGGTTAAAATAGCATGACAAGGTGATAACAGTAGTAAAGGTTAAGTAATATGGTTCAGTAAGCTCACTCGCTTAGTCATCAACTAGCGGGACGTGGATTCGATAGTCACGGGTCCTGTTATTTATAATGCCTGCAGGTTATCATTTTACCTTGAACTCTTCAGGCATGTTAACACTGTACTGTGTTCATCATACAGTGCAGTTAATTAGTGCATTAATTTCGTATAGTGCAGTAAATTGTTTGTAATAGTTATGAATTAGAGTTTGGAAACTGGTACAGCTGTAGTGTGCTTAACAAGTGAAAAAGAATGTAACATGGTAAGCACTAAGCGGAACTTTACATATAGAAAGCTACTACGTACGGTTAACAAAAAAAACTGATCCGTCTTCGTGTTTGAGTCCGTCCTTGTGGACAAGTAGCTTATTATTCATCCGGCTTGAATCGTGAACAGCTTTAGCGGGGAGTATATTCTATTGTATACACTTTTGTATAGTCCTCCCGCATGTGATAGTGACACAGATCGTTGTTTCGTGGCGGTACCACTGCTTTAGAATTTAACGGCCAAAGTAGCATTGTTTTTTTTTATTTTATTTCCATAACCAAACGCTTTTGGTAAGTTGACATTTACGGATATTCACACAACACAGACATCAAGGAACATCTTAACCCGAGCTATTTATGGTAAAATTAAATATTTGAATTTGATTAAGTTGAAACGTATGCCTGTGTGCCACTTACTGTCGCAAAAACACCGGGTTGAACATTATGTGATGATTACAAAAGGACGTAATGGCCCAAAGTATGATTCCCACGCCTATTACCAAATAACCTACGACGAGATCTCCGTCCATTCTCCCTACAGCAAAAACTGTGCAGATCAAAAATATATATAAATTAATTATTTTATATATATGTATATATATTTATGAAGAAAAAAAAATAAAAAAAAAATAAAAAATAATAATAAAAATATATAAATATGAACTCACTAGCACCGCTACCAGCCCGGTTGATGTACGCGGCGGTGACAGTCCAAAAAGAAAATTTACAAAAAAAAAACATGTGAATCAAAAAAGAGTACGGACCACGAGTCTGTAGAGTTACTTTGTTAAAATAAAAAAAAATAAAAAAACATTCCTTAAATGTGCTGAATTCGAACCTGCGTCTACCCAGAATGCAGATACTTTACCGATTAAGCTACGCGGCCCATGAACTCACCACGTGAAAATCTCGACATCTTTACACTTTGTTGCATTTAGCAAACGCTTGGCACCATAGGCGAAATATAAATAACGTTTAACGATGAATATTATAACGAGACATCTATTTTCCTAGCTAAGGTAGAAATCTGTTACATTACTCACGTTAACTTAGGACGATGAAAATGATGAATCGTTAAGAATGGTTTTTATTTCGGGTTTCATTAAATTTGCGGGCAGTACTCGGCAGTCAAAAAGCACGCGTCTCGTAGAAAGCGGTTTTCGTAAAACTCGAATACGGAACTGCGTGTGACGGCGAAATTATAATTTATAATTCCGCAAAACCCATGTCAGCGGGGAACCCGTCGCTAGTTCGACCGCGACAGACTTGTCATGTGTAATATTTCATGGCGATTTATTAACATCTTTGTGTAGCTTTTTTTTCGCGATAAAATCTCAAATACAATATTATTATAATTACAAGGGTAATAACCTAAAAATAGGTGGTTTAATAATCTACTAACTTAACGACACTTTTTTGGTTTATTATTTTATTGGCTTACTGCACTTTCGTATTTTGGCGTAAATAGAATGCGCCGTAATGTAATATCCTATTTGGGTATAAGTAGAGCATTAAACATATCCTTGAAATTAAGTATTCGCAAATAAATAGAAAAATGAAAAATTAACGTTATATTTATTAGTCTGATCGATTTTCCCATGAATTACGGTTCGTCCACTACTGTCATTATTGTTACTTAATCTCTCTGTAATTACATTTAGTACGGTTACGCAAACGAAAGGCCGTGTCACTTGAACCGTCACAGTTTAATGTCAATACGCAAAAGTTTATAATAAATTTGAACGTTGGGCAGTTTTCTTGAAGTTAAAACCCAGTATTGAATGTGTAGTCTGTATTAAAAAATAAAAGCAAGGGCAATTATGCTGTTTAATGGGACATTTCTATACGCGGTAATAACTATTTAACAATATGGGGCGTCTGGTACCTCATTACGTCTCTGATCCCCCATACTCGACCATTTATCATCAGATTAATGCAGTGAAAAGACTCCTGATAATGGTCTAAGTAACAGTAACAGTTCGATGTCAAATATAATGATCAATATCATTTACCATCCAGACGTTATCTATAAGTAAGTAAGTGTCGAGAAAATAAAAGGTTATGTGCGAAACGGATTCGCGCGTTTTCATTCAAAATGGCCGCCTCGATTTCCCGCCATCGCGACACGCGCCTCGTTACGCAGCCGCGTCGCCGAGGGCACCGACGCCGTGGCGCTTGCCAACCGTGCCAGTTGCGTGAGCCCCGATTGACGACGGCGAGCAGGGAAAGGACACTTTAATTCAGCTCAACCCAGATTTAACAAGCAGGACAACCCAGATGCACTGCCAATTCGCTTTCCGTCGTTCGTTCGCAACAACTACGCGTTAAACGTTCACGAACCGAGAGACGTACTCTACTTAAAGATATTCAACTCAAAGATTGGTACACTTAATTATCTTTTAGTTGTATACTCTATGGCTACCGAATCAGTACTTGATGTTTTTTCGGTTTGTAAGCTAATATTGAATAAACTATTGGCACTCGCGTTTGCAAACTGCTAATTTTTATACCCCTCATCGTGTTTATAAATGTGGATATCACTTAAATTGCGGCGGTGCGTTTGAGTGCGGCTAATTGCGAGCTTTCCCGCCAGAGCGTTCGTCATTAGACTAATGCTTGTCTATGGTATTTAACCAGGGGCCGGGCGGCCCTGAGTTTTTGTTTGTGATTACTCCTAAGACGTCATTTGTTGATGATGTTACCTTATACAGAGAGGAGTTGTATGCGATCAGTTCGCGCCAATTTTTCACAGCGCTCAAATTCGGAATCGGAATTAGTGACAATCGCTTGACGGATAATCACAATAGCTTATATTTTTTTGTGATGGCAAACACAGAAAAAAATATTTTTACATAAACCAATGACTAGCGGCTTGAATCGCAGTTTAAGCTAAATCCTATGTATGTACATGATTTCGTCTCTAACACTTTGCCTCGGTATTCTTTAAACTTACTGTCAAATTTGACAATCGATTGGTGCTTATACTTGCCTACCTCATCGTAGCTTGATATAATATGTGAGCAAGTTTATTTTTTTGTCCCTAAAGTCAGGCTGATCTCTTTATTAGGAACTGGATATTCAATCAAAAAATACCGTAAATACGACGAGAAAAATAGGTTTTTGTTTAATCTTTAGCACCACGATATTATTTCAAACGTGGTGATACGAAAATGATCTTCGCAATCTTTTTTCAAACTACTTGAACCCAGTAAAAATATTTAAAGGAGCGGCAGCAAAAACTTGGCAAATGGATTTATGTAAACACTAGCGACCTGCCCCGGCTTCGCACGGGTACAATGTATAATACATAAACCTTCCTCTTGAACCACTCTATTTAGTAAAAAAAACCGCATCACGATCCGTTGCGTAGTTTTAAAGATCTAAGCATACATAGTGACAGACAGTCAGCAGGCCGACTTTGTTTTATACTATGTAGTGATTCATACAGTCCTCGCCACCGCCAACAATAAAAGACATCTTTACTCGCACACTGTTTTAATTGCGACCAGTTACTTAAAACGCTGTCCGGTTTCCATCGCGGTCCGCGCAGCAATTGTGTAGAAACTTCCCGGAGATGCATTTCTTCAATCATCATTAATATTTTCCACGCCATAATTTTAACTCGCTCCAGTTGCCATGGCAACGCTCCCATCAACGCACGCTCTCGCATCCAACTTTGGAATAGACTACTTACTTGTACTCGAATTCAATGTACCTATATATATATATATATAAAAATAAATTGCTGTTCGTTAGTCTCGCTAAAACTCGAGAACGGCTGGACCAATTTGGCTAATTTTGGTTTTGAAATATTTGTGGTAGTCCAGGGAAGGTTTGAACGATGACAAATTATGGAAAAATTGCATGGAAAATCGAAATAGCAACAATTTTATTTTCCCATAAAAACTGTTCCTACCTGTCAAACATTTTACGCGTGCGTTCCGAAAATTCTTTTTCTATGTATTCGGATTCACAAATTTCCCTAGAAATAATTTATATGGCAAAACAACGTTTGCTGGGTCAGCTAGTTAAAAATAAATTAATTTTAAAATTATTAGAATAAATTTCTTAAATTTATGATTTTATTTAACTGCCGTTTTTGTTTAATAGTGTAGCAGCTCGTAACAATAATACCCTAGCTTCTTAAAACGTTTGTTTGTACTTTTAACAAAATTGCTATTGTACCAAATATGATTACATTGTTACTCAATTGCAAGTATCTGAAACGGTCTAAAATTTTCACATGTTATACTTTTACGTATCGTCTGGTTAGTGTGGTAGCCGGGGCCCACTTTACTGAACGTTTGCAACGCATCTACAACCCCACGGGTGTTGGAAGGGTCCATGGGCGACGGTTATAACTTAACATCAGGTGACCTGCCAGCACGTTTGTCACATTCTCGCTTAAAAACGTGAGGTACGGTTTGTATTTATTTATTTATTTAATGCGAAAAGTTGTCAAACGAGCAGACGGTTCACCTGATGTTAAGTGAATACCGCCGCCCATGGACATCTGCCACACCCGAGGGTTACGGATGCGTTGACAACCTTTTGAAAATTGGGCTCCGGCTACCTCACTCACCAGACCAAACGCATACTTCCACTTTTAGCTGGTCTTCTGTGAGGTCGTGGTACTTAACCGGACGGGCGTGCCCATTCGTGCAACAGCCGAGGCCTCAGCGTCGCCCTACCACCGTTTAAGAAACGCATTTAAACAAAACATTTTTGAGAAGAAACATTTTTTTTGTTTAATTACTATTAAACTCGAGCATGCAACAAGTGGTATTGAACTTGCTTTCTCGTTGTAGGAAAGTGGGCTATAGACAATAGCCCAAAAGTGGGGATTGAGCCCACGGTTAGAGAGAACACCTCAAAGCGGAGCGTCAACAATAGGTGGCAGCCGACCAGCATACGTAAACTAAAATAGTGTCCGGCACACGCATCTTTATTCGTCGCGCATATGGTCTAAGCCTACAAACATACGAAATATCGAGTCTCCTCCATCTATCTAACACCGTCTTAATTTGTGGGTCCGTAAGTTACTGCGAATGTTGGCAAGGGGATGCCCTACTTAATGAACGGCGTGAAAGATTTGCCTTCCCATGACATAAAATCTCTCTGCCATCACAATATGATAACACAGACAGACAGACAACGCACAGATTAACGATTTTAGAAGATAAAAATTTGCATACGTGACTAGATCAGACAAATAAGTTTCAGTTGACACTTATAAACTACCACCAGACGTTGTCCTGTTTACGCGACTTAAATCCGACAACAACTTATAAATAAAAAAACGAATAGTGAATCTAAACCATTCTCGAATCCACATGAAGACACGCAAAAAATGTCATTAAAATCGGTCCAGCCGATTAGGATTTCAGTGATCATACAGACGTACAGAAGAATTATATATATAAAGATTAGGCGCTCGTGTAGGTTATCCTATTTATTTAAAAGTTTTACAGAATCAACCACAGTTTGTAGAGTTTGTAGTTGGCCAATCGGAAAGACTATTTGGCAACATGTACTTGAAATGTCTACTCACAGAAGACCAGCGTAAAGTGGAACTATGACAAATACTTTCGCGTTTCGTCTGGGGAGTGAGGTAGCCGGAGCCCAATTTTCAAAAGGTTGTCAACGCATCTGTAACCCTCGGGTGTAGCAGGTGTCCATGGGCGGCGGTATTCACTTAACATCCGGTGACCCGTCTGCTCGTTTGGCAACTTTTCGCAAAAAAAAAGAACTTTATTTTACATATACTAATTGGATACGGACATACAACCGAAAAATATATTTAAATAAGTAAACCGGCCGTATGAGAATTACGCCCACGAACAGCGACAAAGCCAATCAAAGTGAAAGTTATTTAATTTAGCCTTATTAAAGCACTCACAAGTTTCAGTAACGTTTTTCAAACTCATACCTGTCCCGTGAAAAATAGGCGAGAAACTTCGATGAAAAATACTAGTGGAACCATAGAGTTAGCATCTAAATCATTCTAAATTCATGAGTTCATTCTAAATCTAGGAGTGGAACTGCGTGAAATCTTCTTACAGTAAGTTTTTTTTTATTAAAACTTCCCTTTGCTCTACTGGTCTATCGGATACATAACATTTATAAGTTTTAAACGGTGTTTGAATAATTACTCTTAAATTTGATGGCGAATTACCTTTGAGATATAAAAACTAAAAACCGGCCAAGTGCGAGTCGGGTTCCGTATCTATAAAAACGGCAAAAAAAGTCATGTCTATTGTATGAGAGGGGCTCTCCCCTTAAATATTTTTTTTATTCTATTTTTAGTCATTTAAAATTGTTTAAGCGAAACATGTTTAACTTTTTAATAAGTAAATGTTATATTCCACAGGGGATATTTATTTAAACGATAAAATTTTATAAAAACAGTTTTCCTAGATCATATTTACTTTTGTTTTGTTTTCTTTTGCATGTTTTTAATCTAAATCGAAATATTTGTGCACCAGAAATGGGAGAACATAAAGGATCCACAGCTTTTAAGACCTACATTGTACCATATTCAAACAAATAAACGTATCTGTCTTTCTTTATTTCTTTCTTCTTTAGTATTTTTTATTATATCGGCAACAGAAATACATCAACTGTAAAAATTTCAACTGGTTAACAAACACGGTTCATGAAATACAGCCTGGTGACAGACAGACATAGGAGTCTCAGTAATAGGGCGGGACCCTTTGGGACCGGAACCCTAAAAACACCTATGAGATATAAAGATATATTCTCTACAATCTAAACCAAATCAAGTGTTTAGTCTTAAGAGCGCCTTATTAATGCGCACATTAAAGTTCCGGCGGTATCGGCGTATTCGGGGCGAGAGTGAATTGTGCGTTGATCGACGAGTGTCTCGGTGTCGCTTGGGGGGTCGACGACACATCCTTGGCCCACATACCGCCGCCTGACAGGTGCCCACTGTGGTGTATTCGCCTCTCGCGCCGCCTTGTCACACACACACACACACACAAACACACACACAGGCTGAGCAATTATAATGTAATCCACAGATAACCGTGCCCACACCAATATTCGTAGCTTGGACCCGATATAAATCAATAACAGACGCCATAATCAATACGAGATACGTATGCATTTCTTTTAGGAATATTGCGAACCAGGTATTAACAGAATATCAAAAACATGATGTCAAAAATTTGCACGGAGTAACGATTTTCACCAAATAAGTATAAAGTTAAATCTACAGAACTTCTGTCTGAGTTTATTACGAAAATAAGACATTGAAGCGGAGAGAATCTCAGTTTGTCCCGTGACCGCAGTTGTAGTATGTATGTATGTATTTATGTACGAAACAGCGATGTGTAGAAAAAGTTAGGTAAGTCTCAGACTTAACTCCGCGGTCAAAAGGTTTAGTTCTTTTCTCGCTCGTTTAGTTTTAGGTTTAGTTTTTTTGCAGCTCGCGTTCTTGGCGCTATGCAGCGTGGAATAGGTTTATAACATAACATGTCGTTAGATTCCATAAAGAATGAGGCAACATTTTTTAAAACTAATGAAGCGTGGTCTGCTTGAGTTTGAAACCATCGTTAGCTAGCTACTTTTATTTGCAGATAACGCGCATTTCCTAGCGTGTGAACGGCCATGTCGTAAATCGACTGTTGTAATCGCAATCACGACTTGATTAGTACCGGTACCGGGATCCGAATCAGCAAACTGAAATTAAAGCGCGGAAGCCGAGCTGCCGCTGGCATAAAACTGTTTCAGTTAATTGTCGATTAATGAAGCGCCGTAATCGAATACATGTGTTGAAATACGGATAGAGAGCCATATAAATTCGCCTTCATATCGGATAACAAGAGCTATATAGCACGTCCCTTGTGGCTCGGTTTACAGACGACAAGGAATTAAAAAAAGTTTTTTTTTTATATAAAAAAAATTATAAGACCGCAGAGTTTCTTGCCGGTTCTTCTTTGGACAGGACAGGACTTTGAAGTTCGATATGAGCCTACATTAAAAAACAATGGCTGGTCTTGGTCGACGGCCATATAGTCTGTCTGTCTGTATGCAGAGACGGTCGATAAGAGCCTCTATATGGAAAAAAGAAATTTGATTGAATTACTTTGAATAACGTATGCTAAAATACAATGCGCTATCTTTACTTAGCTTGGTTCTTCGTCAGCGGCCATTTTTTCTGTCATTATGCAGAGCTGGTTCCTTACTCTCCCTTCCCGTAAATGATCCAAATGTTAGACACTTCCTAAAGGGCATTGACGAAAGTAACCGTGGTAAATCTTACGGTGGTAGGGCCACGCAACACTCTTGCACGAATGGGCAGGTCTGTCCGGGTAAGTACCACGACCTCACAGAAGACTGGCGTAAAGTAGAAGTATCAGTTACACTTCTGCGTTTCGTCTGGTGAGTGAGGCAGCAGGGGCCCACTTTATTCAGAGGGCGCAACGCATTTGCAACCGTACGGGTGTTGCAAATGTCCATGGGTGGCGGTTATCACTTAACGTCAGGTGAACCGCCAGCTCACTTGCCACTTTCTCACATAAAAACAAACCAGCCAATGTTTGGTAGCCGCTGTTGCGAGCACCCGCGGAAGTATTCACACAAGACGGACGTGCCGGTCGCTCGCGTGCGCAACCGTCGCGTTTTATCGGCGTTTTTTTTCGCGTTCCGCTCTCGTACTCCTGCGCGATGCCCCCGTCGTGCAACAGAGACGGGTGGGCGGCCATCTCTGTCGCACTTGCGCCCCACGTGAGGTGTTGAAACGTTTGATTTGGCCGATGCAGTTGAAGCGTGTAGTCAGATGGACATTATCAATCTTAATATTATCTAAGCCAAATGAATCCGTATTTAAGATTTTCTCGGTACAAAATCTACTTTTCTTTTTCTGTCTAAAAAACAATAACAAATTGGATTAAATAAACTCCGAGCGGCGAAGGCGTGTCTAATACTGGTTAATGCTAACGCGGAACAACGAAGCGAGTCGAAACCCGTCAGGGGGAATGCGTCCCCACGCGGAACCTAACCCACACCCCATTGTCTGGCTGCCTACGCCGAGTACGGAGCAACGGGACCTCTAGCGGTGATCGGTTTCGCGATTGGCTGCGTTTGCGACGCGTGAACGGAAAATACCTGAAAGATCCGAGCACCTATGCTCCATCGCGTGCCTTCGACACACCTGATCGAGCTAGCGCAATTGTTCTCCGATTTTTTATGTGAGAAGGTGGCAAGCGAGCTAGCAGTTCACCTAACGTTAACGATAACCACCGCCTATTGACATTTGTAATACCCGTAGGGTGGCTGATGCATTGCCTCACTCACACGACGAAACGCAGAAGTATTACACTTCCACTACACGCCGGTATTTTGTGAGGTCGCGGTACTTACCGGCGCAGACCTGCCCATTCGTGAAACAGTGAAGACTGTTCCGTGATCCACCTGTTTGTTTATACCGTAAGTTTTAAGCGCGAGGACCACAGATAAAGTAGAAATATTACGAGACTCGGTTGTGGCATTCTACGTCGATTTTGTCTTTCGATTGATTTGTCAGTGGGAATATAATGCGCTGCTCGTACTTGTACTATTGTGCCATAAACGTCTAAAGTTTGAAAATATAGAACGATCAAAATAATTCTTTAAATGGCAGAACATGAAGCTTTTAACTGTTTTATCATTTAATTAATTGACTGGCGAAAATAATTTTGGAACCCAACGAATAACGTGAACATAACAAAGTCTGGCAATACCATTATTCAAAAAAAAAATGTTTTACAAATTAAATAATGATAAAAAAAATTTTTAAGCTCTGTGGCCCCAGTATACAAAACGAATATTGCCTCATTCAGTCAATTTCAAAAATGCCACGCGCGACTAATTTATTCCTCACAGGTACTAAATCGACATCAATGAACCAAATACGTGCTGTACAGTTTCGAAACAGTATTTCTGTAACATTGCCAATTGGAACGTTTGACATCTCCGGCAACAATATCCGAAGCCAAGGGTCAGGCGTGGAGATTGGCAAATTTGCTAGTACGCGATCTACCGCACCTTTCTCTTGACGCAATCCTACCCCTTTTAGAGGGTCAACGTTTCCTACACTAATTTGCAGGCACTTAATGTACTGAGGAATAATATCTCTAATAATATCTCATATTCTTCTAAATTTTTTCCACTATTACACCATAAATCATAAGCAACCTTCATAACATACATTAACAATAGAATTTTTAATTGTAATAAATAATTGCAATAAAATCTCGATATAAGTTACCATATTTTTGGTAATATGTTTACCCTTACAAGTATAATGTCTTCGAATTGAGAATGAATAAGCAACTCATTAACTACTACTACTTTCTTGGTTAATATGGATATCTTCAACAACACCACTTACCAACAAGTTACACACTCGTTAAAGATTCTCCATTGTAGCGGTATTAAAATTACTTTAAAGATACTGAAATCTTCAAAGTCCAGACATGACCTCTTAACTTCGAGGACACGGTGCTGGATATTAAGTGGACATTGAAGCTTGAAAAGCTCGTGTGACCTAAAAATAGTTGATGCTCACCGTGCTAGCCGGGTGCGCGGGAAGTAGGACGACTGGTGTGTTGGGAATCTTCCTGGGCTTCCGCACGCCGGCTGGTCGCCGTCGCGTGGTGCTCGCCAGAACGGCCTGGTGCCGCCCCAGCCACCGCGTCACCAACTTCTCCTTGGAATTCGCACTGCCGAACTCCGGTTCCTCCTAAACAAAGGAGTTAGTTAGAACTTGACTTGGATTTACATTAGCCGTTTAGATAAGATAGCTTTTGTTAAAATATGTAGAAAAAGTACGAAAAGATTGTCGCCGCTGTGGGAATCGAACCCACGTCTTCGGCATTCGCGGCCTGACGCTCTAGCCACTAAGCTAAACGGCTGATTGCCACACCGGCGAAAATGTTAACGGTCTTTTATCTACATTGTTTATGAAGCAATGCTTAGCGCATCCATTGTTATATCCTTTCCAGCATACGAACAATTTCGAATATCGTTTTACAACAATAATTCGAACAAGAGGTGTCGCCATTGCTTCTTAGAAATTAAATTGTTTATAGTGCTAATCTTTGCACTTAAGACAGAACATTAATGTTGGTAAGGATAACACTTTGACATTTATTTAAACGTTTTGATTATTGTCTGCTGAGAATTTCTATACCCTGTTGTAGCCTGTTTTGAATGGACTTAACTATACCTTTATAATAATTTTTACCGTTTAATATCTTTCCTCTGATAATATGCAATGTTTCAATTTTCATTGAAAAATCTCCACAACTTCCCTTATATGTAAAAGAATATAAAAATGAAGGTGTTTGCGAGAGAGCTTGAGTGTAAAACTAAGCTAGGAATGTGCATATCATGAAAGCAAATGCTTACTTTCTTCTTCTTCAACGTTTCGCCTTGAAGCTTCATCTCCAGCTCCTTGCAGAGCTCGTGGTTCCTCGTCTTCTCCGGATCGTGGGGCTTCTTCACCTCATCCACGTGTATTACGCACTGCTGCACCTTGAAGGTGGGGTCGAACTGGTTGTGGTCGTAGGGCTGCTTGGGCCGGAAGCAGGAGCAGACCCTCTTGGAAAGGTGGTAGATGCTGGCGACGCACACCAGGCAGTGTAGCGCGGCAATGATGAGCAGTGCAATGTTCGTTAGCACAGGCGTCCAGGCTTGCATTTCATCCTGCAACAATGTTCCATATAAGTTTTGGAAAGAAAGGAATATAAAAAGTTCCTGTTGAAGGAGAATTCAAAAGGCTCAACGTTATAATTTTTTTGCTTTTCGTCCAATAATTGCAGAAAAAGGATACCTTCGCAGTGGTTGTCAACGCACCTCTGATATTTCTGGTATTGTGAGTGTCGAAGGGCGGTGGACCTGAGTTACTATTAGAAGAACCAATAACTCAGTCGCCACCTTTTAGAAACAATAAAAAGATCTATCCACTATTAACAATAGAACAGTAATATCTGAAGGAACCCGTTTAATCGAGACCATTCCGATGCAAATGTGAAAAAAAATGATCATCAATCAAGCAACACTGCGACTCAACGTCAATTAACGCGCTTTGGCAACCCATTCGTTCAGAAGTAACTGTATAGTTCTAGCCGCGAAACGCTCTATTGTTAGTCAACCTCAGCGTTTACGAGATAACCGTTAAACTGTTAACAGGTGCCGCGACAATAGGTCTAAGTACCGCGCCAGACGTTTCCCAAGCTTGCGGTAACGGTAACTATTCGAGCCCGTCGAGCGCGAAGATTTGTTTACAGATGAGAGAATTGATACATGCGCGGCCGTAAGGAATTATATGCGGAAAATTTACAAGCTAGATACCAAGTTGTCTCGATCGCCGCAACTGCGTCGGAGAGATTGAAACGGGATAATTTATAATACTGGCACTGCTTCTTTTAGAATTAAATTCTGATGTCCCTAACCCTGATGATGCTTGAATAAATTCAGACTACTCCTAGAGTTAGTTTAGTATATTCGTTTACTGCCTAAAGTCACCTACTTTCTAAAGCTGTGATAACTCAGTATCTGGCCGCACGCTTTTAATTCAAAATAATTATATAATCGAGCAACCTGAGTTCAAATCCCGGTACCAACACCAATGACTTTGTTAAATGCAAATTTAAGCGCCATCTTATCACACCCCCATCGGTGAAAGAACATATACAAAACCTGAATATTTTAGAAATTATAACAAAATAATTATTTGAAAGATATTGTGGGGGGCTATCTGTATGTTGACTATGCCCAAATACCCTATATACAGAGAAGGCCTTTTCCCACAAATAAAACATATACAGGCTGTTACATTACTTTACTCTACTACTGTCGCACATTGAAAAGAAACGTGAGATAGCTATATTTCCACGTAACACCAATAAAACGAAATATTAATCGTCAAACCGCTAACAGTCGAAGTTTCTAGTAGCAAATCACGCCATCTGTCCGAAATGATATGTTCGCCAAACGCTCCAACATTGTCACAACTCCCGGGAGATGTAGATATGACACTCATGTTTTTGTAATAATAAATGTATCAAATTTTCTAACGTCTAGCTCTATTTAGTAATTTCATCAAAATTTATTACTCCTATGATTTAAGAAATAGGTATAACTAGCTGCTGCCCGCGACTACATCTACGTAGAATAGGCTGAAGGCGTAACATTCAGACAGAAAGACGGATATACATAAAATATGTATATAAATTTCAGCCTATGTCTTATTCTGGTGTATAAGCTATATCATTGTAAAGTTTCATTAAAATCAATTCAGTAGTATTTGCGTGAAAGAGTAACAAACATCCATCCATATATACAAACTTTCGCCTTTATAATATTAGTAAGGATTATGTGTTATGCATTTAACAAAAACATTAGCAGATAGCAACGGTAAAAATCTATGCGAATGCATTAAGCCGAGGATTAATGATTCCATTATAAAGTTACGTCGAAAGGTTTTTATATTTTTATATGTTAAACAGCTGAATTTTGAAAGGAAAATCGTTCCTACACATGATCAAAGACAATTGACAAAGGTGTGTATTCGGTCCTAAGCTATTTTTTAAACGGTTTTATTTAGCTCGACCCGTACGGAATTTGTTTGTTTATTTATTTGGGTCAAAATTAGAAATTGAAATTTAAGCACCTTGCCGTTATCAGATTGATCTGAATTTGGTACACACATTTAATTTAGATGACAATACAATATTAACAAAAAAAAATTAACAAAAAAAAGCATAAAATAAAACCGTTTAACTTAAAAGTTTTTTAAAGTAATTATTTTAAATTTAGGCAAATAAAAACGTCAGAAATTATTTGCAGCTAAAAACGAAAATAATAATAATAATAGATTAGTTGTCCAAAAAGAGACATACGTAAAAGAAATATTGATATTTTCTTAGATCAATGTCAAACTTACGAGTATATAATATAAGCTCTATTACTCTCTTATTATTTATACTACGAACATCGATATTCAGTTTATAAAATATTCATATCCACGCAACAGAGGATAATGAGTTAATAACGACGTAAAAATTGTCTTTTCAGAAAACATATTCAAATCTTGATACTTTGCAACCGTACAAAATTTAGGACGTGTTAACGTTAATTCTATTTAAAATTCGTGATAAAGAACATATCGAAAAAAATTTTCGCCGTTGCTAGGTTTCGAACCATCTTATTTAGGCGCTCAGACGCTCTGGCAACAATCTGGACAATCTAGAATTTTTATCCATTTTTTTATTATTTCATTTTTAGCAATGCGCCATCTAGTGTTCCTTTACTGCAAACACTTTCACACACTGAAGGCGCAGGTTGCAAAGTTTCCACACCGGCACAGCACCATTTAGAAGAGCTAGCCCAAAAGGCCATATTCGCGCCAGGGTCGCGGAAGACTGCGTCCACGTGTTCAGGTGTCCCCGGCCGATGCGGCAGTGACAAGTGCAACCTGGGTTTTTAGTGGGTACCCGTCTCGGGACTCCCACATACCTCGCCACTCTCCCGATCCAGTGGCAGGGGATCCGTAAAGGATTTTTCCCAAGGAAAAAAAAAGGTTTCAACATTACCAGCGGTGAATAACTATTTATCTACCCATTGTAATTTTCATCCGAAGCGCAAAGACTATCGCCTAAAACATTATTAAGTATTCTATTTTATATCATATACATTTATTATATAAACATTATTTCGGCTTCCGAAGGCCTCAGCAACTGATCATCTGAGAGCGTGTTTTCAAACGTTCATCTCGCAAATGAGTCGTTCCCACACGCTCCGGTCAAGGCTCTCTATGGAGCGATGTAAGACGGTAATCGCTCACGACAGGGTGACCATCCTAAAGCTTTAGTAAAAGACAATCCTTAAACAAAATTGAACGTGAAAAAATTATGATACTCTAATACTTTATGCATGTTATAAGAGCTGCCTACAACTGTATCTTAATGCGTTTTGTGTAGGTATCTAATGGAGTAAATGGAATTATCGAGTATCGGTACCGTGCCTTTACGTCATATAATGAGAGAAAGTGACAAAATATAATAATATAATAATACTAGCGAACCCGACAGACGTTGTCGTGTACACACAACTTAAATCCGACAACAACTTATAAATAAAAAAATATTAAAAAATTTTAAGTTGCCTAAAACATCCAGGGAGCATCCGAATTTCGCCCGAGTGTGGTTGGTGGCCCTAGTCTCCCAGCTTATTACTCCGCGACTACGCCGTACATGATCTACGCCGATGACTCTAATTTGACTAATGTACGACGTTGAGACGTGAATAGGTGATTGGTTTAGAGAGGCCTTAAGCAGAGACTTATCGTTCATTGTTTATAAACTCTCATTCACGGTAAACTTTGTTAAGTCGAGAAGGATATCAGCGAGATTATCATACGCTTTGCATTTCATTTAACACTAGGAGCTAAAGTTATGTAATAAAGTCAATGAAAGTAAAGTGCGGTCGAGTTGCTTTCTCCTCACAGTCAAAATGATATTAGACATATACACGGAATGTATACAAATTAAAAAAATATTGAGATCTAAATTTTTCTACAGTCATTCTCTGCACAAGATGAAACATGCGACTTCTCTCCTTCGACTTATAGTTGTTAAACGATATTCGAAATTATTTGTATGCTATAAAGCAAGGATGAGCAACGCGTGGCCCGCGGGCCGCTTGCGGCCCGTTAATCATGTTTATGCGGCCCGCCAAGCATTTCTAAAATTGAATTTATCTTATCGAACCCATATTCTCTCATCAATATATTGTTATAAAATTAATTATAATAAAATGGGAGTACGTACTGAACCCAAATTTTTTTTGTTCGTTTTTTGTTCTTTTCTTGTTTGTTTACCTTGCATTAAAATTTGTATATGAAATCTTTACTTTTTTTTTAATTTTATATTTAATTATTCTAATATTTATTATAAATAAAGTTTCGTAAATTATTATATGCGGCCCGCCAAAAAAATTTTAAATTTATATTGGCCTATTGATTAAAAAGGTTGCTCGCTCACCCCTGCTGTAAAGGATACAATAGGTGCGTCGAGCACTGCTTTTAATGCGAAAAAACAACGTAGCAATAAGACGTTGAGGTTGTCGTTGGATTGGCAATCAGCCGTTAAGCTTAGTGGTTCTGTGCGCGAATTGAAAACGCTGGTTCGATTTCCACAGCGGCGAAAATTATTTCGTCATTTTTTCTACAAATTTTAATAGAAAAAATTGTGATTATTGAACATCTTATTTGCGGCGTTGATTGAACAAAGGCAATCTTAACCGATCTTTATAGTTTCACGAGGACTGCTCACCTCAAAGCTGGTCTGCGGCGGTGGCTGTCTCATTGCATCCCGCTGCAGCCCAGTGGCAGCCAGGACCGCAGCGCTGTTCCCGCAGGCCAGGCACAGCAGGGATAGCGCCAGGAACGCAGTCAGCAGCGGTCCACTCCTGGTGAGGGGATCATCATGTCAGTTGTCACAATATTTTATGGCATAGATATATTATCCGCTAATGATGGGTTGCGTGGAGCAGTTCCGAGGAGTTCGTCTTCACTGATTGCCTATAGGATTCCCACTTGAACCTACTCTACTGTGTTAATAACAAAAGTAGAAAGGAGTATTATTACTTCTTATAGTAGGTACATGTTTCTGAATGTTTCTGGAGCTGTAAAATTAAAAATCATTACGGGTTTCGAAAATAGAACTCTCTTTAACACACTTCAAAAAAAAGGAGGTTGTCACCTCCTTTTTTGTGTTCGGTTGTGGTCTTTTATTTTTGTGGCTTCAGAACTCCGTCATTTATGAACCGATTATAAAGAATATTTTTATATTGATTTCTTTTTTTTACGCGAAAATTGTGAAATGAGACTATTTTACAGATTTTATCGTGTGTTAATTTGATTTTTAAGTTCCAGATGTTTCGAGCCCTTTCCAGTGTTCATGGTTAGCCAATGTCAGAGTTAGCTCTGGATTTCTTTATTTTATTAATTATTTTTATTGCAATCTAAGCAAAAGGCGCTTATGACATCTTGATGTCTAGCAGTGTTGGTATGCTTGAATTTACCTTAAAAATAAAATTAAAACGCGATAAATTCCTTAAAATACTTTCATTTCACCAAAAATGTACTTTTTCATTATGGTATCTTTTAGAAATTTTTTGTCGCCAATAAAATGAATGAAAATGAAATTCAGACATGAAGATTTTCACTCAATGATTTTTTATTATTTCGCTGGGCCTTAGGTCAACTACGTGTATTTATATTATATACATACCATATATTGTATAAATTAATCACATAAATAATTGAACTTTATTATTGCACCCACCACAATTTATCCCCACGGCCCGGGTTGACTGGGAAATAATGCCATTAAGTTCGCCCTTCGTAATCCTTGTTTAAGGTAATTGCAATAAATTATAATATATTAATAAATATAACAAGAGAGTAACCAGATCTCGATTGGCATCTGTTGTCGAGATAACTGCCCTCTGTATTCGTGATCATCTCCATAACGATGTACGTGGTTACAGAATCCAATATTACCGTAATACGAGTGAAAACTGACAAAAAAACTTGTCAGCAAATTACTGCCGTATTAGTAACCGGAACGAGCAAAGAGCAAAACATTTTGAATGTGCATCTGTTGATTCGGAAACTTATTTGGACTGTATTGATACCGCACGACCAGAAACGAGCGTGTTGAGTAAGCGTAATCATAAAGAAAGTTTAATGGAGAGTTTATGCACTCGTTTGAAACAATTTAATATATTTACATAAATTCATAAGAGGAGTGTGACTGTGGTAAGATTGTCGTAAGGTTAATTATAAAGTTTAAGTAATATTAAAATAGTTTATTTAAATTCCACAAAATGTTTATAATGTTAAAATGTTATAAGTATGTTAATGTTAGGTGCACCAGGCCGACACGCGAGTTATTGTTACACTGTCTTTATATTTCAAATTTGTTGGCATCGTGTTACTTAGCCCGAACAAGGAGACTACAAATATTTTATAAAAATATTTTTTTTGCCGGCGTTGAGACAACAAAGTGTGCGTGAACTGAAAATTAATCCATACTAATATTATAAGTGCGAAAGTAACTCTGTCTGTCCGTCTCGCTTTCACGCCAAAACCACTGAGCCGATTTAAATGAAATTTGGTACGCAGATAGCCTGAGAAAGGATGTAGGCTATTTTTTAATTGGATTTTTTTTTTAAAGAAAGGTATTTATTTAACGGCCTCAACGCAAGTGCAGCCGCGGGCGAAAAGCTGGTTTAATATAATCAAATAAAATTAAACGTAATAAAATGAAAAAAATATTACTGTTGGCACAATGATATAATAGAAGTTGGCAGAAACACATTTGAAACTGAAAATTGTAAAATAGTAAACGTTATATTCTTTATCCTTGATAGTTTCGATACAAATTCAGTGTCTTGGCCTCGCAGTTGCTAAGATATTGGCTTTGGCGCCGGCACATGGCATAAGTATTTGTGTGACTGTTGATCTATGTGTTTTCTCAAATAGGGTAGACAGAGGGTAGCAGGTAGGGCAGGTCGTAAAAAATCTTGCCAATACAACTAGCAACATGATTCATGTTGTACCGACCACATCTAGGAGGAGGCAGGAGATAGAAGTTGCCATAAATGGGCAAGTCTTTAAATTTTTATGGCATTTTGTGGATTGACGTAGACGCGTTCGCTGCGCACTCTAAATTCTATTGATAGGGATGTCGATCTATTCTTGTGTTCTCTGAGTGAGTTCAAAAGATTGCATTGTTAAGTTAATTTGTAGTGATTTATAGTTTAATATGGTTTATAGTTTAATATGGTTAAAAAGTAGTTTCCCCTCTGTCTTGTCAGCAGATTGCCGCACTTGTATTATATCAAGCACCTTTAATTATTATGTAAGGTTTTGAAAATAAATTAATTAGAATTTACCCTTAAAACTTTCCTATCTTAAGATAATGAAAATTCAAATCTAATTAACAACTTGCGCCTAGAAACTGGGCAGTTTTAACACGAGACGAAATTATACGAAATGGGGGGGGGGGGGGGGGGGGGGGGGGGGGCAATTGGGTTTTCACTACGGTCCACTCGTGCAATCCGCGCAAGGCATCTATGTGCTGACGCGACGAGTTATTTTATCGGTCTGTACAAAGCAATTTACAGATAGCGATCGCCAGTGGCGCTTTCGCCTCGGCCGCTTTACAACTTAGTGGCACGTCATCGAATATCTAGTTGGAAAAGCAAACGGAGAGCGCTGTCACCTATGTGATACAGTAGTGTCTGTCTAGCTCTAGACATTACGTACGCCGTTTTTACAGTGGTCGGACCAGGCGATAGTGTTCGCTGTTGCACGATTGGCCAAGTGGTAGGGCCACGCAGCAGCCTCGGCTGTTGCACGAATGGGCAAGCTCGTCCGGGTAAGTACCACGACCCTTTTCTTTCGCGTTTCGTCTGGCGAGTGAGGTGGCCGGAGCCCAATTTTCAAAAGGTTGTCAACGCATCTGGAACCCTCGGTTGTAGCAGTATTCACTTAACATCAGGTGAACCGTCTGCTAGCTTAGCAACTTTTCACATTAAAAAAATATCCGTCCGGGTAAGTACAACGGAAGAACAGAAGACGGGCGTGAAGTAGAAGTATTAAGCTTTCTCGTTTCGTCTGCTGAGTCAGGTAACTGGGGCCCACATTTTTAGAGTTTGTAAATGCATTAGCAAGCCTTCGGGTGTTGTAGATGTTCATGCGCGACGGTACTCATTTAACATCAGGTGAACTATCTGCTCGCTTGAGATCTTTTCACATTAAAAGGCAGCCTCGTCTTTTAGCTATTCATTGCTGGTGCTGGTTTAAAAATCCAGCATCGACAGTACGTATACTCTCGAACTCTCGAACTTCACGTAATCTATGTAGTTTATCACATACCGAGCATTCAAAGACCTGAAAGGCGGCTTTCTCAAATCTCTTTTAATAGTTCGGAACGCATCTGCAACCCAACAGGTGTTGCAAATGTTAAGGGATGGCGGTTATCACTTAATATTAGATGAACTGCCAGCTCGCTTGCCTTCTCACATAAAATATAATTATGATTTTCTTGACAATAATAACATTATAATAAATTATTACACTTATTTGCTTACATTTGCTTTGACAGTACTCGGGTGACCAATAACTGGAAAATAAAAGTCAAGAAGCAATGTCGGTAAATCTTTTGTTAGTTAGTATTTTTACGTGAAAGCTCATTAAATTGGTTCACTTGCGTTGCATTGTTTAACTTTTGCGGTTACTTTCATTTAGAAACGTCAAAGTAGTGCTTCAGAACCGAAAACGAGGAAAGTGATGCAAAGCGGTGAGACATGCGCAGGATTTTAATTTCTTTTGCAATGTCTTACTTTTGTTACAAAATCATAAGGATTTTTTTTTCTATTTTCTATCTACAAATCGCCCCGTTATCATTAAATAAAGGAAAAATACTTATACTGAGAAGTTAATTGAAAAAAATAATTAAAGTACTCTAATAAAATTAAATGAGAAATTATATTAAAACTCTAAGAAAAAGTACGAAAAGATTCAAAATCAAAATCAAAATCAAATGTCTTTATTCAACATAGGAGCATTACACTCACTTATTGATAGTCAAAACACTACCACCGGTTCGGAAAAGAAAGCCACTGTGCTGAGAAGAACCGGCGAAAGAAACTCAGCGGGCTTTTTTTTTTAAATAAGCAGTTTGACATAAATTCATTAAAAATACAATATAAGAACTCCGATTGAAAGAGCCTGGAGCGATCAATTCATTACCAGAGTGTGTTATCATTTAAATAATCATTAATATTATAGTAGCCTTTAACACACAAACGTTCTTTTACTATTTTTTTAAATTTACCTATTGATGCATTTTGAACGTTTTCTGGAATTTTGTTGTAGTAACGTATACATTGTCCCATAAAAGATTTACTTATTTTACGCAGTCTACTTGTGGGTAGGATCAATTTATTTTTGTTCCTAGTATTTATATCATGAACATTATTATGTCTTAAAAATGTATCCTTATTTTTATGGACATACAAAACATTTTCAAAAATGTATCGAGCAGCAACAGTCAATACCTTTATCTCTTTAAACAAGTTTCTTAACGATTCTTTAGGGCCCATATTGTAAACTGCACGAATTGCACTCGAAACTGCACTCTTTTGTAAGATAAAGATTGTATTAATGTCGGCGGCGTTACCCCAAAGCAGAATGCCATAAGACATTATACTGTGAAAATAACTAAAATATACCAAGCGAGCCGTATCTACATCAGTTAACTGTCTTATTTTTTTGACCGCGAAAGCTGCTGAGCTAAGTCTACTCGCCAGTCTATTAATATGGGGGCCCCATTGCAGTTTGGCATCAATAGTTATGCCAAGGAATACAGTTGAGAATCGTTCGAAGTTATCGTTTTACAACGATAACTTCGAACGAGAGATGTCGCTATTGCTTTTTAGTAATTTAACGTTTTTTATAGTGCTAATCTCTGCACTTAAGATTAAACATTAAAACTTGTAGAAAAAGTACGCAAGATTTCCGCCCCCTTACTTGCTCAAAGTAAAGCACGTAAAATTAAATTAAGTATGGGAATAAAAAAGGAATATGAAACCTACTCATCATGGCCGCTTGATTTATTATAATTTTTACGGAGTATCGTCTACTAAAAAAAGAGATAAGGAGAGTCGCTACTAATAAAATCTCATGAAGTTTTGCCGCCCTAGGCCGGGCCTACTTGGCCCACGGGGAAATCCGCTCCTGAAAGTCAATGTGTCTTTATTCCATTCAGGTCAATTCAAAGCGCACTAACTTAAACCAGTCCAAGGTAGGAACGGTAACACAACACCGCGGTCTTATTTGTACAGATGTTTTTTTTTTTATTTTCATCCAACATCAAGAAAGGAGGAGTTGTCAATTCTGTTGCATTTTTTAAAAAGTATTTGTTACCTCAGAAATCCGTCATTTACGAACCGATTTTCAAAATTCCTTTACCATTGGGTTCGGTTTAGCTTACATGGAGTTCTATATTTATTTCATTGGAATTAAACCCTGAAGTCCAGAAATATCAGAGAACTCCCCAAAATTAACTAGAAAATATATAATGCGGTACATATTTGAAGTCCAGTTTATTATTGCAAAAGATTGCAGTGTAACATCAGCGTATAACAGTAAATAAAAAACCCATATAAAAATTACAAAAAAAATAAAAGAGAAAACCGGCCAAGTGCGAGTCGGACTCGCGCACGAAGGGTTACCATATCTATAAACACAGCAAAAAAAAAATCATGTCTGTTCTATGGAAATCCCTCTTCAATTTTTTTTCTGTGTTTTTTTTAGTATTTTTTGTTATAGCGGCAACAGAAATACATCATCTGTGAAAATTTCAACTGTCTAACTATCATACATATCGGTTCATAGCCTGGTAACAGACGGGCAGACAGACAGCGAAGTCTTATTAGGGGAACGGAAACCTAAAAAAAACACTCAAATATAAACCAGTTGTGTCCGATTAGTACACCACTCATTGTAATGTAGAAACTCGCAACGCTGAGCAAAATAGACCACACCGAAAACCACGCCATAAAATCTTTGTAGGCCGTTTAATCTCGACGCGTACATAGCACGCGGCCCAGTGAGAAGGGAGAAAGCGAGCATTTACGAGTACTCTCGTTCTTGTATTTTCAGTAGTAACAAAACAACTACCAGCCTCTTAAACAAGATTTAATTACCTCGAACTGTATAAATATTTTCAGCAGTTTCCCACAACGAAACACTTTGTACCTTTTTGAGCGACATGATTACTAGTTGATGATTTCGCTTATAACGATTTCATGTAGGTCTCAGAGACTGCCATAAAAGTGTTTATGCGTTTGACGATCCTATATTACTATGGATCGGTCGACGTTTTAATTAATTTCTTATAATGACAACTATTCTTCTTCTACCTGGCATTAATCTCGGCTATTACCAGGGTCTGCCTTCCTACTTAAACTCATCCACTTTGCCCGGTCTTCGACATCCGCAGGGGCCAGTCCATTGGCTCTCATGTCCTTTTCCACGACGTGCAGCCATCGCTTCCTTGGGCGTCCAGGGGGTCTAGTTCCTGGGACAGGTATATGAAGGAATATCCTTCCGACATAGTTTTCCGACCGGCGTGCGACATGGCCATACCATCTCAGACGCCGCTCTTATAATGACAATTATTATATAATTACTAGCTGACTCGGCAAACGTTGCTTTGCCATATAAATTATTTCTAGAGGAATTGGAACGCGTTCAAAATTCTATTGACAGGTTGACAGGTACAGTTTGTATGGGAAAATAAAATTGTTGCTATTTCGATTTTCCATGCAATTTTTCCATACTTTCTCATCGTTTAAACGTACCCTGGACTGTCACGAATATATCAAAACCAAAATTAGCCAAATCGGTTCAGCCGTTCTCGAGTTTTAGCGAGACTAACGAACAGCAATCCATTTTTATATATAAGATAATTAATTGTTATAGTGTATACTTCCTCAGACCTTCTCTTTGAATTGAGTTAGCGTAATAGGTATTGTTTATTTTTATACGAATATATGTTTATGCTTTTGAAAGTATTTATGCTTTTGAGTTTAGAAAACGTAGGCTCACACAAATAGTTAACAAGACGCCAGTTACATCTCCCGTGTTTTGGGTGTCTGAGGATAGAATAAACACATTCGCATCGAATCAACTTAGCTTCTATGCGCTTGTGTGGCTTTCATAGATTGCCTGAATTGTGAACAATACGGTTATTTGTAAGAATTTAACTTTAACTAGTTCTTAACTTCAGCGAAACATTTCGTTATGTTAAATGGTAATCTTTTGATTAATGACTAGTAAACAAGTATAGACGATGGATGACGCTGACACACAGTTAAACTGAAATGAGTTTATGTTTGTATTAATTAAATTTATTTTTGAAAACTATTCTTATGTAAATAAAATAAATATACACGCACTACTAGTCTAGCGGAGAATACTTTATAATGTTTTATCGTGCAAATACTGCCCAAATATTGTCTCGGCAAATAAGCTCACTACTTACCGCCATTTTCTTCGGTACACATGATTCGGTATATTTGTTTTAGCTATCAAAAATTTTAATAAGTTTAAGTTCCTGCTCGTATTAAATTGTACATACGCCGATGGCCCAAACTGTGTAACGATTCCATAATGTTTGCTCTATTAACACAGTGCCCATAAACGTACGTCCGTAGAGAAGTAATTACTGACACATTACTCTGGGCTCATTTGCCTCAATGGCGTTTCGATTAAGAGAAACCTTTATAAAATAATAGTCATATTATTTAGAAATGTTGGGGTTGTAGCCACCCTATTAAACTCTCTCACAGATGTCTACAATTTACGCGTATAGACTGGATCTCGGAATTTTTATTGTAAATGGCGGATCTCAAAATCATAATTTAAATTCAAATCTATTAACATTACTGTACATCGTTATTTTTGTTCACTACCATCATCTGGTGAAGGATTTTACTGAATAATCTGAATAAACGAATACGGTGTTAGGGCCACGCAAGCCACAGAAGACCGACGTAAAGTAGAAGTGTAGTACTTCTGCGTTCTGGTGAGTGAGGTAGCCGGGGCCCACTTTATTAAGAGGTGGCAACGCTCTGCAACGGGTGTTGCAAATGTCCATGGGCAGGTGGTTATTACTTAACATCAGGTGAGCCGCCAGCTCTTTTGCCACGTTCTCACATAAAAAAAATACGCTGAGTAATTATTCCTATACACCATACACGCATACGTCGACTAGGGTGGCAATCAAAATGTGCTAATTAAGTTGCGTTTGGATGGGTTGCATTTGTTACATTTGTTACCTTATTATCATTATATTTTTATTACATTAGAATAGCTTAGTGGTGAATTGCCTGATCTTTGACTAAGACAGAAGGAGAAATGTTGTGTTAATTGTTATTTTTTTATTTGTTGCAGCACACCTTAGATACGCTTAATAAAAATATAATTGGTTCGAGTCTCTTTATAAATTTCTTGTTACCTTTGGTAAAATTGAAGTCAACTTTTATTAAAAATACAAATAGCTTATAATTACGTTTTGTAGTTACAGTTAAAGTTCTGTTTGCAAGAGCGTTTTTTCGCGTAAATCGTGGTGTTCTGACTGTATAGCGGATCAAACTCGTCCTTGTAAATTCGATGACTGGGTGGCCTTAGGTTATTGGATTCAGCGCCGTAGTAGGTCGTGGGTTCGATTCCCACACAAGACAAGTATTTGTAGGATCCACAGATAATTGGCCAAAATCTGGGTGTTTCTTCACGAGGAATGTATGTACAACACAGGTTAATGTTTATCTACGATAAGGGAAATGTTAAAAAAGAAAAAAAAAGGATATGTGAAACACTACACTGAACGTTACTCAATTTCATGAACACAAAATAAAACGTTTATTTCCGATCAGATAATAAAAGATTTTAGTGGTGGTGGTGATAAGCAATATTGCACTTAAATAGGTCGGCCACAACTAAAAGTGTGGTCGCTGCATAGGAAACGAATGATAAACCAAGTGTCCGTAGATTTCTGGCGTTGAAACCGGCATTTGCACTATTTCCACCTCCAGTGGAAATGCCGGTTGCATCGCCGGTCGATTGTTCAATCCGTTGCTAAAAACCTTCAACCTTATCCTACTCTTTCTTGACCTGTGTTGTGAGTATATTTTAGTAAGATAAATTTCACGTGGAACACCCAGATCTGAAACAATTATCTGTGGGTCACACAAATAGTTGTCCCGTGTAGGAATCGTACCCACGACCCCGCGCCCATGCCAATACTTTGGAAATAGCGCCACGGAGCTATTAAAATTGATCCTTTATTAATCCAGATTTTAACTGTGACGTGACGTGTAGACGTTCATCGAAATAAATAATCGAAATCCTGACTGAGCACTACTAAGCGTGTTTATTGTGCCACAATACCAACACACGACAACACACGACAATCTATCAACAGACGAGGTTCAGAGAAGATCAGAGCCCGGCCACCCAAGCGACCCCGGCCACCTCGGACCTGTGAAGACCCCTTAGGGCTCGTAGTGGTTAATCCAAAAAGAAACAGAGGAAACGCAAGACTTTAGCTGAAGTAAGCAAGCCCATAAAGAAATATAATGCCTTTCAAATCGATTACCTTTTTGTGCCGAATTGAGGAAGGATTTCCCTATATGATTTTTTATTTTTTTATTCATTCATTTATTTGAGAAACATACAGTATGCACCACACTCACAACTGTTATAAGTAACTTATACAAACACCAGTTAAGTTTCCTCTAACAGGATATGAAGAGAAAACATAAAGTTAAATAAACAATATCTGATCATAATAAATATGTATTATCTTTATCTACGTAACCTACGTTTATTAGAAACGTTTCTATTTCAAACGAATGTTAACACAGAAAGTAAAGCAGCCTATACCTATATATCCGACCGAGCAGAGACCTCCTGTGTACAGTATGTGTTTAAGCTTGTATACACATATAGTCCACCCCGCGACCCCACTGGAGGATTGGCAGACTTCACAAAGCGTGCGGCAACACCAGATATTTCAGGCGTGTGTTAATCAATGCGATTGTGAACTTGCACGCTCGACAGAAATGCAACATTGTAAATGTTATGTTATCTCTTATCCTTTAAACGAGCAATTCTTATATATATATATATATATATATAAAAATATATATATATATATAATTTTTGTTGCCTGTAATTGTTCGTCTCATATGTAATTTACTACGTTTTGATGTTTCATCTTTTTAATGTTCAATGTGATATGTGAACGTACGTTGGTGAACCTCTTAAATAAATAAATAAATATATATATAATCGGAATCTCGGAAACGGCTCCAGCGATTTTCATTAAATTTAGTATGTGCGTAGATTCGGTGGCGAAAAATCGATCTAGCTAGGTTTCATTTTTAGAAAATGTTCTTTTATCCCTGTTTTCAGGGAATGAAAAATATCATTCGCATATGACGGTAAATTTCGCCGCAAAAAAAATGTTATAATAGTAAGTATAGTAATATAATATTTTCAAAATACATGATTTACCAAAAAAACCGGTCCTCCAGGTACTGTTATTATAATATGGATAACAATTTCTAATTTTTGAATATGTAGATTTCATTTTTCCTTTCTCTGTTAATGTACACTAAATGTAACACGTTAATATTTGCAATTTTTATATTAACGTAAGAGTAAAAGTAACTCTTCTTCTATTTAAATAAATATCAATTTAAGTTTGTTTGTTCTTGTAACGAATTTTATTTTTTATTGCGCAACTGTTACTTGCTCAATATAAAATATCAAAATGGCGGATTATTGGCGCCGAAATGTATGTATTTTTTTTTATACCACAGACAGGTTTTTGTTTTTTAAATTAGTGACTAGTTAAACTTTGTTACTTCAAACGCATAACACTTGACAGCTTACTGGCTTACAAAGCTGCGCGTATCAAGACTAACCATAGGTCTCCGACGCGTAAAGATCTGGTGTAGTGTTCATCGGAGGACAGCAGGTTGTGGACAGTTACCTCATAGCAGCACGTATTTCCGCATGCCGGTCTAATACGCAACTTTTAAAGATAAATATCTCCGCACAAAGATCACGAAGTCACCGACACAGTCGCTAAACAACGCAGCATTTACTCTTGAGCAGAACGATCTCTTTGTTGTTTTTAAACTATTATCCATTTAGATTTCTTGTTTTTACGAGAATATTATACATATTAAGTGAACCTATTTTACGGATTTTATCGCGTTTTAATTTTGAGTTTCAACTCCCGACTTTTCGAACCTTTTCCAGTGTTCATGGCCACGGGACTGACTGACAAGAATGATCAATTCAAAGAGTTTAACCATCCTTTTGGCGACTCAAATGACATTTAACAAGATTTGACAGCTGATAAGATAATTTCTACGAAGATCAGTGTTTCAGAAACCGGGCGTGAGTTGTTACGTCTTGATGTCAAAGTTAACCCGGACTACCGTAAATTTTTAACATTATGTTATGATTTATTTTGTATTCAGATCTACGCAAGAGGAGCTTATGGTATCTGGGAACGAGCAGCGGTATACTTGGATTTAATTTTATAAATTATGGGATCCCAAGGTGATGATTTACTCCATTTATTTATATATAGTCTCCTATGTATTATATTAAATATAATGTATTCTCATACATTATATTTAACGGTGTTAGAGCCACGCAGCAGCCCCGGCTGTTGCACGAATGGGCAGGCTCGTCCGGGTAAGTACCACGACCTCACAGAAGACCGGCGCAAAGTGGAAGTATGACAAATACTTTCGCGTTTCGTCTGGTGAGTGAGGTGCCGGAGCGAATTTCCAAAAAGGTTGTCAACGAATCTGCAAACCCTCGGGAGTAGCAGATGTCTATGGGCGGTGGTATTCACTTGACATTAGGTGAACCGTCTGCTCGTTTAGCAACTTATCACATAAAAAATACATAATTATATACAATTATAATATATAAATATAATTATAATTATTATAATATGGCAGAAAATTATTACGACTAAAACTATTTTATTATGAACTTTTCTTTTTTTTTATTATGTGGAAAAGTAGCATCTGATGTTAAGTGATAACCTCCGCCCATGAACATTTGCAACCCCGTAACAGGTTTCAGATTCGTTGCCAGATGCCACCGTTTAAATCGTTTACCTCAGAAACAAAAAGGAATTAAGTTTTAACACACAAAAATTGTGTTAATAATCTTACGATGCCTCTCAAACCATACACGATTAGTTTGGAACTCACAAAACGAATGAACATTGCCTAATCATAGAGTAATCAAATCGTTAAAAAGATATGACCGGTAAGGTAGCAATGAAAATTACAAAAAAAAATAATTATACTTATATTAAATTGTGATAACGTCAAAATAGATAAAGAGTACTTAGCCCTTGCATAATTGTTTATAACTTGGTCATGCAATATACAGATAACAATTTCATCTGTCTTTTTCATGATTGAAATGGATTATGTGATAATGATAATTTGATACGTTAAAGGTCAACAATAAGTTTTTACGCAGTTTGTCTGTTTAACATTTACGCCAGTTCGTAAGTAAGTTTTAACAATCTTAAAAAAAAATTAATAGCAATTCTCTCCAAACTTTTACGTTTGATGGCGAGACACGCTCACCTTTCAACATAATGTCTACTAAGTATACTACTAATTTACTTACATAAGCATTATGCATATTATATACGTATACTATATTATGACGATAGATTATTTTATGTTTAGTCAGATATAATTAATGTGCGTAAAGAAACTAATCTGATGGATTATCGCCGAGAGTTGGACAGATAATATATAAAGTTGAACAGTTTTTCTTTCCTCGGAGTTTGAACGTACAATTATAAGCCAATCTATACTAACGATCTTTAATGATCTTTAATGGAAATCAAATGGATAGTATTTGAAGGCCATCAATATTAGAGCCGTACTAACTAATTAACCACCCTACTTTGATCAATTACGGTTTGACGCCGGTGCTTGGTATCCCAGAGGCGGGCACCGAGCATTTTAGTTTCGGGACGTGTACGCTTTGAAACCAGCCAAGTGCGAGTTGGACTCGTGCACTAAGGGTTTCGTACCATTATCACCCACTTAAATATTTTTTATTCTCTTTTTTAATATTTTCTGTTATAGCGACAACAGAAATACATTATCTGCGAAAATTTCAGCTGTCTGACTATCATCGGTTTCATGAGATACACCAGGCTGTATGCTAACAGCCTGACAGACGGCAAACAGACAGACAGCGAGGCTCATGGGGTCCCGTTGTACCCTAAATTATCGTACGGAACCCTAAAAAATAGTCAATATTATCCGAAACTACCTGTCTCTCTCTACCTTTAAAATACGTGAGAGCGCATAAACTTTCTAGCCGGTAAAAAATTAATGTTTATCTCGGCGCAACAGTGAGAAAATTATCAATCATGTTTTGTAACATCGCGACATAATTGTAGAGAGCCAACGTACGACGGTGTTTCAATAGATAATTAATAACAGAACGCACAGAAGTTCTGTCCATTTTATTTTCGTTATTCATTTTGTGTGATTAAGTGTTTAAACATCCTCATATGATGACGTATATTAATAAAACTATCATAAACGTATATTAATAAAACATATATATAAAATGCAAATGGTAATAAATATACAAATTGCTATACTATTTTATAATGTACATGCGTATACGAGTCGTTTCAGAGTAAAGACGAAAATGGACATTTTTGAAGGGTAATAAATAAAGGCAGAACATTATTTTCTCTGGGAATAATTATAATTTATATACGAAACATCTTTGTTAGAGATTGTATTATTAAATTATCAATCTATGAATTGAAAAACTGAGTGATTGACTCACAATAGTAAGTGTCAAAAATTGCGTAATTACAAGTTGTTCTTTAAACTCCCGACAATTTGAGAGCATGCCTATCAGAAACCAGTGTAATTAAAGCTAGTCAACCCAACTCAATAAATGGTAAAAAACTCGTGAATTCCCACTGATTGTTGTTTACTTTCAACCGAAACGGTCGCCAGTGGCTCGAGAATAGGGCTGTTCACTCACCCGTTCGCCACGCCGCTGAGCCCGTAGCAGTCGTTGATGCCGGCCAGGACGCCCACCACCCCTGTCACCACTGCGACGCAGCCCGCCCACAGGCCCGCACCGACCCTCGACAGGGCTGCGCCCTTCACCACCGCCAGCGCCCCCGCGCCCACCAACAGAGCACCGAGCACCACTTGCGACAGCCCTAGCAACACCACCAGTCTCTTGCCACCGGTCACCTCGTCACTGCCGGCCTCCACGCTCTTCGAGCTCACGCTGCACTCCTTGCGCGGCGGCTTCGCGCCCTTCTGCGGCGTCTTGCAGATCAGCTGCTCCGTCGAGTCCTCGGACTTGAGGCTGGACACGGTCGCCGCGTTGGGGAACTCGCCCGCGACTATCGTCACGCTCTCCGAAGACGGTGGCTCCTCCTCCGCCATGGCGGCGCATCACTCGCGTGCAACACCTGCCCGAACTATGCTGTCGAAGCTGCCAAGTGCTTTACGAAGCTGTTGAACCTTCAAGGATTGAGCGGCGTTGGGAGCGGCTTATGCCGTGAACGCGTCCACCCCGTGGCACTGCTCGCAACCGACTGCCGGTGCCGCCTTAGCCGCCGGACGGACAGGTGAAAGTGGCGCACAGGGTGCGTCTTAGACTCCGCGGCGGACGCCAGTTCCGAGGTGCCGCGAGATGCGCGGGCCTGTCGCATACTAAACAATCGGTCAGCGGAGAAAGTGCGCTCCGATCGTATTAGATCGTACTAAGTTAACCCGTAAAGCGGTTTGCGCGTATCGTCTACATTTACTTAATGAATGCATTACAACTATGAATAATTCTAGAAATTTTAAATTGTTATAAACAATTGCTAATCTTTGCACTTAAGATTGAACATTAAAATATGTAGAAAAAGTGCTCTAGCCACTGAGCTAAACGGCCGTTTAGCTCTATGGCTAGAGCGTCAGGCCGCGAATGCCTAAGACGTGGGTTCGATTCCCACAGCGGCGACAATCTTTTCGCACTTTTTCTACATATTTTAATATGAATAATTCTGTGTAAAAGAATGGAAAAGGAAGGCATATTCATCAATTCCCCACAGGACAAGTATTTGAGCAACGGTTCCTATGCAGATGTCACATTGTTCGAGGGAAAGGAGGAAAATGTACGTTATCATATAAAATTACTCACATATCTTATCGCAAACACGTACATCTACTATTCTTACTTGAACTGAATAGACTAAACAAAATGAGAAGCACGAAAGCCAAAACGAGTTTACTGAATATCTAGATCCGAAACATTAGCAAGACAAATCGGAATCAAAACTCTGGTTTGGCACTGAGATTCAAACTGTAGAACTGGATGTCTGAGTAGGTTATTTGTTCTACCTAGACAAAAGTTAAAAATATTTTGAGTACAATGTCACGCTCCGCTGCAGCGCGCGTCTTAGTTACGCTTTATTGACAGTGACTTCCTTTTGAACCGGATGTCGTAACGAAGACTTGGGGTAAGTGCAGCTGCGATATAAATACAAAACTAGGGTGGTCAGCCGAAAACACCGGAAGCGTTCAAAACTCACATTTTATGTTGGAACAAAATAGTAACTACAAACAGCTTTTAAATTTATGACTCCGTGACGCAGTTGCCAAGGTATTGTCTTCGGCGTCGGGGGTCGTGGATTCGATTCCCCCACGGAACAACTATTTGTGTGACCCACAGATAGGTGTTGCGCATCTGGGTGTTTGTCCCCGTGAAATTTATGTTTGTAAAACGTCCCTACAACACATGATAATGTAATCCTAAAGGTAAGGGCAATGTTTTATAAATAATAAAAAAAATTAAACGCAAGTTTGTTCGTTTGTTTTTTTATCTCTCTGATCTGCAATTTAACGCAATGCAATTACCCAATTGCAAAAAAAAGAAGGCATTTAGTAAATTTATGACTCCGTAAGTTGCCAAGGTTTGTTAATTCGATTCCCACACGGAACAACTATTGTGTGACCCACAGATAGTTGTTGCGCATCTGGGTGTTTGTCCCCGTGAAATTTATGTTTGTAAAACGTCCCTACAACACACATGTTTTATAAATAATAAAAAAAATTAAACGCAAGTTTGTTCGTTTGTTTTTTTATCTCTCTGATCTGCAATTTAACGCAATGCAATTACCCAATTGCAAAAAAATGTATCTTGTAAGGCGTTATTAAATATGCTACTTGTTAATCGGAGCCCTTTTGGTCTCAACTCTAATTTGAAACATCTTTTGATCATATAACGGTCACAGTGTTAGACCATGTAGCAAATAAACAATACTGCAGTTATATTTATGACAGTTATTTAAAAAGGCCAAATACAATTATTTGTTTTTTTATCTCCAAGGTGCAATTCTTTCATATTTTATGTATTTTTATCTAATAGATTAAAGTAAGGGAACCACACGTTAAAGCTTAAAAATATTTCTGTTATTTCGTCTAAGGCCTACTCTTTACCATGAGATCAACACATGTTCTGCGTAAAAAAAAAACGTCGTGGAGTTCCCCCCGTGAAAAATTAATACAAAAAAATATCTTTACCACTTTATAATTCTAAAACTTGTTGCTGCAATTAAAAGGAACTGTAGTGCACTTGATACGCATACTAACATTGTCGTTACGACTAGAGACGTTATGCAAAAACATGTCAATCATGTGAATGACCGCGGTCTCGTAACTTGTGACGTAATCCACGCGTTACGTCACACGACGCCCTATGATGGAGTGAAAATGAAATAGTGCTCCATAAACGATCGCTAATAGGGGAAAGTTGTCATTAATTCGGTTGTCGAAGTAATGAATATTCAATGGAAGATAGCTCGCTTATAGGAAGTGTTTGTGAATGATTTTTTTAATTATGATGTAACTTTGCTACATACCTTTACTGACGCCCGGTTTCCGAAACACTGATCATCGTAGAAGTTAACTAATCAGCTGTCAAATGGCTTTTCAAATGTCATTTGAGTCTCCAAAAGAATGGTTAAATTCTTTGAATTGATCGTTCTGATCATTAAGAAGATCTTTCTCGATTCAGAGAGTTTAACCCTCCTTTTGGCAACTTAAATAACATTTGACTTTGACATTGAGACTGTATAGTCCAGATTGTTTACCCACACTTGAAACATGTTCTGTTTCCGTAATATCTTATCGTTTTAATGTTAAAAGTTGGCAAACGAGCTAGTGGTTCACGTGAATGTAAGTGATTACCGCCGCCCATCGACATATCCACCACCTGATGAGTTGACGACAACAAAAGGTGTACAGGGTATGATTAATTTTTTTAATAGTATATGTAGTCTCATATCACTTTCGTCCTTAAATATAATACATTTATAAATATTATGTAATTTTTAAACAACAATGAATCAAAAACTCTACGTTTTGCCAATTGTATAATAAAAAACTTAACACTTAAAGTTGCAATGAATAAAACGTCACACACAATGTAAGAACCTGGCACGAAATTAATCACTACTCAAATTGTCGTATTTAATTTAATGATTAAACGTCATCATTGATTTAGCTTTTAGTGATAAAAATAAATTAATCTATTTAATTAAATTAATTAATATTTGTCATCTTCTTCACTATCTAAACTCTCTTTGATGAAGTCTGCGGCTCTCTCCGCTATCATCACCACTGGCGCGTTGGAATTGCCCCGAATTATCTTGGGCATAACGCTCGCGTCCGCCACCCTCAAACCTCGGACTCCTCTCACCCTCAAGCGCGAGTCCACAACCGTACCCATCGCGGCCGTGCCAACGGAGTGCCAAGCGGACATCGCTGTATTCCTGGCAATGCACTTACTTCTATCCGAGCCTTCCAAACCAGTACACTCATCTATTCCTATATTAACTACACGAGCGTTCTTAGACTTGAAGTAACTCGTGCTGGCTACTGCCCACGCCACTTCCAACGCCCGGGGGAATCCCTCCAAATCGTCCGGGTGGCCGAACGTTCCCGAGTAAATCAGAGGCTCGTCCCAATAGTCTGCAGATCTCAAGCGCACCCTGCCCCGAGATTTCGGCTTCAGGCACACCACGGCCAGCGACATCAATTCTCTATCCTTATTTTCCGCGGCCAGTTTCTCGCAGATCTCCCTTTTGAATCCTAGAACGTTGAAGCAGCCTTCGTAGAAGCCGCTATCGCGAGGCATGCAAGTGGGATAGAAGGCGAAGTCAGGAACGTTGGGATCCCCCGTCAACGAGAGGTAGGCGCCGACGTCTGTCGTTCTCGATAGTGCTCCTGAGCGATCGTAGAGATATTTAATCGCGTCCATATGCGCGTCGCGTTCGTCCTCTTCGCAAGTGCCGCTGTCGGCGGACAGATAAGTCAACACCATGACGTGGTCGTGGAGATTGTCACCCACAGGCAAGTCCTGGACCACGGCTATTCCTAACTCGTTTAAATGCTCCTCAGGCCCTATTCCCGAGAGCATCAACAGTTTCGGTGTGTTGAACGTACCCGATGACAGGACGACCTCTCTGGCCGCGTAGTAATGGAACTCCTCATCCTCCACCATGACACTCACACCTATTGCCGTCCTATTCTCAATGAGAACCTTTGCTACGTGCGCGTCTTTCAGCACGTACAGGTTGTCCCTCCTCGCTGATCCATTCAGCAGAGCAGTCAATGAACTGTGTCTTCTGCCTTCCTTAATGGTGTGAGAGAAACGCCCGACGCCAATACCGTTCGGATAAGTCATGTCTTTAACAACCTTAAAGCCCAACTCTTCGAACGCCTCCAGATATCTATCCGTGGTGTGCGTCGACTCACTGGTACCGGAGACCTGTATTTCGCCACCGACGCCGTGGTGCCTACTCAGCTCGGGGTCGTTTACTATTCTCTCGTCGGTCAAATGCTCGGTCTTCTTGAAGTACTCCAGCACGCGGTCCCAGCCCCATTCGTCGCCGACTGTCGTGCCCCATTCGGCGTAGTCCGCAGGGAACCCCCTGGCGTAGACCATGTCGTTCAGGGATCCGCTGCCACCCAGCATCCTGCCTCGCGGCTGCCTCTGGCTACCGTCCCTCAGCGCTTGGCTGGAGAAGCCGTCGTCCATCGTGGTGAAGTTCCAGTCATAGCGGCTCGCTTTCAGTGTGTTCCTGTATCCGGGTATCTGAAAAAGTAATATTTGATTTGCTTCCATTTTGATATAAACGCAAATGGTAATTAATGATCTCTATGTCGAGGATGCTTACACAATCATGGTTTTACGGACTCAGTGTTCCCATGGACAGCTATTTGTAGATCATATGAATTTTTTGATTATTGGAGATCAACTCACTATAACTTATTTTAAACTTTAATTGATTAGAGATAAATTATTTTCTTTTTAAATTTTTTTTTTCTAATTGTACATTATATAATTTATATATTTTTTTTTGTTCTAATATTCATATTTTATTTTAGTCCTAGTTTTGTAGGTTACTGTTCTCCTTAATTTATTCTATGTCGTGTTTACCTTAAATTTAAATACATACTTATATAAAATGTTAAACTTAATTTTTAACTGCATCACATCAGAATAATAATTCTGTTTCTTTATGTATTTAGTTTCAATAAATAAAAAAAAAATTTAGTGAATGTAAATATTGACACAGGAATACAAACACACATTCAGCGATCCACTGTAAATATGAAGTATGAAAGTTTACAATGCTCTCTTGTGGCGGGTCACCGCCAGCCTCCAAGAGGAGTACGCTGACCCCGCGAAGCTCCGACAGTCTCGCAGCCACAACGGAACCCGCAGTGCCACCGCCCACCACGATGAAGTCGAACGAAGATGCATCTGAATTGATGATAGTGTTCTTGAATTTTTATTTTTTTAATAATTAATACACATTAGCATTTGTAGTAAAATTAGGAAAACTTTTCACCGCTGTGGAATCAAATCCACGTCTGCGGGATTCGCGTTCCGACGCTTTGGCCACTAAGCCAAACGGCTGATTGCCACACAAACGCAAATCTTAACGGTTTTTTTATCTACATAGTTTTTGAGCATTTGAAGCAATGCTTAGCATCCGTTGTTCATCATTTCCAGAATACAAACAATTTCGAATATCGTTTTAAAACGACATTTTAGAAATTTAAATTGCAATATAAATGCACAGATTAGCACTATAAAAATTTGAATTACTAATCTGTACAGTTAGACCAAGCATTTCGACAAATGCAATATGTAATAACAAAATAGATAAGAGGAAAAATTTCCGCGCGATGAGGATGTCGACCTTAGCTTAGCGGATAGACCATGTGGACGCATGGTCCGGAAGGCGTAAGTTCGAATCCTAGTGGCGATGCGACATGTTTAAGTTTTTAAGTGACACCTTTATTATATTATACAGATTTTAACCGTATCAAGGTTAACTCTAATGAACATTGACAACATCTTTCTCGGATATACTCTTTATGACCGTCCGCGACCGTAACTATTCTAGCGCCGAGGCAAGTACCTAATTATATAAAAATGATCAAGCCTGCAAGGTGACTAAGTCAAATCAATTTGAACGCTTAGTTTTAACTCACTTTGTTTGTGAGAGATTAATTCAATCAGTCACAACTAAGTGGGCTACGCACTTGGCACAGTGGAGTGATGGGGCCACGCTTCCTGCAACAGACATTGTGATGCTGCGAAGAATTGCAGAGCAGCCGCAACAGTGGCACCCGCGGCCCCGCCCCCGGCACAGGATTCCAACGCCATGTCTCCTACAATTGTAAGAATGATTACAAGAAACTGTATTCTTTTTCATATTTTAAACACCATACGAACTAAACAAAGTTCGAGTTGTGTTTAAATTGATAAAAATCAACACATGTGTCAGATGCGTCAAGCATTGCTTCAAATGCTAAATAACAATATAGAAAGAACACGGTTAAGGTTTTCGTTACTGTGGCTATCAGCCGTTTAGCTCAGGGGCTAGAGCGTCAGGCCGTGAATGCCGAAGACGTGGGTTTGATTCCCACAGCGGCCACAAACTTTTCGTACTTTTTCTACATGTTTTAATGAATACCTGTGTTATTAAAAAGTTTTGCGTGTTTAAATTATTTTATTAGGTTAGTTTGATATTAAGGATAAGTTTATAGTGACTTGCTGATACGTCGTACATAAGATAAATACTCACAGACAAGTTCGCAATTCACAGAATCGTGTACAGATCTTTTATAAATAAACTAGGAATAGAAACTAATACCCTCGGTCGACGTCTGTCGCTTAACAACTACTCCAATCGAGACGGTTTTTACACGTTATGCTCTGTAATTTCCGTGTTTTTATTTACAAGTAGACGATAAAGCAAAAATTACCATGTAAATCCACTTACTTCTTTAGAATTTCAAGAAGTCCCCGAGTAAACTTATCATTGCTGTAAACTATAAAAATGTATACAAATACATTATTTCACCATGCTTTTTTTATATTTGTGTTCAAGTACCTATATATAATTATATGTAATAAACTAAAAGATGCTTACTTCTCTCAATATTTCAGGAGTTCATTAATCATCGGTTTACATGAACATTCAATCAGTGCACGTATTTGCATTTGCAGCTTCTGGAAATTATAAAACAAAAAGTCACTGCACCTCAACGCATTCATTGGTGATGTAACAATAAACCCGCAAAATGTACTATCGTGCAACGACTTCAGACTTAAAATGAATTTCGTTAATTAGCATCCAAATGCTTTAAGTAATTTAATAGTCATTAAGAGTTATCAAGTGTCTTTCTGCATGAAGAAAACGCAAAAAAACAAACTCAGGAATTATATTATACTACGACAAAATACTTTAAGCGCCTACTAATTTAGTTATTGCAAAACTGTGTTTGTAAACTTTTGCGATACATTTTAAAATGTGTAGCACATATTTATTTGATACACGCGCGCTATTTAGTTTTAATAAAAAGATAAATGTAAAACATTTTCTCCAAACAAATTCTTTGAATATTAGCAGCAAATTGGAGTAAATATGACAGTTCAGTTCAGAGTTAAATTTAGCATTTAAAATATTTATTAATATCAGGCACTTCATACGATATTGATAAGCATTAAGTATTAATTGAATATCGGAAAAAAAACCACAGAAAAATGTAGACTTGTTTCTTCCGAATAATAATATAATAACCTGTACAAGTAAAAAAGAAACGTAACAGCCTATAAATGTCCCACTGCTGGGCAAAGGACTTCACATATCTTCGAAATATTTTTTTTTGTTATTATTTCGAAAATATACAGGTTTCCTCACGATGTTTTCCTACACCGCTGAGCACCTGATAATTCAGCACTTAAAATTAGCAATTTCATTGGGGATCGAACTCAGGTTGCTCAAGTATCGCCCGGACAATGAGCTATCACGGCCTATTACCTATAGTATACTAATATTGGGTAGGCTACTAGGCGACTAAAAATACCCAATAGTAGTTTAGTAGAGTTCTGCGCTATTTACATTTTGAATGCAAAACGAACCCCCCTATGCCAGCAGTGGACTAAATGATAAAGCTGATGATGCAAAACGATTACTAATAACGTGAAAAACATTACACAATGGACGCTCGTATGCAAAGAATATAAAATACTTAAGAAACAGAACTTCGCTGCATCCGAAATTTTCACAGATCTTATCTATAAGACGTAACCATCTGTCATGGCCGGTGGCATCTTTGCGTAACAGGTACGCACAATATTAATATAAAACCTATAGGAGGTGAAAAACATTGAAAAATATATATATAACGGAGTTATATAGAAATTCTTTCAGATATGATAGGCGCACCGCGCCTACGCAGTGCATTTGGGTGGTTCCCTAGTTCCCTACACAATAATTAATGTCTCTTTGGGAACAAACACTCAAAATAATAGTGAGTTTATGTTCTAATATACTCTATCATAGAGTTTATTTTTGCATTTGATATATTAATAATTAAAATATATGTTTATAATTCTACTATTAATAATAATATTTATCATATGATTGTATCATTATGAAAAAGATAATTAATACATTTATATCGTAGTAGTTTTTAGTTTAGTTACGGGCTTAAGGCATGGTTAGATAGTATGATAGATAATAAGTATGTAGAGATTTTATTGGGGACCCGACTCGATCCAAAAGACTAAAGGTATAACTTTTTTCATATTGATGTAAATTCGGAGAAGTTCTCGCTATCAGAAGAAATATACTGTACTAATAATAGGTACATTCTATTCAAAGAACCATAATCATAACAAATTATAAAGAAGAAACTAAAATATAATTTATAATGATGACTTGATATAAATTATATAATATTTTACGGGTTAGTTTTAATTAATAGCACTTTATTGATTTCCTGTACTCAACTGAAAACTATACATTTTTCAGTAGAATTACGGATTTTATTTCGAAGACTTTACAACATGAAACGTTAAAGACATTAAGGACTTAGTATTCGAAATGTCTATAGAGACCGGATTTTATTAATTACCTTATATATTTATTTGAATTTACTCGAATGACAGCAAATTAATTCCTCGTTTACCTAAGGTAAATACACAAATGGAGTAATTTTTTTAATTCAGAATCAGTTTTTTTTAGCAAATATATTACTTACGCAACAATATATCCTCGGGTGCCAGTTAATAACACACCAAAATCACATATACACCGCGCCAATTTACCGCAACCATTCCGCGGTAAAAACGCCATCCCGCGCGTTTATCTCGAGCGCCCTTATCGACGCTATCGACAACGATGCAATCTCGTTATGTGCTCGACACGAAACAATAGACGCGTTATCTTCATTCCGCTTCCCCGATGTCTTGCGGTCACACTCAGAGAAGTCGATCAGCGATCATTGTCAGCGTAAAACACGTTCAAGCCTAAGGAGTAATCAATTAAAATCCCGCACTTGAAACATAAATTGATTCAATTCCAAGCGACGTCCAAGTGCGACTTTCAATAAGTGTTTTGCCCGTACCCGATCCAATAATTTATAATCTTCTTCTCTAATATATAAAATTCTTGTGTCACAGTTTTAGTGTTTATACTCCTTCGAAACGGCTGGACCGATTTCGATGAAATTTTATATTATAGATATAAAATTATATATTATAGATAAATATATTATAGATATAAAATTTCAGTAGGTATGAGAATAAACCTATAACTAATTTTTATATTACTAATTTATATATTATTATACCCCTAAGTATTAAGAATGGCTCACGTTGTATGAAAAATTATGGCAAAGCAACGTTTGCCGGAGCAACGTTAACTATATTAAAAAAGACATTTTGACTTTGAATATTCCTTGTCATTTTTTTTTATTTGGTCACATACGAAGCTGTATATTGACTCCCTAAATTCCTCATTGATATCATATTGACTACCAGCGTCTATCAAAAGGTTTCACACATACGAGAAATCACAAAATACACCCAATACTCTGGGTATATAACTTTTAATGTTACACTATAAAGGAAAAAAATGTCTATGGAAAACTGATTTTCGTATACATTATGATGAATCCTTACTTTTGCAACGATTTCGAACTGCCACTTATTTATTTATACCTTAAAAACTATTACATATTATATTTATATTTATATTACGTTAAATAAGTTGAATCATTTAGATTTTAGATTTTTATAACCAAATTGAGTATGCGATGTCGTCAAATTTCAAGTGCGAGGTGTATTTATAGATAGTACGAAATTCGTTTTATTCTATGTGAAAAATAAGAATGAAAAATAATTCAAGAAATATCCATGTCATTGGATTACAATGCATGGTCTCGTTAATACCTTACAATTATGGGAATTCAACAAAAACACGTTAAATATTTTATCAGGCAATTTCGAACCAGATGCAATGGTAATCGGCCAACTTGAACTATATCTGAGGTATATAACAGTTTTGGCTGTTGCACGAATGGGCAGTTCCGTCCGGCGAAGTACCACAACCGCACAGAAGACCGCCGTGAAGTGGAAGTATTTTACTTCGGCGTTTCTTCTGGTGAGTGAGGTAGGCGGGGCCGACTTTATTAATAGGTGGCAACGCACCTGCAACCTCATGGGTTTTTCAAATGTCCATGGGCGGGAGTTATCGCTTAACATCATGTGAACCGCCAGCTATATTGCGCGGCCCGTGCAGTCGAGATTATATTGGCTGTGAACCGGGCCACTTTTCACTGCAGCTTTATATCCGTTCCGTTGGAATTTCGCAATAAAAAGAATATAGAAATACTCTACTGTTCAACAACTATGTTGTGAACAAATATCAAGTCAATCTATCGGCTAGTTTTTGAGGTTTGTGGACACAAAAATACGGAAGCTAAATATTTATATATAAAGATTGATTTGATTTGATTAGACCTAACTTAAGACTGCGTTCACTGTTTCCGGTCAATTTTATGTTTCTTTTGGCATTTAAAATGTTTCGTATTACAAACAAATCTATGGGCGATATGGATTAAGTTGTAAATTAAAATGAAACAGATAATATTATATATTATTTTAATAATTAAAAACATATTTAACTGTTCGTAAAATAAACAGGAATACAATATAAATTATAATTTTGTTTATAGGTCCTATCATTTTCATACATCAGCCATCTGTATCCTGAAAAAAATAATAAGTAGGTAAGTTAAATTATGGTAATTTAATAAGTTAAGTTTTAAATTTTTATTTATTCCATGCTGAAGTTACGAACTTGATTACCATTTTTATTTATATATTCTTTATTGCCTATTGGCAACGAGTCCTATTGGTTAACGAATCCACCTGATGATAGCCGACTATTGGCTTTTAGATGGAAAAATGGAAAAATGGCCTATGCGCTATACAACGCGTCACAACTTGCCTACGCGCAAAACTACATAAGTATATCCACAACCGTAAGGAATGTATCGAGAGTCTTTGCTAATTTCAGGACACTGTTTAGAAGGACCCACAAGCTACTCACCTCAGAGCGCTGGCAGAGGCCAAAGTGGCCAAGCAGTATCGGACCCTCCGCTTGGCCGGTGCGGCAGTCTATCGACACCACTCGCAAGTCCGGTACCTCCACTGTATAGTACCTGGTGAAACATACACAAGTGTACATTGTCTACTGACAAATGTCAGTAGACAATGTACACTTTTTTATAGTCGCAAATGACTATCAGATGCAAGCATTCTCAGTAGATAAATCCACCCAAACAATCAAATCGCAAATATAATCTGCAACAGGATGAAAAGTTACCGATTTCTCTCTTATTCAAAATTTAAGAAACCATTATGTTCATGATTCGACGATACGAGAGGTACGAACCATTGCTGTAATCAAGTCAATTCCTTTTCAAAAACATATAAACATATATATACCATATAAATAAATAAATATTTAAGGACATATTTTGTACTATATATGTATAGGTTTTTGACCATACTTAAATATAACATACTTAATAGCATACTTAAATATTCTTCATTACGTGAATCCATCATCAGATCCTCGTGATAAGCTAGTGTTCCAAAACATTCTTAAAATAATTGCGTTATTTCGCTATTCGCTTCCTTTAAAGCGGATCTTCTTAAGATACTTTAGGGGCTCAGGATGAGACTTGGACGAGAAGCGAGTGTAATTTCAAAGACGAGTCGTTACATGATATACACTTGATACAACTCAAGTAACACTGGTTATATGATTAATTTTTATCTTATTGGGTTTTGTGACTTTTTCAAGAAATTTCATTTTTATTACGAGCACGGTAGGTAATTTTCTTTATAGAGGATGTTTGTGGGCACCTGATGATAAGTGATTGCTACCATCATTCCAGATTTGTAAAACACCACCAGAAGTCGCATTGGCGCTGCCGGCTTTAAAGGTAGGAATCCATAAAATAATCGCGTTATCCGTCCCATCATTAAAAAAATATTTGTGATAATTGGAGCTCCCTGTCAACTTAATAAATGAGAAAGTTTTAACTAAAACACCCACCGAACTCTCCAGCCGAACGAGTTCTCCACGGGCACGTAGAAGCCGGGCTGGTTGAGCAGCAGATACTTCTGGATGTCCCTGAATCCGACAGAGTTCGGGGTGACTGGGAAGAGGCGGACGACCGTCTCGTCGGGCGCCGTCCTCTCGGCGAGCTCCCTCGGAACCGTGTGGTCTCCTACCAGGACTATCTTGAGCTGGCGCCGTTCGGGGTCGACCGCGCGCAGCTCCACGTCCAGGGCCTGGTCGGGGGCGGTGGGCAGCGTTTTGGTGACGACGCACGCGACCAGGGCGCGGCCGAAGGGCAGGTCGCTGTGGAACAGCCTGATGAGGCGGTGCTCGGGGTACACCTTGTCCGACGGGTTGACCTTGAGGCAGGAGCCGCCGACGAAGCTGTCCTCGAAGAACGGCTCCAGGCACTCCAGCTCGCCCGGCAGAGGGGCCAGCGCTAGGCGGACTTTGGCCGTGTTCTGCCCCAGCCGGAGGTTCACCGACGTCTGGATCATGGACTTGTTGGACGCCTGGCGCAGGCTGGACGTCGACTCGTCGGTTGACTCGCGCGATTCGTCCTCCGCCGCTTTGGAGAATTTGATCTTGAACAGATTCCTGAAGGCGTCCGAGACCTTCCGGGTCTTCGGCTTCTGTTCGAGCTGGTTGTCCTTGACGCCGCCCTCTTCGGGGGTGGCGTCGACCGCTCGCACTTCGTCGTCGGCCGCCAGACCCGATCCCTCGCCGTCTTTTGGCCCTTTGGACGTTATCTCGTTCCTGCTGAGCTCGAGGGAGCGCCGGCAGCGGACGATTCCCGCCTTGTCCTTGAACAGCCCGTGCCTGGACGCGGCGAGGATGTTCTCCAGGACCGACAGCATGTAGCCGTGGGGGCCGTGCGACGAGTTCGGCTGGTACTGCATGTGGCGCAGGTTGTACCACGGCCCGGGACATATAACCTTGGGAAGATTTAGTCGTTGATTAACACAATATATTCCTAAATGAAACTAATTTTACGGATTTATCGCGTTTATTTTTAATTTTAATTCCCGACGTTTCGAACCCTTTACAGCGTTCAGTCTGTCCCGTGACCATGAACGCTGTAAAGGGTTCGAAACGTCGGGAATTAAAATTAAAAATAAACGCGATAAATCCGTAAAATTAGTTTCATGTATAATGTGTAATCGCGTAAATACAAGAAATTACAATATATTCCTTTTTGCTAGTATTTTACTCTGTAGTTATAACTATGTATATATTTATTATTAACTAACTAGTGCCCGGTGCGCTTCTACCATCTAGAACAATCTACCATTTCCAAAATTTTAAAAACTACAACAATGGTCATGTCGCCCTTTATATGTGTTCTATATCAATCGGCCTAACGGTTCTCGAGTTTTGGGTGAACATACATACACAGATACATTCTGTTTCATACATATAGATTTAAAAACTTGAGTTAAATATTAACATATTTGCATGTAAATGTGTGTACAATTTCAATTCCATTTAATATCATTGATTGATGATTCCTTAGAACAATGAGCGAATACGCGAGACGAGCGAGGAGCGTGCCCACCTCGCCGTAGAGGCGGCGCTTGGGGCCCTGGCCGCGGCAGAAGGAGGTGGCGAAGGGCAAGCGGCGCGGCAGGCGCGTGGAGAGGAAGGGCCACAGGCTGGCCCAGAGGGCGCGCTCGCGCAGCAGGAACAGCCGGTAGTGGGCCACGCCGGCGGCCAGCTGCACGTCGCACGACTCGTCCGCCAGCGCCTCGTGCGTCCACGCGGGCGCGAACACCGCCAGCGAGCAGCCGTACGCGTGCGCCAGCTTCACCGCCTGCCACCCGCGTTCGCTCACAACACACGCTTCTCAGGATGAGAATTGGATGAATATTTAGCTTCCTTTCGTTACATGAGAGGGAAAGAGATATAAAGTGACGTATACACTTGATACTCGTTTTATGAAAAAAAAAATATTTTATTGGGTTCTGTGGTCTTTTCAAAAAATTTCGTTTTTATCACATGTACGGTGGGCAATTTTGGAGTGGGGAAATATGTTTGTGGGCAAACTCACAAACTGCTCACCGTTCCAAATTTGCAACACCAGAAGAGTCGAAAAGGCGCCTTAAAGGTAGGAATGGATTAAATTTTTGAAAGTACCCTATCCATAAACTATTTGTTCTACTACTAAACACCAACAGGTTTTATTTGGCCCGCATATAAGTGAGTTGAGTGAACCAGTGATTGTATGCATGACTGGTTCAATTGTTAAATGTGATTATGAAATTAAATAGACTCAGTTGCTAGGCGATAGACGTTGGCACGCGGGTCGTGGGTTCGATACCCCCCTCAAGAACTAACACAGATGATATATCCGGATCTAATCGTTTCTCCTCTTTGCCTCCCTTCTCGTGAAGCCTGCGCTGGATTGGCTCAAGCTAGCGGGGTGTGAGTAACGACCTCCTGCGTGTTGAACTGTCCGCCACCGTAGAAGTTGCGTCCCCACACGTCGATGCCGACGAACACGTCGACCAGCCGCTCGCCGGCCTCGGCGGCGCTCGCCCTCACGTCCGCCTCGGACCACGAGTAGTTGGTGAAGATGCCGTCGCACGCGTCGAAGAACGCCCTGTTCGTGCGCATTTTGTTCGATCATTGTGTCTAAACGTACATACATTGCTAATTTTATACATTAGTATGTGATTTCAAAATATATTTCCGAGTTCCAACGAAAATGATAATTCAGGGTTATTCCCACACGGGACTGCTATTGATGTGACCCAAGATTATTGTCCCTAATATCAAAAACAGACTTATTTAAAACTACCTCATTTCGTCTAAAATCTGACGTGATGAACCTGTCGCCAGGTACAATTCAGGCAAATCTCGCGCTCATTTAATTATACATATATTTGCTATAATTAGATTACGACATGTTAGGGCCCCTCCATGTACTGAGTCTTAAGTCATAATTCGGCCCTGACCTGTTCTTCGCGTTTAAGCAGTTCTGCCAGTTGAGGTGCCCGTCCACGGTGACGCTGTCGTACCAGATGAGAACGGGCTCCACCAACTCCTGGTGCAGCACCGAGTGTAGCAGCCGCACGAACTCTATTAGCTGGTTCGGCTTAGAAGTCTGAGCCGAGAATGAACATTATTATTATGGACAGCAGTTATCAGACAGCGAAAGCCTACATCCGGCTCGAAGGACCAGAGCATTTTGGGTTGGGCCTAATTACTAACCCCGGTTATGATGATGTTACTGTTACTTTACTAACACCGGTTATGATGATGTTAAGATATAAATCATAATAGAATTTATTATAACGCTTTGTAACGAAATTGATAGACAGTGATAGACTATGATATAATATGATAATTTAAGAACGCGTGGTTCGCTTGATAATTGAACGTGAACTGTATGACTGTCACAGTATATTTTAATGCCTAGTAAAATTGGTAGACTTTAGGTTAAAATTGCAATTGAAGGCTGTTTGTTTCTACAGTGAATCAAACATCCTTGTATGACCAAAGTTTCATTCCGGCGTACCGCACGACATTTATTTAAGTGAGGAATATGCATAATAATATCCCCAAAATGTATAAGCTACGATGACAATGAAGCTACTTCTAGAGTCACTGAAGTCACTGCGGTTGAACAGTTTATATTCTGGTCTTTGGTCATATTAAATAATTTCGCATCGAACCTTGTTCTCGACGTTCAACAACCATCCATCGAACTTAAGTGTTTTCGCGATGGCGACGAGGGCGCTCGCGAAGTTCTGCATCTTCACGTCGGACTCCAAAACCTTGTCCCAGAAAGCGACGCCTTCGGCCCATTCGGTTATAAGCGTCCCTGTCAATATCGTCAGCTTTGAGAAATATGTAGAGTAGTAGAAATATGCTGTTGCACAAATGGGCAAATTCGTCCGGGGAACTACCACGGCCACACAGAAGACCGGCGTGAGGTGGAAGTATTGTACTTTTGAGTTTTGTCTTGTGAGTGACATTACCGGGGCCCAGTTTTTTAAGCCATAGGGTGTTTTAGATTTCCATGTTGTATTCACTAAACGCAACGCTTAACAGCTTTTCACATTAAAAAAAACTTAATTGTTTTATCCCATAAAATATTTTTACTCAAAGCGTACTTGTAATTTAATGTCAAATTACTTAACCAAGTCCATTTCCTAACTAAAATAATTATTATACCATTATTGAAAATTAAAACTTTTATGAAAGTAAAATAAAGTAACAGACCATACATGTCCCGCAGCTGGGCTAAAGCCTTCACTGAAGAGACGACATTAGACTCCACATCATATTAGACCACGCGACCCTACTGCGGATTGGTGGACTTCACATAATATCATCGAAGTACTTTTTGTTATCATTGCGAGAATATGCAGGATTCCACAAAGTTTTCTTTCACCGATGGGCACATGATGATAAGTCAGCTCTTAAAATTAACAATTTTATTGGTGCCGGCACTGGGGACCGAACTCAGGCTGCTCAGTTAAAAGCGAACGCCAAGACAATGAGCTATCACGGCTTAAATTAAAAATTTATATTAAAAAAATTTGCAGTAATTATAGCTGTCCTCGGCAAAACATACCGATCACTTTAACCCCGTGGGCATGACCAACATTGATCCACCCTAAAGGCGGGATGGTGACTAAGTGATGACTGAAATAGCAGAATATATCGATTCCACCCCAGTTGTAAAAAGTATATGCCTCGTGATTACTCGTGCCGTCGATAATACTGAAAAGATAAATACAACGTAGAAGCATTATGACGGAATCAAAAATTACCCGATATTTTTAATATATTTAATCTTTAAGCATAAAAATATGTTAAATTCGCAGTAATCTCAGAACATTTTAATTACAATTTGTGATCCTATTGTATTATCCACATAAATAGATTAGAGATTAGATATGCAGCGTACAAAAAAATGAAAGAAAATTAGTCTCCACGTATTGGAAAAACAATTGCGTATCTTGATCTTGATCTTGATCGTAGACGTCAGAGACACTGCTAAACCATTGGCACAAACAGTAGAAATATATGCTGAACTTATGCGTATACAACAAAATAAATACAGCTTATTTATAGATCAGAGCTTTATACAAATGGATTATTATGAACATAATTTTTGCAGCTTTCTCTTTTTAACTAGTCTAAATCATTTGTTCGTCATCGTCACCAGTCTATGGTTGTTTCAAGTCTTAAGCCACGAAGCTCTCGATCTTCAGCCAGACACAAATCCAATCTAATTGCCATCTGACTAAAGCCTTTACTTTAACCCGTCACTAACAACTCTACTGGTGGTCACTTCTGAAGGAAACGTGCTCCTATTAATTTTTTATACTTAATTTGCGAAATCTATCCGGTTTCTTTAAATCTCCACCGAACTTCTTCATTCAGTATCCTCCCGCGAAAAAGACGCCAAGCATAGCTTTCCAAGCGTTGCCCTCTAAGCTTTTGACCTTAGCGTCAATATCCGCATTTCGGGACCATTGGTAGAACCTACTGTTTGAAGACTTTCGTCTTCAGGTTCAGGAAAGTTCGAGAGGAAAACTTGACAAGTTGCATGTCTGCTGTTCAACTGGACAGAATCATCGGTAAAAATTTACATTTTTATGCTATCCTATTCACTCTCGTAATTGTTTTTGTCTGAATGTATAATTTGTTGATGATAACAATATTCTTTAATATTTCCAAATTGTTACTGAATGAACAAAATTAATCTTTGAAGTAACGAAATTTCTTGGAGTTTAGGCAGCGGTTAAAAATTCATTGTAAAAATTTAAATGTGAGAGACATTTAATCCTATTATTTGTCATTTAAAAATTATATAATGTTTAAAGATATCGAATTACTTTCTTTGTTCTTGATTCATTTCAATTCCAAATTCTTGGACGCCGAGCGCCCCCTTTCATAGGAGAAAAAAGAAAAACCAAACCAAAACTAGCCCCACAAATGGATTTTTTAATAAACAAAAGGAACAAAATACCAAGAAGAAGAGAAAATTATAATAACGAAAAGAGTGCCAGAAAAACTGGAAAGGACTTTCTCTTAATTATAATTTATAATTTTAATTAAGAGAAAGTCCTTTCAACAACACATTAAATAAAAAAAATTAAAAAAATAATAAAAGAAATTATAACTAAGAAAAATAATAATTAAAAAATTATTACATTCACAGATATTTACTGTTATCCTAACAAGGAATTATTTTAAAAAGAACAAAAATCTGACCCAGCACTTACCTATCGTCATGATAACCATTGGCCATATCGTGACATACCAAAGTTTTCGGTAACTTTTTTAGGTCGTGACGTTTAATTAGATTGGCTTCCGTATCCGTACTGTAATGACAGAACGTTTGCGGGGTTTCCAAAAATGTTTCACCAAAACCTTTATTGATCTCTATATTTCGTATTGCTTGATCGCTATGAGGTGTTAACTCTGTGCATAGAGTTCTCCATGGAGGAGGATCTTCTAAAAATGCCAAAATCTCTTCGTACGTATCTAAAGGCTTACAGGTTAATTCTTGATAAAAATTCGTTTCCGACATGTTTATATTATAACTTCGGTTATAACTTGTAACTTATAAAAGTAGATTTAGACACTTTAATCCAAAATTATATACAATTTAAAAATATATAGTTTCCCAATTTCTGAGTTCCGAATGACATTGACAAGTGGCTTGTACAATGGCGGTTGATATGAATGCACGTAAACAAATGTGTAAAATAATATAAAGCTGCAAGGGGTATTTGTAATTAGAACACAGGTCAATGCCACAATTGCTGCAATTCTAGTTGTATACACTATTTCTTTATTGCATTATGGTGCAGCAACCTATTATTTTATTGTGCTAAATAAATTGTTTATATCTGACTCACGGTTTTGGGAGTAAGAATTTTTGTTTCTATTGTAACCCTCTTGCCGTTTTTAGCATTTATTAGATAATGTAATTTTCGTCTACCAAATATTACAATGCTGCTTATAGTTTTCGATTGGATTTAATTACAGGAATTCATGAAATTGGTGTAAGTACTATTTGTTTGTGAAAAGGTTATTTTGTATTAAAGATTCTCAAGATTCAAGTGATCGTTAAATAAGTAAACAAAAATCAATTACTAGCGCAAACTATTTCAGTTACAAATAAAATAGTTATGTTTAAATTGATTAGATCAAGAAAACTTGATCCTTGTTTACCAATACCTAATTTGAGATAATATTTTGAAGTGTAATTCATATCAAGTTAAATTATTTCAAACCTTGCTACAAAGATTTTTTTGACATATATATATATATATATATATATATATATATATTTAATATAATTGCTGCCCCAATTTGTGACAAATGATGGAATATAAAATCATTGACTACATTTTTGTAAAATAAAATTAATATTTGAATATAAGTTAGCATACTCCCCTATAAGAAACTGATTTATTAGAATTATCCATTTTAACCCCTTTAATCAATAATAATATAAGAATAAAATTTTCTAGGACAATGGAATATTTGCAGTTTCTGTGTGACTAGTTTGGCCTAGATATGATAAAGAATTCAGGATATGTGTCAGAGCAGATAAGTTTTGTACTAATAAGTTAAATGTTTGTTTTGTTAATTAAAACATTAAGTTTTTTGTGTAAGGAACTATAGGAATTTTCCAACAAAGGATTGAAAATGGTTAATACCTATTATGAAACTAATACATAACTCCAAATCTAAAAACAAGTAACATCTTATGTTTGAGACCAGCTAAATTGAAGCTTAGGTTTATTCTGAGGACATTTTTTCATTAATATTTGAAAGTAAGTCCACCACAACTCATAAAAAAATAATGGTGTGAATGCTTGAGATTTCCAAGACTATACAGTATTTGATGTGACCATATGTTATGATTGAATAGATGCCAATAGGTGATTTTTTTGTTTACATTAAGGTTTTCAATAAATAAAAGTTGCAGCAATCGGGATTTTAAGTTAATATTGCTGCCCATAGTAATCTATATATATATGCCCATAGTAAAGTATATAATATATATGTAACCTCATCACTTCACATGTGACTACTACCATGATCATGACTACTTTTTTGTTTATTAAGCAGTAGATTACCCACTATCTGCTTCTCTACAGCTCTTTGGTAATTATAAATTCTTTACTTAACAACAAGTACAAAATTTATATCTTACAATTTAAAAAATCTGGTAACATGTTTAATAAAATAGTTTTCATCTCTGGACTGTGAGTTTATCCGCCGTACCGTTTTGTTGGTAAGTGCGTCTGGCGCTTTACCCAGAAAACAGGTTCGTCAAAAAAAAAAAATTTTCTTCAATTTATCTACAAATATTTGAATAACAAAGTGACATGTTCAAATATTCATTGTAAAAATCATAATTGAAAAGTCTCTGCATTCTGTAAATTCAAGTATTGCTAAATACAACAAAGAAATTGATCTACATTGAATTTTTCGCGCCGCGCCGTGAAGCCTCAGCTGCTTCGCTTAGTTTATAAGATCAGTTGGACAGCAATTGAGAAGAGAAACTAATATCGTCACATACTTTGGAATGGCGTAAGAAGGCGCGTCTAAGTGAAACACGATTTCCATCGATTCCACCTGGCATTATTTTCGTATCGCAATATTTAATCAGTGAGTGGGGTAACATATTATTATGAACACACGAAGGAACTAACGCCATCTAGCGTCAACTATTAAAACCACAAGAACAAAGACGACATGAAACCCCCTATTCAACACTAGATGGCGTTAGAGGAACTGCTGTGGAACTTTAGTCTCGAAAACCGGGTACATTCGCGAACTTTCCGGAATCACGAACATGTTCGTGCGTGTCGGGTACGTTCCAGGAAGGATCTTTCTGGATTAGTCCGGAACCGGTCTCGGCCCATATAAAAAGCCGCAGGGAGGCGAGCGACACAGTTCAGTTTGAGCTACCTTCGAGGCCACTTCAGAGCGAAAACTAGGGATCAAGAGAGCGATACCAGTGAAACCTACGACTTGGCTACAAAATAGGACATCGTTAGTGCTTAGTGTTTGGACCTAGTGCTTTGTGTTGGACCTAGTGCTTGAATAAAGTCTTCAAAAGAGTCAGCAGGTCTTTCTCCCCAAATCCTTCGAACCCCTAACACGTAACAATATGTTGCTGTAATTTCAAACTTGTCTCACGAGAAAGGGGAAATAAAATAGAATTACTAGAGTGCTGGAAATCGTGTTTCACTTAGTCGCGGTAAATAATTACAAACACGTTACACTCGTGTTTACATCCTTTAGGCTACAAAAACGCAATAAAGTAACATTATATATATATATATATATATATATATATATATATATCTCGACATTAAGTAGCTACATAACAAAAAGAACTATGTCACACTATTTGATTATATACTTGACTAAGATATAATCAAAAGTCCACGGGTTCTGGGTTCGATTCATAGACGGGACACGGACTTGTGTGAAGAAAATAATTGGTGTTTTTCCCTACGAGAAGTGACGTCGGGCAGGTCGTAAAAAACATTTCCCACACCATAGACAACATGATTCACATGTGTTGTTCCGCAGTCCACTGAACGATGTCCTTAGAAACTACTGAAATGCCGTATTCTCTTTACGGTGGCAAGAGACTATATATGGCCTACTTCGGTCAGGACCAGGGTGACATGAGAGGCAGCTAAAGTGAATAGCGTGACTTCCTTTGTTTAGGTTATCGTCTTTGTGCCATTTGTTGTTGTAACTTTAGGTCCGTAAGGCCCGCGCACATTGGAAGATTTGAAAGGTTTACGTCGTAAACTTAGTGAAAGAACTTTTGACAAAGACTATACAAAAACATGCTAATCGCACTGAACATGTGATTAATCTGTGTTGATAGTAGTGGCTGTAAGTATCGAGGGTGTTATTCATAAAAAAGGACCTCTACGTTTGGCCAAGGACAGAATTGACAGCAGTGTGGTCAACGTAGACTGTTTGCCTGTTTTTTTTTTTTTGTTGTAGATATTATCGGGGAATACCAAGAATTATTCGTAGCTTTTATGTATGAAGTTATTTGTATTCATTTTGTTATTAATGACTACCGCAATTTTCTATTATACTGACCATATAGTTCGGGAACAGGTTTTTTTTATCACTTTAAAAGTGTCCTGCGCACGTATTTTGAAAGGTACTTTTTTCGTGTCAAGGACATAGGAAAAAATGAAAAATGTGTGAAGCAGCGATGAATCAGAAAAATATACGTCTCCCACCGTCCAAGATAAACTTACACCAGTGCATCAGCTAACACTGATGACGTTGATGGCGAAAATCTTGTTGGTGCTTTATTACTGCTGACAGACGAAGTAGAATTTCAATTATTTTTCGTGATTTTATGTAAAGTTAACGCCACCAAATAAACTTTACATGCTATTTTTATTAGATGGAAATAATTTTATTTAAATTGGGCTTTAATTTACTTAAAGCACTGGTTGGCATGGCAGCACTGATTGACATTTGACAGTTTATACATAGCTTACTTAGACACATGTCATTTGGCAGACAGTGAGAAAAAATAAAAAAATAAAGATTGTCAGATTTCCGGTGATATATATTTGTTGTTACAAATATATACTACACGATGTTATTATTGATTTCCTTTTTTATATAAATATAAAGGTATGTTTATAAAATAATCGAATACAATATGTGTTGTACTCAGTTATACTCAGTGTTGAAAAATTTTCTTGCTTAATCTATTAAAAAACCATTCATTTTCGATTGAAAACATGTGTTTATTTATCAGCCTTTACATGTTAATCTTATCATAGATTGAATTCGATAAATATTACCTTTTTTCTCGAAGATACAGCGAAATGGAAGTTTATAAACACAACTAAAGTTGCAATAAATCTATACCAATGCCTAAATGGTTACCAATAAGTAAATGTCTCCAAGTACGGATCAGTACATGTCTAATATTTTTGTTATGTCTTATTGGAGTCATACAATTTTTTGCCTCCTATGGACATTACAACTATGAACACATACCCCGAGAACAATTGAGGAGCAGTGTTTTCTTCCGTACTAATCCAAAATTGGTGTCAAAGAGAGAGAAACCAACCTGCAACTATGATGGTATTTTACAAAGCACAAGCTCCATCAATAGTTGGGAGGTCCCTAGGAAATATGACGATTTCTCAGCAATTGGATTAGCCAATGGCAGCTACAGCCCTGAGAACTGTAATGCACTTCTGAGTGTTGCTGTGATAGTTACTTACAGAAATAGACAAAGCCAGCTAGATGTGTTTATACCATATATGCACAATTTTCTTCGTAAACAGGGAATTCATTATAGGTAAGTTTTTATTTCTTATAGGTTTGTATATACAATACACAAGATATATTATTTTAAAATCTTTTTATATTTTTACAGTATTTATGTTATAGAACAGCAAGATGACAAGCCATGGAACAAAGGTCTTCTCTACAATATAGGAGCAAAACAAGCTATAGCCGACCAATTTCCATGTCTTATTCTCCATGACATTGACCTTCTTCCCTTAGATGTTGGAAATTTATATGCATGCCTTCATGAACCACGCCACATGAGTGCTAGTATAGATAAGTTTAGATATGTGTTAACATATGACTATTTGGTTGGTGGAGCCCTGGCAATTCAAACGGAGCAGTATATATCAGTTAATGGGTTTTCAAATAGATTTGAAGGCTGGGGTGGAGAAGATGATGACTTTGCAGGACGGATTGCATCGAAAAACCTAAAAGTTTTAAGGTTTGTGTTATTTCATTTACCAGTTTGTGTTTTTCAGTAGATTTTTTGTATATAATTGATTATTTTTGATTGATGTAAATTCATCATCAAAAATTAAATGTAATAAATAAATAAATAACTTTATCTATAATTTCAGATTTCCACGAGAGCTATCAAGGTACACAATGATGCTCCATCGTCAGGAACAAAAGAACAAAGACCGGGGACGCATTATGACGGAAAATAAAATGCATTACCACAAGGATGGGCTCAACTCAGTAGAGTATGCAATAAAGAGTGTTAAAAGAAACCGTCTGTTTACAATCATTGGTGTCAAATTATGACATGTAATATTACATAAAAAATAGGATAATAATTATTTTTTATATTATTTTGTGTTAATATTGATTTTGCATCAGGTAGATGTCAAACTTCAGTGTCATTGATTGTTAATCATTATAGAATAATACATAAATAATATTTTCTATGCTTAATTTTCTTTAAGATGTTATTACAAATTTGTCTTTGAGCACTTTTTCTTTTTCTTCAACAATATCTCAACATTTTTTTATTGATGAGATCATGTTAAAAAGTGAATAAATAGAAAGAAGTATATATTTTAATTTCTTTTTATGTAAGATGATGGCTACTAAAGCAGGGGGATCACCTGACGTTAAGTCCTGACCACCACCCACGGACATCTAAAAAAATAACTCTGGGCATGATCATCTGACATAGATGTGTTACCAACCATTAAAAAGTGGGGAACCTCACTCAACAGACTTATATAGGTAAATTCCAATACAAATGGTTTTTCTCCGGACGAGCCTGTCTATTGCATGGCCTAAAATCTAATCAATTGATATGCAAACCATTTAACCATTTTCCTCTTTTCACTAATATTATTGGCGTATCCACAAAAAACAGCCAAAAAAGACAAGAAAAACAAAGAAAACTTGCGCTTTGTAGAATAAATCACCTAATAATAAAATGTTTTTAAAGTAACAGCCTATACATGTCCCACTGCTGGGCAAAGGCCTCCTCTATACAGAGGGTATCAGGGCATAGTCCACCACGCGGCCCCACTGCGGATTGGCGGACTAAAATATTTTTATATCTAATAAATTAATTATAAACACAATATTTACAAATATTTTATTATTTATTCTCTATAATATTGATAATATAATATTATCAATATTATCAATATTATATTATCAATATTATAGAGAATCATTCAGTTTTACTATACATTATAATTAGGGTTTTTTTAATTAAAATTAATTTAAAAAGTATCAAAATTTACCTTAATTTACAATTCTTTTTTTATTTTAACTTTATTTGTACTGTAAGACCGTTTTGCCAAATTTTGTGATTCTAGGTCAATTAGAATTACCTTATCATGATCAACCCGCTGTTTCTAAAAAAAAAAAAAATATGTACTGTATAACTATGTATTTGTTGAGTAAAAAAAAATGACAAGAACGAGGATACCTACGGAGTTTCATTCGCCTGTTTCTTCTCCGTTAGAGGAACCTCATTACGAATCGATGGTAGATTTAAAAAATGACTATCGATAAATGAAATGTATATTTCTTATTTCGATGAATAAATGATTTGAATTTTGAACCCAAAACCGTCATGATTTGATATGTATACGTAATAGGGACTATTGACCTCAGTATCTGGTATCTTCAACTTGATAGACCCACCCGATTCTGAGAAAATCGGTGGTGACACACGGACAGACTGATGGACGAGAGAGATCTTATACGGGTTCTTTTTTTACCTTTTAAGCTACGGAACCCTAAAAACACTTGTTCCGCTTTACATTGTGAGATCATGACTAAAAGTGATAAATGATATAGAAGGAATATACGGAAAGAGAGATATACAGCGTGTCGTTACCATCGCAACAATAAATGAACACACATATAGGGGATAACTTTTTTAAGTTGTATTAAACATTTAAATTCTTTAAACATCAATATTTACCGAGTTATTAAATTTTCCTAAACAAAGAATTTTAGAACATCCTCACCTATAAAAGCGTAACGTAAAGTTCATTTGTAGAGGTCACAAAGCAGAATGGGTTGAATGAATTTAAAAGAGACAAAACATACTGTTAGAAGGAGAGGCTTGTAATACGACGCTGTGGCGCGAGTTGTATAGGACGTTACAAATTTTGTTTCTTTTGCACTTAATTAGTTTGTTTGAAAAATATTTTTTTTTAATTATGGATTTTGTTTAACTTTAATATTTTTTATGATTATTGGCATGTAGCGTTAGACATGTGTTCATTTATTGTCGCGATGGTAACGACACGCTGTATATATGATGAATCGATGGCGCCGTTGCTAAACTATTGCCTTTTGCGACGAGAGTCGTGAGTTTGACCCCCACAAGCGACAAGTATTTGTGTGATCCGTGAATAATTTTCCCTGATCTGGATGTTTGTTTCCCAAGCATGGTTGACGTCAGGCAGACGGATAAAAACGCTTACAACATGATTCACATGTTGTGCCGACCCCAACTCAAGGTGGGGTAAGGAGGCGATAGCGGTCTATAGAATTGCAATGTAATGACACCAATTGGCGTAGTTGAGTGCCTCAGTTTCGGAACGCTAGTGTCATATCTACCTTGAATTTGTATATCATTGAATAACAATGGTTAATATCAATGATGTTTTAATAAAGATGACGCATGTCCATACTGCGAGGCGTTTATAAATTGTTCCGCTTACATTATGTGACATAAGTAAATGTGACAGATGATGTAAAACATATCATACCGAAAGATATAGCAATTTATAAAACTGCAATCTAATTACAACAATTGGCGTAATTTGAGTGCCTCAGTTTCGGTGTGCTATCTTACTCTTAACCACCTCGTCTTTGTATATATAACTGGTTTGTATGTACTCTACTGTTCTTTTCAAAGGTACTTAATTTTAAAATATACCTATTTGTAACAAAAAAAAAATGTTAAGGTTGTGTCTGGTCCTAGTAATGTTTTTGGTATGCTAATTACTTGACAAAAACCATTTATTACATGTATTTAACCATGTGTGTGTAAATTAAAAGTTTGATAGAACATAAAATGTCAAAGAACATTGTACTTCCGTATGTGCTTATATTAAATTCCTCACACATAAATTGATATATTCTTATTCTTCATAGTATATAATTTAAATTTATTGTAACCACTAGTATCTTATTATTTTAAAAAAAACAACCATGAATTTGAAAAATATTAAAAAAAATCATTCACATGAATTTTGTGACTTTAGGGGTGGAACAAATTTGTACTTGTTTAAGTTAATTTTGTTTGCTTCTACTAATTGAGAGTTTTGTTTGTATAATGTTTTTCTTAATTCACTATTACTTCTTGGCTTACGAAATTTTATTAAACCATTTTCATTTATGAGTTGCGCCTGAACCATGGTCTTAGGTTTACTTTTAACTTCAATGTTCTCCAATGAGATTTGCAGTATATCTGGATATTCTAAAGTAATATTGGTTTCACTATTAGCATCACGACTATCAATTGGAAAGTCCATACCATCCACAGAATTTGTGGGATCAACACTGTTCAGCCAAGATTTCACGGATTTAGTATATTTTCGTTTCAAAATTTTAGTTTTGGCTTTTTTATCAGTTACTTTAAGTAAAATCTTTTCCTGTTTTCGTAATAGATTAACCTTGCTTGAATCGTGTAAATCATTTTTATTCTTTTCCTTACGTTTTATTTCGTGGCTCTTAACCACGAAATCGCGCTTAGCATTTTTAGGCATTTTTTTCTCACAGAGTATTTGAATATTCTCTATATTATCACACATGTCAAAATTATGTAAATTATCCAAGAGATCTTTTGCAGTTAATTCTTCTTCCATATTTAAGGTGTCACCATTTTCACTTAAGTGTGCAGTAAAATATTTTTCATTCTGTGTATTAGGTAAACCAAAAATTGGCTGTGAATTAGTCATTTTATCTGAATCAGTAGTATCTTCTATATTTAAGTGGGTATTTAAACTATTTTTAACCTGAGCTCTTTTAACAACTTCAGCTGTTTTTTGTGTTGTTTGAGTTTCAACCCCTGATAACACCTTATTTAAGTCATCTGATAAGTTGATCAGATTTTCAGGATTAACAAAATCATTATTCTTATTATAGTGGAGATTGAAATTAGAGCCCGATTCACTGAAATTAAAAAGTCTATTTAACAAAATTAGTAAGTAATACAATCAAAAATTTATTTATTGCAAAAATACGCACGCATCGATTCCTTCATAACATTTTTGGCAAGAACCTGCATAATGGTCCACGCTACGTTTATTGATCTGATTTTTACCACTTGTAAACTCTCCTAGATTAAAGAAATATTGAATAAATCATGAAAAAAATAGGGTGCTGCTTACACGACTACACACACACACACACATTTTGTTTTTAAATGATATTTATAAATTGAAACAAGCTAACGCAATAGTAATACCTGTGCGGTGGTATTGTTTTAAAACATCAAAAACTTTGCGCCCGAAAGAAGACAAATGTTTTTCGTACTCCTGTCTTTTATTACTCTGAAAATTGTTGTTCATTTTCTTTAGAAACTTAATATACTTCACACCTTATTACAATTTGAATTTTCGCGCGCATATATTATTTATAGTATTGCCATTTGAAATTAGAAAACCAACAGATAGGCTATATTCAATGATAGCGAAAAATTCCATATTTTTTGTTATTCTTTTATGATTATTGCGTAAAATTTGAATCGGCTGGTTGAAATATTTTTTTTCCGTAATTATAAAATAATTATACATTTTTTTACCTCATTGATAGCAACTTCGACTTTATGTCATTATTGAAAAATATCATAATACAAAGGCAAAAGTGTTTCCTGGTTTTTAAATATTTCCGAAACAAATATTTTACCATGTGATTGTTATCATATTGAAATTTATAAATTGTCCAATATGACTCTTAATCTTGAGAGTTGTGATAGTCTGCCTCCGGACGAGGAACCTAAATTAAAATACGATCGAATGGGTAATGACGTCCAAAATATTCTACTGAAGGACGCTGTTAGTTGTATTTGTGTGCATACAAAGTTTATTTGCCTCGGCACGCAATGGGGTGTTATACACTTGCTTGATCACGAGGGGAACACAGTGCCAATTTCGCAGGACAAAAATCAGAAGGATCTCCAGGCACACGCTATCGCAGTAAACAAGATATCAGTAGATCTGAATGGGGATTACATCGCGAGTTGTTCAGATGATGGGAAGGTGTTGGTATACGGCTTATACACCGATGATAATACTCATAACCTCACTTTAAGTAGAATTGTCAAGTCTGTTGCCTTAGATCCTCACTATTTTAAATCTGGGTCTGGAAGAAGGTTTCTTACAGGTACGCATAATTTCTCTATTGTTTCAATACATCTACCTGTATATTGATTTATTCTTTTATCTTCCTGAGTTCTATAAGCCCTTAACCAAAATAATTCATGGTGTATAAGAACACTAATATCATATCAAAACAATTGTAAATATTGCTAGTAAATAAATAAATGAAATTAAATTAGTTTGTACTATGTAAAATGTATAATGGGTAATGAAGAATAGTAAATTGGGTAGAAGAATATCTAAATTATTTAGGAAATTAACCAACACTATTATTAAAAATGAGTACGGGAATACACACTTTTTATGTAAGAAAATATTTAAACATATGCTAAGGAACTTTTATAACATATAAATGTTTTAATGTATGTTGTTGCAAGATTAAATCCTTTTTTTTTGAAATCAGAATATTTTTTATTCTTACAGAATAATATTATATGCATATTGTTACATATGTTATATATATTACATTTCGTTTCTCTATTGTTGTAAAATATTTTTGGTGAAAATTGAAAATGTTGCTGTTCTAAAATTAACCCAATATTTATATGAATGATGGTGAAGTTTATCAAACTTCTTGTGATGCATTTACTTGCTGCCCAAACATTGTTTTACTGTGTCCATGTTTTCATCAATTATTTTATTTTATCTTATCCTTTAAACAAGCAATTCTTGTGTATATATATAGTAGGAATCTCGGAAATGGCTGCAGCGATTTTCATGAAATTTAGTATGTGTGTAGATTCGGGGCGAGAAATCGATCTGCCTAGGTTTCATTTGAAGAAAATGTCCTTTTATCCCTGTTTTCAGGGAATGAAAAATATCATTCGAATATGACGGTAAATTCTGCCGCAAAAAAAATGTTATAATAGCTCGGTCTCTAATCGGGCGGCCCCAAAACAGACGGCCGCGGTTCGTATCACGATCATTTACATACTTATTTTTTTACTTTTTTTTCGATTCCAGGTCATTGCTTTCTTTATTGTCTATTTGTTATTTTGTTATTTTTTACCTTTTTTTTAAAGTTCTTTCTTTTGTTAAAAACAACAGTTCATTTATTACTTCTTACGGTGGTTGTTCTGTACGCTGCTGCACGAATGGGCAGGCTCGTCCGGGTAAGTACCACGACCTCACAGAAGAACAGCGTCAAGTGGAAGTATGACAAATACTTCCGCGTTTCGCCTGGTGAGTGAGGTAGCCGGAGCCCGATTTTCAAAAGGTTGACAACGCATTTGCAAACCCTCGCGTATAGCAGATGTCCATGGGCGGTGGTATTCACTTAACATCAGGTGAACCACCTGCTCCCTTGGCAACTTCTCAGATAAAAAAAAATTCTTATTATTACGTCGGTATCGAAAAATATTATGCATATTTCATTACTCAGTAATTTGTATCTAAATGTAATTTCCAAAATACACGGTTTACAAAAAAACAAACCGAGCAAAGCTCGGTCCTCCAGGTACTTATTTTTATGTGAGAAGATGGCAAGTGAGCTAGCGGTTCAACTTATGTTAAGTAACAACCGCCAACCTTTGATATTTGCAACACTTACGGGGCTACAAATGCATTGCCCTCTTTTAATAAAGTGTGCCCCTCACTCACCAGACGAAACATAGAAGTGTAATATGTCCACTTCACGCCTGTCTTCTGTGAGCTTGTGGTACTTACCAGGATGGATTTATTATTATATATTATTTAAGCCTAAACTCAATAATTAGAAAAACATTGATTTCATAACAAACAACAAAGTAGTAAATTTGAAATTAATAAATTCCAAAGAAATTATCAGTCTCGAATAGATCTAAAGAGTGAACTTTTTTTCTTTCAGGTGACAACAAATTGACCCTGTATGAAAAAACTTTCCTGAATCGCTTACGTAGCACAGTCCTTTGTGAGTGCGAAGGCTACGTCCAGGCTATAGCCTGGCAGGATCGCTTTGTAGCGTGGGCAAGCGAGGTTGGCGTGCGAGTGTACGACCTCGTAGCCCGCTGCTCTCTAGGTCTTATACAATGGGAGAAAAGCCCGAATAGGTCCATAGAAGACTACCGCTGCAATCTTCTCTGGTCCGCACCAAAGACTCTAATGATTGGCTGGGTCGACACAATTCGAATATGTGTTATACGAAAGCGCAGCCACATCGAATTACAAACACGGGACGTGACTGAATACTTAGTTGATCCTGTGCACACATTTCAAACAGACTATTTCATCAGTGGTCTTGGCCCTCTGGACGACCAGCTGGTTTTGCTAGGCGTGCCAAAAGAGTTTGACGCGGACACCGGCAAAGCACAAAGACCTGTACTCACCGTAGCGGATTACAAGGATTGTGAATTTTGCGAGGTCTCCACGGATTGTTTAAATATACGAGGCTACGAAGAATATTCATGCAATGACTACTATTTGGACATGCTTATTGAAGAAAACCGTTTTTTCATCGTGTCCCCAAAAGATATAGTCGTTGCCAGCCCCTATGACATCGACGACAGGGTCAACTGGCTAACCGAACACAGTAGGTTCGAAAAAGCTATAGCCGTTTTGGAAGAGGTTGGTGGCAAAACTTCGAAACACTCCGTGACTACCGTCGGTGTTCAGTATTTAGATCATCTCATGTCGGAACAACTCTTTGAGGAAGCGGCGATCTTGTGCGCACGGATATGCAGGAATGATAAGGTTCTATGGGAAACACAAATCCTTAAGTTTTCTGCTGTGAAGCAACTGCGGGCTATCAGCGCCTACGTACCGAGAGTTCCCGAACAAGCGTTAAGTCCTCACATATACGAATTGATTTTTTACGAGTATCTCAACGAAGATCCGCAGGGCTTTCTAAAGTTGGTACAAGATTGGAACCCATCGTTGTACAAGACTGGATTCATCGTCAATAAGGTCATAGAACATTTGCTCTCCAATGAAGTTGATAAGAATGTTTATTTAGAAGCTTTGGCCTTACTTTACTGCTATCAAAAGAAGTACGATAAGGCACTGACGACTTACCTAAAACTAAAACATATGGACGTATTTAAGTTAATAACCAAACATGATATGTACACTGTGATATATGATAAAATCCTCGATCTGATGAACCTCGATTGTGATAAAGCCATTTCGATACTATTGGACAAAACACCCGTAGAGCTAATTGATAAACAGCAAGAGAAGACCAAAGTGCCAGTAGAGATTGTAGAAAAACAATTGGAAAACCATGATTTGTACCTGTTCAAATACCTAGATGCCTATAGCAAGATCGAACCTAATGGTAGATACCACGGGAAGCTTATCCGGTTATACGCTAAATATGCAAGGGAGAAATTATTACCGTTTCTGAAATGCAGCGACAATTATCCTATCCAGGAGGCCTTAGATGTGTGTCAAAGTAATGAATTTTATCCGGAAATGGTGTTTCTCCTGAGTCGCATCGGGAACACCAGGGAGGCTTTGCAGATTATAATAGAGAAGTTGAACGATATAAACCAGGCGATAAACTTCTGTCAAGAGCACAACGACAAGGAGCTATGGACTGATCTAATTAAGCAGACGGTAGACAAACCCGAGTGCGTCACGTTGCTACTGAAGAGAATAGGGAACTACGTCGATCCCCGTATGTTGATACAAAACATACAGCCCGGTTGCGAAATCAAGGACCTTAAGGAATGCCTGGCGAAGATGATGTGCGACTATCACCTCCAGATGTCAGTCCAAGAGGCCTGCAAGGTCATAACCCTCCGAAACTACTTCGACCTCCACGAGAAACTTATCGTTGGCCAGCAGAGAGGCATATCGGTGACCGACGACTTTTTGTGCCACGTGTGTCAAGGGCGTATCATCATCAGGGACCTGTCGAACGCCTCCAATTTAATAGTTTACAATTGCAGGCACTCATTCCACATAGAATGTTTGCCCGACGGTGTACAGTGCAATAATTGTTACGTATGCAGTGCCGTCAAGATGTGACCTGATTTCTGCTCAATGTTTTAACATAGGACTGTGTATATTATATTTATCAATATTTTTCCATGTAAACTATAATAATGTTGAACAATTAATTAACTAATATAAAGTCATGTTTATCACACTAAGTACTTTATTTATGTAACACTATCAATGATTGTGGTGGTTCTAAATGAGGTCGCTTGTATTATTTTCGTGGTATTTTTAGCCAAAAGCGCATAACATTAAATCATGATCAACTTTAATATCTTTGCCTTAATCCTCATCCCCAAAATTATTTGGTATTGTAGCTTGAGTAATAGCTTGCGGTACTAAGCTGCGGCTTGGCCCGCATGTTTTTTTTTTTTTTTTTTTTTTTCAAAAAAAATAATATATCTAGTTGGAGCGTCAACAACAGTTGACGAGAATATTTTTCGCACGTTGCCGGCCTAGAACACGCAGGCGGCGTAACGGTGAGCTTTATAACCGCGGATGATGACCGATCTAAATTGTATATTTATGTAATTATACATTGCATATTCTCTCAATTACTATTTTCTAATAGCCATGGCCCCGTAATAATTTTATCAAAAAAGTTATCCCTCGCTCTTCCTGACTCGTCTGCAACGCGCTATAAACGTGACAAAGGGTACTGCAAACTGCATGGATATGACACACGGATGATATGGAGAATCTGAGATGTGTTCGTATAATTATTGATTTTTCGTAAGTGGGCAGTCGGGTGCAAATTTACATAAAGCCATCCTCGAGTCAATTCCGCTGTTATCAAAAGTTTACTAAGTTAGCCAAAAGAGGAAATCATCCGTCGAGAAGAATGATTCAAAAACGCGTACAGTGGCCGCATGAGCGATGAGATTAATTACTATATTATGAGGAATCTTGATTAGTATTTAGACCACATTTCGACGAAAGTGTGTTCAGTAAGTTTATGCCTACATTGGGTCAACAGTTTGACAGGGAATCAAAGGGTCTATAAAAATCAAGGTCCTGCGATAAATAGGTATAGGCAAATTTAGATTTTCGTGAAAACTGGGAGGGCGGGTACTTCTTACCACCAACCTATCAGGCTTTGACGACATCTATGCAACAAATTCGGAGAATTCCCTTGCCTATGCCATATTGGCTAATTTTAAGTTTTTGTTTTCATTTTCCAATGCGTGTCTACTCCATTATACTTAAAGTATAACTGATATTAAAATCTAGTGGTAACGGAAACTAGTTACATTTTTTTATTTTATTGCTTTATTTTCATAGGAAAAATCTTGTTGTCAGAAATTGTTCATAATTCATTAAGCAAATCCATTATTTTTGTGTATACAGCGTGTCTTTACAATCGCGACAATAAATTAACACACATATAGAGGATAACTTTTTAAAATTGTAATAAAAATTAACTTTTTGAAACATCAATATTTACAGAATTATTAAATTTTCCAAAACAAACAATTTTAGAACACTTACGTATAAAACTGTAACGTAAAGTTCATTTTCAAAGGTCACAAAGCATATGAATGGGTTGAATGAATTTAAAAGGGACAAAACATACTGTTAGAAGGAGAGGCTTGTAATGCGACGCTATGGCAACGAATGAAAAAGTATCTGAATGTATGAATCAGACAGTTGTAGTTGTATAGGATGTTACAAATTTTGTTTCTTTTTCACTTAATTAGTTTGTTTGAAAAATACTTTTTTTAATTATGGAATTTTTTAACGGACATATTTTTTATGATTATTGGCAAGTAGCGTTAGACGTGTGTTCATTTATTGTCGCGATGGCAACGACACGCTGTATACCTTAGTACATCTTGAGACTAAACTATGCCTGTAGCTACATTAAACATAGGCTTTACAAACTACACTTGCAAATACTAGTTCTATGTGATGGACGGTCTATAAAACCGTAAAATATGTTTATACTTATATATATATCATAATATGCAGATGCCTCAAAAAATCGGTATAATCTAAATTTGTAGTGTTTGTGTAATTGTGTAGCTGAAAGCACAGCGCATTACACCTTCGTCGGAAGAAGTCCATAGGTAGACGACCCTCGGACGTGGACTTAGGAGAATAACGTGTAGCGTGAGGTAAACGATGACACCATCCACTCCATCTCTTCTTCCCCATTTAGCGAAAGGTGGACAATCGAACCAAAAATATCAAGCAATGGGGCACGAAACGGTCCGAGGAAACCTTGGATGGAAGTTTAAACAGCTTAAACCGCGATTGATAGTGGGAGCAATTCCAGCAGAGCATGGACATCGACCAACGTTAAGCAGTGGGTTCCAGTTACCTCACTCACCAGACGAATCGCGAGTACAATACGTCCACGCCGGTTCTTTTCTCGCTTTTTTCTTTCAAAGATTAAGTACATACGAACATAACTATTCATAGAGGAAATGCTAGCTGCATTCTTGGCACGTACAATACGTGGGCTAGGTTTATTAGATAACATGGTTAATATTGTAAATAAATATTTTTCTTTCGATAAATTTATAGACACTAAAATATATCCCTCAAAGAATAATACATATTTATACACTTACACAAATTAGTTACCATTACAACATATTACAAAAAATAGTTGATTTTAATAAAATTGATTGACTTCGACTTCACTAGAACCTATGCGTAGAATGAGACAGATCTTTATTGTTTATTCCCATGTGGTGTTGAAAAATGGACGCGCACATGATTCTGTGAGGTTTTAAAAATGTTTTCTTTACGTGTTTTTGTGCGTTAAACATTTAAAACAGAAGTAATTGTGTACAAGTGTTGCGTGACAATGACAGAAATGCCTCCTTATCTCGCTGTTAAAGATGAGGAAAAAAATAGTGAGAAGACAGATAGCGACTGTTCAGATTCTGAAGATGATTTGCCTCTAAGTTTTAATAAACCGAGGCATATAGAACCCATAAAAGGTGCAGAACGTGAGGAGCACTCATGGAGAGTGAAAGAAAAGGTAACATTAGTTTTTTTCTTATTTGAAAACTTTGCTAAGTGCAATTGCGTTTCATTTACTGAAGGACACGTTATTTTAAAAACAAACGCACATGGCTTGTTTGTAGTGTTTATTTGAATGGTCATCATTACTTCAGCGGAAAGTTACTAATATTCTGTAACACATATAATACACATTACACATTCGTAACGTAACGTAGACTAAACATATATTCTTTACATAAATACGTAAAAATGTTTTTATTTGAACTTGTCAAACAGATTCAAATTAATTTACATTTTTTTTTGTTTTAATTAAATGTCATTTTCTATTTCACATATTTTTATTAGTATATTAAAGTTAAATTTACCTAATTTTCAACCTATTAATTGGTTACAGCCAGTTTTCAATATACAACGAAAAAAATATTATTTTACTATAAACCGCTAAAACAGACAAATCGCTATACTTGGTAGGGGAAAAAAACCTGTGTCCGTGATTTGCATCTTTACCTGTTTTTATTTTTAAATTTAAACATGAATATAACAAACATGATATAGGTACATGAGACACAAAGAACTTTATTCATTCTTATAATATCTTTGCTTATGATTGCTAAAAATGTTATATTTAAATAATAACAGTTCACAATAATAAAATGAGGTTCAATATTTTACTTGACACTAGCTTCAAATGTTTTGCATTGGTGGTTATATTTGTTCTTACATAATATGTTGTGTGAATGCTTCATTAAACCCTTACATACAGAAATATTTCTTTCTGTATGTAAGCAATTGATTTGTCTATAAATTCATAAACCATATACTTTAATAAAACTATTAAAACTTTCGTGAGACATTACTAATGTAATAATATGATGGCTGCATTCATATTAAACCGGTGTATGTTCAGTACATAGTAGTCTTGGACTCATGGGAGTGGATAGTTCGCGACTGCGTTTAACATACGTTCAACTGTCCTATTATTACACATGTACTTTAAACCTCTAAAGGAAAAAAAAAAACGCAAGCCAATTGTTTTCTTATAAAAAATCTAAATGTTTGTCATCAGTATGCATTCACAACTTTCAACCTATAATATGTTTATTTTCTTTGTTACTTGTAAATTAATGTTAAATATTGCAAAGCTAATAAAATCCCATTTGATCATTTAGTACAAGACCCACTGTGTGGCATTGGTCCTGTGCCTCAATGTGGGTGTCGATCCTCCAGATGTGGTGAAGACACAACCTTGTGCCAGACTTGAATGTTGGATTGGTATGTTATTTTGTTTTAATGCATTTTTTTCAATATTACAGGAAGGTTGTCTTTATAATGTTTTTACAGATCACTACCTTTTAATACTAAAGTTCATTACCAGTAAAATTTTATCCATTAAGTATGCAAATAATATAATGTAAATAAATATTTTAGCTGATGCTCTTATGTTTACTTATGTTTACAATTCAATTAGATAGTATGTCAGGAGTTTAAATAGACATTGCCATACAGTTTTACACACAGAAACATCGTTATAAAACTTTCTGTAAGAAATTTCAAGTTGTGTGAAAGTAGATTACTATTGATATTGTGCTATAGACCTTTTCCAATCGAATTTTATACTTTTATTAATATTTATTGAGTAAATAATTGTAAGTTTTCCATTCAAAGTCCCTTCATTGAAAATGTTTCAACTTTCTTCCACTGTATCCAACAGAAGGATATAATTTGTATGTTAATACATATGTATAATGTACATGTAAAATCCAAAGTGAAGTTTTCACAAGCTAATATATGGTGGGTATTGTGTTCAGACCCCAACTCACTATCACCGAGCAAGGCTCTGGAGAGCATTGGACACGCTTTGCAGACACAGTATGAGCGTTGGCAGCCCCGGGCGCGCTACAAACAGTCACTGGACCCCACAAGCGATGAGGTAACATTGTCCATGATTTAATAACCCAAAATTATAGTTACATGCATGTTCATCATCATCTTTCTTACAACATATTATTCAAATGAAATGCTGATGATTTCACTTCTTTGTGATCTATTAATTTATAATACTTTAGCCTATCTTGACTGCATTGTTGAAACTTGTAGTCAATCATATGCCTAAAAGTTGTAATGTAGAGATTACTCCAAATGGGCAAGTCTTCACTAAACTAACTTTTCATCTATGACTCATTTACTGCTTCGAAGAAGACAATTTGAAATTGAGAGTACCATGATGTCCTGAATGGCATAGTGGATAGTAAATCTACCTCTTGCGCCAGCGGCTGTGGGTTTGCACTCCAGTACTAGAAAAATGTAATGTGTGTTGAATATAATATTACTATAATACATATTTATTTACAGTAAGAAACTATTTTTATACATATTTAACAGCTTCTCAGTATCCATAGTACAAGATTTGCTTAGTGACAATGGATTTTGTGTAAAAATATTTAAATCCTGAGTTAATTATTTTTTCATGACAGATTTATAGACACTAGGGTAAAACTTTGTTGCGTGTCTATATTTCGTAACGGCAAGCCATTGAATTGGCCAGCGTGCGAAAATTCGTCGTAAGGCCGCGTGCCGTTGGCAATTAGGCTAATTAGTGTGGCCAGGGCTAAGTGCTCTCTGTGAATGATGACCCATACTCGAAACTCGAAAGTTATGCTCGAAAAACACGTACATTAGAGTAACTCATCAACATCGTTCCCTCCTTTTATTTGTGATACTTGAAAGGTTTTTAAAGACCAGATTCAGTTGTCTCTGGCTTACACGAATACTTGGCTGGAACCGAAACCACGAGCCTCGCTCCGAAACCAATAGCTTAACACATTTCAAAGAGTTGCATTCGATTTCAAAATCCTAACAAAGGATGAGCCCTCAATCCTGTACATATTTTTGTTTCTTAGTTAGGTTAGTTAACGACAAAACAATAATCTGAATAAAATTACTTTTTCGCGTCTCGACTGGTGAGTGAGGTAACTGGGACCCGATCAGAGATTGACGACGCATCTGCAACCCATCAAATCTTTTATTGGTCCTCAGATGGCGGTTAATATTGGGTGAATCAGATGCTCGCTTGCCAACTTGTCATGAAAAATCTTATAACGCCTCTCGAATGCCTCTCCAGATCAAGAAGCTGTGCTGCTCGCTACGACGCAATGCGAAGGACGAGCGGGTGCTGTTCCACTACAACGGCCACGGGGTCCCGAAGCCCACATCCCAGGGCGAGATCTGGGTATTCAACAGGGTGAGGACATGCAACTCCAGGCATTGCGCTGAACAGAATGAAAGAGTCATATGGGCAACGTAACCATATATTTTCAATTGATGTTTGTTGAATGCAGTATAGACCAATCAACAATTTCTAACGTGGTATAAATTAGCCGACACTTAATTGAAGAGGCTCAACCTCACAGCACATCTGTGTTACATAAGAGTACTTATGTTTTTGCATTTCATCTTATCAGCAAAGCAACTAGAGGCCCATACAATGTTCGTTAGTGCACTTCTCCATGAGTGAATGTCGAGTGAAATAATAAATGTTTAATGCCAAAAAATATTTAGTGGCACAATCCGACATTTTGAAAATAAATTAAACATATATTGCATGTGGTGTATGCGAAAATTGGTTTCTAGTCTAATTTATCGATGGTTCTTCTCTGAACTTTTCTTCCTTTACATACCAGTGGTATATTATTACGAAGTTCATGAGATGACTTCACTGGAGGCCTAATGTTTTAATTGACCACACCAAGTATTTGTAATTTTTAATTTATATGATAAATTAAAAATATTAATTAGCTACAATACTTGTCTGCTCTGTAACTGTTTGTCCTCTAGTTTAGGATTAGTTAGGTTTGAACAGCTGTAAGTCTTCCATATCTTGAGTAAATAAATAAATAAGTTCAATTCGAATGAAGCAGCATTTAATGTAGCGATGATGATCGTGTGTCGGCAGGCGTATACGCAGTACATTCCGCTGTCGATGTACGACCTGCAGACGTGGATGGGCGCTCCCTCGCTCTACGTGTACGACTGCTCCAACGCGGGCGTCATCGTCGACAACTTCAAGCAGTTCGCGGAGCAGCACGAGCGCGACTACGAGGTGATGAATGATTGCAATGCATTAAAATATGTAGAGAAAGTACGAAGAGATTGTCGCCGCTGTGGGAATCGAACCCGCGTCTTCGGCATTCGCGGCCTGACGCTTTAGCCACTTAGGTAAACGGCTGATTGCCGCACCGACGAAAACTCTTAACGTCTTTTATCTTCATTGTTTTTAGCATGTGAAGCAATGCTTGGCGTATCCATTGTTATATCCTTTCCAGCATTCGAACAATTTCGAATATCGTTTTACAACGATAATTCTAACGAGATGTCGCCATTGCTTTTTTAGAAATTAAAATTTGTTTGTCCACGTGATATATATGAATGTATATGTTAAATGTCCTAACAACGCAGGATAATGTTATCCATACAACAAGTGGGCATCGTTTTCAAAGGCTACAATGAACTACTTGCTTCCTCGCAGATGCAGGCGAGCGGCGGGGGCGGAGCGGGCGCGGCGGGTGGCGGTGCGGGCGCGGGGGCGGTGCGGGCGGGGGCGGGGGCGGAGCGGCCCCGGCGGGGGGCGTCTCGTACCGCAACTGCATCCAGCTGGCGGCGTGCGCGGCCGGCCAGAGCCTGCCCATGAGCCCCGAGCTGCCCGCCGACCTGTTCACCGCCTGCCTCACCACGCCCGTCAAGATGGCCATGAAGTGGTTCGTGCTGCGCAGCCGCGTGCGCGTCGCCACCCACGACCTGCTCGACCTCATCGACAAGTCAGTGCCGCTTACCTACTTCCGCATCAAGCAATCACACCGAACGACTTGACTAACTGACCGACTCACTCTATGACATAAAAGTAAACACGATGGTAACTGATAACCACCGCCAAAGGACATTTGCACGGTTACAAAGGCGTTGCCACATTTTAATAAATTGGGCCCCGGCTACCTCACTCACCAGACAAAACGCAGAAGCATAATACTTCTACTTTTCGCCGGTCTCCTGTGAGGTCGTGGTTCTTCCCTGGATTTGCCTGTCCTCTGATATCACTTATCATATGATAGTAAGACTTATTTATTATTCCAATTTGTTATTGTAAAAAAAAATACAGGTGTACCATTTGCGAATATGGTTGTTGCTAAGTGCCTTATAATTATATTGCGCTCCCTGCCGCAGGATACCTGGCCAGGTGACGGACCGGCGCACGATGCTCGGCGAGCTGAACTGGATCTTCACCGCGATCACGGACACGATCGCGTGGAGCTCTCTGCCCTCGGAGCTGTTCCAGCAGCTGTTCCGCGCCGACCTGCTCACTGCCAGCCTCTGCCGCAACTTCCTCCTGGCAGACAGGATTATGAGGCACGTTGGGCGTCTGTGAACTGTCTAAACACTTAATAGGTCCTACTTTGATCTTGGTTCTCCAAATTCTCAGTTGTACACCACCTTGTGACGACTGCAAGCTGTGTTAACAAAATACCAAAATTTTAATAATTGCAATTTGTGGATTACGGGGGGCTGTGAATGTAATGTACATAATTTGTGATAATGTAGCAATCATTTATACAGTTTAGAGGAGAGTTAATTTTTTAAAAACTGTTTTTGAATACAGTTTTTCGAATATATCTAGAAAAGAAATTCAATGTTAAATTAAAAAATAATAATAATAAAGTAATTATTTCGGTACCACAATACCAGAATAATTGATCCGAATAAATAATTGAAATAATTGAATAGACGGCCTGAATGGCGTAGTGGGTAGTGTACCTATATAATAAAAATATTGTGTGATGCACATAGTGTTTTTCTAGTGCCCGGTGGGTGTCATGATATGTATTTATTTACATAAGAAAAGTATGTTTATCAGTTATCTTGTAGCAATGTGTCCTAAAATATATATGAAAAATAAAAAGTGGTGGGTGGGCAGGTCGTACAACTGCACGCCGGTGTCGTCGCCGGCACTGCCGTCGCTGGCGTCGCACCCGCTGTGGGCGGGCTGGGAGCACACGCTGGACCTGGCGCTGGCGCAGCTGCCCGCGCTGCTGGCCGACCGCACGCCCGCCTACCGCCACTCGCCCTTCTTCCGCGACCAGCTCACCGCCTTCCAGGTGTGGCTGGACCTCGGCAAGTGTGAGTGGCGCCAATCGTCTCGCTGTGGCATGGCGGAAGTAGCGGAGCGATGCAATATGAACGCGGCCGTTTCGGTGGGCCAGGGTCGGCGTCGCGCGCGCCGCCCGACCAGCTGCCGATGGTGCTGCAGGTGCTGCTGAGCACGCTGCACCGCGTGCGCGCGCTGCAGATCCTGTGCCGCTTCCTGGCGCTGGGCGCGTGGGCGGTGCGCGCCGTGCTGGCCGTCGGCATCTTCCCCTACATGCTCAAGCTGCTGCAGGCCTCCGCGCATGACCTGCGCGCCTCCATGGTCTACATCTGGGCCAAGATCATCGCCGTCGACCCGGTCAGCGACATTTTACTTTCTCTAAAAATGTCCAACGCGCCAAAACAACTTTTCCGCTTCTGTCTTCTGTCTGTTGTACACCGTAGGGGCACGAGTGATAAGACTTCTTGCTGTTAACACAGTGCTTTAAAGATATACGCACGGGCGCAGCCGTGCATAGATATACTAATATGTAATACTTTCGGAATCATTTTTTTGTACACAACGTTCTTTAATCCCAAAGTAAACAACAGTTGTACTATGGGTACTGGATTTCTGATAAAAATACTAGAACATACTTTTCTTTTGTAAATAATACATAAATTACGAAGGCTACGGCCGGAGGATGACAAAAAATGCAAATTTAAATTTAAAAATACTTATTTATTACATAAAAATTACAAGTTAACTATTTCTAAGTGAGGTGACGGTTGCTCGAAGTGTGAGACAAGAGTGACGCTCGCTGCGATGCTTCGGACGGTCCCGGTGTCCAAAACCTGTGTTGCGCAACCACTTCGTATCCGTGAGATTACGGGCGACGGCACGTAGCACGGAATAAGCAATCCCTTGAGAATGGAATGTGGAATGTTGTAGCTAGGTGGTTGCAGTGTAGGCGATTTCCGGGATGCGTAATTGTGTAACGCATAATATATAAACACCCAGACACTGGAAAAATATTATTTTCATTACACAACATTTTTTCCAGTAGTGGGGATCGAACCCACACTCTTTGGCGTAAGAGGCAGTTTTACTTTTCCCCACGCAATCGGGTCGTCAAAGCTGACATTGATTCATTGAGCAGCAACATCCTTCTTGTTTCTCTGCTCTTCAATAATTGATCGATTTTGCCTCGGTTGCAGAGCTGTCAAGTGGACCTCGTAAACGCGAAGGGGCACAAGTACTTTTTGTCAATCCTCCAAGATCCGTCAATCGATGTGAGTATTTTGAAGAGAATGTTCTCATGGAATCATCTTTACGATGAACGATAATGGTGTTAATAATCTGTAGTTTTTATTTCAATGAATAATTTTATTGCCGTTAGAGCGAGCACAGAACGCTGGCGGCTTTTGTTTTGGCCGGGATAGTGGATAACTATCCAGAGGGGCAGGAGGCAGCGTTGCAGGCGAGTATCGTATTTGGTCCTTCGAGCCGGACAAAAGGGGCGTCCTAACCGTGTGTGGGGGCGTGCGCAGGGCTCGATGATCTCGCTGTGCCTGGAGCAGCTGGGCGACGGCGACGCGCGGCTGCGGCAGTGGGCGTGCGTGGGCCTGGGCCGGCTGTGGCGCGGCTACGACGCGGCGCGCTGGGCCGGCGTGCGCGACCTGGCGCACGAGAAGCTCTACGCGCTGCTGCTGCACCCGCAGCCGGAGGTGGGCAGCCGTGGCCTGGTTATTTGTGTGAGAATGTGGCAAACGAGCTGGCGGTTCACCTGAACATTTGACGCGCGTCTTGTGCGTGGCCGTGGTACTCACCTGCCCATTGACGCGCAGGTGCGCGCCGCGTGCGCGTTCGCACTGGGCACGTTCGTGGCGGCGGGCGGGTGCGGCGCCCGCACCGAGCACGCCAACGCCCTCGACCAGCAGGTGGGCGTGCAGCTGGCCGCGCGCCTGCCGCCGGACGCATCGCCGCTGGTGCGCGCAGAGCTGCTCGCAGGTGCCCACTCGCCCCATCTATTTAATAATACAGTACTCTAAACCGTCGGACGGCGGCACCTCTGTGCGATGGCTTACACTTTCTCTTTCTAAAAAACATTGCTATTGCATTTAGAATAACATTATCCGGTGTTGTAAAGATGTTTTACAAACATAAATTTCACGTAAACAAACACCTAAATGCGAAACAACTATTTGTGGGTCGCACGAATAGTTGTCCCGTGTGGGAATCGAACCCACGAGCCCCGACGCCGAAGCCAATCCAACTTCGCCTTGCAACAGCCTGCGCAACCGCCTTGACAATTGCGCCACGGAGTCATCATACATATCAGTCCTCACACTACTAGTGTATATCGGGCTTTATATGGCAAATGGCTATACGTATCGCGAATGTAATTCACGATACGTATAGCATGCACAGCAGAAAAGTGATCACTGGTACCTACAAAAAGGCATTTCTTAAATTCCAACTTGCTGACGCTAGTTTATTATAATAAAATAACAAAATTGGTTAGCCTGCAGGTGTATCGGCCTATTTGTGCCCACTGCCGAACATAGGCCTCCCCAACAACCTAACATGAACCCTAAACCACCTGCATCCATCAACTTCCTGCAAACGTACAAAGATTGTAACTCCATCTAATGTGAGGTTGCACCATACTTTGATGTTCAACTGGAGGCTGCCACTCGAGAACCTTTCTTCCCCATCGATTATTGTTTCTATCTATATAAACTATAAAAAGTAAAGTAACAGCCTAAACATGTCCCTATTCTGGGCAAAGGCCACCTCTGTACAGAGGGTATCAGGGCATAGTCCACCACGCGGCCCCACTGCGGATCGGCGGACTTCACATATCTTCGAAAAATATTTTTTTTTTGTTATTATTTCGAAAATATACAGGTTTCCCCTGATGTTTTCCTTCACCGCGGAGCACGTGATAAGTGAGCACTTAAAGTTAAAAACTACATTGGTGCCGGCACCGGGGATCGAACTCAGGTTGCTCGAGTATACTCGTATTGAATTAAAGGCGAGCGCCCGGACAGTGAGCTATCATGGCTCTATATAAACTATAACTATCACTTTTCAGCTCTACAGTGGCTGGTACTGATATTTGAGCAACACTTCATTGCCGTCTACATCCAAGAGAGGATGAGGAGGAGTGACAGGTTAGTGTTACACATTTTCACCGACCTTGCAAACTCTTAGTTGCATGTAAATCAATCACATTATCGAAATAAAAAAAATGTTACATAATATGCGAAGTCCGCCAACCCGCAGTGGGGTCGCGCGGTAAACTACGCCCTAATATGCGTTGTATTTCTATACAAAACACAAAAGGCTTTTGCCTTTTCCCAGCAGTAGGACATATGTAGCAATGGGACATTACAGTTCTTGTTGTCCTGCACTTGCAAGTCCTCTAGGCGCTGTTGATTATATACCTAAACAATTTTGTATACATGTATCATTTAAAAAAAAAGGATCTTTTTATGATATTCTCCATTCCGGTCTAATGTAAGCTGGTGGTAGTTTTTTGATGGTCCTTAAGTGTTTAAGCAAGTCTATATTAAAAAAAAAAAAAATTAGTATTAATTTTTATTTTAAGTGATAATCTCTGCGGTGAAGATGAAAGTAAATTATAATTTACGGTAGATAAATGAGAAATGGCAAAGCGCCTGGGCGCGAAACCAGAAGATGTTTGTTTTTAAGAAATGTTGTGTTTGCAATGTTGCAGGGAGTCGCGGCGCAGCGGGCGCGTGGAGGCGGGGCAGGACGCGCTGGCGCCGGCGAGGGGCGCGCTCGGGCCTCGGCACGCGCACGCACACCAGCCGCTCGCGCTGCCCGCCATCGGTAGGAGCCACATATATCGACATCGGCCACGATGTATCGGGGAGAAATGAGGCGCTTACGGTATCGATATTTTATTTTTAGGCCACGTTGTCATAATGGCCAAAAAATTAAGTATTAAATATTTGTATTTTCTCGATAGATCTTTTTTTCTTTGTATACGCCATAAGCGCCTCATGGACAGCAACGCTATTTTCTTATTATGAGAAAAGTTGCCAAGCGAGCGGGCGTTTCACCTGATGTTAAATTGACACCGTCGCTAAAGGGCATCTAAATTACCCGATGCCTTGCTGTTGCGCGGTCAAAAATTTGGGCCACCGTTACTTCATTCATCAGACGCAACGCTAAAGTTTTCGCAAGTGCAGCTGCTAAGCTATTTCTATTTCAGGATTTGGCTCTGTGTACATGAAGCTGTGGAGTACACTGTGCAGTATGGCAAAGGAGCCACACCCGCAGATCTCTCAGATGGCCACAGACATCATCAATTATATCTCAAATCAGGTAATCGATTGGCTTCGTTTTCTCTATAAATTAAAGCTGGATAAGAATTAATCTCATACATTTTGTGTTTTTACTAGTTATGTTAATAGCCTGTCGTAATTTGCGATTTTCGAAATTTACTATTTTGATCGTAGCATACACTCGCTCACTAAGTACCTTATGCAATAAGTTGGTTAGTGAGTTGTTAGTAAAAAGTTTTGCTGATTTTCTAAAGTGCGGGCGGGCACCAGTGTTTTCCTGTCCACGTGTGTCTCTAAGTGGCTACTCTCCGTTACTCCGGCAGGTGGACAGCGTGGGGCGCGAGGCGGAGGTGGTGCGGGGCGCGGGCGGGTCGAGCTCGCTGCCGCCGTCGCCCAACACGCGGCCCTCGCCCTTCGCCGCCCATCTGCACCCGGACACGCGCACCCTGCCCATTATGGGTGCGCACTCCCCTGCTCCCCTGCCCTAACTCCAATGGCGCCTAGAACTACTCTCTTTTTTATTATAATTGCCGACTCATGGGTCATATGCTTAAACAACACAACACTTATGGACCATTAGTTTGTGTACAAATAATTGCTTCCAATCTGGATCACTCTGTATGCTGCAAATCACTTCTTCAACATTAAACAAGATACTGAAGTCATTGCACCAACAAAATAATGCAAATGCTACTTAAATTACTACAATTAGTTTAGACTTTCTGATTTTGAAATTGATTTCGTTTTTTTTTGTTTTCTTTTATATAATAAGTTTTTTTTTAATTAAGTATTTATGTATTTACTTGTCATATTGTAAAAGTTGTACATACCTGTCATTGGTGTACATATAAGAACATATTGTAATGTAATATCACCAAGTTTTTTAATATGTATACTGTTGGTATGTCTAATAAATAAATAAATGTTGAAGAAGTGATTTGACATATGTTAGAATGGTATATTGAAAAGATCTTTCACTCACCTACGTAGGTCACCGGAGAGGCAAGTCTGGGCTTCCGCACACGATCTCCGAGGACTCTGTAGCGCATCGGGATCGCGACTCCACGTCTTCCACTTCCAGTGAGCACTCAAATTCTTATTTATGTCTTTCTTTAAAAAGTTCATGATGAACAAACAAATTAATTTACCTGTAAGTTATTAATGCTGCCCATATACAACTATTTAATTAGACCAGCTAATATTCATGCCAGTCTTGTAATTATGTAATAATTTCATTATTTAATGATACTAAATTGGCCCGTTGAGACGTTTATTGAAGACTTAAACATACACATAAGGCGCTTACTACTTACACACTTACAATTTACGTAGGTACTTTATGAAGCTCCTATGTAAATTGTAACTAGATATGTAAGTAACTATTGTTATGACAATGGCCGTGTCTAACGATGGGAGTCGCTCTGTTCGCCAGGTCAGAGCACGAAGAAGGCGATCGTGAGCACCGAGTTCGTGGAGTGGGCGGCGGCGCAGTTCGCGCGCGGCGAGGGGGCGGAGGGGCCGGAGGGGGCGCAGGTGGCGGAGGGGGGCGAGGGAGGGGACTGCGAGAGCCGCGCCCACCACGAGCGCGTGTGGCGGCGCGCGCGCAACCGCAGCCTGCGCAGGGACGCCAGGGGTGCGTCTCATAAACTTCTTTATGCCCCTTGGTTTGGGGAGCAAGCTGGTGAATGCGCGACGAGAGCGTTACGGAAAGTGTGATGTTACGCGAACGGTGATTTCTTGATTATTTCCTTCTTGAAATATTTTATGAATTTATATTCTTTTTTATGTGACAGTGGCATATGAGCAGGTGGTTCACTTGATGTTAAGTGATAACCACCGCCCATGAACATTTGCAACATCCGTAGGGTTGCAGTTGCATTGCCACCTTTTGTTGCTTAATAAAGTGGGCACACACTACTATTTCACGCCGCTCTTCTGTGAGGGCGTGGTACTAAACCAGACGGACCTGCCCATTCGTGCAACAGCAAACACTCCACTGCACAATACACTGCACAATCAATAAGTAACTATGTTGTGTTACCTAGTGCTATAACCATTGACCTTGGCTTCGTCAGCGTTGCGCGCCGCCAAAGCGGCCCGGCTGGAGACGCAGACGTTCCACTCGCGCTGCGCCCTGCCCCCGGCCGTGGTGCTCTTCCACCCCTACGAGCAGCACCTGGCGGTCGCCTTCAAGGACAACTTCGGGTAACGCACCATGTAGATATTCAAATGTGGTAGGGCCACGCAACAGCCTCCACAACACAACACTACACATGAAAACATTGAACAGCAGAAAACCTATACACAGGTAAACTTTGTCCATCTCTAAATTGTAAATCCTTAGATACATGTATTATTTTTTAATTTCCCATATATCGGTTTTTGTTGCGACGCTCCTCAATTAAGATTGGAATCCTTGTGCCGCAGCATCTGGGACTGGGGCACGGCGGCGAAGATCTGCGCGGGCGCGTGGCGGCGCGCGTGGGGCCGCATCACGGCGCTCGCCTACCTCAACGCGCACCACCGCGCCCTGCTCGCCGTCGCCTCGCACACCGGCAACCTGGCCGTCTACAGGTCGAACCCGCCTACCCCTTGAACATTATTATAATAATGCTCATTGTTTAATTCAATTCAAAAAGAGAAATTGTGCAAAACGCGTCCAAGTGCGTCACCTTATGGTCGCAGGTTCGAGTCCTTGCAGTGTGGAAAAAAAATTGACAACCTATCAAATATTATATATTACACATCGAAACTGGATAAAACCTCCCTTCTCGACCCCAAATTGGCTACCCACTGTGGGGAGTGGTGACCCCACTACATCAAAAATATCAATATGCTGTCTTGGGTAGAAAAGAGAAGAGAAGCACGCTCGCCTAAATTGGCCTTGATTTTTCTTGCTAAAACTTGCTTGTTAAAACATACTAGTTTAGCACCGATTTGCTCGCACATTTCGGTTGTTGTAACGCAGTTATATTAAGTATGAAACCATCAGGCCGTCGGAGAACGGCAGCGGCAGCGCGCCCTCGCTGGCGGCCGCGTGGCGCGCCCTGCCCGTGCGCCCCGCCGCCGACTACCGCCCCCCGCCCGCGCAGCCCCTCTACAGTAAGCCTCCACGGACCACTCGCACGATATTGCCCATCACATTGTCACGTTAACCTTAAATTACTCGAAACGAACGTCAGAAAGTTAAAAATGGTTGAGAACACCGCGGGCCGTAGGCGCACGCCCTGCGGGAACCCCTTCCCCGGCTCCAGTACGTTGGTATAGCGATTGATCGGTGACAGGTCTTGCGCAGCTGGTGTCGGAACAGTTCATCTCGGCCGAAGAACGACAGGCAGCCGCCAAGACTAAACAGTCAGACCCCAATCGTGAGTCACCACGCCATTTCATGCCTCCAGCACTATTAAGTAGTATTCAATGCACTATTGAGTAGATAAGAATGTATTTATTTGTAGTATTAGTTATGTAACTTTAGTGAATCATAGCTTGTTGATTTGCCATGTATATTGAATTTTGTTCCTTCATCATTAAATTTCGCATGCATTTTTTCACATCACATTAATTTTTCATATATTGTAGAGCTTGATTTGTAAGTTAACACCTACTTACTTATTTATTTATTCATTCATAGCACCATAAAGCAGCATGACCAACATATTTAAATATTAATACAAAGATAATATTATAACAAGCAAGTTATATAAGAAAATTTATGGTATATACAAGAAAAGTGACAAAGAATAAATATCTATGACAACATCATGAAGCATTTAAGGCTGCTTTCAATCTTCATTTAAATATGACCTAAAATATCCTCAGGATGTTTCAGAACCAGGGAGTTATAAAGTTTGCTGACTGAGAAGACCGCCAATGCATACTATATAATATATATCAATAAGAAACATAAGGTTAAGAGTACATGAACTATATAAGAGGTTTTTACACTCCCTCCAAGACGAGAAAGTGAGTTTTACTTCTCTCCTAATCAAAATGAGATTAGATCAGGTTATATTTGTTTTTAACTTTTTAGACGATAACCTGCCGTAAAGACTTGCAGACCTATGTGAGTTTCTTAGTTAGATTTTGGTATAAATCCATAATATTGATGGCTGGCACTCACATATTATGTGAGTGCCAGCTGAGACTGGTCCAGTATACTACCAAAGTGATTGGTTCATTTAAAATTATCAATGGGATTGTTTGTGTACATTTCCCAATTCATGTTTTTCGTTTTTATTTTTAGGGTTCCATACCCAAAAGGGTAAAACGGGACCCTATTACTAAGATTCTGCTGTCTGTCCGTCTGTCACCAGACTGTATCTCATGAACCGTGATAGCTAGACAGTCGAAATTTTCACAGATTATGTATTTCTATTGCCGCTATAACAAAAAACACTAAAAAACGGAATGAAAAAATATTTAAGTGGGGCTCCGATACAACAGACATGATTATGGAGTACGGGACCGTTCGTGCGCGAGTCCGACTCGCACTTGGTCAGTTTTAATTTGAATGATTAATATCTGTGATGCGACTCCACAGTGGCGGGGGGCGTGGGCGGGGGCGGAGCGGGTGGCGGCGGCGCGGCGGGAGCGGGCGGGGGCCCGCCCCCGGTGCTGATGCGCTGGAGCGAGTCGCGCCGCTCGCTGGCGCTGGCCGGCCTCTGCAGCACCGTGCGCTTGTGGGACGCGGACGCCGAGATGCTCAGCGGCGACATCGACACGGGTACATCGACTTCCATCCTCGGTAGCGGATCGGTGGATTTGTTATGCGATTCATTGGCAAATGAGCCGGTGGTCAACCTGATATCTGCAACACCTGTACAAATGCGTTGCCAACTTCGAATTAAGTGGGCAGACGAAATTTAGAAGTATGACATTTCCACTTCATGCTAGTCTTGGTGTTTACCCGGACACACCTGCTAATTCGTGCAACAGTGGGAACTGTTGTGTGGCTCTTCCGCCTGTTTCTTCTCCTTTAGAGGAGCCTTGTTACGAAACGGCGGTAGGTAGATTAAAATAAAATGACTATCGATAGATGAAATGTATGTTTCTTATCTTGATGAATGAATGATTTTGGTTCTTTTTTTTTTCAATCAACTTCAAAAGGTTTCTCAATTCGGCTGTAGTTTTTTTTTATGTTTGTTACCTCAGAACTTTCGACAGAGCGAAGTGATTGTGATGATTCTTTTTTTATTTGAAAGCATGTGTTTCCCATGTATGGTATATTAAGTGGCGATATCCGAAGTCCGTAAAATGACGTTTGTGTCGTGCCGTCAGAGTGCGAGGCGGGCGCGACGGCGCTGTGGCGCGGCGCGCTGCTGGCGTGCGGGTTCGCGGACGGGTCGGTGCGCGCGTGGGACGAGCGCTGCGGCGGGGCGCCGTCGGTGCGGCTGCACGCGCACGCGGCGCCCGTGCTGTGCTGCGCGCTGCGGCCGCGCCGGCACGCGCTGCTCACGGCGGCGGCGGACGGCGCGCTGCGCCTCTACGACACGCGCACCATGGCGCCCGTCGAGCTGCTGCAGGCGCCGGCGCCGCTCGCCGCCGTCGACGTGCACCCGCGCTGCCCGCTGCTCGCCTGGTAACGGACCCCACGTGGAAACACCAAATCAAAAACATTACCGATACCGCCGCCCGCCTGGTACCTTGAAATTTAATGCGGTTTTTTTACTACATAGAGTGATTCGATAGGAAAGGAATCTATAATACATTGCACCCGCGCTGCCCGCTGCTCGCCTGATACCTTCAAATTAAACTGCGACAAAATCGATATGGAATAGCCGCCAAAAAGCCGCCCACTGTTGCATTCAAACATATTGTTTGAATATAGTTTAACTAATTTTGCACTGCGAACTGTTGAAATAATTAACTAAAACAAAACGATATTAACTAACATTTCATTAATAGACATTTTTTTTTTTTTACTTTCGCCGGTCAAAATAGTGACACATGAAATATTATCTATCAACCGATTATTAAAGCCCCGTAACTTTTTGGGGCCCTAAAAACTACCCACCCCTCTTTCGTGCTGCTGACGCTTCATTGTGGCAACAGATAACAGCCTTTTGACACCTCTATAATTCCAAGCCGTTTAGTTAAACCTCTATTAGGTTTTTCTTTTTTCACTATCAAATAATACTGGCATGGGACAGTTTTTAGTTATACTTTTTTAGCCTAACAAAACAAAAATAGTTTCTTACGTACGTACATAAGTGCATACATAATTTTTTTTATGTGAGATAAATCCCTATATCCTATTATCCCCACACTCCCAACCGGGTGGCAGGGGATCCTAAGCAACAAAACAAAAAATTACACAATTTTTTTTCTGTGTGCCACAATACTCTTTAATTGTGAATAAATGAAAAGTAAGAAAGACTTTAAATGTAATTGATAAAATTTTATTTAAAAATTTAAATATATAGGTAAATGTCAAAAAGTATTAATAAATAAAATTTCAAATTCAAAAAATATATAAAGACTCCATCTTGCATCTAAAAATTCACTTTCATCGTCTTTCCCAAATACGCTAATAGAAGTATAACTTCAAAAATTGTTAGTACATTACTACACATTCAAAAAGCTAATTTATCTATTAAACATTCAACACAAGCCTTTTATACTTTTGTTTACAAATTGAGTGGGCCTCTTGAAGTACAAATTGATAATAAGACTTGATCGGTTTTCCACAGCGGTTCCGTGAACCAGAGCATCAGCATCTACGATCTGAAGGGGACGCCGCTGAACACGATCAAGTTCCACGAGGGCTTCATGGGGGCTCGCATCGGCCCCGTCTCCTGCCTCACCTTCCACCCGCTCAGGTACTGCCCTGGGTAACCATTGGACAACTCTTTGCCAAATTTTGTATTCTCTTCAACTCCAGCAAGTTAGATTTTAACTTTTTCCATTTTGTTTGAATCACTTATGTTTGTTCACTGTATGAATTATATAATATGAGGCAGTGGAATCATGACCCCAACTTTCATAAAAGGGTACAAATGTTCTCAAAAATATTTAAAAAAGTCTGTATTCAGGCAAAATCTATTCATATAAGAAATAGAATAATAAATTCAAACAATAAAATTAAAGCCACATGGGACATCATTACCCGTATATCTGGAAGACCCAAGATATTCAGGGAACCTATAAAACTGGTTATAGGTAATACTCCCATAACATCAGATAATGAAATTGCAAGTAGTTTTGAAAGCTATTTTTCAGAAATTGCAGTTAATGTCACATGTACATTAAAATCATCTCCCATAGATGCAATTAACGTTCTAAGAAATAATGTTACCTTTGTCCCCACACATTTAAATTTAATCACGTAGATACTTATGATATTATAAAAGTTTTGAATTCTATTAATCTTAAGAATACAGGGGATTTATGGGGCATGTCCATAAAATTAATGACCACAATAATGCCATATATTGCACCACATTTAGCTAATATTTTTAATTTTAAATCAGCTCTTAGTACATTTTAATATGAACAAAATTTTTCACAATGAGCAATATGGATTCACTAAAGGCAAATCGACAACAGATGCGGGTATCGCACTTGTCAAACATATTTATAACGCCTGGGAAGGGTCGCAAGATGCAATAGGTGTTTTTTGCGACCTTTCAAAAGCTTTCGATTGCGTGGATCACAAAACCCTCCTTCTAAAGCTTGATTATTATGGCATTCGTGACATCGCCCTCAATCTCATTGCTTCTTACCTTAATAATAGAATTCAAAAAGTATCTATAAATGATGTAAATTCCGCAGGGTCCCCCATGAAAATGGGTGTCCCACAAGGATCGATCTTGGGCCCATTATTATTCTTAGTATATATAAATGATCTCCCCTTTTATGCCAGTGAGTTATGTGATGTTGTACTGTTTGCTGACGACACATCGCTTATTTTAAGGTTGAACGAAATGTATCGAATTATGACGACGTGAATAGTGCACTTTCGCGTATCCTCCACTGGTTTACCATTAATAATATGGTGTTAAATGCTAAAAAAAACTAAATGCCTTCTTTTTGCCCTTCCCAACGTAAGAAGGCAAAGTTTTAGCTTAAAATTGAATAGCGTAACCCTTAATCCTGTTGAGTCCGCTGTATTCTTGGGAATCACAGTAGATTCAAAGCTCCAATGGAGTCCCCATCTATCATCTCTTGCGAATAGGTTAAGCTCCGCTGTTTTTGCAATTAGGAAGGTTAGGCAGCTATCAGACATCGACACTGCCAGACTTGTTTACTACAGTTCTTTTCACAGCATCTTGTCGTACGGCATTTTGTTGTGGGGTAGTGCATCTGATATAAATTCAATATTTATTATTCAAAAAAGAGCTGTCCGAGCAATTTATAACATCGGAGCCCGGAATACACTCAGAGATCTTTTTAAAGAGATTAATATACTCACTGTTGCGTCTCAATATATTTATTGTAATATTTTGTATGTTAAACAGAATATTAATAATTATCAAAAGAATAGTGACAGACATAAACTAAATACTAGAAATAAGGACAAACTAACTACGCCATTATTTCGCCTACAAAAAGTAAACAGATCGTTCATGGGGCAAAGTGTGCGCATGTATAATAAAATCCCACAGTCGATGTTAAGTCTGCCACTTGATGAATTTAAACGAAAAATTAAAAGTACACTTATGGCTAAAGCCTATTATACTATTGCCGAATATCTTGACGACGCCAATGTGTGGGGTTAATACTGTTGATACTCACGTAGGCTAAAACAAGACCATTGTACCTGTACTATTATATTGTAAACTGATTTTTTAAAAAAGAGCAACTGTTGAGTTTCTTGCCGGTTTCTTCTCAACAGAAACTGCTTTCCGAACCGGTGGTAACTTACGAACGTGTTAATTTCTTGTAAAATTTTGATGTTTCATAAGAACGCGCAAGCGTCTATGTGAATAAAGATATTTTATTATTATTATTATTATTGTTTCGTGAGGTTTATTGAGTCATTGTTCAAAGTTAGATGAGAATGGGGTCTAATAGTATTCATGTTGTTAATGTAAATCCCAATTGTGTAGTTACGCAACTAGTAATGCGATCGCACAGAAGGTCGGCGTGAAGTAGAAATGAGCCAGCGTGGCGTGTGTGCAGGTGCGCGCTGGGCGTGGGCGCGAAGGACTCGACGGTGTCGGTGTACGTGTCGGAGCCGCGCCGGTGACCCTCGCTCTACAGCCTGGCGCTGCCGCTGCCCTTCCAGTGAGGGCCCGCCCACCCCACCGCCCTCTAGCGATAGCCCCGGCAGGTACACACTCTGCTCTGGATTTTTCATGTCCGAGGGGTGCTGACTTGTGGCCACTGTGGCCGCACCAACATTAGAAAACAGTCAAATGAGTGTACATACAACGCGTACTGTTCAATCGTTTTATACTTGCATACTTATGCAGGCGGTTTCTAACAAAATCTGGGTTGCTTATAAATCTATTTTTATTTGGTGCACAATAACAGTTGTAACAACATGTAACAAACAAACAAAGATAATATTACTGTGTTTAAGCATTGAAAACGGTTTTGAATAACTATTGTATTAAGTAATACACTAATGTATTAAGTAATACATCATTTTTTTATTTTTTATTTTAAATGTATAGTTCGGATACATACATGCATAAAAAGTAAATATTTAAAAATCAGATGCTATATAAACGGGTTTCCGTTGCATTGTCATTGTCCAAAGCATTTAGTTACCCATTAGTTGAGCTTAATGAAGTTTACTTCAAAAACTGTACGCTCGACACGACGATTTATCGATGCAGAGATTTGTGCCCACTACTATGTAGTAGAGTATGTCAATTAATATAATACAAATTAAATAATAAAAATTTCGTTCACAAGAGTACATAGCTACAAATAGAAACTCATATGACCCTGTGGAACATACAATGGACGTCGAAGCTCACTTATATAAATCAACTCCTTTGTTGCAGGAAAGCTAATGGACAGTGTGCTACGGGGAACCCCCGCTTCGTAAGCTTCCCGCGCCTGCTTAAACTGGGCCAATCACGGCGGGGCACAAAACGCATACATATATCAGTCCAGGGACCGAATCAATACACCCATTGGTTCATCAGATGCAGCAAGAACAGTATCCTTCAGAGTAGTTAGGCATCTCAAGGCATCTAATGCATCCCGATTACCAGTCGAATACAACTGACGCGAGATAATCGATCGTATTTTTAAGAGCATATAGTTGTTTATCGGGTGATGCGGTCTGGAAATATTCGTATAATTTTATGCTATCCACGCATCGGAAGGGGTGATCTCTCAATCCGCACGCACTGTAATGTCTATTACAATGCGAAGTTTTATGTCTGTGGTTTTGAACCGACTTCAAATGGAGGAGGTTATTAAACACATTCAGAGCTCTGTGCTCCCTCCGTACAATGCCCCGTTAGCTCCGAACGGTTGTACATGTAACGTCCGCCAACTGCGGCGTCGCCGCGATCGCTTTGCTAGGCGGCGTTTGGTGCTAATGTTGTAGCGATAGTTGACAGTGTCCCGGGCGATTTGGGAACACGACGCCTCACCCGGGAGCAGCCGCGTGCTGTTCCGGTTAAATCAAATATACAAAAAAAAATAGGCGAGATCGATGCGCTGACGAATATCGCCGTTTTTCGCTATACAAGTCAACGGTGCCTCTATCTATGTTATTCCGTAGCCCAATTTAAGCTTGTCTAATCAGACCGCGCCGCCGACTGTACCTAGCACCGGCGCATCGATCCCCGCTTCGCGTTTATTGGACGCCGAGTGTACATAGCGGTTAGTCGGCAGTCGAAAGATGTCTACAGCGACGCCATAGAATCCGATACATCCGTAGGCCTATCAAACTCGTAAAGAACATCTCCTAGTCCAATAGTAATTCGAATCTGCCCTCGCATTCCTTTGATAGAGTCGTCGTCACAAACTGGCCACCGCTGGCTCGTTTAAATTATTCGCCGCTGTATTATTTCGTCGCAGTTTCCACCCCAAAACGGTATGCTTCAATTAGCGGATGCTGTCAGGGCGCGGCGGGGGCTCACGCGAACCGTTCAAATAACCACCTACCAGCTGTTGTCATTTAGTGTAAATTATATAGATGTAATAGTAATATATGGGAACCGCGCGGGTTCCCTTTTTATTTATTCCCCGTGCAAATCTACGCGCGGAATATCATATGTGCATAGATTTTACCTTATACTCTATAGTTTTATCGCATCAATGGTCTCCGATTGGAGAGAGCTCAATAGACGTTTTCTTGTTCGGAACTGTTGTGCAAACCCCAGCTCCCGCCGCTATATTAACCTCATATAAACGTATTGTATATGTTACGCGACCGTTGTGTAATCGAGAAGTTATTTATTATATACATATTACATACACTGACTCGCGACGTCGGATCCCGTATGTTTGGTTCGTCGAAATTGTCGTTAACATTACGCGCAGTCTCAGGTTTGTTTGCGACGTGCGCCGCTACGCGATTAGTGATTTTACAGAAAGTTCCTAAGACTTAATAATTACGAGATGCCATTTTTTTTTTATTTAACCGTAAGTTTTCGTTAACTACGTAACAATTGATGTGTTCTTTTTATATTAGAAATAGTTATACAAATTACGTATGCGATGTTCAAAAGGGTTATAGGTTTTATTTCGCATAGTTTAACTTGCAATCTGCCGAGTGAGTCAGTTGTAATACGGAAGTAGGATTAGGATAAAGGTTAACGATTTAACGAGCATTTAAAGATTTAATTGAACAATAGGCGTTTTGAACAAAAATTAACATTGGTCTAATGAGATGGAACAATTCCGCCAGAGGGCGCGCGTGACTTCGTCGAACGAGTGACACTTTGAATGAGCAAGTAATCAAGTTATCGGATATTGTATAAACTAATTGCATTTTGTCTATGAAATGATTGTTTCATCATCGCTTTTACATATTGTGTAATTTAATTGTACATTATTGTTGTTGTTAAAATAAAACATGGTACATAAAATCCGTTCGTTTCATTTCGCTCCAAAATCATATCTGCAGGAGAATGATGCTTGGAGTCTTTTTCTTATCCAAAAGCGAGGAAGTGGTCAAAATTATTTTCCATCGACTTCAAAAAAGAAGAGGTTCTCAATTCGGTGTAGTTTTTTTTTTTATGTCTGTTACCTCAGACTTTCGACTGGCGAACAGATTTTGATGATTCTTTTTTTATTTGAAAGCATGTATTTCCCATGTATGGTATGGTATTATAATTTCATTGGTATTGTATCTCGGGCTCCGGACTTACTTAGGGAACTTCTGAAAATCAATTATATAATGAATACAGAGCGAGATATTTGAAGTCTGTTTCGTTTTTCAGTCAATAAAAACAATGTACTTGTTAATGACTTAGATGTCTACAACGCTTGTTTCGGTTGCAATTGTTCATGGAAACCAGTGAAATTAGTGTCCTTTAGTGTGGATGTGGGATGACGTGTGTCGTCACATCATCCCCTTCGGAACTAAATACGCTAGGAGCGTCTTGCTGCCCTGTAGTTTCGAAAAATGTGGTGCTTGTGTTGTTTGAATACAGTAATTTGTATAGCGTATAGAAATCAGGTGACAATAATCTGTATTTTAACACCTGTTTAAGATCTTTCTAGGGCTATGACTACAAAACTTAACTTTCTTTATTTCTTTACTTTTATTTTATTATTAGCATGATAATCGATTGAGTAGTTTTAACTATCGTGGTTCATGAGATACAGCCTGGTGATGGACGGACAGACAGACAGACAACAAAGTCAGTAATAGGTTTTCCCCTATAGGTACGGAACCCTAAAATGAATGTCTTCATTCAATTATATTTAACTGCTTTTTCTCTCATTAAGATGGCTCATTCTTGAATCTTCAAAATATCCTGGTACCTTAGGTATTACCCAGTTGATTGGCAATTGTCCTTTATTAGCAGGTATCTGAGTTTTAATCGGAGTGGTGTGTTAATTTAGACAAAACATGGGATTTTAAAACTCCTTGACTGGCCTTTATTGAATCCCAGGTGTTGTTGTAATCATCTATCATCTAATCAGACCGTCTTATGATTGTGTGCTTGTCTCGCCTTTATGGCCAAAAATGACCCAGGATACACACACCATATATAAGTGATTATCATAAATCATTTGTAGCTATTGGACCATATTTATGACATAATTTAAGATACACATTGTTACAATCATGATTCAAACCAATCTTACGAGTATATTAATGTTGTATAATTTTATTTACTAGTTAGCATTACAACAACTTGAGTAAGCAGTATGAAAACAAAATTAAATAGAAATAAAGGCTTCCATAAAGTTGTATTTGAGATAAAACTCATAGAAAATCAGCAATTAATAAAACACAATATTAAAATATTTCATTATCTTCACTACTCTTGTTCACTCTTCCTTGGTTATAAAGTTCACAAACAGTTAAAATACTTTATCTTTCTAATTTAATGTGATATAAAATTCTTTGTGACAATTTTGCTGACAATTACATCTAGCAAGTTAACGTCAGACTTAACATTACCCAACTTGTATACACTTTTCAGTTCTTTCAAATTGGTAAAATTCACCAATTCACTTATTGGGCATAGCTCGCCTTTGATTTGCTGAATAATTGCATGGCTATGGTCACTATCAGCCGTCACTAAAAAACAAACTAACAATCTTTCATCCTTTTCTACACCAAACTTACTCATACTCTGTGATATGTTTTTGGACAGTGAAAGATTAAAAAGGATCTCAGAGTACACAGTCCGTGTGACCATATTTTTAAATTTCTCGGCAAGTGCCGCTTTATTCGCCGCCACAACAACTTGAAAAACGTCTAGGATCAAACTCGGCTTAACTACGGCGCACTTCCAAGTTCCATTCATCACATTATTGCGTATTTCTTCGACGTTATTGACGTCTTTATACAGATATATTTTAAGTGTGGTGTTTGTTTCTGGGTCCAAATTACAAATGTATGGTTCATACATGATTTAAAATATTATTATAATACTTTTAATATTAACTATTACCAGATAGTTGTTATTATTATTATTAAAATTTCCGTACTCAATCAGATATTTATAATGTGATCTTATTATTTGAACTTATTTGCACAAATATTTATGTACAAATCGTAAAATTGCCACTACTCGCGTCTGCACATGTTATTTATGTCAATGTCAAATTGTTTGATCAAAATCAATACTAATCATACAACTAACAACAGATGTGCATTGGCGTATTCATTGAAAACCGCCAGTAAAACTTTCAGTATATGCGTCTTATCTATGCCGCCAACAAAGAAGAGAAGAAGAAGATTTATTTATTAAAGATTTTATGGCCTGGTAGAAGAAGAAGAACTAACAACAGACAGAGTATACACAATTGAACAGGGAGTAGTATAGATTGACTATACACAGATTTATAAAAGTATTTCAGATATATAAAAGAAAAGTATTTCAGATATATAAAAGTACTCTTTGACCTATACACTTAGGGAGTAGGTTTTTTTTTTATTTTATGTCCCGGTATCAAGGACCTTTTGGCCAAAGGGGAATAGGTGTTGATTGGTAATCTCAGATTATACATACTCTTTTGATGTCAACTCTGACCTGTTTGGTTAATGTATTATTATCACGGTTCATGAGATACGGCCTGGTGACAAACAGGCAGACAACGGAGTCTTAGTAATAGGGTCCCGTTTTACCCTTTTGATACAGAACCCTAAAACTACCCGATGGGTTGAGTTGATATTTGTTTACAAAAAATATACTCAATAGGAGTATATTTTTAATACTTCCTTAAAAATACGATCCAGAGTCCTTTAGATGGAGGTTTGCTCTGATTGTAACACAATCGATACTAGAACCTATCCAGAAGCCAACATCGCATCGTAAGAGAGTATATTGTTTTGTGTATCGCAACGTGATCGTTACACGATACTGCCACATCACACAAAAAAAATGTATTTTCAATTTGGGACCAAAAATAATCCTTGAAATTAAAATAAGTTTTATCCAAATATTCTTTAGAAACACGAAACATTCATTTTAAATTATATATGAAGTTACATTAATTGACTGTGAGTCAATCCGAACGACCTTCTCGAAAACCGATTAAAAAACGTAGTTGTCTATTAACTATTTACATTTATGATATTACCTAATGTGGCAAGCTATTATAGACCTCACAGAAAAAGGAAATAAGACGATAACCGCACAAATTCATAACATAACCTTTTATAAATATCCAATTATGTTGTTATGTAAAATATTTGTCTCTATGAATATTGATATAACATGTATAGATTACAATTTAAGTTTTAGTCAAACTCTGACGTTATCACCGTATAGATAAAACATTTTGATTAGTCGATTCGAGACTACAAGGTAAATCGTTATAGGCAAACATTTTTATTAGGAAAGGTAATCTTTACAGATCCCTTCTGTAGCAGTGATTTGTGTACGTCTTCATTCAGTAAGCCGGTGACATAACTTTGGCCATATAGTTTACATATTGTATTAGAGTGAAATATATTAATATGATGATACCAAGAGCTAATTTAAGTTGTTTACTAAGAAAAGCTCAATATGTAAGACTGTTGTCCACACAAACTCTACAACAGACTGAAAATGTTGGTCCTGTGGTGTTTCATAAATTGACTGGGATTGACAAAGGAATAGCGGTGTATGGACTGAATAGCCCATCAAACAAAAATGCTCTGGGCTATGAGCTCGTGCAGTCCATGAAAGAGGTAAACGCACTTATAAGGGAGGATACAAGAATATCTGTAGTAGTGTTACATAGCTTGGTACGAGGAATATTTTGTGCGGGTAAGTAAACCTTATGCTTGATTGGACTGTACATTATGAAGACAGATTATAATAATACCCTGTATCTTAAGGCTGGGCATTGATTTCTCTATATACGAAGTATGAGAAAGCCTTAGCCTGCCATAATTCAACATGTTCATGAATAAAAGTACAATTCACAACTTTTTGATGAATAATAATCATCATATATTTTGTTATATTGTATGAAATATAACATTTTTATTGTTAGTAGTTCTGTATGATATTATGCAACTTGTATGATTCAGAAACTACTAATTTTCATCTGTAACTATAAGACTTGGTTTTTATAATGATTTCTTATGTTTATGTGATTAGTACATATTGTCATATAAAACTAATATATCGATTTTCATAGTTAATTATGATTTTAATTCCTGCGTGGATTAGGTTTATTAGATAATATGTAATTTTAGATCTTGTAAATATTATGTTCTTTTGTAAATAAATTGATTCCTGATATTTCAAACATAACCAGTCCATAGGGATGGATTGAGATGTTTTGCATCTGAATGTCCAGGTTGATTAGTAGCCCCTACTATAAACTTTTTACTATTTTATTCTATCGGAGCATACCATATATCAAACTCTTACAGTATTGGTGTCCTTGGATTTAATTTAATGAATTATTGAATCACAAGCTTATGGTAATGCCAAACAGGCTTAGTTTTACATGTACTTAGGAGGTGGTGTTCCTTTGCAAGTATTTTTGGTCGGATTCTTTATCAAGCTGACACATACCTAATGTGAAGGATCACAGTTTAAGGCTTATACTGTTTCCAGTAAACGGACTGCCGTAACAAAAAAAAATTTACCTACATTCAGGGAGGTTTTTCTGTGTGTGCCGTTTTTTTAAATTAAGTTCTAGACATAAATAATGTAATATAAAAAAATGATAAATATTTTAAATCACTCTTAAGTAATTAATTACATTCATTTGAACTTATCTCAAAACGTGTGTGATTTATGGGCAACTCATTTATTTTACGCGCGATCATTCATAACTAACACGCACACAAGTTCGTTTTTGTGCATGAACAGTAAAATTTAGGTGTAAGTAAAAGTAATTTAGTTCTGTTTTTTCAATGTTTTCAAAAAAAGTTTGTTTTTATTTCAATATACGATTATACTACAGAGTCTGAACCTCCTGTGTAAATTTGGGCACCTTTAAAAAAGTCTTCCTGTATAAATAAATGATCTGGCAAACAAAAATCCTGTGGCTCCCATGCTAATGGATGGTACATTCGTTTTATATGTCGATTTTTCACAATTGCAGGTGCAAATTTAAAGGAGCGGTTCAAGATGTCAGAAGAAGAAGTAGCAAAATTTGTGCGTGGCCTAAGAGAAACATTTATAGAAATAGAAGATCTGCCTATGCCTACTATTGCAGCTATTGAAGGAGTTGCAGTAGGTGGTGGGCTTGAACTCGCTCTCGCATGTGACATACGAGTGGCAGCGGAGACTGCCCGATTAGGCTTAGTTGAGACTGGAAGGGGCCTCATACCTGGTGCTGGGGGCACTCAACGTTTACCACGTGTGATACATCCAAATATAGCCAAGGAATTAATCTTTACATCAAGAATTATAAACGGAAAAGAGGCTAAAGAAATGGGTATAATATATGTTACTTTACTTATTAACAAATTTTTAAATGAATACACCTTTTTATGTCATCATATTAAATAGAAATTTGTGATAACAGAATATGCTCTTTTAAAATATGTGCCATAAACCAACTTTAAAACTATGGGTATACTAGTGCTTTTGCATCGTCATCCTCCTGCCCTTATCCTACGTAGGTGGATTCGGAGTTGAAAACACATCTATGTTACAGGTATTGTAAACCACGCTGTAGCACAAAACGAAAACAACAATGCAGCTTTCGAAAAGGCGCTAGAACTAGCGAGGGAGATACTGCCCAACGCGCCTATTGCTCTGCGATGCGCCAAGCAGGCCATTAATGAGGGTGTTCAACTTAGCATCAAGGATGGATATGAAGTTGAGCAGAAATATTACGAAATCAATGTACCGACCAAGGACCGGCAGGAAGGCATGCTTTCCTTCATTGAAAAGAGGAAACCAAAATACAAAGGGCATTGATAGTAGAGACCCGCATATTAAATGCACAAGTCAGGATTGTTCCGGTTATTCCACATAATTTAGTCGAGTCCCTGAATATTTTTGCAAATCTCCAAAAATCTCAATTGTTCCTTCAATATGGAATATTTTTAAACTATTTGCCTTTAAGGTTTACAATGTGCTTATGAATGTTTTATATATCAAAGTTAATAGATTTAAAATTTTAACACATCTTTAGGGAGAGGGTATAATTGCATTTACAAATATTTTTTATGTTAATACAATAGTATTGAATAATTATTACACATACAGATGACAAAACATTAAATTTTAGCTTTCGGTTTGCATTATGTAATTAGAATTTGAACAATTACAGATTGATTAACTGTGAAGAGAACAATGTATATTTTTAACGCAAATTCTGTATCACAGTGTCAAAGAATTTAAAATGCATATTATTATAATATACAATGGACCAATATTTAAATGACTTTTATACAATTATATTTTTTGATGTGTATACAAAGTATAAATGAGACTATATTTTTGAATATATTTAGGTAAGAGTTGTTGTTGTTGAGACAATATTTGTTGGTACAAAAATTGATTTGTTACTTCACTTTTTGCAAGGTTAATATTTTAAGGTTGACAAGTGTATACACAATTAATTATTATGGTTGGTCTGTAACTGTATTTTTAATAATTTGGGCCACATAATCTTCATCTAGATTCATCTAGACATGTTTATTTTGCTGAGGATTGTAATGGTACACCAAGTTAGATAATTATTATAAAGATAAAACAGGGTCAGATATCCAGTAACCCCAAGTTCAAGTTGGGGCCAAGCGTTCATATCATATTTCATTCAAAATAAGTACAATAAATTATTACAGATACATTTTAGTTGCAATAAAAATTGTAAAATTAATAACGATAATATTTTGTATATTTACAATAAGATTACAATTATACATTTATTATAGTACAAATAAATTCTGTTATCTTATCTTTATGCATTTTATTACATCTTCATCCACAGCGCCATCAAAAGTTGTAAGTGCAACTTATTATTCAATGTTGAGGAACTTTTTTAATTGCTCTTTGGTATTTTCAGGTGAAGTAACAGTGTGACCTTTTGTTCTTTCATCATTATAGATCTCATAATCATTTCCGCCTAAAGATGTTTTGTCTCCAAAGAAATGTATTTCAGTGAAATTTTCTCCCTCAATGTGTTTTAAGCAAAATGTCTTGTCCCAACCTTTCGGGAACACATCAACACTTATTTGTCCACCCAAGGCAAAGCATAGTTTGGAATCTTTGAATTCTTTCTGTAGAGCGTCAACAAACTTAGCGCGAACTTTGTGCTGCGTATCAAACACTGAAAACTCATCTCTTTCAGCTTGGCTGCAGGAGCGACCCACGGGGCAGATGTTGATCATACTTGAACGGAACTCCACAAAGTTCCCTCTCTTAGCAGGCAGCTCTAATTTGGACATATATCCAAGCGCGAAATTAATTACTCTCTGCAGCGTCGATTCACCGATGTAACTTAAAATGCTCTCGCTACTCTTGAGTTGCCCTTGCCGGTATTGCACCACTCCATTCTCGCAGAAAACATAGTCAAATTCGTTTGTTACCTTCTCGCCGTCCATTTGCTCAACTATTTTACAATAATCCGAGCCGCTGACTAATCCGACATGAACGCGAGTTTTTACTTCATTCAATAAAAAGTTTTTTAAGTCTTCAGTAATGCACTGCCGCGGTTTAGTTAGTGTTCCGTCAACATCAAACAAGAATAAAATATTTTTACGGATAGACATTTTCTAACAATGTTTTAGTGTGTAGTTACAATTTTTCTGTTTTTAGTTGGGCGGTCAATGCAAAGAGCCCCGGTGGTGGGCAGAAGCCAAACTAAACGCAGTTTTAAATTGCCAACTGAGCACTTCGTCTTTATGAACGGTGCGACACGTCAATTCCGCGCTATTATCGCTCAACATGGGAAGAGCATCGGTCGGTTCATATGTATTATTATTATGTTTGTTTATCACTGATACAGTGTTATCTATCAAGCCAAGAAACATTCTCATTCTATTGGGTGAGTTTTTGTTCTTAACCTCAAAAATATAGAATATAAATCATGTGTAACGCTACTCATACAAACATTATTAACGTTCACCGCGAATTCACAGATAATATCAAGTAAATAATAAATTAGATATTTTGATAAATGGGAAAACAAATCCAATATACATTCTAGGTCAAACGTTTTCAATTACTTACTCATGCACATAATTTTCATCAGTTCATTAGACATTAGTTGAAGCTCTACTGAAGTAATCTTAAAATGTAACTTACAAAAATATTTACAATATATAACTATCATTACTTAGTTCAAATATTTCAAAGTTCCTAACAATGTACATAAATTTTTAATGTTAGCATACTCCAATAAAACAAATTGTGAACAAATCCGTCCACTATGTTGTCTCTATATCAGGTACCTATATCATATATGCCACTATTTCAGGTATATAAAAGTACTCTTTGGCCTATAAGTATCATCGATGGTATATATAAACGTATATTGCAATACAAGAGGCGTGTAATTTTTTATTCTATCTTTTTTTCCCTTGCTGTTATACCGTTACGTGTGATCATTTGCCCCGTTATCAATGAACGGTTAATATATATAACCGGTTATAATGTTGTTCTGAGCTCTATATTACGATGAATTGGATTATTTTGAAATCACTACTTTTACTTTTTGAATTCTAAGTAGAGCTTACGTGGTGCATGCAATATATCTTAAAAATCCTATTCACTGATGGTTATAAAGTGGTCGAATACCGAGTGTAAAAACAAAATTCGCGTAAATTTAAGACCTCGTAATTTATACATACTAATTAAGGACAATATTTAAGCTAGGATACGATAAGAACTTAAACGCTTTTCAACGAGCTTGGTTAGTTCTAAACGTGACTCATGACCAAAATTTTAGGTCAGGTTCGATGATGGTGAATTTAAAAGTGAATAAGCCATTTAGTTCGTAGCCCTATTAAGGCTACATCTAATGCCAATCTCGTCGGATAGCCAGATTCGAGTTTTTTAGATACAGCGACATTTACATTATCGCTGTGCTTTTCTTAACCATTACCAAAATTAATGAATATTTTCGGACACATTTTTACACAACTACTAGTCCCAAATTAAGCAAGGCTTGTATGTGAAATATGGGAACATATAACAAAAGTTGCTTCGTTTGAGATGTTGGCTAAATGATAAACATATACACTATATATATATACACTACATATATATATATATATACACTTTCGGGCTGTGTTGCAAAATTAACGCCAGATACGTTACTCTGGTTCATGCTATATATCGACTAGGGATTAAAAAGTAAAGTATGAGCTTATACATTTCCCTCTGCTGGGCAAAGGCCTCGTCTGTACAGAGGGTATCAAGTCATACGGATTGGCGGACTTCACATATCTTCGAAATATAATATAACTAGGGATTATAAGTACATATTTAAGATAAGTCCGTTTCTCCAGCGGACGATGGCGGCTTCGAACTGGGGGCTTACACCAACAAGATATGTCAGACGCCAAACATCGATGCCCTGGCGCGTCGTGGCCTCTTGTTCAACAACGCGTTCACATCCGTGAGCAGTTGCTCCCCCAGGTTGCTACTTCCTCTATTTCACATTCAAGAATATGATATTTATTTTCCACTTGGCCGTCCCTACTTATCATTATTTTAAACTGTGGCTACGTCTGCGCGACGTTGTTTTCGAATCTTTTTTTTTTCTTTATTAAAAAACATTGCCCTTACTTTAGGATAACTTTATCCTGTGTTGTAAGGACGTTTTACAAACATAAATTTAACACGGACAAACACCCAGATGCGAAACAACTATCTGTTGGTCACATAAATAGTTGTCCCGTGTGGGAATCGAACCCACGACCCCCGACGCCGAAGCCAATACCTTGGCTACTGCGCCACGGAGTCACCAAATCTTTACGGTATATGAGTAAAAAAGGTTTAAACAGACGACAAATAAAAACATGAGTTAAGCATTATTTAGTGGTTAAACCTAACTCATTTCAGATTTCATTAATATCCCTTCCCCGTTGCAGCGTTAAATTGCAACAAATACATACGTTTAATGATACAAAAAAACTTCGCATTTAATTTATGTGGCATAGTTAATATTCGGGTGTAATAGTTAAATCTTAGTTGGAACTCTTAATTTATCGATGAGTTTATTGTAAAACTGGTATTAGGGGACTTAAACATCTCCAGATACGATACTAAGATCTTTGAATATCTAAACTTTAAACGGAACAAAAACATCATGAATTGTCTGCATTATGATATATCTCGTTGCACAGTCGCGCCGCGCTTCTTACGGGAACACCCAGCCACCAAAATGGCATGTACGGGTTACACCACGGAGTGCACCATTTCAATTCCTTCAGCAACATCTCCAGTATCCCGAATATTCTGAGACAACATGGCGTCTACACAGGTAAGGAATTGCGCTCCATTCTGCATATTCATTGACAAATTTATTTATTGTCGACACAAAAATGGTTTTGAACAAACTTGTATATGTTACATATATATGAAATAAAAAATTACTAATTCAACAGATAACCACAAAACGATGTAAGTAAAATTTTCTTCTCAATACAAAAAAACGTGTATTGTGTGAAAAGTCCCTCCATCCCCGTATTAAGCGCGGGCAACAAGTCACGAGTTTTATATAACAGAAAAATTATATTATAATTATTATTCAAGTAATGTTTCACGTAACTATATATTAATTAAATCATATACCTATTTAATAAATAAAACAATATTTTTTACAATTAAGGTTTTACTTTAAATTATGTAAGTAGGTCTTTTTAGGTTTTTTTAAATTCATAGGACCATTTTAGATGTTATTTTCCACATATATCTGTTACGCGCATGACACGACAGCTAGTTAAAGCAAACAGGGTGGCACGCGTGGCCAAACAATAAAACAGTAGTCCCTGATCACTAGACGAAACGCGAAAGGAAAATGCTTCATGTCGGTTCTCTGTGAGGGCGTGGTACTTCTACGGATGAGCCTGCACTTTCGTGCAACAGCCACGGGCTTCCACACAAGTGGGGCCCCAACAATAGAGGTTATATTTATATGTTCGTTAAATAATAAAAGAATCTATACTTTGTTTCACGATAAATTATTTATCGGAAAACTCGACTGAAAAAAATTGTTCATTTTATTTTGAAAATAATTTGGGGTCAAGGTGCCTCCACTCCTTTGTTGCCCCGAGGCCTCTAAATCCGGCCCTGCCTGCGTGTCCCTATCACAAGACGACGCACCTAATGTCTCTGTCCTAATTAGTCGCTAATAGCTCGCCATCTCTTTACACGTCGCTTCGAACCCCAGGTATAATCGGCAAGAAGCACGTAGGCCCGGGGGAGGCGTACCGCTTCGACTACGAGCAGACGGAGGAGAACAACCACATCAACCAGGTGGGCAGGAACATCACGCACATGAAGCTGCTGGCCAGGCAGTTCCTCGCCAACGCGAACCAACAGAACAAGTGAGTATTTTGACAGAAAAAGAAGAAGAAGAAGAAACGTTTATTCACGGTCTAATCACAATGAATACATACAAAACTTAAAAATAATAATGTAACTACACAATATATTAAATAATATTGGAAAAACTTAAAATAAACAGCGCTATTACCACCAATGAAACATAAACCTTACCATCAGAATATAGCGGTTGATTGACTAGAATCTAATGTCTATATAACAGAGAACAATTCTCTACTAACCCGAAGTTACTTCCTGTCACTTGGCCTATTTTTATGCAAGTCGGAATGAGGCTTATAAAACAGGAAATGCCATATTTGTTTTTTTCCTGTATCGGTGAATTGCCCGCGAAAAAGTACAGATAATCTTAACCGCGCAAACATAAGAATACCAAACAAACACGTTTTGAGACAACTTACTCTGTTAGCATAGAATATCTCAACTGTACAGATAAAAAATAATATATATATATGATTTATTACATAAATAACGAACCAGGCCGTTCTTCTTGTACGTGGGCTTCCACGACCCGCACCGCTGCGGGCATTCGCAGCCCCAGTACGGAGCCTTCTGCGAGCGTTTCGGCTCCGGCGAGATCGGCTTCGGGACCATCCCGGACTGGACGCCCTGGTACTACCAGTGGGACGAGGTGCAGCTGCCCTACCACGTGCAGGTTAGCTGCGGCCCCCCTTCTAAAACCATAGAGCTGAAAGAATCATCGATTGCACAGATGGCGTCGTGGTCGGTGGTCATTTTGTAGTTCTTCATTACTTTAAATTTTTTGGAGGCCCCGACTGTCTTGTATTTGATACATTAGTACAAAAGGTTTACTGATATAGAAAATTTTGACGATATTTATTAAACTTGGGCTGATTACAATTTGGTGAGGTTCGTGCTTTATTTTAGATTAGTATAAGAGTATGGGAGCTTTATATTTTGATATTTTAAACGAATGGTTGGAACGAGCTTCTAATATGTAAGCTCATTTACTTTTAAAGAGAAAAAAATAGCTTATTAAGGAGTATACAATGTCCACAGGACACCGAGGCAGCACGTAGAGACATAGCAGCCCAGTATACAACGATGTCCCGACTCGATCAAGGTAACAAACAATTTTATATAAATAAATGAAAACACATGACAATACTAGCGATTTTACGTTTAATTTTAGACGTTTTGGCGCATAATCTGAGAGGTTCGAATCGAAATCGGCAGTTATTCAACAAATATTTGAAGTTTCATCTAAAGTACAGAGACTAGCACTATAATAAGAAATCTCTGGTTTTCAAATGTTCATCGTTAAAATGTTGTTCGAGAAAGTGTGGTCGCCTGAAAGGAAGCACTTTGACGGAAGTTCGAAAGTCCTAACAGGAGCGAAAGATTTTTTTGTCAATTTTATCTTCACATTCTTAATTTGTATGATAATAAATTACTCTAAAAAGTTATTGGATAACCCCAACAAAATTCATCCAAACGTAAACTTGACAACTTCACCTATTGATTAGATTCCAAAAAATATTCCTGAGACATTATTAACAAATTAATTAACGTCCAATCAGTGTAAGTACCGGCTATAGAAGGCCCGCCGCGCCCCGTCTCAGTGCAAGCTACAGCGTGTACGTACATCAATTGGGATTGGGTTATGTTCCCAGGGGTGGGGCTGATGCTCAAGGAGCTAGAGGCGGCGGGCCACAAGGAGGACACGCTGGTGGTCTACTCTTCGGACAACGGGATCCCGTTCCCGTCGGGGCGGACCAATTTGTACGATCCCGGGCTGCGCGAGCCACTGATAGTGGTCTCCCCCGAGGAGGGCGCGCGGCGGAACGAGGTGTCCGGCGCACTGGTCAGCCTGCTCGACGTGGCGCCCACGATCCTCGACTGGTTTGGCGTCACCGTCAGGGCGGACGAGGGGATGAGCAACGAGGTGTCGAGCGACCGCCCCAGAAGCCTGCTGCCCATCTTGGTTAAGGGTTCGTTGCAATGATGACTGTTTGACGGCTGTTTGGCGGAGTTGCAACGTCTTGGCTTCGGCGCCGCGGCTCGTGGGTTCGATTCCCACACGGGACGACTACATCAGTCTATTGTTGTTTAACCTAAGTCTATTGTTGGGTAACCTATTGTTTTTTTTTAATGTGAAAAGATGGCAACGAGCTGGCGGTACACCTAATGTTAAGTGATAACCGCCGCCGTGGGCATTTGCAACACGTTACCTTTTAACGAAGTGGGCCCCGGCTACCTGTCGCCAAACGATGTGCAGAAGTACAACACTTCCACTTCCCCCCGGTCTTGGTATTTGCCCGGACGGACTGCTCATCCGTGCATCAGAGGACTGCTGCATGGCCCTACCAGTTTGATCCCTTTAATGTCTCACGAAAGTTTCAATAATTGAATAACGTACGGTACAGAACCGGCACCGTCGGAGAATGATGCTGTGTTCGCGTCTCAGACGCACCACGAAGTCACCATGTACTACCCGATGCGCGCGATCCGCACGCGCCGCTACAAGCTCATTCACAACGTCAACTTCCAGATGCCATTCCCCATTGACCAGGACCTATACGTATCGCCCACCTTCCAGGTAAAAGGCCTTACGCCATAGTATTTCGTCCGTGTTTAGATCGCATAATGTTCGTTTCAAAAGTAAAGTAGTTGCTGGGCAAGCCACCTCTTTATGGAGGGATTTTGGGCATAGTCATAGCCATGCGGATGCCCAACTGCTGATTGGCAGACTTCACATACTTGTTTTCTGTTATTATTATGCAGGATTCCTCATGATTTTTTCAGTCATCGCAGCACTTAAAATTGCAATAAATAATTTCATCGGTGAATTCAGATTGTTCGAAAATAAAGAACTAAAACCGAGCTCCCGAACATTGAGCTGCCACGTCTCTATATAATACGCATTCTTAATTTCTATTAAAATTTTCTAATGCCGTTCCGATCGCGATTCTAATGATTATATGTTTTTTCACTTTTTGTAATCAATAAACTCATTATTATTATTAATACTCTTTTGGAGGAGGCCTTTGCCCAGAATTGGGATAGTATAGGTTGTTACTCTACTCAAGAACACGCTGTCATGTTATGTTCCTTGAGGAAATGGTATCAGCTACCCTTGTGGTCCTGTGTGCAGGATATCCTGAACCGGACTCGCGGGCGGCAGCCGCTGCCGTGGTACAAGACGCTGCAGCAGTACTACCGCCGGCCCCAGTGGGAGCTCTACGACCTGCGCAAAGACCCCGCCGAGCTTCGCAACCTGCACGGTGCGACACGGGCCCTCCTCGCTCCTGGTATCGCTAGACGGCGGTAGGGCCACGCAACAGTCTCTGTTGCACGAGTGGGCAGCTCCGGGAAGTTCCACGACCTCACAGGAGCGCCGTGAAGTGGAAGCGTTGTACTTTCGCGTTTCGTCTGAGAGGTGGCAGGGTGGCCGGTGGTCCTAATTATTGCATGGATCTAACACAAGCTTGTAATGCCAATTACTAGACTCCATAGAGTAAGTAGGCTTTCATGGGGCCATGCATACTATTCTACAACAAGGTCCCAGTAAATGCAAAGCCTACCTATTAACGAGTTTAAGAAATTTATTAAAAAAACGGTTATTATAATATAAATTAATACATTTTTTTCCTGAAACTCCTGGGAATGAGTTGTTGGAAATCTATTTCTAATAAAAATATGTCTAACATTTTAATGTAATGACAGCTACGGAGTTTCTATCGTCTGTTTCTTCTCCGTTAGAGGAACCTCATTACGAAACGGTGGTAGATTTAAAAATGAGTATTAATAGATGAAATGTATGTTCATTTTTTCGATGAATAAATTATTTATTTCTTAGACAGGTTAAAACCGAATATACTTAGTAAAAAATTTCAGGCTATCGTTATATGAACTATTATTTAAAATACTATAAGAGCGTACATTTCGCGTAATTTGTGTTTCGAATTAAGTAATAGATAGACCTGTATCATTAGCAATAGATAGATCACTATCCAATTTGGGCTAACAAGGCGAGTGCAACTTGCTGCTCAAGCTGCTATTCCCATACAGCAATACAGTCTGTTAAGTTATTGGAAGTGAAAGACCACTATTTATACCACGGGTTATTATAATACAAATGATATATTCATTAATGACAATAACCCCTGGAAATGAGTTGATCGCTCCCAAGCTATTTCTAAAAGGAAAAATAAACAGTTGTATATTTTAATTTTTGTAAGAAAAAAAATATGACAAAAATGAGGATAGTTTTTAGGTTAAAAGTTTTTTTTTGCCGCCATCTCCGTGTCGTGACAAGTGGAAGGTTCGCAGGCAAGCCGGCCCTGGCCCAGCTGGAGGCCACTTTGGCGTCGAGGCTCCGGCTCTGGCAGAGCGACACGCGCGACCCCTGGCTCTGCGCGCCGCAAGGGGTGCTCATCGACGCGGACTCGCTAACCTGCGCCCCTCTGGACAACGGCCTCGAGCGCGGCTACTGATCCGCAGGGGCACATCATGGACACCTTCATACGATGGAGTATTAAAATTTTGTAGAAAAATATTAAAATTCGCGGCCTGACGCTTTTCGGTTGGGGTGGCTATCAGCCGTTTAGCTCAGTGGCTAGAGCGTCAGGCCGCGAATGCCGAAGACGTGGGTTCGATTCCCACAGCGGCGACAATATTTTCGTACTTTTTCTACATGTTTTAATGTTTAATCTTAAGTGCAGAGATTAGCACTATAAAAAACTTTAAATTTCTTTGGAACGAAGTTTCTCGCCGCTCGAACCCACGCGTTCGGGATCTTTCGTCGGTGTGGCAATCAGCCGTTTAGCTTAGTGGCTAGAGCGTCAGGCCGCGAATGCCGAACACGTGCATTCGGTTCCCAGTTCGCACAGCGAGAAGTTTTTCGTTCCTTTTTTCTACAAAATTTTAACGTTTTATTGATTATTATAAAATATATATATTATTAAGTGCAGAGATTTTACATTTAGGGGAAGTAGGCACAAATTTAAATAAAAAATATATATTAACATAAGTTACATCACGCATTTTTTACATATACTTATAAATCTATTTATATATATACATATATACCCATCTATACAACATACATGTTATAAATATTCAGTTGATGATTAATTATATCTATATATATACATATACACATACATATTAATTTATGTATATATTTGCCCATAAATATTGATTTCTGACGAAATTTATTTATTTCTTATTTTATTCTTTGGTTTACCCATTTACATTTCACCATGACAAGGGTTGAATGGTAGAGATGTCACTAGGTATTAAATCCGCCTATTGTAGCTCTTAGATAAAGGTGTCACGATAAATTGGAAATAAATAAATAAGCATCACCATTTTATATTTTTTTAAACAAGTTTTTCAATTTCTTTCATCCTTATGTTTATATGTCTTATTTATATGATTAAGTTGTGATCAGAAATGTTAATTAACTTGCCTGAATGGATGTAACAAAGAAATACCTATTTGACAATTTGTTTTTTTGTTTCAGTGATAAATAGAGATAAGGCACAAAATTGTTTCTTTTTCATTACTTTATCACCGCAAAAACAAGCTTCATTTCCAAACTCAGTTAAAATCATATTTAAATTTTTTTTCATGAAACATTTATTTGTTGTTAAATGATTCAAACAGTCTATGGTCTGAAGCGTGAAGTTCTATGTCTCATTGAATTGAATTTAAAATATAATATATACCATTTATTATCAATAGTTTAATTAACAGCTTTAAATAATGTTCACCCAAATAATAATTTACACTTTTTAAATTATAATAAAAGCATTCAAACCAGCTCAATTTTTTTATTTCACTCATTCCGCATCATTAAAAATAAAATTACTTACAATATAAACAACTTAGGTACTATAATACTTGTCAAAATACTCTTTGAGATTCAATCACAGATAGGAAATAATAACAAAATTAACAATAATTAAATATACATCACAGTAGATTATGGAATTACCATCATTCAGAATATCAACACAATATATGTTAAAAGCTGTTTTTACACATGTTATGATAAATAAGAAAAATATTTGAAACTTACACAGGTAAACAAAAATATGTAGAAAACTGTTATACTTTATGTGACCAAAAGCCATAAATGATACACTGAAGGGTGCGCTTTACAAACTATCTGATGTTTGACGATTATGTATCCGAGCTACCATTTTGTTATTTTTTATATTACACCAATACGAAAAAGCTAATCGGCATTTGCCACCTACGGCTCAGAAAGGACAGCGTGGGGGAGGCATAAAGCACTTGGGGCATGGGGTAAGATACCAGCTGGGCTCATTCAGTAGTCTTCATACATATTGTCAAGTTGCTCTATGTCTATGCCCTGGTTCTGGTCCATGACATGCAGCTGGTGGAGCATCTGCTGGGTTTCCATGACCTGCCAACATTATCGACATATCAGTGAACCCTGCACTAAAATTAACTTGTAACATTGTAGACGCTTCTGTTGGATAATAAATTGTTAATTGTGAATGTTCCATTTGTGTGCGGTAAAAAAAATACTGCTAACGGCCCAAAAGCGACCAATAACGAAGATGATCTATTTGAGTGTATTGTTTACAACACTAATGGCATATGTGTATAATACCTAGTACAAAAACTCTTTCATGGACAGTAATGTAATATATTATCAATTCGCAGAGCAGTGGTAATTCATTACAATAATTTCTACTATTTTATGGATGTTGTCTTCTTTAATCAATATTACTTAATAGACCGTATGAAAGCTTGAGATTTGATAAATCAAAAATTACTATCACTCGCAAAGAAAATATGGCTATTGAAATAAAGAAACATTCTAATTACATATTACAAAAAGAAGACATATTATCTAACTACGATTTAAAACTGTGAAGTGATTAAATGATCAAAATTATACACAATAAGATAAATTTCGAAATTTATTTAATGGTCAAGTGAGTAAATCATACATGTATTGACATAATATAGCAAGTGGTAATGTGTGTATGGTGTAATATTATATGAGCACAATTAATAAATGCAAATGATCATGAAGTGGTAAACCTAACATTGTGCTGACCCCACACTAAGTGGGGTCAGCACAATGTGTCCACTATGTATTTTCCAAACCATGTTGTTATTTCACTTATTAGCTTTATTTTGGGTTTACGTCAGTCAGGAGGCCTGTCATAAAAATAAAGCCAATAACTCAAATAAAAACATGGTTCCGAAATAAACCTTAAGGTAAGGTGGATACTCGCAACACCAAGCGTTTGCAGACATCTATGAGGGTCACCCTTTAAGAAATAATGGTCTGCTCACCAGTACATTCATCCGATCCATTCGTTTTACCTTTCCATACATTGTCTTGACAAAGTACAGTACATATACATATGCCAGCATTACCAGCAGCACCAGGAACAGTTTTAACTTTGTTGTCATAACATTGACATTGGGTGGCTGCTGTAATAGAAGTGCTGGTTATAGAATTTAAAAATATACTTACACATGCAGAAGAGTTTTTATTATGTTTACTTGTTGAATAAAAATCTATAGTGTTTTTAGTGTGGTAGGGCTACACAATAGTATTCACTGTTGCACGAATGGGCAGGTCCACCTGGGTAAATACCACAACCTTATAGAAGGCCATTGTGGAAGTGTTATACTGCGTTTCACCTGGTGACTGGTGGTAACGCATCTGCAACCATAAGGGTGGCTACCTTCACTTAACATCAGGTGAACAACTGTTGCCTTGTGTGCCACATTCTCTCACAAAAAAAGTATGTCTAGTTAGAGCTATGTAGTGTTAAGTGCCTGAACTATATTTAATGGCACTAAGTTTATAATATTAATCTAATATTCATTTATTAACTATTGTTTAATTAACAATTGTTCAATATTTAATAATTCTCTAATTAGCCTATTATACTTTTTCCTTTACATGTTTGAACTAAAATTGTCCATTTTTTTGGAAAATATTTATCTTAGTTGGTCATAAATTTAAAAGTATGTAATATATTAAATATAAGACCAACTATTTTTTAATATAATAGCATGTAAAGGTTTTTATTTTCACATTTTCAGCTACACACAATTTACTTGATAACAAATTTGTAGTAGCCACTAACAATTTCCAATGGGTAACATCAACGACATTAAACGATAGTTCAGATATTGATTTTTTCGCCTCTGTGCATCATATTACATTGTAAAACAAAAATTGATAGGTATCGGTATTCAACAAAATTTACCTTTTCCACGGGTTTCGGCGGTCCTGGCACTAAGTGCGACATTATTTATGTATGTATTTTCTGTTCTTTCACAAAACTATGAAACTATAACGCAAATGCACCGATGCAAATATAATCAATCAATGAGAACTAAAATCTCAATATCAATACAAATACATTACAAATTACAAATACAAAAACTAATCAATTATTTTACGATTTAATTAATGGTGTTACTAGTAGTGGTGGGCGATACATATCGTATCAGATATGAAAACTAGATATTAGTACAATATCCGAATATCGCTTACTGGCTCGTTCAATATCTATGTATTTTACAATATCTGATATTTCCGAAATCTGATGTAACGTGCTCGCTCGCTATACCGACACGAATCGCGATATCATACGCGTTTGCCACAATATCTGATTTTTAAACAGATTTCGAGAGACAAAGCGCGTGAGATACAAATACTCACTAGTTAGAGCGGGACGGCAAGCAATGCACGATATCAGATATCGAGAGACAAAGCGCGTGAGATACAAATATTACACTAGTTAGAGCAGTACGGCAAGCAAGGCACAATATCAGATTTTTAAACAGATATTTTGAATAAGTTAAGTAATTTTGAATCTTAACACCATGCAAATAAGATCCGTTTCAATTAAATACTAATCATGGTATCAACGATTACTACAACGATATTATTAAGTATATTTTTATTGTTTTGTTTAGCCTTGAGCCGTAACGGCGACAAAGCGCGCAGTTAAGTAATTTTGAATCTTAACAGCATAGAAAAAAACATTTTTAGTTGCATTTAAATACGAATTACGGTATTAACGATGTCTTTAAATTTTGTTTAACCTTGAGCTGGATTGCATTGGTACATATCACGTAATAGTAAGGGATGCCAACTTACTACTTAAGAATTTTCTGCCTAAATTAAGGAAGAAAAATTTAAATGGAAATTTTTTAGGAGGTAAATTTTTTGTGAATATTTTTATTCGTTAAATTTTATTCATATTTTTGGAAAAAAAATAAAACTACACAGAAAGAAAAATATAATTTAATAGTGTTGTGCTGCTTGGGTGGAAATCAGACCAAGGCTTATGTGCTTTGTGTGTATATTTTAAATTCTTCCGCCCTAAGTTATAATACTGAATGTATTATTTCTTACACAAATTATAAAAATATTTTCACTCATGATTGCGTGTTGTAAGAATATGTTAAACTCAATTATTTTAAGCGATATATAAGATGTTGAAATAAATCATTTTTATATTACTTCAATTTCTATTTTTAATGAAATTTATTTTTTTATTATTATTTTTTTTTTTTTTAGAATTCAAGGTGGATACGGGACCGTAAAATATCTAGATATTAAAATACATAGTTTCGAAATCTGATATTTGAAATCGAAATCTGATTCAGATACGGTACTCAGAAAAAGCGATACGACCCATCTCTAGTTACTAGTATAGAGAACTTATCAACCACAAAGCATAGATTACATTTTAATATATAAAGATTTAAAACTTTATTAAGTATCTAAATATACTTGTTGAGCTTAAGTCGACCTAACCATAACTTTACTGTCGGCCTCGTCAATTCATGGTAAGGTCCGACGGGCGCGACGGTCCCTCCGACCAAGATCTTTACGGACTGGGAAAAGCTATGCAAGGGCCTTGAATCTACGAGCTCGGCGCACCTAGAAAAAATCCTCGATAAGATAGTCACTTGAGACCGCCTTTATAGCAATCTCCGATAGAAATTTCAAACTGTCGTCAGAGCGGAGTCTATAAATGATGGACTAAAATCATAATAGACTACTTGTCGTACCATCGATTTCAATCGCGAGTCGATAGAGTCCGATCCCGAAAATTCCAGTCAGACTATAGCTACTGGTCCTGTGAATTCTTAACGGATACTCAGTAACTGACCAAGCCGAGGTTCCCTCGTGGGAGCCCTTAAGCTTAGTTACTCCATGGAGCGTTTGACAGAATGACCTAATAGCTTGGCGGCCTAACAAACTGGTGAAAATAATAATGTGACAACCCGAGCCAAGGCTCACTCGGGAGCCCTCGAGCTTAGTCACCCATAGTCGAGGTACAGGCTAGGCGCCCTCAAGCCCGGTGGATCAGCAAGGCCTAACAAGGCCAACTGTAATTGATCTAGCCAAAAAAAACTAATTAATTACGAATCGAACTCGTAAGCCTAGAGCTCCGTACCTACCTATTATACCGTCATATTAAAGATCACCACCGATTCTATCATTAACGGGCGGAAGTGACAAGTCGAAAAAAAATTTATACCAGTCGTCCCTATTAGGTGATTAATTAAGGCCCTGAGTCAACACGATAAAAGGATATGGGCAAATTTAGATTTCGCGAAAACTTGTACGTATTAAAATTTACCTTCATTTAATTTGATTTTTTATTTTTCGAGATTTTTCCTTTATATGTGCTGTAAGACCTTGCTTTTTACTAAATTTCGTGATTCCAGGGCAACAAGAACTACCATTTAGTTTTTCGACCCAAAACTTATAGGGACTATGGACTTAGTATCTGGAATAAATTTTAATTTGCTAGGTCAACCCGTTCCTGAGAAAATCCGTGGTGACACACGGATAGACAGACGGAACGAAGTTCCCCAAGAGGCCGGCAACTCCGTGACTGACTGGCGCTCAACGCAGTCACGGAGTTTCCAGTCTTGGCATACTATACAAGATACATTTTAGAAATTGTGCGCAAGAATAGCATGACTTAATTTACCTGCTATCAACGGAAGACTAAATTTCGCCACCCTTTTTTTTATATGTTACCCAGATTCGAACTGAGCGGTTCGCTGTAGTATTTATATTGCGTAAAGTAAAGAAGGGAAACAATTTGCTTGAGTTCATTATTTTGTTAGATACTTAACATGCAATTTCGACATTTTAAAGGCAAGTGTAAATATTATTCAACTATTAAGATTTCTAAAATAATGAAATAGGCTTATGCCCGGATTCTGAAACACTGATAATCGTAGAAGTTAACTCATAAATAACTGTAGTTAACTAACGTTAACTGATCAGTGTTACAGAAACAGGGCGTAAGTAAAAATTTTTCGACTTCATTCACTGTTTCATTGAAGGTGAAGAGGAGAGATTTAAGAAATTATTAAATTAATTATTTTAGTTTTCTTTGATTTCATACTTAAATTTTTTAGGTACATGAATGTACGCAACATTTATGTTACTACTGTATTTAATAGCTATAGGAGATACCATTTGATTATTTTTAAAATGAATCCTGCTTTGCTACTAAAAGAAAACATTTTTTTAAGTTTTAATGAGCCCCTGTGAAATTATTATGCCCAAACTACAAAAAGTAGTTATTTCATCTGTCATTATGTCAATGCTCAATGTCATGTATGTCATTTTGTTATATAAATATTCTTAATTACTCAAATAAGCATATTTTATGTTGTGGATCTTTGGATGTAAGGATTGTATTTACTTAAAAACTGCAGTCGAGGAATTTGTAACGTTTATAGATAAAATGGCTACAAATTACACAAAGTACGCTCAGTTAATTAATGCATCAACAAACTACGCTCGGCGAATGAAACATTTGTCAAACAGGATCTTTGGAGAGGTTGCTACGCCAACTAATTCAAAATCTATGAAAGTTGTGAAAATATTCTCAGCGCGTCCGCTACACACAAACGAGGATATTATCCATTATTATCCGCGCCACGTAGAAACGAACGCTTTAATGATGAAACTACGCAGTTATGGATTGTTTAGGGACGAACATCAAGATTTCAAAGAAGAAATGAAAAGGTTGCGAGAGCTTCGAGGGAAAGTAAAAGTATGGAAGAGGAGGTTGAACAAGACAGAAGCTTAGAATCTAACTAGTTTATATTAAAATTGGGAATAAAAAAAAAGCATATTTATATTGTCAGTTGTGTTAAAAATAAAACTTTATGAAAAACATGTTTTTTTAGTTCTTAAACTCTCCTTATTGCATTAAGAGTAAAATAATTAAAGAAGTTATTAAAAAATTATCATTTATTTGAATAAATTCTATGCAAAATTACCATCTTTATCGTTATGAAGGCTTTTATATGTCACTGTACTTTTGTTGGAGCCTGTGAAGAAAGTGATGAAAAGGAAGAACACTATGAAACTGGTCAATGGTAGGACGACAGTAGTCACAAACATTTTTACAGGTGATGAGAAAATCATATCTCGGTGCTCATGGATAGATTGTGCTCTTGGTGTAGTGAGGAGATACTGGTTGAAAGTGTCTGATAGCCATGGCTCCAATCTGTAAAGAAACAGGTTTTATAAAAAGAAGCATTCATTTTGTGTATTAAATTAAATGAATAAATTTCTCTAGTTTGATAAAAATAGCAAGTGAATACTCTTATAATGTTATATACTGATGCTCCAGCCATTGTATTAATGGGCAAGTTTATCAGAGAAGTGCCATGGTTTTCAGAAGACTATTGGAAGAAATCATTTTAATACATTTTTATTTTAGAAACATTTGAACTAGTGAGTGAGGTAACGGGCTCACACCTTTTAAGGTTAGCAATGTACTACCTTACATCAAGTCTCCTCTGCCTCCATAATAGCCAGATTATCACATATGTATGTGAGAAAGTGGCAAAACTTGACATTTTTCTGGACAGTGAGATCATTGTTTCTTCGTGTGGTTTTTATGGTCCCCATATAAAGAGTTCAGCTATTTAATTTTGTTAGACTGGTTGGATGTAACACAAAGCGATTTAATGCCCCAATGGCAACAATTGTTTTGACAACCTGACAGTAGTGACAACAGTAATTAAGATTGAAGTCGCATTCTTCAGCTTTAATTAGGTGGGCCCTGGTCACTAGATATATGCCACTGCTCTGGTATTTCCACATGCAACATCAGAAGATTCCAACAGTAATTAAGGCATGGTTGCAGCGGTATACAAACTTGTAGAGAGCAGCGTTGCTGTCGTTGCGGACAGGATCCAGGGCATCGTACGGCCTGTCCAAGCAAATGAGCGCGACGTCTGTCTGCGGGTACGACGTGTGCAAGAAGCGCGCTCTCACTTTACGCGACCCGGAGACCTTTTCGTCTACAACAATAATGTATTCAGTAGTCGATAACTCATATGTCAGTGTTCTAAAAACCAAGTCAGATACTTAGTTATTCTAAAAGTAATTTCCACCAACCAAAAGTCAACTTATAACAAGGGAAAGTTTGTTTATTAGTCTAAGTAAAGATATCCGAATGACCACTGATGAGAGGTAGTACAAGATCTGTGTTAAACTCGATTTTCACTGGTAAAGTGTTTAGTGAAGATGGTAAGTACAGTGGCGTAAACCATCAGACAGTAGCGAGTCAACTTGGCTTCGAAGCCTTCTATATTTTGTTTAATAGAATCGCTTTACATAAACATCCAGACACTGGAAAAACACGACGTTCATCACACAATATTTTTCCAGTAGCGGGGATCGAACCCACACCCTCTGGCACAGGAGGCAGGGTCCACTCCCCAGGCAATCGGGTCGTCGTCCGTCGCATTGGTGATCGATGGCGCGGCTTAAGCATATGCGACTCCGGGAGTCTGGATACCGGGCGCGATGGCGTCGCAGGCGGCGTCGCTGGTCCTCAGCACGAGCGCGCGGAACAGCGGCCTCTCTGCGACGCAGCTGCCGCGCACCAGCAGCCAGTGGCGCTGCCAGATGACGCCGGCGCACGCGTCCCTGCTGGCGCCGGGCGCCATGCACAGCGTGACGCGGTTGCCGCCCCGCGCCCCGTACAGCCCCTCCAGCTCGACGGCGCAGCCGCACGCCACGGTCAACACGAACGCGGCCAAACGCGTGTAGGGCATTTCGCGATTCTTCTTTGCTTTTTTGGCGGTTTTCAACGCGCAAACTTCAACCGTACGGCGGTTTGCCGTTTGGCAGTTTGACGTTTCACACTCGCAATTGTCTCGTCTCGTCTCGTCGCAGCTTCGTTTCGGCCAGTGAACGGGTTCGTGATGTGACGACCTCTGCTGGCGGATTTTGCAAATTTGCCGCCACTAAGCTGTTGAATTTTTGCCGTCCCTACTGACGACCAAAGAGAATGTAATCACTACGTTCACGTTTTGCTGACGACCGATTAACGCCTGGTTCCTATATTCAACGAACGGCCGTTACATACATAGCTTCGTAACTTTCATAACGGCTTTTAGATAAAAGTCCTTACGAGCCGTTGCATTACATACGAAAAGTGAGTTACTAGCGTTCCTTTAATCTACAAGTCGTTATGAAAGTTACGACGCTATGTAAGTAACGGCCGTTCGTTGAATATAGGAACCGGACATTAGTGAAGATTACACGAAAAATTATTTTTGGGTTATATTATAATGTAATATAATGGTGTAATCATGTTTTAATTATAAGTCGGGGTAAAGTTTGCTTTAAAATATTTATACCAATATTTCTTATACAGCGTGTCGTTACCATCGCGACAATAAATGAACACACGTCTAGCGCTACTTACCAATAATCATAAAAAAAATGTTAACGTTAAAAATCCATAATTTAAAAAATATTTTTTAATCTGTGCAGTTTTGTGAATTTAAGTTAAATCAAACCACCGCAAATTTTTTAGCTGTGTAGAATGGCTCATAAATAACGGAGTCACATTAAAAGTGTGGAAAATGAAACAAAGAATAAAATAGCCATCATTTATTTGATTACAAAATCTTTCGTCAGGAAATAAATTGCTACGTAGAATATTTCAACAAGAAACGCCTCGGCTGCTTAACGATTTACTGCTGCGGGCGTGTGTGCCTCAATCGCTTACTCGGTTCCGGTTTATTTACGATAAAAAAAAAACACATTAAGCTCCAAGCCACAGACTTCCTCGAAAGGAATAGAAAACATCAATCGAGGATAGTGAGGGTAGGGGGGTGGGGGCAATACAATTCCTAAACATCGATTAAACACGAAAACTCGATAACGGTGCATATTAAGCTCCGAATAACTTGGTCGTTTGGTTGCGCTGAAACAATATCGACTGTCCCACACCGGCGAGCTGTATACACATATCTCTTAACTAGGGTCACATTCTGCTGCAACTGTCGACGGGCCTCCGGTGCCGTGCGCGAACGACCACCGTCTGAGCACACCATTCCACGTCTAAATGGAAAAGTGTAACGAACAAACAGACAGCTAGTGCCACCGTTCGTATATATAAACACGAGTGATTGCACTCAAAATCACAGGGTGCTTTCGACTCGAGCGCGAGCAAGCCGTTCTGCGCACGGATCTACGAAACAACAGAGATATCGATATAAGAAGGTGCTGTCAATATTCGCAGTGGAGTGCAGAGGCGCGGCATCCGGCGGGAAGGACCAACTACAAGCGAAGCCCAGTAGTTAAAACCGTCAGCGTTTACATAACATCCGTTGCAATATATACGCTATACTATTATCACATCTCGCGTAAACAAAACCTCTCGAGGATATCGCCCGAGTCGTATTCAGAAGTTGACCGCTAATAGAGTGCGCAACTTCGGGGATTCCGACGTCTCTCGGCCGCACCAGAGATACGGTCAGTTGCTCATTGCGCATTAAACGCGTCCATCCGTGGGGTGCAGTTAAAGGCTCGCAAACGAATCGAACGTCGATTAAGTAATCGGGCAACCGACCGCTGGGGTGCTCGGGACGCCCTCTCTTACATTTAACGATTACATCACTAACGTCTAGGGTAAATATATCGAGTCGGTCGGTCCGGGACGCGGCGAGGCGCGGCGCAGTCGCCGCTCGCGCGAAACGCAACCTTGGGCCGCGGCGATAGGGGCGCTATTGGCTAGGCGGGGCGTGCGGGGCGTGCGGGGCGCGCGGCGCTACGTGTAGTCGTTGAAGTCGTCGGCCTGCGCGCGGCGTTGCCGCTCCGGCGCGGCGGCGTACGGCTTGGGCGCGCCCGCCGCCGCGGCCAGCCGCTCGTCCTCGGCGCGCCGCCGCAGCCGCTTGATGAGGCGCAGCCGCTCCAGCGAGTTGGACGCGAACGGCGCGCCGCCCATGCGCAGCGACTGCGAGATCTGCGCCGCCAGCTGCACGGGGCGGGGTGTTGTTTTCAGTGGATGCCGCCGGTGGTCATCTTTAAAAGTTCAACTCCGGCTACCTCGCTCACCGCTTCGCATCGGCGTTTCGCGAGATCGCGGTACTTCCCCGGACGCGCCTACGCATTCGTACTATAGCATAAGCTGTTGCGGGGCCCTAGTACACTAGTTTAACACTTTCACTTGACTCGTGAGGAGACGATAGAGGGCGTGAGGGGGCGTGGGAGGGCGACAGAGGGCGTGAGGCGACGATAGAGGGTGTGAGAGGACGACAGAGGGCGTGAGGGGGCAACAGAGGGCGTGAGGGGACGATAGAGGGTGTGAGAGGATGACAGAGGACGTGAGAGGGCGTGAGGGGGCGTGGGAGGACGTGAAAGGGCGTGGGAGGACGTGGGGGGCGTGAGGGGGCGTGGGAGGGCGACAGAGGGCGTGAGGGGGCGACAGAGGGTGTGAGAGGACGACAGAGGGCGTGAGGGGGCAACAGAGGGCGTGAGGGGACGATAGAGGGTGTGAGAGGATGACAGAGGACGTGAGAGGGCGTGAGGGGGCGTGGGAGGACGTGAAAGGGCGTGGGAGGACGTGGGGGGCGTGAGGGGGCGTGGGAGGGCGACAGAGGGCGTGAGGGGGCGACAGAGGGCGTGAGAGGACGATAGAGGGTGTGAGAGGACGACAGAGGACGTGAGAGGGCGTGGGAGGACGTGGGGGGCGTGGGGGGCGTGGGAGGGCGACAGAGGGCGTGAGGGGGCGACAGAGGGCGTGAGGGTACGATAGAGGGTGTGAGAGGACGACAGAGGACGTGAGAGGGCGTGAGGGTGCGTGGGAGGACGTGAGAGGCGTGGGGGGCGTGAGGGGCGTGGGCGGGGTGCGAGTACCGACCGCGCAGTGCACGGCCACCTGGCGCGCCAGCAGCGCCACGTTGTGGTCGGAGACGGCGTGCGCGTCCACGTGCGCCAGGAACTTGGTGCGCAGCCGCTCGTCCTTGCTCTTCACCAGCACGCGGTTCATGCCGTGCTCCTGCGGCTCCACCACCACGATGCACAGGTTCAGCTGGCCCTGCCGGATCGTAACCGCGCGGACAGCTTCACATAACGGACGATGCGACTACTATTAACATTTACACGTATAGTCTCATCGCTTTTGCTTGTTGAATAAATAGCGACTACTACTAGTAAATTTGATAAATTTAAAATAAAATAGACAGTTTCGTCTCTTTCTTTGTCTCCATAAGTCCATCTCTGCTTAAAAGGAGAAAGCCACCTTCGCTCACCTTGATAGTGAGGATGTTGAAGTCGGCCCCCGAGTCGTTGTACACTATGGACACGTAGTCGTTGCCGATGTACTTGCGCTTCTCGTTGCAGGAGGGGTCCTTGGGCGAGCAGGGCATCGCCGTCGCCACGTGGAACAGCACCTGGACGGTGGACACAAGCACGGTGCCGAAGTTGTTCACTTGAATCATTGTTCACTTTTTACCTGGGCACACTATTATAGAAACAAATAACAAATATTTGAATCTTACAGAATTACACTTCATCTGAATAAAGTGTTTGGTATCAAGGTAAATACGTCCCCTGACATTAACTAACTAAAAGAACATTTAACAAGCAGTATTTATCTATGGCAAGTCGCCGAGGCAGGGTGTGTCGTAAAGTTTAGTAATAAGCTCGATGAGTCGGAGGGAGGGTCGGGAGATGAGACGGCACCTGCATGATGTCGTCGTGCCAGACGTAGGCGTAGCGGCCGTCCTTGCCGCCCTTCTCCAGGTTGAGGAACAGCGTGGGCTCGTCGCCTCCGTCCAGCGGCACCAGCGAGCCCAGCTGCCGCAGGAACGAGCAGTACCTGCCGCGAGGAGAGGGGCTGATGGTCAGTGATCACCGCCGCCCATGGACACCGGCTTTTTAGGTGGTAACGGTTCGGAAAGACCGCCGGCGGCTGCCGGTTCCGCAGAGTGGTTGTGCGAGGCGAGAAATGCCTAGAAAATCGCGCTGTTGTGGACATCGAAGTGGTGTGGATGACATTTTTGGTTCTGGCGCGATGTCCGATGGTGGAATTCAGCCGCCGGCGTCAATCCAAACAATTCCTCGGAACACTCCCCGTGATAAATGCGGTAGAAGATGCAGAGTGATCTAACATGTCCACGCAGAGCCAAATATTATATTTATTTTAAATAGAATTAAATCTTTCAATTTCTGGTTTCAGATTCAATATAGCCATAATGTTAATTAAATCATATTTTCAAATAAAATCTATATCTGAGTATTAAAATATTTTTGTCTGTTTATTTTGCACGAGATTAAATATAAGAATAAATTTAGTTGTATTAAAACATGTCAGAAACTTGAAAATATTTGTAAAAATAAAATTTCTCATTTACTTAATTTGCATGTTGTTTTTTTAATTGTGATAAGCTAACTGAATAAAACTCCTGATTCCAACTTTAGAAGCTTAACTGATCACACCTTCTGCCTTGCAAAAGGTCTCTTTCAGATGGGTTTCTTGGCAATCTCAAATGGCATACCTCACGCTGCCGTATTCGTTCTTAAGAATGGCGACCTCGTTGTCCTCCTGCCCAGGACCCACGTAGAGCACACCGATCTGGAAATGCGGAGGCACGCACGGTGAGAGAAAAGATATGCGACAAGTTGGAAGCGAAGGTTAAGACGAGAAGGTAACATTTTAAAATAAATAACTTAAAGAGGCTCTGTGATTCATATTTGCAAATATTTGGGAGAAGATATATGTATGTGAGTGTTGAGCCGGCTGTTACTTTACTTTTTTTTCTATGTATGTGAGTAGTAATCCACAGACAATGATTCTGGATCCGGGTGTTTGTAAAGGGTTCCGGTGGGTTGTAAAAAAAAAATTGCCAAAACCACTTACATGTTGTGTCAACCTCACTTAGGTGGGACAAGGGCAGTAGGATGATGATGATGATGACACGATATTTGTACCATAGATTGGTTAGTGGGGTCAATTGAAAATGTTCAGTTGCATCACCTTGTACGTCTCCAGCGGTGGGACGAGGTCCAGATTCTTTATGGTCCTCTCGTGTTGCACTCCGGTCACCTTGAGCGGCCTCTCCTTCAGCGGATTCAGCATCGTCGGCGCCTCGCCTGCAATGTTCAGGTGGTTGATTAAAAATTTGTTGATTAACTAATAACGATTAACTAAATACGCAATATATGTTTTGGTTGCTTTTCTTATTCTTGGGGAATTCTATTGGAGCTGTTTGATTTACTAGCCAGGGTTTTTCGTTTTCAGATTTTTTTAAGCAGACCGGCGTGAACTGAAAGTATCATACTTTTGTTTCGACCGATGGATAAATTTATTCAAAGGTTGGAATGCTTCCGTGCTAAGGACTTCGCTAATCGTTAACTGTCAGTTAAAAAGTTTATTATGAAAAAGGATAACATAGGAGCGACCGACCTGGCACCGGCGGCGAGATCGGGTAGGTGCTCATGTTGTGGTAGAGCTGCAGGAAAACGAAGGAGGGCGCCATGCCGCCGCCAGCGGAGCGCTGGCAGTTGGCGTCGCTGCGAACATTCACAGATAAATACGTTAAGAGATTACTTAGATAAATCAAAATCAAAATAAAAAATATATTTATTCACATAGACGCTTGCGCGTTCTTATGAAATGTCAAAAATTGTACATAAAAAGTAATACGTTCGTAAGTTACCACCGGTTCGGAAGGTAGTTTCTGTTGAGAAGAAACCGGCAAGAAACTCAACAGTTGCTCTTTTTTAAAACGATTACTTTACAATAGAACAAGTATGTCATTTTAGCCTACGTGAGTATCAACAGCATTAACCCCACACATTGGCGTCGTCAAGATATTCTGCAATGGTATAATATGCCTTAGCCATAAGTTCGCTTTTAATTTTGCGTTTAAATTCATCTAGTGGCAGACTTAATACCGATTGTGGGATTTTATTATACATGCGCACACTTTACCCCATGAACGATCTATTTACTTTTTTTAGACGAAATAATGGTGTAATTAATTTATCCTTATTTCTAGTATTTAATTTATGTCTGTCACTATTCTTTAGATAACAATTAAGATTATGTCTAACGTACAAGATATTACAATAAATATATTGGGACGCAACAGTGAGTATATTAATCTCTTTAAAAATATCCCTGAGTGTATCCCGGGCTCCGATGTTATAGATTGCTCGGACAGCTCTTTTTTGAAGAATAAATATAGAATTTATAATATTTATAATAGAATTTAATGCACTACCCCACAACAAAATGCCGTACGATAAGATGCTGTGAAAATAACTAAATAAATAATTGGATAAATTTCGGTCAACCTTAAATGAGTGATGTATCGTCAGCAAACAGTACAACATCACAAAACTCACTGGCATAGGAGGGGAGATCACTTATATATACTAGAAATAATAATGGGCCCAAGATTGATCCTTGTGGTACACCCATTTTCATGGGGGACCCTGAGGAATTAACATCATTTATAGATACTTTTTGAATTCTATTACTAAGATATGGTGATGAGATTGAGGGCGCTGTCACGAATGCCATAATAATCTAGCTTGCAAAGAAGGGTTTTGTGATCTACGCAGTCGAAGGCTTTTGAAAGGTCACAAAAGACACCTAACTTGTGACCTTTCTCAGGCGTTATAGATATGCTCAACAAGTGCGACATCCGCTTCGGTTGTCGATCTGCCTTTAGTGAATCCATATTGCTCATCGTGAAAAATTTTGTTCATATTAAAATGTACTAATAGTTGATTTAAAATTAGTTTTTCAAATATTTTACTTAGAGATGGCAATATGGAAATAGGTTTATAGTTACCTGGATCATTTTTATCCCCACTTTTGAAGACAAGGATTATCTTACTAAATTTCATAAGATCTGGAAATATTCCAGAATCTATACAGTTATTAAAATGTAAGCCAAATGTGGTGCAATATATGGCATTATTGTGGTCATTAATTTTATTGACATGCCCCCATAAATCCTCTGTACTTTTAAGATTAATAGAATTCAAGGCTTTTATGATATCATTAGTATCTACGTGATTGAATTTAAACGTGTGTCGACAATAGGTAACATTATTTTGCAATACATTAATTGCAGCTATGGGAGAGGATTTTAATGTGCATGTGACATTAACTGCAATTTCTGAAAAATAATTTTCGAAGCTATTTGCAATTTCATTGTCTGATGTTATGGGAGTATTACCTATGATAAGTTTTATAGGTTCCCTGAATATCTTGGGTCTTCCAGATATACGGGTAATGATGTCCCAAGTGGCTTTTATTTTATTATTTGAATTTAGAATTTTATTTCTCATATAAATAGATTTTGCCTGGGCACAGACTTTTTTTAAATATTTTTGAGAACGTTTGTACCCGCTTATGGAAATTATTGTCGTGATTCCACTGCCTTATATTATATATATAATTCATATAGTGAATCCCTAATTTTATATATACCCACTGTTGCCCAGTCACTAAATTTTAATTTGGAATTTTTAGTAATTATGCGTGATTTAAAAGTATCATTATAAGAAGATATAAGGAAATCAACCATTGATCTATAAGAAGACAGTTGTAATTGTAGTGATTGGCCTACACTTTATCTTAAGTTCCCTTGTAGTAATTTTGTCTTTTATAGAAAATTTCAAACCAGAGTGATCAGAGTTCAGACAGTTTATGATTGATTTTTCATATCCTATATTGTAACAGAATACATTGTGGTTAAATTTAATAACTCCGTAATAAAACCTTTAATATTCAATTTATGAGTATTACTTTTTCTTCTCTTGCAGGTCTACTTTAGTGAACCGGTGTTAGTTTTTGACGTTGAATAATAAGTCCATGTTGGATAAGGAAATATTGACTTGACTCTTTGACATTATACCACTTAAATCACACACAGAACGAGTTAATTACGTAATTATATAAATGATTTATTTTGATTACTGACCGGTTTCGGCGCGTGGGGCTCATGACCGAGATGGTGTTGGAGCGCTTGGAGCGCGACAGCGGCGGCAGCTCGTCGCGCTCGAGGGCGGCCGCGGCCGCGGGGGCGGGGGCGGAGGGGGCCGGGGCGGGGGCGGTGGCCGGGGCGGGGGGGGCGTCCGGGGGCGCCCCCGGGGCGCTTGCCGGGGCGGGGGCGGGGGCGGCGGAGGGGGCGAGGGCGGTGCGGGGCGCGGCGGGCGGCTTGCGCCCGCGCCCCTCCGTCACCGTGCTGTCGCTGGCCGTCTGCGCGTTTCGGTACGAGAGTATAGTCGTTTATAGTGACATTTTAATGAGCAGCGGTGAATGTTAAATAGGTACTGAAAAAACTTAAAACATTAAATACTGAAAAATTGTAAAAAAATGGATCTACCATACCTGATACCTGTTTATTGTTTTATATATGAGTATGAACATCAAAATACGAAACATGCTATTAAATATTTTGAGATAGTTGTTTTATTCTTAGAAAATATCAACAATTTCATATTTGACTTATCGTTTTATTGCTTTACTTGTAAAAAAATATTAGAAAACCTCTGGTGTACCTCAGTGCTTAATTATAATCCCTCTTCCTTTCTCTTTTTAAATACCAATGCAGAGTAATAAGAAACTGTTGAAAATATTAGAATTAGTATGCGGACAATGAAAAGTAACATCTATATAATCGAAAATCTATAGAGTGGCAACTGCGGCAAGTGGCGATTGCTTTATAATTCTGTTATTATTTAGTTACGTGAACAAACACAAAAAAGATGATGAATATTAAAAAAACGTAATGAATTAATTAACAAAAACATAAAGATAAACGATAAAGATAACCTGCAGCCTGTGGATTACACGAGAATCTCCTGTGAATGAAGTGAGTGAAAATGCTATGAGCGGTGAACCCCACGAGGAGGGTCGTACCTTCTGCAGCTGCAGGCTGGGCGGCTTGGCGTCCTGGGCCGCGTCCGCGCCTGCGCACACAAGCGAAAGGTCACTGCCGCCCCCCGCGCCCCTCCTCGACCGCCCCTCTGGACGTGTCCATATGTCCACAAATATACAGCGTGTCGTTACCATCGCGACAATAAATGAACACACATATAGGGGATAACTTTTTAAAGTTGTATTAAACATTCAAATTCTTAAAACATCAATATTTACAGAGTTATAAAATTTTTCAAAACAAACAATTTTAGAACATCCTTACCTATAAAAGCGTAACGTAAAGTTCATTTGTAAAGGTCACAAAGCATATGAATGGGTTGAATTAATTTAAAAGACACAAAACGTACTGTTAGAAGGAGAGGCTTGTAATATGACGCTGTGCGCGAGTTGTATAGGGTGGTACAAATTTTGTTTCTTTTTTACTTAATTAGTTTGTTTGAAAAATATTTTTGTTAATTATGGATTTTGTTTAACGTTAATATTTTTTTATGATTATTGGCAAGTAGCGATAGACGTGTGTTCATTTATTGGCGCGATGGTAACGACAAGCTGTATACACGCTGTCAAAAGTCATGATATAGATTTGTGTCGTTGGAAAGCTTCGAAAAGTCAATTTTGGATTATTGGTTGGACTATATATTTATAAGTATTAATTGTATCATAGTTATTAATAAGTCATTACTGTTATTAAAATTTTAGTGTTGTTAACATTTTACTCAAACTAGTTTAGAGATAGTAATTTATTTTAATTTGAGTGTAAGTTTACGTAAAGGAAGCTGAGTTTAACTATAATTGCTTGTGATTTTTTTTAATTAATTGTTATGTTTAATGCATCCAATGGTGATGAAGCTTAGGAAAATAAAGAAAAGTACTCGACAGACGCGAGCGCTCACCGGGGTCCGAGTTGTACGTCATGAGGTGGGGGTGCGTCGCGGCGGGCGCGTGGGCGTGGGCGGGCGCGTGGGCGTGGGCGACGGCGTGGGCGTGGGCGTGGGCGGGCGGCGGCGCGAGGGGCGAGGTGCCCGATATCTCCTCGGGGATCGCCTCGCACGAGACGCGCATGTCGCACTTCTTGGCCGCCTTCTTGGTCGCGTGGAGGGTCATCGCCGCCGTGCTGCAAGGGGGGGCGTTTTCTAAAACTTTACTATATGTGACGACCCGATTGACGTGGGGAGTGGTGACCCTGCCTCCTGCGCCAGAGGGTGTCCTGGGTTCGATCCCCGCTACTGGAGAAATATTGTGTGATTTGTGTGTCTGGGTGTTTGTATATGTTTAATATGTATTTATTTACAAAAGAAAAGTATGGTTAAGTATGTTTGTCAGTTTTTCGGTACCCATAGTACAAGCGTTGCGTAGTTTGGAACTAGAGAACGTTGCGTAAAGAAATGTGTCCGAAAAAATGTACTCTTCACAAAAGAAACTGAAACGCAGAACTCGTGTAACAATTCTTATGAACGCGCAAGCGTCTATTTGAATGAATGCCTCCTTCCCACCATGCCCCCGAAGAGAAGAAAGAAAGAAAGAAAGAAAGAAAGAAAGAAAGGAAGAGGGGTGACTCACGCCGGCTCGCACCTGGGCAGCAGGATCATCTCGTCGGCGTCGACGGCCAGCTCGTCGTCCGCCTCCCGCGCGCTCAGCTTCCACGAGGAGGACATCTCCGGCGAGGAGTTGGAGCGGCGCACCGGGTGCCGCGACTTGCCCTATGCGGACCACGCCACCACTATACTAATACACCAATGAATAGGACCCAACTAGCGGCGAAAGGAGAGAAACCGACGGACGATGCGATTACGCCACAATGTGTGTAATTACTTGTACATTCTCGCGATTTTAGACGAACAAAGGTCTATTGTTACCATTTGTTTGACCTGTATTGTCCGACGGTTCATAGAACATGCGAGCCAATGTCCTCACCTCGGGCACCACCAGCAGCAGGTCGTCGTCCTCGGTGGTGCTGGACGAGCTCTGGCGCTGCGGCGAGCCGGGGATGTTGATCGGCTGCGTGCACATTCTGCGCAGGCGGAATGGGGGACTTTTTAAAGCGAACAGACTTTTTACATAACCGCATTTTAGATACACCGTGTACAGTTCGGGTTTGCTTATACCTATGTATAATCTTGCTAGGTCGCCTCCTTACAAAGTCAGTTGCAGATAAAACTACCTGAGTAAAGGACGTGTGTTTCATTGCTCTGACTAAAGGTCAAGCTAAATTCATCCCTATCACAATTATACCGCATATAAAGACATGTATCATTTATTGGCCATGGAGGTCAAATGGCCATATGGCCACGTACCGCTGCGGCTGCGGCTGAGGCGGCACGATGCAGTGGGAGGCGGCGTGGGGCGCCTTCTTCTCGCCAGCCACCACCGAGTCGGAACTGAAGGCATAAATAAAATATAAAAACATACATATGTTTCTCCTGCGGAGGTAAGAGTGCCAGATTGCATTCTATAAGAAAGAAATTAAGTGCAGGGGTGCCTGGTTACCTCACCAATCATTACAAACAAAAAAATATTTATATATAAGTACTTTAGGCGGAAACGAACCTCGACTTGTGCAGATCGGTGCCGGGCGCGTGGTGCTGAGCGGCCGCGGCGCCGCGGGCCCGTGACGTCACGTCCGCCTGCGGACAGGGCACACCTCACTCACGGTACGCAATATGTTTCACTTGAGGCTGTTTTAATTGACACCATTTTAATCATTTTATCGTTACTGAGTTAGCGGGGGCTTCCGTCACTTTTTTGCTTCACGTCATTGCGATCTGAAAGTGTCTAATACTGATTCCATATAATCTCTAAGGGCGACTTAATTATTTTATCTGGAAAGTGAATATTTTGTACGTGTTTTTTAAATTAATCGTTAAAAATTGCTTTGCTGTCAGGACTTTACTATGCCTGAACGCCATTCCGCTTACTTCCATTACTCCAATTACAAAGGGCGAACTTAATGCTAGCCGCATTCTCAGTGCGAGGTAATTCAAACTCGGTATGAAAGTTTTCCCCTCTGCAAGGCGACCGTGAGACGTCACCGACCTGGTCGTGGTCGTGGTCGAGGCCGTGCGCGTGCAGCGGCGGCGAGAGCAGCGCCAGCACGTCCTGCAGCGGCCACTCCTGCAGCTGCGAGCCGCTCATCTGCAAGGGCAACGGCAACTGCGTCATGCGGCGTCCGGCGTCCGGCATCCGGCCCGAAGGACCAGAGTCGGGCGCTCACCTGGTTCTGCAGCCGCATGAGCCAGGACACGTCGCCGGTGGGCGAGCGCACGTGCAGCTCCGCCCAGCCGCCGCACCAGCACGGGCAGCCGCCCGCCGCGGCCAGCTCGCCCGCGCGCGACCGCCCCTCCTCCCACTCCTGAAACCGCAGTCCGATGTGCTGCATTACTAACAGCCGCCTCCAGTGGAGGAGCATCGCTAAACGAGCGGCTGCCTGGGGAGCGAGCAGCGACAGCCATGACCACTCTGATGGGACGGATGGGCTGAACCTTCCTGGGGAGTACCACCACCTGTCACTTAGTGTTACACTTCTGCGTTTAGTATGAGTGAGGTGTTCGGAGCCCACTCTATGGAACGGTTGCAACGCATTTGTACGAGTGTCCATAGGCGGCGGTTATCACTTAACATCACGTGTACCGCCAGCTCGCTTGCCATCCTCTTACATAAAAACGTTCTTTTAAAACACCTAAAGGTGTGATGAAATCCATCCATGGATGAGGTTATGAATATCTTAATGAACATTGGACTAAACATGGCTGACCTAAAAGAAAGTCACGCTGAATAATACCACTGAATGGTCCAATTACTCGTCCGACCCGTTACGTTGGCAACACTCACCACTTCCTTTGAGATCTTCTCGAATCGCTGCGAGAACTGATTGAAGGCATCAGCGACTGGGTCGTTCGTCTTGTTCTCAGCGGAGTTTTGTCTGAAATCAACAAAATCGTCAACAGTTAAAATGGTTTTTGCTCCAAAACTATAGTATAAAATATCATTAAATTATAAAAACAATCCCGATATAGATTCCAGTTTAATCAAAACATCAACAGCCAGGACTAACTTATTTTGTGTAGGGTTAATTTTTATATAACCAAATTGGGTCAGTATTTATATATTGTTGTTTTGCCATATAAATCATTTGTAGGGTAGAAAAAATGTTTGGAGTAAAAGGGTAGTTTATCAATTAAGGGTATAAAAATTTGTTATAAACCTATTCTCATACCTATTGAATATACATATAAAATTTCATCAAAATCAGTCAAGCCGTTTCGGAGGAGTGTAAACACTAGAACTGTGACACAAGAATTTTATATATTAGAAGAAGATTAGAACTAGTGATGCATTAGATGTGACATAACGGAAGCTGAAAAAGTGACAGATATAAAAATAACCGTAAAAATAATCAGCCGTGATAGCTCAGTGTCCGGGCGCTCGCCTTCAATTCAATATACTCGAGCAACCTGAGTTCGATCCCCGGTGCCGGCAAAAATGAAGTTTTTAACTTTAAGTGCTGAATTGTCACGTGCTCCGCGGTGAAGGAAAACATCGTGAGGAAACCACCTCGGCAACTGCCGAGGTGGTTTCCTCACGATGACATAGAGTTAAATTACACAACACGGGGACATAGAGTTAAATTCAAATTTCAAGATTGTTTAACCCGTCTACTTCTTTAATTACTAATAACATCTATATTTGTTTTACAGTTACATACAAAAATGAAACGATTATTTTGAAAAATCTATATATACAAAATTACTTTCTTGACCGACTACATACTTCACATGAAATTAAAACATATGAAATAACTTAGTATTCTAATAACTGATATTGAAATTAAAAGTTGATATACATTACAGGAATTTATATATTTATAGTTTAAATTTCTAAGGACATGCCATTATAATAATATATATATATATATATATATATATATATATATATATTATATATATATATATATATATAAATATTAATTGAATAAGCTTTGCATATTTTTATCAACATAAACTCCCCGACGAAAGAGAACTATTAAAAAAGGAAACAAACGACTTAGATAATCGAAGCGATAACAAATTAAAGGCACACAGCGAAGAGCATGCATAGGCGAACAAAACACAAGTGCTGAAAGCTGCACTAGTGTTGGCTAATCTGCGACATAGCTGGCAGCGTTCAGGCTATTGCTGTACACACTTAAATGCGCCAATGAAAGTCGAGTCACTGCATAATAATTTAGAAAAGAGAACTGCCCTCCCGTTCGCACCACAGTGCAGATCGCTTTCCGTCTCGCTCCCACCAGCTTAAATCGCATTTGAATTATATTACAGGGCGACTTTGAGACTTTCATTGAGGGGCATTTATGGTGAGCTAGGTCGGCGACCTTGAGGCGAGGCCGCTGGGGTGCAGCTCCGAGATGGAGAGCGAGGAGCTGGACGTCTCCGTGGAGCGGCTGTGCTGCAGCGAGTGCTTGCTGTAGCTGCGCCACCACCGCCACCGCCGCCACCACCACCCAGCGACACGGACATACGAGCGATACTCAGTCTGATTCGCCGTAATACACGCACCACTCGCGGAGTTGGTCCAATTAATTTGTGTAAACGAAGTGAAAGGGAAACCTTTGCTAGTTCCCTTTAGGTTTTATCTCGAACGGTTTAAACCTAATAAAGTACGGATAAATATCCGTAATAATGTAATAAGTCAAATGCCTTTCACATCATCACCCACCACGTGTCAAAATATACAAGTGAAACTGTTATTGGGTGCACCATAATTCCAGTTAGATTGGAATAAAAGACCAATCATTTGGTGGACTTAAATTATATACGAAAATAATTGAATAAGCCACCAAAAGCATTAATTGGTGTCATTACATGTATGCACTTTACAAAATATTATAGCAGCACCATGATTCTTGATAAATGGTACCAGATCGAAAGATATTAATGTAATCTCTATAAATTTACTGACATTCTCAAAAATCCAAGACCAAATTCCCTTCGCGATTGGAAGCGGCAAGCGACGGTAGATTCGAACAAGGCAAGCAAAGTCAAGAGTAGAGAAACAAACTTGATTGGAGAGAAGATAGAAGCATCACGCGTGCCTTTGCATAATGCACTCTTATGTAGTATGTGGGGAAATTCATACGAAAGCTTCTGACTAATTCAATAGACATTGGTACGGTCAGAAGAATCAATCGTAAAAATACTAGTTTGCCGAAAAGTGGTCGACGGCGACGCCATCAAGGTACATTACAGTTACGGCCAATATCAGATGGCGAGTGGTCGAGTGTGGTCGTGTGTGGTCGTGAATGTGGTGACCGTCGACTCACCGTTTGATTTCTGGCGGGTGGCTGTTCTGAGTCGGCGCCGCCGGCTGGTGGTTGGACGAGTTGCTCTGGCCGTGCTCGGAGCTGTCGTTCACTTGAACCTTGGCACGTCAAAGCTGACATTACACCATATGTAAATTAGTATAAGCGAAACTCGTCTCCCTGACCGTTCTTGCGCTGTACGTAAGTCATGTCATGTTTTGTTAGAATGGCTGTTGTGGTCATTCTATCTATGAATATATATATAAATTCCGTGTTATATCCGCGATGAGTTCCGAAACTACCCAACAGTTTTCAATAATGATTTTGTCATTTTGCTGGATTTAACAAATTTGGGACGGGTAGGTTCTACATCAATTTATTTTTGTTATAAGTTATTGTTTTTTTTTGTTTGTTAAGTATGATAATAATTTTTTTAATAAATACATATATATAGCCATAGTTACGCTTAAAGCAGGTCAGCATAGTATAATATAAATAATTGTATAATTAATTACAAATGCACAGTTTCATACTGAGAGTCTATTGTAGCATACGTACAAAAACAATACAATTTATTAATTGAATAGACTGACTTTTAATATGGGATGCAAGCAAGGTATAGAACAAAAAGTCTGAGTATGTTCGATTTTACATTTTTATATCTTTACACAGAAATTGATATTGGATAAGTATTAAGAAAGTGTCTTTTGAGTGGGGAAGAACGGGCACGTGCGCGTCCGTCATGGCGACGTGTGCGTCCACGTGTGAGTATGGGATGGAGGGCCGTGTGTGTGTGTGTGTGTGTGTGTGTGTGTGTGTGTGTGTGTGTGTGTGTGTGTGTGCGTACCTGCAGAGCGGGTGCGGGGGTGGGTGTGGGCGCGGGCGGGAGGTCGAGTTCGGCGGGGGGCCCGCTGTCGGCGTGCTGCCGGCACAGCAGCGCGCACCTGGGGCACACATCTCTCTACACATCTGCGCACATCTTCGCACATCCCGACACATCTGCGCACATCTGGCACATCTCCGTGCAGCCCTTTGGCGTGACCGATAGACGAGCGTTGAACGGAATGCAACTGTACCACCTCGACGCACTAAGCCCAACGGGGTTTATAGACATGGGTAATGATAACAAACTTTAAACTCTCCTAACTAGTCACATTTGACTTTAGCCTTGTCGCCGTTTGACAAGAACGTTTAATTATTTAAGATAGAGTAAAAAAATATATACATTAAATTTTTATCATGATAAAAAATAAATACATTTAATTTTTATCATTTCTTTCACTTTGAATAGATAAACTTAAACAGTAAACCAAAATCACCCTTCGCTAACAACTTTGATCTAATCTTAGGTTAACATCAACTTAGATCTGGAATTATTATAACTGAAGCATAAGAATACTACAACAATATAAAATCTTAGGAAAATTGCTGAAATTTCGTCTGGCTCAATATTTCCAACCCGTAACGCATTTATTGGGCTCTATTGCTTGTACGGGAAGGGTACCTCTCGCAGAGCCCCTGCTTGATGGAGTTCTGCAGGCAGCCGGAGGTGGTGATGGTGATGAGCTTGTGGCCCACCAGCCACGTGGTCGACTGGCCGCCGTTGAACAGGAACTCGGCGGTGTCGCTCCTGCGGGAAGAGGACCGTACAGTAACCGGCAGTACTAAAAATATTATTTTAAGTGTCAGTAGAGTTCATAATTCGAAGAGATTAGGATTCATTATTGATTACAATTATAAATAAATAAAAAAAATTATTGTACCACTATCCGTACTTAAGATCAAATATTAAAATTTGTGGAAGAAAGAAATTCATATAGCAATGGAGACATATCTCATTCGAATTAATGTTCTAAAACGATATTCGAATTTGTATTTGAAAAGATAAAAATTGATGCTCCAAGCATTGCTTGAAATGCGAGAGAACAATGTAGATGAAGGTCGTTGAGATTTTGGTCAGTTTGGCAATCAGTCGCGCTTTTTTCAGTTTGTAAATCATTTGGCGCGACTCCGGAAGACTTCAGCGTGAAACTTCGTCCTTTTTTCTACAAATTTTAATGGATTTTAATAGCGAGCAGATATTGAGTCATCAGCGAAAAGTTAGAAGAACAAACTTCAAGGTTCATATAAGATTAAACTAAAATCAGTCAAGTTTTTGCTCGGTATCAGATTAAATCGGAGGGATCACATGCAGGCTACCGGGTCAGCCCCAGGGCAGTCTGAATCGATTTGTCCCGCTACCAACTCTGGGGCTTGCCGGGACGCGGGGGCGGGACCACCGAGTCGTCCCTCTCGCTCTCGCTCGCCGTCCCGCTTCCACCTCTGGGGCTTGCCGGGCGCGGGTGTAGGGCCACCGGGTCGTCTCTCTCGCTCTCACCTCTGGGGCTTGACGGCGCACGGCGTGAAGGTGTAGCGCGCCAGCAGGTCGATGCAGGTCTCGGTGAGCTCCACGTGGAAGGCGGCCGGCGCCCCCGGCGAGGAGCTCCCCGACGACGCGCCCGCCGACGCCCGCCCACCGGACAGCGGCGCGCGCGACACCGCCTTCGAGCCCTGCCGCAGCGGCCCTCTCGCTCACTCGCGCGCTCTTGTGCCTATCGCTCGCTCGCTCGCTCACTTGACGCCCACATCGCTTTAAGCGACGAAGGCGTCTGATAGGATTCTCGCTCACTCGCTCGCTCTCACTTGCGCCCACATCGCTTTCTCCTCCTTCACACACACACGCCGTTAGAAACGGCCTTGGCGTTTCGAGTCAGAGGCGTCTGGTGTTACACGATGAAAAGCCATCCAACATTTAAGAGAGGGAGTTTTCAAAGCGCGTTTCTCACAACTCTTTAAAACCTAAGTGTCGTTTAAAGTTAAATTTATCCTTAGACGCATCCAAATTTGAAACGTTTATGTCACAACGTTCATAACAATGACAAGAAAGGGAAACATATCTACGTTTACCCAGGTATTATACAATTATAAGTTCTCAAAGACCACTTTGGATATCAAGTGGCCTGTTATGTTCTCATCAATCACTAAGAGAAATTGGTAAGTTCTTAAGAAATTGGTGAAATCCTTTTTGAAATGTCGGTGCACCAACCTAACCAGTGGTTGTGTGATAATATCAATAAAACTGATAAAGTCCAATATTTGAAAACAATGACGAACCAAACTAGAGCTGCGCTGGCGGTTCGAGGAGTCCTCGTTAGCGGACGTCGACTGTTGAAAGTGGTTCGTCTTGTATTGAAGCTGCTCCTCGAACGGCATTATTATGTAGTTGTGCAGACCCTGAGGAAGTTTCGAGAGGGCCAAATTGTTGGGTGTAAGTATCTTTTCAAAAAACGTGGTACTAACCTAGTCATGCCTTTAAATAATACAATATTATTAATTGATTATGTGTATTCATTGACAACAGTAATAATATAATTAGAAACTTACAAAATACTTTTGTATTGTAATGACTTGAGATGTGTAGGTTACATTTCTCGATCCAGGCGGGATTAATTGTTACTTTAAAATCAATGTAATGTTAAATTCTCATTCAATTAGAAACTCAATAGCATTATTGAAAATTCCTTAAAACGTCAAAGGTGCATTGGTGAGTCCAAATGGCAAAAACGTTGGACGGGGCGTAAATCATTTCTTGAAACGTCAAAAGTGAATTGGTGAGTCCAAATGGCAAAATCGGCGAACGGGCCGTCACTCACGTGGATGATGAAGCGCACGAAGTTCCTGCGGTAGGAGAGGCGGCACTTGAGGAACCAGGCGGCGATCACGTGGTGCGCCAGCGAGACCACGTAGTGGTTGTAGCGCGAGGGATTCGTGTACGGCAGCAGGATGGCGAACACCGACATGTACTGGTCCTCCACGAACGAGGCGAACACGCGGGGTAGACGGTTCAGCGCTGGAACAAACTCGCTACTGCTACGGACCACTCGCCGGCGAGGAGAGTAGAGGCATACAAGCAGAAAGTGTTAAGTTTGATACGTTTACGCAAATATCACAGTCATAATCAAATTTACTGTCTGTAACAGTTCACTGATGAATACAAGACCCCGCAACGAGAGTTAAATTTAACATCACTACGCCACTTTTACAATCATCATCAAGATTTCAGCCTGTTGATGAGTCCTGAACATCCCTCATAGACCACCACTAAGCACGATCCTAAGCCACCTGCATCCAGTTCATCATACACTCTTACTATAGCAACGTTAAATAAATTAAAACGATTCTCTCTTTCTATTTAACTTTGTGCAAAAAATTTAAGTACTTATTTCAAGATAAGGATAGTGATAAGTTTATACTAATCTTGGTTAATTATATGTTTCTTTAGCAATTGTGCTAATAACTTAATAATACGTCTATGTAATAATAGTTCATTAGGGGCGCAAAATATACAATTCACAAGGGTGAGATACAAACAAGGAATAGATAATAATATTATTTAGATATATTAATGCCGTTGATTCACTCACTTGACAGAAATTCTAGCATCGGACTGGCGATCGCTTGCGTGTCCGATATCTTGGAGAGATCGAGCAGTACCTCGGGTAGCATCTTGACCATCGTCTCACGCGTCTCCAGCGTGAAGATGGTCAGCGCGTTGATGTAGGGCTGCGCTTGACGTAGCACTGTGAGGAATCAGCGTATAAAGCTTAGATTGATAAAGAGGACGTACAAAACGAAAATGCAGACAGTAAAATTTGGGAGAAATCGGTGAATATAAATCAAATAGAATACATGTAGTTGAACATAGAACCTCCTTCTTTTTTGAAGTCGGTTAAAAATATGACATAGACGGGGGTAACAATTTTAATTATACTATTATTTTTTTTATTCGATATAAATTGTTCCTGTAGTCATACTCCAGGTAAAAAGCTGAGACAGCGCTTCACTCACAACATAAGTGTTCTGACGGTTCACATAATCGAGATTTAAACTCGAGAACTAAAATCTAAAATACATGTTTCGGCTAGCTGACGAATATACTTGTACGTTAAATATTATTTTGTAAGGCAGGCCTCTTATCAACAGCTGAGCCTATTTACCAACTGGTAGTTCGCCCCTCTTTTCCATACTCCTTTAAAAAAAGAAAACTCACCCATTCCGTATCGGAGGAGGCACCTTATGATCCTCTGCTGCGTCTGCGGCTCGAGGAAGCTGTGGTAGGAGGCGAGCGCCGCCAGCGCGGGCAGCACCGCCGCGTGGAACTCCGACACCAGCAGCTTCTGGCCCGGCGGCACGCGCAGGCTGTCCGCCATCGAGGGGGCGCGCTCCGTCGCCTGGACGGAAATGGCTTCAACTCGTACTAGATAAGCGATCCACATACCTTTCTCTTGTAAATAAATATATTATAAAACACCCACACACTGGAAAAAACCATGTTTGTGACACAATATTTTTTCCAGTAGTGGGGATCGAACCCGCACCCTTTGGCGCAAGAGGCAGACAGGTTCATTAGCCACTAAGCCAATCGGGTTATCAAGTGGGATCGCCTCGGTTCACCTTCGTCCTCGAATCGTAGAAACTAGAGGAGGAAATGTGACATCATCATTATTTCAGTTTCTTTTAGTTCACAGGTGGTCATAGGCCTCCCCGCATAGACTGCCACAATGAACGATCTTGACACCTGCATCCATCGACTTCTTTCTTGACGGGAGATATTTACAAAATAATGATGAATTACTCTTTGTCAGAATATATTTAATGAATTAATATTATAATGTTGGACTTTAACAAACATTTCAAAATCAAAATCAAAATATATTTATTCAAATAGACGCTTGCGCGCTCTTATGAATCGTCAAATTTTACATCAAAGTTTATGTGTATAGGTTCGTAAGGTACCACCGGTTCGGAAAGCGGTTTCTGTTGAGAAGAGACCGGCAAGAAACTCAACAGTTGCTCTTTTTCAAAAATATCAGGGTACAATATAATATACAGGTATAATAGTCTTATTCTAGCCTACGTGAGTATCAACAGTATTAACTCCACACATTGGCGTCGTCGAGATATTCCGAAATGGTATAATATGCTTTAATCATCAGTTGATTTTTAATTTTACATTTAAATTGGTCAAGCGGCAGACTTAATATCGACTGTGGGATTTTATTATACATGCGTACACTTTGCCCCATGAACGACTTATTTACTTTTTGTAGACGAAACAATGGCGTAGTAAGTTTGTCCTTATTTCTAGTGTTTATTTTATGTCTGTCACTATTCTTTAGGTAATAATTAAGGTTATGACGTATATACAAAACATTACAATAAATGTATTGAGAAGCAACAGTGAGTATATTAACCTCTTTGAAAAGATCTCTGAGTGAATTCCGGGCTCCGATATTGTAGATTGCTCGGACAGATCTTTTTTGAAGAATAAATAAAGTATTTATATCTGATGCACTACCCCACAACAAAATGCCGTACGACAAGATGCTGTGAAAATAACTAAAGTAAACAAGTCTGGCAGTGTCGATGTCTGTTAGCTGCCTCTAACCCTTCTAATCGCAAAAACCGCGGAGCTCAGCCTATTCGCAAGAGATGATATATGGGGATTCCACTGGAGCTTTGAATCTACTGTAATTCCCAGAAATACAGCAGACTCAACTGGATTAATGGGTACGTTATTTAATATTAAACTAAAACTTTTCCTTCTTATACTGGGAAGGGTAAAAAGAATACATCTGGTTTTTTGGTATTTAATACCATATTATTAATAGTAAACCAGTGGAGGATATGTGAAAGCGCACTATTCACGTCGTCATAATTTAATACGTTTCGGTCAACTTTAAAAATAAGCGATGTATCGTCAGCAAACAGTACAACATCACACAACCCACTGGCATAAAAGGGGAGATCATTAATATATACTAAAAATAATAATGGGCCCAAGATTGATCCTTGTGGGACTCCCATTTTCATCTGGGACCCAGTGGAATTAACATCATTTATAGATACTTTTTGAATTCTATTACTAAGGTAAGAGGCAATGAGATTGAGGGCGATCCCACGAATGCCATAATATTCTAGCTTTTGAAGAATAGTTTTATGGTCTACGCAGTCGAAGGCTTTTGAAAGGTCACAAAAGACACCTATTGCATCTTGTGACCTTTCCCAGGCGTCCCTTTGTAATTCTTTAACGGTTCGTTGTATTCTCTTGTTATTTACTTTTCACATAGACATGTTTCGATTGACATTAATTCAGTGTTACAATACAGATTACAAATACAAATTACTTTATTTCCAAAAAAAAATTTCTACATTTATGCCTTATGAACTGACCCCCATACTAGGCTGTTGCCTGTCCTATGGGGGATAAATATAACGATCTACAGTTTGATTTGCGGGCTGTTAATAAATATTTAAATGGTAAAATAGGGAAGCGGTGTGTGCTTGTGTGTGTGTGTGTGTGTGTGTGTGTGTGTGTGTGTGTGTGTGTGTGTGTGTGTGTGTGTGTGTGTGTGTGTGTGTGTGTGTGTGTGTGTTTGCGTTTGCGTTTGAAGATGAACCAATTTCAGTAGGCTGTCGACAATACGCTTTCAGATTCATTGTATGACCATTTTAAAAGAATCTTCGTTAATGAATACTTTAGATTGCCTAAGTTGACTAATTTATTATAAATAAAAGGGAATAGATATACACCAAAACGCTTAGCAAATGTTGTCCTGGTTGGCGCGGTAGGGATTCTGAATGTTCCTTTTTTTCAGTAAGTCGAAGTAATTGGCGGAATTAAGCACAGATTTATGTACTAATACTGAAACTCGTAACAAATACAGCCTCCTGACACTAAGAACATTTGCCTCCTGACACTAAGTTTGCATCTGACAGGTTTTTTTCAAGGCCACTTTTAAAACTGCTCTCTGTGCTCGTTCTAAAGGTACAAGAGTGGTGGATGCTATGCGTCCCCATGTCAAGATGCAGTAATTTATAATCGATTGGCATAGGGTCAGGTACACGGTTCTTAAAGTTTTTCCATCGACTATTTCGCGAAGGGTCTTGATAACGTGTATGACTTTTCTTACTCGTCCCGACACGGATGCTATATGGTCCTTAAAAGTAAATTTATCGTCAAGTGTGATTTCCAGGTACCTTATCGTGCCAGCACGCTGAATATGTTCACAGTTACAGAGATTCTCCTGATGACGATTGGAACAATGAGGAGAATGTAGTTTGATGCATTCAAAGAAGGGTGGCGGAGCCGAAGAAGCCGATTTATGGAAACATAGGAACTTTGTTTTACCAGCGTTAAGCGTTAAGATATTTTGTCCCAGCCAGTATGAAACAAGCGAGAGGGCTTCTTCAGTGGTGTGTGAAACTTCAGTCCAGGATTTCCCGTGAAAAATAAGAGCCGTATCATCGGCGTAGCAAAGGACATCGGCATTGCGTAAGGGTAAATATGTTAGGTCATTTATGTACATAAGGAATAAGGTCGGACCCAGAATACTTCCCTGTGGGACACCGTATGTTATTGGTCTTAGGTTACTCAGTGTGTCTCCTATCTTTACGCACTGTTTCCTGCCAAACAGGTAACTTTTAAACCAGTTCAAAGAATTTCCACGAATGCCGAATCCCTCCATCTTCTTTACCAATATTGGAATGGAGACCGAGTCAAAAGCCTTCGCAAGATCAAGGAAAACACCAATACAATTTCTTTGATTATCGAGATGAGTAGATATTATGTTTGAAAGTAGCATTGTCGCATCCTCCGTTGATCTTTGTTGACGAAAGCCAAATTGTCGATCCGAAATTAGTCGATTCATTTCTAGAAAAGAAGTGAGTCTTTTGTTGATCACGCGTTCCAATAACTTTGAGATGGTGTTTAAAAGAGAGATAGGACGGTAATTACTAGGGACATCCTTTGGTCCATTTTTATATATTGGTATGACAGCAGCAACTTTCCAAACACTTGGAAAGACGCCAGATGTGATGCTTAAATTAAATATAAAAGCGAGAGGCTTGGCAATATGTTTTTGGGCAACCTTTAGAAGTCCGTTATTTATATTATCTAGATCTGGAGAGCTATTAGGGTCAAGTAAATTAGGCTGATTCAATATCTCTAATTCGTCTGTTGGAGTAATGAAGAAAGAGTACTGGGGAGTTTTTTATTTTGGATTTATCGGCCAGAGATTCCTGGGATTCTTTAAGCCTTAAAAGAATTGAGTTTTAAGCATTTTGATTGTAAGGTACTTTTATATTGCATTACGTTATTGCTGTTGCATAAATTTGTAGGTCCATCCGGGTAAGTGCCACGTGTCGTCCGGTGAGCGAAGTATTGAATGAATAAACGAACTCACCGTGCCCTGCGTGGGCGGCAGCATGGCGCAGAGCGTGGAGGCGAGCAGGTCGAGGTCTGGCGCGCGCCTGCCCACGACGAGCGCGCGCGCCCGCAGCAGCTGCGGCAGCGCGCGCAGCACGTGCGCCAGCACCGCCCACTCCGCCTCGCGGGTGAGCGCGGCGCTCAGCGCGCGAGCGGCTCGCCCGGCGGGGAACACGCACGAGCCCTGCCAGGGCAGACGGCGCACGGAGGCTGGTGGTAATGACTGGTGGTGGCGACATGGACATGATAACGACGGGGCCGTACCGGCGGCAGGTCCTTGGGCTGCGGCGGCTGCGGCTGCTGGCCGCGCACGGCGGGCGGCTCCACCAGCAGGAAGGGCGAGCAGAGCGGCTTGAGGTGCGTCGCCGCCGCCCCGTACACCGCCGCGCCGCCCGCCTCGTAGCAGAACCCCACGCAGTTCAGCGCGTTCGCGCGCAGCCCGAACAGCATGTCGAAGATCTGCGGACAGACTTTTTTTTTCATAGGTAAAAAATGTAAAAGATTAGATCTAAAGTGGAGGGTCCACATGGAACGCTTTGGGAATTTACGTTTATTTAACCCTAAGAGATGGCGCTGTTATTTATAGCTGGTCGATTTTCACCATAAAGCACTTAAAAGTGGTGTTGGCGGAGCGTGCTCCACCTTACAAGGTCACCTTGAGCCGTATGTCCGGGTGGTGCAGGAAGAGCGCCGGGCGCTTGTAGTGGCTGTCCAGGTGGTCGATGAGCACCAGCAGGCACCTGGTGGCGTGCGCGGCCGGCGGTCGCAGCAGCTTGTCGTGCAGCAGCTCGAGCAGCCCGCCCACCGCCAGCCGCAGGTCGCTCGTGTCCGCTTCCGCGGGGATGGCCACGTCCGACACGTAAATCTCGAACGGCCGGCTCAGGATCTGCAACGGGCGGGCATGAAGATGCGAGAGAGGCGGATGGTGGCGTGGCTTTTTAATTGGGTACCCGTTTCCGACCGGGACCCCCACATACCCTTGTCCTTTCTCCGATCCCGTGGAGGAGACTCGGGCGCTCGCTTTCAATTCAATACACTCGAGCAACCCGAGCTAGATACCCGATGGCGGTGCGAAAGAAATGGTTAATTTTGAAGGCCGATATATTTTATAAATGAGTACAAAGTGGCACCTTCTCGAGCAGGTCGATGAGGTCGGTGCAGGCGTCGGGTGCGCAGAGGCGCGCCAGGTCGGGCAGCGCCCTGGCGGCCGCGGCCCGCAGCGCCACCTCTGCGTCGAGCGCGCACACGGCCAGCGCCGCGCCGCCCACGCGCTCCGCCAGCTCCTCGCCGTGCCCGCACCTGCGCCGATCTTACCTCAGTTGTGTGCGGATGAGTCCCATCGACCACTGAACACATTGCCTTTTGCTGTACTAATACAATATCCTGTGTTGAGAGGCTGCTCAACAAACATAAATTTCACTCGGACAAACACACAGATCCTAAACAGACAAATTATCTGTTGACCACACAAATAGTTGTCCCATGTGGGAATCAAACCCGACACATTGTGGCTGCAGAGTTCATGTTCACGTACCAGTTCCTATACATGTAATAAAGAAGTTTTTTCGTTGTTTATATAACACTATTAGAAAAACTTATACTCGGATTTTAAATGGATTATTTAAAATCTAAAGAAATGATGTATAGAAAAGATACTGACTATTTAAAACAGTTAGAGAATATTTTGGTATTGATTCAGCTTAGTGTTAGGAGCATGCACCTGTGGCGCCGTATGTACGCGAGCAGCGCCGCCAGCGTGTGCAGGCGCACGGGCAGCCTTGGCTCGCAGCGCAGGTAGCGCTCGGCCAGCGCCAGCGCCGCGCCCGCCGCCTCGCCGCCCAGCGCCATGAGCCGCGCGCTCACCAGCCGCATCGTCGACGCCTCCTGCGGGACAATTCTTCCATTAACTCTCGCTCTGTCCCTTTCTATACAAGACAAAACTTATATATGGTAGGACTACGCAACGGTTTCCGCTGTTGCACGAATGGGTAAGTCGGTCCTGTTAAGTACCACCTCATAGAAGATGAAGGATGTAGCTGGTTCCCACTTTAACGCAACCCTATGGATGTTAAACGTCAACCACCTCACTAGACACATTTGCGCAAGCTTACCATAAAAATTACGCATTTCATTGCTTTTCAATAAAGATTGAGATAATTTAACTTTCTTAAGTTACATTTTTTACTGCTAGCTGAGTAACAGCCAATTGCCAAAAATGATAAAAAAATTCATCAGTGCGCTACTGATATAGAACAGCGACCGGTTGGCTTTGTGGATAGTGAGCCTGTCTTGTGCTAGGGTGTGGCTCCAATTCCCATACATGGAAAAGTATCGTGTCATAGTGTCTTTGTAGTCGATCTAGTGTAGACTGACCGGGCGGTCGTGGCCGCAGCGGTCGAGCAGCCGCAGCAGGGCGGAGGGCGATCCGCGGAACTGGCCCGCCTCCTGCAGCGCCTCCAGCGACGAGATCAGCGCGTGCACCCGCGTGTGCACCAGCTCGTTCGCCGGCTCCATGCGCTCTGCCGCACGGAACGGACGGACACATTGTCAGTGCTATGCCACATGCTTAGCAGGAACCGGTAACCAATGGGGAAGAAAGGATGCCACTAGACGGAGTGACGATCTGTGCAAGTGTATGGGGAGCTGATGATTGCAGGTGGCTCAAGGTCGTGCTTCTTGGCGGTCTTTGGGCGACGCCTATGTTCAGCAGCGGACTCAAACGGGCTGAAATGATGATGATGATGATGAAGGAAAGGACTGTAGTAGTTACAATCAGACGTCATGTTCACCGATACCACATTCACCACCTACATGTCCACCATGCCATAATTATCAGTTCTCATTACAGTGATCACTTGCTTTTACTAAGCGAGATGATGCAGGATTAAAAATTGTTTAATAGCACTATCCAGTGTTGTAGAGACACTTTACATAGACAAACAACCAGAAGCGAAACCTATATAGCGTTCAGACAAATAGTTGAGTGTGAGTCATGATTAAATAAAAACCTGGTAAAAAGTAGTATACTTTAAAGGGAGTCAATCGATTACTTGGAAAACCTTTTCATTTTTGCATTCACCAATTACCTTTTGCCAATTATGCCAGCAATTATATTTTATTTACCGGATTAAAACATAAAACAAAATTAATATACTTCTTCAATTTTAACATTTCTGATATTCGTCTTAAGTGAGCCGGATGCGTGCACACTCACTGTCGTGGTCCAGAATGGCCTCGACGATGCGCAGCAGCACCTGCCAGGCGGGCTCGTGCAGCTCGTGGGGAACGCGCGCCACCAGGCTCTGCAGCGCCACCACCACCTCGTAGATCACCACCGCCACGGCTTGCTTGCCGCTCAGCGCCTGCCAGTGCAACAGCATCGCAATTGACACAACGAAAGGGGAGAGCATATATATTTTAGGTTATGAATTATACAGATATCTGCCAATAACCATATCAACAGTTTAGAGGTTATGCCGAGATCCCGTCAATAATAGGAATGGCATTGGACAAATTTGAAACAGAGATTTATGCAAGTAATTAATTCAATAAAAAAAAGTCATTAGTAAATGACAAGCAAATAAAGTTTGTAAACAAATATATCAACAAAGCCTTATTTATTATTCTATAGTTTTATAATGATTTCCTATTTTCATATGCGGCTTTATTGCACCGATGGCGGATTACCTTGAAACAGGTCCAAAAACGAGAAATTACAAAGTTAAAGTCCAAAGTGATTATTCATCATCAAGTGAAGGTGTGTACTGGGTCCTTAGTCACCTTGAGGAAGGCGGGCAGCACGGCGAGGAAGGAGACCTTGAGGTTGTGCACCTTCTTGGGCCCCCAGAGCGCCATGTTGATGTAGAAGATGGCGCCCCGCAGGAGGCCCGCGTCGTCCCCGCCCCCCTCGGGCGCCTCGCCCGCGGCGCGCACGATGGCCACCAGCTCCTGCAGCGCCGCGTGCCCGATGTCGGCGCCCACCACGCACCGCATCAGCTGCCGGACAATTGGTGGCGAGTCGAACGCGGGACTGTGGTGCACCGCGCAACGGCTCCAGCTGTTGCTCGTATGGAAATGGTAGTGGTCATCAGCGTTAAAGGTCATCAAGGCGTCTCCAAGCCATCGGGAGTTGTGGATGTCTATGAGCAACTCAACACCAGGTAAGCCGCCTGATTGGTAACTAAGCCATACTTGTACTATGGGTAGTAAATAACTAATAAACATTTCCCTGTTAAATAAATACATACTACACTTATTTAAACATGTCTCTGGGACACTGGAAAAACACTATGCTCATCACAATGTATTGTTCAAGTAGTAAGTATCGAACCCACACCGGCAGTCGCAAGAGGCAAGTTCACTACTCCTCACACCAATGGGGTCACTATTATTCTCTACGATTATACACTGCTATATGCGGTATTGTCCAACCTTCCAGCTGTTCTGGCAGTACTGCTCGATGTTGACTGTGCGGCAGAGGGCAGCCACGAAGGTCCTGAGCGCGGAGCGGGGCAGCAGCGAGTAGGAGACTACAGCCTCTAGTAGTGAGAGGCAGCTCTGCACCACGGCCGGCTCCGCAGAGTACACGCAAAGGTAGCAAGCGTTACTGCAACATGTCAACAGAATGCTGGTCATATAAGAGTGCTACCCTAATTTATTTATTAAAATCGCTGTTACGTAGGGTCACATTCACTTATGCTGAAAGGACCTTGAGCGGGAACAGTTTATTTGGACAAGTACCTGTTGATCACACTAGCAATTATAATGTGAGGTAATTGAAATTACAATTCCTTGTTAACAGATCTATCAACAGATTATAAATATCTCTATCAACAGAACCATAACATAAGCAAACTGAAAAGGAACTAAATTATCAGCCACAAATATTTAGGATCGAAAGTGTTATTTTATCTTACACATTAAATGAACTAAAAAAATCACAATTAACACTACATGAAAATAACACACAGTAATTGACTACTGTAAAAATAATTACATTTCTTCAATTTTTTTATCACTTGTTTCAAATTATATACTTTCGTTCAGACTCTGTAGTATAATCATTTATTGAAATAAAAACAAACTTTTTTTTTCAAAAATATTGAAAAAAACTTGTTGACTATGCGGAGTCATTCATAAATGCGTCGTATACTTTTGAAACAAACTTGTGTGTGTGGTAGTTATGAATGATCGCGCGTAAAATAAATGAGTTGCCCATAAATCATACTTTTTCAGATAAGTTCAAATGAATGTAATTAATAAATTACAAGTGATTTTAAATATTTATAATTTTTTATATAACATTATTTATGTCTAGAATTTAATAAAAAAAAAATGGATACACTTAGAAAAGCCTCCCTGTATAAATGCATACTTGACAATGCCATGAACAATTTCTTCGTCCAAATATGTTGCGTTGAACTTGACGACGTTGATGATCAGCTGCAGGAACTCTACAATCTGAGACGGTTGCTGGATCTGCGGTAACCACTCCAACAAGAACGGTCCAATCTATAATTAAAAGAAATTGCGGTATGTTGTAGTGACATATAATTGATATGGGGTAACAATCTGCACAAGGATGCTCATGCAACAGGGGTAAGTAATCATAATCATGTTCAAATAAAGGACTGTCGCAGGCGATGGCAGGGGTGTTGATTATGACGATGATGATATTAAAACAACCTAAAGAACATGTTGAGGTTATTGAGATGGAATGTGAGTTCATTAATTCTACATTATAATTTCAACATCCCTTTAGAGGAGAAATATCACAGACAAAATGATGGCAAAAGGAATAAATGGTTCCAATACAAAGTAAAAAGAAAATTTGCATTATAAAAAAGAAGAGGAAATAGCTAGTAAAAGTAAGCAGCCTGGGGACTACACATTCAAATCTGAAAATCACGTCAGCTTTAGAGTATACTATAATAGATGAAGTACTTGATATACCTGTTCCTCAAAGCAGTTAATGTTCTTTCCGCTGTTGGTCAATGTGTAGAGCAGTTTAAATCGCAGTTGCGTATCGTCGGGCGGATGGGTGGCGTGAGTGTCGCGGAGGTAGTGGAACAGAATGGTCCTCATGATGAGCAGGTGCCCCTCTTGGCCCTCCGCGATGCGCCGCAGTAGGCACAGGGCGGCGTGACGCATCTCCGTGTTTGGGTCGTCCAACAGGTCTCGGGTGCATGACCATATTTTCTCCACTCCTCCCTGAAAGTTTTCGGGAAGAAGAGAATATTGTAAAATATGAAATGAAATACAAATAAAATTTTCTTGTGATTAGAAAGCAGTATACTAACCAATCAAATCAAATCAATGTATAATTTTGTAAGACAATAAGGTAACATCAAATTTTCAATAATGTTAAGTAGGATAAAATTTTAAATTGAATAAATAAAGGAAAGATAAGTACAAATATTAAATTATATTCCTTCCAATTAATATTTGTATTTGTGTAAAATGTACAATTTTAAGTAATCATTGAGAGTATGTAGCAAAGAATAATAATATAGTCTGCACCCTTTTTACATACACTTAGTATTTTTTTTTATGCAAAAAGTTGCCAAACGAGAAGACGGGTCACCTGATGTTAAGTGAATACCGCCATCCATGGACATCTGCTATACCCGAGAGTTACAGATGCGTTGACAACCTTTTGAAAATTGGGCTCCGCCTACGTCACTCACCAGACGAAACGTAAAAGTATTTCTCATACTTCCACTTTACGCTGGTCTTCTGTGAGGTTGTGGTACTTACCCGGACGAGCCTTCCCATTTGTGCAACAACCGAGGCTGGTGCCTGGCCCTATCACCGTAAACCACTTACCACTAAGTAATTCTTGGTACTATACTTATTTTGTTTCTTACACTACTACAAACATTACACTGTAAACTTATACTGTAACAATAACTTATACATGTAAATATTACAGAACCACATATTTTAAATTTCAATTTATAATTCTTGATTGACACATGTCAGTTATTGACGATATGCATAATGGTGTAATTAATAATAAAGTCACTACTCAGATATTATTCTAAAGAATGAAGTTACTACTTAATTTTGTAAAGTTGTAAGGAATTCTATTACACCTTTGCATCTTATTTGTGCGATTTACATTGCATATTTTTCCTACTATTTAAAAAACATTCTTTCCATAACAACAATCAATGTTTACTGAATATGTCAAAGCAGATAAGCCAAGAAAAAAATAACAGGGACTTCAGAATTATTAACCTAAAACTCAATTTAATAGTTGATCAACAGTTTCAGTACTTTAATAAACCACAGTTTAGTATAAGACCATAAATGAAGTTATTCATGTAATGTAAAATGCCATAATTCATTTAATATGATTAAATTCATTGACAGAGTCCCGTCAGCATTTAAAACATGTTATAAGCAATACCATTATTTTACAACTCCAAGGTTTCACCTGATAAAACTGTTTTACAAAGAATGCTAATTAGATTGAAATGATAGGAATTACTATGAATATGAAGGCAAAATAATAATAATGCGAGATTTTGGCAAAATATTACATCAGCAAATTGAGGGTATTTGAAATTTGGAATAAGACATGTCAGCTATAGAATCTTACTTCTTGTATTCGAATCTGCAGAGCCTTCTCGCCTACTTCTTTGATGGCTCGTAGCCGGCGGCTTAATGGTGTTTCTGCGCTTAGCTCTCGCTCCAAGTCAGGTCCCACGATCAGCTCGTTTCGAGCCGCCACCGGTGCTGCTCGGTAAGGAAAAGACCTCAGTACGGTTTGCTACTGCCTTGCCTTATTAAACCATATCATACGCATAGTATTTACGATACGTACCCGTACCTCCCTTTTTAAAGAACACTTTCAATTTGTCTTGAAGGGACTTTGTGTCCCTATCTCTCGAACTCATAATGCGACGGCGCCGACACTCGCCACTATTCAAAATTACACTAAAGCTTACAGCTAGGTTTAGCGATTATCTATGTGTGTGAAATTGGAAATAAAAACACATATTTGTTAAAATTATTCTCACTGCCGCTTTGCTATTCACCCATTTGACAGCTTGATAGCCCTCCCTCCGTACAGCTGACAGATATTAGTTCGATACCACGGAAAAAAAAGTCTAATTCTCAAACAGCGATTTAGCAACACTGATGTGTTGTAAACAAAGAAAATGTTATCTTTGCGTGAAGTTTAATATAACACATATTCATTATGGCGTCTGTCACGGAATTTTTCAGTGTACAAAAATAGTTTTATCGCGACATAGTGACAATCAATTTGGTAAACAAATTAGGCGACATTGTTTTCCGAACGGACACAGTGCGGCCATTTGTTAGATCTCAGAATATGTTGCCCTTGTAAAATAGACTCTATGTACAATACACTACACATTATGTTTTGAACAAGAAATTGATTATTTTATAGGAATGATGAAAAGTAACTGGTACCGAAAATATTGCTTGGTGGCAGAACGATGTCAGAATTTAATATTATAGTTTCGAATTCTGTAGGTTTGAAATTCGGTTAATTTTTCACTTCACATGTAAAAAGTAAACTTTTTTGTCTACTGTATGTCCCTACCATAGCTTCCAAATTTCAAAGTTGATTTAATTTAAGTGTATAGTTAGGTAAACTGTAACCGAAATTGGAAACATTTTGTAATGGAAACTTGGTGCACTTTCGCCAATATACCTATTATTAATTATTAGTTTTTTTTATATATTTTTTTAATCATGAATAGTCATCAGAATAATAAAACATGCTAACTTAATAGTAAGTGTTCACTTTAATTATTTATAAACAGCGATGTTTTTTTTATGAGATTTTTTCTTTATCTCTTAATTCTCATATCTCTTAAAAGATCAATTTCATAGATAAGACATATATACTGATCATTTTGTTATGGCGATATTTTAGATAAAAGGTTAGTAGAATAAATAATCTTGTTACTAGGTTACTATTACATAGAGTATGCTACTGACACAGAACGCTAGGTGACGCTGTTATAAAAGTTTAGTGTTTTATACCTAGACATTTGGTACGAGTAAGCATCGATTTAAAAGCAGGAAGTAAATTCTGGTACTCGGAGTCATCTAAAACAATGAATAAATCGATATATTAATAAATAATCATCGTCAATTTTAATTGAAGCACTTGAACTTTTTGTTTTTACTTCAACTGATGTCTTTGCCTTCAGTCCGCAAACTCCTAAAGCTTCATCGAAAGTAGTATTCCTAGGCGAGCCATATAGGACGAGCTTGATACGGCCCTACGTGCTGGGTAGGGCCGCTTATGTGCGTTATCTCGTGCGGGAGATATGTCACATAAGAAATTATGAGAGATAGGTTCGGTACGGAACGTGAACCCGATGGTTATTCACTGTATTAATCAGTGGCTGGGGGTGGTGATAATCGCCGTGGAACGGGAATGTACCTTGTGTACGCGTTGTTTGGTTTCTTCGTGCTCGGAGGCGAGGAGAAACTAATAGGTCAAGTGTGTTAGTACTATGTGGGTACAGTGTTGTCTAGCAGGATCGCCGGCATGTGGGACGTCCCTATGTCTCCAGCCTCGGCCGGGTCTATGAGGACTGCGCGGCCGACGTTGGTAAACGGTTGCTTTATTGTTGGATTAGTAATTATTTGCGTTTACCACTAGAGGTTTGGAGGGGTTTTTGGATCTTTCGATGAACCCTTTGGTTTAATCTTTAGAGTATTCACATAGTGGTGACATAAATATAGGTAACTAGTAGCTAATATGTTAACGCCTGATCATAATTTAATAGCAAATTTTCATTTGACAAGAAATTATATAATAAAGCTGACGTGATAACATAGTTTAATTCTAATAAAATAGAAACGTTTTAAAAAGTAGATAATATTTTATACGAGATTCTACAGTAGTACACCTGTAATCAAAATTATAGTCTGTTATATATTCGTTTTACATATTATTTTGCAATTAATTTACAATTGACAAAAAACGGCCAAAAGTGGTTTCGCCACTATGACTCTCAGAGCAAGAAAGAGTCCATTCAGCGGCATAAAAAAGGAACAGACCAACCACTTGATTAAGAGGTAGCAACGCCAATGCAACCCTACGGGGTTTGCAAATGTCCATGGGTAGACGGTTATCACTTAACATCGGATGAGTCGCCAGCTTGTTTGTCACTTTCTCACAAAAACCAAAGTCGTTTAATGTGACCCCATTCGAAAAACTCATGGGAATAGTGTTTTGGGAATCTAAGGAAACATTATTACTTGAGTGCACTAAAAGGGTTAAAGAATTATTGCTGCATCTTATGCAAATACCCGACGTAATTTAAAGGAGCCAATAAAAGAAAAACCGGCCAACTGCCATTTGGACTCGCGCACAACGGGTTCCGTACTATTACCTATAAAACGGCAAAAAATCGTGTGTAGCGACTTAAATATGTAGACCCACTTAAATATTTTTTATTCTGTTTTTAGTATTTGTTGTTATAGTGACAACATAAATACATCATCTGTGAAATTTTTAACTGTCTAGCTTCGGTTCGTGAGATACAGCCTGATGACAGACGGACAGACAGACAGACAGCGGAGTCTTAGTAATAGGGTCCCGTTTTACCTCTTGGGTACGGAGCCCTAAAAAGAGGTGGAAAATCGATAGCAGATGGACCTGAGACAAACAAATTAAAAACTGAACTCTTGCTATAAATATTTACTAGAAGCGTTTTTAATATAAACTGAAATGAAACGTAATACACATGCTGGGCAATGCCGGCCATGAAATATGGTTACAGGTTTAATTGGAAACAGAGATGAGAGTAACAGTATTCTTGATTAGAATTTGGTGCGTAGGTGTGTGTCCTCTTTAGGCTACGTGTATTACTTCAAGCGGCGACGAATCAATGAAAATAATTTCCTTACTAAACAAAAAAAAGTGTTTAAAATGACCTCCTATTACAAAAGTTAATGTCAAAAAGTCTAATATTACCAAAATTTAAAGTCATAATTTTTGTCTTGATAAATTCTACGGTTTTGGCGGCAGCTGTGTCATATCGTTTATTCCCTTATTGGATTAATTGAATGATCCGTTACTAGTTTGGACGTTCCAAAGCTTGGATAAGCCTTAATTGAGTAAGGGAATTTTGTTGCTACTGAAGGCTGTTGTCACTTATATTTAAGAGTTAGCAATGTTTGTTCGTGAGCTATAATAAATGTATATACAAAATTTGATTTATAAACTTTGTTAGTTTGCTTCTCCGAGCCAAGCAATGACAGCTTCGAATGACCTATATAATTAATACAAATCTCGTGGCTTATGTCTTTGTAGACATCTCAAAATATAGACGTTGCACTTATTTTGGCGCGTTTGGAAAAATTTATGAGAGGAAAATATTTTGCGATGCACGCCTACACGACCCCCAAAAAGCGACATGGTGAAGTTGACATGTTCACGGTATTACCATGGTAACCATTAATACCTTTTTGATTTACAATTTCGGAATCGTAATCGTTATCAATTGGATAAAATTCTTGTAATTTTTTTTTGTTACGCTAAAGAAGTGTAATTGATTCACATCAAATCAAATCAAAAATGTCTTTATTCAAATAGACGCTTGCGCGTTCTCAAGAATCGTCAAATTTAATATAAAAATAGGTTCGTAAGGTACCACCGGTTCGGAAAGCAGTTTCTGCTGAGAAGGGATCGGCAAGAAAATCAACAGTTGTTCTTTTTCAAAAAGATCGTACATAAGTACACACACACTTTTTAGGGTCCCGTACCTAAAATGTCAAACGGGACACTATTACTAAGACTCCGCTGTCTGTCTGTCTGTCTGTCCGCCTGTCACCGGGCTGTATCTCATGAACCGTGGTAGTTAGACAGTTGAAATTTTCACAAATGATGTAGTTCTGTTGCCGCTAGAACAAAAAATACTAAGAAACAGTATAAAAATATTTAAGCGTGGCCCCCATACAAGAGACATGACTTTTTTGCCGTTTTTATAGACAATGGTACCGGAATGCTTCATGCGTGAGTCCGACTCGCACTTTGACGGCTTTTTATATTTTTGTTTGTAACTAGCGACCCGCCCCGACTTCGCACGGGTGCAATATATTACATACCTTCCTCTTGAATCGCTCTATCTAGTAAAAATCGCATCTAGATCCGTAGTTTTAAAGATCTAAGCATACACAGGGACAGAAAGACAGAGGGACGGACGGCTTAGATTTATACTATGTAGTGATTTCATTTTAGCGATGAGACTGAGACCACTCTACTGACGCAATTTTTAGTTGTAGAGAAACATCAAAGAGACGTTAAATTTGTGTAGTGATTGGACATACAGCGGGACGAGTTCATTTTATACTATGTAGGTATTTTAAACAAATCGCTTCAGCTCGTCAATGCGTCGGCGGCGTTAGACCTTGCGAGGAAATGCGGTCGAGTCGGCGGGCGCACCCGTGTCGATGTCACAGGTGAGCGCGGGCAGACCCTCGTCAGGGATGGGCAAATTGAACGGTTTTATAGCGCTCATTTATAACCTGCGACAAGGAGCGTGCCCTTTTGTGTAACATCCCTGTGAACACTTCGAGAGATTACGATCGAGTGGCTCATATCTGTACACATATGAGCCTTTAGTGTATTTTTAGTATTAATTCATATACAGACTCACGCCCATTTTCTGCGCTGGGCAGCTATTTGACAACTGATTAGTTAGCATCTACGATGATAACTAATCTTTTTTAATTTTAGGACACATTTTTACACAACATTCTAGTCCCAAACTAAGCAAAGCTTGTACTATGGCTACTAGAAAACTGATAAACATACTTAAACATACTTTTCTTTTGTAAATAAATAAATATTATACATATATTAACACCCAGACACTAGAAAAATACTATGTTCAACACAATACTATTTATCCAGTAGTGGGGATCGAACCCACACCCTCTGGCGCAGGAGGCAGGTACACTACCCACAACGCCATTCAGGTCATTTAAGTTGCAAAAAGGATGGTTAAGCTCTCTGAATTGATCAGAATGATCGTAAAGTACCATACCTATACAGTACTAAAATATTAAAATTTTCAAGATTCGTGTTGTCTATGTATATAATGACATTTTCCTTTATTTCTATAAGACAAAAATTTTTGGGCCAATTTGCCGCCCCCTATAATTGGCCGCCCTAGGTTCTAGCCTACTTAGCCGGTTGGTAGATCTGCCACAATGTAGTAATATCTCAAAGATGTTTCAAAAGGTACTGAAGATATCAATTTGCCAGTATTAATAAATTATTGCCACTATAAAAAAATACCTTAAACAAGTATCTTATTTATTTATTTATTGTTATATGGAAAACTACAGCATGAAATCAAATGATAAAATATGAGAGATAAAAGAGATGATGATATCAAGTGCTTGACAGATAAAAAAATATAGCTATTTAGCACTTTTGTTTTGCCGCATACATATGTATCTATGATTCAAAATATAAAGGGGCCAAGTGAAACGGGAAAGCGGAATGATATAAAGATCACGCATCGCTGGTTGGCTGGAAGCCAAGACCACTTGCACCCAGACACCTGCGCGGTGGTATTTGCGAGAACGAACTCTCTACTAGAATATAGGATTGAGAGTCGCTTTAGAATGCACATACACAATTTTCCAATAGACGGAGGGGACAATATTAAGTATTGTTTTAACAAAAAAGACACACTGACTTATTGATCGGCGAAATACTATTAATACTATTATTATATTAAATATTAATTGGTAATTAATTAATATTATATGGTAGAATATTTTATACGAATATTTTAATTTATTTTTTGTTATTAATTTATATTTCCATTTTTCTAAACTACTATATTATTCTAAAAAAAATATTTTTTGAGCTAGAATACCGAAGTTAGGCAGCGTAAAGAACACAAATTGGTTTTGACAGGATGGCACCTTTTTTATCTCTTGTCTTAATTTTACCTACGGAAGCCATAAGTCAATAGGTATACGCTCCATAGTCTCTACAACCAGTTTACGAATGAATAAATATTTATTTACTTTCAACAAACATAGATATTTTAACAATTAAAAGAATATATAACTTAGGGACGTAATTGTGATCAGTTTTGGCAGGGTTAGCACGGTTGACTTTTATGGGGACATCTCATATAATATAAGTCAAGTATTTGGGCGACCGGACTTCAGCATCTCTTTTCTATAAAATCAATATAAAATGTGTGTAATACGAATAACCTTACTTATTGGTATTCGGATAATTTCATATAGCGCTATCTCAGAAATATTTAGATACATATAGAAACAATGCATGTGTCTCAAACATTACGTAAAAATGTATTATTTTTGCGTATATTAGCGTTTTTAACAAAAGTGTTAGCATTAAGTTTGCCTTAAGTTGAGGTGTAAACAATACATTTTTAATAATATATATATATGCATATACAGTGCAGCTCGTTTAAGCTTATAAGATAAGATAAACCGAACGAGGCGGATATGGGACGTAAATGCATTGCGCCGCATTATCCCCGGGGGCTTTGAAATACTTAGGAGTATGAGGGGCCAAAGCCCGTGATCCCCTTATATTCGCAGACTGGCCCCGCGCCAAAGGATTCGGAGGAAATGAACGTATAGCAGCAATCTTCTAGGCGTTTCGTCGGAATAACTTAGCCATTGATATATTAAAGGTATGACCTTGACTCATAGCTTGAGACGTGTGATGGTTACTTACTTGCAGAACTAACTGTCCGAGTTTTTGTGGTTTACACGGTGGCAGATGTTGCTGAGATAAAACCTACGACGTGAGTTACTTATTTTTCTAGTAATCAATTTTTCTAATACTCTGTTTTTACTACAGTTATAATGGCGAGCAAAGGTAATTACGGCAATAAACATTTGAAAGGTGCGAACCTTTCGTGTGCACATACAAATTTTAAAGTGTCTTCCTATTGGTTATTGTATCCGTGTTATCGGATGGCCGCTTGCACTTCGTTCAAACGATTATCGCCCTAAGGGTGGAACACCGCGAGTACAGGCGACTGTACGGCCACATAAGACACAAAGATATGCTACATTTATATTTGTATACCAATATTAAGACGGTGAATGACCATTGACACCACCTTGATGGTTGGCAGTCCACTATCGAGTATTTTTCACAGTTTTCTTTCACGCGCGCCCAATTTGTGGAATCTGCTGTCACCAGCAGTTTTCCGGACCTACACGATTTTACGGTGGTAGAGCTACGCAGCAGCCTCGGCTGTTGCACGAATGGGCAGGCTCGTCCGGGTAAGTACTACGACCTAACAGAAGACCGGCATAAAGTGGAAATATGAGAAATACTTTCGCGTTTCGTCTGGTGAGTGAGGTAGCCGGAGCCCAATTTCCAAAAAGGTTGTCAACGCATCTGCATACGCTGGGGTGTAGCATATGTCTATGGGCGGCGGTATTCACTTAACATCAGGTGAACCGGCTGCTTGTTTGGTAACTTTTCACATAAAAAAACGATAAAGAGACCTTTAAGAAGAATCTTTTATTTTTAACCTCAAAGGTCGGTACCCATTTGTAACTCTTCCGGCGTTGCGAATGTTTTCTTCACCTTTTTCACTAAAGGTTGACTACGCATCTGCAATATTAGGCGTAGACATCCACGTGCGGCGTAATGACTGCATCGGATGCAGTCGCTTGTCAACTTTTCACACAAAAAAGGTTAACATTTCAGTGTAAAAAGGGTAAAAAATTTACAAACAAACATCAAATTTTCAAATCATATATATTAGATTATTTTTTAATTCAAAACAAAACGTATGCGTGGTAGGGCCACGCGAATGTCTTTTCTGTTGCACGAATGGCCAAGGCCGTCACCGCAAAAAACTCTATTAGCACTAAAAAGTTTATAATAATACTAAATCTAATATAATCAAATCTTGAAAACCTAACCTATCTAACCTCTAATATGGTTTATTGATTGATAAATATTTATGAATTGATAACCTCCTTCTTTTTAAAGTCGGTTAAAATTAATGACAAAGTCGCGAGTTCATTCATACTTTATCCAATCATGGCACTAGCAACTAAAACATAAAATTGTGAGATAAATCAATAAAAAATATTTTATTTGAACTATTACATCAGGATAATCATCCGGATTTCATAATTGCCTTTATAGCTCAACCAGAATCAGAGTTGAGTATTCATACAGGAATTCATTGGTAAAGTGTAAGGTCTGGAATTGAAAATTTTCGAACACTACAATAACATTTTATCCAAAGGCTCGTTATACGCCCACATTATTGCTTTAAACGGCACACAAGCGTAAATATAATTAATGCCCACAATTCTGCTGTAGATTATTAAAGAGATGTAGTATTAAACCCATCCATGTTATATGACAGAGATGAATAAAAAAGTAATTTTACACTTTTATTAACAGTATGAATGGTACATAATTGAATGCTTGGCTTGCTTGCTTACACTACCAAAGAAGAGCACGAACAACGCGCTTATACTTATATAAACGTTTGAGATAAGAGTGAACATATTTAACAACAAAAAATGTAATAATTGTTCCCTAGAATTAATGAAAATTCACTTTTTGTTTCAAATCAATGAATGACGCGGGGCACTTTCATGTATTCAAAGATCATCAGGTCGATGCTAAAAGGAAATTAATCCATTATCCTCTTTGATAAAGTCGGCAGCTTTCTCGGCTATCATAATAACCGGTGCATTGATATTACCGCCAGTGAGAGAAGGCATCACGCTGGCGTCTACCACGCGCAGTCTGCTGACGCCGCGCACTCGGAGACGTGCGTCCACCACGGTGCCCAGCGCGCAAGTGCCGCTGTAGTGGTACATAGTGTTCATCACGCACTGCACGTAGCAGCGCCAGTACTCTCCGCTCCACGGCCTCAGGCCGGTGCACGTCGCCAACTTCAGGTCGTTTATCTCCGAGCCGACACTTCTGAAGTACGTCGTGTTGACAATACGAGCGTAGTCCTCGACGTACCGCGCCAGGTTCTCCACATCGCTTCGGTCGGAGAACGTACCGGTGTCCATCAATGGGGGGTCCTCTGGATTTTTACTGCGTAGCTTCACCCTACCGCGTGACTTCGGATGCAATAGGCTAATGAAGGAGAGCATGGTGTTTCTGCCTTTGCCGCCGTTGTGGAGGTTTTGGCATATTTCAAAGTCGAACCAGTAGTTGAAGGAGCACATAGCCAGAGGTGCGTCGGAATCGTTCGGCACGGCGAAGTTGACTACCTGGTAGTCGGGGTGTTGTTGTCGCTTGTCAAGCGCCACATATCCGGTGAAGGCGGGCAGTGGAAATAAACGCTGATCTGGCACCGCGGGGGGTGAATTAGACGTTTCCATCTTAAACGACAACGGAACTGTGACGTGGTCCTGATAATTAAACCCAACCGGCAAATCACTGCGCACTGGAATACTTAGATCTTTCAGATGTTCCTCCGGTCCTATTCCAGACAGCATGAGAAGTTGAGGACTATTGAAAGCACCTGCCGATATGATCACTTCTCGATTCGCTCTGACGATCAGTTCTTTACCATCTCCAGTTTTCACTTTAACACCGACAGCGTTATTACTTTCATCGAACAATATTTCGGCTGCCAAAGTATTTTTAACAATACACAAGTTCTTGCGGTGCTTAATTGGAGATAAGTATGAATAAGCTGTGCTTTGTCTCATGCCATCGGCTATAGTGAACAACTGATTCGTGAACCCTAAATGGTGATTCCCGTTAATGTCTAATAGAACCTCGTGCCCTAACTCGTTAGCGGCTTCTAAAAACCTGTTGATGTCACTGCGCCGCTCTCTCGTGACACCGAGGTACCCACTTGTGCCGTGATAAATGCCGTATAGCGATTGCAGAAGGCTTAGGTCCTCAAGTCTCTCGCTTTTGATAAAATAAGGCAAAACGCCATTCCAGCTCCACGTACTGTCTTCGGCCGCCGCTGCCCACTCGTCGTAGTCGTATGGGTTGCCTCGGACGTAGAACATGTAGTTGATGCTGCTGCTCCCGCCGAGCATATGGCCGCTCGTTAAGTTGCCGACACGGTTCCTGTGACATTGCTGCGACCTCGGGTCGTATTCCGACGTGTAGTTTTTGTCGACATGGCTCCTTGACATCAACGTGAACAGGCCTGGAAACTAAGTCCAATGTTATATGGTATTTTTCTTTAATGAATCGACACCATCCTTTTTATGAGAATATCGATATAGTAAAGTAATAGCTTAAACATATCCCGCTATTGGGCAAAGACTGCCTCCGTACAGAGGGTATTAGGGTATAGTCCACTACGCCACTCCACTGCGGATTGGCAGACTTCTTCGAAATATATTTTTTTCGTTATTATTTCGAAAATATGCAAATTTCCTCATGATGTTTTACTTCACTGCTGAGCACATGATAAGTTAGCACTTAACATTAACTAGCAAAAAGCTGAGCTTTGTGAGGGCTCGCGTAATTTTTCTAAATGTTAATAATTTTTAAAACAGTTTTTTAAAATTATTATTTCTGATATGAGCTTCGGGCCCATATCATATTTACCGAAGTAAATAATAAATACGACCAATCATTTTTGATATTTTTTTTATTTATCAAACATTGTTTAGTACTTATATTAATTCTGTGACGTTAGGTTATTAATTGGTATTTTCACTTTGAAAATTACATTATCATTTTTTGGATGCAAATTGATGATTTAGCAATTATATTCAATCAAATTGACCACCTTTAAGTCGATATACTCTTTTTTTGTTAACCTGGAACCTCGCGGGGCAAGAGCGGGTTATGTCGGCCTATCACCAATTAAAACCTCAACGATGTTCCACGTAGGCACGTATCGGCAGTTGGAAGGCGCGCTGGAACATTCAGCGCGCCTTCCAACTGCCGCCTTGCTACGTCGATCCAACGTCCGCAAGTTCGGTTTACCAAAAAAACTTTCAATTCAAAGCGGTTCTATTTTGGGTCCGTGAGGTTCATTGAAATAAACAAGGTTCACGTTGCAAGTTTTTTAATCAACAATTTTTGCGGACCCTCATACTAATTACAACGGTCAAACCATAGTGTGTTTTAATTTACTACTAACGCCACCTATGTATTACAAATAAGAAACAAAATATTATACAAAGCTAAAATGAAATAATTGGTATTTATGTCTATGATAATAAAAGCCTTTTATTAAACTTTATCTAATTTAACTTTATTTAACCAATTTCTGTAAAGTTGCATATAGTAAATTATTTTTTGAAAAATAACGTCATAAAAAAGTTTCACTTCTTACGAGTGTACGCTAGTACACGCACACATTTTTTTTTATTATGCACAGAAATACATTAAATAAATAAAAAAAAAGCATTACACACGAAACATGCATAATCAATTATGACGACTACTAGGCGACCACTAGTATACATAGATAGGTAATAAATGTGAAAGGTTCAAAATCGTTAAAACTCGAGTCGTCAATTATCGTTACAGGTTTTTTTTAAATTTCTGAATACAAAGGTACTTACCATTGACTCCAGCGGGGGATCCCCTCCTGCTTCGATCAGCAGCACGGACACCCAGCTAATTTCCGAGAGCCTATTAGCAAGCACGCTCCCAGCGCTGCCCCCACCGACTATTACGAAATCGAAGTATTGTCCATCTGAAACATTAATGAGGACAGAAAAGACATCACATGTATGGATGGATGTTTGTTACTCTTTCACGCAAATACTACTGAATGGATTTTAATGAAACTTTACAATAATTTAGCTTTTATATTAGAATAAGACATAGGCTATAATTTATATACATATTTTATGTATAACTGTCTTTCTGTCTGAATCTTACGCCTTCAGCCTATTCTAAGGCGTAAGATTCAGACGCATACGTTGTCGCGGGCAGCAGCTAGTATAATATAATCTCTGGAAATAAGTTGACGTCCACCAAGCCAGTGCTCTGACAGAAGAAGAGTCGTAATCTTGTGACTATAACAAGGGTGTTAATATCTCTTACGTTATTGACCACCCGGTAATCACGCGGAAGAGAAGAAGTATTGAAAAAGTCATTCTAACCGTAAATATTTCCATCTTGCTGGAAGAGATGAGATGTCAGTTGCAGCATGGAGAGTAACTGCAAAGCTCCTTGCATCAGCGTCACCTCGCCAAGTTTCACCACCGCGTCCATACCTCTGCCTGTTCCAAAGATTATAATTAATAATTCACACTGGCATACACTATATAAAATATTTTGTAACTCATCGATTCGCCTCTCTATGAAGTTTCAGCGTTTTGTCGCGGTGATGGCTAACTAAAGGCACACCTAACGATATTGTTACTAATGTTAGGGGTTGTTGGAGTAAATCGCGGATATTCTAAGGTTTTAGTAACTTTATTTATAAACAAAAACGGTCTCACAAGTCTTCCACTTGCACTTCTACAACTCTTCTCAATTTCCCTAGCACTTTTCACGTTTCTTTTTTTTCACTTTCTTCTTCTTCTTTCCAATTTGAGCCCCCCCACTGTACTGCCGAATAGCGAGCTGTGGATCTTTACCTTACCTTAGACCCTTCCTCCTTAGAAGTAAAATCCCATAACTTTTACACCGTAATCGAATATAAAATTATGGTACATAATTTTGACATAGACATAGACAAACTTTAGACATTTTTTTTATGGAGAGAAGGGGCAAACGAGCAGGAGGCTCACCTGATGGTAAGTGATTACCGCCGCCCATGGACACCTGCAACACCCGAGGGCTTACAAATGGGTAGCAGGCCTTTAAAACAGACAATTTCGGAGCGAAATACTCTTAACTTATGTATATTATTGTTTTTCTTTTGACTAGGTATTTTGTTTTAATGAGACTGAACTTGAGTTTCTTTAACTAACTCGTTATCCTTAAGCAGGTCATGATTTGTTTTTTATCTTGAGCATTTATATCAGTTTTACGCGAATGCGCGCGCACAAGTGTTGCGAGATCGACGATAACACTGACATGTTTCAATTTAATTGTACTGTAGGCTCGACACGATTTTTTTATTGCAAAAACCTTCGTTCTCGTAATTATAACAATAATGCGGTTACCGCAAACATGTCAGTTCGCTGTAATGGGTACATTATCATACAAAAAGGTGTTTTATTGGACTTGTATTCATTTACTTTAGCAGAGTGTGATAATATAACTCATTCTGCGTGTATGTACTTGGTTACAGCTGAGATTTTTCTCTTTCGATATTTTGATCTTTCGATTAATTTTAATCTGTATCCAGTGTGATTGCGGCACTAACGGTCGGTTTCAATATTCTATTCACAGGTGTATTGGGTTACTACCGATAGATTTTTTTAAATATATTAGGACACATTTTTACACAACGTCCTCTAGTCCCAAACTAAGCAACGCTTGTACTATGGGTACTAGATAACTGATAAACATACTTAAACGTACTTTTATTTTGTAAATAAATTCATATTATAGATATATAAACATCCAGACACTAGAATAACACTTCGTTTATCACACATTATTTTTCCAGTAGTGGGGATCGAACCCACACCCTCTGGCGCAGGAGGCAGTTTCACTACCCACTACGCCAATCGGGTTTTGACATTAGCTCCATAATACTTATGTCAAAATTCGACCTCCAGTAACCGAATCTAACTGTAGATATAATATTGAAACTGGCCGTAAGGCAGACGTTGCGAACCAGTGACGATACATTAAAAGAATAGAAGAAAGAAGAATCAGAAGCGAAAATATCTATTCATTCTTGAAAAAAGTAATGTATTCATATGGAAAAAACTTTCATATGACGACGTGTTGGTATTAATAACAATATCTTCAGCTAAAATCTTGCGAATAATATTGCGAATAATATTGCGATTTATTCGCAATATTCTATACTCACCATCCTCCTGTCCTAATCTCATTTTTTTTGTGAAAGTTGTCAAGAGATCAGATGGTTCACATGATGTTAAGCGAACATCGCCGCCCATGGACAGCACCAAAGGAGTAGGTGATGGAAACTTTATAAAAAGTGGGCCTGGTTTACTTCACTTCCCTTGTATAAACATTTGAAACATAAAATAACTTTTGCGATTTTTTGGGAAAAAACATCCAGATCCGGATTAATTATTACCTTACACAAAACTTTACTTACTCTCGGCGCCAAAGCTTGTAAACTTCCTAGTTTAGTTTTTAGTCTGTCTCTTGACCATGGATGGTGTACTTTCTACACGTCAGGAATTTAAAATAAAAAACTTGATTTTTGGAAGTAGTATTATCATCTAGAATTTCAAAATTGACTTTTTAGAATCTATGTGTTTGGCATCCAGTTTACAATACACTCACACAATTTCCACAAAGAACACAACACAATAACTTTGTTTGATTTTACAGCTTGTAACGTATGGTAAAGTGTACTGTATATGTTTAGACAGATGAATTCAAACGAACACGTAGCAACCTTCACCAAGGTTCTTATATTGCTACTAGATTCGTTTTACAACCTTCAGACATAATTTGCATTAATTATATTCAGTAAGAATACTTATAGCATCGTTTTTAAAAATCAGATTGCCTCTATCTTGGAATCTGAAAATTTAAACCAACTCCTAATTTTTTTAACAAATTTTGTGAAGTCTAAAGCATAGGATAGGCGTCCCCAAGAGTGTGCTTTTGGAGTTAAGAATGTGCCAGCGTGGTAAGTCAGAATATGAAGGACATTTGTAGCTTCATTCATGCTTTAGTACTTAACCGTGAGAAAGTTTACTGGGCAAAATAATTTAAAACACATATCAAAAACGGAATTGCTTGGTAAGTTTGTTGATTAATATTAATAAAGAAAATTAAGTACTTAAGAATAAAAAAAACAATTTTATTCAATCCTGTCAGATTTTTATTACGGTCCGTAGTGCGTTTGCTTTATCAAATCAGCAGCTTTTTCGGCTATCATAATGACTGGTGCGTTGATGTTGCCACCTACTGGCGTGGGCATCACGCTGGCGTCCACCACGCGCAGCCTCTGAACGCCCATTACACGCAAATGCGAGTCCACCACCGCGCCCATAGCGCACGTACCCGCGTAATGATAATATGTACTCCTAGCGCAGAATATATAACAGCTCCAGTACTCGTCACTACCTACTTCAAAACCATCACATGTGTACCCAACTAAATCTACTAACTCCGACTCCACACTCCTGAAGTAAGTTGTATTTAGAACACGCGTAAAATGTTTCACGTAACGCATCAAGTTTTTTACGTCACGGTCGTCAGAGAGAATGCCCGTGATCACCAAAGGAGCATCTGAGGGATCGGTACTGCGAAGCAAAACTCTACCTCTCGATTCCGGATAGATCAGATTCATATAGGAAAGCAATGTATTCCTACCTTTTCCTGCATCGAAAATCCGTTGACAAAATTCGTAATCAAACCAGTAATTAAAAGAGCATATCTGCAGAAAAGCGGGAGAATCATTCGGAACAATAAAATTTGCAACTTGATAGTCTGGCCTCGTATTAGATTTATTCAATGCAACGTAACCGGTAAAAACATTTATTGGGATCTTATGTAGATCTGTTTCCATTGGCGGCTTGTTTGATTTCTCCATTCTAAAAGATAAAAATAACGACACATGATCGTAGTAATTAAGCCCAACTGGTAGATTGATGCGGACTGGGATTTTCATTTCAAGTAAATGCTCCTTCGGCCCGATCCCGGACAACATCAATAATTTGGGACTGTTCAAAGTTCCTGCAGTGAGTACTACTTCTTTATACGCTTTGATAAATATTATTCTACCGTCTGACAGTTTTGCATTTACTCCTGTCGCATAATTGTTATCATCTACCACAATTTTTGTAACAACTGTATTCCTAAGAAGGTACAAATTACATCGGTCCTTGGCAGCTGAGAGGTATGTGTACGCGGTGCTCTGTCGCACCCCTTCAGCGAGCGTATACATTTGCTGAGTGTAACCTGTGTGTTGTTCTCCGTTAATATCCAAAAGTACATCTTCCCCTAATTCTCTAAGAGCTTCAAAATATTTGTGAGTTTCATTGGTCGGCTGTCGTGATACGCCTAAGTATCCGTCGGTGCCATGGTATTTTTTGTATGGTGAATTAAGAATTTGTGGATCTGTTTGCCTTTCACTCTTAATAAAGTAGGGAAACACAGCGTCCCAGCTCCAACCTTTGTCCTCTGTTATGGCTGCCCAAGTATCATAGTCATGGGGATTTCCCCGTACATAGAACAAATAGTTAACACTGCTACCACCACCGAGCACGTTGCCACTTGTCAGGTTAGCGACATGGTTCCTGTGACATTGCTGGGTCCTTTTGTCGTTCACCGATGTATAATTTTTGTCTATTCGCGTCCTTGGTGTGGTAATGAACAATCCTGGCAGCTAAAAAAAAAACCTTTATTATGATAATTTTACGAATATTTTACCAGAAACTTAGTTACCCACCATTGACTCTATTGGGGGATCGTTACCCGCTTCGATAAGTAAAACGTTCGCACATTCAATCTCCGTAAGTCTGTTCGCTAGCACACTCCCAGCTGACCCACCGCCCACGATAATAAAGTCGAAACTGTCTCCATCTGCAATGTGTAAATTAATTTAATTGCTAAACAAATTAATTTTCATCTGTAACAGTCTATAATTAGTCTTATTACCAAGAAAGTACGACTTATGTTCTTTATTCCTTTTTGACACGAGTAGAATAAATCGGTATTTTAAACTGAAGTATTGGTGTTACCAGATCGTTTGTGTTTTTTGTATACATTATAAACAATTTATAAATATATAATCATGAAACGGACCACAAAGATCGAGGAATAGGATGAATACAAACAAAAAATGTGATATGTATAATAGCTCACCGCCCACCGCAGCTTGTTGTGGATAAAGACAAGACTGAAGCTGCAAACTAGAAATCATCTGCAACATCCCTTGCATCCGGATTATCTGCGAAACGGCTGCGGCCGCGTCCATTGTCTACAGGATACAAATCAATCGTATCTCAGCTTCAGGTTCGTAGCGGATAGTGAATCTGTCTATTAAGGCAGATGATATGGTCGATTTCTATTCAATGTTCATTTGTTTAAAAAATAACGGTATGTTTATCAATGTTTATTAGTTATCAAGAAAATATAGTTCATGTTTTCCTTGGTGTGAGACTAGATAATGTTGTGTGCAAAATATTTCCTGAAACAAATTTAGTACATTAAGCATACATAATAATGTGTAAAGAGAGAAATAAATACTTTTGCTTGTTTTGTAACTATAAGTAATATTGTTATATTCAACATGTTGTTAATTCTATGTTAAAAGGTTGAATGAGTAGAATTATACAAGTTTAGAGAAAATTAAGGTGATAAAATGTATCAGTAGCTATTACCAAAACTGGGTTAGCAACTTTTCAAATAAATAAAAAAAATGTAAGCCGACTATAATATCCTATATAGTAGGAGTAGAAGTATACCAAAATATAATTATGATTTCAGGAAAATAATTCTTAAGTTACGGACTAAAAGTAAAAAAAAAAGTTACTCCCATATACCATAACATTAATAACGTTATAATAGAAGTAATATCTTTTCGGTACAGTTTTTTTTATTTATGATGGTAATATGGGTATATTTAATTGTTTTCTCGTCTGTCTATTCACTAACTCGTTTTATTAAGATAAAAAATGTCGTTTACAATGATTATTAGGGTGATTGTTGTCTAAAAATTATTAAATATTTTATTATTATTATTATTAGTTGAAAAGATACGCTCCCATGTCCTTTACCAAGTGGCCACGGTTAATGTTTATCAAATATTGTTGGTAAAAAAAAAACATTACTTCTACTTTATATAAACAAAAGTACCTTTTGTATGTAAAGAATAGAACACACATAAATAAATGAAACCTGCTTATCATGTGAGAAGGCGGCAACCTCCCTCCATGGATATGTGCAACACTCGACTGTTGCAAATGCTTCACCCCCTTTGAAAAAAGGATTTGCATCGATTTGCTCAGCCATAAGACGAAACGCAGACGTATAACTCCGACTTCAGGTCGTCGTTTCTGCGAGAACGTATTGTTTAATTAAATTTGTCCCTACTAGTGTCTTTCGTTTTCGACTGAGCATGATTATTAGTTCGCAAAGGTCGCTAGCATTACATACTCATTGGCCCGGCTGAGAGCCTGGATGAAAGCATTCTGGATCCAACAGGAGACCCGTCCGAGAACAACACCCGCCTAACCGTACTCGTAAACATACTAAAAAGCCTCCTCGCTTACGGAACGGCGGATCTAATCCCGTGTACCTCGTGTACCCTCGTTCTACGTGTACATTGCTCCCAGACAACAAAATAACACATCACTTCTAAAAAGGACGAGGTTCTCAGTTCGATTGCATTTTTTTAAATGTTTATTACCTCAGAACTTTCGTCTGAGTGCATAGATTTTGATGATTCTTTTTTTTATTCGCAAGCTGGTGCCTCCCATGTGGTCCCATATTAATTTCATTGGTATTGGATCTTGGGCTCCGGAAATATGAAGGGAACTCCCGAAAATCAATTATAAAATGAATACAGAGCGAGATATTTGAATTCAGATTTGTTTTGCGTTTATAAAAATATGTTTTATGTTAACACACGCATCGGAAATGTTTGATGCTACTTAAGTATGGTGTCTCAGCTCGTGTAACTTATTCTTACCACTGGCTTTCTATCGGAAGAACCTTAAAATGGTCTACGAACTGGAAACGCAATTAAAAATTTTCCTTAAAATTAATAACGAACCTATGTATTTCTCCTATGTTTGCACGCTAGAAATATAAAGTTTTAAAGAGAAGAAAACCCGTAGTTGTATTTTATCTACGGACAAGTTTATTAACGCATTTATTTAGTTTTTAGGACAAAGTACTATAAATTTATTCACATTTTTTAAGTAATTTTATATCGTTTACAGCTAGGGTTGCCAACCATACTTTATAATAACGTATCCTACGTTATTTTTGGTCAATATATATAAAAGTAAAGTATGTGAAAATGCTCTATTTTCAAACTTTACAGTGATAGATAAAACATTTATAATGTATGTCTATAGGTATGGATAATTACTTAACTTTTATCGATGCTTGTAAGATGAAACAGAACACTTTTAACTTATAATTTATTTATTAACAATCTTTTGCTGTTAATAATATATGATTTAACAAAAACATTTTTAGACCAAAAAAAATTTATCACTTTTTTTCTTATATGATAATTTGTCAATTTGTCATTTGATATATTTTTAAACTAGAATCTTTGTGGGATTAGTGTGTGTGCTACTTTGTGTTTTCTCAGATTTTCATTTTTATAAAAAGATTTTTATTTAAATTTAAATTGGAAGTGTAAAGATAGCTTCCAAAAATTTAAGTATATTGAAGAACTCTGTGTAGAAGCATACAAAATATTATATCTTCAACAATAGAATTCCGGGCGCTCGTCTTTAATTCAATATACTCGAGCAACCTGAGTTCGATGTCCGGTGCCGGTACCAATGAAATTGTTAATTTCAAGTGGTGAAATATCACGTGCTCAGCGGTGAAAGAAAACATCGCGAGGAAACCTTTTCGAAATAACAATAAAAAAAAAATTTCGAAGATATATGAAGTCCGCCAATGCGCAGTGGGGCCGCGTGGTGGACTATGCCCTGATACCCTCTGTACAGATGAGGCCTTTGCCCAGCAATGGGACATGTATAGGCTGATAGACTTTATTTATTTATTTTTTTATTTTATTTATTTTTAAACTTCATGCACGAAACAGTACATAGGCGGACTTAATGCTGACAGCATTTTCTACCAGCATTTTACTTTACAACAATAGAACTAAATAAAATTTTGGAAAATACTTTACTGTTCTTCTATATACTTTATTTTTTCTCTACGTGAACAAGGTTACATTATTTTTCTCAAAAACAGTTGGTACCCTTATCTTCAGTTCTATACATATTATTAATGTTATTTGGCTTTTCTACAACTGTATATAGTTTTAAGTATAAAGCATACGATGTAGTATTTTTTAAAAAAAGTATTCATTTTCTATAGTTCAAGTTAAATACTGGGTCTAAATCGCAGTCAATATACTAATAAAGATAAATTAAAATTATTTATATATATAATATCATTTATATTTTCACATTTCCCTGAAATGTGGTTAGGTGTAACTTTTGATTCAAGTATTCCTGTTTTCTTCGCAGAGTTTCTTTCGCCGGTTCTTCTCAGGTCAGTAGCTTTTCTTTTCCGAGCCGGCGGTGGTAGCGTTTCGACAATCAATAAGTTAGTGTAATGCTTCCATTTTGATTTAAGATATTTGAATTTGTTTATACATAATAAAATCGTGCAGCTTATTGATCAAGAAAACTGAAATAGATATTTTTGGACAAAAGTATATAATTTCTTATAAACATCTACCAACGTAACGTTCTGACAATCAGTAATTTGTTTTTAGTTCATAACTAAGGTTTTTAAATTATTTTCCTGATATCTATCACATTTTTTTATGTGAAAAGGTGCCAAGGGAGCAGACGGTTCACCTGATGATACCCGCCGCCCATGGATATCTGCTACACCTGGGGGTTCACAAACTTTTGAAAATTGGGCCGCGGCCACCTCACTCACCAGACGAAACGCGAAAGTGGAAGTATAATATACTTCCACTTTACGTCGGTCTTCTGTGAGATCGTGGTACTTACCCGGACGAGCCTGCCCATTCGTGCAACAGCCGAGGCTGCTGCGTGGCCCTGCCACCGTCGAAATTGACATTTTCCGAAGTTGGATTACACTTTTTTATGTGTAAAATTGCTTTTCAACTTACTTTTGGTGCCCGTTATTGATATGGTCGTGCAGTTGGAGAGAAATAAATTGGCTCACTGAGTTTTTACCTATTATATATATTGTCAGTCACGACATTACATTTTACTTTACTTTACTTACTAAAGCAGTAAAACAAACGATAGGTGTAAGCGGCGAGCGATATGTTGCCGTGGATTTCGACTGTAGTTGCGCCCGAGTCGACCGCGCCACTTTGTACGTCACAGCTGTGCGAACAAAATATTTTATTTGTTTAATTGAAATCAACTTTGCAACGGCGAACTGGTTTACTGTGTCCCACAGACACATTTTCAACTGACATCAAAAAAGGAGGAGGTCTGTATTTTTTTTATGTTTTGTTACCTCAGAACTTTCGGCTGGGTGAACGGATTTTGATGATTATTTATTTATTTGAAAGCTGGTGCTTCATGTGGTCTCATTAATTACTTTGGTATTGAATCTTCGGCTCCGAAGATACATAGGGAATTCCTTAAAATCAATTATAAAATGAATACAGAGAGAAATATTTGAAGACGGTTTTGTTTTTCGTTGATAAAAAAAAAGGATTTGTATCGCCTTCATTTTATCAAAAGGGACTTGTACGATTGTAAATGTTCTAGTTTATAACGACGAGTTAATAACATGTTTACTCATAATTTAACGTGAAAGAAAAACTGAAGTAAATATACAATATATGTAAATATACAAAAAAAGGCATTCGCTTCTCTTCTTTAGATATTATTTTTATGTATCTGTGTGCTAAAGTACTAAATTTGTTTCAGGACATATTTTGCATATAACATTATCTACTACCTAACTGATAACTGATAACCACTCTTAAACAGGCTAATATTTTGTAAACAAAGGAGGGTAATAGGAATGGAACCCACACCTCTGGTCAATATGCAGATTCACTATACACTGAGAAACTAAAACTAAGACGGTCGTTTTGTATGCTGCAGACAATGGACACGGCCGCAGCCGTTTCGCAGGTAATCCAGATGCAAGGGATGTTGCAGATGATTTCTAGTTTGCAGCTTCAGTCTTCTCTTTATCCACAACAAGTTGTGGTGAACGGTGAGATAAATACTACATTTTTAGAGAGCATTAATTCCTATTCTCGATCTTTTCAGTCCGAAATTTTATGTGTCTATTTTTAAAATTTTGAAATAGTTTACGATGTACATAAATTATGTGTTTACAACAACAATTACGTTTAAAATACCGATTTCTTCTACTCGTGTCAAAAAGGAACACAGAGCATATATTACTACATATACACCCCTTAGACTCTCACCGTAGTAAAAGTAAAGTAAAGTAACAGCCTGTACATGTCCCAATGCTGGGCAAAGGCCTCCTCTATACAGAGGGTATCAGGGCATAGTCCACCCAGCGGCCCCACTGCGGATTGGCGGACTTCACATATCTCCGAAACATTTATTTTTGTTAATATTTCGAAGATATGCAGGTTTCCTCACGATGTTTTCCTTCACCTTGACTTTAGCACTTGAAATTAACAATATCATTGGTGCAGGCACCGGGGATCGAACTCAGGTTGCTCGAGTACATTGAATTAAAGGCGAGCGCACTGAGCTATCACGGTTTTAACCGTAGTACTTTCTTAGTAATAAGACTATACTTATAGACTGTTACAAATTAAAATTAATTTGTTTAGCAATTAAATTAACTTTACACATTGCAGATGGAGACAGTTTCGACTTTATTATCGTGGGCGGTGGGTCAGCTGGGAGTGTGTTAGCGAACAGACTTACGGAGATTGAATGTGCGAACGTTTTACTTATCGAAGCGACGATCCGCCAATAGAATCAATGGTGGGTAATTAAGTTTCTGGTAAAATACTCATAAAATTATTACAATAAAGATTTTTGCAGCTGCCAGGATTGTTTCCTACCACACCAAGGACACGAATAGACAAAAATTATACATCGGTGAACGACAAAAGGACTCAGCAATGTCACAGGAACCATGTCGCTAACCTGACAAGTGGCAATGTGCTCGGTGATGGTAGCAGTCTTAACTATTTGCTCTATGTACGGGGTGTAGGCATATTAGCCCACTTCAACTTTTTAGTATTATGGCATGTTATAAGGCTAATATCCCTTCTCTCTTGAAAAGGGCTCAAATTTAGGGAAGGCACACGGCTCCATGATAACACTCACGAACGCTGTGTGCGGTGAGCGCCAACCACCATATTGCGCCCCCCCCCCTCCAGAAGAGGGACAAAAAGTTGGGGAAAGGACCGAAGCATAAAGAGGGCTTGGCCCCTTGGCGGTGCGTAAGCACAAACTGACCGAAGTCGCGCATGTCAATGCGTGTAAACGTCATACAAGTCGACGACAAATCCAGTCTTCGTGAATGTACGTCAATACGGTTTTGGGTATGTGTTGATTATCAGGCACTTTGGCCCTATGATATAATAAAACCGCCGTAAGCGCCACCATTTTTGCCAGACCGCCGTGACTGCAGACGTGATTGTTAGTGTTTTGGCATCACCATCAATTACAAGGTTAGCACGACATTTCGTCGCAGAGCGCGTGAGTCACTGCTCACCCCGAGGGTATGGTTATAACGTTGCACCGCATCGCCGCAGCCTTGAGAGGGTTTCTCCCACCAGCTACCATCCAGATGAGGTAAACGCATATGCTCCACCAACCATTGCAATAGTCAGATATAGCCATAGTTGTGATTTTTATGATTAGCCCTCAGAAGGGTTTATAACATATATTTATTTGTCAGTGTCTCTGACGTTGAGTATAATGTATTTTCGATCAAGTTTGTCTCACCCAGCAGCAAGTTGCCATTATTCGTTCGAACGGGGGAACTTTACTGAGATTCGTTAATAATATTAAAACGTATAAGGGAGGTCAGACAGTCTGCAGTTCCGTCATCAGGAACCCGACTTGGACAAATCTACTGAGATGTGCATCAAACCGAGACGAGGACTCGGCCATTATGAATAGCGTCGTCTCCCAAGCAAATGTCGTAAGACGCAATGTCACTAAATGCAACAAGCATCAATACAACTATCGCAGGTCAACACGCCAACATACAGCCTATCCGCATACACAGCAAACATCATCACCTCGAACCTCCGTCAACCAGAATCATACGATGCAATGATATTAGGCGCAGATCACCCCGCAACTACCACAAGACGCATTACTGCATATAGCCGCATGCATCAATGTGACTATTACGTAGGTTGCATCATCAGGTATCGATGATATGTCCACCACTCAAGACATATCCATTCATGGTTCCACGTTTAACGTAGTCCATATTGTACAGAAGTACCACGTAACTCCATAGTAATATCTCTTATAAAGTCCCAGATCATTCATTGCTTATTATTTGTTCTCTGAGACTTCACATATTATCACTTTTATCCATTAGACCTTACTTCCATATGATATTGGTAGGGGACGTTCATACAATGTACTTTCACTATAGTACTAACAGTCGCGATCGACCTCTGTACTTATATATGTACGGTCGTACAAATGTGTCCCCGCACGGTACATAATCCTTCCCTTAGAAATCACCACGTATGGAATTCTATTTTATTAACATAATAGTGATTGTATCTTGCTATATTTTTAATAAATATTCTGTTTTGAGTATTTTAAATGATTTTTAACTATTTGTAATAAATTTTTGGTAATATCATTTTCTCATACTAACACTTATATTTCTTTAAGTATATATTATTAACTTTTATTATGATTAAACGTTCTTAAACGTTTTATTTTCATCTAATTGATCTTTATTATGTAATTTAGAGTTTTGCTTCGAAGCACCGATCCCTCAGATGCTCCTTTGGTGGTTACAGGCATGCTCTCTGACGACCGGGACGTAAAGAACTTGATACGTTACGTGAAACATTTTACGCGTGTTCTAAATACAACTTACTTCAGGAGTGTGGAGTCGGAGTTAGTAGATTTAGTTGGGTACATATGTGATGGTTTTGAAGTAGGTTGCTATGACTACATACTATCATTACGCGGGTACGTGCGCTGTGGGCGCGGTGGTGGACTCGCATTTGCGTGTATTGGGCGTTCAGAGGCTGCGCGTGGTGGACGCCAGCGTGATGCCCTCGCCAGTAGGTGGCAACATCAACGCACCCGTCATAATGATAGCGGAAAAAGCCGCCTAATTGATAAAGGAAATGTACTACAGCGTGTCCTAAACAATTCACTTTGTTTCAACTATATAGTTACATTTAGTTAGGTCATATTATTGTAAACTCTAAATTCTAAACTATATAGTTACGTTATATTATTGTAAACTCTAAATTCTGTAGGGATTTTGTTTTTTAAATTTGATTTTAATTCCTTACATTAAATAATGTCGTATCACCCGTGGTAATGTGTCAGTGTAAATAGTTCGCTTGGGATTAAAATGGATTATATTAATATAAATTAATTATTTATATATTAATAAGATACGATGAAATTTCTTTACGTTTTTTTAATACACAATGAATAGTGCTCGCACCCGTAGTGTTGTGCAATATTCCGTATTTTGGTACGTGAACATATATTGTATATGTATATATATACATATATATGTTCATATTTATTTATTATTATAGTAAATAAGTTATAAATATTAAGACGTAAGTTCAAAAGTTTTTACATTATGTAAGTATTTGCATTTTTGATATTGCTAATTAGTATTTATGATCTTTTTTAGCTTATTGCACCTACCACGATCTCTCTCCACGCCCCGGGTTGATTTTCTGAGAGGTTAGGTAGGTTAAGGTCAGATTTTCACGATTTGATTATATTACATTTAATATTACTTAAGACTTTTTAGTGCAAATAGAGCTTTTTTAAACTCAGCTCTTTTTTATGGTTTTATTTTTTCATTTTTGGTGATTTAATTTCAACCCTTAGGTATTATAAAATATGGGTAGACCTAGCAAAGACGCTGCTCGTATGACAAAATGGCGTCAAACTAAAACCGGAACTGAAAACGGAAAACGATTAAAAGTGAAATAAGCAGCAACTGAGCAGCGCGAGAATAGATTGCCAGAAAATATCGTACTTATATATGTTACGTAGGTTAAGTGACGAAGATCAAGAAAGTTACATTAATCATCTTAGTTTAATCCGCACTCGATTGGTTTATTCACAAAGATGACAACGACTAAACTTTAATTAATTTGCGAACGTCCGGGAATAATGTTGATAGGAGATTTTGCCGAATTTGATTTTTTTTATGCGAGAGTTTGCCAAGCGAGCCGGCGCTTCACCTGATGTTAAGTGATAACCGCCGCACGTGGACATATTTAACACCCGTAGGTTTGCAGACGCGTTGCCACTATAGAACAAAGTGGGTCTCGGCGACTTCCCTCACTAGACGGAAGACAGAAGAATAACACTTTCACTTAACGCCGGTCTTCTGTGAGATCGTGGCACTTACCCGGACGGACCTGCCCATTCGTGTAATAGAGAAGACTGTTACGCGGCCCTACCACAGCTAAATTATCAGAAATCCATATTAATTCTTCCCTTAATGCTTTCCTCGAAAATTCCTCCACTCGACTAGACCACAAGCATACGAAACGGTATTAATGTTATTCGTTAAAATTTCCTCCTTTAAAATTATCGTAGCTAAATATTATTAATAAAAAAAAATTCTAGAAAATTCGTCTATGATCATAAATATTCTGATTAAATTTAAACAAGCTAAGTCTTTTTACTTTTTAGATAAAATGATGATATATTAAAGTTGAAAAGAAAAAACCGTTAAGTATCAGCCTATACATGTCCCACTGCTGGGCAAAAGCTTTCTCTACAGAAGGGTTTTAGAGAAAAGTTACGCGACCCCACTGCGGATTGGCAGTCTTCATTATCTTCGAAATATTTTTTTTTGTTTTTAATTCTAAAATATGCACGTTTCCTCACGATGTTTTCCTTTGCCGCTGAGCACGTGATAATTCAGCACTTAAAATTGACAATTTCATTAGTGCCGGCACCGGGGATCGAACTCAGGTTGCTCGAGTATATTAAATTAAAGGCGAGCGCCTGGACACAGCTATCACGGCTCAACAATAAAAACACTTATATGGTCGGTGCTAACTGTTAGGTATGTCTGGAGTGTTTTTATTCGATAATGGGAAGCTCGCGTGTGATTTCATTCGACAGCTGTGCGCTACCACTTCGTTTCAATATGTATTTTTTTATTTATCTGCGCCATTATCTCCTAAAATCCATTTGTAAAACACGCATATTACTGTGGTAGGGCCACGCAACGGCTTCTACTGTAGCACGAATGGGCAGTTTCGTCCGATTACCACGGGCTCACAGAAGACCAGCGTGAAATAGAAGTGTTATACTTTTTCGATTTGTCAAGTAATTGTTGGCGCTGGCAACACTGTATACCGGTTATGACGTTGTCTATTCGAGCGAAGGGACAGTTGGTCCCAAGGAGCAGCGGTCACTTACTTTTCGGCTGCGTTCCCGGACAGTGATACAACCACTAGTGCTACTTGTCGTTATAATAGTTTTGGCAGTGTGGAGTGGAGTTAGTGGTAGTTACCACGTTTATGATTAGTCTATACTAAAGGATATCTTTATATACAACTAGCTGCTGCCTGCGACTACGTCTGCGTAGAATAGGTAGAAGGCATAACCAAGCGGTTTGCTTCGTCATTTATCATCCGTACAGTTAAGGAATGGAATAACCTGCCGGCGTCCGTCTTTTCGTCCGATTACAACGTAGGCGTCTTCAAGGCAAGAGTGAATAGGTTTTTACAGAGCTAGCGCGCTTACCATCAAAGGCTGCATCGCCACTTATCATCAGGTGGGATGGCAGTCAAGTGCTGGCCAGTTCAAAAGACCAGGCCAGAAAGACAGATATACATAAAATATGTATACAAATTATAGCCTATGTCTTATTCTGATGTATAAGCTATATTATTGTCAAGTTTCATTAGAATCCATTCAGTAGTATTTGGGTGAAAGCGTAACAAACATCCATCGATATAAACAAACTTTCGCGTTTATAATATTAGTAAGGATAAGTAAGGATAATATAAGTAAGATATAAGTAATAAGGATATTTACAGGTGTTTTTTTCATAAAACAATGCACCAAAATATATTTTTTACTACACCACATTACAAATCAGAAATATAATCTATACCTTTCTCTTGGATCACTCCATCCATTCCTGAAAATTGCATTAAAATCGGTTGCGTATTTTACAAGATCTAAACGTAGAAATAGCTGGAAGCGCTGTGTTGTATTACAATTTAAAAATATTAAATGAAAATGACAGAAAGAGGATAAAGGAGGTAAGCTAAGCATTTAAGTCTCAAATACAGTTCCCGTATAAATACATTACGATAGATGTCTTGACTTTATAAACGTACTGGTAATTTTGAGACTTTTGTTTGCACTTGCACGCGAGTTAGGATTTATCTTCAACTCATTGAATCGCAGACATAGCACTGCAGCACTTGAAAAGTTTACGGAACCTGAGTGGAGTTGAACGTCAGGATGTAATGCATCAGTTTGGCTAAGGTGAACTTCGACTTCCACACAGACCAACTTATGTCGAAGACCGTAACTCTTCCACAGGTTTTGTCCGATGCAAACTGCGAAGCGTAACTTTAACTTAAACAAGTAATAGCTATGTAGCACATTAGTACCTTGTTAGATACGATGAGGGTGGATAGCAAATTTCGGGCCATATAAATTTTTGTTGTATTTTTAGTTGTTGTTTATGCGGTTTTTAAATGAAAACGAAGTAAGCCAAGCTGATTTCATGATGTTTAGAAAATTGCTTCCATCAAGCAGTTGTTTTAAATTGGATATGTCACCTGCAGCAGCTTCTGTATACATTACAGAAGTAAAACTTCTTACATAAATTGGACAATTTCAATTCTCGCCTTATTTTCTAATACCTGCCTATCTGCCACTTCGTATCTCACTGTGAAAAGATGAGTGGCGAAATACAAATGTGAACGAGTTCGGCCTATTCCATCTAATTCCGAAGAAAGCATCGGCAACGCGTGATCTCAAATTTGCAGACAGTAGACTCTATGTCCAAAACATTACAGTCACTATAGGCATCATCATAGTCCACGAACTGACATTTTATAGTAAGAATTTTAACGGTTTGTGATCATGGATGAACGCAGCAAAGTTATATTCTGGAACAAAAAACAATATGAGGTAACTGAATAAATTTGGTGAAACTATTCCGATTAAATTAAAATCAATATTGCTGGCGAGTAAAGCTGGCATCAGGTTTTTGGATTCTGCGTATACTGCACCCTTTTGAGGGTAAAGTAACACGACCTCAAATAGGTAATTTGCGAATTACACAGTCACTTTGCGTATTAATCCAGACAAACAACAAAATTACATTAGGAAAATATCATATTTTCACGTAAACGGCCTGGTCTCTGTGGTGAATACATTAGTAAGCCGTACTCGTATTGGGAAACAAGAAGATCCACGTCCTCACTTTACGTTATGGAATTTCAGCACACATTGAACATTCATAAGATCCGTTATTGATGCGGCCCCGATGCACAATACTTTATCCACGAATGCATAACATTTTATGGAGGATGGCGCATGATACGATTCGATAATGTAAGTCAAACCCTCACCACGGCTGCTTTGCATTCAGATAGCTCTCGCCGTATGCCGTGCTCTGTGTTACCTGACTATAAAAGAATACTAGTAATAGTAAAATAAAGTACGAGTAAAGTCTTCACTTTACTATTACTTAGTAATATTAGGGCATAGTCCACCACGCGACCCCACTGCGAATTGGTGGACGTCACATATCCTAGAATTTTATTAAAATACTACTTCAAAAGCCCACATGAGAAATGGGAAAACTTGATTTTTATTACTTTTTAAACATTGTTTTTAAATTGACAAGTACATTTTTTTGCTACACCTTAGGCTAATATAACTGATACAAGGCGACCTTTGTTTTGTTAGCCCTTATCCTGGTGAAAAGTAGATGGCAGATGCTAACTGAAGAATAAAAAAAGTACATAAATGTGCTCAGATTCAATACTACGTGATTAAATTGTTTTAGTTTCCAAAGTCATAAACTGTTTCTAGTAATCCACACTTGTTGAAATTTGATAGGGCCGTGGTAAACATAAAAATTAATTAAATCAACCAAACAATCAGAACGGCAATACGAATTTCCGTTAAGATAGTACGATAGAATGAAAAACAAATATAACCGTTATTTTGAATAACATCGTATACATCCAGAAAACCACCTGTTCCGTTACAAGATTGTTTATAAGCAGGGTAGCTGGAGCTCGGTAGGAAGCATTGCTCAAGAATGTAACCCCCAAGCTCCAACTCCGCCTGCAACTATGCAACTGCAGTTAACTAGGAGTCCCAGGGCAGCTTCCATTACAAACAACTGTTTCAGTTGAGCGATTCTCCGTAAATCTCGCTCTCTTTGTAAATTCTCAGATGTGTATGCTTAAATAAACCGCCAAGGATAGTTCTAGAACCTTTATGAAATCCGAGTTGTATTTGTTTCTAGCGTTAGCATAAAAACTTTTTGAAGTGCTCAGTCTAAAAGAGAGGCCATAAAGCTCGTGTTTAAAAAAGGAACGAACGACTATGTCGAACTAGAAACGTGTTAACATTGCGACAGCCTTGATTCTATCCCTAGTGCCATGAACAGGGCGATTGTAGCCTTTATAAAGCCACAGAACTTAAACGGGCTGTTAATAGATTATTACACTGAGTTCGACCTACTTTTTGTTATTGATTTACGAATATTGCAATCCATGTTTTACGTTAACTTTAGTTTATTTTTAGTTAGTACGTTAAGTAAGGTTCTCGAGTGGCAGCCTCGTACTGGCCATCGCAGTGTAGGACGACCCCCCACTAGATGGAGTGATGACCTGTGCAAATGTGCGGGAAGTCGATGGATGCAGGTGGCTCAGGATCGTACTTCATGGCGGTCTATGGGGGAGGCCTATATTCAGCAGTGGACTCAAACAGGCTGAAATGATGATGATGATGACGTTAAGTAAGTAGAGCACACATGTATGAAATAGAAACCAAAATAAAAATAGGTACCGGGATAACGATTCGAAAGTATAAAAAAAACGAATTGAAACCGAGTGGGAAAGAACAGCTGTCGAGAGAAATCGCACGCTACCAGTCCATTACCACATTAAAAGTGTTCCGGCGATTCCTCGAATGTAAATATTTAAATTTAAATGTAAATATGTAAATATTAAAAAATAGCATATATATCCTTTCTTGGGCTCTAGACTATCTGTACCAAATTTCATTAGTTTTGGCGTAGCGAGACGGACCGACAGAGTTTCTTTCGCATTTATAATATTAGTATGGAAGTATGGATTATACAAATTTAAATAATTAACGATTTCTTGAGTTTATTCGAACACTACATTATTAAATAAAACATTATTTAAATATCCGACGTTTCGAACGCTTTACAATTGGAATTTTTTTTCTCTTCTGTGCAAATTTTATCGCTTCTGATATTATTATATGTTGCGACGTGAATAAAATGCAATAAGGAAGTAAAAATAAAATTCAAGTACAGTGCTACTGTTGAATTAAACAAACCAAGTTTCAGAATGCTACGTCAAGTATATCAGTATCTAACGAAACAGAATAAAAACATCTTCGTACAATACCCTTGGGACTGTAGAAAGTAGGGTGACGAAGAGTTTTACTTGTTTTAGGACATAGGTCATATCGATGAAGATAAGTCTTTAAAATCAATTTGAATGTGTTAATAAAAAACCTTCAGTCTTAGGAATGCACATCAGAAATGAAAACCTTCAAAAACTCGTAAACATTATTTTTACGTTGGGTATTTATTAAAACTTTTTACAGTGCCTAATGCCTATATCTGCATTTACGATGTAACATTAAAATTTGTCTTTAACCCATATAGCTAAACGGCTGATTGCCACACCCAACGAAACTCTTAACTCATAAACATCATATCGACATTGTTTATTCTCATTTTAAGCAATGCTCGGCGGATCTATTGTTATGTCCTTTAAAACACACAAACAATTTCAAATAACAAACAACCTTTTATTATTACTTTTCGTAATATGATAATAGTTAATAAAACGGGAACCTATTACTAGGACTCCGCTGTCTGTCTGGCTGACTGTCCGTCTGTCACCAGGCTGTATCTTGTGAACCGTGATAGTCAGATAGTGGAAATTTTTACAGATGTTGTATTCCTATTGGTGATGATGTATTTTTAAAAACAGAATAAAAAATATTTAAGTGAAAATAAAGTAAAATAAAAAAATATTAAAGGAGCCCACCTTTACAACATACATGATTTTTTTTGCCGTTTTTATAGATAAAGATAAGGAACGATTCGTGCGCGAGTACGACTCGCACTTGGCCGAGAAATTCTGAAATCTGAATATGGAAATATGTCCCTGCGCCAACATTCAGTAACTTTGACGTTTCTCGGTTTGTCAATGGCCTCAGCCCTGTAGTCCCGGGCTCATATAATAACTAAAGTATCCCCTCCCTGTCGTAAAAGGCGACTAAATAAAAGGGGATACGGATGGGCAGCAGCACGAAGTGGTCTCGTGCTGCTGCAAGAGGGTGAGGGACTCGGAGAAGGTTCATCATTCTTCGTGGCGAGCTCAGGCGTAGTACCGAGGGACACCGGTGCGTTCCAAGGGAGATCCCGGAGTGCTTCCAAATGTACGGAAGGGTTTTTAGTGGGTAAGAACCCCACATAACCCTGTCATGTAAGGTGACAGGGTATCTTTCGAAGATTTCCCCCCTGAAACCAAAAAAAGGTTTGTTAATGGCCACTCAAACACTAGAACTTTTTATTAAAAAGTGTCCGTAAAAATTTTACGTCTTAAATAGCTACACTATAACTCCTAGTCTTTTAATGCGCCCCACTGCATTGTAATCTTGTTGTGCACACGCCACAGCAGCACTACCTAAACATCGTTTACAGCGAAAAGCTTTCGAGGCTAATTCTGCAGTTCAGGAAATTTGTTAGAGGGAATTATTATATCACACAAAATTTTACAATGAATATGACAACGTTTACAAAATTGTGAAGGTTTACATGAAATGTTTAATGCAATGATATTTTATTTATACAAATACGAGGTAGATATGACACTAGCGCAACAAAACTGAGGCACAAAAATCACGCCAATTGGTGTAACTAAATAATTACATTTGTTAGATCACATTGAATACAACTGTTAGAATTAATAGAACGCCCCGGGTTGTCTGGTAGAGAATGCCAATAGGCATTAATGCCGCCCTTCTTAACCTCTTTTTTTAAGGTGTTTCAATAAAGAATAAATAAATAAATTAATAAAAATTGAACGTTCCAGCTATTAGGCCAACGCAGTATAAAATTGTTTTATTAAAAAATATCTGTTGAATCCACTAGACACGAGTCTGAAGCAATTGTTTTAGTATGTTGTATACATGTACTATGAAATAGTAGAAGACTGACGTCGCTTACATATTCACTATCTTAGCCCCATGTTCGTAACCATCATGGTTTCGTAGTATCATATCTGAGAATATTTTGTTAAAAGAACCACGTAGACAAAAACAAGTTTACGGTACTACCGTAACGCGTCTTTTGAAAAACAAAACTATAGTTAAACTTTTCAGTTAAAGATCCTTTAAAATCAATTTAAATGTCTGTGATTTGGTTCCTAATGACCTTTTTCTTTCGTTCGTGTCATTTATGACAGATATAACTATTACGTACGTACCAATAGCTTGATTTGGTTATGATGCTGCGTGAGTGGCTTTTCTTAATATAGTCGGCTAATTCCTAATTAAAAACAGGAATAAACTCGTCAATTTTATTCGCTTCGCTAGTATAAAAAGTAGCCTCAGTCTTTGGCCGTGTCGTTCCATCTAGAGCGCTTTCATTGAAAGTGGACGTTTACCAAACCGTCATAGGTGCAGTTAATTCTAGCCAATTCTGTTAATATATTATCATTAATAAACAACACGCCCCTACTTGCCTCCTCCTAGAATCAATTATACGTACCTATATTTCATCATTAATAAAGTAACACGCGTATTTGTCTGAAAATATTAGACGGGTCGGGATCGTGGAACTCAAATTACCGTTAAGAGACCAAAGCGAACATCGGCGTGGTACGGGAGAAAGGTTCCCCGTTAATGGACGCTTCGCGTGACATTCCTCGCTGTGGTCAGCCGACGATTCCCAAGCTTGCAAGGTTATTAACAAGCTTTGCAAAATGTTCGCGATACTACAAAATGACAGTTGTTTCCAATTATCGCTCGTTTAATTTAAGAAAGACTGCTTGTTAAAACATGCGTCTCTAATATATATCTTCACATTTGTCAATATTACAACTTGAGAACTTTTAAAATTCGTAACAAACTTTTTTATGTCATTCAATGACATTTATTGTGAAGAAGTTACATCAAATTAATTACTTATTACTAGAACTTACAAAGCAAAACCCTTTCTTAATATGTTATTCAAATTGATGCATTCCTTCCTAAGTCCTGTATATAATCATCATCATATTAGCCGTAGGACGTTCACTGCTTCATACAACATAGGCCTCCCCCATTGTCTTCCACTTCGGCTGCTCGTTAGCGGCCTGCATCCAACGCGTCCCTGCGATCTTGGCTAGGTCTTCCGTCCACCTTGTGGGAGGCCTTCCTAAGCTGCGCTTGCCGTCACGTGGTCTCCACTTGAGAACGTTTCTGCCCTAACGGCCATCGGTTCTTCGAGCTATGTGCCCTGCCCACTTCCACTTCAGCCTGCTGACTCGCTCTGCTATGTCGGTAACTCTAGTTCTTCTACGGATCTCCTCATTTCTGATTCGATCTCGTAGAGAAACCCCAAGCATTACCCTTTCCATAGCGCGCTGTGCGACCGCGAGCTTCCTTATGAGGCCCATAGTGAGAGACCACTACCAGCGATTACCAACGGTGCCGAGCCGAAGTAATCGCTGGTAGCACGCACTGATTAAAAACTTTCGTCTTTAAGGACTGTGGTATTTTGGACGTAAAGACGCTGCGCAATTTTCCGAACGCAGCCCAGCCGAGCTGGATTCGTCGATATTGACCTCCTTCTCGAAGTTGGATTTGCCTTGTTGGACCATTTCTCCCAGATAGACAAAGCTATCAACAACTTCGAGTGGCGAGCCTCCCAACAATACGGGGGTGGGCGTCACATGGACGTTTGACATGACTTCGGTCTTGTCCATGATCATTTTCAGGCCCACCCGCTGGGATACTCTATTGAGGTCTTCGAGCATTGTGCAGAGCTCCTCCAAAGACTTCGCAGCTATCTTTTAGTTTGTCCTGAGCGTGCGCGTATTGTATGTCACCAGCGACAGCCTACGTCGGTTGTCAGTTGTGAAATAGCCAGAGGTCGTTTGACGGTAACATCCCGCCCGGAGATTATTAGGACCCCTGGCTCCAACGCTCGACCGACCCCCATCAACGCCGGTCTGGCAGCCTGAGCCCCCAGGCACTAGAGGCCGTGCCACTTTGTCCACCATCATATGGGGGGTATGGACCATAACTTTGTGAATCTAAACCATTCTATAATCCATCTGAACACACACCAAAATTTCCATTAAAGTAGGTCCCGCCGTTTAGGAGGTGTTCAGTGACATACACACGTACAGAAGAACTATATATATAAACAGATATTACCAAAGTATTGCCCAAGGATAAATTAAAAGAGATAGCTTCTTCAAATTGACAGATATTTACGATTACAATTCAGTACACCCAAAATGTATGTTGTCCATTACGCCACCGCGTATGAAACATCTACGTTGCCTTTCTACGTCCTACGTGTTACGTTTCAGTTAAATTTATATCAAACATATTAACGCGAATGACAAACGCACGGCAGTTTCTCAAATTAAAAGTTAAACATTATTCCCGCCCGCCTGTTCAACTCGGATGACGCATTTGTTTCATAATAAAAGTTTTATGTTTATTTGTTCACTTGAACTTTCAAAGGCGATTCTTGTTCTGTAGATTTATGGAACTTTCTAAGCGAGTTCGACGATTTACGAACAACCGGCCCCGTAGAGGCTGTTAGGGTAAACTTCAGATGAGGTTCTGTAAACACGTAAATCACAGATAATGTGCAAGGGTATTTGGAATCAGTGCAGATTTTTTGGGTTTTAGATATATTTGAACTTTCTCAATTAGATCATCGACAGCTTTAGTTGATGTACTATAACTAAATCCTATGTAGTTACTAAATAGCAACCCTGCCTCTTGCGCCAGGTGGTGTGGGTTCGATTCCCACTACTGGAAAAATATGTTGTGCTGAACACAGTTTTTTTTTTCTGAGTTTGAATGCACAAAATGAAAAGTATGTTTATCAGTTACCTGGTACTCATAATGCAAGCATTGCTTAGTTTGGGACTTAAAAACATTGTGTAAAAATATGTCCTGAAAATCTTACGTCAAAAACAAAAATTAACGTCTTATAACTGTTTATCACAGATAATTATTAAAATTGAAAATTCTGCGGCTGTAATTCTTGATTCTCTCGTAGAACTTGGATAGAGTTGGTAACATAGACAAATGCCTAATTATTTTTGGATAAAAATCCTTGCATACCATCAGCTCTGATAACCATCACTAAAACCTCGATGGTGGTCAGTACACCGTGTGCGTATTTCATGGAACATCCTGCCACTCACAACCAAGATGGGGAATCATGTCGCCAGCGGTGTTCCCGGACCAATACGACTTTGGGTCAGGCACTCTACCTCAAACTAGCTCCTCTGGTGTCGCGAGTGTGTACGGGTGGTGGTTGACACCTTCCATCAAATGGGCCGCATGCTCGTTTCCCTCCTATTCCATAAAAAGGACCGTTTAGATTCAGAGATATAGATACAAACTTATTTGACACACCTCATTGTAAAACCATAAATGTTTTCAGTTCAATTTAGCTAAAGAAACAATTTATGATGTAAAAGCCTTGTTATAAGTGCGGTTAAAAGCAAATTTTCAGTTTCGAAGTAGGGTTAAACTGCGTCCTTTACTTTAGTGATACTCATGAGCTCATTCAGAATTTCTAAAGATTATTCCGTTTAAAATTCATATATATATTTATATATCTACTTTTTAATACATCAAAATGCAGAATTTCTAAAAATGCATGTACTTTCTCTAAAATTAGGAGCCGTTATCACAGCGATTCTAATATACTTCAGAAAATCCTGAATTGCAAAGAAAGTTAGTTCATTTTTAATAAGACTCAAGATTATATATATATATTAATACGCGAAACAAAAATTTTGTACACCTTTTTACGAAAATTTTGCGGACGAAGGAGTATGAAATTTTGCACACTTATAGTTTATATAGGGAAGGAGTGCAGAATGCTAATATAATAAAACCTAACAACTCCTACTCCGCCTACCATGTAGCTCGGCCGAGCGTTCGCTTAACGTGTATGTATATGGTACGACTGTACGAAGCTCGCACGGATGGATATTATAATATTATATTATCATATCTTTAGAGGATATCAGTTCTCAAACTATCTTATTTCAGTTACCAGAAACCTATAGTTTCAATGATAAAAATTCCTGAATAATCTACATGTATTGTAAGATAATAAAAATATTTTAAACGTATTAATATATAGTACCTGGTTTTTTTGGTAAATCATGTATTTTGGAAATAAATAAAATAAAAAATAAAACGATCTGAAATAGAAAAAAAATGTGTATAGAAAAAAAAGTAAAAATGATAAGTGTGTAAATGATCGTCTGTTTTGGGTTGGCCCGATTACAGACCGAGCTATTATAACATTTTTTTTGCGGCGAAATTTACCGTCATATTCGAATGATAATAATCATTCCCTGATAACAGGGATAAAAGGACATTTTCTAAAAATGAAACCTAGCTAGATCGATTTTTCGCCACCGAATCTACGCACATTTTAAATTTCATGAAAATCGCTGGAGCCGTTTAAGAGATTCCGATTATAAATATATATATATATATATATATATATATATATATGTATGTAAGAATTGCTCGTTAAAAGGATAAGATATAACATTTTAAACTTCTCAATTATTCAATAAAAGAAAAAAAAAATGTTTTCTTATCCGGTAACCGATAACTTTTTGTACTTTTTTTCAAAAAGTACAAAAAGTGTTACTTGAATTAATATTAAACAAAAAAATACAAAAATTTATGTTTCCTTATGCAATACATTTTACCAAATTAATGACTTTCTTTTGCGTTATATCTTACCAAAATTGTACTTATGGAAGTAAAGATAGTTATTCGCGTATTGGTCATGCACTTAGGGGACATATAAGCGATAGTATTTAGTAATATTAAATAAACTATTTTCTATGTAAACTGAACCGTTAATGGAAACTGGACGAATTAATTACTATTAACGAAAAGTTGATACGGCTACATCACTGCCATACATAAGAAACTTTCGTCATAACCTAGGCTTCTTCTGCGTGCTAGCTTATATCTTCGTGTCTTACATTTATCTAAATCAAATTCAGAGCTGTGCTAACCAAACCAATTTGACATTAATTAAGGCCGTAATCAACTAACCGGATATCCTTGGCTGTTCATCCTCAGCAACACGGTTCCGCAAGCAACCGAGATTTACGGCGGAGCGTCGCTAAACTAAAACTGTTATTTATAATGAAAGCCTTCCACAGACGCCTGGTTTACTGAAGTTGTTTAGTTGTAGACGGCGGCAGAGTTGTTAGGAGTAGCGTGCTTGAGTTTCTAATGCGTATTCATTTTAACGCCGAGCCAAAGCTGCTTTGTAAACTTATGCTTATAAATACGCGTACATTCCTGATACAGAAACGTGCTGTTCTTTCCGTGCCAAACAAACTATTGAATAATAAAATATATTATGACATAATTATTCTACAAATATCTGTTTAGTTATCGTTAAGCATTTTCTTTGAGTTATTAAAAATTACTTAGTAAATTTATTTTAAGATTTGCCAGTGGTAGGCATATTTTTCTGTAATTATGACTTAGTAATACTCAATATTTTGGTAATATTCTTGTTTAAAATTATAATAATTACGGTTCCGTACACAAAGGTTGGGGCCGTGACAGCTCATTGTACGTTGAAGTATAAAACTTCCACTTCAGGCAGTGCCGGAGTAACCACATAGCAAGAGTAGCAATTGCTACGGGCCCCGCGAGAAAGATGGCTCCGCATATTTAAGCCCATTAATGTCTGTCTTAGCGTAATTTATTAATGAAACTTATTAAGTAAGAGTATTGAATTGGTTTTTACCACTTTATACTTAAGAACCCATTGTAGATGGAGGGTTGTTTGAAAGATTTTGCTGCGGGCCCCGCGCTTGCTTAATCCGTCACTGAATTCACGCCGGTCTTCTGTGAGGTCGTGGTACTGGTACGGCCGGGCGGACCTGTCCATTCGTGCAATAGCCCTAGCTGTTGCGTGGCCCTACATAGTTAATACCTTGCCGCAATTCAAATCTTGTTAGTGTCATGACGGTTACCATTTTAATCCATACTAATATTATAAATGTGAAAGTAACTCTGTCAGTCTGTCTCGCTATCACGCCAAAACGACTGAACCGATTTAAATAAAATTTGTTACACAGATAGCCTAGAGCCTGAGAAAGGACATCGACAATTTTTTAATTGGAAAAAAGTGTAGCAAAGTGTTGAAAAGTTAAAGAAAGCCGCAGGCGAAAAGCTATTTTGTATTTTTTTTATGTGATAAGTTGCCAAACGAGCTGACGGTTCACCTGATGTTAAGTGAATACCGCCGCCATTGAACATCTGCTACACCCCAGGGTTTGCAGATGCGTTGACAACCTTTTTGGAAATTGGGCTCCGGCTACCTCACTCACCAGACGAAACGCGAAAGTATTTCTCATACTTCCACTTTACGCCGGTCTTCTGTGAGGTCGTGGTACTTACCCGGACGAGCCTGCCCATTCGTGCAACAGTCGAGGCTGCTGCGTGGCTCTACCACCGTTAAATGAATGTATATAAAGATCAAAAAATTACTTAAGACTATTTTGTGATCAGTCCAAATTCACTTATTGCTTTCAATAACACCAACGAGGTGGTGATATATCACGCTAACAAATCGCTCTGTTTTACCCACGGAGGCTTTAAATGCTTAGTAGCATGAGGAGCCTAAGCCCATAAGCCTTTAACGTTCTTAGACTAGCGTCCCGCCAGACGATTCAGAGCAAATTATTGTATGGGAAAGATTCTTCAAGTGGCTACTCTGTTAGGAGAGCTGAGGCATTGATATTATTTACTTCAAAGGAGGTTATCAATTGATGATTTTAGAGTTGCCAAGTTATTGGCTTCAGTGTCGGAGGACCCACAGATAGTTGTTTCGCATCTCAGTGTTTGTCCATGTGAAGTGTATGTTTGTAAAACGTCTTTATACGGGATAATGTTATCCTAAACTGAGGGTAATGTTTAAAAAAGAAAAAGAAAAATTCGGATGTATATATGTGATTTTATATATACGTTCAACTACATAAATTGTTAGGTTAGATTTTCAAGATTTGATTATATATTATATTTATATACTAATATTACTAATATTATATTAAACTTTTTAGTGCCAATACAGTTATTTGAAGTCAGTATTTTTTTTTTGTAAAAACAACTTTTATGATGCTGATTGATTAAAGGCTTACTGATTTGAACTTCGACCAACCGACATATTTCCGGTCTCGAATAACAGGCGATTGTTTGAATAGGATTTAAATGCATTGTCTTATCGGGACATATCGTATTTTGGATTAGGACAGGCTACTTTTTTATTGTACTATTACTCTACTTACTACTCTTTTCAAAAAATGTGTCCTTTCGTTGCACCTCTTCTACAAGAGAGGATTAACAAAAAAGCTTTTTCATTAACAAAAAAAAGTTATCGTTAAGCACTATGATTAGTACTAGTTACTAGTAGTTAAGGTTGCGATGCGATCATCATATAGATATGTGTATCTATATAGTAGATAGGAAGTGGACTGTTATCCAGTTCCTTCACAACAGATTCGTGTGCTAAATACGGACGGTAGGAAATTAAAAGCCAAAGGTTACCAAGTCGATTTCGTATTCATGGGGTTTTGATGTAATTTACAAATTGATATACATAGATTGAGTTTGTGACTTTAATTAGTTTTGAGCAGCTGTAATTTCGCGTAAATCGTATTATTATTTAGGAAACAATATTTGTTGCATCATGGTTACGTGATCTTTGGAATCTTGATCGAACATGCTAGTTGCGTTACCACTACCTTTTAGTTTGATTCAAGGGATTTTAATTTGGTTTATTCCTAATCTCTAAAAGTTTGTTTGTAATATGAGCGCCATCTGTTAGACGTAATAGCAACATACATTTTTAAGCATTAGTATTGCGTCATCTCGACAGCTGTTTTTGAATTATCAACCTTTTAGCCTGTATTAATAAACTACATCATCCTCCTGCCCTTATCCCAGCTAGGTGGGATTGACACAACGTGTAAATCATGTTATAAGTGGTTTTTCACGACCAGCCATATATCCCATTTATTATCTGTGGCTCACACAAATACCTGCCCCATGTAGGAACCGAACCCACGACCCCCGGAGCTTAAAACCAATAGCTTAGCATTAAGTACTGCTCCATCAAAATTACAAGAAATTATTATGCTCCACCGAGTCATGTATTATTTTTATATAACTTTATTCATTTCGATATTACTTTTTTATTTCTGACTTTTTTATCTCATGTAATATATGTTTTTAGAAATAGATTTATATCATTAAGCGATATAAATCTATTTCTAAAAACATTATATACAACGATAAGTAAATTCCAATCTCTTGGTGACCAGTTCACGAATTTCTTACTCATGCGAACCGGGCCAGCTAAGCGGAATCAATTATGGACTCATCAAACTGAATATATCAGTATATATGTCTTATCTATGGAATATATATAGCGGAAATTGAGATCTGATAACTCCCTGATTTATTCAATAGCTACAATGAAATGGCCAGTCTCAGTCATTTGTATATGTTGTAAACAAACGTTCATTATGTGAGTTTAAATATAAAATAATGATAGATACTCCAAGTATTGGTAGTGCTATCAAGTTTCAATCTGAATTAACTAAAGAATTAAAAGAAATGCGCGTGAGCCTGGATGAATTGACGAGATATTTTTATTCGGTAATGTACTGATCGCGTGCGATTCCAATCAACAGCTTTTCGTTCCCACACTATTTCAATTTGGTTTTCCTGTCCAATTATCTCTTAGTATCCATTAGTAGAATGCGCATATGTATAATAATGAATATAAATAGTCAATAAACAATTATTTTATACGATAAGTTAGTCTGCGTTGAATTAGGGGGTAGAACCCTACCCTAATAGTAATAGGGTAGGGCCCTCACAGGCGTACTTGAAAACAAAGCAACTACAATGAGTCCTAATGATGTTCAGTACAGAGACCACTATGAGATCTTTATAACAATTGTGAACTTAAGATTACCTTGCCTTAACGTAGTTTGTTTCAATAAAAGAAATATTTGGATCTATAAATCAACATATTTATATTTGAAATAAGGAATTATTAAACGTTGACTTTGGTCGAAACTAAACGATCGTAAATAAGCCTTGCATTTTCCAATTAATTTATTTGTCAGGAAGAACAACAGCAAAAAATAATATAATATAAAAAAAACAGTAACAGAAAGCCAATAAGTTATGGTTTTAAAAAGAACTGGAAAATGTTATAACAAATTATATTTTGCACCATAAAATGACAAACAAGGTCACATTAATAATAATTTAAATGGGCATAATAATAAAGGGAAGAGGATAATCAAAGTCTTGCAGTGTGATGGAGTGAATACTTTTTAGTGCGTGCTAAGATAGAAGATAGAAATTTGGGCCCTTTCCGACTCAATAGATCCGAGCTAAGTTTTCTCATTATAATCATTCTTACCAGAAGTCTTTGCTCGCGTCGAATAATTAGTCACAGACACCTTGCTAGGATTGCCAACTGTTTTCACAATTTTCAATAATAAGATAAAATAAACAAAATAAAATAAAGGGAAAAAAGTGCGAAAAGATTGTCGCCGCTGTGGGAATGGGAACGAAAGGGAAAAATAAACGTCTAGCCACTTGAGAAAAATTGACACACCGAAAAATATTTTTTCAAAGCATTTTTGGCGCCATATATTTATACTTTCCAGCATACTAGCTATTTGCCCGCGACGCGTGTCTGCGTAGAATAGGCTGAAGTGCTACGTAACATTAAGATTGAACATTAAAATAGAAATCTTAGAAAAATTAGACATAAACAATTACATAAAAAAATATTTTGTTTATATTAACTTTACTAGCTATGGTCTATGTGTCATTCTGATGTATAAGCTATATTATTGTAAAGTTTCATGAAAATCCATTCTGTAGTATTTGCGTGAAAGAGTAACAAACATCTATCAATACATACAAAATTTCAAGTATAATAAGTAAGGATAAGTAAGGATAATATAAGTAAGAATTTCTTCTCTTGAAGACTTATTTTTGTATGCCAGCACAAAATAAATTCATTATCATTAAAAAGAGTATTTAAGTATAATGAGAAACTGTCCAGAAATAGAGTATTTTTTATACTTTATTTTTATGCAAAGTTATAAAGTATGGTTGCCAAAAATATACCAATCGAATTGATAACCTCCTCCTTTTGAAGTCTGTTAAAATAGAGTAGAATACGCCATTATAAAATATGGCTGGCAACCCTACACCTTGCACCGCGGCACATAATATACGGAGTCGCGGAACTGAACTTCATCAAAGGGAAATGCATCAAGTTGGCTTCCACAAATTCCCAAGTGAGTGCGGGCAAATCTACCCTCATCATCGTAACTCTCTTCCATAAGTTTCGTTTTAATGAATTGATTTAGTTTATAACTTATCTTACTGCATAGTTTATGTTGCCTTTCGGCTCTGGTCCAAAGTAAGGTAATTTTACACAACATTGAAACAAGCCTAATAATAACAAGACAATTAATTTTTATATGCTGCAGAAAGTTGTTAAGTGATCCATATTTTGGTTGATAAAGCCATTGTTTTCAAATGATGTTAAACTTAATTTCAATTTGATTAAGTTGCTCGTAATATAAATCGAATAGCGACCATTGAAATCATTTTTACTTCCTTCAAAATCGGTTTAATTTATTACTGAGATTTTTACCTTTCCAACAAAAATTTTGAAGTAAATTACAAAACCGTATTATTATTATGGGGGATATTCATTTGTTTTCTTTTTCTTATTATTATTATTAAATGCTTCATCTTTAATATTTCATTGGGAATAGTTACGAACTATCTTAACATCTTCAATTTGTTTTATAAATAGGAAAATTGGCAAAGTGTCATAGAACTAAAACATATGTTTGTTAAGGAAATTAACCTGCCAAACTTAATAACCTAACGGAGTTGGCGGAGACAAACTTTGGTATTACTTGCTAAGTCCCGTTTCAATGGCACACATTACGTCCCCGTTTACTGCACAGTCAGCTTATGTGATATACTGCACTCCAGTTGAAGCGCGTTGTCTCGCTTTAATTCATGATAATCGAGTAACCTGAGTTCAAATCTTGGTACCAGCATTAATGAAATTCTTAATTTTAAGTGCTGACTTGACACGTGCTCAACGGTAAAGGAAAACGTCTTGAGGAGGCTAGCATATTTTCGGAATAACAACAAAAAATACTTCGAAGATATTTGAAGTCCCCCAATGGGCATTGGAGTTGCGTGGTGGACTGTGTCCCAAAACTCTCAGCAGTGGGATATAATTAAGCTGATATTTTACTTTTACTTTTTTAAGCGTCGATTGTTTTGTTTTATGTATTAGTATCGCATAGTATTTATGTATAGTTTAAAAGTAACAACCTATACATGTCCCACTACTGGGCAAAGGCCTTCTCTATACAGAGGGTATCAGGGCATAGTCCACCACGCGGCCCCACTGCGGATTGGCGGATTTATGTATAGTTTGGTCGCTATTATTTGGTATATGTCTTTACGAGTAATAAACCTGAATTCAGTTCCCTATAATTTTTTTTTATGTGAAAAGTTGCCAAACGAGCAGACGGTTCACCTGATGTTAAGTGAATACCGCCACCCATGGACATCTGCTACATTCGAGGGTTCCAGATGTGTTGACAACCTTTTGGAAATCGGCCTCCGGCCACCTCACTCTCCCGACGAAACGCGAAAGTATTATACTTCCACTTTACGCCGGTCTTCTATGAGGTCGTGGTACTTACCCGGACGAGCCTGCCCATTCGTGCAACAGCCGAGGCTGCTGCGTGGCCCTACCAAATTGTTTAAACTGTGATTAAAAGTATGATGGGGCCACGCAACAGTCTTTGCTGATGCACGAATGGGCAGGTCCCTCCGGGAGAGCATCATTATTATTCTGTAAGGTCGTTTACCTACTTCATTCGCTGTTCCTCTGGTGTTCAAATTCTCACTAATTTGAAATTAGAAAATTCATTAGTTTTGTTACTAACGCGATCTCTAAGCGAAATTATTTATTCCCGAATGCACAGTACCAGAGAATGGCGTCTAATGCCATTCCATAACGCGAGTGAGCCTTAACTATGGCCGCTTTGCATTCAGATCGCTCGCCGTACACCGTGCTCTGTGTTGTCTCGCGATAAAAGCATAACAGTTTTTCAAGGAATGCGAGAAAACATCTTAATTATTACAGACTCTTTCATCTTAAAAATCTAGTGTTGTGTATTTTGTAACAAATCAATACATAGTATAAAACCAAGTCGTCCCGCTGTCTTTCTGTCCCTATCTATGCTTAGATCTTTAAAGCTACGCAACGGATCTTGATGCGGTTTTTTTGCTAGATAGAGTGATTCACGAGGAAGGTTTATATGTATAATACACTGCATCCGTGCGAGGGCGAGGCGGGTCGCTAGTATCGAATATTTCTTTTTTTTTGTGCGAAAAGTTTTCAAGCGATCAGACAGTTCACCTGGTTTGAGAGATAATATCCCATGGCTTGCAGATGCGTTGATAATGTATAAAAAATTGGGCTCCGATTACCGCGCTCGCCAGACGAAAGGCGAATGTTTAATACTTCCACTTCACGCCGGTCTTCTGTGAGGCCGTGGTACTTCCCCGGATGCAACTGCCCATTCGTGCAACAGTAGAGGCTGTTGCGTGGTCCTATCACAGTTACACTTGAAAGCTTTAGCAGCGTTTCCAAGTATAACAACGTAGAAAATCATAAAACTGAGTGTTTTGCTTTAACCTGTCATCGTGAAGCTTGTACTATAACAAATTAACGAGAAATTATTTAGAAACAAAATTGGAAGAATTATTTAATAACCTAGCTAACTTAAATTTAAAAAGTCAATGGGAATGAGAAAAAATTATTTACTAAGAAATATGTGATGTTACCATTATTAAAATTCAAATAGAAAATATCGGTGAGCCATATTGAAAGAGTCTAGGCTACTAGCGAGTCTACTAAAATTTTCTAATATTCTAAATAAACGTTCATTATTGAAGTTTCCAAGGACAGATTTTTCGGGACAAGCCATTCGCTAGCCTTGGAACTTAAGCTCTATCATTGTACCAATCATTTCTAAATTAAGCTTTTGGTTCTGTTGTTTATTTCATTTTGGTGTGCAATAAAGAATATTTATTCATATACAGCGTGTCGTTACCATCCAATAGTCATAAAAAATAATAACGTTAAACAAAATCCATAATTAAAAAAAATATTTTTCAAACAAACTAATTAAGTAAAAAAGAAACAAAATTTGTAACATCCTATACAACTCGCGCATTACAAGCCTCTCCTTCTAACAGGATGTTTGGTCTCTTTTAAATTCATTCAACCCAGACATATGCTTTGTGACCTTTACAAATGAACTTTACGTTACGCTTTTATAGGTAAGGGTGTTCTAAAATTCTTTGTTTTGGAAAATTTAATAAAAGTAACAGCCTATACATGTCCCACTGCTGGGCAAAGGCCTCCTCTGTACAGAGGGTATCAGGGCATAGTCCACCACGCGGCCCCACTGCGGATTGGCGGACTTCACATATCTTCGAAAAATATTTTTTTTTGTTATTATTTCGAAAATATGCAGGTTTCCTCACGATGTTTTCCTTCACCGCGGAGCACGTGATAAGTCAGCACTTAAAGTTAAAAACTTCATTGGTGCCGGCACCGGGGATCGAACTCAGGTTGCTCGAGTATATTGAATTAAGGCGAGCGCCCGGACACTGAGCTATCACGGCTCTTAATGAAAATTTAATAACTCTGTAAATATTGATGCTTACAGAATTTAAATGTTTAATACAACTTTAAAAAGTTATCGCCTATATGTGTGTTCATTTATTGTCGCGATGGTAACGACACGCTGTATAATATATACTTTATTTTACTTTAATAATATAATAGGTGAGCAGTGCTAACAATAATGTTCATGAATTTTGTGCGCAAAGCGTTCTAACGACTAAGCGATTGTTCAGCACGTTCGATGCTGCCGCAACGCAGTGTGTAGAAAACAACGCTTAAATTAGTTAACAGCAATTATAGCGTTTCCAGTCCTAAGCCAGTAGTAATCCGATTGCACAAACATTGAAACAACATCACATAGTTCTGTTTGAAACTAGTCATCTTCTTGTAATTAGTGATATTCGATGACGTTATACCGTTATAAGTCGAGTATAATGCATATGTATGCAATATAAAAGTATCATTCATAGTGTATGTACAGTATGTTCAATACACTATTAGAATTAGAAGATGTATTGAATTAGAGAATCAGAATTTGATTTGGTTAGGTTATAAGTGCCTACTCTACTTAGTCGTATATATGATCTGTTAAATTGATGTATTGTCTTCCAGAATTTTGATAGAAATACTGCCCTTTACTGCTGGTTCTTTTCTCGCTCAAAGATTAAGCATAACTAGTCAGCGAGGAAATGCAGCTAGCGTTCTTGGCACCATGCCGCGTGGATTAGGTTTATTAGATAATATGCAATTTTAGATAGATTTAATCTTGTAAATATTAGATCAAAAAAGATTGTACAGATTGCATAAAAAATACTACCCTGGTTTAGAGAAATTATTTGTGTTTATATTTTAATGTAAATGAAATATGAAAAATGAATTTTTGAACATAATCCGCGTCTTCCGGTTTCGCGCCCACATGCTTTAACAACTTGCTCAGCGGCCGATGACGTCACGGCGCGAAAATCTCGACAACTGTCAATGTTAATTCATTATTTCGAAAATATGCAGGTTTCCTCACGATTTCTTCACCGCTGAGCACGTGATAAGTGCCTACGAGGACAACTTTCTTTACTGTTAGTTAAATAATTAAAAATAAATCGTGTCTAGTAAACATATTTGACATCCTAAACGATTGAAAATAAAGTCATATCAAAAATGTTCTGTTAGTAGTGGATAATTTCTGTATCATTTTTGGCCAAACAATGTAGAAAAGAAATAAACGGTCAAATACACTCATCAATCAAGTATGAGAGAGTTAACGAATACTTTAATTAGAAGACATCAGAAAGAACATGAAAAAAATAATTTAGGCCTGGTAATTTATTACAGTCAAAAGTTTATCTATTCACCATAACATTAACTAAAATACTTAATTGGCCATATGGCGCTCTTCAAAGCAAACCAATGTTCTAGTGGATTTAATTTCAAATTTACGTAAGCAGTGACTATGACAGACACGAGATAAGATTTCTCATTAGAATAAACGAATCGCAGACACTTTGTACCTCAGCACTTGGAAAGTTTACAGACTCCAAGCCGTGCGGAACTACTAGGTTGACGGCCGCGAAGCAAGTTTTTCACGCAGACGAACTTTGCACTGAGCGCTGTAACTTTTCTTCCGCGGGTTTCGTTTTAAATGAATTATTTCGGTTCGCCTTATTACGTGCCTTTATTAATGTCATCATTAGCCTTTTAAAGTTAGATTTTCGAATATTTAGGTAAAGCGTATTATAATGGTTATTACTACGATAAGACATGTAATTATGATAAGACTAGAAGAATAATCTGTAAGAGATGGCAATTTTTTTGCTAATCAAAGCAACTTTATTCTCTTTTTCTCAGGCAATTTGATTAAATAAAGTTTAAATTTATATATTCGTATAAGAAATAGTCAACAGCATTTACGTTTAGAAAATTTTAAGAGACTATCGAAAGATGCTATATATAGATACGTACGTTTGTATTTATGTGTGTATGTACTCATTTATATATTTATATACGTACATAAGTATGTATGTATTTGTATATAGTATGTATGTACGTATTATATATGTTATTTGAACAATGTTAACACGAGCACGATTTACTTTAATTAGTTATGGTATTATTAGACATTTTGTAAGTAGTTTTCTACTAGTTACTACTTCTTTCTATTCGTGGCTACTATGAAAAAAATAGATAAATATATACCTTACGTTTTAGCTAGAGATCCCTCAAGTGTTATTTGCCACTGCGAGGGTTTAAACCTGAGACCACCAGGATTTTCGCCCGGCGTCTACTAACTTCAGGATCATTTTATCTTACAAAGAACCAAGGGCTGAGAAAATATATCGTTTTTTTCATTTATTTCCAGAACATCATGAGTGCATTCCTTTCCGTAAAGCCGGTGTCCTATTCGCTACTTCTTAACTGTTCAATTTCCTCAATGAGTTTTTTTTATGTGAGAAGGTTGCATGCAAACTGGCGGTTCACATGATGTTAAGTGAAAACCGCCGCCCATGGACATTTGGGTATCGTACAAAGTAGGTTAGGTGACCGTTTATGTACTCTATGTCATTAATGAGGTTTTAAAGACATTCAATTGGAATAATTACTGAATGTAATGTAAATTCTACATATATTGCGTACATGTAAACGGTTAAAGAAATAAAATTGGAACGCGTTTTATATAAAAGTCAATAAGTGATTGTATTAATTGGTTTTTGCTCCGATGAGAGAATGTTTTTGAATTTAGATAATGCTTGTACTTCAATTATTTTCATTCGCACAATAGTCTTCGCTGTGTCACGAATGGGCAGGTCTGTCCGGGTATGTACCACCTCACAGAAGACCGGCGTGAAGTAGAATTGTTAGACATCTGCGGTTCGTCTGGTCATTGGAGTGAGGTATCCGGAGTCCACTTTATTAAAAGGTTGCAACGCATCGGCGCCCCTATGGGTGTTGCAAAAGTCCATGGGCCGCGGTTATCACTTACCATTAGCGTGGTCCGCCATCTTTCTTGCTATCTTCTCACATAAAAAAAATGCTATTGTTCACTGATAACTTAGTGATTTTAACAATAACTCAGTATTTTCAGATCAACTTGATACGGTTAGGAACATGACAATGTTTATTTACATAAACTTATTTCAGTTGCGTATTGCTTACAACAAAGGAACCGGCATTAGCGCATTTTGTTGTTATAGCGGCAATAGAAATATGTCTTCTGTGAAAATTTCAACTGTCTCATTATCACGTTTCATGAGATACAACCTAATGATAGACGGACAGACAGACAGACAGCGGAGTCTTAGTAATAGGGTCCCGTTTCACCCTTTGGGTACGGAATCCAAAAAAAATTTTCAAAATCCCGGTTTGTTAGTAATATTGCAGAAAAATATCAGGGTCTCCGGGCCATAAAGCAGGCGACGACGTTCCTCAAGTAAGTTACATGTACAGACATCAGGGTACGAATATTAAAATCAATGAGATAAATTTGGATTGTTTGACCGACAAATGGGCGTTGCAGATAGTTTAAAATCCTTACAGATTAGATGGTCAGCGATGAATGTAACAGGAGAAGCTGAGAAATTAATTCAAATAAGTTCCGACAGTTGATATTTATGTGCTAGGACATATTAAATCATAGATGTAATAATAAGAGACTTATACTTACAGCCCGTATGAACACTTTCATATGATATGAAAGAATATATTTACAGCCCGTATGAACACTTTTCAATGATAAGAAAGACGTTGATGTTAAACATTCCATAAAACGACAGGCCCGCAGAAACCGATGCTTCGGTAAGATTGCTCATTTTGTTAGTGAAGACGCATCGCTTTGCGGACGTCGTGGAAGAATCGCTCGGATCTTCATGAAATGAAAATGTGAATAGCTGAAATACTTATTAATAAATAAAATATCATATTTATTTTTTATTATTTTTAAAAACATTGTCCTTACTTTAGAACAACTGTGCAAATAGCACCAAAAGTTAATATCATTTAAAGTAAAACGTGTATTAACATTTAAGGAAAAAAATGTATAAAAATTTTAGGTGTTTTGTGTTTAGGTTTAGCCGAAATAGGTGGTTCTTGATTTTTTTCAATATTTTAGTAATGTTTTATGAACGCAAGTTAATTTCTATTATTTTGCCGTCTTGCATGTGGTTTATTACATACATTACATCTGTCATATATAAAGCTAAAATTAAAGTAGTCGTGCTTACGACTATTTTAATTTTAGCTTTCCGATGTTATCATGTTCAAATTAAATTCGAATAAACACATATTAGCAAATATAATTATGTAGGGTTTCACTGTAAATATATTATACTTTAATATATGGAGTTTATCTTCTTTAAACTCGCTACTTCAATTTCTCGACGCTATAAAATTTTCCATACACGGATTTCAGTAATAACTTAACATTAAAGTAATTTATGCCTCCATGCCCTATTGAAATTATCGTGGGCATGATTAATATTTATTACACCTTTTCAGCTTACGGCTTCTTTAAAGATTCAGATTTTGAGGTTAGACTTCATTTGGCGCCTTTGGAAAAAGTTGTAAGAGCAAGCTCAAAGTCCTACTGTGGTAGGACCACGCAACGGTGTTCACTGCTGCACGAATGTGTTTAGGGGAACCCAGTTATTATGCGAGGGTCCGACTCGATCTTGTCCGGTTTTGTGGGTGTGGGTAATGGGTACTTGTTTTTACTTTCTGTCATAAGGTTACAAGCGATTAGTCACAGGTCGATCACCTCAAGTTAAGTAATTACCGCCATTCTTGGACATCCACAGCATCTGTGCTGTTGCATAATATGTAATGCCAATAAAGTGTGTATGCAGGTTTTCTGCGAATAACAGAACTTACAGACGAGCCTGCGCATTCGTGCAGCAGCTGTATGATAAAGGATTTTTCCTTTTGGTTATAATTTGTAAATGTAAATACTGTATTATACGGTAGGGATGAGAATATACATAGGCAAAATAACTGTCCTAGGTATAGAGACCTAAATTATTTTTAAAATTTTACCACCTTTCTGTTTATGATTAAATTTTTAATAAATTATCATCATTTGTAATGGTTTTGAATATTCTTACAAGTATCTCATTGATGTGTACATACATCGATAAGCTCTCCTGCCAAGTTTGAGACTAAACTGGTTTGGCAAAGAGTATAACTGCAACTATGTCTATATAAAAGGAGCAAATGCTATTTATTTTTTGGTCATTACTGAAAATCAGCGTTGCAGTTTCACTGCAACATTCTGCTGAGTGCTGTCCTTTTTGGCATGAATGGCGACGTACTACATGTATAATGAAAAGGGAATATATTATGCATACTGGGGTTTTTATATTCATGTTTTTTTTGTTTATTGTTTTAAATGATTGTTATGTACGTCAGTCTGTTTTATGTCAAATAAATCTCTTTCTTTCTTTCTTCCTTTCTATTTAGGATTTATTAAATGGTCTTAAAATGATGACATGGAATGCTAATGTTGCCAATTTACTAGAAATTCTCTCAAGATCTAAGAAAAAATGGACATATTTTATTACTAGCGACCCGCCCAGGCTTCGCATGGGTCCAATTTATTTTACGTATAAACTTTCCTCTTGAATCACTCTATCTATTAAAAAAAACTGCATCAAGATCTGTTGCGTAGTTTTAAAGATTTAAGCATACATAGGGACAGACAGACAGCGGGACAACTTTGTTTTATACTCAAATCAAATCAAATCAAATCAAATGTGTTTATTCAACATAGGAGTATTACACTCGCTTATTGATAGTCAAAATACTACCACTGGTTCGGAAAAGAAAGCCAATGTACTGAGAAGAACTGGCGAAAGAAACTCAGCTTACTATGTAGTGATGATATGTTGAAGGACGTTAATTACGAGTGATTTTAGATATTTATCATTGTTCATATATGACATTAGTTATGTCTAGAATTTAATAATAAAAAAAGGGATACATTTAAAAAAGCCTCCCTGTATATAAAAATCAGCTTTTATACTATAACGTAAGTAAAATTATAATTTCATCAATATTAAAAGTGTCTGGCAAGGGTTTGCCACTATGAAAAGTGTCTGGCAATGAATAACGTGACTTTTAATAATATTCTGAAGGTAATACCAAAAAATCGCACTTTATTATTTGATGAAAGTAGATCGGTATTTTTAGTACCGTTTACCTCCCAAAGCCCAGGTAACCTAAACTCCATAATGGTCCAGCGGTCATACCTGTGTTGAGAGCATGCGCTGATAAACTTTCAGTTTTTATAAAATGACGAAGGTCTGGCGTTCACGGGCTCTTAGAACATTATAATAGATTTGAATAAAATTATGTTATGCATGCATATGACGGCTTTAGTTTACCCAATCCTGTGAAACTATAGGATCTCACCTCTGTTCTCTAAAATAATGGATTTCATTAACTACCAGCACCTTGGGTATCTTGAGGAGCACCAGCTCATCAGAAATTGTTAGTATAGTTTCCTTCGGGGCCGCTCAGCTTGTGATATTCTTCTAGTACAACTCATTCATCGATGAGCAGAGGCAGTTGAAACTAAGAGTGAGGTATTGGGTGTTAGTTTGGACGTAGCTAAAGCCTTTGACCGGGTTTGACACTTAGGAATTTTCTGTAAGATCGCTTCTTACGGGCTTCTTGTAAAATTGTGCAACTGGATCACTTGTTTTCTTACTCGTCAGTGCATCATGTCGTTGTTGACGGTGCTCGCTATAACGCTAAATTCGTGATGGTGTTCCACAAGGCAGCGTCCTATCCCTTACGCTGTTACTTTTGCATATTTAAGATTTGTTCTATATTTGCAACATAAATTGCTATGCGTATGAAACAAAGTGTGACATATTAAACAAAAACTGGCCAGGCAAATATTTCTCAAGAATATGTTGATGAGTGTCGGAATAAACTTGTTTCTGCAGTCGAGGTTTTGTTACACAAAATCTTGATTCGATCGGAACTCTTGGCGTTGACATATAGTGCTGCGTTCAACTTCGCGGTCATTGGGAAGGATGAATAAATAATTAAAATAAAATCATACCAGGTAAATATATTAGACAACCCAAAAGATTGCAAACAAAGACACATCAAAATATATTCTGATAGTAGTAAAAGATTTCTCCATAATTTAAAGATGAATAGTGAAATAAAATAATGAAGGGTCTAATACAGTCATCAAACAGGTATGAGTGAATAAATACTTTAAAGCAGATTATGAAAAAAGATAAAAACAAAAATAAAAATAATTGTCTCCTAAACGAAAACCCATGTTTTAGTGAATTCAACTTAAAATTTATGCGAGGCGTGAATTTGACAGACACGAGCTAAGATTTCTCATTAGAATAAATTAATCACAGACACTTTGCACCGCGGCACTTGGAAAGTTTACAGACTTCAATTCGTGCAGAACTTCTAGGTTGACTGCTGCGAATCAAATCTTGGACGCAGACAAACTTTGCAGTTTGCACTGAGCGCGCTGTAACTTTTCTTTCACGGATTGCTACATGCCTTTCTTAATATGTGATTATATGCAAGTATCATAACTGCAACTTGTAACAAAGGAACCTTTTGTTGATTGGTAATCTCAGATTATACATACTATTTGATGTCAACTCTGACCTGATTGATTTATGTATTATGTTTGAATTACTTTTATATTAATAATTATAATATTAATAATTTTATATATATTTGGAATGTTAGTTTTATTTGTTCAAACTGAATTGTGTCATAATTGATTGATTCCGTAAAAATCGTTTAAAGAAGTAACATGTCTAGCTATCTAATGTAATAACTCCTGTATTTTATATAAATTCCATAATGATTAAGTTTCGTCAAAAATAAGTTCAAAATGTTTAAGTTCAAATAAATAGTTTTCTTATCAGTCCTTAAGTGTCTTTTTGGCTTGAAAGTGATCCCATTAGCCATATCTACCATTCAAAGAGGTTATGGGCCCAGCACGCTTCCACTGCGCCACTCTGCTTGTTTTCTCTTTGGCCGACCTCTTTGGGTCGAGACTGAGGACTCGATTGCATCTGAGCAGTAACCGCGAGCGCATTGTCGGCCGACGCGGAACCTTGAATTATAGCGTATAGGTAAATTGGATAAACGTTGTGAGATGGGTTTGCTGGTCGGTTATGATGCTAATTTCTATATAATTTGGAATCCACGCGTCAGGAAAACGTTACATTCAAGGGATGTCGTTTTTGATGAAAATATGAAAAATGATTATGCGGAGATTTGTAAAAATTTTGGTGGTGTGGCTAATAATTCTTTTTGTGCGGATTTGTTGAGTGATTTAAATATTGAAGAAGGAGATTTTTACAAAAAATTTCTAATGATCAAGAAGAAACAATTGAAGAAGGAGGAATTCAAAAGGAAACAATTGACGGTGTTGAAAATGAAGAGAGTACAGAAACAAATGAAGTAGTTTGTGAAGAAACAATTGAGGATTTGAGGAATGTGGATTTGCTGATGATCTGAATGAGGAGAATAGAGATAGGATTGATCTGCCTCAAGGCAATACCTTACAGATGTTACAAATGTCGATTATCACTTGACATCAGGTGAATCGCCAGCTCGTTTGCCACCTTCTCGCGTATTCGATTGCTATCTGAAGCGTTTGCATGCTTTCCGGAATATTTTATCACGTTCTATTTAACTTCCTAGTTATACTCAATCTTTTTATTATTGGAGGATTTTTAGGAATTTTGACACACACACATATACACACACACACACACACACACACACACACACACAAACACATGTCATTGTCTAATCATATTCTTGTTTTAATACGGTTTTCAACAATTACCTTTTATTTCATCGTTCGCGTTTAAAGAAACTCCTTTTAGTTGATTTAGTGGTGTATTAATGTTGGGTATGTCCACCTGTTCAAATATTTAAAGATATTCCACTTTTGTATAGAGTGAAATAAAATACATTTATGTACTCGTACAATTGTGTTGGGACAGAAGTTCTGTACACAGTTTTAGAGGAATATCAATAGAAAGGACTTATCAATAGAAACACTTACAAGTTATATTATAAATTTACTCAACATTACCTACAGATAAGATGTCAGTTTCTTTGGAAATATCTTAATATATTTAATATTAAATAATTTTTTGGATCGTCAACATTGGTTGCAGAAACACTGGTGACTTTGACATCTGATTTTCGTGTCGCTGGCCAGTGCTACTTCGTTTATCAAGCTAGATAGAATGCCAGTCAGAGAAAAGCTCACCATGGTAACTGGATGGCTTTAGTGCTTTCTATAGTTTTCTATCACGCACTAAACTTCTAACTTAACTAATCTTAGTGGTAAATTAGATTACTAGTAATTACTAGTAATAGATTATAATAATATAGAACTGATGATTCAGGTACGTTAATTTTTTGTTCAAATACAGTCAACTTTTCTGTTGAGTGAGGACAAACATGCTTTGCAAATGTAATATTGCAGTTTAAAAATTGTGAACAAATATTGCCCGGTATTATAGACTTATCCAGCAGTCAGTCATTTAACAGTGGTAGGTGCACACAACAATATTTACTGTTGCTCAAATGGGCAGATCCGTCCGGGGAGGTACCACGATCACAGAAGACCGGCGTGAAGTGGAAGTGGTATTATATATAGTTCTGCTTTTCGTCTGTTCAGTGAGGTAGCTGGGGCTTTATTAAAAGGATAACGTATCTGTAAACCCACGGGTGTTGCAATGTCCATGGGCGGCGGATATCACTTAACACCAGGTGTACTACCAGCTGATAACAAATGTCAACGACTGCTCAATAATTTAAATACGTACAGTTTGCCAATCCCTAAATTTATAAAATACAGAACGGTTAAGGGTACTAGAAGCAGTTTTAAGATAAGGAGAATAAAGATATAAACATGCAAATTCACTACTAAAATACTTATTTATACAGAATTTTCGAAATTGAAAAAAAAAAAAATTATCGGTTGTTTTTTTGTTGAAGGCGTTTTTAAAAAAAGGGTTCAATAAAAATTAATTTGGTAAAATCGGATAAAGCTATAAGATATTCTTTCGGACGAAGGTGCAGGAGAAAGCTAGTATAGCAGCGAGTGTTGTATATTATCTTATATCAGCTGAACGTTAATGTCCTTTAAAGAGTTTCAATTAGAATTCGTGAATAACAAAACCATTTGCAAGCATGTACATAACTTATTGCTTACAAAATAGGACTGCATTGAATATAAATAGTCAAAGAGGGCGTTTCTCTTTAAATAAAAAAGTTAAATTACATGTGCAGCAAGATTAATTGAGAGAAATAAGTATTAAATTTAGACCATAGACATACCAGACCTTAGTTGTTTGTACTGCACCCTAATTATCATCCCCACTTTTCGAATTTGAAAACCATCAGTCATTGATTTGGTTTACTAACACGTAATATTTTCTCAGAATTCTAGCGAATGCAGAATAAGGATTTAACCATAAAGAGTGAGTAAATATTTTAAAGAAAATTCTTATTTGTACATTTTATGTTATGTGTGTTTGCTCTCTCTTTACGCAGCATATTCTGGCCTGTTTAAAATATGCATAAGACAGCATGAACAATGATGCTTTTTTTTATTACTAAACGCTTGTTTTTTCATTATTAAATGAAAAAAATAAAACGCATTTAAAAATTAATTTTTACCATCTTAAACATACCAACCAATCACATACGAGCATAATAACCCTAATGGGGAATACCCATAAAAAATGTTTTTATCAACAAATCAAATTTGGTTGTTTTTTATTTCTTTGGTGAGACATTGAGATTTTTTCTGTGAAATTAGTATAAGAAATAAGGAAAAACGGACCAAACAAGGAACAGGCATTTCTTAATGCGGCGGAAGGAAAACATTTTTATAGATCACTCATTTCCATAACAGAGATAAAACACCTGTCGGTAGTCATTTCAGTAAATCTTTTAGTGATAGTGTGTAAGTCGTTGTTACAAGATTTATATGGTCGAAAAGTTACGGTCAATAAATTACATATAATAAATTTGTGACAACAGGCAGAGTTGTCATTGAGGATTGCGATGGATGCGGCGGGTGCAGTGTCGAGCATTATTAGAATGCAGGGCGTGTTCCAGATGCTCTCAAGCCTGCAGCTGCAGTCTTGCTTCTATCCCGACCAAGCTGTAGTGAATGGTAATTAATTACCTGTATAAATCAAGTTATGTCTCTGTGAACATTACACCTTTGTAATGTCCATAGAGACAGACTAGGTATTATAAATTTGGACAAGTAATTAATTTATTGGACATTTGATGAACGCTTTACGATCTATGGACCCATGGCACCGATGGGTACATAGGTGTCTCGCGGCAGCCGAGCAATGAAACTCTCAAATATTTTGAAGCGCTTAGGGAATTAGGTGAGGATGTACTTTTGGATATTAACGGGGAACAGTCTGTTGGTTTTACTCAGCAAATGTATACAATCGCTGGAGGGGTGCGACAGAGCACCGCGTATACTTACCTCTCCTCCGCTAAGTGCCGAAGTAATTTATACGTCCTTAAAAATACATTTGTCACTAAAATAGTATTAGGTGATAACAATAACGCGATAGGAGTAAATGTAAGAACGCCGAACGGTGATGTATTATTTATAAAAGCTTCCAAAGAAGTAATACTCTCTGCAGGAACGTTGAGCAGTCCCAAATTATTAATGTTATCAGGGATTGGGCCGAAAGAGCATTTATTTGAAATGAACATACCAGTTCGCATTGACATTCCAGTTGGTTATAATTACCAAGATCAAGTTTCGGTCATGTTGTCTTTCAAAATGGAAAAATCAAATGCACCACCGAAGGAGGCAAACCTGCACGAGTTTCCAGCACCACTATTTACGGGCTACGTCTCTTTAAATAATTCTAGATCTCGACCCGACTACCAGGTCTTCAATTTCATTCTGCCAAATGACTTACCGGCTCCCGTTCAGTTGTGTGCTTTTAATTTCTGGTACGATTACGAGCTTTGCCAAAAGCTTTACGAGGCGGGTAAAGGGAGGAACACCCTGTTCTCGGAAGTGGCCCTGCTTTATCCAGAGTCCCGCGGCAGAGTTTCACTTCGCAGCGCGAACGCTTTAGACCCCCCGGTGATTGACACGGGCATATTCAGTGACCCAAGGGACTTCGAGAGTATGGTGTCTTACGTCGAGCACTATGTACGCATTGTGAACACCAGCTACTTCAGGAGCGTTGGCTCCGAGGTGGCGGATATCGCTTGTTACAAATGCGACGGTCTGGAGCGAGGAAGTCGGCAGTATTGGCGGTGCTATGTCAGATGCGCGATGTCGTCGTTTCTACATTTCGTCGGCACGTGCGCCATGGGACTACGTGTGGTGGACGCCAGCGTGATGCCCACATTAGTCGGTGGCAACACAAACGTGCCGGTTATTATGATTGCTGAAAAAGCGGCAGATATGATAAAGGAAGATTACTACTAAAATTAGAAAAAAATATTTCGTTATTATTAGTGTACCGTTTAATTAGTCTGTTCCTTCTGAAGATTGTAAAAGTTTTAGTAGAGTGGTATATATGTTTTTATTTCCCTATTGACAGTAACTATTATATAAACGAATGTCTTATCATTAAAATAAATAAATTAATAAAGTGAATGAAAATATTAAAAATTATTTGCTAAGAGGTCTAAAAAAATATTAATTTTAATATGCTTATCGATTTACCATTAAATAAAGTGGCAAATTTCTTAGCTATCGCATTTTAAAAATTCATCAACTAAAAATGTATGCACTTAAGTTAGGTTCTGTGAACACGTTATTCAAAATTTTATCTCGATTTATTTTACAATGGATGCATATATTTTGCAATTGATAAATATAATAGACTACGGGGCAAGAATCCAGCCGAACTCTTACTACTAACTGGCTTAGACGTGCAACTACGCGACAGATGCGATGTTTGCTTTTCGTTCGATAAGGGAACAAAATGAAGACACTATTTGTAATAAGGTTTTAACAATATGTGTTAAATGGACGCTTCTAATACTAGTGAAAATTTAATGACAAACCCAAGTCATAGATGGAACAATGAAGGAAGTGATAGGGTCGATTTATACTGGCAACAAAAAGGTTATCTTATGAAAACGTATTATATTTATATTTATTTTTTTAATTATTTAAGAAATTAAAAAAAATGTTATTAATATAAAAAATATTTCAAAAATATGAGAAGTCCGCCAATTCGCTGTGGGGTAGATTATGTCTTAAGTACAGAGAAAGCCTTTTCCCAACAGTGGGACATATAAAGGTTGTTACTTTCTGTAAATGCAATGCAAATTATGTAAGCCCACATTACATATAAATTATCGCTTAGAATTAATAGAGTCGCCTATGAACCGCAACTATTTGTTTCAAAACATGGCGTTGTTTAACATAATTATAAACAGCACAGCTGATAAGTATTTTTATTTATTCTGTGTTGTGTTTATTGCAATAGACGATTAACTTAATCGAGTTGTCATTATCATAGATAACATACGACGATGCCGACTTTTATTTGGGTCATGGCCTAACCATTTCCGTTCTTTACGTTGCATTTCCAACAATGCTTGGCGTCATCTAATAAATTGGCGTTATTAAGTTGCAGACTCTTCCACTGCGCTTTCGAGATTCCAGACTTTCGTTATGTCGCCCCTGAGTGTCGCTTCATTCACTAGACTTTCGCTTTGAACTGCAGACCTTCATTTCGAACCTTACCTAATCCACTAATAACCTAGATCAGACAAGGCTCTATGATATATAAATATGTGCAGTCACGAACAAAACAATTTTGAATTAAATAAGGTCGAACATAATTTCTTTAACTTTATAAGACACCAGGGTGACGTAAGGGCTTTAACAAAAAGATTTTATAAAATTTGTAAGTTCCGATTATCGAAATAATAATATAAAATCGATATTAGCATATTGGCTGAATACGTAATTTCAGAGCCTAATCATATATTAAATTTAAAACTATTTTTTAAACGGAAAATACTCTAAATTTATTATATTAAATTTAGAGTATTTTTAATTAGATTATTTTTAATTTAATAAGTTTTAATTACTCGTATTTAAAAATAGCGGATAATAGAATGCAAAGTGTTATTCTTTTTATAAAATTTTAGTCCAATCAGAATCAGATCGTATCAGATGATACGTGCTCAGCGGTGAAGGAAAACATCGTGAGGAAACCTGCATATTTTAGAAATAATAACAAAAAAAATATTTCAAAGACATGTAGTAAAGTAGGAAAGTAACACACTGCCAGGCAAAGACATCTTTTGTACACAGGGTATCAGGGCATAGTTCACCACGTGGCCCACTGCGGATTGGCGGAAGATATGTGACATCTTCGAATATATGTGAAGTATTTTTTACTGTTATGGCTATTAGAACAAATATTTAGTGAACTCTATCTATAGACAAATGTATGAACTCCGGAGAAAATAATAGGTGATTTCTATCTATAAAAACTGACTTGATACGCTAATTGCAGTTCGAGAAAACATCGGTTTGAAATTTTATTATCAGAACATTAGTTTGATTTGTAGAACATTAGTTGAGATTTTATCATTAGAACATTATTAGAAATTAATTGTTAGAAAGAGAATTAGTTGTATTGTCCTGTGTATAATGATAACATTCGTAAATTCAGATATTTTTATATTTCCCACAGTTATTTTGAGCACTAAGGGTATTTTATGTTGCTTGATATATCAATCCATTAGTTCTGTACTGAATATAAGTTTGCAGATATAATTGAGAATTCAAATTTCTGTATCACGATGTTGCTTCAGGAAATAGCCTTATCATTATTTTAATTAGTCCCACTGAATACATACATGTCGTAAGACATCTTAGGAAGTAGTCCGCAAACGCTCCAATTTAAAGCCCATAAACTAAATGAGGTCAAGTTAAGTATTTTTTTTATGTGATAAACTGGCAAACGAGCTGGCAAATGACCTAAGTGATAAGCACCGCCCACGGACATTTGCAACACCCGTAGGGTTGCAGATGCGTTGCCACCATTTAATAAAGTGGGCCCCGGCTACCTCACTCACCAGACGAAACGCAGAAGAGTAACACATCTACTTCACGCCGGCCTTCTGTGAGCAGCCCATTCGTGCAACAGCGACCTGTTGCGTGCCCCTACCACAGTTGAGAACTAAATTGCGCGACATTATACTCGGGGAGTTAAAATGCTTAAGGGCATCAAGAGATGAACCTCTGATGACTTTATATTCGCAGACTGGCTGAATGTATCCTAAAGCCAGGATTGGAACCTCAGATGTCGCCCAATGACCTCAACAGTGGCTCCCAACGGGTGTATAATTTTCCATTGATTTGATATGTAAAGGCCCCGTGTTGTTTTCTTTTCTATTTTCTGCTGAGATAGTACCTGGGTTACTAACATAGTTCAAAGGATTAGAAAGATGAAGCGGCATTGGGCCGGCTCGAGGAACTGATAAACAAGGGAAAAAAGTTCTCGAGTACTGCCTCGTATTGACCATCGTAGTATAGGACGACCTCACTAGTTAGAGTGATGACTTGTCCAAACGTGTGTAAAGTAGATGGGGTCTTCGTGGCTGTCTCGGGGGGAAACCTATGTTAAGCAGTGGATTCGAGCAGTTTGAAATGATATTGAATGATGAAAAATATATGTTTAGTTTCTATCAATGTTTAAATGCATTGCTTTAAATAATTAATGATGATGAAAATGGACACTCGGGCCTATTGGGGCAGCAAGGGTACGGGACTAGGTGTGCAGGAAGTGTGCAATTCACCATTATTTGTATCGAGACAAGACTGCTTTAGAGTAGGTGTCGCAAACATTATTGATTTGAAACTTAAGGTCTCAACAGCAAATGGCACAAATACACATTCTGAACAAAGAGTCTATATGCGCCATTTACTTACTTCCGCTGCCTTTGGTGCCGCTTCGGCCCTGACTTAGGTTCCCCCTAGATTTGACTGCCTCTAAGACAGCCATAAGTTTTTATATTTAAGGCATAAATAAATATTTGTGAGAATCAACGTCGATGATTTGATCGCTAAACATTTTGATACGTGTATTTTTATTTCATTGTTAAGTAGTGCTCGTTGATGCTCATAAAAAAGTAAAAAGATTCAGTACTGACTGTGATTATTTTTAAAAAATATAAAATTATATCAACATAACAAAACAAAACAAAAAAAAACAAAGAATTATATTTGACACATCAAATGAACTAAATATCATCTTTATGGTCCTTGCGCACTATGCGTGTGCTTTATCATATCGGCAGCTTTCTCCGCTATCATAATAACGGGCGCGTTAGTATTACCACCGATTGGCGTGGGCATCACGCTGGCGTCCACCACCCGCAGCCTCTGGACGCCCAGTACACGCAGCTGCGAGTCCACCACCGCGCCCATAGCGCACGTGCCCGCGTAGTGGTAATAAGTGCCCATTGCGCAAAATATGTAACAGCGCCAGTACTCCTCGCTACCTACCACCAAACCGTCACATTTGTAACCGGCTAAATCAACCAACTCCGACTCAACGCTCCTAAAGTAACTCGTGTTTAAAACGCGTGTAAAGTGTTCCAGGTAAAGTATCAAGCTCTTCACGTCTCGTTCATCTGAGAGCATCCCCGTGACAACTGCAGGAGCGTCGGCGGGATCGGCGCTTCGAAGGAACACTTTGCCTCGCGACTCCGGATACATAAGATTCAAATAGCCATACAATATATTTCTACCTCTGCCTGCATTATAAAGCCTCTGACAAAGTTCATAATCAAACCAGTAATTAAAAGAGCAAAACTGCAAAGCGGCAGGTGAATCATTTGGAACCACCAAGCTTAAAACTTGATAATCGGGTCGTGTTTGAGATTTATTCAGCGCAACGTAACCCGTTAAAGCGCTTAGTGGGATCGTGCGCAGATCCATATCCATTGGCGGCTCATTTGATTTTTCCAGTTTAAAAGCCAAAGCTACTGTTACATGATCGTGAAAATTGTGCCCGACTGGTAGGTCTCTGCGGACTGGAATCTTCATTTTGTTTAAATGGTCTTTTGGTCCAACCCCCGACAACATTAATATTTTTGGACTGTTTAACGTTCCCGCAGAAAGTATTACTTCTTTGGAAGCTTTGATAAATATTATTCCACCATCCGACGTTCTCGCATTTACTCCTATCGCGTTATTGTTATCATCTATTGCTATTTTGTTGACAACTGTATTTTTCAGGACGTATAAATTACTTTCGGCGCCTAGCGGAGGATAGGTAAGTGTACGCGGTGCTTTGTCGGACACCTTCAGCGATCGTATACAGCTGCTGAGTGAAACCAACCGACTTTTCCCCGTTAATATCCAAAAGTACATCCTCACCTAATTCCCTAAGCGCTTCAAAATATTTGTGGCTTCCAGGACTCGGTGCCCGTGACACTCCTATGTACCCTTCGGTGCCATGGTAATCTCTATACGGTGAATTAAGTATTTCTCGGTCAGTTAGGTTTTCACTTTTCAGGAAGTAAGGGAATACCGCATCCCAACGCCAGCTATTATCCTCTGTTATTTCTGCCCAAGAATCGTAGTCATGAGGGTTCCCTCGGACATAAGCCATATAATTGATGCTGCTGCCACCGCCGAGAACATGGCCACTAGTCAGGTTTGCAACTTTATTTCTGTGGCACTGTTGGGTTCTATGGTCGTTCTCTGAAGTGTAGTTGTTATCTAAGTGCGTTTGTGGTATATTTGAATACATTCCTGGCAGCTGCAACGAAATTCATTGAACGTTTTGTTTAGATTCATATTGCTTCTGATATTAATAGGAGTTCATTTATTCGACTTGCCATTGACTCTATCGGTGGATCGTCACCCGCTTCGATCAGTAAAACATTTGCGTATTCGTTCTCCGTAAGTCGGTTAGCTAAAACACTTCCCGCCGACCCACCGCCTACGATAATGAAGTCGAAACTGTCACCATCTGGAATAGAGTAATAAATATTGATAGGATATATGTATATTTATGTATTTTATATCTTTTTTCTAACTCTCTTTTTTTTTAAACATTGCCCTTACTTTTGGATAACATTATCCTGTGTTGTTAGGACATTTTACAAACATAAATTTCACGTGGACAAACACCCAGATGCGGAACAACTGTCTGTGGGTCGCACAAATAGTCCCGTTTGGGGATCAAACCCTCGACCACCGACACCGAAACCAATACCTTGGCTAATCTAATTACGGAAAGAGTATATGATCACCTTTCTCGGTCACAATCGCTTACTCCGCCGAAACGAGAAAACACAGAGGCGGTGTCGTGTACCTCGTACATCGTTCACGACACAGTGGTGAAAAAATGTTGGAGGTGCGATTACAAATGGTGCAAAGATAAATTAACTGTGGGAGTTTTTAATTCTTAGCCAGTGCAGCAACAAGTTAGTATCGCTCCTTTGTTCAAAAACAGAGTTTAGAAACACTGCCACTACGCTAAATTTGAAGGGTTAAGTCAAAAATAGGTTGAGTGAAGATTGAACCGTAGAACTTTACATCTTTAGCCTTTGTTTTCTGTTTCATTTAACCGACTTCAAAAACGGAGGAGGTTCTCAATTCGACGGTTTTTTTTTATGTTTGTTACCCCAGAATTTTCGACTTAGTAAAGCGATTTTTGATGATTTTTTTTAATTTGAAAGCTGGTGCTTCCCATGTGGTCCCATATTAATTTCATTGGTATTAGATCTTGGGCTCCAGAGATAGTTAGGGAACTCCTGAAAATCAATTATCAATTATAAAATGAATACAAAGCGAGGTATTTGAAGTCGGTTTTGTTTTTTGTTAAAAAAAAATTACTTGTCTTCTCACGATTTAGATGAATATTCTTCCGATTTTGAAATGATCATAACCTCATAGTAAACCTCAAAGTTGTGACTTCTATAACACGTACCGTTTACTATAGCCTGTTGGGGATAAAGACAAGACTGAAGCTGTAAACTGGAAATCATCTGCAATATGCCTTGCATCTGCATTATCGGTGCAATAGCTGCAGCTGCGTCCATTATCTATTGAACAAAAACGGTAAATATAGCTAAAATAATAATAAATAGAGAATATTTATAGATAAAGTTATATATATATTCCACTTCAACAACAATATTTGATCGCAAACTTTTTTGTTTTCACTTAAACATTATCACATGTAATGATAGTTAAGATATAATAATACTATTGATGATAATTATGTAATATATGTATATATAAGTCCGCAGAATACAAGACTGTTTCTATTCTAGACAAGGTTAAAAGATACATTGCAGCAAAATAATTTATGTCATAATATTAAAACGTCGAGTCTTTGCTCTGTGAAATCTAACAAAACTTATTTATATTGTGTTATTATTTCACTTATCATATATATTATACTGTTATTATTCAACTTAATGTCACACTATTGAACTCACCTTTTATTTGAATTACCGTATATATTGTCCACGTGAATTCTTGTCACATTTACAGCTCGAATAACGCTTACCTTGAAAAAATAAGCAGCATGTCTCACATCACCGACGTTAAAAAAGTCAATGAATACGATAAAATGTATCCGTAACAGTTACGTAAAGTAAGTAATTATTAATTATAAATGAACTTCGCACAAATGACATGTACATATAGTTACTTGCTGTTTCCCGACTCCTACATTTGACTGACAACTAGTTTATTTTAATTGAGTTAGGTTCTTTTCTTTGCGAAAACTAATTAAAATTTATAATATAGTTTTATGTTGTTTATGTTTGCTCTTTTTGCCAGTGTTTTTGGATGCCAAAGATACAATTTTAAAATTAAGTTTGATCAGTAGTACAAACCAGACATTTATTATTTAATAGACCTATTCAGTAAATTTAATGAGGTTAAATTGTGGTTATTGTATTTGTATTTTGTGTAAGGAAAATATTGGACTAAGCCAATTTTCCCAGTTCCCAATTTGTCACAGACAAACCGCAAAGAAGATGCCCTTTTAACTTATATTCAAAATTTAATGCCCTCTATGCAGATTTCAAAATAAGGTCTGATTATGTATTAAATATAATAATACCACGTCCATTACAATGTGTACAATCAATACATATGGTAATTATAGTTGACTTTGACATTGATGAAACGGACGTCATATTACAGGAGGGACTGATCGGAATAAGCGCTAACGAAGAACTTATGGTACATTAAATTTTGTAGAAAAAATGGCCGAAAAGTTTTTCACTGCTGTGGGAATCGAACCCACGTCTACCAAAAGCGCAAATCCAGTTTTATATTAAGTGCAGAGATTAGCACTGTGTAAATTTAATCTTAAGGTACAGTTTAGATATGGGTAAGTATTATTTCAGTATATATATGTCTTATCTATGGTATCAGCTATTCTTGTTTTAAAAAAGAATATCGCGAAGATGTTTTTGATTCCGTCTTTATATTTAGTGTTTCAGCATGATTGCTACTTCTAACATTGAAAAAAAAAAAGAAACAAATTGGAAAACTTTATACGAGGAGATTTAAGATTAAACGTTACTAAGTTGACGCCGAATATTGAAAATGTATTATCACTGGACATTCTCAGAACCCAGGTTCATCCCTTCCACTAAAAAGTGTTTATTTTTACTCCTTGATGTAATAAATAATTTAATTTAAATTTTATTAATAAATGTGTAGAAGTTAATGTATTTTTCATGGTAATTTTCCCACACCTCAATACAGTTCTTAGAAATAAATTTGAAGTCGATGTATTTAAAAAAATATAATATTAGCTAAGTGTAAAATATGGCAAGAGGTGTATTAGACCATAAAGCTTGCGGAAGTTTGCTAATCTAAGCTACCGTTAGTTCTTGCATTATGATTTTTTTATTTTTTTTATTTATTAATGTTGCCTACCAGTAAAAATAGTTTCACTAAGTACTCGCGTAAATATAAGAAAAACCACTTTGTAAGTTGTTTCGCTCGCTTTTAGTGTCCTGTCTTTTTAATGGGTAGAAGAATTTTAAGTTAATATGCTTTTCAATGCCCAGATCTACGGTAACATGAATATAAAGTTTCTAATGTTTCATGATACGATCCATTTTTGAAAAAAATAATCACAATTTATAATAACCAATGTAAATATTAAGACCAATACATCCTCTTTTCTTTATTTTTCCATCTTTTTAAAGAGTAAAATGGTAAAACATTTAACAGTGATTGCTACTTATCTTGAATATTCAATTCCTGCATTGTAATTACTGCATTGTAATTTCATGCATTATAATTTCATGCATACGCATGTAAATCCAGTAATTACACAAGCCATGAACTGTAATTCTATAATCTATTGACTAATATATAAATTTTGTTGAGTAGATATAATATTTTATTAACGTAACAAAAACATGAATTATATTTTACATATTCAAAGACTAATATCACGTTTACGGTCGATATCGTGCGTATGCTTTATCATATCAGCAGCTTTTTCGGCTATCATTATGACGGGTGCGTTGATGTTGCCACCTACTGGCGAGGGCATCACGCTGGCGTCCACCACGCGCAGCCTCTGAACGCCCATTACACGCAGCTGCGAGTCCACCACCGCGCCCATAGCGCATGTCCCCGCGTAGTGGTAATAAGTGCTCATCATACAAAGTATGTAGCACCGCCAGTACTCCTCGCTGCCCAATTCAAAACCTCCACATTTGTGACCAGGTAAATCAACCAACTCCGACTCCACACTCCTGAAGTAAGTTGTATTTAAGACACGCGTGAAATGTTTCACGTAACGTATCAAGTTCTCTGCGTCCCGGTCAACAGAGAACATCCCGGTGACCACCACAGGGGCGTCTGAGGGATCGGTGCTACGGAGCAAAACTCTACCTCGTGATTCTGGATATATCAGATTCATATAGCTAAGCAACATGTTTCTACCTTTTCCTGCGTCGTAAAGCCTTTGGCAAAGTTCGTAGTCAAACCAGTAATTAAAAGAGCATAACTGCAGAGGAGCAGGCGAATCATTTGGAACAATGAAATTTAAAATTTGATAGTCAGGCCTGGTCTGAGATTTATTCAAAGCGACGTAACCGGTAAAAGTAATTAGTGGAAACTGACGCAGATCCATATTCATTGGCGGCTCATTTGATTTTTCCATTTTAAAAGCCAAAGCCACTGACACGTGATCGTAATAATTGTGTCCAACTGGTAGGTTGCTGCGTACTGGAATGTTCATTTCATTTAAATGATCTTTCTCTCCAATCCCCGATAACATTAAAATTTTTGGACTATTCAACGTTCCTGCAGAGAGGATAACTTCTTTGGAAGCTTTGATAAATATTGTTGTACCGTTAGATTTTTTTGCATTTACTCCTATCGCATTATTATTAACGTCTAATACTACCTTTGTAACAATTGTGTTCCTAAGAACGTACAAGTTACGTCGGCCCTTGGCACAGTAAAGATAAGTGTATGCAGTACTTTGCCGCACCCCTTCAGCGATTGTAAACATCTGCATAGTGAAACCAGTGTGCTGTTCACCATTTATATCCAAAAGCACATCTTCGCCCAATTCCTTCAACGCATCAAAATAACTAATAGTTTCATTGCTCGATTGCCGTGAGACTCCTATGTACCCTTTGGTTCCATGATATCTTCTGTACGTTGAATTAAGTATTTCAGTATCTGTTTGTCTTTCGCTTTTAAGGAAGTATGGAAATACCGCTTCCCAACGCCAGCTATTATCCTCTGTTATTTCTGCCCAAGAATCGTAGTCATGAGGATTGCCTCTAACGTAAGCCATATAATTGATACTGCTACCGCCTCCGAGAACATGGCCGCTAGTTAAGTTGGCAACTTTATTTCTGTGGCACTGCTGTGTTCTATGGTCGTTCTCTGAAGTGTAGTTGTTATCTAAACGCGTCTTTGGTGTGACTGGGAATAATCCCGGCAGCTGAAATAAAAATGATCAAACATTACTTTAAGATCGTATTACTATTTCAAAAGGAGCTCTATAAGTCAACTTGCCATTGATTCTATTGGTGGGTCCTCCCCCGCTTCGATTAGTAAAACTTTTGTGCGTTTGTTCTCCGTCAGCCTGTTGGCTAACACATTTCCAGCTGACCCACCACCAACGATAATGAAATCGAAGGTGTCTCCATCTAAAATATCGAAATTGATATAGGAAGCATGAAGTTAAATGACCTAGTTAAATTGTAATCGATTAAGATTTACTTCGATCAAAAGCCCCGTTATAATTTGTACAAAAATGTACCTAAGATTCATTTACCGATTAATACCGAATTGTAAGTTAATTGAACTATGTGCATGAAGTAATTATTATTTAAATAATTAATCTACAAATTTTTGAAGATTCATTATTTTACTATTTATTTATTATGTTTATTAATCAAATAAAGTAATATTTTATTTATTAAATTTAATTTGATAAAACAATCTGCATTTATTTCTTTCTATATAACTCAATGACTTAAACAAATTGTTAGTTCAATTTGAATGGTAAATAAACACAATTATAAAATGCAGCAAAATTTACAATTTTTTTAAAACTCACCGTTTACTGCAGCCTGCCGTGGATAGAGACAAGACTGAAGCTGCAAACTAGAAATCATCTGCAATATGCCTTGCATCTGGATTATCTGCGTCACAGCTGCAGCCGCATCCATTGTCTAACGAATAAAAACAGAGATAAGTATTTCTTGATCTTCCAAAAAAAATCCCTTACCGCCAGTTTAGGACAAGTTCCGATAGATATCCAAAACATAAGAACATTTTTATTGGCGCCGTACTATCGATCTTTTTAGTCTGATATATTGCGTCCGATGAAGCTTTAATAGTCTCGGGACTGAAAGCAAAAACATCAGTTAATACAAGATACAAGTCTGATATAAAAATAATTAGCAAAAATTAAATAAAATTAAAAAATATATATTTTTCATAGAAAGGGATATAGTCTATATCTTCCAAAACATGGGGGCTGTTCCTAATACCTATTACCGACAGCCAAATGAACAGAACTATTCAAGTTAAGTGAAAAAAAAAAGCTCGTGTGAGTTTAATTATTTATAACAGTCAACAAGTTTTCTGCCTTCTGCATTTGAGCTTGGAGCGATCCGTCCCGGAGTCCCAGTCGCCTCAGATGTTCGGAGAGGCTGACTGGGATCAACCCATTCGCAGACACGACTCTTCTACCCTTCATATTATTATCATTGTTCTTGAAATCGACATTGTTTACTTCACCTACCTTAATGTGTGATCCATAGACAAATTGTTGAAAATATTTCTTCTAGTTTCTACATAAATAAATTCAAATTTTATCTTGAATTATTGCGTACAAAAAGAAATGTGGGTGTCCTACATTTTGCAGTAAAATAGGCACTTGCTCTTGTTGTTTTAATAGCAATTACAGTACTAATGTGTAATTTAAAAATATAATTCGTTATTTATAGTGTTAATCATAGTCAACTGAAGGTCATTAAACTAAGAAATATAAACAATTAGTCTAAACATTTATTCTCTACTGAGATTTTAAAACATTAGCCTCGTAGGAGAGCTTAAACTCAATTTGATAAGCCTCAGTAACCTTCTTATCAGGCTTAGAGTGATGTTACTGCTGATAATGGTTAAAATGAAAATAATAGTTAAGGTGCTTGCCTCACATTGACCTGTTGTTTAACTTGACTTTATCTTTGCTAGTCAAATACATGATGCATTGTTGATTACTTGTCTTTGTTTTCAGGGCTGTTATAGAATTATTGCTTGCATAATGAACACATTGTGGAGTTTATTAATACATTGACGAGTAATCCAATTTGTTTAGGTGGTTTAACTCTCAGCAGGTTGGGATTCTGTATTTAGACTCAAAGACATTCATCACCATAACAGCTTTCCATCGAGTATCCGTTCACGTAATTTCTTGCCAGTACTTCTGCGGATTAAATGTACAATACCAGTATGATTTATGCTATTTTTTATTACATCTCATTATGTTGCATTCTTCTGTTGAACACAATTGGAACAATATCATATTTTTACTCTCAATACCGCTCTGCAAAAACAGCCAAAAAGCGACATGATGACACGGTGGCAAAGTGAACAACGTAATACCTTCATTTAGAAAAGAAAATAAATTTTTGAATTATACCTATAATTCCCTGTTATTTTATTAAACTGTTACTAATTGCATTTAATATCTTCTTCAGAAACAAAGAGCACTTCTTAAGTACACACATAATTATTTTTATTTCAATAGCTTTACGAATCACCAGTTTTGTGGTCCATAAAATTTGATATAATCGTTTGTGTGTGTATGTTTACATGTGTTCGAAGACTGCAAACATTCTGGATATGCTAAATTTCAATTAAATTGTACACTCTTTTAGGCCGTTTTCAATTTTTCTCTTTATATTCCACATTTAATTAAGTTATTTAATTAAGCTCTTACAGTATTGGATCTTTTAGAGGGATAAAATTAACTTCATTTCATCAGCGGTTCAGCGTCGGTACTTCCCTAGACGAGTTTGCAAAGCAGAAGCTTCTATGTGGCCCCACTGCAGTAAAATAATATTATCATGTAAAACGTAGTTATGTGGCAATATCATACAGATGCTTGATGTTATTTATTTGTATGTAATCCATAGATTAGTGGATTAATGGTCTTTATGAATAGGTTCATAGTGAGTCAAATATAAAACATTAAAACTTGTAGGAAAAGTACGAAGAGATTGTCGCCTCTGTGAGAATCGAACCAACGTCTTCGGCATTCGCGGCCTGCGGCAGGCACAGCGGCGACAATCTTTTCGTACTTTTTCTACAAGTTTTAATGTTTAATTTTAAGCGCAGAGATTAGCACAATAAAAACCTTTAATTTTCAAATATAAAAGTTAAAAATAATGAATGAAAACAATTTTTATAAACTTCATGGCTTTCTGCTAGACTGCCTAGCTATTTTGAAACGTTACATTACATTGGTGAAAAATGGATTATCATTAGAGACTGGCTGTAAATTCTCATGACTGTATTTCGTAGTGAATCAAACTTCATTTCGTCATTCTGTAGTTTATAGGAAAGTCATTTTGTTATTCTGTAGTTTATAGTTTATAGGAAGAAAAAATGAATCACGAAATTCGTGGCACTGATATTGAAAACGCAATAACACCTTTTGTTCAGGCGAGAGAATGAAATGTGCCGGTGGATAAATCGGAGTCGACGCGGCATGGGCTGCGAATAATATTTGCATCTCGCTGACTAGCTATGAACTGAGAATAAGTCACCTTTACTGTGCCGAGGTATACTTGAAATAATGTTGCATTCTATGGAATTGCAATGGTTCAATACCAACGATGGTGCATTTTAGAGTTCCATGGATTGATTATATCAATCATACTTGGCAGAAAAGTTTGTTTTCTGAAAAAAAAAGGGTTAATTTATATCTTTATTTAGACGCAGTAGCGCTTTAATGTTCATAAGATCAATGTATATTTTTACCTTACTGTTGAAGAATGGTAATAACTTTCCGGCGAATGTATGTATGTAGATATGTGTGTATGTGTGTGTGCATGTACATGCGAGAAGCGGGCAAGCGAGAGGGCCCTTCACCTGATGATAAGTCACAAACACCGCCTATGGAAATTTGCAAAATTCACACTGTAGGGATGCAGATGCGTTGTCACCTTTTAATAAAGCGGGGCCCTCGAACGCACCAGACGAAACGCAGAAGTATAGCAATTACACTTCACGCCGGTCTTCTGTGAGGTCGTGGTACTACCCCGGACGGTTCCCATTCGTGCACCGAAGACTGTAGCGTGGCCCTACCACAGTTTAAAAATGCGACGACGCTTTTATCGTGGAAACGAAGATCACGGAATAATGTGAGCGATCTAAATGTGAAGCGGCCGTGCCAAAGGCGAACTTGCATTACCGAATCGCATCAGGCGCCAACTGCAATATAATGTTATGCGTCCGGGTATAAAGAGATTCCGTATCGGGTTCGAATCAGTAACGAACTTTATGAATATTCAGTAATGCAATGCTGAATTCCGAGGTTGGATTTTTTCTCATCTTTAATGCAACCAGTGTTCATACTCGATGCGGTTGTTCATATGCCTTTAACTGCTTACGATTTTACAATGAACTTATGTAAGGTGGCAAAGGTTTAATAAGATTGAAACAGATCTAACTGTGGTACGGTCAGAACAGTACGGGGTACAGTACGCCAGGTTAGTACCATGAGCTCACAGAAGACCGGCGTGAAGTGGAAGAGTTGTACTTTTGCGTTTCGTCTATTGAGTGAGGTAATAGGGGCCGCCTTTACTAAAAGGTGGCAACGCATTTGCAATTCTATCGCTTGGTCGCTTGCTATCTATCTTCTTACATGAAAAAGATCACCGTCGTAGACGTTAAAAATACCGATTAAGATAAAAATCCTTACTAATATTATAAAGGCGAAAGTTTGTACGTATGGATGTTTGTTACACTTTTACGCAAATACTACTGAATGGATTTATATAGCTTATACATCAGAATAATACATAGGCTATAATTTATATACATATTTTTATGTATATCTGTGTTTCTGTCTGAATGTTACGCCTTCAGCCAATTCTACGCAGACGTAGTCGCGGGTAGCAGCTACGTTTTAGGTTTTTAAAGAAGAACTGTACTCATTTATAAAGCGATGAAGGGTTTGCTTGTGCTTTGACTAAAAACTACAAATAGATCTATAAATGAAATAGGTTCAAATAAAAAATAATTACTACTTTTTGTCCGTTCTTTCAACGCTTGATAAAATAATATTATCTATTACCCTTATTTTAAGAGCGTATCCTTCAGTAATTTTTATCTGCGAGTGGAGCAAATATTTGGCCAATTTATGATTCCAGGGGCTCCGTCGCGTCGTTGATTATAAAAATATAACATCAAAAATGGGAGAGCATTTATTTATTTTTGATCGCAAATGAAAATAGTAATTTTAAGAAATATTACGCAATACGAGTAATCATTATTACATGTAATTTATAAAAAATTTGATATTTTATGCTATTATGCATTGAATTTTATATGTTAGATAAAGATACTACGCAAATTTTGTCTGATAACCGAGACTAGTACAGAATCGTGTTACTCAGAGTTTTTTGATGTGTATATAAATGTTATTTCTCTATTATAAGAGTTCTAACGTTTTTACCTTGATCCTAATATTTAAACTATTACTGAACTTGAATATTAACAACTATTATAACGACAAGCAGCACTAGTGGTTATATCACCGTCCGGGAACGCAGCCGAAATCCCAGTGACCACTCCTCCATGCGACCATGTGTCGCTTGGATCAAGTAGATAACGTCATATCCGGTATACAGTGTTGCCAGTGCCAACACTATAGATAAATGCTGCGGGGATGCTGGATTCAGGGCCTTGAATCGTATTGTTTTAAGTTACGAGGTTATAAATACCTCGCATTATTCATGGCAATGATTAGGGAACAAGTGCTTAAGAGAGTTTTCAGAACATTTAATTTGTGGCCTGAGACGTTCAGAATCCTTAGGAAGTATTCTTATACGAGTTCAAACACAAATTAAAGGAAAGAAATAATCTATAAAGTAGTTTTATTTCTATTAATTTCAGTGGAGTTAATAGAAAAAACATTGTCAAAATCGGTAAAAAGTTTGTTTTAACTGAAAAAGTAGGCGATACGGTCGTACATCAATGTCAGCTTCCCTTGGAGTTTAATTGAGCTTTACAGGTGGGGCGTTTACGAAGTTCGTTCGCATAATCAAAATGAATGATCGAGCTTGTCGACATACGAACTGGTATAAGTTGTGATCCCCACGCAGATTTTCGGAACCATTTAGTTTGTAGAAAACACTCGGTATATTCCAAATGTTTATCAAGTCCACAACGGATGGCCAAGGCTTTGTTCTGATACCCCAAACAAAGGCGGTTCGCTCAGGACTCATAGCAGAACTTGATTTATTCGTGATTTTCGAACAATACCGATTTCGTGCGGCGCTGGTATATTAGGTACCAAAGCATTTTTTGTGATATTCGTAGTGATATTTGGTATATATAACTTATATTAAAACATCCGTCTAATACAAAAATATAAAATTTAATAACGTAGTCTAATAAATATTTCTAAGCGATGGAAATTGAACTTGCGAAAATTAAGCCGAAAATGGCCTCCATTTTTGAAACACAGATAACCCTACAAAATTGAAGTATTTTTAATTATGAATTTTACTTAGAAAAATGTCATTACATAAGCGTTTCTGCTTCATCTTCTTAGGTAATTATTGATTACTTGCTTATTAATTTATTTTTTTCAGGAAATTAATTACGTTTACTAGTTACCTCTATATTTATGAATCCCACAATGTTTTTTGGAACTAAGGTTCACACGCGAACTGGAACGTTTGAGCAAAGGATCCTACACTACTTCGTCTTTTTACTTAACCCTAATCAAAACACAGAGCAAAATTTTTGAACTTTTATTTAATTTTGAATTAAAAATAAAAAACAAGTTATAGCTACTACAAGTGTTTATACTTGTCGTTGAGTAATGGATTATAAGAAGATAATATTATGTTATTAACGACAGATCAAATCTACAAAGCAAGTACAGTATTTGACCACCGTTCTACCAATCCGACTTTATTATATTATTTTTTTTATACATTACATTTACATTGGGACAATATACTATGTTATTATATAGTCCCGAACCCTGGAAACTTTCATCAATAAGCTTACATTCCTTAATTTTCTTTTGTTGAATACAATCGATATCTCACATGTTTCAGTACACAGACAATGGCTCGTTTGTCCATTTTTTCATGCGAAAAGTCGCCAAGCGAGCAGACGGTTCACCTGATTTTAAGTGAATACCGCCGCCCACGGACATCTGCTATACCCGAGGGTTCCAGATGCGTTGACAACCTTTTGAAAATTGGGCTCCGGCCACCTCACACACCAGTCGAAAGGCGAAAGTATTATAACTTCCACTTTACGCCCGTCTCCTGTGAGGTCGTGGTACTTACCGGGACGAGCCTGCCCATTCGTGCAACACTCGAAGCTGCTGAGTGGTCCTACCACTGTGACCATTATGTCCATTATGTCAATGACGTTCCAGCAATTTAAGTAACTCCGTTGTTTAAACAGTTAATTTTTGATTTAAATATATTCGAAACTAAAACTCACTTAGTGCAATAACACAAAGTTAAATACATGTATCTATTTTAAATATATGACGCAATAGATGAACCAGGTTTGTAACATACCAATTCTTTTACTACTTATGATTATACCTATAAATGTTACAATAGTTTGGGATAACAGTTAAATATTTATTGGTACATAACAAAAAAGTTGTGTCCGTTAAATTTTGCTCGCTCATGGCCATGTTAGCATCACATAGACTTGTAATGAGCATCACCGCATTGTAATCGTGTTGTGCACACACACCGCTGTGTAGCCTAAGTAGTTCTACCAAAAGTACCGTTTGCAGCAAGATGATTTCCTTCCTATGTAGGCAAATTTTGCAATTCAAGAAACTTGTTTGTGTAAATATTTTGGCAAAGTATTTCTACCTAATACAAATTTGTTCAAACGAATACGACGGCGTGTTTGCAAAATTAGTTGCCTTATTTCATTGTGATGTGCTACTTTATTAAATTACTTTATATTACTGCATTAGTATCATCGAAACTGTATGGCATACGATGCAATTTAGATGATGATATATACCTGATGCACATAAAATGTTTTTAGATTTATTAGGGATTTCCCCATGCAGCATCATAAAATAGCCTTTTATGACAAATGTTTTCTTTATGTTATTTCTGTATGTTATTTTTTTCTTAAAATAAGTGGGAAATGGGGATGGTGCTGGAGACTGCCCAATTGCGGGGCTAATTAGTAACAATAATAATGACCCTCGGCCGTTTCTGTCCCCTGTCGAGGGTTTCCGTCATTTTGGATCCTATTTATATATTAAATACAATAAATTTATCTACATGTTTATTTTTATTTACAAACTCAGAGACGAGAAAACAAGTGAATATTCCCCCATAATAATAAATATATTTTGGACACATTTTTACTCAACATGTCCCAAAGTAATCAAAGCTTGTATTATATATAATAGTATTATATAACTAGATCTTGGCAAATTTTCACATTAAAAAAAACACTCGATTGGAACGAAGTTTCTTTCATAGATTATTATTGATAAACGTATTATATTTCCCGTTGGTGAAAAAGTCATTAAATGCAATTGATAATGGCTTAATTAAATTAGTTTAATAACATTAGGCTCATTTTTAAGGTCATGGTATTTCCTCAGTCTTTATATAATTATGCTTAATAAAAGTAGGCTCATTTTTAAGGTCATGGTATTTCCTCAGATAATAGTCCAATTTTATGTAGTAACCGAAATTGAATTACACAAGGAAACACAAAGAAAGATGGTACAAGAAACATGGAATACATACTGGCGACCTAATTGCTAAGGTAGAAATTTCTTCCAGGCAACCTGGTATAGATAATAAATGAGTAGATAATGGTACAGGATATAGATAATAAAGTTGTGGGATACGGTGCAAAAATAATTACATTAATACATATATGTAGAAAAATTAAAACATCAAATATTATTAAAAATGCGTACTTACTACTTACGTATTAACACATACCCATAAATCGTTACGGGGATCCACCCAATAAATACTAAACCTAGTACTAGTTAAGTAGATAGTAGCGGTAGACCTCGTACATTTTACACCTTTTGATTTTTACAATCTTTATTTGTTCAATTAACTTACTTACCAAACACTGCAGCCTGCTTTGGGAAGCAACCTGTAATATGTGAGCTGGAGTAACGAAAGGAATTGAAAAGTATTAAGGAACTGTATAGTCGAGTTGACAGCCCCCTCCGCTCCCATTGTTCGTGAAACATTACAACATAGACGCTGTATGTAATGTTTTATCTATTGTAAATTGATATGCGGTTTAATTATTCTTTTAATTGATTGTCACTTTATCACTTTATTTGTCTCTTTGAAATATCATTCAAAACGGTTTTGCCGCACTTTGGAAGGGAAAGAAATATGCAAAAACTTTCACATATTAGTGTGAATGAGAGTGAAAAACGAGTGTGCTTTAGACTACATGGCTGAAGTAAAACTTCTTCAGCTCCATCTGTATGTAATATGTATCTCAATCTTTATGAGTTTACAATTTTATTCACTTTAAACGTAGGATGTCTAATGTATCGAACGAAATATTAATTTATAAAATTGTTCATGAACGAAATGAAATTGCGAAATAATAAAGAAATCACCGTTCGCGTAACATCACACTTTTCGTAACGTTCCCGTCACGCATTCACCAGCTTACTCTCCAAGTCAAACGTGCGTAAAGAAGTTTCACTTCAACGCATCGATTCTTTCATTTTCAACGATCACAATATAATTGAGCGACATTTCAAAAATTACAACAGGTAGAGGATTAGAGGCTTTGATGCAGTATTAATAATGTGGCCTCTCATAGCAATTGATTTTTGCACTTTTATTGGACAGGCGTTTAAACATAAGAATGTGATGTCCCCATCAAGCAAGGAAGAAAGGAATAAAACTTAAGTAAAGCATTGCTTTAGTGCATAATCGTCGATGTGTGTGTATATTGGCGTGGTAAGTGTGAACATTATAATATACTCTCGTAAATCACGTAGCTGTTGCGTGAAAACAACTACTTGACGGAAGCCTGGGCCACGCATATGATTGGCGTTTGCCAGGGGTGCAAGTTTGACTTGAACGGCTCGCAGCCTTTCTCATTTGGTCGGTTGATACACCAGAACTATCTACCGCTGGCGCTGATATAAATATATATATTTATATATACATATATGAGGACGTTGGTGAATTTCATGGTCAATAATCCACGTAGAATCAGTAGGAAGGGCAGGATGAACATGAGAACAGTGTTCTGCAATATGCATTTTTTGGTCAATGGAAAAATTAAACTTATTCAAAAAAGTTAGTTCATTAGTCCTTACAAAACACACTACTTTCTTATCTAACTTAAGTATATAACTACCAATAACCAATTTTGACACACGGCATAACATTTTATTTGTTTCTCGTTTGCTACACTACAGAAGTATAACTTCTTATGGCCGTACACATGTTTTTTATGTGAAAAGTTATCCACGCCAACCACATAACGAACGTACTAGCATATTATGCTTTTTCCCTATAAAGCTTTTCAATTTGTTAGTTGTAAATAAAATACTACGGAACTGATCGCGTAGCGCCCATATTTTTTAGCTTACGTAGTAGGTACTATGCATAATTTAAACAAAATCGATAACACTCTAAATTACTTCCATGTAAATAAGAAGTGTCAACGAACTCTTTGTTTTTTCTCAAAGCCTTTGCCCATTGTGAATTAAAAAAAAAACTGCTTTTTAAGGAGCAAATTATGTGTTCGATGTTATTTTTCTTTTCATTACCCTATATCTGTTTTTAAGCAAACAAAGGATAATTTCATATGCTTATTCTTGTATTTTGTCAATGTTTTGAACGATGTTCACATTATAAATAACTGTTGTCTTAATCTATTATTTCAAGATCATATCAATTTTTCTCCTTTTCGCATCATATTTTTTTATTAAGGAGAAAATATGTTGTTCTTCATGTGGGTTCAGTAATGTACTATTTAATGGATTAATTGCTCGCGTGGGTGTTAGAACGAAAAATTCTGTCGTCCATTTTTCGAAGTTTGCAGATTTTTTGATTCTTTTTCCATGTGTTTTAATTGGAACAAATTCTAAATACCTTTACTTCAACGGCGTCATACAACGTACTTTAATTGAGTAAAATGTCTTAATTCATGCCCAAAACACTTTACTTAAGCGGACTTAATGCTGAAAACATTTTCTACCAGTCAACCTCAGTTTAGGTGGTACCAAGAAGATGAGGTAGGTGCAAGAACATATTAAAAACTGAGCCGTGATAGCTCAGTGTCCTGGCGCTCTTCTTTAATTCAATATATTCGAACCTTAGTTTGATCCACGGTGCCGGCATCAATGATTTTGTTAATTTTAAGTGCTGAATAATTACGTGCTCAGCGGTGAAGGAACACATCGTGAGGAAACTTCCATATTTCCAAAATAATAATAAAAAAATATATTTTGAAGATATGTGAAGTCCGCCAATTCGCAGTGGGGCCGCGTGGTAGACTATGTATGCCCTGGTACCTTCTGTACAAACAGTATAGGTGATATGCAAACTAAGTACTCAAGTATAATATTTTGTGTAATAGGAAACACCTTAATTGAGCTAAATAGGAAAAATATGTAAGTTAATTTCATTATTCAATAAAAAGTATAATTATTCATATTACTCAAATTCTAACTCGCAGTTGAATACTACAAAAATGACAATACACAAATGTAAAAATTTAATTTTTTACAACAAAATATATATTTTTTTCTGGACTTTATTGCATACGCGTAGTGTTATTGGGACAAAATGCCACTGCCCAGAGGGTCAAAGGAAACTATTTCATTACGTCCGTACCGGAATGTTGACACAAACCAGATATTCCAGTAAGCGTAAATAAAAAATACTTTAGTAAAAAATTACTATTTTATGTACAGTCGATGCGTAGTGTTCGTTTATTGGTAATAAAATAATTACTTTATCAATCAATTCTTTTAATATACAAATTTATTTTTAGGTATTAAAATAAAGTATCTGCAGGTATATTTGAAGAAAAATATATGATTAAACAGAAAAACTTGTAATACACATCCATTAACGTAAATAAGTTCACACAGCTACCTTTTATTGCATTCAATATTACCAAAACGAGTTTTCAATGTAGTGATGATGCCTGTAAAATTGCTACCTGATATTTCAAGTGCTAATAAACAACATGCTCGCTTGTAAATGGTTATGGGAATAACCATTGGCCGATCCGAGTGTCGTAGTGCAACTGCCTCTTGCGCCAGAGGGTGTGGGTTCGATCCCCCCTACTAGAAAAATATTGTGTGATGAACATGGTGTTTTTTCCAGTGTCTGGGTGTGTATATATGTGTATAGTGTAATAATATATATTTATTTAGAAAATAAAAGTATCTTTAAGAATGTTTATCAGTTATCTAGTACCCATAGTACAAGCGTTGCTTAGTTTGATAGATGACGTTATGTGAAAATTTGTAAATGTTATTTAATTTAATTAATATTTGTAACGACGGATGTTGCCTTTGCTATTAAATTTACGACTCATATTATTTTTAGTGGTAGATGAATATCTGTAACGAGAAAAGTCACCTCTCTTTACAAATCACTTGCGATCCTTTAAAGTGAGTGATCCCGGAAGAGGTCAAAAATAGAACTAAACAGTTAAGAGTTAAAACCCTGCATAACTGCAGGTCAAGATCTAATCGAGTGGACTTTAATTGTTTTTTTATGCTATAAGTGGTCAAACGAGCAGACGGTTCACCTGATGTTAAGTGAATACCGCCGCACGTGGATATCTGCCACATCCGAGGGTTACAGATGCGTTGACAACCTTTTGAAAATTGGGCTCCGGCTACCTCACTCACCAAACGAAACGCGAAAGTATTTGTCATGATTCCACTTTACGCTGGTCTTCTGTGAGGTCGTGGTACTTACCCGGACGGGCCTGCCCATTCGTGCAACAGCCGAGGCCCTACCAACGTTAAACATTGAAATACTGAGACTTTAATACATTGAAAACATGTTTTTTTCAAATAATGGTAAAGAAATAGTTCAAGTGCGAGTCGGACTCGGGTGAGAAGGGTAGCGTACCATTATCCTTACTAATATTATAAATGCGAAAGTGTGTATGTATGTTTGTTACTCTTTCATGCAAATAATACTGAATGGATTTTAATGAAACTTTATAATAATATAGCTTATACACCAGAATAAGACATAGGCTATAATTTATACACATATTTTTACGTATATCCGTCTTTCTGTCGGAATGATACGCCTTCAGCCTATTCTACGCAGACGTAGTCGCGGGCAGCAGCTAGTATATAATAAACTAATTGGTAACCTTTAGGTTACGTAGCAATTCACCTCGCGTTTGTTGAACGAGCCACCTTTAATATTTTTATTTTATTCTGTTTATTAGTATTTGTTGTTATAGACAGACAGACAGAGAGCGAAGTCTTAGTAATAGGGTTCCGTTCTACTCCTTCGGTACGGAACCCTAAAAAATGTCCCGCCGAGTTTCTTTCGCTGGTCCTCTCATGTCAGTGGCTTATCTTTTCTGAACCGGCGCGGCGGTGGCAGAGTTTTGACCATCAATAAGTGTAATGCTTCTATGTTGAATATAGATATTTGAATTTGAATCACTAACAAACTTCTAAGTAACACTCCCGTTCAAATTTATTTGTTTACGCCAAGTATTATGAACGTACTTCTCTTTTTCAGGAACGTCTGGATAGAAGCCATAGATAGTGACATTAGAAAACGAAACGTAAATTAGCAACCCAATCTCCCAACTACTTATCGCCCTATAAGTCTCCTCGTCCATTTTTTTTTTTTTTATTTCGAACTCGCCAGCACTTGACTGCCATCCCACCTGATGGTAAGTGGCGATGCAGCCTTTGATGGTAAGCGCGCTAGCTCAGTAAAAACCTATTCACTCTTGCCTTGAAGACGCCTACGTTGTAATCGGACGGAAAGACGGACGCCGGCAGGTTGTTCCATTCCTTAGCTGTATGGATGATGAATGATGAGGCAAATCGCTTTGTTTTTGTTTTGGGAACGTCGACAGCATAAGGGTGGAGCCTCGCCGAACGCCTAGTTATCCGATGATGGAAAGGAGCAGGAGGAATCAAATTATGCAACCCCAACGCACACTCTCCAAAATGCATCCTGTAGAAGACCGAGAGGCTGGCTACTCTGCGCCTGTGCTCAAGGCTAGTAAGGTTGGTTTTAACCAAGTTACGGTCACCAATGAGCCTTTCCACACGTCTCTCCATTGAGTCCAAGGCAGCCAGATGGCATTTTGCAGCCCCAGCCCAGATATGGCAACAGTACTCCACACACGATCGGACTTGAGCTTTGTATAGCGTAAGAAGCTGCCCCGGTGTGAAGTACCGTCGCACTTTTGCAAGGACACCTAACTTCCTTGCAGCTGCCCTGGCTTTAGACTCAATGAACCGCCCAAAGTTGAGGTTTGAGGATATTTCGACTCCCAACAACTGAAGGCGGTCGGTATACTCCAAGGACACATTTTGCAAAGTAGGAGCCAAGTTGAAGGGGCTCCTTTTTGCGGAAAAAAGACACGTCTGCGTTTTGGAGGCGTTGAATCCCACAAGATTGGCATCGCCCCATTCAGAGACCGCCTGCAATGTAAGATTCAAACGCTCTACCATGGCCTCTCTTTCGGACTGGATGTAATCTCTACTGACCCTAAGACTCGGTTGGTATCTCTCCACAACTGTGCTGTCGTCCGCGTACCCATAGATACCGGGCATGAGCAGATCGTTGATATGCAGCAGGAAAAGAGTTGCGGAAAGGACGGACCCCTGAGGAACTCCGGCATTAGTTGTCAGTGGCTCGGATGAACAGCCTTCGACGACTACTCGGAGAGACCGCTCACTCAGAAAGTCCTTCACCCAACCGATTAGGCCAGGAGATATGCCATACGCTGGAAGCTTGCTAAGAAGGCTGGCGTGCCAGACCCTGTCAAAGGCCTTCGAGATATCTAGGGAAACTGCAAGTGCTTCACCATTGTTCTCGAGGGCCTCGCCCCAAAGGTGACTGGCGTACACTAGAAGGTCCCCAGTTGACCGATTTCGGCGAAATCCGTACTGGCGGTCGCTGAGGAGGTCGTTCTGTTCTAGGTACGCCATGAGACGGGCGTTCAATATACGCTCCATAGTCTTACATAGTATCGAGGTAATTGAAATTGTTCTATAATTGGCAGGATCGGCACGACTACCCTTTTTAGGAATGAGCTGTACATTCGCTAACTTCCAGGACTTAGGGACTACTCCAGTCTCAAATGAGAGGCGAAACAGACGTGTCAGAACAGGAGACAACTCGGGTGCACAAGCCTTCAGAACTAACGCTGGTATACCGTCTGGTCCACAAGCTTTGTTCACGTCTAGACTCCTTAAGGCCCTTAAGACTTCGCGGTTTTTTATACGAACCTCCGTCATGGAGGTTTTCTTGACAAACAGCAGGCCACGTTTGACTTCTAGGACCTTAATAAGATTGCTAACGTAAATATAACTGGCAGTAGTCTGGCAAAGAGCTAAATAAACTTGAGTTAACCCACTTCGTAATTTAAACACGTTGATAGCAACACGAAAACGATAAAACAACCCTCAATTCCTACACACAGGAGCGACGAGGCCGTACACGACACGAAGAAACTAATATGAAAAACAGAAAAACGCGTAAAAGCTTTTAGCGGGAGCGCGACGTAATCCAATCTCGTATTGTGATCGAGTGGCTGCGAGCCGCCGAGCGGAGTTGGCAACTTTCGTTCAATTCAAAACAAACCCCTCCAGGCAAGTGCCCTAATAGGTCCTTTGTTCGAAACGGCTGGGGGACTTAATCCAGCGAAAGAATTTGTCTTTCGCCGTACAAAGGAATTGTTGTACGTGCGCCATTAACGATTTCACGCTGGCAACTTGTTTGGACTGATGTGTTTTTCTTTTGGCGGTTGCCCTACAAGCATACAAGCTCGTGAGATCGACGCGCATGAGAAGTGTTATTTCCAAAATATTTCTATTTTTCCGATTTTTTTGCCAGGAAAATATTGATTAGGAGCTTTGCTTGACATTTATCTCCGTTATTAATACACGTGTAGAAAATAGTTATGCATATTGTCTTAGTGTGTAACTTTTACATGGTTTATTTATTTATTTTTTTTATGTGAAAAGATGCCAAACGAGGAGACAGTTCACCTGATGGTAAGTGAATACCGCCGCCCATGGACATCTGCAACACCCGAGGGTTGCAGATGCGTTGACAACCTTTTGAAAATTGGGCTCCGGCCACCTCACTCAGCAGACGAAACGCGAAAGTATTTATCATACTTCCACTTTACGCTGGTCTTCTGTGTGGCCGTGGTACTTACCCGGACAGGCCTGCCCATTCGTGCAACAGCCGAGGCTGCTGCGTGGCCCTAGACGCGTAAAGGGCAGGTTTATTGGTAATTTATAATAAAAAAAGATTTGATTTGTTGGAACTAACAAAAATTGATTAACTCACAGATATACATGTGATTGAACTTAAAATATTTTGAAAAAAGGATATTTTTGTACTTGTATCGTCAAATATATCATATATTTAACGATACAAGTGTTCGAACACAGCAAGCAGTATTATAAATGCCAAAGTAACTGTGTCTGTCTGTCTCGCTTTCACGCCAAAAGAACTGAACCAATTTAAATGAAATTTGGTACACAGATAGTCTAGAGCGTGAGAAAGGACAGAGGCTATTTTTAATTGGAAAAAAGTGTTGTAAAGGGCTGAAAATATCTTTCTTTACAAAATATACATACTAAAACATGTAGAAAAAGTTCGAAGCCGCGGGCGAAAAGCTAGTGTTAAATATGTATGTTAACCATAGCTTCGGAAATCCGATGCGACTAAAACAGATGTTGCTATTTTATTCTTACAGGCACTCCGACACCTTACATAATATGTGTACCTTTTCCGTTCTTTATCAATGGAGTTACAGGTACATAACGAACTTTTAAACGGGTTTACTAGTGGTTACATTTTATTTCACGTGTCATAAAAGCAACGGTGCCTTTAAGTTTCCCTTACACGGTTACGTTACGATACCATGATTTTTTTATGCGGGAAGAATCTATTATGTATCCGTCGCATCTGCATCAGAGGCCTGGACAGTTTAGTCACTAAGAACTCAAGTTGCGCCTGGCTACGTCCTTTGGGCTGTGATGTAATGAACCTTACACCGTCTGTTTCTTAACTATGGCCATTTTCAAAAGCAGGATTCGTTTGTTGAGCAACTTATCGCAAATACGTAGAGGTACACATATGTTTTACCAACCATTTATAGCTATCTTTTACAGAGCTGTTTTAGGAACAGTGCAGAGTATTGCGGAAAGCTTGAAATTAAATAAGGCGGCTGGCATGTCGGGCTTTGTTGCACGAGACGCGCCTCCCGAAAGTTATATAAAATTTGCATTGCATTGACTGGCAGGAAGCCAAGCCTAATGCGACGTCGCCGCAACACCTGTGCGGTTGAATTTGTTGGAGAGAATAGCACATTTCGTGGAAATGCAATGGCTGGGGGCACGCCTGAATTCTCTTAGATTATTCGTCGCTCACGCCTTATACGAAATGGCAGTTAGAATTTACGTTCCATATAAAGGCTAAATAAAAAATCAAATTTAATGAGTAAAATACATTTAACCGTAATCCATAGCAAGAACGCATAAATCCCGAACTGGCGTTCAGCCAGTCATGTAGAATTCTCAGGCGGCTTGAAAATTTGGCATCTGGTGTACGGTGTACAATTACTGTGTCTTGTGTCGTGTGACATTGAGGAATAATCAGATTATTGACTCAATTAATATTGACTTAAACGAACAGACAGATGTACCTTATCTGCATAACGACATGTATGTGCTCGCAAGAAAAATGGATCAACGATAGAGCTCTTATTGTTTACATATAGTTATTTTATGACATAAGCCACACCCATAGGGTTGCAAATGCGTTGCCACCTTTAAATAAAGTGGGCCCCGGCTGCCTCACTCACCAGACGAAACCCAGAATTGTAATACTTCTATTTTACGCCTTTCTTCTGTGAGGTCGTGGTACTTATCCGGACGGACCTGCCCATTCGTGCTACAGTGAACACTGTTGCGTGGCCCTACCACAGTAAAATATAGTACCTGGATGACCGAGATTTTCTCGTTTTTATTTTATTTTATTCGTGATTATGAAATCATACTATATTGTCTTTACTTATCATTTTAGTGTTCTCGAATGCCCAAAATTTACACTTTGGCAATAACTAAGAAATCCGGCTGGCTTAACTAAGTTAAACTCATTACATTTTTTCAAAGTTTTTAAGTAGTTATTGAGTGTTATGTATGTAGGTAGATGTGAAAACATTACCGATTTACAATGTAGAGAGTGTTCAATAAACCAGTCTGTTCTGAATCTCTGAGTATCATTTAGTTTTAGCTATTAAGTAGTTAATTTACCTCAAATTTATTTCAACATCCATACCAGTATTTAAGAAAACAAGGTTTATGTAAGGAGGGTAGAAACCTGCATACGATTATCCGAAGTATGTGGAAATTTTACATTGTGAATTTCTGTAGTTAAATTAACAAAAACTTTCGGCGCTCCGGGATTCAAACCACCCACCGACCTTTACTAATTACAATTACATTCCGGCTGATTATTACGAATCAATGTGTATGAAGCAATTTTTTAATGGTCAAAACTATATCGTATTAAAAATAATTTCTATTATGGTATTATAAATTGTATTCCGTTACCCGATATTAAAATTCGCTGTGAAATTAGTTCTACCGATAGTTACAATATTAATTTTGAACTGTGAAAAGTTTAATAGGACAATCAACACGTCAACATCGCAGATATAGTTGCTATGAAACTGTCGCCCGGTTTCTGAAACACTGATCATCAAAGAAATTAACTAATCATGTCAAATGGCTTAAAAAAATTGTCATAAATAATCTGACCAATTTAAAGAGTTTAATCATCGCTTTGGCAATTCAAATGACATTTGACTGCTGATTAGTCTACGATGATCAGTGTTCCAGAAACCGGGCGTTAGACCAGTATGTCAATTACAGCGTAGTATTTGTTACCTAGTGCCAAAAAGACGGCTGTATCTATCGGGGGGTAGCGACGTCCAATTATTAATGAATAAACACGGGCATAGTATTAGGCTAATGGTTGAGGAAACGCATTCGTTTGGTGCGATAGTTTAGAAAAGCAATGTCGCACCGTCTTCAGGATTCTGTTACCTCTTGGAACTTACGACTATAATTATAATCTTGTGCATACAACTCATCCGCATTTAAACATTTCTCAACTAATATGAATAAAATACCTTCGTTTAAACACATTAAATCGTGTACATTTATCAAGTTTTCGCTATCAGTCTCGCGTTGTTTGCCGATTTTGAATTTATTTTGAAAAGAACATCTAATTTTTATAACGTCACGAAAACCCAGCGCCGTTACCGTAATACATCAACGTCAGACTTCGATTAAACTTAAATTCCATTTTATGTGGAAGTCGATTGTAGTCTGAAAGTTGTTATTGGGTTGGAAAATTTTAATAGCACTTTATTCTCCCGGATGTACGAGAACAAGTAGTTTGCAATTTCAATCTGAATATGTTAATGTGTCGATTGTCAACTTTTCAAAGTTTTTAAACGTCATTGTCATTAGTGTTTCTGCTCGAGATTTCCCGAGGAATTTGTTTTTAGTCGAGACGACAAAAAAGACTCAGTCTCGAGTACTTGAGAAAAAAAACAGTTCCTAAATTCTAGGCCAATCCAAAAATTCGAACCCATTTCCGATATCGCAAATCAAAATGAAGAGGATATCAAACTCTGCAATTAATTATTTAAGCTCAAACTAAAAAGTCCATTTAGACAGCTGAAAGTGCATCCAAATCCAGTAATACTCACATAACTACAAATTTAATAAAAAATATAATATGTGTGTACTTATGAACGCAAGTAAGAACTTATACTTCTTTGGCGTAAGAAAAGTTTAATTTACCAAAAAAAAAAAATAATCCCGTGCCAGTTGTGAAATATAAATGAAATGCAATTGATAACTATTTAATTCAATCACTTGGAATTATAGGTAAATGTTAAATAGTTGTTATTGGTTGCCATGGTAATACCGTGAAATTGGTCGCTTTGCAACCAATGAACAAACAAATAAAATCTTCATCATGTCGCTTTTGGATTGTCGCTATGCGCACGCATCGTGAAAATTTTATTCTGACAACTTTTTCCATAGGCGCTACAAGAAGTATAATATAGTTCAAAAAGAATATCAGTTGATTGAGTCTCTATTTTTATTAAGTTAATCTCTCATTTACGGTGGTAGGGCCACGAAGCAGCCTCGGCTGTTGCACGAATGGGCAGGCCCGTCACTCGTCGTTTTTACGCGAGAAAGTGGCAGTCGAGCTGACAGCTCACTTAATGTTAAGTATAACCGCCACCCGTATTTGTATGTTTTAACTAAGCGGGCCCCGGCTGCCTCACTCACCAGACGAAACGTAGAAGTAAGACACATCCACTTCACGCTAGTCTTCTGAGTGAGGTTGTGGTATTTACCCGGACGGCCCCTTCCATTCATGGAACAGCCTAAGCTTTTCCGTGGCCCTTCCACAGTTCAGCGTTTAATCTAAATATTCAAATACACATCCACCAACACTCATAATCAGAATAATAGTTATTAAAGTGTGTTGTGAAAATAACATTATCATATTTAATAAGTTGTTAAAACCGAAACTATTTGATGTTATAGTGAAACTGAGATGACTGTTACATAACCTAACTACATTCACCAAAGCTTGTTCAAAGTGTCCTAAAATCCTTGCTTTGTGTTAATCGAATCAAAATGAGTTCAGATAATGCCATGTAAAAGATGCAGCGGATAAACAATGATTGCTTAATTTTTTCTTTTTGGAAGATTATTCAAAATCAAAGTAAGCAGCCAAATCATGTTTACAATCACTTGAACAGACAATGTTTCTAATTCTCAAACAAATGTTGTGGTACACAATACGAGTGTGTCGTCACTCTTTGCAATGAAGTATTAGAATCACATAGATAGAGAATTAAGAAAACAAATAATTTTGTTTTCTTTCATTGTGTGTTATTGTTTGATGACGACGCAAGCATTGAACTTCATTTGACATCATTAATTGAAGTAACATGTTTAGATTTTCTTAGTCTTTGACGATCGTCTACGAGACTCAGACCGTAATGTCGTCGTAGTTTAAAAGGGTTAACGAGTTGTTTCTAGCTTATTGTTGTTAATGTGGCTTTTTCATACTCTCATAAACTAATCACCGAAATCTACTGAAGAGTACCAAGTAAGTGGATTTTTGTTGAAAGGGGAAGTTAAGATAATTTTGGTTTTCCTTTTTTTGCTTTTTCTTTTACTGTGAATCCTAGGCTTCCTTGTCTGTTTACGTACTTACTTTTATTAATTTAGTATTATTAACTTGCAGATTATTTTAGTTGTTAAATTTCAGTATTTTTTACAAATAGGATTTTAATTGCTTTAGAATATTTTTTAAAAAAGCGGGCTGAGAAAATGAGGCTTTAATTTTTATTACGCCATCGTTTAACTTTATTTCGGCGTAGTTACGTCGTGTGTTTCAATTAATCAAATAAATATCACCATTTTTTCCAGCCGAATATAAGAAATGGATATGACAGCGACCTCGCCCGCCATCAGACGGTTACAAATCGCTCTGCAGTTAATAGCGTCGTTAAAACTTTTTTCTTACCTCTTTCCACAGCAAGCCGTTGTATACGGTAAGTTTTGTGTTTTATGGATGATCGATTACAGTGTGATCTAGCGGTTGGTTGAAGATAAGACGAGATCCGGGCTCACAAATATTTTAAGTAAGGGGCTAGAATTGTTTTGTCTCACAATAGAAATTATATATCACGAAAGTATAAGAGTTTTATACGAGAAAGTTTAACTACTTTTATTGACAAATTTTATTATATATGCCAGTTGCTGGTCATTGTACTTTTTCATAACATAGTTACCTTAATTTGATAAGGAAATTAATGATTTTCAAGACTTCATGTGAAGCGATTTTAGCAATTTGCCTAAAAAGCTTTTCTTGACATTCTATGAATTTTAACAAATTGGCCATCATGAACTTGATTTTTTTTTATAAAAGATTTATATATAGGTTACTCTCTTTTCCACTTTAATACGAAATGCAAAAGTATTACCAAAACCAAATTTTTATTTCGATACGTCAGTTAAAAAGCAGCATCACATAAATCCAAATGGGCTGTTATATAGAAAAACAATACGAAATAGTGTTCTTGAATTTTTCCAATAATCTGGTCATTGTTTCAGATTACAGTACTTACGATTTTATAATAGTCGGTGGAGGCACGGCGGGGAGTGTGCTTGCAAATAGACTCACTGAAGATAAAAACGTTAATGTATTGCTAGTGGAGGCAGGTGACAACCCGTCACTTGAAGTATTGGTTAGTACTGATATCCTTTTCAATTTTTCAGAACTCCAAAGAATAGTGTGGGACACACTTTCGATCTAACTAAGCTTCATTAGCTTTCGATGGCTATGAAAAGTAGAACTTATTTTCATTCTCTCTTGACAAAACTTTAACCTCGTTACCCCAAACACACATTCAACGTATTTTAAGCGTGGTTCTACCTTAGTGAAAACACTTCCTGGCCTACTTACTAATTGTTATTGTCTAGCTTTTTTTGCGTCCGATCGATCCTTCTATCCTTCGATATTTGAAAACCAAATAAACCACTAAATCTCTCACCTAATAACTATCCGATTAAGCTCCTAAAGTCAATTGGGAAACTATAAGTATTAATTCTAATCAGGTTGAATGACTTCGTCTACTTAAACATCATTCTTCACAAATTATTCCGTTTTTACTCTATAATTTCATATTTTACGCGAATTACACTACATATGAATGAATGAAAATGTTTTTATAGATTTATCGCGTTTATTTTTGAGGTGTATCTTGAATCGGCCTAACCACTATATCAAGTTTGATAGACCACATACCCTTCCAAATGAACACAGGTTCCTTCCAAAGATGATACGCAAGGCCATTGATATTAAAAAAAAACACCCTAATTTCAATAGAGAAGAAGTTTGGTTGCTCAAATGAACCGCTACTGGAAGACAAGATTCAATTAGCACCTCGGATCGTAGATCGGACCCAAAACTAGCGGTATCCCGGGTAAACAATGATATTCAGACGTTCTACGCCTCAGTGTATCCGGTGACGGCCCTCTTCAATAAATCAGGAATAGTCGTTTTTTTTTCGGGGTTCAGTTCCACTCTCCATTTAGTAAAATACTTCACTTGGGATTGTAATAGAGTCAATTCAACAAACATCAACTATCCCCTTAAACTTTACACAGTCTACTGACTGAAAGTGCAAGTACCAAAAGGTTGTCAACGCATCTGCAAACCCTGGGGTGTAGCAGATGTCCATGGGCGGCGGTATTCACTTACCATCAGGTGAACCGTCAGCTCGTTTGGCAACTTTTCACATAAAAAAAAAAACATTAATCATTTTTTAATTTGCAACTGCTTAAATTGCAAATGCGTATAGGCGTATCATTTGGCTATTTATAGTTAACAACACTGTGTTTGATCTTTAACTGTTCCATCTTAAGTAACAAAATGTTGTCTTATCAGCTTGCAGGCTTGTTCGATTTAACAGCACGATCACGCTTAGATTGGAACTACACTTCGGAAAGTACCCAATACTCCCAATGTCATAAAGACAAAACACTTCAGCACACTAGCGGCAGAGTTCTGGGAGGTACCAGTGGCATTAACTACATGTTTTACAATCGTGGAAGCCAATACGATTATGATACTTGGGCAACGGTAGCCAATGATAGCACGTGGAGTTGGCACGGGGTTCTACCATACTTCCTTAAGAGCGAAAGACTGGAAGATCCTATAACGTTTAATTCGCCATATAAAGATAATCATGGTACCAGCGGGTACTTGGGAGTAACCAGGGAGGCCAGTACGGAGTTTTTAAAATATTTGGATTCATTCAAGGAGAACGGTAAAATCGAGGTTTTTGACGTCAGTGGAAATGAAACAATCGGCTACACCCATCAAATGTTTACGATAGCTGGTGGTGCCAGGCAGACTACGGCGTTCGCTTATCTAACACCGATACGGAATAGATCCAATTTGCACGTCATGAAAAATTCTATCGCGACCAAAATAATTTTCGATAATAATAACCATGCCATTGGCATAGAGGCGCTTACAGATCGCAATGAATCTTTTGTTTTGAAAGCTAGCAAGGAGGTCATAATTTCGGCCGGCGCTTTCAATACTCCACAACTTCTGATGTTGTCTGGGATTGGTCCAGAAGAACACTTGAGAGTTTTAAACATACATGTGCGGAGTAATCTGCCTGTTGGCTATAATTTGCAAGACCATCCGTTTGTGATGTTGTCAATCAAAGGGGAAAAAACTAATGCAGCACCGCTGCGTCCCGACCCTCATAATTTTCCCCTGCCCACATTTACAGGCTACGTGGCACTCAATAAAGCGCAACTCAATCCCGATTACCAAAGCATTAACTTTGCCGTCCCAAACGACTCGCCCATGCCCAGTAAATTTTGCTCTTTAAATTTTGGTTTCAAACATGACATATGCCAAAATTTAAGAAAAGGCGTCAAAGGTAGAAAGACGATCATGAGTTTAATCAACCTCTTACATCCCAAATCTCGGGGGCGAGTAATGTTAAGGAGTGCGTCACCAACGGAACCGCCTTTAATTTATAGCGGCCTGTTTTCCGACGAGAACGACATAGAGGATTTGGTGAGCTACATAAAAGACTTCACGGGCGTCATAAATACGACGTACTTCAGGGAGATTGGCGCGGAGTTGATGGATTTGACTGGGTCCAGGTGTATCGGTTTCCGGCTTTGGAGCAGGGAGTACTGGCGGTGCTATGTCGGCTGCATCGTGTCCACGATGCACGACTACAGCGGCACTTGCGCGATGGGACTGGTCGTGGATTCGAGGCTGCGCGTGCGGGGCGTGAGGAGGCTGCGAGTGGTGGACGCCAGCGTGATGCCGAACCTCATCGGTGGTAACATCCTCGCTTCGGTTGTTATGTTAGCGGAAAAGGCCGCGGACATGATTAAGGGCGATCTGTCATCGAGCTTCATACCAAGCCATCAGTTTATCAGTCCGTAATGCAATTTGTGATTTTCATTCATTCAGTTCATTGAATTACAACTTCATAATATATGTTCTTATTATTTTCTGTTAGCTGTAGCACCATCTTTACGGGTTGTAAGGTTGTGTATAAATACTGAAAATAAGTAATAAATATGTCATATTATTTTATTCTATTGATTGTATATTTTAAACAAGATAATGCATACATATGTGAAATAAAGTTTTCGTAAATAACCGTTGCTTTTTCTTTGGCTGCTTTTCGCTTTATTTATATTGCTTGTTTAGACAAAACAATATTTTTTAAAGAGATGACGCCAATGCAGTGAGTTCTATTTAATATTCCTGAATGTTTATTGACATCATTATTTTCTTTTGATCTTAAAGCTATCAATTTTTTTTTGGATCTTATCAATTCGGACGTTTTTTTATCTGTGTTCGGGCATAACTTTGCCATATATAATCTGATTTGCAAAAATTTTTTTATTTGTTCGTAAGGGGTGTATTCCGAAATGGTCCCATTTAAATTTCATATGGATCTGATGATGAGTTTCGGAGATAAACAACGAAACTGTACACTCAAAAAGGTCAAGCAGATGTATTCAGTATAGCTGAAAACGCGAAAACAGCATATTTACTCAAATAACATGCTGTTTTCGCGTTCTCAGCTGTCATGTGTGCATTGTAAGGGTCAAAGTAGTAAGAAATAAACTAAGGCGGTTATTGTAATTTTCTTGATTGTTGTCATATATTTAACATGCGTAACATATAGGATACTTTTTTAACAATATATTGAAACATTTGAAACGTTTAGAGATTTGCTTCGAAATAAATAAATAAATGGTAAATAAATTTACCAAAAAAGGACGCATATAACAAAAAAAAATAACAAAAAATAAAAGAAATAAGGAATTATAATAATGCAAACTAGAGTGAAACTATGGTGAAATAAAAACAAAAGAATAATAAATTTATTTTAAGGAAGACATTTGATTTATTTTTCAGAGAGATTTGATTCGATTACACGCCCCATTATCGATCTTTCCTGAATTGCTTTTAATCGTTCCGGTTTCAATTTGACGGCGTTTTTTCATACGAGCAGCGTCTTTTCTTGCTCTAGCCATATTTTATAATACCTTAGATATTAAAATTAAATCACTTAAAAAGTATTTTTAACGAAAAGTATTTTAAACGAAAGTATTTTTACCAACTTCTTAAAACTCTGTTAGCACTAAAAATTAAAAAAAAATACTGAATCTAATATAGTCAAATCTTGAAAATCTAACCTATATTACCTAATCTCCAACAATGTTTAATAATTTTCCCTTCTTATCACGTTTTACTATATGCAGGACTGCATAGACCACCCATATAATCTAAGAAAGTAATAGCATGTTCGAAGGTAATGGTAGTAATGTCCGGAAAACCACAATAATGCCAACAAGTAAATAAAATCATCAGTGCAGTCTTATAATTTGGCTAAGGGCGGATAGACCTCATTTTTAAGAACAAAAAAAAATGTTGAATGGCTTTGCCTGTTTACGCAAAGAATAACCGTTTATAATATTTGGTTGCCTCTAACGTTATAAACTCATACAACAAAGCACGTGTAAGTGCCAACAATTAGCAAACGCCACGGCTTACGAGGGTTTACAAATAGCCGTTTTCAGTTCGCCGGGCCTGCTCGTAAATTTCGACTGTCCGTGGTGAGTTCGCACTGTAAAACTAAAATCGCAAATTGATCTTTTGGTAGTGGGAAATTTCAGATAATAACTGTATATTGGCGGTTTGTCACTTGATGAGCGATGGCTTATACGAAGCATTAGGCTGATGTTGGGGCTTGAATTGATCTAATAAGTCTAAGTAAATTAGTAACTATAATTTATTACTTACATTGTTAAACCACATATTTAAATTGAATGTTGTGCTCGGTTGTTATTGAAACGCAAGTTTAGTGTTAGTAGTTAATATGTTAGTCTGTAATAATTTAGTCATGTTATAATTTGTATTTTGTAACCGCCGCCAAATAAAAACATAAATAAATAAAAGTAGTCACCGGCAATCTCTGCCAATTGGCAATTACTACGTTTTTCAGACAGACAAATCTGCCTCCTCTTCCTTACTTCGACATAAACAAGCTTGGCAGGTACATGAAGTTTTTGTTAGAAGTTAGAACATCGCATATAGGAGTCTAGCTTTTACTTCAAAAATAGATGAGAAGGTGGCAAACGAGCTGGCGGTTCACCTGATGTTAAATGATAAACGCCGCCCCACATGCTCGATAAGAACGTATCAAATGCCATCAGAGGGATTGAATTCATTGAGTTAAATCCGTTGGGCCGGTCGAAAAATTCAGTTATCGTGTGTTCACTTAACTGGAGTTAAGGAATTATTAGAGCATTGTAATTGATTAGCATCGAAGCTAGCGCAGCTGCTCGCCCCGTGTAATGCTAAATTAAAGTTTAAACTAAGTTTGACAGTGATTTATGCCGCGAACGCGTTCACACGGCGGGCACGGTCGGGGATTTGGGTGAATGCGAAATTATTGTTATTTGCTAATGGACAGGTAGCGTGTGTCAGCCCCGAGGGACGCGTTGAACGTTTAACGGGGAGCGACCGTTTTAGTCGATAGAAATTCGGCCCTGTTTGTTAGATCTTTTTAATATACATTGGCTATCAACATTTGAGTAAATTTTCAGAGATGTGAAGTCTGCCTCCATTAAAACCTTTAACTCACCTAAGTGGACAAGAAAAAGTTATTCGTTCGATCAGTCGGTGGCCAAGTTTGCCAAAATTAATGTCGAAGGACCGGCATGGTGTAATTCTTTTACAAACCCAGTTAATGATATCTAATGTTTAAGATTTTTTTTTAATTTTGACAAAAACTTCAAAGTGATTTGGTTATGTGTGTATGAAAATATAAAGGTACGCCACACTGACATTGAAAACTAACAGTAATAATTGGGATGATAATAATTAAAACAAATGTATTATATTGAAAATAATAACAAAACAACAGATTAGGTTCTTTTTCTCTATCGAGAGAAGTCGACGAGCTGGCGGTTCACCTGATATTAAGTGATAACGGTGGTAGGGCCACGCAACAGCCTCGGCTGTTGCACGAATGGGCAGGCCCGTCCGGGTAAGTACCACGAACTCACAGGAGACCAGCGTAAAGTGGAAGTATGATAAATATTTTCGCGTTTCGTCTGGTGAGTGAGGTGGCCGGAGCCGAATTTTCAAAAGGTTGTCAACGCATCTATAACCCTCGGGTGTAGCTGATGTCTATGGGTGGCGGTATTGACTTAATTTCAGGTGAACCGTCTGCTCGTTTGACAACTTTTCGCATAAAAAAAAAACCGTGGCCCATCGAAATTTGCGGATGCGTTGCAACCTTTTTCTAAAGTGGGCTACTTTATTCACCATTTGAAACGCAGAAGTTTTCCACTTCACGCAGGTATTCTGTGAGGTCGTGGTACTTAGCACCCGGGTAAGTACTACGTCCTGCCCGCTCGTGCAACAGCAAAGACTGTTGCGTGGTGTTTCCACAATTAAAGCATAAGTATACTTAATGGATAATATGTTCGCTAGCGTAAAATATGAATTGTTGTCTCTAGTTGCGTACAAATATCACTGTGCAAAATGAAAAAATAAATATTGATTCCATCTAGACACGTCAGATATTAATTAACCAACATGATCATTAAATTATCATTGCAAAAATATGTTCACCATGTTCCGTCACCTAGTTTCCTGTTCAACAGAATTCGTTTTAGTTTAATGACGCTGTCCGTTCGGCTTTAGCGCCACAGCCTTTAATTCCGGAGGACCGTTTCCCATAATCTGATTTTAGTCACGTAGGAGGGCTTAAGCGATCAAATACGTAACAAGTTTGAACGGCGCTTACGTAAGCTGATAACGGAACTTTGTATTTATTTAGGGTCCATTGATACGTTTAGCGTGGGCACAATAAATTGCAGAGATACAGATGTCTAGTTGGTCTACGTGGGCCACAAATAATATTCGACTATCTCATGTTTCAGAGTTGCAATTTTTTACTGTGTCAATAACGCAACAGCCACAATTTTTTCATCTGTTTAATCAACACTTCGCTGTTTCTGGGGGTTAAGAAAGTTAAAGATGTTGTTTTGGGTGAAAAGGTGGCAAGTGAGCCGACCGTTCACATGATATTAATTGATAGACGTCTACAACACACTAAGGGTTGCAGATAAGTTGCCAATCTAGAATTAAGTAGGCCCGGTTACCTCACTAAGCAGACGAAATGCGAATGAGTGATATTTCACGTCGGTCTTCTGTGAGGCTAGTACATCCCCAGATAAGTTTGCTTATACGTGCAATATTAGAAGCTGCTACGTGACTACCTACCATAGCCAAATATATTATCAAAGATAATAAGTTAAATGTACTCTATCATCTTATGACTATGACGATAGCATTTAGATGATTTCATTACAAACTGGAAGAATGAGTTTCAGAATCGTTTAGAATGAATAATATATTCAGAACAGTGAGAACAAAAGAGCGATGTTAGACAAAGTCTCTTATTAACATTTTCTTTATGAATCACGGCCACAGTTTGAACCGCAAACCTAATGGGCCGCCGTGCAAACGAATATTAGCACTTTATTCCGACGAAACAACCGCCATCTATCATTGAACTTGACCGTCGGCGGTTTGCACAATGGAGCCTTTGTGCGATTTAGGCAACGAAACGCCATTGTCTCCGCAACGGTCGCTCACAATGACGCCGCCACGGGGCTGCGTTCGATGAAATAATGGACAATCGCGCCGTAAAGTACTCGTGGGGACAAATTAGCTAACGCCGCCGCGCGGGCCGGCTCGCTCGGATTCGTTTTGTCACATCTTTTTAGGGTTCCGTACCCAAAGGGTAAAGCAGGACCCTATTACTAAGACTTCGCAGTCTGTCTGTCTGTTAGTCTCGTGAACCGTGATAGTTAGACAGTTGAAATTTTCACAGATGATGTATTTCTGATGCCGATATAACAACAAAAACAGAGTAAACAATATTTAAGTGTGGTAAAAATATTTTTGTTTACGAAAAGGCAAGCGAGCTGGCGGTTCACCTGATGTTAAGTGATGACCGGTGCTTTCGGACATTACAACACCGATAGGGTCGCAGATGCGTGACCTTTTAATGAAATGGGCCTCGGCTACCTCACTCATGAGGCGAAACGCGAAAGTATTACATTTCCACTTCACACCGGTCTTCTGTGAGGTCGTGGTACTTACCCGGACGAGCCTGCCCATTCGTGCAACAGCTGAAGCTGTTGCGTGGCCCTACCACAAAGGCATTTTTATTTCTTGCCGTTTTTATAAATGATGGTGCGGAACCATTCGAGCGTGAGTACGACTCGCACTTGTTTATTTATCGCCAAAGTTTTCCCGTCACGCTTTGCTGAAACCCCTTTGTGTAAATCTCGAGTGTTTTGCGGTGGCGCATTTTTATCGGTTTAATGGTTTACAAAAGAATTCGTGGCGTTGTGCTTATGTGTTGAGAAAACAAGGTAACATGTATTTCAAGTTCACGAGTTTCCTTTTCACGCGTAGTGGTTATGGTCAGGGCAATAAATTAACTTTGTATTCATTGCAAGGAAGTCTCCAGTATAAAGTAGCTTATGTTATTTAAACTAGTAACCCGCCCCGGCTTCGCACGGGTGAAGTGTATTGTACATATAAACTTTCCTCTTGAATCACTCTATCTAGTATAATTTTTAACAAAAAAAAATCGACTTCAAACCGGAAACTGTAAACATTGTTAATATTTACAACATTTGAGGTTGGCCCTCGATTTCTCTGGATGCCATCACCAGATTCGGGTTTCCTTATCATGATACCATCCTTGGGGTATCTCCTTTCCAACAAAAAAAGAATCATGAAAGTCGGTTCATATACGACGAAGTTATCCGCGAACACACATAAAAAAAAAATATATACGGTCGAATTGGGAAACCTCCTTCTTTTTTGAAGTCGGTTAAAAACCGCATCAAGACCCGTGCGTAGTTTTAAAGATCTATCCATACATAGGGACAGACAGACAGCGGGGCGATTTTGTTTTATACTAGTGATATGACGTCCAACTTTAAAGAGTAATTAACCTATCCCTTTGAAGTTTGTAGATCCTTGGTCCAGCTTACGTTTGGATTTAAAAATTCTTGCGAAAACAACTATAGTTTGGGATCTTATCAAGTTTTCATGTCGGAGACCGCTGAGCCGGGGCCAAGTCCTTTATAATCCGGGTCACTAGGGGTCCGACAATGGGATAAGCGGCGACTTTGTTAGTTAAAAACTTGTAACAAGCCCGGATGACATTAGATGTCAGTTTAGATTGTATCTATCGGATAACCTTTCTCTAACCTCATTGACAACGTGTAACAATGGTTTTAGGAGAAATGGGAATTACAATTAGTTTAAGAAGTCACACAATTCATGTCTACATATTTTTCTTAATCATCGTATTCGTCATCAGCTAATTTTTTTTCTTTAATGGGAATCAAATTTACTTCAAATGTTACTTAGAATAAATTAAAAATCAGCTCATCAAAATTTATTAAAGAAGCGCAAACTTCTCGGCATAGGGGCCTTGCCATGCTTAATAAAATTATTTGCTGGAATTTGTTCAATAATTGATAAAGTGTATCTAACGACTTTTGGCCCCTAATATAGAGCCAATAGTAAAAAAAAATGACGAACACCTTTTAAAATGGATATTCAATTGGCACATCATTGGGATCTAAACGTACTGCCTAACAGTGGTAAGTCCCGCTACTCAGCCACTGGACCACTGCTGGCATTTATAATTAATAGAACTTTAAATATTTTAACAATATTTCTTTGTTTCATTAGAGCAATCAGAATAAGAATTGTATACGTATTTTTATGCAGTATGCATAAAAAATTTTGGATTTGCATTTTGGATGCAATGGTCACTAAATAGAAAAGATTTAAACTCGCGATACAGAACATTAAACATTACAAAACTGAAACAGGAAAATATTATTAAACAGATCATTAGTTTTCAAAAAGCTTGATTACCGTTATTTCGCAAATGATGATTTTCTCAAATCATTACCAAACACATTCACAAAACACGTACACCTATTTTCTGTCACAAACGAAAATACTAAACTAAATAATAAACTAATAATGTAAACAAATGCAGAATGTTTAAACTTTTTCTTATGGTTACACAAATAATGCAGTATTTAAAGTATTCAGAAAATTAAATTATATGAAGTTTTATTTAATAGCAACCACCTGGATTTGTTAACACCTACGAACTGATTACTATTAAATTATTACGTTGTTAGTTAACTCCATACTTAATGGTATTTATAAAATAAATCCGGATTCAGTGAAACACCACTCAACAATGAAATAAAATATGGACAAGTAAATACATTTAACACCACACGTTTCCATTAAAAATCCATTTAAAATGACATTCATTTAGTTGACTGCGTCCAATTAATATAAATTGCCAATTCACCAATTCCAAGATCCCAATGCGTTGATTAAAATTAGCGGTGCGTGAAAAGCGGCAAGTTATATATCGCGTTTTATTGAGTCCTTTTATATTTTCATACGGCCAAGTTTTTGGCGACACAATATATACATATACACAAGTTTGGATACAATATTTCCATACGTCGCAAAAATAGATACTAACTGATACTATTTCAGCATACTTGTTAACGAATACTTACAGTGCACTAAAATTATTATGCATCTTCTCGCTACTACATTATAACTCAATGTGAGTTCAATAGATTTTATAATCTGCACCAAGATTAGTATCATAAAGATATTTGTTCATTTTCATGCAAAATAATGTTCATTCGTTATCTTTGAGGGTTTTGGAGTTTAAAATTAAAATGATGATAATTAATGAACAAAATTAAAATTTATAGCAATGTCTGCACCGACTATGTTAGACATTATAGGCTTGTGTTCACTTAAAAACCGGCCAAGTGCGAGTTGGACTCGCGCACGAAGGGTTGCGTACCATTACCAATTCAAACAGCAAAAAACCATGTCCGTTGTATGGGAGCCTCACATACGGTGTTTTACGGTGGTAGGGCCATGCAGCAGCCTCGGCTGTTGCACGAATGGGCAGGCCCGTCCGGGTAAGTACCACGACCTCACAGAAGACCAGCGTAAAGTGGAAGTATGACAAATACTTTCGCGTTTCGTCTGGTGAGTGAGGTGGCCGGAGCCCAATTTTCAAAAGGTTATCAACGCATCTGTAACCCTCGGGTGTGGCAGATGTCCATGGGCGGCGGTTTTCACTTAACATCAGGTGAACCGTCTGCTCGTTTGACAACTTTTCGCATAAAATAAAAAAAAATTAAAAATACATACATATTTTTTTATTTTGTTTTTTGGTATTTTTTATAGCGGCAACAGAAATACATCATCTGTAAAAATTTCAACTGTCTAACTATCACGGTTCATGAGATACAGCCTGGTGATAGACGGATGGATGGACCGACAGACAGACAGCGAAGTCTTAGTAATAGGGTCCCGTTTTACCCTTTGGGTACGGAACCCTGATAAAAGTAGTTGACATTATAGTGTTTATGTTAGTGCTTGATTGGGGTTATATAAACAGTGAATACAAACGCGAATTGTATACAGCGTGTTGTAACAACCGCGACAGTAAATGAACACACGTCTAACACTATTTGCCAATAATCATAAAAAATATAAACGTTAAAAAAACTCCATAATTAAAATAAAATATTTTGCAAACAAACTAATTAAGTAAACAAGAAACAAAGTTTGTAATACCCTGTACAACTACAACTGACTGATTTATACATTCGGAGACTTTTTCATTCTTTACCACGGCGTCGCATTACAAGTCTCTCCTTCTAACAGTATGTTTTATCTCTTTTAAATTCATTCAACCCATTCATATGCGTTGTGACCTTTACAAATGAACTTTACGTTACAGTTTTATACGTAAGGGTGTTCTAAAATTGTTTGTTTTGGAAAATTTAATAACTCGGTAAATATTGATGTTTAAAGAATGTCAATGTTTAATACAATTTAAAAAAATTATTCTCTATACGTGTTGTTCATTTATTGTCGCGATTGTAAAGACACGCTGTATATGTATATGGCCTCGAATGCATGACTCGCACAAGGCGTTGAGCTGTGGAGATGTTCAATAATTTCGCATTATCATAACGTTTTAGGCTTTGGTTATGCAGCATTTCGCATGGAGCACGTGAAAGTTGGTCCGCAATGCGGGAGTAATAAAAAAAATACCATATTCTCTCATTTATAATTCGCATACGCTGTACAGGTATCACGCTCAACTTTGAATAGTTAACTGTTACTCAGCCACATGGGCGTAAATCCCACAGGATTTACACAGAGATCTGACGTAGATACATTTCTTTGAGATTACAAATTGACAGTTGCCCTTTTTTAGGGTTCCGTACCCATAGGGTCAAACGGGACCCTATTACTAAGACTCCGCTGTCTGTCTGTCTGTCCGTCACCAGGCTGTACGTGCATCGTGATGGTTAGACCGTTGAAGTTCTCACAGATGATGTATTTCTCTTGCCGCATACACAATACTAATACACAAATAATACTAACTAATAGAATAAAAACAAATAGTTAAGTGGTATTAGCATACAATAGACATGATTTTTTGCCGTTTTATATAGTGGTGCGGAACCATTCGTGCGCGAGTCCAACACGCACTTGGCCGGTTTTTTCATACATACGCTGACAAAGCTTATTTAGTAACTTTACTTTAGTAACAGTCTATAGATGGCCCATTGCTGGGAAAAGGCCTCCTCTGTTCGGAGGGTATTAGGGTATAGTTCATGATGCGACGCTACTGCGTATTGCCATACCGCATATATCTTCGTTTTTTTTTTGTTATTTCATAAGTACATCTTCATACGAGGAAGATGTACTTATGAAGAAATTCCTCATGATGTTTTCCTTCACCGCTAAGCATGTTATTTTTTTATTTTTACCTTACTTTAGGATAATTATCCTGTGTTGTAAGGACGTTTTTAGAAACATAAATTTGACGCGGACAAACACCCAGATGCGGAACAACTATCTGTGGGTCATACAAATAGTTGTCCCGTGTGGGAATCGAACCCACGACCCCCGACGCCGAAGCCGGTACCTTGGCGACTGCGCCACGGAGTTATCAAGTTATAGTCATCAATGTTATAAGTCAGCACTCAAAATTTCGATGAACAAATTAAAGTTAATAACCAAGAGGTAAATATCTACATAAATACAGCTTATAAATATGTGTAACCATCATAAGGTATGCTTTCGTATATATTTGTGAGTGAAAGTTAATGATGAAAAATAAAGGAAAAAAGGGTGTTTAAATTCAGAAATCTTCACTTTTATCAGTATGTGTATCTGAGCAAGAGTTCGCTTTGTATTTAAACTAATATACGAGTATAGCTAGCAAATGCAAAATAAAATAAAATAATAATGTGAGCCTTCATGTATGTTTGACTTTTGGTTTGATTTAAAGTCCTCACAATTTATTCCGGTGCTAGAGCCACGCAGCAGCCTCGGCTGTTGCACGAATGGGCAGGCTCGTCCGGGTAAGTACCGCGATTCGTCTGATGAGTGAGGTAGCCGGAGCCCAATTTCCAAAAAGGTTGTCAGGGCACCTGCAAACCCTCAGGTGTAGTTAGCAGATGTCCATGACCGGCGTTATTCACTTAACATCAAGTGAACCGTTTGCTCGTTTGGCAACTTTTCACGTACAAAAAAACATTTTTACTTAGTATTCAAAGTGACATGCCAGTGCAAGCGATACGCACCAAATCAAAAGTTATTTTTTTTATAGATTAATTTTTACTTTTAGTTCTATATACAGGGAGGCTTTTCTAAGTGTATCCATTTTTTCTTATTAAATTCTATCATTCTTAATTAATTAATTACATTAATTTGAACTTATCTCAAAAAGTGTGTGATTTATGGGCAACTCATTTATTTCACACTCGATCATTCATAACTAACAAGCACACAAGTTCGTTTCAAAAATATACGACGCATTTATGAATTGTAACGTTGCATCTAAATGCACCCTTACATTTTCTAATAATTTTTGTAAATAAACATATTTCCTTTCTTCTTTCTTCCTTAATAAAAATAAACCAAATATTTTCATTCGCGTAGACTGTACGCCATACCGAAGGATCCCTAAATTCGGAAGCGCTCGGCGAAATTCGGAGACGCGAACGCTTCCCCGTTCGGGCCAATTGAACGAGACTACGTTTCGCACATCAGACAGAGCGGTCACTGTGCTGTGTGCTACTGTTAAGTAACGACCGACTATTTTTTTAAAACTCAGAACGGTCAAATCCAATTTGATCCCGCTGGGGTGAGTTCTCATTAAATTACAATATTGTAACTGTTCTGCTTTCTATTCATTTTCTTGCTGGTGCTGCTTAGCGTAAGAGTGTAGCTTTTATAAAAGGGGACACTGAGCTCGTGTAGGGTTTGTCCAGCGCCGTTGTAAGCCGTCCTAATGCTTGCCTTCATCTGGCTTTCAGGATCTCCCTACCCTATTTAATAGGCGAGCGCTGCCGTCCAGATTAATACGGTCGATCTACCCGAACTACAGAACCCGAACACCCAAATACCAACGGCTTCGAAGATCGGCGTAGAACAGTTCCTGGACGTCTCACCCTACGTCTGGCTAGTTAACCCATGGTGGGTTAGCTGTTGTGAGCGCAAGTACGACGAATAAAACTTTAAAAAATAATACCGAATCTTTGAACCCACTTACCCTACCTTCTGAATTTAGCCGACAGGCCACAGAATGACTACAGCATTGTCAACAAGTTCTGATTTTTATGGAATAGAATTGCATTTTTTTTTGGAAAAGTTTGTTATTTCATTTTTATTTTATTTCAATAAACGATTATACTACCGAATCTGAATCTCCTGTGTGAATTTGGGCACCTTTAGAAAAGACACACTGTATAGTATCTGCACTGTAGATGAAACTTTAAATTGTAAATTTTTGTAGAACAAAACTTTTCATCGCTGCGGTAATCGCACCTATGTATTCTAGTTTCGCGCCCAAATTTTATATTGAACTAGCGGACCAAGACGTTGTCTTGTTACACACGGCTTAAATCCGACAATACCTTATAAATAAATAAAAGAATAAAAAAAACCGACCGAATGGTGAGCTAGCCAGCTATACATCGTTACATTAAATAGTTTTGAGATTGTTGAAAAAGAGATAGTAGTGAGTATATCTTCCCGAATAACGCCTATAATGTGAGATAGGATACGATAGCTTTAAGTTTTCTCATATAATAACTGTGGTAGAGCCACGTGATGGCGTTCACTGTTGCAAGAATGGGCAGGTCTCACAGAAGACTGGCGTTAAGTAGAGGTGTTACACATCTGCGTTTCGTCTGGTGAGTGAGGTAGCCCATTCCCACTTTATCAAAAGGTGGCAACGCTTCCGCAACCATACGTTGCATCCTACTTTGTCACATAAAAAAAACTAAATCGCATTGTTAATGTGATAACAAATTAATTAGTTAAATCATTTCGCAATTGTATTTGCATCCGTCATTTCCGATGGAAAATCGCTCGCGTGCATTAATTTTGTTTGGTGATATAATTAATTTGTTAGTGAATAAATAAAATTAAGTTTTGATTGGTTTGAATGAATGAAATTATTATAATATTTGACGTTGATTATGCCAGAAATTCCCAATAGCTTCTATTTCAAATAATAACGGAGCGTGTTATAAACATTGTGAAACTGTCTAGGTAGGTATATACCTAGACATGTTTATACATTTTCATGACAGCGTGTAAAACTAAATATCCCTAAAGATTAAAGATTGTCTGTATCGCTGTAAATTCAAGTGCTTGATATAAAGAGTTTTGGAGTAGTAGTTTAACTGTGGTAGGTTTAGATTTCAACGACATTTTGACTGTACAAATATTCAATTAGTGTTATTTAAGATGTCCCACACTGGCTTCAATCGTTGTTCAGTCAAATTTTTTGAACGCTATTTAACACATCGTAAATAGAAGTTACTGCAAAAACACCACTTCTCCTTTTTGCTCTGCGCAAGGGACTTTTTTATCCCCTTATCATCATCACCATCCTCCTGCCTTTATTCCAACTAAATGGGGTCGACACAACACGTCGATCATGTTGTATACGGTTTTGCCTATCATCTTTTTACGACCGGCCACCTGCCTGATGTCAACCCTCCTTGGGAAACAAACATCCAGATCCGGACCAATTATTTGTGGGTCGCACAAATACTTGTCCCGTGTGGGAATCGAACCCACGATTCCCGACGCCGAAACCAAAAGCTTTGTAACGGCTATCGAGTCATCGAGTATTTTATACGCTTTGTAACTGTATTAAGCTATGATGCTACCATTAAGAGAGGTGTACCATTTTCTAAAAGTAGTATAATATTTGACCTCGTTGCATACTTTCATCCAGTTTCTTACATTATACCTTATAAATAATGCCAAAAGCCCATTTAGAAAAAACAAGTACTTTTCGCGCCACACGCATAAGGGAAACGGATCGGTAAGTATTCTTACGAATGCGATTTCGCTCGTAAACATATAAACATATTATTTTATCTGAGTGGATCTCAAGGATTACGAAATGGTACAAGAGTTGTTATCTTATGCGCGACCTCAAATTCTACTCCTACGATCCCCGCGCTTACATATACTTTTACGATACGAACAAGGCAAATATGTTTTGAGCCTTCAAATCCGCTATATTCTATCGCTTATTGCTTCGATAACGAAAATGTACGGTGAGCGCTTTCACTACAGAAATATAGAAACAGAAAATGATATACAGCGTGTCGTTACAACCGCGACAATAAAAGAACACATATAGAGGATAACTTTATAAAATTGTACTAAGCATTTACATTGTTTAAACATCAATATTTACCGAGTTATTAAATTTTACAAAACACCCATTTTTAGAACACCCTTACATATAAAACAGTAATGTAAAGTTCATTTGTAAAGGTCACAAAGCATAATTATGAATGGTTCGAATGAATTTAAAAAGAGATAAAACATACTGTTAGAAGGAGAGACTTGTAATGCGATGTTGTGGCAACGAATGAAAAAGTCTCCGAATGTATGAGTCAATCACTTGTCAGTGTATAGGATGTTACAAATTTTTTTTCTTTTTATTTAATTAGTTTGTTTGTAAATTATATTTATTTCAGTATGGATTTTTTTTACGTTTTATATTTTTTTATGATTATTGGCACGACACGCTGTATAAGACTTTTATATTGAGCATTGACATTATGATGAGTGGAAAAGCGTTATTATGTAATTCCATTACATAGTAATGTCTGAAATAATCGTAATTTTTGAATAACTTTTAATTTTTAGATAATTTGCGACTAAAACGCTATCATGAAGCCGGTGCGTGGAGATAATAGTGTCTGTCTTACGTGGTACCGGTCATCTGACGTATTTAATAGGCAAAACTTAATTACAGTTATTTTGAGATGATCCATCTTCGATACTTATTCATAAAAATCCTTTTGTACGAAATTGTAATAAGTATTTAATGATGTCCGTTTTTAGTGCGTCATTAAACATGTATGCATATTTAACATCATCTACATAACATATTTATTTATTCATTGCAGGCTGCCATTTGACAAATAAACACATTATATTTGTCATTTTGACTTCCATCAAATTTGTATAATTAATCAAATATAATAATATTGTTATGCATAATTATGTTCTTATTATAATATATCATGGTTTTAGTAAAGAAGAGCCCTTCATAACCCTGTTTTCCAGGGGACTGTAAATGTGTGGAGATTTTTCCGATACCAAAAAAAGGGTCGTTCTTCAAGCAGTGTTGATGGGCAGACTAAACATTCACAGTTTGGCAGAGAATAATTTATGGTATTGTACTTTATTACTGGATTAAATAAATAAAAAAAAAACATAGATAGATAGATAGTTTTTTTTGTAAAACATGATGCGTTACACGCAGGATATTGAATATAGGGAGTATCCTATCATGCCCAGGCCATCCAAACTAGTGACAAGAGATGATGCATGGACAGCGATATTACTCATTAGAAAGCAGGCAACATTATTAAATGATGTTATAATTCATTATTGTCAAATATCAGTTTTATTAAATAATAATTAGTTCATATAACATACTAGTTGCTGCCCGCAACTACGTCTGCGTAGAATAGGCTGGAGGCGTAAGATGCAGACAGAAAGACTATACATACATGAAATATGTATATAAATTATAGCCTGTGTATATAAATTATGTCTTATTCTGATGTATAAGCTACATTATTGTAAAGTTTCATTAAAATCCATTTAGTAGTATTTGAGTGAAAGAGTAACATATGAAAACATGCATCCATACATACAAACTTTGGCTTTTATAATATTACTAAAGACGATTTTGATATTCGAAATAGATTTTTTCTAATTATCGCACCGCACCAGGGGTCGTGGTTTTGATTTCCGCACGGGAGAAGTATTTATGTGACCCACAGGAAATTGTTCAAAAAACTACGGTGATTTGGTAAAAGTATTTATATTTCTACCTTCTTAACAAAGTAAAGCTAACACTAGGGAGATAAAAGGAAGAAAACAGAAAGCTGAAAGCCTTGTGGTTTTTTTTAAACATTGCCCTTACTTTAGGATATCATTATCCTGTGTTGTAAGGACATTTTACAAACATAAATTTCACGCGGAGAAACACCCAGATGGGAAACAACTATCTGTGGGCCACACAACGTAACTTAAAAAAATTACTGACTGATCATTTTAATGCGATATCCGTTGATGAAAAAAGCCCCGTTAAATTGCTGAAGCTTCCAAAAGGATTGATTCACGTATGAGAAGCGTTCACGGACCCCTCTCTGGGAAAATTTCGCACAATCGTCGAATTTGTAACGAATAAACGGTAAAGAGCGCCTTAAATCCCACCTGGTCCGGTTCGGCCTCCGTTCTGAATCTTACTCATCACAAACTATGAGATAACGATTCGATGATGATGATTCTTCTCGGCTGTGGTAGAGCCATGAAACTGCTTGCACGAATGGGCATGTTCATGGCCAACCTATTGGCGTAGGTTATAGTGACCCTGTCTCTTGCGCCAGTGGGTGTGGATTCGATCCCCACTACTGGAAAAATTATGCGTGATGAACATAGTGTTTTTCTAGCGTCAGAGTGTTTATATATCTATAATACGTATTTATTTACAAAAGAAAAATACGTTTAAGGATGTTTATCAGTAAGTGCTCATAATACAAGCTTTGCTTAGTTTGCTTAGATAACTGTGTTAAAGTAATATCCCGAAATATCTATTATTTATTTGTTATTATTATCATTATCATTTATTTCAAGTTACTAAGACTCATTTAAAATTACATTTTATCATATTAAAAAACAAAAAGAAAGAAAAAAAATCACAAATATTACAAATTAACCATTACAAACATAAAATACAACATAAAAACGAGGCCCACTTACTTACCTCTGTCTCAGTACCTGTATTTATGATTTTACTGACTTAAAAAGAACTTTGAAAATTCCAATTAAACTCTTTGTGCCCCAATATGCCTAGGCTCGGAAACAACCATGTGTGGTAGGCATAAATCATTATTTCATGCTGGAAGATAAACCTGAAACGTACAAACGCAATTGGAAAGTTAGGCACCTAGAACATTGTATCGACAGTGCAAACTATATATGACGTAGTATATACGTATAAGCATCTTGATATAACGAAACTAATTTATAGCAAAAACTAGAAACATAAAACAACAATAGCATGAGAAAAAAATCCGAAATTTGTATATAACCAATATTCTGCGTGCGTTATTACGACGTTGCAGTAATTAATTGGAAAATAACTTTGTAGCAGTAAAACTGTATTAAATTTTAAAAGCTCGATAAAAAACGATCGCTACGTTTATTGGAAATTCAAAATTTTAAATATTCAACTGCGATTCCGACGGATGGTTACTGCGAACGTTTCGTGATGTAAATTATTCTCAATAAATAATAACATTGTTAGTAGAAGTCTACTTCTTCTCGTAATACGTAATACGCCCACGTCAACTAAAGAACACTGTAAACGTCCTTAATATAGTGATCATATTAAGTGGATTAAAAAAAAGAAAAATATGTATGAGTCATAGCTGTGTTTCGCTTTTAATTAAATACACTCGAGCAACCTGAGTTCAGTTCCGGTGCCGGCTCCAAAGAAGTTGTTAATTTTAAGCGCTGACTTATCACGTGCTTGGCTGTGGAGGAAAACATCGTAAAGAAACCTTCATATTTTCGCTATAATATAGAAAACTAAAAAAATATGTAACCTATACATTGTGAATGTTTGTATATAAATGAACAAAAATTTTCAGGGCAGGTTCGAACTGCGGTAGGCTTACATGATCATCACGTTTGATCACATAACATCACATCACATCCCGGATGAACTGAATTTGAATATTAATGAGAGAAAATTGAAGAGTTTCACTACCGTACAATTAAGGGTATTTTAGGATATTTAAACATTGCCTTGACTGTAGGATAACATTATCCTGTGTTGTAAGGACGTTTATTGCATAAACAAATTTCACCTGGATAAATACCCTGGGTGTTTAAAATAATTATCTGTGGGTCACACAAATCTTTGTCCCATGTGGGAATCGATACCACGACCCCCGTCACCGAAACCAGTGCTTGTGCCACTGCGGCACAGTCATCGATGTGAAAAAATATTGGTTACTCTCAATACTATCTTCATGGTTGACGGTCCACTACCTTTCGTTTCACACGGAATTCCTTATCTCTTAAGGCCTTTCAGGAATAAGTTGTCAACAGCTCAATCTTCGGGCATGCCGACAATTCTATGACTTAGGGACCTTGAACAGCAGAGCTTACCTTATCTCAAATGCTGCATTTATAACTCATGACCATGAGCGGTGATAGCTTGTTTTCCATAAAATAACATTATTAATACATGCTAACGCTATTATTGCTATTGAATGCCCTGACCATTTAACAACATCCCTCTAGGGGCATCGCACCGTATTAGATCGGAATTCATAACTAACTTAAGGCCCGGTGCGTAGTCATTTTAAACTGAAACGCGCAGACTACTGAGACATTGTCTAAATTATATTTTGATCTATGACCATGCGCGAAATTGAAAAACTCATGGTTTGTGACGTGTAGTTTGCTGTTAGCCTTTTGACATTTTCGGTGGAGGAGATCCGCGGGCTCGACTCGGGAGAGCAACGTAGCTGGTGTACGACGACAACGACACGAGTTATTCGAATGTCCATATTTCGTAACAGGGTGTTGCAACGGTGCAGCATTGGACAGTGACACTATACTCTCTTTTAGCTGACAATCAGATAAAATAAATAATAATTCTCAAAGAAACCATAAAAACTCTTCCGGTATTCATACCAAAAGGATAAATCGTGGGACAGTACATAGCCCACAATTTATTATTATTAGGGTACTGTACCTCAAAAGGTCATAAAAGGAGCCCTTATAAGATCACTTTCTTGTTTGTCTGTCCGTGTGTCACCACAGATGTTCTCAGGAACGGGTGGACCTAGCTAGGAGACTGATAAAGAACCTCATTAAGGTCTTAAAGTCCTACTTCTTGGAAATTCACGGAGCAGGACTGAATAGCAAACTTTGGTATTCTCAGACACACAAAATACTGCATAGGGTGAAACGTGTTCTCGACTGTTTTAGTACTCTTGTATGAACTGCCCTCTACAAGAGTACATGTAGACACTTATATCGCCAACTTGACACAGTTATGACGCAAGCCACCATATAAAATGTTACAAATTACGTAAGTGGTGGCTTTTAGCTTTGAGCCGGTAGCGATCCTAGTTGGACGAAGTTTTTAATATTTACCCACTTCTTGGTATTTAATGGTTTCCATCAATGTTCCATCTATTTTAGAGCCCTGTGGCATTTTTCGCGACGATGGTAAGAGACCCGACGGTTTAACATTGATCCCTTGGGAGAGAGGCAAAGCCCTTGTTTGGGACGCCACTTGTGTAGACACTTTGGCTGCCTCTTATCTAAGGGGTACTTCGGTCAGGGCCGGGGCGGCATCGGAGGCAGCTGAAGTAAGTAAATGGCGCAAATATGAGTCTTTATGTTCAGATTATATATTTGTGCCATTTGCTGTTGAAACATTAGGTCCGTGGGGTCCCCGCACATCAATTTTTTTTTGAAAGTTTATGTCCTAGGCTTAACGCCGCGGCTGGTGACAAGAGAGCTGGTTCTTTTCTCGCTCAAAGGTTAAGCATAACTATTCAGCGAGGAAACGCAGCTAGCGTTCTTGGCACCATGCCGCGTGGATTAGGTTTATTAGATAATATGTAATTTTAGATAGATTTAATCTTGTAAATATTAGATCAATAAAGATTTATATTATTTAATGGTATAGTTAAACGCACCCTCGACCAGTAGCGGCCACTTGCCTCGAAGTAGTTCGCTTTTAATTTATTACTCAATATACTAAAGACGAACTTATAGTCTCCTTGGAACAAACGCAATCTTGTTATGCCAGTTACTAGACTCCATGGAGTCAGTAGCTCGTTCATGGGACGGTGTATACGCTTCAACAACAAAGTCTCAGTTGATGTGCAAAGCCTATCTATTAACAGGTTTGAGAAATTTGTTAAAGAAAAACTTTTTTAAAAGGGTTATTATAATATAAATGAGTACAGTAACGATAACAGCGCCTGGGAATGAGATGATCGCTCATAAGCTGTTTCTAAAAAAAATATGAACTGTATAACAATGTAATTTTTTAAGAAAAAAAAAAAAGACAAGAAAGAGGAGGAGGAGTCTCTTTCGCCTGTTTCTTCTCCGTTAGAGGAACCTGATTACGAAACGGTGGTAGATTTAAACAATGACTATCGATAAATGAACTAATATTTACAAGATTAAATCTATCTAAAATTACATATTATCTAATAAACCTAATCCACGCGGAATGGTGCCAAGAACGCTAGTTGCATTTCCTCGCTGAATAGTTATGCTTAACCTTTGAGCGAGAAAAGATCCAGTTCTCTTTGTAACGTTTTATAGAATGAATGAGTGTATAGTTAACGATGGTAAGATTTAATAAAAGATTTATTGACAGTTAGTCCAAAGTTACAATCCCTGGACTAGCTCAGATACAATATATTTTGTAATATAATAATAATAATAAGTTGGGCGCCTTGTCTGTTAGGAACAGACTGTTGTAATAATTACAATTGAGTATCTAAGGGAGTCGTGAGTACATAGGACCTACACATTACTTTGTGCGACCATAAAAGGTTAAATAATTAAATTAATTTGAGATTATTAAAGTTATGCAATTCAATTTAAAAACAAAGTCCAATCAGGTAATTATTTTAAATCTATGTCACCGCAGTCACCTGCCCTGTGTGCACAGGTCAGCGTTGAGCTCAGAACCAGTAGAGAAAGTCAGGCCAAATGTAGTGTGTACAGCCACACTGTTGGGGGGTAAGTAGGAGACCTCCTGCCAACAAACACTACATTGTAGAACTAACAAAGGCAGGGATATGAATCCACCTACAATTATAAGATGTGAAACACTTACCAACTGGAGGTAAAAAACAATATTTAATCGAGCAGCAGCTCAAACCAGCTTGCCAGCTACCTATGCCTTCAGCAACCACCTGTGATATTCGAAAAACCATACTTAGAAACACGAGACAGTAAAATTCTCAACCTACCTTCATTTGAGATCTCTAAATACATTCTTTTACAATTTTAGTAGGAAACCAGTGAAAATAACAAAGGATCTTACCACGAGGGAACCAGAACAAATCCAGCAAAGAGTTCCGAGACAGGAATCACTCAGATAATACGACCAGGAATGTGTTCTGATTTCAACCTCTAGCCATGCACTGTAAAAAAGCGAATTGATAAGAAAACGAAATACGTAAACAAAACAACCACTGGCATGAACTAAACCAAGTAACTAGTTACCAGTCGAAGATAATGGATCCACAAAAACTAATTTATCCAATGTCAATTCGAACCGGCGGCAATCTCAAATGACAAGTACCAACATATGAACTTAACTTTTTGATTCGACCTTTCGAAAAGGCAAAGGTTCGTATCACATGCAGCCTAGTCTTTAGAAAAACGACAATTTAGACAAAGTGATGAAATCACCCGTTACATCTTGTCATCAGCCGCGGCGTTAAGCCTAGGACATAAACTTTTAAAAAATTTTGATGTGCGGGGACCCCACGGACCTAAAGTTTCAACAGCAAATGGCACAAATACACATAATCTAAACATAAAGACTCATATTAGCGCCATTTACTTACTTCAGCTGCTTCCGATGCTGCTCCGGCCCTGACCGAAGTACCCCTTAGATGAGAGGCAGGCAAGTGGCTACACTAGTGGCGTCCCAAACAAGGGCTTTGCCTCTTTCCCAAGGGATCAATGTTAAACCGTCGGGTCTCTTACCATCGTCGCGAAAAATGCCACAGGGCTCAAACATAGATGGAACATTGATGGAAACAAGAGCCCTACGGGTGACGTCGGTCAGGGAACCGTGGCGGGAAAAACGGCCAGCGCTTTTTTGACAAGAAAACCCGTGGAGACCAGATTTGTCTACACTGACATCACAAGGGCATTGGTGTGGTTGACAAATCGGTGCTCCCACGGATTCCTACAGCAATGCGTAAGATTTCATCGTCAAGTAATGTGCCCAAGTTACTTGATGTTAAAGCGTGAAGCCAATAACTCGATTCTTTAGATGAGACGCCTAGGAAACGGGCACACTCTAAATTACGTTGTAAAGATTGAAACGTATCTCTCTGTACTCGATAAATTAAATGTATATTTATTATTTCTATGATTAAATGATTTGATTTCGATTTGATTTGACTTGATACTCGTAAAATGATTTTATGGTCAAATGAATGCCGCTTTTTTATTTTATTTTATTGTTTTTATTCTTTAAAAATAATGATAAAACGAAAGAAATAAAAGGCGTTAAAATCCTTAACAGGTTCTGAACAATAAAACAGGGAAAAGCATTTCACACGACGCCCTCATTCCATTAAATGATATCCGCTTATGGTACACTGTGCAATTAGTTTAAATCACCCATTTCCCAATATCTCAATGCGTTGATTAAAATCACTGATGCTTCAAACGTCCCAAATCCTTTATATTGCAGGATTTTTTTACATATACAGGGTGATTTTATAGACGACGGACATATTAACAGAGCATATGCAGAATTTGATTCTTATTTGATTGTCCGGTATTTGTTTTTGGAATGACTCGATATTAAGCGATTTATTACTTAACCGCTTATCAAAAGGGTCAGCCCTCTAAAGGGATAAACAAACAATGTTTGAATTGATTTTTTTCTGCTTATTTCTTATCAAAATATTTGATTTTTTTTAAATTACGGAATGCTCAATTAACATTTTGTCAAAGTATGTACTTCGTCTTAAAAATCACCCTGTATATAAAATCAAGTAAAAAATTTACTCCTTTAAGCACTGCCTTTTTAATTCTTCTATGAATATTTTTATTTTTATTGCTGATCTAGTACAATCGAGATGAAACTTGAATTGTGAAAAAATTGTCTTTAAGCCAATGTTGTGTCCTGGGCCAATTACTGAATAATAATGGATAAGAATGTTAACATTTAACATTTGTAAATCTTTAGAGTTCATATTGACTTCGAAAATATTTTGAGTTGACGACTCAAAGTTTTATCACGTGGGTCTTTATTAGGGTTGCGTATTATTCGAGTTGGGATTCGCACGCTATACTCAAGGAAATTGCTGTGGGTCGTTGAGTTTTCTAGTTATCGTAATGTTTTTAGGCTTTACCGAAGTAAAAAAAAATGTACGTTGCACGTGGAAATGCGAAAATGCCGCAATGCGAGAATATAATTTAAAAACACCGTATCATTTATAATTCGCTTATGCTACACGTGCAATGTACGTTCAATTGCATGAATACTTTATTGCTCAGCCATATGGGCATGTTATGTCCTCTGACTGATGGATAAATTTTAATTTTTGAGTTTAGGAATTGTAAGCCAGCATTTTGGCACCCTCATGTACGATGTTATTATAGAAATAAACGTTATAAGCTATAAATGATACCTAAATATTTGGATGTTGTGGGAGTTTATTGGTATCAAAATAAAAAAAAAAAAACTGTGGTAGGGCCACGTAACAGGCATCGCTGTCGCACAAATGGGCAAGTAGGTCCGTCCGGGGAAGTACCACGACCTCACAGAAGACCGGCGTGAAGTGGAAGTGTACACTTCTGCGTTTCGTCTGGTGAGTGAGGTAGCCGGGGCCCACCTTCTTAAAAGTCCGTGGGCGGCGGTTATCACTTAACACCAGGTGAGCCGCCAGCTCGTTCGCCACCTTTTCACATAAAAAAAAATTAAAAATAAATAAAATGAAAACAGAGTGAGATATTTGAATTCGGTTTTGTTTTTCGTTAACAAAAGTATGGACTTGTTCATACATTGCGAGTCCAATCTTAGATTCGCTCCGTGCTAGAACTAAGCGACAGTTTTACCGTTGGGTCTGGCAAGAATTCACGGCGAGCCTCTCACCATACGAAATTTCCCTGTGGGGGTCTAAGATATTTATGCTATCGAAATCGAATTCCTATCGGACTTTGTTACGTTCCGTTTTTTATCCGTATAGAAAGAAGGTGATGTCGCTGTTACTACGCTGTGTAAGTAAACTTATCTCGCTGGTTATGTGGTCAACTTTCCTGATATGTTCCTGGCATGTTTCAGGTTAAACTAGTAAATTACAACATAATTAATGCAAACTGAAAAAGGTTACTTTCTTCTATTATATTTGGTCAGTGAGTTGTCTCCATTGATTTCGCTCCGTCGCTTGTGTGCATAAACCTGGATGTATAAACCCAGAAAACATGCAATTAATATTTAAGTGTAAGTGTAGTTTTGAAATGTAATAATTTTATATTTTAATTGAGATAACGATTTATAGTGACACGTGATTATTTAAAAAAGAGATTCTTTCATGTTTTTACTTCATTCTATCATAATTTTTTTTTCTACAGTTAAATTTATGAAATTAACGTTTGAACGTCTATTGAAAGGCCTTTGCCCAGCAGTGGAACACGTTTGTAGGCGTTTTTGACATTACAATCGAAACTTTAATTACACAATTATCTCATGTAACCTAAATCAAAGTAATTTCGTTAAATATTAAACAAACAATTAATTAAACTAGTGCGTGCCGTATTATTTGACATTTCAATTATTCGCGGGGCAAATTGCAGCAAATTATTTATGCAGCACTTTGCTGCAGGCCGCAATCAAGCCGGCTTATTGATTGATTAAGCGCAATAGATTATGTTTGCGTCGCGGAGGATTTAACTCGAAAATTAACCTATCAAACTACAAACAAACCAGCCAAGTGCGGATCGGACTCGCGCACGAAAGGTTACGTACGATCCATATTATACAGAATATAAATTTTAATTATAAATGCGAAAGTAACTCTCTGTCTATCTCGCTTTCACTCAAAAACTACTGCACCGATTTAAATGAAATTTGGTACACAGATAGTCTAGAGCCTGAGAAAGGACATAGGCATTATAAATTTTTAATTGGATAAAAGTGTTGTACATGGTTGATATTTATTTAAGATATTTATTTAAGATATTTATTTAAGATATTTATTTAAGGGCTTCAACGCGAGCGAAGCCGCGGGCTGAAAGCTAGTTATCTATAAAAATGACAAAAAAATCATGTCTGTTGTTTGGGAGCCCCACTTTAATTTTTGGATTCTATTTTTTCGTCATCATCTGTGAAAATTTCTACTGTCTAACTATCATGGGTCATGAGATACATATTGGTGACAGACGGACTGACAGACAGACAGAGGAGTCTTAGGGTCCCGTTTTACCTATGGGTACGGAACCCAAACAGCAGCGCTGACTTACAAGTTAAAAGTAATTTTAAACAGTTCACCAACTTGATGAATGGTGTCTTTGATTTCATTCAGTTGATTAATTGAAGCTATGAAAGTATTTTTGCGACCCGCAGATAATAGATCCGGATCTGGTTGTTTGTTCCCAAGTAGGGTTGACGTCAGGCGGGCGGCTGATGGTGAAAGCATAGCCAAAGCCGCTTACAACACGATTCACATGTTGCACCGGGCCCACCTAGTGGATAACGGCGGGTTGGTGATGATGGTTATGAAAAGCAACAGTGGGTACGGAATCTACGAAACAAACTTTTTATTGAGACATGATGGACGGGTAGGCTCCTCCGGCGAAGGCCTCACATGCACTTTTGTGTTTTGTCTGGTTAGTGAAGTAACGGGACTCTATATTTTAAAAAGGGTGGCAACGCGTCTGTAGTTTCATATCTATTGTAGATGTCCATCGGCGGTGTTCACTTGAAATTAGGTGAACTGTTTATTCCTTTGCCGTAAAAGAAATAAAAGAAAACAGAATATTTTTGGTAAAATCTTCGAAAAACTTCAAATTGTAAATATTTTTTGTAGATAAACTGAACAAAAATTTCGGCCCAGTAAGATTCCAACCTGCGTCTTCTGATATTTGATCGTAAGTTTAACTTCAAAACTGCTTTACTTAAAATTATTTATTTCGATGCTTCCTAATTGTGTCTTTTATCTTCCCACAAAGAAAGCGCTGCGAAAGCGAAAATGTTCCTCACGAATTAGCAACTGCTCATTAATAAGTACTAAAAGTTGTTGAAAGAAAACTTCGAACAGGGAGATAAGTAAACGTTACTTTTACTTCCCATTAGCCATCCCCTCTTGGCCCATCTTAAATTTCCTTTCAAGCGTTTATTAAAAATTATCTCGTCACAAAGCCTGGCAAACTTTATTCAAGAGGTTTCGAACTTTTATAAGGTTAAAAATATTAATAGGATGAAAGAGCAAGTTATAGAATAACTATAAGAGACAAGCGGCGGTCCCGTTCCCTAGATTTTAAGCATACAGCGATTATTACAATGATATTATATACAAATCCGAAGTAGATATGACACAACCACCGAAATTGAGGCACTCAAATCACGCCAATTGCTGTGATTAGATTGCAATTCTATAGACTAGGCTATCTCTTTCTGTATCATACTTTCTATAATATAGATTATCATCTGTGACATTCACTTATATGTGTCATTAAGCGGAACAATTTTTAAACCGCTCAGTATGGACACGCGTCATCTTTATTAATAACATCATTGGATTAATACCTATTAAAGCGACTACGGTGTCCACAACGGAACGAAATATTTAAAACCTTACTTCTTCCTAACGATTTATTATTATTATAAATCAGTAAATGTCTATTGATATTTTTTTTAAATAATCAGTTTCTTCACTACAGTTCAGTTAAATAAAAAAACCTCATCAATAGTCAGGTGAGTAATTAAAATTTCATTTGACACAACAGTAATACACTAGTGTAAATTACACAATAATACTAAACTAAATTACTCACCTGTTCTTCCAGCTATAGAATATTCTTTTGCTCCTTAGCGAGCGTGAGTTATAAGTTGCTACTTCCATTCTTTTAGTTTTGCAGCAAGATATTAGCCGGACGTTCTTGCGCAACTTGCCTCACTGTAACAAACCTTGGCTCTCACTAACATAGCCTCCCGAGGACCTATTTTGTAACTCAAGAAGAGTTACAAAATAGGTCCTCGGGGATTATGATAGATATTCAATGATGCCGGTGAGTAGCTTAGACACTGGAGATACTTTTTTTATAGACTATGGAGATGGTACAGCTTACCTTCTTCTTTTTTATTTCCACACCCTGTGACGGTTTATACGATACTCATGGGATTTAGAATTCTCTAAAAGGCATTATCACATCACTCTATGAATAATGATCGATATGTGTAAAACCCGTGGCTAGGTTATTGTTTACTGTGGTAGGGCTACGCAACTGTGGTACGGTAACGCAAACAGTTTTCTATTACACGAATGGGCAGGTCCGTCCGGGTAAGTGCAATGACATCACTTTCTCTTCGCGCCGGTCTTGTGTGAGAGAAGACCGGCGTGAAGAGGAGTTATTATACTTCTGCGTTTCGTCTGGTAAGTGAGGTAGCCAAGGCCCACTTTATTAAAAGGTGACAACGTATCTGCAACACTTCGGGTGTTAGATATCTCAATGGGCGGCGGTTATCACTTAACATCAGGTGAACTGCCAGCCCGCTTGCCACGTTCTCACATAAAAAAGAATACTTTTTCACGAATTAGAAAATCTTATTTAGTTAATAAGATATAAAAGTTTCATTAAAACTTCGAATATGAAAAAAGGAAATGTTACTTTAACCGCGCCCGGTGAAGTAGTTTAGATTACGTAAAAAAAATAAAAGGGAGTTGGAAAAAGTCGTTTCTTTGAATGACAGGAAATTATCAGATTGTCAACAGATGTCCGCTAACGAGTTTTGCGCAAGTGGATTTGTTCATTAAGAATGCTGGTGTTCGGACTAATTAAGATGATTTCTGTATACAATTCTTATTAAAAACTATAATTGTGTTTTAAATCGCATTATTCACGATGCAAAAAGTAGATACGCAAATGTCTTTTTATTATTTATTTCTTTCTAATCTGAAGTATCCGAATTGATCCAAATATATGAGTATCGTTTATGTATTCGTTTATCGTAAGGTCTCTTTGTTTTACGTTAAAACGTGCAACATCGGTGCATAACGGCATACACTGCTGTTGCGTACAGAATAAAATCTGTTCGTTTCATTATTAAGATTTATGTGAATCAATTGCTGGCTTCGGGGTAAGACAAATTGACAACACGCCGTTCGGTGTAATTAAAAATTTCGTCGCATTATCATCATTAACGGAACGGGACGGCCTTTTTCACAAAGGGTTAATTTCGGCTGAACTCTTTTGTCTTTCGCGAGGCAACTTTACGTCATGAAGTAGCAGCGTCAGTTAATTAAACCGAGCATAGTCTGTTGTTAATTCAGTGAATAACAACAATAATAAGTGCTCTTCAGATATTGAATTCTTCAAATTACATGAAAAGGAATGTAAATTTTGCCAGTTTTAGCCGTGATAGCTCATTGTCCGAGTCCTTTAATTTAATATACTCGAGCGACCTGAGTTCGATCGCCGGTGCCTGCACCAATGAAATGGTTAATTTCAAGTGCTGAATTATCACGTGCTCAGTGGTGAAGGAAAACATCGCGAGGGAACCTGCATATTCTCGAAACAATAACAAAAACAATATTTCGAAGGTATGTGAAGTCCGCCAAACCGCAGTGGGGCCGCGTGGTGGATAATGCCCTGATACCCTCTGTATAAACGAGGCCTGTGGCCAGCAGTGCGACTTTATATAGGCTGTTACTTTACTTTTATTTACAATATCGGTGTTCGTTTTATTGTTAATAATAAATAAAATATAATTTTCAGAACCGATTTATAATCAAGTCGGCGTGATTATAACTTTTCTTTACTATTGTTGGCGCTGGCAACACTGTTTACCGGATATGACGTTATCTACTCGAGCTAAGGGACACATGGTGGTATGCAGCAGTGGTCACTTGGATTTCGACTGCGTTCCCGGACGGTGATATAACCACTAGTGCTGTTTGTTGTTATATTAGTTGTTAATATTCAAGTTCAGTAATAGTTAAAATGGTAAGGATCAAGGTAAAAACGTTAGAACTCTTATACTATTGAAACAATTAAAAGCATTTTAGTAGATTTGATAAAAAATTAAACGCTAGCTCAACGATGAAGCATTGAACATAAATACGCATGTATTCTCTATATCTATATAGTGCCTCTAGCGATCCAGGACTATGAAACAGGTTATTATCTTAACTGCGACCTAAACTTTTATTTCCATAATCCCCTTGATTATATAAATATTTATTATCGACAATAAGCTTTGAATATTCCCATCAGTTTTTATTTTATCTCTAACTGCTTTATTCCGAAAGTACGCGGTAAAAAACGCGGGTGAGTCTTTGGGGACTATCGATAGAAGTGAAAACTTAGCAAGTTGCTAAATTATAAAAGATTCCTTTACAATTTTCATTGTGAACATTCGAATATATCCATGACCCTCAGAATTTTTAGTTCCGAGCCTGTAGATGAACGTTGCCATATTTGATTTCACCCTGATTTTGTATATCAAAACGTTGGAGTCAACGTGAGACATTTCTTGCACGGAATAGTAACTTAAGCTACATGACAAAATGGTAACAGATTAAACCTCGCAGTGTTAAAATCACAAGTTCAATGGCCTGACAACGACTTGTTCAAAATAGAAGAGGAGATTCAATATTGAAGCATATTTATAACTATTTATTTATTGAAATATAAGTATAAATGTTAGCTATATTTTTCAGTGGATGCCTCATCGTTAAAGATTCATTTTCATCAGTATCAAAATCAGAGGCAGCTTCAAATTATTTGATATTTATTTTCGTTTTGAACAATCTAAGTTTACCTCGCAAATTGCTGGAACGGTTTTGGCAGAACTGGCATATTGACTGGCAGGTTGACTGGTATCGCAAACATCGCTCGCACGAGGGGAATATAACAAATGTGATCGCTAATGCTTTACAACGGTCATCAGCGACTGTTGACACTTAAATGTCGCCTAGAATTTCTGATGGCATTAATAATGTAAATAATAGGTGTAATCATATGCAATAGGTGATTTAATCGCTAATCGCTAACAAAAATAAGCACGAGTTTGTTTCTAACGGATGAAAAAAGACTGTTACGCAATTTTAACCAAAAAATAACAATTTAAACGACAAATTAAATCAAACGATATTATATATTATCATCACATATCATTATATGTGATGATAATATATAATACCCACGATAGTCACGATTAGTATTTTGGGAAGGATCAGTTGTGGAGCGGACCGATGCCATTGTGCTCACAAGCATGCCCCTGAGAAGGATAATATCTTCCCGAATTCCCCTACTGCCTTTTGGAAACAATAATTCGTGTTGCCGTTCTTTCCGGTTGTAGTGCTTGGCCGATGAAATACCACGGAAATCGGCGTGAAGAGAAATTATTATACTCTCTCATGTCGTCCAATGGTTGAGGTAATCGGAGCCCACAAATACCACCGACTTTTTAGGAATAGGTTCTCAATTTTTTTTTTATATTTGTTACCTCTGAACTTTCAACTCAGAGAACCGATTTTGATGATTCTCTTTTTAGTTGAAAGCCCATAACTGACATAACCCATTCACAAATTAGTTCAACAGTACCTGTGTGTTCAAAGAATGAAATCAAACAATGAGTTTTCCAGAGAAAAAAAGAATAAGCAGCCAAAAATAACACATTTGCTGCTTTTTCATTATATTTTATTTTGAAAGACGATTGTGTTCATGCTTACGTCTTTCAAGTACCTAACAATGTGTGGAACACTTTACATTTCCTTGACAACGATTTTTATGTTCTATTCAAAATTTCATAAAACCAAGAAAGTAACTGCCGATAGATGTCCCACAGCTGGGCAAAGGTCTCTGAACAGAGAGAATCAGGCCATAGTCCACCACGTGAATTTTTTTTTATTATTATTTCGAAAATATGCAGGTTTCCTCACGATGTTGTCCTTAACCGCTGAGTACGTGATAAGTCAGCGCTTAAAATTAACAATTTCAAGTCCTTCCCGGCACCGGGTCTCGAACTCAGTTTGCTCGTGTAAATTGAATTAAAGGCGAGCTTCCGAATGCTGAGCAGTGAGTTATCACGGCTGGAAATTTCGTATTAGTTTTCTTTTCAAAATTTTCCACTGTAGAATTGCTTTAAAATCTCTTTGCCTTACATAGTCTGAAAATGCCACAAAATATAAAATAAGAAAGAAAAAGCTTTATTATACGGCAGTATTTTCCAAAAAGGAAAAATACTTTATAGCAGTAACACTTAATTGAATTTGAACAGCACCGTTACAGAGGACTGCTTCGTTTATTGAAATTAAAAATTTTGAATATTCAACAGTGTTTCTAACGGATGGATACTGCGAATATTGTAATGTAAATTATTATTCTTGAACATAAATTCTGTGCTCCTCCGTTCCCTTTCTTCAATTTCAATTCGGCTTCAATACAACAACATCGAACATGAAATTTTTAACGTGTTCTCAGCTGTCTGTCTGTCTGTTCGTCTGTCGCCAGGCTATATCTTATGAACGTGGTAGTTAGACAGTCCAAACCGGTGAAAATAATAGCCCGAGCCGAGGCTCCCTCGGGAGCCCTCGAGCTTAGTCACCATAACGCGTAATAATAATACGCCGAGGTTCAGGCTAGGCGCCTCGTGCGCCAGGTCACCTCAAGCCCGTAGGAACAATGAAGGCCCCTAAGGCCAACAGTTAAAAAATTAAGTGGGGCTCCCATACAAATGACATGATTTTGTTGCCGTTTTTATAGATAATGGTATGGAACCCATTGTGTCCGACTCCGGCCGTGTTTTTTTCCGGTTTTACTTTCCGGTTACGCTCTGTGCTAGTAAAAACTGTATGGCGGTATTCGTAGTTCCACTGCTCTATTCTTTATAACTTCAAACCAGCACGAAAAATGACAAGAACTCTCAGCATTCCATTAACTGCTGCGTTAATGGACGTGAATTAGTTATCGTTATATAATATCGCTTTACGGTGGTAGGGCTTTGGCCCTAGCAGCCTCGGCTGTTGCACGAATGGGCAGGCCCGTCCGGGTAAGTACCTCACAGAAGATCGGCGTGGAAGTATGACAAATACTTTCGCGTTTCGCCTGGTGAGTGAGGTAGCCGGAGCCCAATTTTCAAAAGGTTGTCAACGCATCTGTAACCCTCGCGTGTGGCAGATGTCCATGGGCGGCCAAATCAAGCAGAATGACCAAAAGTTTTCACTTTGCTTAGGACAGATAGTAGTAGAGACCCGTTTTTCCCTTTTCGTATGGAACCCTAAAAATTAATAAACTTCCAAGATCGCTCTTCTTTACATCGGACTTTATAATAGGTACATGTTATTTGATAAGAAACTAGCGGTGGTTATTTCTGACATTAGATCGTAAATAAATCAGATTGCCCAAGGACCATGAATGCTGAGAATATATCGAATATGAAAAAACAAAATAAAACGTAAAAAAGTCCTAAAAAAAAACGCATTAAAACTGAACTAATAAGTAAATATAAAAAATATAAATATTAAAAAAATAAATAATCGAATAAAACTGAACCATATATCATATTCGAGCAAATGCAAGATTTTATTACGATGTAAATTCCAAACAAAGATGTTTTGTGTAAAAAATATGTTACAAAAAAGTCGTAAAATGGTTTAATGCCATCTTGCTAGGCGACAAGTTACGAAATAAGTATCCATTTAATTTACCTTTTAGAACTAAATACTTCACAACAATTTAGCTCTGAATTCACCATAGAACTTGTTTTAATTATTTAAAAGTAAAGATTGCACGTAGTAAAATATTTCCAAAAATTTCTGCAAGCAGCCGTTTAGTAAATAATTTCGTTTGCGACCACATGAAAATCGCAAAGCAGCCTCGGGGGAAATCTCCGGCTTATTTAGAATCTGTTACTTATTAATGTGTAGAACAAATCGCGAGTTCAACCCTTATTCCCAACATACTTGTTTTTGTTTTCATCCTACAGATACCTAGATTACAGAGATTCAAAGCTTCCGTTTAATATGGAGCTTAAAACTAAAGAAAACAGTGTCCTAATTATGGACAAAACTAAATTGGAAGTGAATTTAAATAAGTCAATAACCTCTAAAGAAAATTTAGACAAATAATTATTTATTTATTTTATTTTTCTGACTTAATGCCGAGGCATTTTGGGTGATCCAGAGAAGTGTGATGTACAAATAAAATAATAACAAAGAAGATAAACGAATAAACATACATTAGAGAATACTTATACACGATAAAATGTCAAAACCTACTATGATCCTGCATCTGAATATAAAACTACACTAACACATATTAAACAAACTTACAAATATCTAAATATATACAAAAAACTACATACATTCATACGTAAATACATACATAAATATATACCCACGTACATGTATAAGAGTAGACTGGTTTTATTTTTTATGAAAGTGCTCGTGAGCTTTCCTTTTAATGCGAAGCGACTCTTAGCCATCTTTATTTCGATGGGTAGCGTGTTCCATAGAAGAATAGATTTGATCTAAGAAGTGTGTATAAAATAGAGCGATCTCAAAGCTCTTCAGCTTAAAGACATTGAGCTTAAATGAGTAGAATAAATTCTAGGAAGGTTATTTTATGGGCGGCAAAGATATTTGAATAAGCCGTCGTTATTATATAACCACACATGTGAAAAGTTCCATGGAAGTTGCAATAGAGAATATTATATATAATATACATAACCATAATGAGTGGACGATGCATGGAAAGTATGAATTCTTCCTTTCACGAGAAACTGATTATTTTTTTAATATTTAGAGTCAACGTTACAAGATTTCGGTATGTCTATATTAAATCTAGAGGATAAGACACAATATCTAAATACTGACACAATCCGGGAATTTTAATTACATATTATAGTTTAGCGATGAACGATTACATTCTTTGGTAAGACTTTAGTAACACAAGTCAGCATACCATCTTTACTTTTACAGCAATATGTCACATATTGAAAATGGGAAAAAAGTAATCACAATTCTAAATAATATTTATATTATATCATTTGGTATAGAATATAACAATTCCGAAGTACAGAAGGTTGCTACATTTATTGAAATTTCCAATTTTAATATTCCACGGCAGTAGCGCGAACGTTTCGTGATGTAAATTGTACTAACTTGAGTATAACATCTTTGTATTATGTGCGTATTATTTTTTAAAGTACATATCTCGTTATAGCCGCAGTATCATTAAATATTAGGCTTATATTTTTCTAATTCACAATATGTTAACCTTATTTATATAATTAAAAGTTACTGTTTGGTGTTCTGTGTACCTTTAAAACTGAAATTATATGAGGCATCCATTCACTTTTACTGGAGATGTTAGTACTAAAACGTCCATAGGCGTTGGTCATCACTTAACATCAAGTGAACCACAAGCTCGCACAGAATAAAAGACTGTAACATTGTGGCTAAAGTTAAGTCGTACAGTAAAATCTTGCACATAATTTGAATAGTGACATCACATTTCCCTATCATACCACTGATGCCTAAATGATTGACTGTATCGTTGGTAGACGTTAGTTTCTTAGTTCAGTGTTTCTCATCTATGGACCGTAGCGTCACACATGGCACTCTCATTTGTCCCGTCACGTCACCCGCATAAAATAAAATACTTAGAGGACCAGTTTCCAAGTAACACTTTCACTCGGCCGTTTCCGTACAAGTTAAGTTACAAATTACATAAGTGGCGGCTAAGTGCGAGCCGGTTACGATCTTGGTTACGAAGTTTTTATTACGTCCCGGCTTCTCGGCAGCTAATGGTATAGTTAAATGCACCACGGAGCCGTTACGACCACTTGCCTCCTAACGGCTCCCGTGGAACTTCTTACCAATACGCTGATATTAAAGTTTAGTCGTTTTTTACATTCATTATTACCATATTCCAATTTTAAATTTTCAACCTGAGCTGAAGCATTGATATGTAAAACGAAAATCATGTCACTATAATAATGTTAGATTACGATTACATTAGTTATTATGATTAGTTTCATCATACATAAAAGTTACTGGGAGCCGAAAAGTATTTTTAAAACTGTCAACTTAATTCTGCAAAAGTAACACTCAAGTCAAATTTAAATACAGTGCTCCTATATTAGATAAGAGTTTGTGGGATTTAGGATGAAATTATAGGTGAATGAATATAGTAAATCAGGGCGTTTATAACTTTGTAAGAAAAAGGTTAAATTTGAATCGTCATTCGAAATGCGTTTTTTTCTCGCTGCGAAAATTTTCATGATTTGTTACTTGACAATGGTCGAAAAATTTTCTCCCTAAGTCGACGTTTCTTTTCTCGATATGAGAACAACTATATACAATAACTGCATACGAAAATCACATAATAATTTGGATAAAAATGTCTTAATGCAGCGCTTTAACTAGTTTATAGAACCTAGAACATTTATACTCCCTCTTTTTCCTTTCCTACTCTACCTATATTTTTCTATTCTCTACTTTTTCATATTCTCTTTCTGATCTCTCTATAGCGATAATAGTGATTTGGCTTCATACGACATTTTTATATGAGCTATAACAAGATAGTAGTACTTTTGTAGTATAATATCACAACTAGTGGCAAATGATCATTCTTATTCAACATTGATAAGGATATTGCATACTTTAATAGTCAGTATTTAAATAGCGTTTGTTTTTTTAAGTATTTCAATTACGCGAGAGTGAGACGCGAGTATAAGTAATGTAATGAAACCAGACATTGAAAGTTCAGTCGGCTCGCCTTTATCATCTCAAAAACGTGGCGTAGGGGGATACGAAAATAAAGCTCGAGGCTAAGATAACACGAGTAGCGTAGCATTTCGTAGCCCTTCAGGGCCGACGGCACTTGGATAACGTAAAATGTGTTTGATATATATTTTCGTAAGGTTTTTTTTTTCAAAGTCCCTTGTTACTTGTTTGCTCCTTCGTCAAAGAAAGAAAATCCTCAAAAAAAGTGGGGCCAACTATGGCGCTGTAAGGAAAGCATTAAATTTACAATCAGTAAGTCCGGGATTTGTTTGGCCCGCCCGATTAGAATGAGGTTACTTTCGCTGTTTATTATGTTTAATACATACAACGTTTAATAATGGATACAACGAATTTAATTATTGAAGTTTGAGACTTACAAAAGAGATTAATCAAAAGAGCTTTTGAAAGTATTAAACAAAGAACTGTTTATTAAATATCATTTGATTAATTTTTAGAAAAAGTTTTTCTCTCGCGTCACATTACTCAGGCGTCTAGTGCTCGATAGAAAGAGACAGAGAGATGAAGGCCTATAAATCAGAAGGGAGGTAGCATGACGCTTTTTCCTTGACGATTTCTACCAACTCCCATCTCCGAGCGTCAAGAAACTATTTACAAATACATCTTTATGTTGGTGTTCCGTGGGAACCAGGTCGCCTTCTTTGATCGAGCTGGTTGCATAGTTTAGCAGAAAATAATTGGCTCTATCCTTGTTAAATTTTATTTATTTGATACCATAAAAAGCACTTCTAAGACCGTGAAAGTTATGAATTTAAACCTTCAATGAAATTATCTGTCACGGCATTCAATATATAGGAAACGCTGGCTACAGCTTTAAACTTTAATAATAATGATAATAAAGAACAAATAATAATGAATTCAGCTAGATAAAAGTATTCTTATAATGTTATACTAAATAGGTAAAGGAAAAAATTAAGCAGAATATTTTAAAATTTAATAGAGAAACATAATATCAGTTTCCAGATTCATTGATAAAAATGTTTCATTGTCTTATATATGAAATATAGAACATTTTATAAAAGAAAATATTTTTAATAAGCGTATGTATATGCTGACACTTTAATTTTATCACTATGTTCCATATATTACCATATCATTACAGATTCATCTCAGATAAAAGTGAATTCGTAAAAAGAACGCCAGAAGAGTTACAAATGAAGGGTTCAAGTGACTTTGTTTAAATCACGTAATTAATGTAAAACACGTAATCACGTAATTAATGTTTGAAAGCAGTTCTAACGTAAAGCGACAGGAAATTGTCAGATTGTCGACAGCTGCCCTGCTAATGAGTTCTTTGAAAGTGGGGAGTTTCCGTTTGTCCATTAAGTGCACTGGTGTTAGGACTAATCCAGACGAATTGAATTTTCATTTAAATACATTCTTTAATGCCAAATCGTAACAGGGTCCACGATTTCACACGACGTAGCGCATCTATTCTGTTGCCTTGTTTAATCTTAACATTGACGACCCGAATGGCGTAGTGGGTAGTGTACCTGCCTCCTGCGCCAGAGGGTGTGGGTTCGATCCCCACTACTGGAAAAATATTGTGTGATGAACATGGATGGTGTTTTTCTAGTGTCTGGGTGTTTCTATATGTATAATATGTATTTATTTACAAAAGAAAAGTATGTTTAAGTATGTTTATCAGTTTTCTAGTACCCATAGTACAAGCTTTGCTTAGTTTAGGACTAGAAAATGTTGTGTACAAATGTGAAAAAAAAAAAAAAAAAAAAAAAAAAAAACATTAATATATATAACTATATAAAGCGTAACCTGAATAGGTTTTCTGTGTGATAGATAAAGTTTTTTTTTATGTGAAAAATTGCCAAACGAGCAGGCGGCTCACCTGATTTTAAGTGAATACCGCCACCCGTAGACATCAGCCAAACCCGAGGGTTGTAGATGCGTTGACAACCTTTTGAAAATTGGGCTCCGGCCACCTCACTCACCAGACGAAATGCAAAAGTAATTATACTTCCACTTGACACCGGTCTTCTGTGAGGTCGTGGTACTTACCGGGACGAGCCTGCCCATTCGTGCAACAGTCGAGGCTGCTGCGTGGCCCTACCACATTGTGAATTGTTATTTTAAAACTATAATTAGGTTTATGATTACATTGAATGTTTATGCTAACAGGTCATAAGAAAACATAATAGTTAACTTTTAGTACTTCTTCAAAAGTTTCAGTTACATACACACTTGCAATCTTATGTACCATAAATAAGAAAATTAGATTAAATTATTTTTATATATAATTATTACTTGATAAAATTAATTTATGAGTACAACTATTCTAACAAATTTGACATGACTTAAAGTTACGAGTCCATAGTTACTAGACATTATTTTACTTTGGCCAGACGATTTTATTTATTTATTTAAAAAGGCAGTACATTCAATCAACGTTTAAGTAAAAAAATAAACAAAACAATTTAATGCCTGATTAGCTCACACAGTATTGTTACAGGTACAGATATTAGAATGAACACGAATAATAACAAAAATATTTAAAAACAATTAATTTCAGAACAAAATTATGAATAATATACATAAAATAAAATTAAAAAAAAAAATCAGTGACGATGGGGGAAATTTAAAATCAGGATTGAATGGAATTGTTTTATTTAAGCACAACACATTATTTTTAAATGAAATAAGTCATTACCAAAGTCTTTTAGTTTCATTATTTAATTTCAACTTTTAACATAAGCTGGATTTGCGGTAATACAGATTAAAAACAGACAGTTCGCAGTAATTAACATTTTCGCCGCATTATTGTCACTCATATAGCCCCCGACGAACTTTTTCATAAAGGGTGAATCTCGTCTGAGCTTTATTATCGTTCATGCGGCGACCTTACATTATACAACATCGGCATCAGCTAATTACATCGAACCGTCCGTTCAGTATATAAATGACATTAAACGTTACGTACAATACATACAAGTTAACATAGTTCAGATGACTTTTATTTCATAGTGCTTCAGTTTTTCTTCATTTTTTTATGTTACAAAGTGGCAAACAAGCTTGTGGTTTACCTGATGTTAAATGAACCGTCGCCAATAGACAGAAGTGGGGTTATACTTCTGTTTTTCGTCTGGAGAGTAAGATACCGGATTCCACTTTATTAAAATGTTGCAACGCATCTGCAACTAACTAACTGGGCTAACACTTAACATCAGGTTAACCAACAGCTCATTTACCACCTTCTCACATACAAAAAATCCCGTATTGTATCACTCTTACACTTATAAAGAATTACCCAGAAACAAAAGTTAAAAATATTGGAGGCCGAGACACTCTTGGCTCTATTTCTTCTATTCCAATTCTACACTTATATTTTATATAGATACTAAAAAAATTATGTGCGGTTCAGTTAATTATGTAAGGATGCCTTTAGTTTCTTGTTGCATAGACCTGACGCCGTCCTTCCATTGGCACAGGTCAAAGTCCAAGCAGATAATGAAAAGGTTAATGAGGAACTGTGCTGTTTTCGATTACCCTTTCGCGTCTGAAATCGACGGAAAAGAATTTATTCACCTTTTATATTGCTTGCGATCGCTTTAAGATAAATAAAGGTAGTGTATCTTATACAAACAGCCTCTCAGTTTGGTTGCAACAAAATGATTCTAAAACTTCTTCAACCGCTTAAATGAAATTATTCGGTACACGGTAAATGCTCAATAAAGATGGACTGTTGGAATAAATAAACTCAGTGAAACGTTAATTCAGTAAAATGTATTCTGCGCCTTAGATTTTATTCATGTACCGGAAAGAAGCACCAAATATAACGCAAAATGAACTTTGATAAAAACTTAAACAGAGAACAATCTAAAAAATCTTGTCAATGTTCTTCTAGCGTGATTATGACCAGGGAGTTATTAAAAGAAATACTTTGAAGCAGTAACTCTTTATTGAGTTTGAACAACGCCATTACAGGTTAAACGAAGCGTTTATTAAAATTTTAAATTGTGAATATTTAACAGCGATACTGGCGGATGGGTACTGGCAGTTTCGAGATATAAATTATTCTGTTTTACTTCGTTCCTCTTTCATTTTAAATGATCTGATGAATATGATGACCGTTTACCTTCGGTAACAATATTTAATTAAAAAAAGCTATACTGCTTATGCATTGGAGCGAAACAAAATCTATTCATCATTATTTGGCTGTAAACCCTTTATGCAGTGTAGGTCTCTCGCGCTCTAGTTTAGTCTCGGTTAGTTTACCTGAACTGATTTAGGTTCTCCAGGCTTATGTTCCACTTGAGATACATACAAGTTCTACGAGCTTGTTTTTTATAAATCTGTTATTTCAGAGTATGGACCATAGTAAAATCAAAAATGTTAACAACGGTACATAGCAAAATATGAGCGAATATAAGCCACAGAACCACTCTAAAATAAAATCTCCTCTTAAATTATCTTCATGAGCTGCAGAAAGAAAAGAAAGAAAGAAAGAAAGAAAGAAAGAAAAGTTTATTTGGTACATAAATAAATCGTTTACAAAAAATTATTTACAATAAAAAGAAATACAATGTACATGCACCAAATAGGTTTCCACTCAGCATGAGTTCACGGAGATAGTAATCTTCGTGAATGCTGGTTTTCAGTGGAACCATAGGAGGATGATAGATGGCGTAACAAAACAGTGATTAATATGTAGCCTCATATAACAAACACAAAAAGCCTCATATAACAAAAACAGAAAGCAAAATAAAACAAAATTAAAAAACAACAAAAATAGACATTAAATAAAAAATAATATTAAAAAAAATCTGAATTACAAAAACGAAAGAAAAAATACAATAAGACAATAGAATTGGTTACAAATACATGCTTGAGCTGTATGTAAATATTAGTGAGTTATTTGTGGTCACTACAGTTATGCCTTAATTGTGCTTGTTTATTCTTCCAATTATACGGAAAACTTAAGTGCTGGACTTTTGTATTGAAAGGAGATACTTTTTTAAGTTGTTTTTAAAAGATAAAGGATAAAGGTACGCGTAATTTACATAAAATTTTCGAGAGAACGAAGCGATAAGTCAATAGAGCATGAAATTACCTATCACAAGCCGCTTCCATCGAAAAAAAAATTTCCTGTTTTTAAATTAAATGCTTATAATACAAGTGACATTACAAACTTTAATCAACAAGCTATTAAATCTGTGCTTGTCTCTTAACTTAATTGCAAAAATAATATAGATCTTATGGGTTATTCTACTGGAAAGCAATACTCGTCTGTCTTCTAATAGCAAAGTCTCCTTTATGGTATCGTAAATAAAGTTATAGTTATCGCCTTAAAGACCAACTTGGAGTTAGCGATAGTGTGTTCTAGTATAATGGTGTGAAATTTACTTCATTTTTATGTTTCTAAAGTTAAAAGCGGGAACTTTGTGATACTTAAACAACGGAGATAGGTATGAAACACGACAATGGCATTTCAAAAACTTTTTCTGCGCGTTTCGATGCAGTGTCACTGTAATATAACAAAAACACGTACATACAGTCTTAACACAATACGCATAATAACTGCATACCCATTCTTATTCTTGAGTTATAAATCCTTTGCCACGAGTTCCACCTCATGCTATTCTTCCGCGAGCATGGTCTTTCTCGGAAGAGTGTAACGTACGGTGCGGAAATTTAACCCACGGTCATTGTAAATGTATCTATTATGTAGTAACATCGAATAGGTTGATAAATTTAAATGCTGACGATTGAATATCGAAGCCTTTGGGAAATCGCACCATACTATCCCGGAATCCGAAACGAACTAAGAGGTAAAATGAAACTCCAATAACTCACGTCGACTCGAGGCGAATTGTGTTTCTATGTTACCAAGAAATTCTTCGGTCTCACGATGCGTGGAATTAAAATGTTTGCTCCCTCTATATAGACGATAGTGACACGCGATTGATTTAATACGAAGTGATGCAATTTCAGAACGATTTGCGAATTTAAATTGAGTTCAGGAATCGTTCATGGCTAGTTATCAATAACGATCCGGCTCATTAACGAGAGGTTTTATTACTTTTTTTTAAAATTAATATATCTAAAACATTAACACAATTTTATAAAAGACTTCTTGTTAAATCTTTGTTTCCCCTCCAAACGTTCCTGAAGTTTAAACCCGCTGTCTAAAGCTTTGACCTGTGTATTGAATTAACTTCGCAAGACTCTAAAACAGTTCCACAACTTACCAGCGTCGTTTTTTATCTCGACTTTCAAATTTTCAGATTTTTAGGTTATGCTTAAATTGTTGCTGTAAAATAAAATATGTTGCAATGGTTTAAAAAAGGGGCATAAAATGTTAAGATGATACTCATTTTTTATTCTTCTTTTTAGTTTTCTATTCTTTTTATTTCTTATTTTACTATTTTATCAAAGTAAAGTAACAGCCTATACATATCCCACTGCTAGGCAAAGGCCTCCTCTACACAGAGGGTATCAGGGCATAGTCCACCACGCGGCCCCACTGCGGATTGGCGGACTTCACGTATTTTCGAAATATATATATTTTTTGTTCTTTTGTTTCAAAAATATGCAGGTTTTTTCACGATGTTTTCCTTCACCGCGGATCACGTGATAGGTCAGCACTTAAAGTTTAAAACTTCATTGGTGGCGGCACAGGGAATCGAACTCAGGTTGCTCGAGTATATTGAAATAAAGGCGAGCGCCCGGACACTGAGCTATCACGGCTCTTATCTATTTTATTATCTATAGTTTAAATTTGTATCATAGTTACGATTTTAACTGTACATGCTGTGCTTAACTTTAAGTTATTGTTAAGTTTATACATGTTACCTATTGTTTATTTTTGTTGTTGAAATATATTGTTAAGAATTGTTGTTGATAGGCCTTTTAGAAATAAAATGCAATAAAAAAATTCCCGTGGCAATGAACCAACGGACTAAACAACAAAACTGCTCAAAGTGAATACCTTTGTACAGACAATTATGTGTTGAGCAGCAAGTTATTTTCAAGCTCCTATACAAATAGCGTAAGAGGCGGTTTAATGCGAGACAGTAACGATCCTAGTTGGGTGAAGTCTTTATTACATCTCGGCTTCTTGGCAGCTAATGATATAGTCAAGTGCACCCCGAGCCATTACGAACGCTTACTACTTAACGGTTTCTCTTTAATTTTCATCCAGTGTGCCGAAAGTTAAGTACCCTCTCTTATTTTTATGCTTATTTTGAAGGAGGTTTAAATGTATTACGTTAAACCTGCCTATCATGAAGAATATTTAAATTAGATTACACATTTCTCACTATTTAACTAACACATAAATCTAAGTTCTAATAAGAGTTAACAAAAGGGTTTGGGATTATGTATAAAATACAGTTTTTTACCGACAGTATTTTATACAGACTCTCAAGTCTTCGACTTTTGAAATTGAGGACAGAGATGGAGTCGAATACATGATTATTAGGATCTAACATGTATTATTGGAACTGATTGTCCGATAACCACGAATTCAACTCTCTTCTTGTATTCAACTTCGGAATTAAAAAGGCTTGAGAGTTCACCGTGGATAGGTTGGGAATTGTACGAAAAATTTCATGTATATGATCTGAACACTTAACCTTTATTCTCTAGTCATTTCCATTGATTATGAAAAGAATCTACGTGGCAGACTACATAAACATTCAAATCAAATCCTTACTATTATTATAAACGCAAAACGTTTGTATGTATGGATGGATGTTTGTTACTCTTTCACGCAAAAACTACTGGATTGTAATGAAACTTTACAATAATATACCTTATACATCACAATGACATATAGTCTGAAAGTTACGCCTTCAGCCTATTCTACACAGACGTAGTCGCGGGCAGCAGCTAATTTATTATATATAGGCGAAGGTTGAGAAATCTTATAAATATATATAGAATTAAAACTGGACCAAGCTCCGCAAAATCTGTCCCAAGTTGACCCCTCGGGCGGTTTAACTGGCAGCGAGACCCGGTCCATCTCCGAAATTTTCAGGGCCCACGCGAGTCTTGTTGAACTTTGTATCGGCCCGTAAAATAAAAGACAAGTACACCAATCCCCGGGGACAGTTGTAACAGAGCTCGCTACAACCGAGTTTATCTCGTTTATCCCTTCAATTTGCTTTGAGCGTCTTAAGCGGGATTTATGTGCTGAATACACCGGGGACTTGTTTGCATGTTCAGCGCACTTGCCAAAATACAGGCTTGGCTCTCAGACGGGTTGGTTAATTTGGTAATAGCAATAGGTATTGGTCGAAGCTTATTTTTTAATGTGCGAAGGTGACAAGCGAGCTGGCGCTTCACCTGATGTTAATTGATAACCGCCGCCAATGGACATTTGAAACACCCGTAAGAATGCTTTGCTACCTTTTAATACAGTGGGTTGCGGTTACCTCACTCACTACACGAAACGCAGAAACATGTCATAAAACCACCACATCACGCCGATCTTGTTTGAGATCTTGGTACAGACGTTCTATAGACGGACCTGCCCATTCGTCCAACAGCGATGACTGTTGCGTGGCCACACTACAGCCGTGGTGATGGGGCTACGGAGCAGTTTTCCCTGTTGCACGAATGGGCAGGTCCGACGGGTTAGCACCATGACCTCACAGAAGACCGGCGTGAAGTAGAAGTGTAGCACTTCTGCGTTTCGTCTGGTGAGTGAGGTAGCCGGGGCCCATTTTATTAAGAAGTGGCAACGCATTTGCAATCGTACGGGTGTTGCAAATGTCCATGGACAGGCGGTTATCACATAAAATCAGGTGAACGTCCAGATCGTTTACCACTTTAAAAAAAGTTAAATTAAGTTAAGTAAAATAAAAAGAAAAATAAACTTAAATTAAGATTGTCAATTTAAAATCTCACTTTTAGCTACAGACATGAGTTCAAACTTACAACAAAACAAAATCGTCAATCTTATTACACTAAGTTCAGATGTATTAGGGAAAAAGATTTGATGCGATATACAGCTAAATGCTATTGCGCCGCCACCGAACGTGGGGACAGTAAAGAGTGATGGACGGCCTATTCGAGAGTGCTTCCAAAAATAAGAGAAATAAACGGGCCTCATACAAATCCACGCAGTGCAACGGAATCAGTAAGACATTGTACGGTGTAGAAGTTTAATACAATATTTAGACTGATGTTATACTACTATGTATACGATGGTCAACAAACTAGACACCTAAGCCATAGCGCCGAGGAAAGGGTAATGAAATTTTCACATTAGGTATATAAAATACCGTATAGTATAGTTTGGTTATTATATTATATATGTATATATTAGTATAGTTTAAGTTCTAGTTCAAAATGAATGAATAAACTATAAGCTTTTCGATATAGGTAGTTTTCTTAACTTACGGAAGATACGAAATAAAATTTTCTTTGAAATTTTGCAAAAGTATGCTTTTGGATAAAAGCCAAACCGTCTTTCATCTCAACTGATATCAAGGTATATGAGATATAATTTCAAGGTATAGATAAAGACGGTTTGAATATATATCCGTTGTTGTAATATATTACACTAAAAATAAAAAAAATCGTAAATAATATTCGAGTGAGATCTAGTTTGGATGCCTTGTGATATGCTTTTTTTGATGTTTCTATTTGTTATCGCTAAGTTCTACATGTTACAGTATTTGCTTTTAATTTTAATATAATTAAAAATCACAATCTCTCTGCATTATCCTATTGTTAGGTTATTGCTTGTACCACCACACCTTTATGTTAATGTGGGATGGATGAGCTTATGTCAATATGTCAATTGATTGGCGATTATGAATGTCAAATAAACCGATCGATGTCAATGAATGCACTGGAGAATATTAAAATTATAATTACGAATAAAAGTATAAAACTAGGTCTTGCAAGTGTCAATATGTAGTGTTTGCAGTTTTGTTATACAATAGGAGACATATGGCTTTGCCTGTACATTATTACACAATATAGTATAAAAAAGTCATCCCGCTTTCTGTCTGTCCCTATGTATGCTTAGATCATCAAAACTACGCAACGGATTTAGAAGCGGTTTTTTTTAATAAAAAAGTGATTCAAGAGGAAGGTTTACATGTATACACATTGCACCTATGCGAAGCCGGGACGGGTCGCTATTCTATTTCAGTCTCAAATTTAGCAGTACCTAGCAAGCTTGAAATGGCCCATTTTATTTAAAGGTGTCAACGAATTTGTCATCTCGCGGGTGTTGCAAATGTCCATGGGCGGCGGTTATCATTAAACATCAGTTGAACGGCTAGCTCTTTTGCCGCTTATATATTTCCTTAAGCGATTTACGTCACCGTGCACAAAAGATATTCGAACGGTGTGTGTGTTAATTCCACTTTATGACCACCGAACCAAATGTGATTCGGCCGTTGACCTAACACCGCCGAAAACTGCGAGATATCCAGATATTCCCACGGCGGGAACTAATTTCGTGACTTCCAGCGATTTATAAAGCCAATGAAACGAAACTTAGTCCGGCGGAATTCTATTTTGGCACAAAGCCAAGGTGTTTCGCGGAGCTCTGACGCGGGCCATTACCATAATCGCTTTAACAATTTCCAACTTAATATAAAGAAAATCTGATTTGTGCAATTAGATAACGTAATCCTCCACAACGCTCCAATTAATTTGAAATTATTTTGAGGTTTATTTTGCAAAGCAACGAACTCGGCGCTGTAGTTTGATGGCACTGACAGGCAATTTCCGAAATCAAAACATTCATGTTCTATTTTCAAATTTCGAAATTCTATCTATTCCAACAAAAGTCTATCAGAGTCTAATGTGGATATTATAAACGGACAGCTGTCAATATAACAATTATCTTTTATTTTGTTTTATTTGGGTATATAAAAAAAAAGTAAAAGTTAAGTATCAGCCTATACATGTTCCTATCAGGGCATACATAGTCTTCGGATTGGTGGTCTTCACATGTCTTCGAAATATTTTTTTTTCATTATAGTTTCGAAAATATGCAGGTTTCCTCACGAATTTCACCTTCACCGCTGAACACGTGATAATTCAGCACTTAAAATGAACAGTTGCATCGGTACCGGCACAAGATCGAACTCAGGTTAGAGTATTTGGAATTACGTATAGAATAAAGAAATAACGCTAATTGTCCCATCAACACCGTTGATTGTAATTAACTCAGATTTAAAGTCAAAGTCAAAATTTCTTTATTCAATACCGATAGGGTTATTTTAAGATGAATAAGTTTTTCAATATGAACTTAAAATAAACCTAGCGGTTACTTAACTTAATCTAGTTTACTTAACCTCTCCGGTCTATTTACTATCGATTCACTAAACTAGACCACAGAAGCTGTCTCGAGAAGAACCGACAAGAAACTTTGCGGTATTCTTTTATTTTTTGTTGATAATATTTCTTTGTACATTTTGGCAGCAAAAATTTCAAGCTTTGTAGCATATGTAATAATACAAATTGAATTAAACATCTTTTCCTTCGAGAATCGAACGACCTTTCGATAAATATCAGTTTATAGAAATATGTCTATTAGATATTTTTTATTTACAGAATATTATACATATTCCTGGTACATCGAATACTTTTCGTAGAAATACGCAAGTCTTTGGTAGGTATTAAATATTCTAACGCAATTAAAGAAACGTAAACAAGCTAAAAGTTTCAGTTAGTTTTCTTAGTAGAGACGCAAAATAAATAAGTTAATTTGCATCAATCCTTAAATGTTATATATATATGTTGTACAATTTATAAAGAAAGAAAATTGTTGAGAATTTCACCCGATGTCATAAATTCAACCGACTTAGTCTGTCTCGCTTTACTGCTCTGATAATATCCAACTTTTAAATTTAATTCTTTAAGCAGATCGCTTAAAGCCACGGAAAAGTCCAAAGTTCATCCGTTCCTAAGCTAATTTAAAGTTTATTCTTGGTTCGTTCACGTGGAATTAAGTTTACGTTCTAAAATAACGCTACCGCTTTCGTAGTCGCGTAGCCACGCGTAGATATTCGTAGCTAGGAAGCAATAGAAATATCGATTTTGTACTTTTGTTGTATGATATGATTTCATTTAAACTATGATATTTAAAATTTTAAACATTTTAATTTCTTTAAGTTCGAAAGCTAACCATCGTTAATATTACATTAATTAGGTATATATTTTTTAATCATCTGCCATCTCTTAATTATCGGCCATAAGATGATTAAGAGTGTTGACAAATACCGAAAACTACACTAATAAAACACTTGAACAAAATTTAAAAATATTGAAGATATCCATATGTATAAAAGTGAACGTATGTGTGAGTGTATGTTCACCGTTGGCCCCATTTATATGAAACTTAGCACACATATTATAAGGGGCGAAATGACCACTCCGACGAACATAGTTACGTTAGCGCCAGATAGGTGGAGTTGGTGGCAGTGATTTTTATCGAATTATTTGAACCATAGGTCGAAGTGATATGAAATTGTGTACATGTGCATGTGGCTCAATTGGAACATTTACTAATATGGTTACACTGGTAACTGGTGGATGACGTCAGGGAAGTTAAGTTTTTTTTTCTTTTTCTTGTTTTGTGAAAGTTGCCAAACGAGCAGACGGTTCACCTGATGTTAAGTGAATACCGCCACCCGTGGACATCTGCTACACCCGACGGTTAGCAGAAGCGTTGACAACCTTTTTGGAAATTGGGCTCCGGCCACCTCACTCACCAGACGAAACGCGAAAGTGTTGGCAACATTTCATTTAAGGTCTCTGTAACGACAGCAAAGAAATTGACAACAATGAAGGCAGTTTCATATTGCCGAGGTTCCTGTAGTGGGGATACCTGAGGCTTTATAACTGCGAAGCACTAGCGGAGCCAGCACTTAGCTTTCGAATATTGGATAGTTCACTATCTTCATACTGCTGTCATTAATTGTTAACCAATCGTTGGTCTTGAATATATATTGAGTTAAAATGTAAGTTTATATTTTAACAAAAGTATTTGTCATACTTCCCCTTTACGCTGGTCTAATGTGAGGTCGTGGTACTTACCCGGACGGGCCTGCCCATTCGTGCAACAGCCGAGGCTGCGTGGCCCTACCACCGTTGACATGTATATATATATATATATATATATATATATATATATATATATATATATATATTGGACTGAATTGGAACACTTACTAATATGGTTACACAGGTAACTGATAGATGACGTTAGGGAAGTTAAGTTAAAGAAATTTAATGATTCATAGATCCAATTTATTTGAACCTGACTATGTATAACATAAGTCAATTGTGTGTCGTGTGTTGAACCGACAAGTTTATTTGTTTTAGCTCAAGATGGCGAATCCAAAAATATTGTATACCCAAGTGCTTTAGAATAACGAAAATCATAAACAATAAAAAAATAAATAATGGAGGTGAGTAGGGAAAGTTCGGTCAAATATGTCTTAACTTTAACCTTTTATAAGCTTGTTTTGTATAAATGGTTAAAACCAACCTTACTAGACTCGAGCACAGGCGCAGAGTAGCCAGCCTCTCGGTCTTCTACAGGATGCATTTTGGAGTGTGCGTTGGACTTGCATGATTTGATTCCTCCTGCCCCTTTCCATCACCGGACAACCAGGCGTTCGGCGAGACTCCACCCTTATGCTGTCGCCGTTCCCAGAGCAAGAACCAAGCGATTCCCTTCGTCATTTTTCATCCGTACAGCTAAGGAATGGAACAACCTGCCGGCGTCCGTCTTTCTGTCCGATTACAACGTAGGCCTCTTCAAGACAAGAGTGAATAGGTTTTTACTGAGCTAGCGCGCTTACCATCAAAGGCTGCATCGCCACTTACCATCAGGTGGGATGGCAGTCAAGTGCTGGCCAGTTCAAAATAAAAAAAATGGCTTTGCTATGCTTTTTATCAATCATCAAAGCTCCTTTCTGTTTGTTCATTGAATATGTTATTATATCTACTCAGGGGTCCTGCATCGTTGGCCTATTGATCAACTAGTATTACTGGGGAACTTCAACGCTTTTCAACAGGGCTGCCTGCAAATATGCCTAATGTGGCTAATCAAACTATTAAGCTAATTTCCCGGATCTACTGCTGACTACTGATCCATACAGGTATCGTGTACAGGTTTTTTTTGTTTCAGGAACTTGTGACCACTATGCGATAAAGTCTGTGGCCACATATTCACCTTTAAACAGCGCCATTAAACATAAAACATTATAAATTCAGAGTATTATAACACTGTGTTGTTTAGAAATGCTAACATAAATACGGCGGTACGCGATAATCGGTTATGAAATTAAACACAATCTGAATTTATATATGTGTCGAATCACTGGTCGTGTAATAACATTTCGAAAATATTAATAGACGTAAATTAAAAGTCTTGTAACGAAGTTTAATTGAACAGCCTTCATCCATCTATCAATGATGTTTAGAAACGTACAAAAACCAATCATTAACTTTGTTGTACAAAAGAGTTTTGGGTCATGACGATCGAGGTACTTTAAAACATCCGGGGGAAATTAATTACATTGAAATTATTAAGTGAACGTTAATGTTGGAGCCTTTGAAGTTACTCGAAGAAACAAAGTTAAAGGAATCTAAACAATAGCGAATCTCTTGAGGCGAATAACTTTGGAAGGCATTTTGGATGGAGGTGAAATGGCTAGTAGAGAGTCAAGATGTTAGATATTCCTTCGGGTACTTATGTCATGGCGTTAAACTTGTGGGTTTTCCATTTTATTAAAGTCTTGTGATATAACTTAATAATTCAAATAACACTTTATAGTATGTATTTATTTACAAACTAGCTGGGCCCGCTACCTCGTCCGTGTGGAATTATATTATGTATATTAATAACAATAAATAAAATTTTAAACTAAAAGTAGCCTAAGTTACTCCTTATTACATCAGCTATCTGCCAGTGAAAGTCCCGTCAAAATCGGCCCAGCCGTTTCAGAGATCAGCCGCAACAAATAGACAGACAGACGGACAGAAAAAAATTGTAAAAAAATTTAGTAAGCAGCGGTTATTTGAATCTTACACAGTGGGTTCGCGGGACTGTATTATCCTAATACCTTGTACAGAGGAGGCCGTTGTCTAGCAGCTTCTTCTTCTTTGATTAATGGCCCCTCTTAAAAGAATTATGCCAATGTTATGCCAGTTTGTCTGGCAGCTATTTTACTGCGGTGTGACATTCAAAACTCTTGACAGAAGCCTGTATGAAAGGCGTCACCGCTATAAATTATCTAATTTATTGAAACACTTCATTGTTTTTTAAACAAAATCGAGGGATGTCGATCTGAGTGAACTGTACAAATTGTGCATTTATAGTTATTTTTTATAAATTAATCATAATAAATTACAGGGTGATGTAAAATAATCTCTTTTTTCTTCATTACTGGTTTTATAATGCTGTCTCCACCGAAATAAAATAAAATAATAATTTGGAATTGTATTAAAATTCTACAATCTTTGTTCATATTTTTATGTTTCTCAAATTTCCTCTTGTTAAAATATCGAACATGGACAGGGATGAATTTGCGTGATGAACATTAAAACATAACAACCATGATTGAAACATTGTAATTAATTTAATTCTAATGTGTTTTACGCTTGCTCTTTTATCTATTACTCATGTACACGGTTTAGACCTAGCCTTTGTCATAACGTGTAATAAATCATTGAAAGTCATTAAATAGTTTGCGATTAAAACTCTTGTAAATCTTCAATGGTCGAATTTCAATGACACCGCAAAACTTAGCTGATTTGATATGAGAATCGAGGCAATATCAGAAATGTGATAGGACTGAATTCGCAAGCGGTCTTTGTGTGGCGTTAAGAACAATTAATGTAACCACTCGGATGTAAATAACTTTGATTTTATTTCATAACAGGCTTCCTGACAAGCTGAAGATTTCCCCCGAGTCACGTTAAAGATGATGTTGCGGTCGTTAACCCCGTACCCTACTAAGACGCGGGTTACCGGAGCTAATGTGTAAATGGCTGAAGTTTTGGCACATCCAATACACCGAAGGCAATAAACCATTCTACGATTACATAAAGACTGATATTTCTTAGCACTACACCGAGATAAATAGATGTTACTACGTTTCACTTAGTAAACACTGATTAATGTACGTTTCTGAATATTTAATATTTTTAAAACGTAAAACTTCTAAGTATTCCTTGGCCGAAATTTCGTAAGTATTCCTTCTTAAATAAAATAAACCCCCTAATTTCTATTGGTTACTTTCGTTTTTCCTGCCTACTTTCCATGAAGTATGTTTATTTAAAATGGACTTCAATATTTGAATTATATCAATATTATTTCAAGATGACGCGTACGAAATTACAGTTATAATAATGTGTAAGCAGAAGTATTTATAATTTTAAAATAATAATTAATAATAGTTACATTTTACTTTTAAACAAATTTAAAAGTAAAATGTAACTATTTTAAACAAATTATCGATAGATGGCACTATTCTACATTATTTATATGAAGTTATTAGACGGTAGTTTCGTTCTGAAATCGTTTACTTCATTATATTTGTCTATTTATCGTCAATATTGGCAAACATAATCTTTAAATTGCTGTTGATATGATGAAATTTGATGAAGCAATATGGAAGGCATGCTAACAAAAACATCAACTAACAATACATTATTGGGAATGATTTTTTGATTTATGAGGGATATGTTAAGCGTGGAAATGATCTATTCAAAAACTTGGGAAAATAAGATCAGATCAGAACGGTCGGAAACGATCCTCATCTTATTAATGTTGCCTTGTGTATATCAAAACTGGCCAAGCGCGAGTTGGATTCACGCGCGACGGATTCCGTACCATTTTCTATAAAAACGGCAAAAAAATCATGTCTGTTGTATGGGAACCCCCCATATTATATTTTTTATTCTTATTTAGTATTTGTTGTTATAGCGGCAATAACTAACAGAAACTATTAACAGAAAACATCATCAGTGAAATTTTCAACTGTCTAACTAACTTCTTAAAAGCAAAGATTAGCACTATAAACAATTTTAATGTCATGTGAAATGTAATGTTCATGTGAAAAGCCTGGTGACAGACTGACCGACAATACAAACAGACTTAGTAATAGGGACCCGTTTTACCCTTTGGGTACGTTTAAGAATCCTAAAAAGAACATCAATAACGGCGTGAAGGCGTAATTATGATTAACCATGTTCGTTGATTGTTGCCGTTTCGCTAACGAGGGGAACAGACTTCGTGATGCGATGTTATTACATTGTTAATGAGGAAACTTTTAGCCTCGCTTCCTAATTCGTGATAGCTGTATGTCTGCCTAATAAGAAGTACTAAAAGCTAAGAATGAAAGGTCATGCTAAGCTTTTTATTAGGATCAATTAGTTCATTCCCCTGCATCCTATTATCGACATTGTGTTAAAGACGAATTCTGTAATGGTTTATCTCAAGACAACTTACATAAGAATTTTAAAAACAATATTATACGCACTTTAGTGTTTTAGTTAGATCAAGCTATTCTATTCTTCCATCCATCCTTATCTGATTCATAAATCATGTCCTTTAGGGTATTGTATGGCTTTTTTGTGTGACATCACTCATCGTTTCATTCTGTTTGAGTGCTGAACATACAACTTCTAAACATAGGGTGCACCGAAGCACGACCTGATATCGAGCACAAACTTGCATGTCGTCAACCCTACTCAATCTGTGGGCCACACAAAAACTTGTCACATGCGCGAATCAAACCTGCGACTACCGGCGCAAAAACCAATAGCTTAGCAACTGCGCCATCGAGTCATCTTCGTAGACGCAGTAGCTTTAAAGAGAAAGTACCTGGAGTACCGAGCTTTGGTCGGTTTGTTTTTTGTTGTAAATCGTGTATTTTGGAAATTACATTTAGAAACAAATCACTGAGTAATGAAATATGCATAACATTTTTCGATCTTACCGACCTGATAATAAGAAAATATGAAGTGGTGTTTTTCACAAAAGAAACAACTTTAAAAAGGGAAAAAATAACAAAATTCTTTGGATCAACAAAAAATTAAAAATAAAGAAAGCAATGGTCTGGAATAAAAAAAAAGGAAAAAAAAAGAGTGTGTAAATGATCGTGACACGCACCACGGCCGTCTGTTTTGGGGCCGCCCGATTACCGACCGAGCTATTATGACATTTTCTCTTGCGGCGAAATTTTCCGTCATATTCGAATGATATTTTTCATTAAAATATGTAGAAAAAAAATATTTTTGTTATATTTTTTATTGAAGATATTTTTCATTCCGTGAAAACAGGGATAAAAGGCCATTTTCTAAAAATGAAAGCTAGCTAGATCGATTTTTCGCCCCCGAATCTACGCACATACTAAATTTCATGAAAATCGCTGGAGCCGTTTCCGAAATTCCGATTATATATATATATATATATACAAGAATTGCTCGTTTAAAGGATAAGATAATTAAGCTCCTGTCAAATAAATCCACTAATCAAATTACGTTTCATAACGCACGATAAACGTTATAGTAAATTAAAACCATTAAAGAAAACATTTTTTTTACAACATATTTTGTTTTACGAACTAACTTAGATTGTAATTTTGTGGCCGCTTTAAGCAGCCGCCGTGGCGCAACCGGCTAGCGCGTTCGGCTGTTAACCGAAAGGTTGGTGGTTCGAGCCCACCCGGGGCGGATTTGATCATTAAGTTCCTACTGGAAATATGTTATTATAGTATCAACGAGTTTCTAGATGATAATGCAATTAAATAACGTTCAATGTTTTAAAATTTTTCATGACGTTTTAAAATTGTAAACATTATTTTTTTTTCGACCACCCATTATTAGTGTTTTGATTATTATCTCAATGACTTTTCATGCTTTATTTCATTTATAATGATGAGACTTATTATTTCTATTTTAATTTAATATAATCGTAATTTAGATTTTTGAACCATTTTAATTGTATTGGTTTTGCATGAATTATACAACACAATTTGTATTGTCGAGAATAAAAGGAATAAGAATAAAAAAAAATACAACAATTATTGTAAGGATGTAATTTTTGACCGACACCTGAATTAAAGTAGATCAAGGTCGATTGAAAAGCAATATGTATTTTGTGTTTTATAGAAAATTGTCAATTTTCTGGTCAAATTTTTTGTTGCTTTTTTTTCAAATACTATTTAAAAAATGTTATATAAATCGGAAGATGTTAAATCATTGTCAAACAATTTGCATTCACAAAGCGAAGCTGTTGAAAAATATTGTCGCTTGCTAATAAAGCCCACGTTATATGAGTCCATATCACTTTTAATTAACTTATATCACGTGTAATGTAGCAATAAGTCTTCACAATTTTTTAACCGACTTCAAAAAGGAGGAGGTGCCTACACACGGAGGTTCACAAAGGTTCACGGAGGTTAAAGTACGAGAAGCGCAACTTAGCATGCTGATGGCTACAACGTGTATCCCAGCAGCTTATAAATTGGCGGCGGCTCCTAACCTAGGCCCCTGAGTCACTCCGTGAACATCGATTTTCCAAAATGTTCCGGATCACACTGCACGTAAGCGAGCTGTGGTAACATTGAAGTCTCGGATGAGTTTTGACTCCATAAAGTGGCGAGTGTCGCCTGGTACTACGAAGGCAACCCAAGTTCTCTCACCGCATGCGAGTCGTAGTAAGTTAAATCATAAATTGTAACCATATTGCCTGAATTTATTGACGTAAAAACTTCTGTAGGCGCGTTGAGCACTTTTTGGGTGAACAGAAATCATGAAACTTGCGTCATCGTCACCGAGCGCTTATTATTTAATTTAATTATATGTATTAATTATAGCTAACTTAAAAGTAATTATTAACAATGATTTTATTTATAAATAAATATATTAATTATTTTTAACTTACTTAGCTTTCATTTAACTTAGAGTTGCGTTGGAACAATCCATTGTAATGTATTTGATATATTTATTTATTTATTTAATCTTTATGCACAAACATTAATGTACCTAGTCAAGTTTGAGGGAGCGACAAAGACTTTTTTAAAAAGTTTTATTTAAAAATTAATACTACGTCTTATTACTAGGGAGTGTCTTAACAGATTTAGATGCTAGAGACGACTCGTGAGACGTCTGAACAGAATGAGATGCTCGTGACGACTGCCAGTTCTGTGTCTTACAATTATGTCTTACATTTCTAACTTTATTATCTAATATAAACAATTCTCACGTTACTGTCTGGCGAACAGGATGCTTATATCTGCGTTAGCAGTTTCATGAGAATTGTTAGCGAACCTGATGCTTTTATCTTGGTTAGCAATTTCTCAAGAATTGTTATTCGACCACTGTTATCGCTATGCTGACTGAGCAGTCTCGAATGCAGGTGTTCTTATCAAGCGCCCGGGTGGTCGCATAACTACCTACATACATTAATGCCATCAGGGGCGGTCCAGAAAAGGTAAGGTAGACGCATTTTTAATAATAAATGTAAGTATTGGAAATTGTGCAGATGTGTGTACTGTAAAGGTTTTACAAGGTTAAGTTGATGACTCCGTGGCGCAGTTGCCAAGGTATTGGCTTCGGCGCCGGGGGTCGTGGGTTCGATGATGATCATACGGGACAACTATTTGTGCGACCCACAGATAGTTGTTTCGCATCTGGGTGTTTGTCCGCGTGAAATTTATTTTTGTAAAAACGTCCTTACAATACAGGATAATGTTATCCTAAAGTGAGGGCATTGTTTAAAAAAAATACAAAAACAAAGATACGTTACTGCATAGAAGGAACTTTTTTCTGCATAGTCATACGCACTGAGTTCCGTCCTTCTGCATGTGCTCTCATATTCTGGTGTGTGTACATTTATGAGGTTTCAGATTTTCGTTTGGTGTGGTCAGAGCGATGTTCCACCTTAACCTTAATGGAATTGTACCCTTGTAAAGCGACGAGTACGATAGATCTAATGGAAGTAAATCAAATTGTCATTACGCATTCCACGCGAAACTTCAACGTTACCATAATTCGATGGTGTGTTTACCGATCAATCAAGAAGTAACTATACATCCCCGAATGTTTGGTCTTGCTGTGTTGCTTGTTGGCTGTTTCGTTCGAAGCTATTAAATGTTTCATAAATTCGTTCGTGGATATAGAAATGTCGCAATTAATAACTGTAGAAAAAGAAAGTTCATTGTCATGACTTAACACTTCATCAATTTCCAATATATTTGATATTAAGTAATTGTTAAATAGTGTCACGGTTCCATTCGTCAGCACTGCAACAATTCACTTACTACAACCTTGGTTTGCATAGGTCGGAATTAAAAAAATATCTTGGTTTACGTGATACGTTAGGATTTAAAACAATTATGTCTATCCCATGACGATGCACACCACCTAAAACATCACAAAAAGCGATAAAATTTGCAAAGTTTTAACTAACCATAATTGAATATATTCTTTAACACAATATTCGCGTCGTTCTAAGAAAATCAATATGAGAACATCATAAACTTTACGTATTATGTTGCAAAACTGCATGACTATGTCGTTCTTTTGAGAAATTTCGAATAGAGCGTCAAAAAAAATTCCAGTTTTACGGATGTTAGAAGCCGTAGAAATAAAACTAACATTTAAAAAAATTCAATGAACCTAACATAATAATATCTTAATCTCAAAACAAATTATTTATTGTATTGGACGCTATTTTAAACGTTAGAAAATTCAGTCGCTTTTGCATAAATTTGAAAGTTATTTAGGCTTTATGCTTTCAAGTCGTCTGAATGGCAGACGAGAGCTACTCGTAGATGAAATGAAATTTTAATTCGCACCGTAAACCGTCCGAAAGGAAAGCGCCGAGTGCTCATACAATATGCAGATGCAGTTGAACGACAAAAGTACTACATTCACGTGGCCGTTGCGTGAATGTAAAACTTTGTCTTGTCAATTATTCCCACGGCTACGTTTGCAGGGCCGCATTTAGAGGCCTCGTGGCAACAAAGGAGTCAAAATCAATCAAAAATCAAATGTATTTATTCAACATAGGAGCATTACACTCACTTATTGATAGTCAAAACACTACCACCGGTTCGGAAAAGAAAGCCACTGTACTGAGAAGAACCGGCGAAAGAAACTCAGCGGGCTTTTTTTTTTTTAAATAAGCAGTTTGACATAAATTCATTAAAATACAATATAAGAACTAGGATTGAAAGAGCCTGGAGCGATCAGTTCATTACCAGAGTGTGTTATCATTTAAATAATCATTAATATTATAGTAGCCTTTAACACACAAACGTTCTTTTACTATTTTTTTAAATTTAGCTATTGATGCGTTTTGAACGTTTTCTGGAATTTTGTTGTAATAACGTATACATTGTCCCATAAATTATTTACTTATTTTACGCAGTCTACTTGTGGGTAGGATCAATTTATTTTTGTTCCTAGTATTTATATCATGCACATTATTATGTCTTAAAAATTTATCCTTATTTTTATGGACATACAAAACATTTTCAAAAATGTATTGAGCAGCAACAGTCAATACCTTTATCTCTTTAAACAAGTTTCTTAACGATTCTTTGGGGCCCAGATTGTAAACTGCACGAATAGCTCTCTTTTGTAAGATAAAGATTGTATTAATGTCGGCCGCGTTACCCCAAAGCAGAATGCCATAAGACATTATACTGTGAAAATAACTAAAATATACCAAGCGAGCCGTATCTACATCAGTTAACTGTCTTATTTTTTTGACCGCGAAAGCTGCTGAGCTAAGTCTACTTGCCAGTCTATTAATATGGGGGCCCCATTGCAGTTTGGCATCAATAGTTATGCCAAGGAATACAGTTGAGTCAATAGGGTCCAACGCTTCCCCATATAAAAGTACATCAGTTTTTACATGTTTAACATGGAAGTTGTAAATTTAATACATTTAGTTTTTTTTATTATTCAACAGTAAATTGTTAGCACTAAACCAATGTACTACAGTAGATAGAGTATTGTTTACATCGTCATAACTTAAAGAACGTCGGTTTACTTTAAATATTAAAGAGGTATCATCCGCAAACAATACTATCTCATGATTATTACTAACAAGATAAGGTAGATCATTTATGTAAATGAGGAAGAGAAAAGGCCCAAGAATAGATCCCTGCGGGACCCCATATTTACCAGGGCCCCGGGAGATCTCTTGCCATTCACGTCAACTCTCTGAATTCGATGGCTCAAGTACGATTTCAGAAGATTGAGTGCGGCATCTCTTATACCATAGTGGCGTAGTTTCCTGACCAAGTCTCATGCTGTACACAATCGAAAGCTTTGGTTAAGTCACAGAATATTCCTAAGGCATCCTGCGACTCTTCCCAGGCTTCAAAAATATTCATAACGAGCTGAACACCCGCATCAGTTGTTGAGCGTCCCCTAGTAAACCCATATTGCTTGTTATGTAATAAATTATGAGAGCTAAAATGCTGTAACATTTGATTCAACATGATTTTTCCAAAAATTTTACTAAGAGTTGGCAGTACAGAGATAGGTCTAAAATTATTGGGGTCGGAATTACTACCAGATTTAAACACCGGAATGATTTTACTATGTTTCATAAGGTCAGGAAATTCGCCACGATTGATACAAATATTATTAAAATAGTTGCTAGGTAAGGTGATATTACATCAATAATAGAACTGATCACCTTAATCGAGATCCCCCATAGATCTGCAGTTCTTTTAACATCTAAAGTTTTAAAAGTTTTAACAATTTCTGTCTTGTTTACATTAGTAAATTTAAAGTTGACTTTACATTGAGGAAAGAAGTGACTTGGTTGTTGAAACTGGAATGTCAACGAAAAAATTCTCGCCTGTTGATTTGAGTTAATAGAATTATTATCATTAGTTAACATTAGGTCAGATTTGCGCTTCGTGATTCTTCCCGTTTCGCTATTAATTATTTTCCAAGTCATTTTGATTCTATCCGGTGCATTTTTTATTTTATTCCTAATATATAGAGATTTAGCAGTATAACAAGCTTTTTTAAATATTTTAGAGTAGGCACTAACATAAGAAACAAAACATTGACTATGATTGTATGTCCTTTCACTATAAAGTTCATACAATCATAGTCTACTATTATGAATTCCGACTGTTGCCCATTCATTGAAAACTACAGAGCTTTTAGGTTTGACTGTCTTAGGAGTAAATATAGTATTAAATTCCACTTTAATTAAATTAAATAATATGTTTTAAAGTGCATTCGGGCTATCATTATAAGGTAGATACGTCAGCTTTTTTATTATATTACTTCTAAACTTCTCAACCCGAGTTCTATTTACAGGAACAACCATTATTTTTTGTACCTTAGCACTACTATTTTTTATATATGATTTAAAAGTGGCAAGTTGTCCGCAATGGTCTGAAGTAAATATATTAATAATAGACTTGTTAATTGGGTTACAATTTGTAAATATGTTATCTAAACAAGTTGCGGAAGAAGTAGTGATTCTAGTTGGTTCAAGGAATAAATTGGCAAGGTGATATGAATTTAACAATGATCTGAATCTAATAGAGGTGGTAGAATTTTCTAATAAATTTATATTAAAGTCACCACAGACAATAATATATTTATTAGACTCGGATAACTTCAACATCAATTCTTCCAAAACATTTTCAAAAGATTCATATAACGCACTAGGAGGTCTGTATACGCATACAACAATGAATTGCTCAAGCTCCACACAGGCTATTTCAATAGTCTGCTCAACAGAGAGGCTCACAACATCTTTGCGGTTCTTAAATTTTAAAGCATTATTAATAAGTATTAGAGAGCCACCACGTATCGCTTTTTCTCTGCTGAACAGACTAGCAACCTGGTGACATCTGAAGTTAAATATGAACTGGTAGTTTAATAGCCAATGTTCAGTAATACATAATATATCAATATTGTTACTATTCAAAAATAACTCAATTTCCAAATCTTTACTTAAGATTCCTTGGATGTTTTGATGGACCAGGCTAATACAATTTAATTTATTATTACAATTAATGTCTTTATTTAATTTACTTACATGTCTCACTAATTTACTAGAATAAGTTAAGTTTTTAATTGAAGTGCCAGAGATTGCCTCTGTTGTCTTCTTATTTAATTTAAATTACTTGGAACGGATTCCAAATTGGTACATGTCAAATTTTGTTGCTGTTCAATAAAAGCAGCAGTCTGGTTAGCCAAAAAATTGGCTGGGTTTTTAAAAAATGCAATAAGATAGCATATAAGCTAACTGTTTTAAATAAAAATTGGATAGGATGAACCTATCATATGTCAAATTGGATGATTTATATTTTATAATATTATTTATGTCAATTAAATCACAATTTAATTTATTTGTTTGATAAACGGGTACATAATTGTTATTTGTCAACATATATAACATAATCATATGTTAGACTATGTCTATAATTGTTTTCCTGTGGCAACCCTTTTACATAGGGAAATGTGAACATTATTATTTTTTTAACATTTAAGTTTATTAATTGATCATAATAATTCTGTAAGTGTTTTTTTGTTAACATTTCCCCTTCTCCCAATTAATATAATTAAGATAGAGTTGGGACAATGAGTGCTTGTCAATATAGTATTCATTATTTGAGAGTAAGTAGCTCCGGGCATACAAAGATTAGAAACTGATTGTCCCTTACATATATTATTAAGCAACGACCCCATATTCCTCCCTAACTCATCACTATAAACTTTGATAATATCATTACTGGGAATATGTTGTGTTACTTGTTCATGTCTGCTGTTGATGATGGCTGTTGTGATTCTCATCAGTCTGAGAAGAAGGCACTTCATCAACATTCAGCCGAGAAAGACCAAGGGAGCTTTGACATTCACAAACATAGTTTTTTGTAAGTGAGTCAAAGCGGTCTGAATTATTCTTACATATGTCAAGTAGGTCGTTCATGGCTGAAATATGTCCAGCAATTTCTTTTTGGGACATCTCATATTTTTTTGTTATCGAGTTCAAAGAACTCTCTAAAGATAATATTTCAGCCTGAAGGGAATTCACATCAGTCTTATATGATAACTGAACTTTTTGGGCCTCATTATAAAAGATATTAATTTTTGACTGGAGTGAATTTCTTTCCTTACAAATTTTTGCAAAATTTTTGTTAGTATTATATTTATTTTTTAGCAAATGTTGTGTTTTCTTAATAAATTTGTTAATTTTGACATATTTCTTATGCTTTTTTTTACTAAGAACTGGGTAAGAGGGTCCAGAGTCATCGCCAGTCAAATCAATTGTACAGATGTCATTTTTAAAGGCAGTGACTGAGGATACCATATCAGGTGTTTTCTCAACCAGTTCATTAAATAGACTGGGCTTGAGTGGCCTTTAAATTTAGGTTCTTATTCTCTAGTTGTAGAATGGTTTGTTGGGCCATATTCAATTCAGACCTCAGCACAGCAGTGAGACCGAGGGCTTCCTCATACTCACCCCTACACTGATCAAACCCATCGACTGTTTTTTGCAGATTATCATTATGTTCTATTAAGTTTATATATTTACAATGTAGGTTTGATAATTCATTTTTTAATTGTTTATTCTTATTGATAATCTGCAATGTCTCTTGCTCATTATCATCCCTCTCTCTCAACAACTGATCACACTGTGTTTTGGTCGCCTTTAACTCTTGGAGCGCCAGCTGGAGTTGTTCCTCAACCTGGCGCGCCTTGGTGTTACGGGTCATCATTTTAAGGATAAGTTGTAATTAGGTTGAAAAAGAAACAAAATTAACAGTGTGCGATTGAAAGAGGAAAGAATGACAACAAATTTAAATTTAAATTTGAAATCATTACCTTAGCGGTGACAGCTGACGGAACATAAAAACAACAATTTAGAAAACAAAGGATAATACACCGAGTAAAATTTTTAGTCCCTAATATTATTTTTCGTTAACAGAGGCCAATTAGGTTGTTAAATTTACAAAAAAACATAAAATACAAAAATAATTAAAATAAAATAAAAGGGAGAAGTTACAATGACATGTGTATCTTAGAGTTGCCAACAGGAGAATTGGAGTCCCCTTGAGTCCACTCGAGTGGAGGCCCCTTGGGCAAAAATTATTTTCCATTGATTTCTGCCCTTAATTCAATATACTCGAGCAACCTGAGTTCGATCCCCGGTGCCGGCACCAATGAAATTGTCGATTTTACGTGCTGACTTATCACGTGCACCGCGGTGAAGGGGAACATCGTGAGGAAACCTGCATATTTTCGAAATAAAAACAAACTAATTGATATATATTTGTTTACGCGATTCTTACTATTATATTTAGGCCAACCAACCTACAGTATTTAATACAAGGCATACTCGCTAAATCGAATTGTGTACCCGTATACGGTGGCGCGTGTTGCACTTTATGAAAGAAATGTAAAAATTTCAGCTACATTTATATATGTAAAAGTAAATAAAGTAAAATATACTTTATTGTACACTAAGAGACATTACAGTATTATATTTAAAAAGACAGAGGTGTAGATCATGCGGCCTTATCGCTTGAGCCATCTCTTCCATCGTGAGGAAACATGCAACTTCAGGGCAGAGAAAGTTATTAAAATAAGAAAGAGGCAGGGGTGTACTAAATATTACGAAAAGTTGATACATAGAAATACATAATATTTTATACATATAACCAGAAATTAATATATAATGGACGATATATAGAAGATTGTTTTTACCCCCTAAGCGTTAAATATGAACGTAACGTTACCAAGTTCTACATTAACACGTTTCATAGTAGCTATCTACTCAACATCCGACATCAAATTACAATTTTAATCACCGTATGAAAGCGTTATTACGGATGGTGTTTCCGTATGTGGGTTAGTGCTCATAATGGATTTGCAGCTTGTACACTATTTTACACTCACACTTGACTTTTACTTCATCAGTTTAAAATAATGTGAATTTGGCTACAAATCGACCAACCACTTTTGTTTTATCTCACCTAATATTGTTTTGCGGACATTGGTGTATGATATACGTTTAGTGAAACCATTTGAAATTCTATGTTTTATGTATAATCGTTTGTGTAAAATTGTATTATGCCCCATGCTCAGGCCAAGTTCAAGTTGGACTCGCGCACGAACGGTCCGTACCATTATCTATAAAAACATAGGTCTGTTGTATGGGTACGGAACCCTAAAAACACTAGCTGGCTAAGCTGGTATTATTCTAATTAACCTGGCAGGAGGAGTTGTACAGATATTAATAATGAAATTTGCTCTTACTGTAAAAAAGAGATAAATGTTCAATGTAATGCATAAAATACAACATTTTACACACACATGAAATTGATGGTTAGATCTGGCCTGGAAAGTGTAAAGGGCTGGAATGAAGAAGACCGTCATTTAGAGAACTTGGTAAACAGGTGCATTCTCATTGTTAGAGCTTGGATAGCTACTTGTTGCTAACAGTATTGAACGCTTCTGGCAAACGTTTGCGAGTGTATATTGTTTAGTATCTACTACATATAGTTAGGCTGCCTGTCACATACACATTATTTGATGATCGAGAATATGTTGTAAAGTTTTATTGCAGCCTGTCGAGTGTCATTAGTTATTTTGTAGCGTTTCCTCGTCGCCTTTTACTTTAACTCAGTTCATTTCTAATAAAGAAAACATTTTCACTATTAGAATAGAATAGAAAAGAATAGACTAGAACTTTATTACACACAAGAAAAAACGCAAAAGAAAAACCGTTAACATAGCATACATATAGGCGTCTTATTGCTAAGACAGCAATTTCTTTTAGGCAATATTTGGTTACAGGATAAAAGTAATGAAATTTCAGGATACTAAAACAAATACAATATTATATACATATATAAAAACAGGGTAATTAGAACACAGATCCAGTTTCCAAGTAATCTCGTAATGTTTGAAAATGAGGTAAATACTAATCTACCATACAATAATAGACAAATCCTTTTGTTATAAAAAAATTGTAACAAAAGATATCTAACTTTTCTCCTTTTGTTTTAAAACCGTATCCCGTTTTCGTTGTTTGAAACCAGGCATGTGCTTTGTTGGTATTTCATTCAAAGTTTAACGCGCGTTACTCTTGAGACACCCCCGAAGGCATTCCGCGTTGGTGTTAAAACTTGTTGCCAGTTTTTAAGAACGAAGCAACCGTCAAGGATATAAAACATTTAAAAATTTACCTTCTGCAGTATTTTGATGAAAGATTTAAATATATATTTTCAAAAACTCATAGGACTAAAGTTTCTGATTTGAATAAAAAAACTTTCAATTTTCACGAAATGAAACTCAATGAAACTTCACTATGGAGAAACAAAAATAACGTTTAAAAATTAAAACTCGAATACTGAAAAACCGCCGCAGAAAAAGTATGAAAAAAAAACCTATATTCTCATCTGAAATTTATACGTACCAGCTGTTCAATATTTATTTATTTATTTATTTATTAATAGGATTACCAACATAAGAAACAGCATCTACAATTTAAAAATAAAATTCTAAGAATCTACGTAACTGTTCTTACAATTAGAGGTAATCACATCATGCTTTAACAAAGATAAGAGGATAATAAAAAGTGCAATGGATAGTAAAAAAAAAAAAATCTTAACAAACAAACTAAGCTAACAACATTTAGATTTTTTTTATATAATAGCAAATTGACATAAGTTCTGACAATTTTGTGCATAAACAAATAATTTTAGGGTTGCGTTAACGTTTTTAATTTAGTTCTATAGCTTGTAACTGTCGAAATGTATGTCTAGATCAGGTGTTTGTTTTGCTTGTTCATTGTACAGACGGGATATGCGGACCACAGGAGAATCACGACCCAAATTTGTCCTGAACAGTTTTTTATTAAATAGGTCACATGGTGTTCGTGGTATCTTGCGAGGAACATTATATTGAAATTTGCTCAACAACGGAGGGCAATCTATGTTATTATTCATAAGCTTGCGTAGGAATAATAAGTCTAAGTGATTTCGGCGTGTCGATAGCATTTCGAGATTGAAATGTTTTAATTTGTCACAGTACGTTTTCAGAGATCTTGGAGCGTGAAAACGGGACGTTAAAACGTGAACTAGTTTTTTTTTTCCCTTTCAATGCGGTTTGTATGGATCTTTGAAGTTGGGTACCAAACTGTGCTACAGTACTCAAGTTTACTTCTCACATAACAGTTGTGTTTTTAGATTCCTAAACGTAAGAAGAAAAAAAAAAAACAATATTTAAATATTGAGTAATATACTCTGTACGCAACAAGTTGTAAAGCAAGATAGCGGTTGCTGTTTTCTTAAAATCTTTTGAACATCTCAAAATAAAGCCTAAGGATTTGTTAGCTTCGGTTATGATTTGATTGATATGAAAATCAAATCGCAGTTCGCTATCCATTATAATACCGAGATCACGTATAATAGTTACTTCATCTAATTTCTTACCCGCAATGAAGTATTCAGATTGAAGTTTCTTTCGTTTTCTAGTAATTTTAATATGATAACATTTAGAAGTATTTATAAACATTTGATTTGTCATGCACCACTCGTCAATGCTATGTAGGTCATCTTGAAGACGATTGGTGTCTGTTAGATTTGTTACAGTCTTCAACAGCTTCAGATCATCGGCAAATAGGTAAGCTTTACAGTATTTTATTTTGCTGGTAATGTCATTGATAAAGACATTGAAAAGCAGGGGTCCTAAAATAGAGCCTTGAGGTATGCCTGAGTACGCAGTGAAAGAAAAAGACTGCATACCATTAACAACAACTTGCAATGGCTGGTTTGTGAGGTACGATGTACACCAAGAGAGAAGGTTACTCCTTATTCCGAAGTCATGCAGTTTCTTTATAAGTATTTTATGATTTACTTTGTCGAACGCTTTTGAGAAATCGGTATAAATTACATCCGCTTGGATGTTCTTATCAACCGCTTCCTTTAGATCCGAAGTGAATAGCGTGAGATTGGTGTTTGTCGATCTTTTTGACATAAATCCATGCTGATTAGGTGATATGTACGTTTTTATGTGATTGTACATAATAGAATGCACCATTGACTCAAATAATTTGGACATTGTTGACAAGAAAGCTATTGGCCTATAGTTGGTTATAAGATCTTTCTTTCCGTTTTTGAACTTTTTGAAGAATAATATTCTTGTTTTTTTCCATCTTTCTGGAAATATGCCTGTCCTCATAGATTGATTAAATATAATAGTTAATGGAACAGCCAAGACGTCTGCACAGTTAACTATAAGATGCGGGTGTATATCATCAGGACCTATGCCTTTTGTAGCATCAAGATTTTTCAGTTTCTTTTTAACGTCTTGTATCATAAATTCGATGTCACTTATTATGTCGTGGGTCTCAATGTCTGTTAATGGGTTATACATACAATTATTCTTTTCTGTGTTGTCCTTTACATATACTGACGAAAAGTGGGTTGCAAACATATCTGGAATTTGGTTGGAATTGATAGATACAACATTGTTCAGATTCATAACTTGTGGAAAGGATGAATTGTTTCTATGGAGGTTTTTCACATATGTCCAGAATTTTTTAGGGCTTTTCGTAATTTAATTTTCTATTGAAAAAATCTATTTTATCTAGTGGATTTTTGTACTTCTTTACTCTTTGATGATACTTGCTTCTTTGTTTAAGTAAATGTATTAGATGTGATGAAAACCATACTGGGTATGACATCTTGGACGATGATGTAAAGGGAACAAATTTCTTAATAATTTTGTATAATTTGTCGTAGAATTTAGTTACCATTTCATTTACATTGTTGCAGTCGCTCAATTCAACGATCTATGATATTGCTCCTAAATTTTCCTTGATTGCCTTGTAGTCGCCTTTATAAAAGTTATGTCTAGGTGAAGGTGGTATTTTTGTGTATGTTGTTGTTACTTTTAAAGTGACTTCTAGGGCAGGATGAAACTTGTCGATATCTCTAACGGGGTGCCGACATTCAGTAACCTCTAAAATGTTTTTATTGCACAGTACTAAGTCGAGTGTTTTGTCTTGGATGTTTTTGATGCAGTTAAATTGTTTTAGATCATTTATCACTAAAAAGTCCACGAATTTGCAGGAAAGTTCATGATTTCCATAGCCAGCAGGTTCCATACATTTCAGCGGGTCATCATAATTTCTTGGTTGCCAGTTAATTCCACTCATGTTGAAATCACCAGTGATTAATATGTTATCAGAGTCATCGCTTGATTCCATAGCTAAGTTAGCTTTGTCAATGAATATTTTTAAGTTATTTTTTTGTTACTGGCGGTGGCAGATAAACAGCGCAGTCTGATTGTAGAGGATTTTTTGATTGAGGTGCACCAGTGGTAATTGAGATCCAAATATCCTCGCAATTCCGTGATTCGATTTGAAATCAGATGACATGATACTGCTATAAGCACACCGCCTCCTCGTACTGCAGTAGAAATAGAGGTTTCGGTGAAAATATAAACATCAAATTCGTTGTTTATTATTTGTTTACGCACTTCGTCTGCCTTTGTATTTAACCCACGAACATTTTGGTAATAGATTGAAATTTGATCAGTTAACATTAAGTTCATAAATTTGAGTGACAAAAGAATTAACTAGTGGTAAAATATAAAAAAAAAAGTATAAATAATAAATGTAATGGAACAACAACTGATAAAAAAAAATATAGGTATATAAAAATTAATTTATCGTTTATATATACCCCAGCAGTATTTTTTACTTTTTGATTTGTCGTTCAAGCGATCTATTTCTTCTTAAAAACAGTTATTTAAATTAAATTAATTGATAAATAATATTTATCGTTTATATATACCCCAGTAGTATTGTATACTTTTTGATTTGTCGTTCAAGCGTTCTATCCCTTCTTAAAAAAGCAGTTATTTGAATTAAATTAATCGACAAATAATAAAAAAAGAAAGAACGGACAGAAATTCACGGTGAGGATTCTCAAGTGATTAGTATTCTATCGGTAGCGGGGCGCTAGCACTTTCTGGACAGTTGGTGAGAATCGGACGAGCCTAATCCATTAGCTACGACAAACCATGGAATCCATAACAAGGAGCCCCAGCGGCCGCACTAATGGAAGACCCATGCTACTCGTGAAAAATCCCACTGATCTTCCATGGTACAAGAATCAAAATTACACCCGGTCGGCTTCCATATCTGTTTGAGAAAATTATTTTTATTTAATCTCTTTTCATTATTTTAAATTAGATAGTATTTTGAATTAATTTTAATTATATTTTAAGTATTTTGATTTTAATTATTTTAAATTAGATAGTATTTTGATTTAACTGATAATTTTAATTATAATTACAGGAAATAGGCCACCACGAGATTCCACAGCGATTTGGCCGACTAAAATTGTAAAAAAAGTTATTTTGGTATGTGTACCGTGTATACTGTATGCATGGTAAAAATGCGGCTAATTTAATATTACAAACAGAAACACCCACTTTATCTGTGTAGATAACTACTTTCCGTTGTAATTACGTCTTTGTCTTTGGGGAATAAGGATTAAGCACCAAGACTGTTATCCAAGAAACATTGCCCAGCTAGAAACGTAACTCTAATTTTCTTGCAGCTTGGAGTGCAATCTACAGCAAACGTAGCGATCCAATCGTTCCGTATTAATGGAAGAGCGAATAAATTTCAGACTGAATGAAGGCACAATATGTGTCTTGAAAAGCTGTTAATAATAAAGTTAAAAGCAATCTGGAGCAACGTATCATATTCAGCAAACCTGAGAAAACAACTGCATTCGAGTAACTTTTCTTGTTATAAAATATCCGAGGAACATACACAACTATGTCTTGTTGTGCAGTTTTCAGTGAGGGACTTAATTCATTCCGCTTGAAAGTGGCAGGTTGGATCTCATGCAGTCAAGTTTTTCGGTAACTTGTTTACTAAACTTTTAAACGTGTATCATAACTTTCTCATTCCGATTTCCGAAAGTTAGGTAATTGAGAAAGAAAGAGATTTGTGATTATAACACAAAACAGACCGACGACGTACATAATACTCTTTCAACAATAACAAAACATGGACATATAATAGAAATATAATATATAATAATATATAATAAAAACCTCCAATATACACAATTTTATCTTCTGACTATTGTAAGTTGTAGTTCATGCCAATAAGGACATCATCACTCAGCAGTAATAAAATAAAACTTAAAAAAAATGCGAAAGTGGAATAAGATCGGAATTGCATCCACCAATTTAACACATCTCATACTTCAAAAAGTTTTCATAACATAAAAATGTTATAAAAAAGGAACAAAAGACAAAATGTTATTAAAACAATAGAAACAAGATTAGAATATAAAAAAAGGTAAACACTATGGTACTACGTATTGTCAAGCGTATCGTCCCAGTCTTTAGGTCGGGATATAAATGTAAGAAAGAAAGAAAGAAAAAGAAATTTATTTAACATCATCGAAAGTAAAATATGAGAAATCCAGGAAAAAAATTAAGTACATTGAAATTATAAATAAAAGGCTATATTATACATTTCGACAGGCAGTGTGATGTTAAATGGGTGTTCACTCGGCTCCTGCTGGGGTGTTAATCACAGCGCCGGTTATCAGTGAACCCTATTAGACGAGTCGGGAAAAATATATATATATAATATAAAACTGTACTAGTAGAGTAACGATTTACACTCGGAGACATGACATTAGTATAAAAGATAAAATGAAGAAAGATAAAATGTCAGGCCTAATCACGATATTTACAAAATTGATACAGAAACCCACCGTAGATGTATAAAGATTTTTTTGTTTAGCTAGTATGTGTCGTTACAAAATGATATTTAAAAGAATTGGTTTATGAAAAGAAAATTAATTACGCACATTTATGTCACGTATTTTAATAACGAGTTAGTTTAAAATTGATGTCAAAATATTTGATAATCGTATCGGAATAGCTTTCAATATTTCGCGCGAAATAGGTCAAACATTAATCGCTGCAACATTGATAGACAGACCGCGCTTCAACATAAATTAGTTTGGCCACTCTGTGTACTTATACGGCCGACCCGCATCGAAACTTTAATGAGGGAAAACATGTGGCACCAGCAAATACGACTCGCGCATGAAATATAAACTTGCCAATTTAATACAATGACGTTAATATATACTATACTATAGCTTGTTACTTTCAAACTTAATGGATCCGTTTGTTATAAGCTGTTGCTAACCGCCTCTTAGAAATACTAAGTGTAGTTTATTTAAGAGCCAAATAATTATTTGTTCGAACGTGAATATCAAATACTCTAATATTAAATAATGATGAATGTTTCTCGTTGTATGTTCAAATTCATCGGCATCATTTCATCCTGAGTCCACTGCTGAACATAGGCCTCCCTCACGGAGTGTCACGAAGCACGATCCTGAGCCACCTGCATCCGTCGACTTCCCTCACATTTGCACAGGTCGTCGCTCCATCTAGTGGGGGGTCCTACACTACGATGGCCAGTACGAGGCTGCAACTCGAGAACCTTTCTTCACCATCGGTTATCGATTCTACGAGCTATATGGTCGGCCCATCGCCACTTCAGCTTGCTAATACTCTAGAGTATATCAGTTACCTTTGTTCTACTGCGGATATCTTCGTCGCGAACTCTATCACGCAGATAAATTAAAAATATGTACTTAAATTAGTAAGAATACCACGAAAAGTATTCACAAGTTCAGAAACATATGGATATAGAAGTTTTGTTGAAATAGTAATGAACATTTATAAAATTGAGCTGTGTTTAATATAATTTAATAAAAGCTCTGGAACTCAGCATCCAAGGATACAGATTAATGAAGTAGAAAAGAAAAGGTACAGCGAAACATCCGAGTACAGCGACGACATTCATTAATAGTTCACAGTTCTTGAAGCGTGTTTCATTTATCTTGGCGGATATGAAACGTTTAAATAGAAACTATTTCGAGGGAACTCATTTTTAAAAATAATGTAACCCCCATCTTTATTACTAAGCTTTATAAAGGCAGACTTTCTTTATTCATTTTCACGACACTACACTCTATATGTTTACTTTTATTTAAAAACTCAACCAGACGAGAAAACAACAAAATATTCCCAAAAAACAGTACCAATCAGACTATCATTTGCAATATTTTTACATAAGCTTTACTACATATTAATAAAACATGATAGAACGCAACGATGAAGTAACGTTATTAATAATAAAATTATTCCAATAAAATAGAGTACACGTGTTAGAAGTGAAACTTCAGATTTTATATTTATTTCAAATCTGTAAGATTAATAAATTTGGCCATACAAGGAGATAGGTAACCCTAAAATCCAAGCATCATGGATATGACGGCTTTTCACATTTATTGCTCAAGTTCATTGGATTTAAATTCGTTACCTTCAAAAAAGTAAATGTTCAACTAGTAAGACATTCCTTGACTGTAATTATAGCCGTAAAAATGTTTTTCATTAGTAATATATTTTTTATAATGTCTTACGCGATTGAAAGCACTTTATCCATAAATTTAAGGCATTTAGCGATATGATTGTTTTCTCGTCCTAGTTTTACGTACATGAGTATTGGTAATGGACTTTTGAGCTACGAGGAAGTAAAATTTCTTAATGGTGTTCCATTTATATTGCAACGACCGCAATCGCAATTTATTAAAGGCAACAGACTGGGCTTTTACTATTTAGAAGTTAGGTTCACGAAACCCCAGCTATTTCACGATGTTCGGCCAACTAGTAACAAACTTCGAACCTCCTTGAAGACTTCAAGAACTCGTGCGAACTAACATATGAAATCGTAATTATTAATTTCAAGATTATACAAAGTTTGAACGTTAGAATAACATATACAGATGTGTGCTTTGCAATTCACAGTTGTACTGGCTGTTTCCTTCCATTTCTTAACTAGCCAGAATATTTCCCATGATGTTAAGGAATGAGTTTTAGAAATTTAAGAATGGTATAAAAAATAAATAACGTTACTTTTGATCAGAAAAGCCATATTATTGCATTTCTTTTCACTCAATTTGTATCAATTATTTATTAACTATAGGTTCAAATATTCAAGACATAAGCCTGAATACACGATCTGGATTCTCAAGATATTTTATTTAATTATTTATTTCATTTTTCATTTTACATTCACTTTTATTACTGTTAAGTCAGGCCCCTTTTATATCCTCAGCATTTTCAATTATGTTACGAGTAATTTCAATTCCGTGACCCAATTTGTTGAACGTTAACGGCGCAACACTAAACAACTGACAAACAATGTTGAGAGCAAACACTCGGGCGGCTCAGTCAAGACCTGATTGATTGCCAAACAAGCCGTCGAATTATGGTAAGACAAGATTTTGTTCTGGAATACGTAAAAAGAACAAGGCATTACACGCAGTGAAGAAACTGCCGAAAACTATAACGATACATACATTTTTGAAAAAATATTTACCCTTTAAAATAAATAATATATTTTTTTGATAATCTTATAGCTATTATCTTTGCGGCGTCGGGACGTGACGACCCCATCGCCCGCTGGTGGGATAATCTTGTGACAGAGATTATTCAACCCAACTAGTGGTAGTGCCATGCTGCGCACCTTCGGGTAGCAGCCGAATTGGGCCGGCACGCCCGGGGAAGAACCACTCTCTCACTAGAAACCGACGTCAAGTGGCAGCTATGCTGTCGCGTTTCGTTTGGTCTGTGAGAGTCCCGGACGCCCTCTCCCCATTCCACCCCCACAATGTCTGCGCGAAATTTAAATTTTCTACCCCAGGAGGGTACCACCAGCATACAGCGCGGTGGAGAATCCCTCTCTGGACGTCCACGCGCAGGCCGTACAACGTCTGAGCGTGAATGCCCAGGCTACCCTTCGTATTCTGTTCGGGGCAAACGGAGCAGGCAACATAAGGCCACCCCTTCCTGGCACGCCGTGGACTTTTGCAACATAAGGGGGCTAAATTCCAACTTAAACGCCGTCCACTTCCATCTTGAGACGGCGAAGCCGGCCTTGCTCTTCCTTACCGAGACGCAGATATCTTCACCAGCTGACACCTCATTCCTCTCCTACCCGGAGTACAAACTGGAACATTCCTTTGTGCCGCGGGCTGGGGTGTGGGTGTACGTCAGAGAGGATATATGCTCTCGTCACCTCGACGCTCTTGAAGGACGGGACCTATCCATACTCTGGCTACGCGTAGACTGTGACGACCATCCGCGAATCTATGCGTGTCTGTATAGGTCCCATAGTGGTAATGCCGAAACTGACCGACTCTTTGAGCACATACAAATGGCTACAGATTCCGTGTTGCAGCAGATCCCATCCGTGGAGATCGTAATTCTCGGCGACTTTAACGCTCATCACGCCGAGTGGCTTAGATCTCGTACCACCGACTACGCGGGGAGATCTGCTCACGATTTCGCATTGACATATGATCTGACACAACTGGTTACCTCGCCAACGCGAATCCCAGATGTGGAGGATCATACACCTTCCTTGTTGGACCTTCTGTTGACCTCTCATCCGGACGGATACTTGGTTTCCGTCGATCCTCCCCCCGGGTCGTCGGACTACTGTCTTGTTCGCGCTTAACGCGGCCTCACTTTGCGGGCTACCTCCGCGTATGGCATTATAGGTCAGCAGATTGGGATGGGATGCGGTCATTCTTTGCGTCCTACCCATGGGGGCAGATTTGCTTCTCGCCGGATGATCCAGACGTCGTTGCTGACTCAGTGACTGATGTGGTGCTTCAAGGTATGGAACTCTTTATTCCGTTCTCTGCAGTGCCCATTGGTGGCAAGTCGCAGCCTTGGTTTGGTCGCTCCTGTAAGTTGGCATTACGCCGAAAGCGGGAATGCTACCAGACTTGGGCTGACGCTTCGACGTCTAGTGATGTAAAATCCAGCGCTTTAAAAAAGAAGTATAACTATGCCTCTAGGTCCTTTAAAAGTGTTATTGCTAAGGCGAAATCGGAACACATTGGCAGAATTGGCGAGAGATTGGCGCGTCTCCCAACGGGAACACGTGCCTTTTGGTCTCTCGCCAAAGCTGTCTTGGGAAATTTCTGTAAGCCTTCTTTTCCACCCCTGCATACGGAGGATGACTCGCTGGCCCATGCCGCGAAGGAGAAAGCCGATCTTCTGGGCTCTCTTTCTCCGAGGAAAATTACCACCAACAATCCCGCGTTGCGATGCTACGATGCCGGAGAAAGGCAACAGCTCGGATCCGTCCAACTACAGGCCTATAGCCATCACCTCCTTGTTCTCCAAGATAATAGAGACCATCATTAACTGCCAGCTCCTGCGGTACCTAGAGGAGCACCAGCTGATTAGCGACCGCCAGTACGGCTTTCGTCGAGGTCGCTCAGCCGGTGATCTTCTGGTTTACCTGACACACAGATGGGCAGAAGCAGTTGAGAGCAAGGGGGAGGCGCTTGAAGCCAGTCTGGACGTAGCGAAAGCCTTTAATCGGGTGTGGCACAAAGCACTTCTTTCGAAGCTTTTATGCAACTGGATCACCAGCTTTTTGGCAGATCAGAGCATCAAGGTCATCGTCGACGGTGCATGCTCTGATCCTAAATTTGTCAATGCTGGTGTTCCACAAGGCTGCGTAATGTCTCCCACTTTGTTTCTTCTACATATCAATGATATGTTGCAAATCAGCAGCGTTCATTGCTATGCGGATGATAGCACTGTGGATGTGTCGTACATAGGCCGTGCTAACATTTCTCGGGAAAACGTCTACGAGAGCCGGAACAAACTTGTGTCTGAAGTCGAGACTTTGTTAACAAAACTCTCAGACTGGGGTCGACTAAATTTAGTCCAATTCAACCCCGATAAGACACATGTTTGCGCGTTAACCGCTAAAAAGTCCCCATTTGTCGTGACTCCTCATTCTGAGAACACTCCCCTGTCTGTCACAGCTAGTAAGCTCGAGCAATGTCCAGTTCCGCGGTCAATTGGAAAGTAAGGCCAAATTGGCCTCAAAGAAGCTCGGTGTGCTCAGCAAGGCGAGACAGTACTTCACGTCGGCTCAACGCCTAAACCTTTATAAGGCGCAAATTCGGCCCCACATGGAGTACTGCTCTCACCTCTGGGCGGGAGCCCCCTGTTACCAGCTTCTTCCATTTGACCGCATTCAACGTAGGGTAGCTAGGGTTATCGACGATCAAAGTCTTTCCGATCAGCTTGGTCCTTTGGCTATGCGTAGAGATGTTGGGTCACTCTGCATCTTCTACCGCATCTATCATGGGTAGTGTTCCGAGGAATTGTTTGGATTCATCCCAGCGGCTGAATTTCACCATCGGACATCGCGCCAAAACCAAAAATTTCATCCACACCACCTCGATGTCCAGCGTTCCACAACAGCACGATTTTCAAGGCATTTCCTGCCTCGCACAACCACTCTGTGGAACCAGCTGCCGCCGGCGGTCTTTCCGAACCGTTACGACCTGGGAACCTTCAAGAAGAGAGCGTACTCATTCCTAAAAGGCCGGCAACGCATTTGTAAGCCCTCGGGTGTTGCAGATGTCCATGGGCGGCGGTGATCACTTACCATCAGGTGAGCCTCCTGCTCGTTTGCTGCTTTTTTCCCATAAAAAAAAAATATTAAACTGACTGTGATGATTTATCATATTTAGTTTGTTTGTTTGTCACATTGGACTGTGTATGTGTAGTCTTCATTTTCCTTCAATGAATTTTTTCGCTACGAGGTCCGAACGATGCACCTGCTTACCTCTACTCGCGCACTGTTCAACTTATCACATTAAAAAAATACTTTAGTTTATATTCGATCTCTCCCCATTAAATTCACATTGTCGCCCCCAACCCTCACCCCCTTGGCATCTCTCAATTAGGGTTTCGATTGGCCACTCCATTAGATCTAACAATTGCTTCGCATTTACTTACGAATCGGAGGAATTTGTTTGAGTCAATGTTTTTTTTTGGGATTGATGAGCCACTGTTGGCCTTAGGGGCCTTTACTGTTTCGCCGGACTTGAGGTGGCCGGGCGCTCGGGGCCCGCGACCGAACCTCGGGCTAGCCTGAATTTCGGAGGGGCAAGTGTGTATAGATTTTAACTGTGTGAGTTTTTTGTACTACGGTTGTAATCAAATTCGATTTAGTGAGGCCTGTCAAGAGTTCTGTAGTGTTAAAATAATAACATACATAGTTAACACCTAAAGACCGCCTAAAGTCTTTACGATACAGTACAAAAGTAACTTGTGAAGAACTAAAAGCTAATAAGTAGGACTTGCGGTATTAATATAAAGAGATTAGATCTTAAACAAACTTCATTGATTTCAACCTATTAAAATTTTCACTAAATTCATTTTCTTTCATTATGACTGTATACAGTGACAATTGTACTTCTACTACGTATGTAAGAATGAGCATGAGCTCAGGAAATAGATAAATTGTTAGCAGTCGCTTCCTCTATCTGTTCTCAAGAACTTGTACCTTTTTTAGTTAATTAATACATAACAAACATTTGAAGGAAAACTCGTGATACAATGTACATAATAACGTAAATACAAAAAGTAACATATACAAAAAAAGGTTTAATATAAAAAAGTAACGAGCGTTATAGCACTGATGAATAGTCACTGATACGAAATAAAACAGCCAACGGCTTGGACTGCCATTAATAAGGCAGTGCGTAGTAATGAGACTGACTTCCGGTTCGTCGTTAACGAAACCATAATCATTATGTCTAATGGCCGCCATCTTGACTTTACCAAAGATATCGTTCTATTATAAGGCATAGATATATAACAGATCGTTATTTATTAAATAAATAATTACTATTTAATAAATAATTTAAAATTTACGAAAAATGCAAGTATTAGTGGTTATAGTACTCACGGATATTTAATAAATACGAGATATATAGAATTATAAACAGAATAATGAATACGCAACAAACTGACGGATCGGAGAAATAAATCTTAAACTAAACTATTAATTCCACAATTGTATACAAGACAGTACTAAGTCTGGTACAATTATTATGTCGTGAATATAAATGCTATATTACTCGCCAAGTCGTGAAAAAAGAAAAAAGAAGTAACAAAAGCTCATTTTCCAGTTTTTTTTTCATTGGCGGTTCACCTGATTAAACATGATTACCGCCCCTAATGAATATTCTTCATAAGAATATTGAATATCCGTCATAAGGGATTGCAAATTTGTTTTCAACCTTTACAACACTGCCCCTTGTTGCTTCACAGATCAGACGAAATGCGAAATTATAATACTACCACATCACATTGGTTTTTTGAAAGTTTCCTTATCCAACAAACGCATGTTAAATCAGCATTTATAATTGATATTTGTCAATATTAGAGACATCAGGAATTGATCTCTATCTAGTTGTTTGAGTAATGGGAATCACGAGCACTGAGTTGAGCTATAACGATTTTTATCTCCTTATGGAGATATTATTATCGCCATAAAATATTGCAAATGGGTTATCCGTTTTCCCGCTTTCATACAAGCGCAAGCGAACACTTGCGTAGAGATATAACACTGAACTCGCCATTTGTTCTACAACATAAATACGTTACAGATTCTAAACAAGTAGGAGATTTCCCTGGAGGCCTTACATTGCTTATGTGGGCTGGAAACACACATATTAACAAAGCGGTAGCTTGTACTGGAGATAGCCAATTTATAAAATATATTTCAATGCGTAAGTATGATTTTGGAAGTTTCTGCCTTTCCTCAGCTAATTAGTTATTGTAACCTACGAGGAACAGGATGTGTGGAAATGACTCTTGCTCTGCAAGTAAATTTTGTACATAAATACTTTTTTGTATTTAATTACATAATTAAAAGAAAAAAATATACAAGACCGTCTAGTTTAGTGAACCGGTGATAGTTTTTGACGTTCAATGAGAGCTTAGAAGAAGTCTATATTGAATAAAGAAATTTTGATTTTGACTAGCGGCCCGACCCGGTTCGACGGGTCAATGTGCATATAAACCTCCTCTTGAATCATTCTATCTATTGCTGAAAACTGTATTAGCATCCGTTACGTAGTTTAAAAGACCTAAGCGTACAAACAACGGAAGCGGCTTAGTTTTATACTATAAAAAGACAGTGTAAAAGAGTTTTTGGTTTTGTCGAATGCGAAATAAAGTGAATAAAGTGAATTGTACGTGGTAGAGCCATGCATCGGCATTTGCTGATGTTGAATTGGGCCGGCTCAAACCGGGGAAGTACCACGGCCTCACAGAAGATCGGCGTAAAGTAAAGGTATTTTTACCTTTGCGTTTCGTCCGGTGAGTGAGGTTGCCGGAGGCCCACCCCCTCTCCCCCCAACATCATGGTAGCGGTATTAAAAACGAACATACCCCAGGGGGTACCAGCACTTCTAGTTCTGGAGAATCCCCTACTGGGCGTCCGCGCTCAGATGACCTTTCGCCATCTGGGCGTGGGCGCTCGGGCTGCCCCACGTATTCTGGGGGGGGGGGGGGGCATAATTCCGCTCTCCATTCCCTCTGCTCGAGGCAAACGTAGCAGGCACACTACGGCAACCCCTACCACGCTTTCTGTGGATTTTTGCAACATAAGGGGACTTCACTCCAACCTCAATGCCGTCCACTACCACCTTGAGACGGCAAAGCCGTCCTTGCTATTTCTAACTGAGACTCAGATATCTTCTCCGGCAGACACATCATATCTCTCTTATCCGGGGTATAAGTTGGAAAACTCCTTTGTGCCCCGAGCCGGAGTTTGTGTGTATGTTAGGGAGGATATCTTCTCTCGTCCTCTCAGCAGCCTTGAACGTACGGACCTGTCCATCATATGGCTCCAACCACGTCCAAATGGGTACAGATTATGTGCTCCAACAGATCCCAACCGCAGAGACCGTGATCCTTGCTGATTTTAACGCCCATCACGTTGACTGGCTCGGGTCACATACCACCGATCATGCGGGGAGGTCTGTACACGACTTTGCCATTGCAAATGGTTTAACACAATTGGTCACTATGCCTACGCGGATCCCAGATGTGTTAAATCATTCTCCTTCCCTGTTGGACCTTCTGCTGACCACTCATCCGGATCACTACCAAGTTTCTGTCGATGCCCCTCTTGGCTCGTCAGACCACTGTCTGGTCCGGAGCGTAGTGCCCATCGCGCGCAGAACGCTTACGCGCTCCCCGAGTTTTCGTCGTGTGTGGCATTACAGGTCAGCAGATTGGGATGGGATGCGGTCCTTCTTTGCATCTTATCCCTGGGGCAAGGTTTGCTTCTTGCTGGATGATCCCAGCGCCATCGCTGATTCTGTCGCCGATGTGGTGCTTCAGGGAATGGAAGTTTTTATCCCCTTCTCTACGGTTCCCATTGGCGGCAGATCCAATCCCTGGTTCCGTCGCTCCTGCAAATTGGCATCTCGCCATAAGCAGCAGAGTTATCGGGCCTGGACCGTTGCGGTGGCGTCTAGGGATGTTAATACCAGTCACTTTAAAAAGGAGTACAACTTTGCCTCTAGGTCCCTCAAAAGAGCAATCGCATCAGCAAGGTCAGAGCACATCGGCAAAATTGGCGAGAAATTAGTTAACCTTCCTTCGGGGACTCGTGCATTCTGGTCTCTCGCCAAGGCTGTTCAAGGAAACTTCTGTACGCCATATTTTCCATCTTTGCACAGGGGAGATGATTCGTTGGCCCACACCGCTGAAGAGAAAGCCGAACTTTTGGGCACCCTCTTCGCGTCTAACTCGACACTGGATGATAAGGGGAACACACCGCCGACCATCCCGCGGTGTGAGCACACAATGCCAGAAATAAGGTTTCTGCAGAGCACAGTACGTAAAGCACTCTTCTCCTTAGACATCCATAAGTCGAGCGGGCCAGACGGAATCCCTCCCATTGTGTTAAGGACGTGTGCTCCAGAGTTGGCACCGGTTTTAACGCGCCTTTTCCGGCACTCCTACTCTCTAGGCATTGTCCCAACTTCTTGGAAGACGGCTTTAGTGCACCCGATTCCTAAAAAAGGTGATCGTTCAGATCCGTCGAACTATAGGCGTATTGCCCTCACCTCTTTGTTCTCTAAAGTCATGGAGTCCATCATAAACTGCCAGCTCCTTAGGTACCTTGAGGAGCACCAGCTCATTAGCGATCGTCAATATGGCTTTCGACGCGGGCGCTCAGCTGGTGACCTTTTAGTGTACCTAACGCATCGATGGGCGGAGGCAGTTGAGACAAAGGGTGAGGAGGCCTTGGCGGTTAGTTTGGATGTAGCGAAAGCCTTCGATCGGGTTTGGCACAAAGCACTCGTTAGTTTAGTAGTAGTTTTCTCACTCGTCGGAGCATCAAGGTCGTTATTGACGGTGCTTGCTCCGACGCTAAATTCGTGAACTCTGGTGTCCCACAAGGCTGCGTCCTGTCCCCTACGTTGTTCCTCCTACATATCAATGATCTGTTGCATATTTGCAACATTCATTGCTATGCGGATGACACTACGGGTGACGCACTATATACCGGCCGGGCAAATATTTCTCAGGAGTACGTCGAAGAGTGCCGGAATAAACTTGTGTCTGAAGTCGAGGTTATGTTATGCAAAATCTCGGATTGGGGCAGACTTAATTTAGTCCAATTTAACCCCATGAAGACACAGGTTTGCGCGTTTACCGCGAAGAGAAAACCCTACGTCGTATCTCCCTTTTTTGAAGGCACTCCCCTTGTTGCCACCGATTCGATCGGAATTCTTGGGGTCGATATATCGAGCAGCGTTCAATTTCGCGGTCACTTGGAAGGAAAAGCCAAGCTGGCTTCTAAAAAACTCGGTGTCCTAAACCGAGCGAGACAGTATTTCCTGCCGACACATCGGTTGCAGCTTTATAAAGCACAGATTCGGCCTCACATGGAATACTGTTCTCACCTCTGGGCTGGGGTACCGAAATACCAGCTCCTTCTTTTTGACCGCATTCAACGAAGAGCTGCTCGAATCGTCGACGACCAAATCCTGTCCGATCACCTCGATTCTTTGGCCTTGCGTAGGGATGTTGCATCCCTATGCATTTTCTATCGGATATATCATGGGGAGTGCTCTGAGGAATTGTTTGGGTTGATACCTGCTGGTGAATTTCACCATCGTACAACTCGTCAAACCGCCAAGTACAATCGACACCACCTTGATGGTTGGCGTTCCACCACAGTGCGTTTTTCACGAAACTTTCTACCCCGCACAACTACTTTGTGGAACGAGTTGTCGCCAGCGGTATTTCCAGACAGATACGACTTAGGGACCTTCAAGAAGAGAGCCTATTCCTTCCTTAAAGGCCGGCAACGCAATTGCGACTCAACCGATGTTGCAAATGTCCATGGGCTGCGGTGATCGCTTATCACCAGGTGACCCACATGATCGTTTGCCTCCCATAAAAAAAAAAAAATTCCCCATTAAACACACATTACTTTAAAATAAATCTGTTAGGTTCCTCCGTTTCATTAGTTACCAAAGGATTATTTTATATATAGCAAGAGTATGTTAAATCCTATCTTGCTCAATTGGCCTTTTGTGTCTTATATCCCAAGAACCCGGTCACAGCGCCACCTACCGGGTCCAATTGTGCATATAAATAATAGCCATCCAAGTAACCTTAAATTCCTAAAATTCTATAATATTCGGCCAAGTGCGTTTCCTAATTCTACTCACTGAACTACTCCTACTAATTGTAGAATTATATAAATAAATATATCCTATCTATTACGCCGCCTGTAATATTAATTTAGGATCTATTCCAAACATCAGCCACGCAGATGAGTTTACAAATATGTATATAAATAATACGCACTCCCGTAAAGCGACATGGGCCTCTGAGAAATTTATTCAATGTGTTTTGGTAGCTGTTTTGATTTAAATAAATTAAATCGCATTTGAATTCAAGCATGAATAATGTGAACAGAGTAATTTGTTTTCTGGCTATATGTATTAACATTTCATGAAAAAAGTTAATATTATGTAACATAAAGTATTTTATCGCGTTTAAGTTTAGTTTTAATTCCGGAAAGTTGGTGAAACAACGTGAAGAATTCGCGTGAATTTACGCTAGTACTTCGCAAACGTAGCCGTAACAATAATTTACTTGTTTTGTTTCATATTTTGCATCATTATGTATAAAAATAAAACAATGCCTTTGTCAGCTATGTACAAAAAGCAAAACTTCATTATATATTCAAGGAAAAAGTTATAAATGGTACGATCATTATCGACAAAATTAAAGGATTTTAAATTAAAGGAAAGATTAAGAAGAAGCACAAATGCTATAGTTATAATTATGGCACATATTTGATCTAATTAATAATTTATCAATAATTTATTAGTAGTCGGTTTGTTGCGACTTATTTAAAAGTTGTTGGTTTGATACCTATTGCGACGTGATATTTCCTACAATTTAGAATTGGGGGGTAGTTGGTATTGGTTTTTGAGGGGTATAAATTCAGCTCTCACAACGTACGCGGGTTAGTTTTTGGTTATTGGTAGTTAAGGGTTGTTGCTCTGTTGAAAAAACGTAAGTGCTATTGTTATCCATTTACTGAGTCATCGTTGAGTTATAGTTGTATAAGTCGGTGAAAGCTGTATTTTATAACTTGTCTCCAATAAACTCTGTTGGAAAAGCTAAGTATTTTTGTTACCCAATTATTGAGTCATTGAATTATATATATACTAATAGGTAAAAGCTATGTTTTATAACATGCCCCTAATACTATACTTAAAGCAAAAGTTCGAATTTACATTCAACGCAATGAACTCGGAGTCCTACATAACTAAGCGCATATTTGACGACCTGATTGGTGTAGTGGGTAGTGAACCTTCCTCTTGCGCCAGAGGGTGTGGGTTCGATCCCCACTACTGGAAAAATATTGCATGATGAACATAGTGTTTTTCCAGTCTGGGTGTTTATATATTTAAAATATGTATTTATTAAAAAAAAGGATTTTTAATTATATTTATCAGTTGTCTAGTCTCATAGTACAAGAGCTGCTCTGTGTGGGTCTAAAAATATTTATTAATTAATTTATTTATCGTGTTTAACGCGTATAAAGTAAGACATGAGTCATATAATGAATATTTACCAACTGTTCCTTGATTAATAGATTTTAATTTATTATATTAATAATAAAATAAATTATGTTGATTGTCAGCAAAAAATATCTTGTTTGTATAAAAAACAAAACAATAAAACCATCTCAAATATTGCGTTCTGAAATTTGAAGCAGGCTTAAGTCGTGCCTCTCTAAATTTCAAAGATAATGAATGTTTGATGAGTTCTACAGACACGAAAATGTCAAGAAAATGGTAATTTAGACAATATTTTTACGATTTTATTTGCGGTCGGCAGACTAAATAAGAAGATAATTTAATAAGCACTATTTATTTATTTTCACAATTGTCTAACATTTAAAGTTTAGACTTGTAAAGGACTAAGGAATTATTTCCAACTGGCTGACTCGGCAAACGTTGTTTTGCCATATAAATTATTTCTAGAGGAATCGGAACGCGTTTAAAAATCGTTTGACAGGTACCTGTCAAGTAGGTAGATAAACCTACAGTTTGTATGGGAAAATAAAATTGTTGCTTTTTCGATTTTCATATATATATAGCTTAAGATAGACTAGGCTTTATTGGAAAAGAGAAAGATCTAAAAATGTATTATAAAACATTGCCTCAAAAAATGTAAGACGTAAATGAAACTGCATTCCTTGGTATAAAATACCAAAAATGTACCTTTTTATAAAAAACTATAAATGTACCTTTAATATTTCCAATCCGCCAACTGACAAAATGTATTTCACTAAAATCTGTATAGCACGGATACATATTATCCATCAGTAATACGATAATTTGGAGAAATGCTGTAAATAAAATATAAAGTATATTTAGCCCAAACAAGGGCCCCATATATAAAGCGTGGTGCAAATTAGTGGTCGAAATGGGCATAAATCGTCAGTGTTTTTTAACAATTGGTCAAAACTTTGACACTAAATACATAGAGTAACAAAGAGACTATAACAAAGAGTTAGTGTTAGTTAATATTCTTATATACTGAAATATGAGTTGACGTCAATTAGCTTCCAATTGCTAACAACTAAATGCTGACCAATTGCAGGAATCCTCTCGCTTTTTGCATAGTGCAACAGTGCTTATTGTCATTGAAAGCAATTCAATCGATCAAATTGACGTTGTGAAGAGTTCGGACTGTCGGAAATTAAATAAAAAAAAAAAATATTGCGATATATCCGTAAAAATGGTTTAATTTAGTAATGTGTAGTTCGCGTTTATATAATACATTATCAAATAATTGTACTTAACGGTGCGGGGTGAGTTACTTCTAGATCTTCTGTATCTTGGTAATAAAGGAGCTGAGCTGTAGTTACGAGTACTTTCTTTATGTTACGCTAATGTTTATTTAATTATTATAAGTTAGTTATATTGTAACATTTGACAGGAGTGATGAACATAAAGAGTAAAAAAGAGTCGATCACAATCTTCATGATTCCGAACGTTAGCTAGGTAAAAGGTGATCACGAAGGGATTTAAGGCTCACTTTATCATTTGCCCCGCGTCCTAAAATCGTTACGTATTCGAAGATTGTACGAAATTTCCCCAGAGGAGGGTTGTGCCTCAACACTTATGAAGCGTAAATCAATTTTGTTATATCCATAACTTTAGAAAGAACGTTTTTACATTTTGATCTTTTGAGTTACTTCATAGACATTACATTAACGGGTGATTAAAACGGAAATTATAGAAAGTTAAACAATTTTTTATTAGTTGAGACGATTACCACCGTGCCCCGTACTGCCCATTCGTGAACCAGCCTCGGCTATTGCACGAATGGGCAGGCTCGTCCGGGTAAATACCAAGACCTCACAGAAGACCGAAGTGTAAATATAATACATGACCGTAAAGTGTGGTATAATACATATGCGTTTGGTTTGGTGAGTGAGGTAGCCGGAGCTCAATTTTCAAAAGTTTATCAACGCATCTGTAACCCTCGGGTGTGGCAATGTCCATGGACGGCGGTATTCACTTAACAATAGATGAACTATCTGCTCGCTTGGCAATTTTCACATAAAAAAAATTAACCAAATTGTATTAGATACTGTATGTGTTAAATTTCAACCTTTGAATATCAAACTTGTGCTCTCGGGGGAAATCAAATACGAGTACAATCTACGACTACATAGCTAGTATATCGAATGACCGTGTATAGAAAATCCAAAATCTCGTATGCTATCCAGTTCCTTCATGCATCTGTACGAAGGAAATGCTTGAAAGTGCAGTGTGGAAGTTCATCGCCATTTATTTATTTGATCTACGGATTTTTTTTATCAATTTTCTTGGATATCTAAAATGGTGATGATGGTAAGGTTAAGGTACCGGTCGTAACAAAAAAAATGTTTTTCGGTATCAATACCAACCTTGTGCGTTTAAACTCCAACGCGGTATATTTGACATTGTCCATGATCCATAGTTAACAGTTAACACTATCCACGTATCATTTAGTTCATATACTATTGTAGTAAACTCGACATATGTGAATTATCATTATAATTACTCTATAAAAATCCGAAAAACCAAAAGACTCATGTATTTCACTTGGTTTTGAATTCGCAACCTTATATCTTCACAGATTTTTTTTTACCCAGAAACCGGCTATGGCTCGACTACTATTTTACCTGATGGTAATTAATTTGATGTAATTTTGATGGTAATGAATTTTGCATTTGGACTTTTGGACAACTCTGGATTATCAAATGTAACGTATCGGTGCCCCTCTTCAAGACTCCTGAGCTCATTAAGACAGTGCAAGAGCAGTCTGCGGCTCTGTCCGATGGATAATTAGACCTCGCTGATCACCGGATAAACTGAATGTGCCTTTCAGTCACTTACATCCTCGACTACTGGGCTGACGCCAGCAGTTGTGGGCTAACTAGCAACGTATGGGTACATGCGCTTAGAATTTTATATATCGTGCTGCTATGGAAATTAACAGTGTTAAATCTCTAGTTTAACTTATATAAATCCGTAATTCAATTCGTACAACACGTACAAATGAAACACGTAACAAATGGATTAAATGCCAAACGAAATTAACATATGCGGGTGATTTGCAGTGTAAACAATGCGGTATACAAACTCAATCATGGAAGGATTAACGATTCAAATGTTCAGGGTAATACTGACGTAACAGTATTGAGAGAAACTTGAGGCAGCGGTGTAAATACTGTTATACGTTTTAAACTTTGGCAGGGCAAATAGAAGTAATATGTTTTCAATGTGAATAGGTGACAAGCGAGCAGACGGTTCACCTGATGTTAATTGACTGCCGCCCATTTACATTCGAAACATCCTTATTTTTGCAGATGCGTTGCCACCTTTTAATAATGTGGGCCCCGGCTATCTCACTCGGCAGACGAAACGCAAACACTTGCACTCTCCAGCGGTCTCCTGTGTGGTCGTGATACTCGTACTTACCCGGACGGATCTGCCCATTCTTGCAACAGCGAAGACTGTTGCGTGGCCCTACCAGTAAAAAATAATGATACACAAAACTTAGCTGGGTGTGTCACTGGCATTTTCAACCACAAACTGGATCGCGAGTGGAATTTTTGGTTACCATAGTATTTTAAATATACTGGTTAATTAGTTCATTATTATTTCTTATCTTATTTGTAACGCATATAATTATAAAATAAAAAGGTGATATATATTATTGAGAGCTGCAAGAAATTACTTGCATTAATAATTCCCGGTGATTTGCTACTCGAATAATTGAAATATCGAAATGTCGCTTGGGAAACTAATTACTTTATTATCAAATGGAACGGTAATGCTATTGAATGACATTAATTTGTTTGATTATATATAATCGCTTATATGTAATTACCCAATCAAGGCTTAATAAAGGATAATTAATCTTTATATTGGTTTCATTGTCGAGGAAGCAAATTATATGTCTCAATCGCTCGGAACTTTTGATGTTTGAAAATGACTAACCAGTATCCCATAGTGCTCAGGGCCATTTAGTAAATTTCAAAGGCAGTGCAGGGAATCTTTCCTTTAGCTATTGACTTATCATTTGTGAAAATACTCCCTTAAATCTACGACTGTTACTTATTGGAAACTAAAAATTTTATGTAATGAAAAGTGTGTAAATATTCATTCCATTGTTTTGTACTTGTAGCCTATTGTGGTCGCTAAAACTAAGTTGGGGTACAATTAAAATGAAATATTTTATTGAATCGACATGTACCACTGAAAATTTGAAAAACAAGAAACTTATGCAAATTACAACGTAACATGCTGAATACGTTACATTCAACATCGTACGTAAAAAGCTGTATAAAAAGGGGAGAGAAAAGAAAGCCGATAGGTAATTTCACGCCTTATTGACTTATTGCCTCGTATTTTCAACACCTTTATGTAGATTACCGCGTATACCTTTCTCCTTTCTTCGACCTATAAGGACGATTGATGAGGGTCTCAGGCATTGTTTATGGCTTAGCTAATTTCGCAACGGTTCTACAGGAGGTATGCCAAACTTTATCTCTGGGATGTTGTCAATGTTGGTGTTATGAGACATAGATATCAAGCCTGGTTTAAATGCAATAAATTTATATGATTTTTTTTTACATTTCCCTTACTTTAGGATAACATTATCCTCTGTTGTAAGGACGTTTTGCAAACATAAATTTCACTCGGACAAACACCCAGATCCGAAACAAATATCTGTGGGTCACACAAATAGTTGTCCCGTGTGGCAATCGAACCCACGACCCCCGACGCCGAAGCCAATACCTTGGCAACTGCGCCACGGAGTTTAATCACTCACGTAAGTTATTTTTATAAGTAATATTCATATAGTAGAAAAAGTGAAAAGGGATTTTGTCACTTATTGTGTTGCAGTTATAAATGTTTGTTTGTATGTTTGTATAACTGATGTTACGCTTACAGTCTTAAGACTATTAAAGCTTCATCGAACGCAGAACCGGTGGGCTAGCCAGAACCCGCGGGTTTCAGTACCTCCTCAGTGGGTAGGGCCGCGCATGAACTCACTTACGTTAATTTGTCAATTATAAATGTCAAGTTGAACTAGGAGATAATTTAATATAGGTCGTCTGTCGACACTAAATATTAAATGTTAAAAACGAAATTAAGCATTTCGGTCGTTTATAACGGAGCTGTTGAAATTCAATATCGTGCTGGTGCTACAAAGTTTTTTTTTTTTTTGTACATTACTGCCACGCCACGTTAACGCTCGCGGGATATTGGCAAATTTAATCTGTTTCATTTCAACTTACTTTATTTCTGCTCTACATTTCGCAAGCTTTACCAGAGTTCATATCGCGTCATGTTTCTTAGTTATTAATTAAAAATGTATGCAGAACAGAACGCTGCGCGTATATTTTACGTTTTGAAGATTCCTCCGGCATAAAATTTGATTTTTTTGTAGATGTGATTGTGATGGACACAAATTTTCGGCGCTTTCGGATTCAAAACTACGTGATTGAAAAATTCACAATTAAAGTTTCATCTTGAGTCCGGAGATTAGCACTAAAATAAAAGTAATCATCAAAAAATATTTTTACTGTTGCTGAATCGAGACTTCAATCATGTGTTTTACATGTTCACTCTTAATGGTGTAGATAGAAACAGCTGATACTATTAAAACATATAGAAAAAGTACGAAAAGATTGTCGCCGCTGTGGGAATCGAACCCACGTCTTCGGCATTCGCGGCCTGACTCTCTAGCCACTGAGCTAAACGGCTGATAGCCACAGCGACGAAAATCTTAACGCCTTCCTTCCACGAATACGTGGGTTCGATTCCCACAGCGGCGACAATCTTTTCGTACTTTTTCTACATGTTTTAATGTTCAATCTTAAGTGCAGAGATTAGCACTATAAAAAAACTTTAAAACTGATACTATGTTATATATTTTAACTGATATATATGTTTTCTACTTACTATGTTACTAAGGTTTCAAATAGTGTATGGCCGAAACATCGCTTTCATACTTATACGTATATTAATAGGAATATAAGCCCTGATAGCTCGGTGTCCAGGCGTTTCCTTTAATTCAATATACTCGAGGCTGAAATCCCGGTGCCAGCACCAATGAGATTGTCGATTTAAAGTGCTGAATGATCACTTGCTCAGCATTAAACGAAAACCTAGTCAAGAAACCTGCCCTTTTTTGAAAAAAAATTACCATAAATATAGTATTTTTAAACTAAGATTTATTTAGCACGGTAATCGATTTTAACTGCTTTTGTTTTACTACTAGCAATATAAAGCAAACCAAAGTAATAAAATATAAGGTATTTTTATGTGTATATTTTCTAAATAATAGCCAAAAAAAGTACAGCCTCAAAATAATTTCCATAATACTTTTATATCAACAGGAATATTACAGTGGATGACGTTATCAAGTTGGCCAAATGAGTCGGAAATTGTTAAACTGATTATACTCCACGAAACACCCTGGCTTTAAGCCAAAATAGAATTCTGTGGGACTAACTTTCATAAAGTTAGCGTTGTAAATCGTATGAATTCACGAGATTACGTTGAGCTGTATAAATTATTAAATACCCATTAATAATAATCACTACTTTTGGTTATAGATTAACGAACAAGAAATTAATAAGATTTTGCATTGAGCTTGTAAATTGCAATCGATCCTACAGTTAATTTTTATATTCAAATTATCTCATTTGTGTTAAATTTACGCTAGGATCGTTTTGTGTAAAGTTGCTTTAACCGCGACAATAACGTGAGTACCGGCTGTTCGTATTTAATTCTAGACTGATTTATAAAATAGAAGAAACAAAAATAAATTCCCGACTGAAGCAGTAAAGTAATTACATTAACTTATTGATAAAAAACGGCGCCTTGTTGTTTACGCGTCGAGATGCTCTAGCTATTAAGCCAAGCCGATGATTTCCTCACCGTGCGAATTTATCGACTTCTACATTTTGTTTTTATAACATTTGTAACAATGTAACAATATTATATAATGTGATGCCTTAATAGCGGCACTTAATCAAATTACTATTTTTACAATGTAAAAAAAATGCGTATACAAATAATTCATGATAATTAATAATATTCCAATAGTTTTCGTAAATTCGAAAGGTTTACGTTTCCACCTCGTAATTATTTCAGTATTTAAATGAAATCAATAACTGCATAAGATCTTCAAATTACCCCTTCCCCATTATGTCTCCTATAATAAACAGTTAAAATTACCATACAATGTGCAACATCAAACTTTCTAACATTAGAACTAAACTGTAACTAACTAACCATAACTGTTGGAAATGCTCATAATTAAAAAAAATATGCTTTACAAAATGTTAAAAACAGTAGGGGAAATGAAGGCATACAGAAGAAAATTTATAAATTTTTACCCGTCGAATCTAGAAGGCGACGGAACAAAAGGTTTTGGAAATGGCTGCAATAACAATATCTTCTTATCGTGCTTGTTAATGTGTAAGTAGACTTTTCAGACAATTACAATAACGTTTAGAAGACTAACTCTTAAGTAAGATACAAAAATAAATAAAGTGTCGTCCGTAACATTTAATAGTAGGCTCGTTCTTGTCGATTTCATTACAAAGGGTATAAAGGAAGGAATAATAAAGTTATTACAAGACTTATTTATTTTGTCGCTAGGAATGGCTATATATTAAACTCAATTTTAGATGCTTAGTTTTGTTTTTTTTTGGATGCTTTTAATAAATGTTTATAGTTAGCCAAATATAATACGTAATACGTTTAAAATTCTCTTGCTTCATTTTAAACGAGAAGAAATCTATACTGTCTTATGATACTACAAGTGATACTGTTCATACCTGTGGGACAGAGTCTCTGGTTGGTGTGCGTTCCATCCCCAGTACTGTCAAAGTGTGAATTGACATAGTGTTTTTAGGAGTCTGGGTGTTGAAATAACTATAACATGTATTTTTTTACAAAATAGAAGTATAATTATTTCTTTATCTAGTAACCATAGTACAAGCTTTGCTTAGTTCGGTTAACATTAGTTAAGCAAACCTTGTGCTATGTAACATCGAGTAGGTACCCCTATTGTGTCTGAAGGTGTGGTAACTCCAAAAATTGTTATGGAACCATATCTTCCCATTCGTCTAATTTTATGAGTTTATAAATCAATTACTGTTAAGGTTTTTGGGGTTCCGTACCCAAAGGGTAAAATGGGACCCCATTACTAAGTTGTCTGTCTGTCTGTCCGTCTGTTTTATGAACCGAGATAGTTAGACAGTTGAAGTTTTCACAAAAGATGTGCTTCTGTGGCTAAACAGACATGATGTTTTTGCCGTTTTTATAGATGATGGTACGGAACCCTTCGTGCGCCAGTCCAACTCGCACTTGGCCGGTGTTTTTAAACATTTTTTCCTCTATAAGTTTAGCTACTGCAACAAACGACTGTGCAATCCCTTGTGTAGGGAGCACATAAATTGGGCTCAAGTGCACAAAACAAATTGAGAGGATAAAAGAGATAAGCTCTGTTGTAGGGTGCTATATTACAACTGTCTCAGGGCAATGCTTAACTTGTCTTTTATTGTACGGGCTGATACAAAGTCCAACAAGGATCGCGTCGCCTGCAAAGTTTCGGAGATGGAAAGAGTTTCACTAAAGTTAAATTACTCAACAGGGTCAGCTTGGGACAGATTGTGCGGAGCCGTTCGTGTTGTTTTAATGTTATAGTCGATGCATGTTATTCTCTAGATGAAATTGAAAGAAAGTAAGAAAACATTTATTGTAAAAATACGACATAACTAAGGATCGAAAAGTTCCAACATGTATGTAAATTTAAACCGACAATAAAAAGAAAAAACAGTAATAAAAGGGAAAAAAAAGAATAATTATGAAACACACGTCACATATTGTACACAAACATATGTGTTCCGCATGCGGAAAGCAGAAAAAAATTGAGAAAAATGGAAAAACATTGAATTGTATATATGTCTTTCTATAGGCACAGCCATACTTCTTAAACTCACTCTAAATTCTTCTCTAAAGGTCGCAAGCAAGCAGGCGGTCAATAGGCATAATAGTATGTAATAAACACCTGCCATATGGATCTGCAATGCCAGTTAACTTAATAACCGTACGAAACATGAGAGTATAGGCACTTCTAACCCAGTTGGTCTTCTGTGTAGCTGTCGTAGATTACCACGACCCATTCAGCTCTAATTTTCTTCGTCGTAACGTATTTGATAATTTTCGAATACTTGTTTTAAAGGTGTAAATTACAGCAATGGTGAAAACTTGCTGGTATGGTAATACATGGTATTAAATGAACATAGTGATTGGAACGACGAATTTATAGATGCGTTCGATTTTACTAATATAAAAGACAACTGCGTCTAAATATGAAATTGTTCGAGTAGAGCCTGCTCATTTTATTGCATATTATATTGTATTGGATTTACTTTGTTTTATCGAGCTAAGAAGGTAGAAATAAAAATACTTTTATCAAATCACCGTAGTGTGACTTTGTACAACAATAGTACTGGTATAATTACTTAATTTTATTTTTAGACTCTCATTAATAGATTTAATTTTTGACACCGATTGGGCTGCACTATCGCGTATACTTCTTGTTCACAGCCAAAATAGACCACGAAATGCTTCATCCAAGTTCTTCTTCTTCTTCTTTTTAATAATGGCTTGATTTGTGAGTTCTCACAATTCAGCCAATGTCAAGTTGTTAGCCATTACACGTAGGGGAATGACAGTTGTAAATCATAAATTTAGTTAACGGAGGTTAGTACTTTAAGCATGTTTTACCTGAAAAAAAGGACTTCACATTCAGGAAAACCAGGTTTCATTCAGGTTTCATTCATCCAGGCTCATTTATACCACATAGAATGACACTTCCTTTAGTGTTGCTAACAATTGATACTTCAATTTTAGAATACTAGGTGAAAATTAAACGGAAACCGTTAAGTAGCAAATGGTCGTTACGACTTGGTGTGCGTTAAACCTTCCTATTAGCTGCCAAGAAGCAGGGATGTAATAAAAACTTGGTCCAACTGAGGTCCTAAATGGTTCGCATTTAGCCGCCACTTGCGTAATTTCTAACGTAACTTGTATGCCAACTGCTGAGTGAAAGTTTGACTTGGAATCTGGCCCCCTAAGTATTTTATTAAACGCAGACGTTCTTGCCACCATGCTGAGGCATTGGATAGGTTTGTTAGATAACGAGCTATTAAGTTAGTATCTGTTTATATTTATTAAATGAAACTAGTTTACGGATTTTATCGCGTTTTTAATTTTTTATATTTGATTTGAACTCCCGACGTTTCGAACGAAAATATAATTATCAATAAATAAAGTACATATTTTAAAATAGAAAATGAAAACGGAGCGCACATTTCATTTCATTCATCGGGAAAACTTTTTACTCGAGTAAGAATAATTAACATCACTAAACGTTCGCAGTAACCATTCGAAAGTATGACTGTTGAATATTTCAAATTGAAATTTCCAATAAACGTAGCGATCGTCTATAATGGAGCTGTTAAAATTCAATACAGTGTTACTGGTATAAAGATTTTTACAATGACTACATCATGGTACCTTTCGCGTGATATCGGCAAAACATTTTTTGTCATCGTTATTGTGATTTTATGGATGATTTATATTTCCAGAGTAAAATAACTAATTTACAATTATTATTATGTTCAAATTTTTAATACGTAGTAAGCAGCAGGTGTAATTAATGTAATATCTTTGTGCAACTTATTTAAAAAGCAGCTTACGAGAGAAAACTTTCCAGATATTTGTTTTGTCCAATAATCTAAATCAATATTGAAAACTTTGCGTTTTTTTAATTCATTAAAATTAATACGTTGCGAACTGGTCGGCACGTGTTTACCACATGACGGTGTCAAATGTAGTGTTTTCTTTTTTTTTTATATATGAAAAGTTGCCAAACGAGCAGACGGTTCACCTGACGTTAAGTGAATACCGCCTCCCATGGACATCTGCGTTAGGCGCTCGCCTTTCATTAAATATACTGACCAACCGCTCGCCTTTCATTAAATATACTGACCAACCTGACTGAGCAACCTGAGTTCGATCCCAATGAAATTGTTAATTTTAAGTGCTGACTTACGTGATAAGTTCAGCGCTGTGAGAAAACATATTTATGCATATTTACGCAATATAAAAAATATTTCGAAGATATGTGAAGTGTAGGACGCACTGGTTAAACTTTGGACTTGAGGCATTGCGGTATTGACGACTCAAAAACGTGTCGTAGCTTCCCGAATGCCGCCCAGCCTAAGCGTATGACCTACGGAGCCGAAACGTGGACACTCACCGTGGGGCTGGTCCACAAATTCAAGGTCGCTCACCGGGCGATGGAACGCCCAATGCTTGGGGTTTCTCTGGCAGACAAGATAGGTCAAGACAAGATAAGTCACGGACATAGCGCGCAGAATTAGCACGCTGAAGTGGAAGTGGGCTGGCCATGTCTCCAGACGTACTGATGGTCGCTGGAGCCGACACGTGTTAGAGTGGACACCACGGTTAGGAAAACGAAGTGTGGGACGGCCTGCAGCACGATGGACTGACGACTTAAGAAAGGTGGCGGGCAGCGGATGGATGCGGGCTGCCCAGGACCGGGATAGTTGGCGCACTTTGGGGGAGGCTTACGTTCAGCAGTGGACGGCAATAGGCTGATATTGTATTGTATGTGAAGTGTGCACACTTCATTCATTCACACACATATGGATTATGCCCTAATACTATCTATACAGAGAAGGCCTTTTCCAAACAGTGAAACATAAATAGGTTGTTAGTTTACTATACAAGCCGATAACCGTTACTTATACTATACAAGCCGATCGGTTTACAAATTGTTCATTTGTATCAACTTTACCTTAATAATAATTTCGAAACAACGTAGTCTATTGATTTTACGCGAACATTATACATATTAAATGAAACTAATTTACGGGATTATATAATCAAAATTAAAGCCCGATAAAATTCTTTAACTAGTTTCATTCACAACGTGGTCTGTTAAGAGGAAAATAATGTTTCTATATCACGCATCGACATACCGAAACAAGTTATACGGTGACATCGAAACACAATTTACCCTACGCCCTTTCTCGAGTTGACACGAGAGATCTGAGATTCATTTTATCACACGCAGCTGCCCTAAGTTCGTTACGATTCCGAGATAGTACGGCGCGATTTCCCAAGGGTGACACTTCGATGTTCAAACAGTTCAACATTCGAATAACTTTAACTGGACGATATGAGTACACGAAAACTGTATACAAATTGTATATTGTGCCGTAAGTTCTTCATGTGTTTGATTCCCAATGAGCACATGTTTAACTGTCTCGATCGGGATATTATGGGGCTGGGCACCTTAAATAGTAAACCTAAGAATAGGAAACTTACAGTTTAAAGACCAAAAGACAAAGGCAGAATGGTAATAGGATAGCAAATGAGTGCGAACCGCAACGCAAGCTAATTCACATGTATAAATCATACTTGACGACCCGAATAGCGTAGTGGGTAGTGTACCTGCCTCCTGCGCCAGAGCGTGTGGGTTCGATCCCTACTACTGGAAAAATATTGTGTGATGAACATGGTGTTTTTCTAGTGTCTGGGTGTTTCTATATGTATAAAAATATGTATTTATTTACAAAAGAAAAGTATGTTTAAGTATGTTTATCAGTTTTCTAGTACTCATAGTACAAGCTTTGCGTAGTTTGGGACTAGAGAATGTTGTGTACAAATGTGTCCTATGTACAGAATGTGCATCGATCGTTGCACCATTAAATGCAAAAGCCTCAACGGATCCAACCTCTAACGACATGATTCTTATTATGCTTTGATGCTTGCCTTGGTTTTGTAGATGGTAGTATTTTAATAGTTATATTTTCAACCGACTTCGAAAAAGGAGGAGGTTTTCAATTCGACTGTATTTTTTTATGTTTGTTATGTCAGAAGTTCGGAATGAGGGAACCGATTTTGATGATTCTTTTTTAATTTGAAAGCTGGCGCTTCCCATGAGGTCCCGTATTAAGTTCACTGGTGTTGCATCTTGGGCTCCGGAGATGCGTAGGGAACTCGAAAACTAATAAAGAGCGAGATATTTGAAGGCGGTTTTTCATTATTAAAACAATTGACTTGTTTTTTTCTTGATCTAGTTTTCATTTAAATTTTGAGTCTGTGATTATTATGGATCTTTTACTGTAGTTTAACAGTTCAAGGGATAAAAATGCTTATGAGATTAAAAAAATGTCTATAAAGAAGCAAATGGTTCAACCATCAATGCTTGAATGTCCAATGCTTAAGGTTTTTTCACGATAATATAAATATTTATCTGTAAGGAAACCACAAAGGTTTCTCATTTTTTTCCAGTTTCAATCACGTTAGCAAAATTCGTAGTAACGTAAGAACGAGGCGCCGTTACATCATTCGAGAAAAGAAGAGATGGGAACAAATGCTATCAAAATCTTAACAGTCCCGAACGCAGGCTAAAAGATGATCACGGGGGATATAAAGCTCACTTTACTATTCGCTTCGCTTCCTAAATTCGCTACGCACTCGACTATTGTGCAAAATTTCCTCAATAAGTCTCTCTTTTATTTAACACTTTTTGATAAATAATTATTTTCTCTGTTAAATGTAAATTAAATTCTAAACGATCGTCACGAAACTTTCACCAGATTGGAACGTTTTGAAACACTTTCTTCTTTCTTCTCCCCTTATCAAATTTCGGCGCGGTTGACATAACACTAAATCGTTAATAACAATTAACGGCTGTATTGTTTTAAGACTGGCCTGCCTGACTTTCACTATTGGGGATCAGTTATCTGTGGGTCATACATATACTTGTACCCTGTGGAGGTCGAACATATGATCCCCAACATCTGCAAAAGGCTCAGATACTGGACTTTAATATTAATTTGATCTGTAACTGTGGTAGGGCCATGCAACAGTTTCGGCTGTTGCACGAATGGACAGGTCCGAAAGGGCAGTACCACAACTTAACAGAAAACGAGCGTGAGTGGAAGTGCGCTTTTCTGCGTTTCGTCTTGTTAGTAAGGTAGCCGCGGCCCACTTTATTGAAAGGTGGCAATGCATCTGCGACCTAATGGTTGTTCCAAATGTCCATGGGCGGTGGCTATCACTTAACATCAGGTGAGCCGCTAGCTCACTTGCCACTTTCTCACACACAAAAAAAAGAAGGAAATAGTGAAAATCTGGAAACTATTAATGATTGTCACAACTCATAACGTACGCTTGGCTGCATCACGAACTCTCAGATTTAGTTACTTTTAGTTCATTAGACTCTCTCGTCTCGAGGAACGTGGAAGGAATACTTATGCAGTTAATGCATTTCTACAAAATAATCGCAATTTCATTGTTCGATGGTGTTGTTGGAATTTTCCTGGTTTTATATTAATCGATCGATCCCTCACTACAAAACAGCCAATTTTCGTATGTTGCCCAGCAATGCGGTAATCGTGTGATTGCACGCGCCAATGTTACTCGCCCCAGCACCAAGCCGACACGAACTGGACATAATTGGAGTTATGCGGCGAGATATGCAAATGCAACTGCAAGTTCATTGAATCAACTCGCTGGCTGCCAGTGACGCATAAGTTTTCGAAGCCAATTATCTTAGTATATCTAATATTCTTCTTCTTTAGCGTATGTTAGCCCACCGTTGGGCACACGCCTCTCCAATTGTATTCCATTCAGCACGACTTGTCAGGACTGAGCCTGCTGTCTTCTTAATGTCATCGGACCGTTATCATCTAATATTACTATTATCTAATCATCTAATAATGAAGAAGAAGAAGAAACGTTTATTCACGGTCTAAAAACAAATGAATACATACAAAACTTAAAAATAATATTGTAACTACACAGAAACTTAAAATAATGTAAACATAAAAATAAGCAAATAAAATAACAACAACATGTGACGGTCTGTGTAGCAGCATAAGACCGTGAAACGGACGGGACTCGGTAATAGTCGAGATACTGATCCCGACACCGGTTTTCAGTCGGGCCCGCACTTAGAGGCAACTCGGACGGCTGCGACAGTGACCTTGCAAAAAATAGCTACAGCGCAGTATAGCGAAAATTTAATTGTATTTGTTTGAACCTTTCATTCATATAGACAGTGGTTGACATTCGTCTGATGAGGTAAGTAAAAAAACTAATGTTTGATTTTTAATATTTGTGTCAGATACTATATTTCAATTTCGGTTTTAGGTTACCAATGTTTATCCCTACTCTGTGGCACTATGACACTTAACGATTAAGTGGTGGAAACATGTAATAATTTCAAACATCAAATGCGAGACGAACCTCGTTGCGCATTGGCCACGTGATATGGGTAAGAAAGTGATTGATTAAAAATAAATTTATGATACAGGTATAGACAATTATAAGGTATATATTATATTTTATTGAATTATATTATATTATATCATATCAAATTACATTATATTATATTTCATCGTATTATTAATCTTTAGGCAGAATTTTTTTGCTCTACAAGCAGATACAGTCTGTACTTGTTTTTAAATCCACTTATTGTTTTTATTGTTTTAATGCATTAAATGCTACTATTAAAACTTTTTTTGTCAATTAAAAACTGGCCGTAGAGGATTTTTAACATCAACGCGTATATGTATTACGGATGAACGCTGACAAGGAAACACTACTCTATCTTCACATTGTTTAACGCAATTTGCATTTCCTGTGAATTCCTGTAACAGTTCATGTGGAATGTTACGCGAATAACATTACCTTATCAAATTACCATGCATCTAATTTATGCATCGCTCCGTGTTTTAAATTAAAGTATAGTAGTGCTTGTACAGTAATGACTGAAAAGATTTTATTAACTCCTTCGAAAATTAAATTGCCACCGATTAAAAGTTACACTAAAATTTAACTTTAATACTTATTAAAGACTTTTTGGTTTTTTTTTAATATTAGAATGTGGCGAGCAATCTGGCAGTTCAGCTGCTTTTAATTGATAATCGCTGCTTATGGATATTTGTAACACCCGTAGGGTTGCCACCGTTGGCACCTTTTAATAAAGTAGGCCCCGGCTACCTAACTCACCAGACAAAACGCAGAAGGACTTCTTCACGCTTCTTCTCGCTGGACTTCTGCGAGGTCGTGCTACTTCCCCGGATGGCCGGTAGCCCTACCACAGTCGCAGAAATACTCATCGATTATTTAATAGATGAGCGGTTTTATTACTTTTTCAACGCATGCACTTTATGTATTGTGTTGTAACAGTAACGATTTTGAAACGCACATTATAAATTAATCGTTACGGATATTGATACAATAATTAAAATGTAGGCTAATGGATGAAATTGCGACCTGCGTTCTCCCAGATATATTTTTCACAGTTCCTCAGCATGTGCTAGACTGTCTTGATCGGCAGCTAAAAGAGGGCGATAGAATCGGAGAAGGTTTGTCCTTCTCTGAGGCGTGCTCTCGCGTAGTACCGAGGGACGCCGGTGCGTTCCATGGGAGATCCCGGAGTCCCCCCAAACGTACGGAAGGTGGCCACCACGGGGGTAAGATCCCCACATAACCCTGTCATGTTAGGTGACAGGGCACCGGTCGAAGATTTCCCCACTGAAAAAAAAAAAACCGCCTTAATCGATTAGAGTGCTTGTCCACTCAAGCAGCAGATGATAAAAGTAACTTGCAGGCCCACTGATATTTCACTAATCACTTAATTATTATACAATTAGTGTGCAATACACACTATATAATAACTAAATATCACCATATTTATTAGTGATCATTTTTTTTCCTGCTAGGAAGAAACATAACAGTCATAATCTGCAAACAGGGTCGTCATATTTAAGGATCTCATTAAAGTGCATGAAGTAAACTTTTTGAAAAGCAAACTACTAAATACAGTTGAAATCATTATTTCATTTAATAATCTCCATTGTTGGGCTATAACGTATTCACTGTAAACAGAATGCCAATGAAACTAATTGATTTATCTATTATTAATACTTTGAAACTAACAATGAAGGTATAGCTAGCGAGGAATAAAAAGCAACCAGGGGAAAGTTCCCTCATTAACAATGTAATAACATCGTTACACGAAGTCTGTTTCCCCCGTAACTAAAGCGGCGACAATCAGCGACCATCTTTTGTGATAATTACGCCTTCACGTAATTATTCATAACACGTACGAGTAAAAAAAAATACAGCGATAAAGAAGCATAATTATACCATATGAGTTCCTCTTTTTCTTCCTGATTTTGAGCTTTTGAAGAGCTGATCCGTCTCACATTAACTATCTACCGCTAGATTAATGAACTTTATACATAGAAAAGCATTTTAGATAGTCACCTTTTACTTACGTCTATTATAACCGAACTACATAGTTGATGGAAAATACATCTTAGATAGGTAATACATATTCGGCACTTTAGTAAAAATAATTTGAAAATTCTAAAGAGCTTGATAAATTTATATAGTGATATTTAAAGAAACCTTATTTTATTGAGTATTAATTTTACTTTTACTTACATTATTACAACTATTCCTCGGTGATAACTGTTCGTCCGCGCGTTATATTAATGCAATAGCGCTATAGCTCAATATATCGAGTGGACCAACCTAGGTTCAATTCCCGGTGACGGCACCGATGAAATTGTTTTGTGTCTTTTTGACTTATAACGTTGTTCGTCGATGAAGTAAAACAACGTGACGAAACCAGCAAATTTTCGAAATAATAACAAAAAAAAAATTTTCTAAGATATATGAAGTCCGCCAATCCGCTGTGGGGTCGCGTGGCGCACTATGCTTCATAACAGAGGATGCCTTATTAATTCAAGGTGCATGACTCTTTTGTACTTTTATAATGACCAGAAGAATGCCTTATTAATCGAAGGTGCACGACTGTTTTGTATTTTTGAAATCTACAAAAAAAAACGAATACCCATCAATGAAAGTGACTCCGTGGCGCAGTTGCCAAGGTATTCGCTACGGCGTCGGTGGTGGTGGGTTCGATTCCCACACGGGACAGCTATTCGTATGACCCACAGATAGTTGTTTCGGATCTAGGTTTACGTGAAATTTGTGTTTGTAAAATATCCTTACAACACAGGATAATGTTATCTGAAAGCAAGGACAGTATTTAAAAAAAAAAAAAAAAACAAAGTAACGAGTAGCAATAACAGTGGCGAAAAGTCAATAGAGCGAACACGGCTAACGGCTTGGGAAGTAGTTAATATGATACGATAGTGTGTAATAATGAGAAGAGCGCCGGACGTCGTTAATGAAAACGTTACCACTCTGTCCGAATGTTCCAATAGCCGCCATTCTCGCCCGATTATATCTGTAATAAGGGGAAGAACTTGCGGAATAATAGATAGTTAAGCTTTGTAGCATAAATAATGAAGAGAATAGAAAGTCTTGCAAACGCTTGAAATATTTCCTATTATATTTGGTTATCAGGACATTGTTCTTACATAAATAATCACTTCGTTATAGTGATTTCTGAACCATTAGCTGTCTATAGGCTTTATTATCTTTCTGTCTATAGGCTTAACCTTACTAATATTGTAATCCTAACATCCTTACGAATATTATAAACGCAAAAGTTTGTATGGAGGGATGGATGTTTGTTACTCTATCACGCAAAAACCACAGAATAGATTTTAATGAAACTTTAATATAGCTTATACATGACAATAACATATAGGCTATAATTTATAAAGATATTGTGTTAATTGTCCAAGATATCGATTATATGATAAGTTAAGTCAACTAAATAGGAAAAAATTCAGCCATCTGCGAGATATCTGTAGCATAATAAGAAAACTTCCCTTTGGCGGCGCGGGCGAAGCCGCAGTTAGTTCTTCATATTTCATAAAAATGTCCGATAATTATACATTTTGTTGATTTGAGAAAAGGAAAGCTTCAAATATTTTTTTAACCAGAAGCCCCGGAAAATTCGATGTCATCCAGTCAAAATTGATTAAATTTATTTTTTGTAGGTTCACGTGGATGTAAAATCACGTTCTCAAATTACGTTATCGCCTTTGTTGAATAAGCTGATTTTCTTTTAAAGCTATGAAATATTATTTAATCATTTTGATATCGCTAATTTTAGGCACTAACTATACATCAATAAATATTATAATTTGATCTGGTCAATTTTGAGAGTAAGACATAAAAATCTAAATTTTAACACTATTGTTGTTTTATGTTTATAAAATAAGTGAATCAATAATGTTGGAATGGTATGAAGTGAATAATTTTGCAAATATTGGGACGTGCACATTGTCTGAATAATGTTTATGTGTGTAATTTTGCCTGTTATTTAATACGTACCTAATATATAACGAATGGAACTTCGATCCAAGTGGGTGTTCCAAGATAATTATTACTTTATTTTTTTATTTTATGACTTATAATAAACTTATTATTCTTATTTTACTCGGTGAATTATTGAAGTTATACATTTCATATATCAAAACTAAGATCTTATGCATCTCAATTTGATGTATTCCTCTGATCCAAGCTGCGTTTGGTTGGTAGCTACCTACCTGCTTTTGGGTGCTGAGATAAGAACCCAAGCCAATTATCGTCTTTGACATGCTCCTCAACCATACCTCTGAAATTACGTGTGACCGGAAAAACTTCTAAATTGTTTGTTTCCTAACCTGATGTTGTTATATTTTCTCTTTGATGTTGTTACCAAGCGCTTCGCTTGTCCGGCCCCTTACCATTTTGTACAAGGAATCAATATGTTGTTTTTTGTAGTTTTAGAAATATCGTTGATGGCAAGGGATGTTTTGTGAAACTTGGTTATTAAAATAGTCTTAATTTACTGAAAACGGCCAGGAGTAGACCGGCGTGATGTCGTAACTTATTCGTATAAGTTAAATTTGTTTTTAAAAATAATGTATTTAATTCATACCTTTACAGTACTAAACATGTTTAGATATACATATTATAGTTGGAAGAACCATGGTAACCGACATAGCTCAGAGGATTAGCAAGCTGAAGTGGCGATTGGCCGGCCATATAGCTCGTAAAACCGATAGCCGGGAAGAAAGGTTCTCGAGTAGCAGCCTCGTACTGGCCATCGCAGTGTAGGACGAGCCCCCACTAGATGGAGTGACGACCTGTGCAAATGTGCGGGAAGTCGATGGATGCAGGTGGCTCAGGATCGTACTTCGTGGCAGTCTATGGGAGAGGCCTATGTTCAGCAGTGATGAAGAAGTTAAGTTAGAATTAAACGCGCTATGATAATTATATACAGTGTTAAAATTTCCATGGGAAAATTTCGACGAATCGTCAGGTATTATTGATTTATATTAAATTTTAATTTTTTAAATTAGTAATTAAGTACTAGCCTTTATGTAACACAAAAAGGTATGTGACAAATGACAGAGTAATGACAATAATTTCTCATTATAAGCAAGTCCTTGCATAAGAAAACTAATTGCCAGCAGAACTTTAACCAGCTGCCATACGCATGCAATGAATACAATAAAATGCTAACAGAAAAATGTGATCTTCTTGTGGATTGAGTAATTTCAACATTTCGTAACACGGTTATCTCTTTAGTTTTTAAAGAATTTTAGAACTTATTGAATTTAGAACTGAAATTAAATTTAGATCTATCTGAGACTTACGTCGGCTTTCGTTTCTACCGCATAGAACCTGTATATACAACAATATTTAATAACAGATGACATCGAACCGAAGATTTGGGAAGCGAAGAATTGTCGTTCGATACTCGCACAAAGTGTAATCTTTAAGTAGTCCATTCCGCAACTTTATCGTTACTCAAATATTGTTGCTCTCTCTATATGTATTTTTGTTACAATATTTTTTCTGTAAAACACCTATTCATCACAAAAGTATTGTTCACTAATTACACTACGAGGACAGAACTTTAATCAAAAGAAATAAGAAAAATCACAGCCCATATTGGACGAACCGAATGGCGTAGTCGGTAGTGTACCTGCCTTCTGCGCCAGAGGGTGTGGGTTCGATCCCCACTACTGGAAAAATATTGTGTGATGAGCATAGTGTTTTTCTAGTGTCTGGGTGTTTATATATGTATAATGTGTATTTATTTACAAAAGAATAGTATGTTTAAGTATGTCTATTAGTTTTCTAGTACCCATAGTACACGCGTTGCTTAGTTTGGGACTAGAGAACGTTGTGTAAAAAAATGTGTCCTAAAATATTAATCTATTTATTATTTATTTATTTATTATATTACGTACACAAAATAATCAATGCCGAGCTAAGTTCTTCTGTAAAGGCTGACCTATTTATTAAACTTAAATGAGGAGATAAAAAACTTTTCGTAAAAAGATAAAAGTAACTCAAACTTTCCACTTCGAATATTCCTACCTTGTCCCATTTCGGTATAATCTCCCCTCGCGGCTTTTACGTAAAAAAAACAGTGCCTTATCAACCGCTCTCAGTTTCTCTTTTTAAATTACCTTTACCGTTTGGCCACACCTAATATTATTATTAGTGTTCCATACCTAAAGGGTGAAACGAGACCCTATTACTAAGACTCCGCTGTCTGTCTGCCTGTGTCTGTCCGTCCGTCAATCATCAGACTGTACCTCATGCACCGCGATAGTTAGATAGTTGAAAGTTTCAGAGATGATGTATCTCTGTTGCCGCTATCACAATAAATACTAAGAAACAGAAAAAATATATTTAAAAGGGGCTCCTATACAACAGACACGATTTTTGGCCGTTTTAAGAGATAAATTAATGGATAGTGATGGAACTAGCTCACCAGACGAAACGCTCAAGTATGACACGTCCACTTTACGCCAGTCTTCTGTGTGGTCGTGGTGCTTACCTGGACGGACCTGCCCATTCGCGTACCAGTGAATACTATTGCGTGGTTCTACCACAGTTAAGAGTTTTGTACTCCTTTACCACGCTCTGCCTGGAGAATTACTCGAATTCTGCGGCCTAAATTAATTCAGCAACAAATCCGAACTTAAGTTGTACAGATGGGCTTATGAATAAATAAATAATACATGACCCCGCCCTGTAAAGCGAAATTGGCTTCTGAGGAATTTATTCAATGTGTTTTGTTGGCTGTATTGATCTACATAAATTTGATCGATTTGAATGTTAACGTCTTATTAATATCAACCAACTGAAGAGTTTCGGGCCGTGTAGTAACGTCTATTTACGATCGGTGAATAGAGTTGTTTGAATGTTATCCTTTAAACGAGCAATTCTTGTATATATACATAATCGGAACCTCGGAAACGGCTCCAGCGATTCTCATGAAATTCAGTATGTGCGTAGATTCGGGGGCGAAAAATCGATCTAGCTAGGGTTCGTTTTTACAAAATGTCCTTTTATCCCTGTTTTCAGGAAATGAAAAATATCATTCGAATATGACGGTAAATTTCGCAGCAAAAAAAATGTTATAATATCTCGGTCGGTAATCGGGCGGCCCCGAAACAGAAGGCCGTGGTTCGTGTCACGATCATTTACACACACTTTTGTTTTCTTTTTTTTCGATTCCAGATCATTGCTTTCTTTATTTTTGTTCATCCAGATGATTTTGTTATTTATTTCCCTTTTTTAAGTTGTTTCTTTTGTGAAAAACACCACTTCATATGGTCTTATTATTAAGTCGGTAAGATCGAAAAATGTTATGCATATTTCATTACTCAGTAATTTGTATCACCTGTGCAAATGTATTTTGGTGTACAATAAAGTGTATTTTACTTTTACTTTACTTTAACGTGATACGACGTGCTGATCAACAACTCTGCTTGATGATTGATGGCTGATCAAGAAGAATCAGGTCTATAAAACATTTTATTTAAAATGTTCCATTTAACAAAATTCCCCAGCGATCATTTAGTATCCAATATCTAATATGTAGCATTAAAGATTACAACGTAATAACAGCTCCGTCTCCGGGAATTTGTGGATTACCAAATTGATTTACGTTTCATAAGTGTTGAAGGACAGATATCCTCCGGGGAAATTTCGCACAATCTTCGAATACGCAACGAATTTAGGAAGCGGAGAAAATGGTAAGGTGATCCGTAAATCTCCCGTATGCCTCGTGTTCATATACCTTATGTTGGGGAATGATGGTTATAATGAATGTATTTAACATTTTAAAGTATGTAGTTGCCAATTCAACTGTAACCACTTATCTATTATAGATATATATACTTTATTTTCAATGCTACTCGTAATCTCCGCACTTATGACGAAACTTGGAGTACGATTTTTTTTCGTAGGAAAGGTGTGGGTGGAAAAGTGATGAAAGTTTTTGGAGCTCTATCTTCCGAGTATTCGTGACAATTTTTATTTATTAAATCCGAATTAATTTAAAAATATATACACTAATTTTTCAGACATTTTAATTCGATTAATGCGTCTGTCATATTAATGAGATATATGTCGTGAGTCATTTGTTTTAAATAGCTACGTATTGTACGTACGTATAACTCCATACTTTGTAACCAACAAAAAATTAAATCCGTTATCTTGTTTTTGTTTTAATTCTTAATGTTATGATTGGAAAGTGTGTGTTATTTGATGTGCGATTTCGGGATACACGATGGCATCAAACCGAACGTACGAATTACAGTAGTAATATTCAAATCGTATAGTTGATTTGCGGAAGCTTCAATAACACGAGAACAGACTTCTATATTATAACATTTAATACCTTTACCACGCTCACGCGAGTGTCCGGATGGGTCCAACATGCCTTTAGTCTTATTATTTTTAGTACCTGGAGGACCGGTTTGTTTTTTTTTTTGTAAATCGTGTATTTTGGAAATTACATTTAGATACAAATTACTGATTATAAATGAAACTAATTTTACGGATTTATCGCGTTTATTTTTAATTTTAATTCCCGACGTTTCGAACCCTTTACAGCGTTCATGGTCACGGGACAGACTGAGGTGTTAGACGTCTGATTGTCATAGTTAACCCTGGCTACCGTCAGTTTTTGAATTATTAATTTTGTGTCCGATCTATGCAGAGGGAGCTAATTGTATCTTGCCTTGCAGTAGTGGTTCGTTTGGGCCTAGATTTAATTTTATTGATGACAGGATCCCAAGCTGATGGTAGTACCCAACCTTCTTCTCTATTGAAATTAGGGTGTTTTTTAATTTCAATAGCCTCGCGAATCATCCTTGGGAGGAATCGGTGTTCTTTTGCAAGGATCTGTGGTTTGTCAAACCTGATGTAGTGGTTGGGCCTATTCAAAATGTGCTCACAAACTGCAGACTTGTTCGATCTATTGTGTTTTATGTCAGCTATATGTTCTTTCACGCGGGTTTTTATTGCTCTTTTCGTTTGACCTATGTAAGAGAGCCCACATTCACAGTCAAGTTTTGTACACTCCTGGATCTTGCAGAGGGATATTACACTTGACAGATGGTAAAAACTGACTAATCTTCTTCAGCGGCTTGTAGAATGTATTAATTGAAGCCTGCTTTAAGATATAGCCAATCTTTGTCGGTGACTCCTCTGACGTATGGTAGAACAGCAGGTACTCGCTCCACTGTGGCTGGTTTCACTCGGTCACTGTGACGTAGGCGCGGTGCTCGAAGCTTGTTGTCATGCAGAACTTGCTTGACATTTTGGAGCTCAGCGGCCAGGTGTTGTTTGTCACAGATCCCTTGTGCTCTCTGAAACAAAGATTTACCCACGGTAGCTAACTGGGATGGATGGTGGTGAGAATCACCGTTTAGGTATCTATTTGTATGGGTTGCCTTCCTATACACAGTGTGACTTATAGTGTTATTTTGGATTGCGGATGACCAAAACATCTAAGAAAGCTAAAGAGTTATTATGCTCTAATTCCATAGTGAATTGTATTTTGGAATTTACTGAGTTAAGGTGATTTAGAAATGCATTAACTTTACTTGTTGGTAAAATGGTGAAGGTGTCATCTACATACCTCTTATAAAACCTTGGATAAATGGGAGCTGTGCGAAGGGCCTTCTCCTCAAAGTCTTCCATAAATATGTCAGCGACAATGGGAGATACTGGGCAGCCCATTGCTACACCATCTATCTGTATGTAAAATTCCTCCTTCCAAAGCAAATAGCCGGATGTTAGGCAATGTTTAAGTAGTAATGCATACTCTTCCGGCATGTTATTCTCTTTTAGCTTTCTTGTTACAATTGAGATGCAGTCTTCTAATGGTAGGCATGTAAATAAAGACTGTACATCAAAACTGACCATTGTTTCATTGTCAGTAAGACATAGTTGTTTTATCTCACTAACAAAATGGTAAGAATCCTTTGTGTATGCCCTTGTGTGTCCTCTCAGCGGTGAGAGAATTCGTACTAGATGTTGAGCCAGTCTGTAAGTTGGTGAGTCGATCTGGCTTACAATAGGGCGTAATGGTATGTCTGGTTTGTGTATTTTAGGCAACCCATACAATTTAGGGGGTTTAGCACATGAAGGTGTCATCGATTTCACGTCTAGATTTAATTTTTCGGAGTATTTTTTAATGAGATCGCTAGTTAATTTAAGCATTTTAGTGTTTGGGTCTGTTTTGACCTTTTTATACGTGCTTACATCCGACAACAGTTCTTGTATTTTCAAATTATAATCCGACGTTTTCATAACCACCGTAGCATTTCCTTTATCTGCGCGGAGAACAGTTAAATCTTTGTTGTTGCGTAAGCTGTTTAACGCGTTAAATTCATCTTTAGGGAGGTTAGACTTCGGTACCGAACTTCGACGTAAAAAGGACGAAATATCTTGTCGTATACCTTCTAAATCTTCCTTACCGATGTTATTTTTATATAGACAGTCCTCGACACTACAGATTATTTCTTCGTACGGGATTTTTCGCGGCGTTATTGCGAAATTTAAACCTTTCGATAACACCTTCATAGTAGATTCATCCAGTGTTTGTTGTGACAATCCAAATAACACTGTAAGTCACACTGTGTATAGGAAGGCAACCCATACAAATAGATACCTAAACGGTGATTCTCACCACCATCCATCCCAGTTAGCTACCGTGGGTAAATCTTTGTTTCAGAGAGCACAAGGGATCTGTGACAAACAACACCTGGCCGCTGAGCTTCAAAATGTCAAGCAAGTTCTGCATGACAACAAGCTTCGAGCACCGCGCCTACGTCACAGTGACCGAGTGAAACCAGCCACAGTGGAGCGAGTACCTGCTGTTCTACCATACGTCAGAGGAGTCACCGACAAGATTGGCTATATCTTAAAGCAGGCTTCAATTAATACATTCTACAAGCCGCTGAAGAAGATTAGTCAGTTTTTACCATCTGTCAAGTGTAATATCCCTCTGCAAGATCCAGGAGTGTACAAACTTGACTGTGAATGTGGGCTCTCTTACATAGGTCAAACGAAAAGAGCAATAAAAACCCGCGTGAAAGAACATATAGCTGACATAAAACACAATAGATCGAACAAGTCTGCAGTTTGTGAGCACATTTTGAATAGGCCCAACCACTACATCAGGTTTGACAAACCACAGATCCTTGCAAAAGAACACCGATTCCTCCCAAGGATGATTCGCGAGGCTATTGAAATTAAAAAAACACCCTAATTTCAATAGAGAAGAAGGTTGGGTACTACCATCAGCTTGGGATCCTGTCATCAATAAAATTAAATCTAGGCCCAAACGAACCACTACTGCAAGGCAAGATACAATTAGCTCCCTCTGCATAGATCGGACACAAAATTAATAATTCAAAAACTGACGGTAGCCAGGGTTAACTATGACAATCAGACGTCTAACACCTCAGTCTGTCCCGTGACCATGAACGCTGTAAAGGGTTCGAAACGTCGGGAATTAAAATTAAAAATAAACGCGATAAATCCGTAAAATTAGTTTTATAATCAGTAATTTGTATCTAAATGTAATTTCCAAAATACACGATTTACAAAAAAAAAAAACAAACCGGTCCTCCAGGTACTAAAAATAATAAGACTAAAGGCATGTTGGACCCATCCGGACACTCGCGTGAGCGTGGTAAAGGTATTAAATGTTATAATATAGAAGTCTGTTCTCGTGTTATTGAAGCTTCCGCAAATCAACTATACGATTTGAATATTACTACTGTAATTCGTACGTTCGGTTTGATGCCATCGTGTATCCCGAAATCGCACATCAAATAACACACACTTTCCAATCATAACATTAAGAATTAAAACAAAAACAAGATAACGACATATATCTCATTAATATGACAGACTCATTAATCGAATTAAAATGTCTGAAAAATTAGTGTATATATTTTTAAATTAATTCGGATTTAATAAATAAAAATTGTCACGAATACTCGGAAGATAGAGCTCCAAAAACTTTCATCACTTTTCCACCCACACCTTTCCTACGAAAAAAAATCGTACTCCAAGTTTCGTCATAAGTGCGGAGATTACGAGTAGCATTGAAAATAAAGTATATATATCTATAATAGATAAGTGGTTACAGTTGAATTGGCAACTACATACTTTAAAATGTTAAATACATTCATTATAACCATCATTCCCCAACATAAGGTATATGAACACGAGGCATACGGGAGATTTACGGATCACCTTCTTGATCAGTTGCCGAAGATTGTGCGAAATCATATCAAGCAGAGTCAATTTGGTTGATCCAGCACCCGGAGACGGAGCTGTTATCAATCTTTAATGCTTAAGATATTGTAAAGTAAAAGTAAAATACACTTTATTGTACACCAAAATACATTACAGTATTTATTATCAAAAAAAGACACTGGTACAACAGGCCTTATTGCTTAAGCAGCGATGGCTTCCAGGGAACTTTAGAGCAGACAAATTCATTAAAGGAAGTTAAAGTTCCCAGTCTCCTTGATTATTCGACTAATTTTTTGACAATCACTAAATCGTCTGGGTCAACGAATTCCTGCTATTACTGCTGAATATGGGCCTCCCCACAGATTGTCATTAAACACGGTTCTGAGCCACCTTCATCCATCGACTTCCCGCGTATTTGCACAGGTGATCAAGATGGAATCGTCCCAATACGAGGCCGCCACTAGAGAACCTTGACCGTAGGTCTAAATCGCAGTAGGACGCCGTTCATCCCTCCTATTTCTTCCACTTATTAAGGGTTCCGTACAAAAACGGGACCCTAAAAATAAACATATTTTATCAAAAATATGACACATTATGACCAAACGGAACTTGTACCCTGTTGCTTGACGTTACGACTCTTTCCAACTCTTTTTTATATTAAAAACGTAATTCAAAGAAGTTAATTGGTACTCGGAGGCAATTAAAGAGTAAGGGGGTTTTGAGTTTTCTTTTAGACTTTTCCTTTCATTATTATTTTGTTGTTTGCTCTGATTACGAGTATTTTGGTTTTTATTTAAACAACTACTCGACTCAGATAACTCAATCCATGTCACACATGTAACCAATCGCTTATAAACAATCACTAATAAACAAATAATTTGAAATAACAAATAATTAAGTAAATAATTGAGATAAAAACGACCCTATCTCCTAAGTTGAACCAAATTACAAATACTTACAAAATTTAATAAAAAAATGGTATAGTAGTTTCGGAGTTTATCACGAACATACATCGTGACACAAAATGAATATATATTTAGAAAGAAAAAGAGATTGGCATATATGGAGGTAATAATTTGATGTTCATATATTTTAAACTTACATAGCTATCAAATATCATGATTTATTACTTGTATGTTAATTTTCTAAACTTTACAGTTGTCAAACACGTAGCATAGATATGATTGCGGCAGTACCGTATGGCTTCAAAGAGGTCTGCTTTAATGTAAAATTGTTTCAAAATTACGCATTTTCTAACGAGATGAAATTTACCTGAGTTGGAAAACCTATGAGATCCGAATCGAATGAGAGAATAAGAGGCGGTCACGACAACTTTCCATCAAATAATGCCGTTCCATTTTGACACCAACAACCGAATATACAAACATTCATGGCTCCATGTTTCCTTAAATTGAGTGCACACTGGAATTACAATGTAACAAAACCAAAAACTGAAAGAATGTATAAAATACAGCAGGAAATGGTCCCTTTCAAGATGTTTTTCATTCATCTCGCTGCGAAAGGGACTCGTTACTTATTCATTAAATAAGCCGTCTTTTACAATCTCGACAAAAACGCAGGTTTTTTTTTCAGCAAGCCTTTCATTACACAGTGAGGGAAAGGCAATCTTCAGGAACAGACGAGAAATTGAATTACTTTCTTGAGAACTGTAACGTTAAGTAGTGTTATTCACATTGAAATTACTACCATTTTAATGAATTTGTAAGTAATCAGCGATGAGAGTCACTCAGGGTATCATTCACTATCATTGTAGCTTATTTAACCTGAAGAGAGTAAAGACAAGGAATAAAGGTTATTTATTTATTTGTTTACATCAGAAAATATTGTTTCGCGCTGGCAGTAGCACTAACATGAGATGTATATCATAAAATATATTTTATTCGTGGGCGCTCGTTAATTTATAGAATTTGCGATTGGAACCTGCGTACTCCGGGATACCATGCCAATGAACTAAACAGCTTTTCTTCATACTGACAAGAATCTCAATGTATTTTTTTTATTTTTTTATTTCTTTATAAACAATGCTTGGCGTTATCTAGTGTTTCCTTTACAGCAAATTTTAGATATGCGATCTTTTATTTTAGTTATTCGATTCTCATATCGTACTAAAACATATTCGATCTAGACGTGAACTTCAGCCATGGTGATTAATTCGATCGGTTGGCTTTTTCATTTCATTCCTATAAAAAGAGCGAACTTTTGAACTTAATTGTTTGAGCGAATCTCTAAAGCCGCGGAAAAGTGCAAAAGTTCCGTGCCAAGCTGATTTATAGTTTAATTCTTTGTCCGTTCACGTGGATAAAATACGTTCATGTTGTATAATAAGGCATTGTCTGCGAACCCAAGACCATTTTATACGGAGTTTGCAGTTGTTACTACATTATTTAATCACTTTTGGATTAATTAAAAAGTTAATCATTGATTTGCCTCATTAATTTTGAAAGTTGCAAAAAATATCTGGAAATGGACTGTGGTTATTTTTAAAGTGAAATAAATATTTTAAAAATATGGGTAGTTTCTTTATAATTGACACGAGCATTATTTTCCTAACACATTTCAATATCTAATACTTGAATAAAAGAAATCGCTTCAACTGTATAAGAAGAAGTCTCAACATGTATGCAGGTCCAAATACGAGAAGTTTTTTTATTATTTTAACTTGTGGTTCTTTTATCATCACCCTCCTGCCCTTTTCCCACCTATGTGGGGTCGGCACAGCATGTGAATCATCTTGTAAGCGGTTTTGGCTATGATTTATTCGAACGGCTGCCGACCTGGCGATCCTGGACTATCTGTTGGTCACACAAATATTTGGGAAATTTCATACTCCTTTGTCAGTGCAATTTTCGTAAAAACGGGTATTAATACATAGAATATATATAATATACTATAAATTTTTTTTTAATAAGTTCGAAGTTGCTGTGGATTACTTTATCCAGTAAGCCAAATCCTCCTTTCTTTATATCAAGTTGGAAATTGTTAAAGCGATCATGATAATGGTCTGTATCAGGGCTTCACAAAACACATTGGCTCTGGGCCAAAATAGAATTTCATTAGACTAAGTTTCATTTCATTTGTGTTATAAATCCTCGAAAGTCGCGAAATTGCTATAGGCCATTGAAATAATGAGATTCTTTTTATCACTTTATATCCGACAAGATTTTTATGAGCTTTAAAATGACGAGTGCTCAATGATACCAAATAGAACTGGGAATTCTTCAATGTGCCTAAAGTTTCGTGATTCGTATGTCGTGCATTGCACGTTTGATCCCAAAACTGGCCAAAAATATTGTTCTGAGTCTGTCCTGTAATTCGATTTTATTTTTGATCAAGACATCCTTGCCTCCTCGGCATAATAAAGTTCCGAATTGTTTTTATTACATAAATTATTTACACTATACACGGAAGCAAGGAAGGCAGGTAGGGCGACACTAGAAATTTTCCTTACACCAATACCACCAAAACGAATTGGCAACAATCAATCAATCAATCAAAAATCTTTATTCAAATAGACGCGCGCGGTCTTTTGAATTCATTTTTTCTAAAGCTGGCTTAAGATGAAAATCAATTTCATTCAAAAAGTCACCGAATTACCAAAATTGAGCGAAGGAGTTACATTAATTTAGATACAAGAATACAATGTTGCAAAATAGTAAACGCAATATGCGAATTTAGTAAAAACAATTTGTTAACATGATCTAAGTATTTATTTAACTTTAATTTTAAAAAAGGTTCCAAACTTGGTATTAACAAAAGATCACCTATGAGGTAAGAGGTTTACGTACACTACATATACATAAACAAAAATACTACAAAAGTAGAAGCAGTATCAGCAGCCTCTATCGCATGTACCGTGATAGTTAGATAGTTGAAATTTTCACAGATGATATACTATATATATCAGCTCAGCTCAGTGTCCGGGCGCTCGCCTTTAATTCAATATATACTGGAGCAACCTGAGTTCGATCCCCGGTGCCGGTACCAATGAAGTTTTTAACTTTAAGTGCTGACTTATCACGTGCTCCGCGTGAAGGAAAACGTCGTGAGGAAACCTGCATATTTTCGAAATAATAACAAAAGAAAAATGTATTTCGAAGATATGTGAAGTCCGCCAATCCGCAGTGGGGCCGCGTGGTGGACTATGCCCTGATACCCTCTGTATAGAGGAGGCCTTTGCCCAGCCATGTATAGGCTGTTACTTTACTTTACTTTTTTTAAAATATATATACATATGTACTAAAAAACAGAATAAAAATATTTAAGTGGGGCTCCCATACAATAGACATGATTTTTTTGCCGTTTTTATAGATAATGGTAAGGAATCCTTCGTGCGCGAGCCTGTCTCGCACTTGGCCAGTTTTACCATTCTGATGTTATATAGTTTTTAGCAGACATAATAAGTGTGTGATATAATTTGTAACTAAACCTCGTGTCTGGTGAAAAAGAATTAGAGAGGTGATTACGTTAATATTTATTAATTTCTCGAGCATTTTAAATGTGCAGGCATGCATACAACGTTGTTTTAATCGTTTTGGAAACAGCTGTAATAACAATGTATTCTTATGACACTTGTTAATTTGGTAGTAGAAGGTCCGTGCCATTAACGTTAACATTTACTAGACTAGCCCCTAGTAAGACCTAAACATATTATGTTAAAGGCCAGAAGCCGTTCATGGCTATTAATGAAAGGAATTGAAGATCTCGAGGCTAAATACCAGACCATAACTACCAGACTTAATTACCAGTTGTATTTAAGTCTAATTTATTGCAATAGAATACAACTTTATGTTCAATGCGTAGCTTTAATTGTATTTGTTTATATTTGTTTCAAATTATTTCTCTCAACATTTTTACAATCAAGATTTAGCTGCATTTGATAATATTCTTCCGTCGAGTAGGCTTATGCCACTATAATCTTTTATCTGATAAGTGATTATCATGTTGTACGCTGGGAATACAGATAACATCGCTGCAATCCAAAAAAGAAGGGTTTTTGTTTAGTGATTCAATTTTGTTAGCATGTAAGAGAGTCAATAGGAAGTTGCTAAATAAATAAGGTGATGATGTATACGACCCTATTTTTAGATAATAAATGCCTACGAAAAGAAAATATCGGGATAGCCTGAATATAAAGACATTCCGTCAGGTTCACTCGTAAGCCGTGTAGGAGAGCATAAATGCTCGAACCCACATCTCTGACTTAGTCCATGTTTTACATTCCGCTTCGTGCTTCCACACGGAACGGACGTTAATCTGAGCCGGAGGGCCCATGCCAACCGACCCGGAAGCCATCTTGCAACCGTTGTGGCTAATATCATTTCTTTTATCTCTTGGTGTGCACTGCTTGCCTCATCGTTGTCGTGTTTCGCGGTCTACGGTTAGGGAAGTCTCAAGCAAGAAGAGAGAAGAAAAGTTATAGAAGAAAGAAGAAACGTTACAGAAGAACGAAGAAACTTTGCCCGACTTCCGAGCGGATAGTGTTAGTGTAGTGTTGTGCTCGTAGGCAGTTTCCTGTCCGTAAGTAGAATTCTACACACATTTCTCGTCTCAGAGGCGGCATTGTAATTTTATCTGTGTGCTTGTTGCATTAGGCGACAGCTAGGTACTCACCCTAGCGCACCTAAAGCGCAGGCGATTAAAGGTTAATTTTAGGCACACACCTCCCTGCCGCAAGGTGGGGAGGCCTATTTAGAAACCACACGCCGGCGGGGCGCAAGCCCCAAAGGTACAAGCGTCGCCATGGGTTCCCTATTAGAGGAATTCCTTCGACAGGAATGCCCCGAAGTATGGGCTAAATATTTAAGCTTCGCGAGGGAACGACGCCTTGTCGTCGAATTCTCCAGCGACAGTCCGGCTTCACCGGCTGCCGCCTCGCCGCCATCTCCGGTGCCCTCTGCGCCAGTCATCGAGTCGCCCTCTGCGACAATCGAAACGCCCGTCGCGTCGACCTCCACCGCCGCGATCGATCTTAACGCGCCTTCCGCGCAACCAATTTCGGCCCCCTTCCGCGCTGTCGTTACCGACTCACAATCGGACGGCGGCTCAGACATGGAGGTCGAAACGACTCCCGCTAACAACGCGAACGCCGACGGCTTCACCGTCGTCAAATCGCGAAAAAAGGGTAAGAAACGCCCCGCTACAGACAGCGACCCCGAAAGCGAGGCCGCCCCGTCAAACCGTCCCACCGCGACGCCCGCCAAAAAGGCAGCCGCGTCTGCCCAGTCGGAACCGACATTCGCCTCCGAGCGAAAAATGAAGCCACTGCCGCCAATAATTATACAAGATAAGGCAAAGTGGCACCAGGTTTGTTGGTGGTTTGAACGCCACAACATCCGAGACCCCCGGTCAAAAAATACAAATATGGGTATCCGCGTATACCTCGATTCGTCAGACGATTTCCGCCGCGTAACAAAGTACTTGCGTGAAGCTAAGGTGGGTTTCCACACCTACTCACTACCCGAAGAGCGTAAACTTCGGGTCGTAATTAAGGGCGTCCCAAAAGAGTCGGATGTCGATATGGCTAAGGTCGACATCCGCACTCAGGGATACCCTGTTCACGCCGTGCGTCGTCTCAGGCACCCTCGCACCCGTGTCCCTATGGACATGGTCATGGTGGAACTTGACCCTACCCCGGAAGGTAAGGCCATTTTCAACTTAAGAGGGTCTGTGGGCTCAGTGACTTAGTCATCCAGCCCCCACGTAAATCAGGTGTTGTGGCACAGTGCCACAACTGTCAACATTTTGGCCACACGGCCAATAACTGCTTCGCTCACCCAAGGTGCGTCAAATGCACCGGTGACCACGGCACAACCGAGTGCACGAGGCCGAAAGATTGCGCAGATCCACCGGACTGCGTAAATTGCCACACTACCGGCCATCCGGCTAGTTATAGAGGCTGCGCTAAGGCCCCGAAAACTCCCGCGAAGTCTACGTTGCCCAAACCCGCGCCCGTTAAATACATTCCCGCGCCCGTACCCGTCATTAACGCCTGGGCGAAACCCCAGGTGGCCGCGCAGGTAACCGCGCCGGTAATCCCGGTCGCCTCACGACCGATCGCGCAACAGCTGCCCGCCTCTCAAACGGCGCCGCGGCCGCAGGTGCAGCCAATTCCGTCAGTTTTCGCGGAAAACAAGGACGACCCCTTCGCGCAAATAGCTAATATCTGCAGCTTATTAGATAGAATTAATAGGCAGGAACTCGCCGTATTGTACGCTAAAATAGCGGCCGCCACATCTGGCCACGAGCGTCTTAGGGCAATTAGCCAACACAAAACGCTTGTGGAAGCCCTTTGGGCTTTTACGAGCCAACCGTAAAGAACAATAGTCCGCGCAATAAAACCGCGTTCCGCCGCGTCGTTAATTAGACCCATAAAAACACCTTAATGGGAAGTACAACCGCAGGTAGAACAAAACCTCGGGCTCTGGTTGTTTCGTATTTCAACGCAAACGGCATAAAGGGTCAAAGGGATGAAATCGCGGAATTCCTTCGCGATCATAACGTAGATATTTTCCTAGTGCAAGAGACATTCTTGAAACCTAGCGTACGCGATCCCAGAATCGCAAATTACAATATTGTCCGCCACGACCGGTTAGCAAACCGTCTGGGAGGCACACTAATTTATTATAAACGGTCCTTGCACTGTTGCCCGCTCGACATTCCAGAGCTAAGTCAAATAGAGGCATCCGCGTGTAGGTTAGCGCTCACCGGCCACAGGCCGCTTGTACTAGTCTCAGCCTACCTCTCGGGGAATAGAACCCTCCTTCAAAGCGACCTAGATACGCTTCTTAACTTAGGCCCTTCCGTGATAATTGCGGGAGATCTAAACTGCAAACACGGCTCATGGGAAATCAACAGCACCCCAAACAACAACGGAAAGCATCTCTTTAGCTTATCCGATAACCTAAATTTCAGTATAGTCGCTCCCGCGACTCCCACTAGGTATCCTACGTTGGACAACTACCAGCACGCGTCACCGAGTGTCCTAGACATAATGTTATTCAGGGAGGTCTCGCTCGACAACGAGTCGATAGAGACAATCCATGAACTAGACTCAGACCACAGGCCTGTCCTGTGTAAACTGGGCCAGAACGCCGGCGCGGTCCCTCCGACCAAATCCGTAGTGGACTGGCATCGTCTTGAGGTCAAACTCAAGGCTTTGGACCCCCAGGACTTAGTAGACTTACCCGAGACGATAGCTACGTTCGATGACGCAAATCGAGCGATAGCGAGTCTCCGCCAAACTATTACTTCCGCAGTCGCAGATTCGGAACGGACGGTGAAACCGTCGGGCGACCGACGGTTTAACTTTCCGCCCGACCTGCGACTGCTAATTAGACAGAAAAATGCAGCCAAACGCGCCTTCGACCGATACCGATCGGAATCGAACCGAACCCTACTTCGACGCCTTCAGCTAGAAGTAAAAGATCGCGTATCGGAACACCGACACATAACGTGGGACACTCTCCTAGAGGACATCGAGCCATCGCACACCGCCTACTGGCGGTTGGCCCGCAGTCTGAAAGCAGACCCCCGCGAATCTCTACCGCCGTTAGTTAGACCTAATAGCGCTTCAGTAGCCCTAGATGACTCCGAAAAAGCCGAATGCCTTGCGGACAACCTAGAGCAGCAATGTACGCCATCGCGCGAACACACCGATTCGGCCCACCTAACGGAGGTGGACCGCGTAATCGAGACTAGGGCTGCGCTTCCACCGGAAGGCGAACCTTTAAATTCAGTGACCCCCGAAGAGGTCCACGATATTATTAAAAATTTAAAACCAAAATCCGCCCCGGGCCCAGATAATATAAGTAATAAGATTCTCAAAGCTCTCCCTGGGCCGCTTATCTGTTTACTGGCGACAATTTTCAATACCCTTCTCTCCAGTTGCTCCTTTCCGGACGACTGGAAGCAAGCCACGGTTATCGGCATTCGCAAGCCGAATAAACCAGCCAATAAGCCCTCCAGCTATCGTCCCATCAGCCTCCTCAGTTGTCTGGGGAAGCTCTACGAGCGGCTATTGTTAAACAGGCTCAAAGAGCACGTATTTTCCAACGGCCTTCTGCCGACGGAACAATTCGGCTTTCGAGCTAGACACTCTTATCCCGATCAGCTATACCGCCTAACGGAGCACATCCTAAAAGGCCTTAACCACCCCAAACACATTAGTACAGGGGCTCTCTTCTTCGATGTCGCAAAAGCATTCGACAAAGTCTGGCACAACGGCTTGCTTTACAAGCTGTACACACTCAAAGTGCCAGATAGGCTCGTACACACCATCCGGGCCTTTTTGTTGAACCGCTCTTTTCGATATCGAGTCGAGGGCACCCTCTCCACAAGCCGCCGCCTCACGGCCGGCGTACCACAAGGCTCCTGCCTCTCTCCCTTGCTATTTACGCTCTACACGAGCGACATACCTAGAGACCCCCACGTCAATCTCGCGCTTTTCGCGGATGACACGGCGCTCTTTTACTCAGATCGCAACCTCAGTCAATTAACAACTCGACTCCAAAGCGCCGCCGACCGCCTCGGCGATTGGTTCCGCAAATGGAGAATCGATATTAATCCAGAAAAAAGTGTGGCGATTCACTTTACTCGTAGCACCCCCAAACCCCATCCGCCACACTGTTACAAAGGTCCTCGCCAGTACAGAAAGTTGAGGCAAATATCACTATACGGCCAAACTCTCCCCTGGGAGAAAACGGTCAAATATTTAGGAGTCACTTTCGACTCGCGTATGACTTTCACTACGCACATCAATCAAGTCCGAAATAAAGCCGCGTTCGTCTTCGGCCGGCTACACAATTTAGTAAAATGCCCTTAAGGCACAAACCACTGTTATATAAAGCTTGCGTAAGGCCAATCATGTCCTACGCTTGCATGATCTTCGCACATATAAATCCTACGCGCATTTACAAATTGCAAGTAGTTCAAAGTAAGTTTATCCGCCGCGCAACCGGTGCGCAATGGTATCAGCGCAACGTCGACCTGCACAGCGATTGCAGACTCCCGACGATTCGCGCACATTTTAAAGACTTGACAAAACGGTTCTTTGATAGAGCCCAGCATCATCCCAACCCTCTGGTGGTAAGCGCAGCAAACTACGAACCGGACACAAACGCGAACGTAAACAAGCGTCGCCCGCGAAACGTCCTCATCGACCCGGTCGACGAAGAGGACTTAGATACGATGGACCCACCGCCGGGGGTCCCGCCGGATAACAACACTACATCCACAGTTAGTGTAACAACAATCACACTAGTTCGCCCTCGCCTCCGAGCACGGCGAGACCCACACAACGCGTACACAAGGTACACCCGCGTTCCGGGGCGGTTCTCACCGCTCCCAGCCACCGATTAGCTAAATGCACAGTCGACGGCCGTCGGGGTCTCGGTCCGAACCGGCGACCTCGACGGCCCTTAGATGACACACCATAGTAGTTAAACGCACGCATGAGCACATGCGCGACCCTACCCATAGCGGAGGGTCCAAACCCGTGGGTTCTGGCTAGCCCACCGGTTCTGCGTCCGATGAAGCTTTAATAGTCTCGGGACTGAAAGCAAAAACATCAGTTAATACAAGATACAAGATCACGCTTCTTCTCGCTGGACTTCTGCGAGGTCGTGCTACTTCCCCGGATGGCCGGTAGCCCTACGACAGTCGCAGAAATACTCATCGATTATTTAATAGATGAGCGGTTTTATTACTTTTTCAACGCATGCACTTTATGTATTGTGTTGTAACAGTAACAATTTTGAAACGCACATTATAAATTAATCGTTACGGATATTGATACAATAATCAAAATGTAGGCTAATGGATGAAATTGCGACCTGCGTTGTGATGAATGCTAAAATTATTGCATTTTAGTTTTAACGAGATTAATAAAACTTTTTTCATCTTATTAAACATGCTAAAAACACAACAAGTTAAAAACAGGTATTTAGGTAAAAAGGTTGGTATTTTCTCACTGGAAATTGTAAATAGTTCATATTAATCTTCGTATAATAATAATAAAGGCTTATTTAAACTAAAACTAGTGTACAAAAACATTGAACAAGTAAGAAAGAAAGAAAGAAAGAAAACATTTATTGCTCAAATACGCCACATGTACATTTAAACCATAAACATTAAAAATACATAGTAAAAAGAAAAAAAAAGGAGGAATAAAAAAATATTAAACACATCACACATTTTACGCACACAATTGTGTGTGTCGTATACGGCAAACAGACCGCACTCAGCTTAATGCCGCAGTTGCAGTATGTACCTATTAAAAAATTATATTCAATTTTCAAGGTTAGCAATTTGTCTCGCAGGGTTCATACTCTCCATTAACTAGTCTTGGGTCATTAAACTTAGTTAAAGGTAATTAATATAATGACAAAAGAAGTGTATATGTGTATTTATAAATACAAATGTATTTGTAATATTGTGCATAGTCTACGTGGTGAAGATGATAACGTATGTAAGTTATTTTACAGGTATTAATAAATCTTCTGTCAGTTTGTTATTCAGTTGAATGGAGTAAATATTCATGTATCTTTTTTTTTAGCAGGCATATAATTCATGCAAGGTATACGTGTAGTGCGACTAAATTCATAAAACATTTTACTGTATATTTCAATAACTTCCTGAAAAATAAGTTTTTAACTTAAGCTTTCTCCGATATAATAAGATTAAAGTTTGATATTTCCTTTGAAAGCTCTGGAAGAAAAATGCTTCTAACTTTCATATCAGATCTTCACTCCAAAGTTAGCATATTATTAACGACTCTAGAATTTTATACGTAGTAACAAAATTATAAGTAAGTTTATGCAATAACATTTATTAGTAACTACAATTCGAGGCTAACCCACAAATTGGGCGTAGATACTTAATATTTCTTGTACTTAATATGTGTTTCGGTTTAAATACGTTGAGTAATCTTGTCTATTCTGCTTGCCCTGTTAAGTATTCACTGTGATTTAAAACCCATTATAGATATATCTTTATTTTTATTGCCCTTAACTTATAATTAGATCGGTAATCCAGGGCCTACAGTGGGGCCATAATAACTATCGAAGTGTCAAGGTGCTGAGTTGTTTGTATAATAAGGCTACGGAGCCCGTCTGCGTACAGCCCATTAACACAAAACCTATCCAACTGCTGAAGTTCGTAAGGAAGATATCACCGAAACACTTCGGGGATACCTATATTTGAGACAAACTGAACCATTGGTGATAAATGATATAGAAAATATGATACGGAAAGAGATTGTAGTCGTTGATATGTGTTTCGGCTGGTTTTGTGGTCTTGTGGACAAAGGACTCATTCGGAGACTCGAATTGAACGAGAAGAGCGAACGAACATTCCCGTTCGCTACACGTCATTCGCCCTATTCATCGGTTGAACGGCGGCGGAGCAACATCTCTTGCAACTAGTTTCGATTTTACTAATAATTGTCCAGAAATTTGATTCCTTGTACTTGAAAGTTAATTGCGGTGGTCCCAGTAATGAAGCAGTACTGATTCGGCCGGCTGTGCAAGGAACGAAGGCGACTCGCCAACGACGGTTGAAGGTGAAGTGCTCTTTGTTCCACTAGACTATTCGAGACCCAGACGAAAATCCAGACCAGCTCACCCCAACAATATGTAACGTATGTTACGGAATAGATATAGAACGTATGGTACGGAAAGAGATTGCAATCAATTAGATTTTTAGACACCAATTAGCGTAATTTTAGTGCCTCAGTTACGGGTCGCTAGTGTCATGTAGGCCTACCTAGTATAGTGTCATAATATAGTCTACCACGTATATGTATATAATATCATTGTGTAGGAAGCTCTTTTGTAATTGTCACCCGAGCGTGCTGGACTCGTCTTTTCTTTCATGAGTCGATAAAAAGTTCAAGGTATCGCACCGCAAAGTTTCGGGGTGGATAGAGTTTCGCTGCAAGTTCAACCGCCCGCAGCACCAACTTGGGACAGTTTGTGCGGGACTCGTTCTGTTTTCTTTTTAATTTATAGTTTGAAGTTGATAAATATAGGCTGTAACTTTACTTTATTTTTAAATTCCTTTTTATTGTTGTCAAAAAGAAGTTTTTTTTAGCATATCTTGTAAGAAAAGATTTAGCCTACGTGAGTTCAACAGTATTAACCCCACACATTGGCGTCGTCAAGATATTCAGTTACACTAAAAACAAAAACCCCACAACCAAGATATTCAGCATAGAATAATAGGCTTTAGCCATAAGTTTACTTTTAATTTTTCGTTTAAATTCATCAAGTAAATAAATTTATTTTGTTCATGTTATAAAAGTCAAATAATTCTTTTGGGAAAAAAAATTATAATATTAAAAAAAAAAATAAACAAGTCTGGCAGTGTCGATGTCTGATAGCTGCCTAACCTTCCTAATAATCATTTTAAGGGTTACCTATTGTATCAAGTGGAGGATACGCGAAAGCATTTTCATTTAGTGCATATTTTGTTCAGCTAACCTAACCATAACCATAACATAACCACATAACAATACAAACTGAAATTAAAAATGTGCTTCACTTTTTGTGTTACATAGAAATAATTATTACGGATCCTGTAAATGTTTTTAGGGTTTCGTACCCAAGGGGTAAAACGGGAGACCTGTCCTGCTGTGACCTATGCCTGGATATGATAGGACAAGGTATATTTAATATCTTATGCAATGTATGTACACAATGTTTTTACAAATAAAGTCTATCTATATATAATATATAAATAACTATCTGTCCGTCTGTCACCAGCCTGTATCTCATGAACCGTTATAGTTAAACAGTTGGAATTTTTACAGATGATGTATTTCTGTAGCCTCTATAACAAATAGAAAACGGAATAAAAAAATTAAGTGGGGCTCCCACACAACAGACATGATTTTTGGCCATTTTATAGATAATCCCGATAAGATCAAAATAGCTCCAAATAAATATACATTTAAAAAGTTACTTCGAGAATACCTATTAAATCAGTGATTTTGTTTGGCTTATCCCATGCTCGGTTTTTATTATCCATATATGTACATCTACAATATTTATGTATATATATATATATATATATATATATATATATATATATATATATATATATATATATATATATATATATATATGTATATATATGTATATACCCATCCATACAAAAAGTTAAGTCATATATAAATGTAGTTTATGATTATAATATTCGGTTTTTTATATTCGTATATATCACACATTATATTTAATTAGATATATTTTTATGTATATATATTTCCTATTTATATTTACTTTGTGGTTTACGCACCTGCATATGAATATTACTTCTCATAAACTACATGACATAGGGTTACTGGTAGGAATGGGTACTACATTAAGTCCGCCCATTATATATATATATATATAGCCTTTAGTCTAAGGTGTAACAATGAAGTATAAATAAATAAATAAAAATGGTACGGAACCCTTCGTGCCCTAGTCCGTCTCGCACTTGGCCGGTTTTAAATGTAAAACAACTCAACGATAATGAGTGCCGTCAACCTAAGGCAGGAGTAAATTTTACAAGAAGACTGGAGATCCACAGATATAAACCTGAACGTAAAAGAAATGCCATCACTTCCCATTAACAACGCAATTTCGTATTGTGAACGATTATTACGTGAACATATTAACCATTTTTTAGAAACAACTCAACTTTACCTAAATTATTATTTCCACTATTGAAACTCAGCCCAACGCTCTCTAATGAAGAGCAAGTTTTTGTTGTAACGAGGTGGAAAGGCTTCCTAAGCTCTCACTGCATCTAATAGTTGAGGAGAAGTTTTTTCAAAGGCCGTTATAGTGCTTTATGTAAACTTTCCTCGTTTAAGTATTGTGAAGTTTCGAACGAACAGTGAACACCGTTGTTAGCTTTGGAAGAAAGTTATCAATATTCGGCACCTTCATTTTACATGTACATATATCTATATATCTGTTGCCTATTGGAAAGCTTTGTGCAATGACACATTTTATTGGCACGAGATGAAATTATTTCTCGAGTAATTCTTCTGGCCGTGTCCTAAGTATTTTTCGGTGATGTGTCATACTATGAAAAAACTGTAAATTGACTGTAAAAAGTCGATTTTTGTGGTGAAACTTCTTTAGAATATATAGAAAGACCTTTTATAGAAAGATATAAAATATATAGAATTAAGGCGGCGAGAGAATGAGATAGAATACCTAACACAGTATTTCATATTCTACGTGACCTCTTTGTGCAATGTTTTTTAGCCTCCACACTATCGCCTAAAAAGCATCGCACATATGTGTGAACTCTGTATAACCGAGGTAAAACGACAGAGCAGGCGTTGCTTTCCGTCTGTTTTTTTTTTTTGTTTTTTCTGTTTTTTTTATGCGAAAAGTTGTCAAAGAGCAGACGGTTCACCTGATGTTAAGTGAATACCGCCACCCATGGACATCTGCCACACCCGAGGGTTACTGATGCGTTGACAACCTTTTGAAAATTGTGCTCCGGCTACCTCACTCACCAGACGAAACGCGAAAGTATTTGTCATACTTCCACTTTACGCTCGTCTTCTGTGAGGTCGTGTTATTTACCCGGACGAGCCTGCCCATTCGTGCAACAGCCGAAGCTACTGCGTGGCCCTATCACCGTTAGAGTGGCAGATGGCAGGGTGGCAGATGCGTTGCCACCTTGTGATAAAGTGAGTAAATTGAACCACAACAAACTCTTTCCAAAAGCAAAACCAGAATTGCATAATGAATAAACACCTAGGCGTAACGAACTTGAAAGTGTGAGAGATAACAGTTGTAGGGAAAGTTGGCCAATAAAAGCCGCAAGGCGGTACTTCGAAATTATTTTATTTTACGACTCTACGTAAAACTTGACAAGGGTCGCATACCGCGTAAAGTTTAGGTTGCCCTTAGGTACTAATGGAGTACGTTGACTCCTTTGATAAAAATAAGATAATTTAATCAGAATTGATAAGGGCCTTAAAATAAATTGTATAATAATCACGACCATTTCAATTTAAGATTTTCTTTTAATTTGTAAAAAGCAATGAATTTTTTCAGTAAAAGATCACCGTTTTACAACTGTTCTATGGTAAAGAGAATTGACCCGCAAATAAGGTTTCAAAAATGTGTTCAAAGCGCCAATTCGTGAAGGACAATTGGCCTCTCATATTTAAATTTTACTAAGTTTTTTTCTTGGGAATCTCCTTATTTTTAAAATCGAATGTGGATTACTGGTAAACTGACAACAAAGTTTCAACATTTTAAAAAGATAATTCAAGCATTTACAACAAAAGTTGCGTAAAATTATCACGACATGAATAACTTTGACAAACGTTTCTATACAAAACATTCATATTAGATTGATCTGTTAATCTCTATTGAGCTAGTAAGTTTATTATAATTAGCGCTTCTATAGTCAGATGAATATGGGCAAGAATATTTTTAATTTACTATTCACTGTTTTTAATTTACGCTTTATATTCGAAGTGCTGTTCAAGGAAATATGGCTGTAAGTGCTATTTTATTTTGTTGAATAAAGAATTAAATTTTCTCCAAAATAGGGAGCAGCAAATCTTCTCAAATCGTTTTTAATACTTTTCTATCAAATCCAGTCTCTTAGACTTTACTTTGTTATACTTCGAATTATTTTAAATTAGTGATTCCAATACTGTGTTTGTTCATTTCGTTATCCTCTTGATGTTTTCGTTAGCTTCGTTTTCTATTGTTGATTTTACACACATCACTACAAACAATCGTAGTTTTCCAAAATTTTTCGTTTCTATTCAAAATTTTGGGCTGTTATTGTGTTCTATACTCCCACATTAACCTTTCAAGCTTTTGTCAGGAAAGGCCAACGAATTTGTCCTCGTATAATCCAACAAAAGGTTCCTTACGTACTATCGAAGTCATTGTATTCGCGATAAATATGTCTGATAGATTTTTGGATAATGCGATATATTATTTTTCCCTTAAAATTGTTTCCCTGACCTGAAGGCTCTATGGCATCCTAAGATATGATCCCAAAGAATGAGCTCATAGAAACGCCTTATTGCAAAGACTGGAGAGCTTCGAGTTACTTTTGATATTTTTAATTGCTCCAGTTTTAAAAGTAGAATATTTTAGGAACTGTCAAGTAACTCATGCAGAATTGGCACGAGGAACCACGCATAGTCATGATTCGGACGTAATTTTACAGGTGATCTGAGTTTGACACTCAACGTGCCATTTGTCCTTAAACTCGTTGTGTATGCAAAACATTTCCAGAGGGGAGCTGTCCATTACCTATGAAAGAAATATCTCTGTCATAACACCAAATAGTTTGCTGGCATACTTTGTGTTCTTCTAGTCGGCAGTGGTTTGTATTTACTTTTTTATTTGCTGGGTGAATGTTTGTTGTTAAATTTATCATCAAGAAAAAAATCTAATAAACCTTTCAACAGCCATTCCGCTATACTGAGAAATTCTCCATTAATTTAACAATCTTAAAATCTTGGCCAGGAAACCGCACCTTTCATCACCTAGAGAAGAAAATGGGATTTTATTTAGTAAAGTATAAAACTATTACATAGTATTTATTGGTATATTTTATTTGATATATACTAAGTGTCGCGTATAAAGGAACCTAATATACGGACAGCTGATATTTTAAAATATCAAGAGTCAAAATTCACGCTGGATTTTGCTAATCTTAGCGGTACCAGTTGCGGTTAGGTCATTTTGTCGGAAACACGATTAAAATCACATAAGTAACATTACGCCTTACTTGTGACATTTTTTTAACAAAAGAACCATAAGGAAAGATAAGAGGAAACTGGGGCAAGGGGAGTTAAAGTTGCGTTTACTTATCTCCCTGTTCAAAGTTTTCTTTATAAAACTTTTGGGCTTTATTAATGAGGGATCTTGCTAATTCGTGAAAATCATTTTCGCTTTCGCGTGGGCATCTTTGATGATAATAAACATAGCTACTTGGTGCGTTAAAAGATTTTTTTTGAAGAAAACAAACTAGCAACCTGAGTATATTTGCATATCATCACTGCATAGTACAAAACAAAGTCGTCCCTATGTATGCTTAGATCTTTAAAACTACGAAACGGATCTTGATGCGGTTTTTTTTAACTAGATAGAGTGATTCAAGAGTAAGGTTTATATTTATAATACATTGCACCCGTGCGAAGCCGGGGCGGATCGCTAGTGTAATATATTTGCGTAAAAGTTTAATATATTCGATGACTCCGTGGCGCAGTTGCTAAGGTATTGGATTGAGCGTATTTGGCTTCAGGGTCGTGGGTTCGATTCCCACACGGGACAACTATTTGTGTGATCCACAGATAGTTGTTCCGCGTCTGGGTCCACGGGAAATTTATGTTTGTAAAAATGTCCTTACAACACAGGGTAACGTTATCCTAAAAAAGTATTTTAAAAAAGGAAAAGAATTAACTTGTAAAAGAGTATGTTTATTAATAATTTAGTACCATGTATGTAAAATGATGTATCACTTGCTAGCATGCCAAATTCTCAGATAAAAAGCGTTAAAATCCATAAAACAGTTTTATTTAACCGTATTTTCCGACTTATTAGTGAGCCCTTTTAATTTTTATGTACAGATGTGTCACGATAGATTGTTCTATATCTACATTTAGCGATTTAGAACAAAAATTCATTATATTGTATAATAAATGTGAAGCCTTTTTAAATATATAAAAAATTAAACAGTTCACAATAGCCCCTTTTAATATATTACCTCTTTTATAATCAATCGTTAATAATATAAAAAAATATAGGGTTAAATTGAAAATGGATTAATTTTCATTTCCAATAAAAATAAAACTTAAAGTTACGTCTTCGTTATAAAATATTTTACACCTTCGATAGAAAATGAAATATTTTTATCGTCGTAGATGGAGGCTAGGTAAACGCTTTTATATTTTATCGTAACAATTGGTTGTTGTTGGCGAGAAAAGTTAAAAATGTAAATTTTAATGGCGACAATAAAATCCGTTAGTTCTTCCTGATCTAAAAGAAATGTTCTTTCAAGTTAAACTTCAAATAACTTGAGAGACTATCATTAACATTTTTCTTTGTTCATTGCAAATAGCCATAATTTGACATAATAGCTTGTTATATGCATGCGTGAGAAAATCCAATTCAACGTTGTTCTCTATATGTTAGTGTAAGGAAAATTTGAATAAAAACACTTAAAAAAATGTTACGAACAAGAAATACGTCCGTTACAATTAGATTAGCGAACTAGCAGAGTTACAGAACTACTCGAGTGCTAACGAACAATTGATTTACCTGACAGAGTTCCACCGTTTTTATATAGATGGCGGTAGGTCGGAACCATAGACCACAGCTACGAATCATAGACCATAACCATAACCATTTGACCATCTCTTACATTAGTTTAATGTACTAAATTTAACAAATAATGTTTTTAATAACTCATATCTTTATATTACGGATGGACTGGTCTTTTAAATTAGGTTAAAGAGGCACGATGCAACTCTATTACTGAAGCTGAAGAGTTGTCCTTAACACTATGAAATGGTATTTAAATGATAGGTAAGACAATGGAGGAAGTACTTGCTTTATGCCCCAATACTCGCCACAAGTTCGCAGCACAATTTGTTTTATACTTATTTTTCTGTAATATTTTTGTGTTTTTTGATAACTGTACTCGATAAGTAATATAATGTGTTGCATCTCATTACGTTTTGAGGTACAGTGGACTAACAGCGAATATCGAAAATGCACGTATCTCAGAAAATTACGTGGTGCTTTATGAATTTGTAATGAAAAAAAATTATTGTTGAATCCCGTTTTTTTATAAAGAAAACTAAATCTCTAGCCTAAATACAAAAGTTGATGCCAATAATGATAGCCGTTACCTAGATATGCAAAACAATTTTTTTTTATAACTTAAGATTACATTTTTTAAAGTCAATTAGACGCTATAGTATTTACAACATTATGGCTGCTATTTTCCACAAAATCAACCGATGTTTTTTGTAAAAGTAAGAATTTAAGGCTTTTTACGTAATTTTTACATAATTATATTTAGTTAAGAACTGATAGATTAGATAGTTAACGCATGTTATGTCCTTGTGTCCTTCATATAATATACACTCAAAATTATTTATTATTATAATGCTTTACTACCCATTTTTTTTTCTTTTTTGTAATATTTTTTCTCTTTATGTAAACATTTTTTTTCTGTGTTTTTTTTTTGTAATTTCATTGATTAAGTTCTGTACAACTATTTTAAGGTGACGGAATGAATGTCTTTAATGTCTTTAATATCAACTCTATACTAACTTAACTCCCTAAGGCCGAATTATGGTTCAAGAGATTAAAAGGACACAATTATTATAATATTAACATTTGTGTTTTGTATTTGTAACTTTGGTAGGGCCGCGGTTGCGTGAATGGACAGTTTCGTTTGGGAAAGTTCCACGACCTCACAGGAGACCGGCGTGAATTGGAAGTGATATACTTCTGCGATATGTATGGTGAGTGAGGTGACCGAAGCCCACTTTATTGAAAGCTGACAACGCATTTGCAAACCTACGGGTGTTGCAAATGCCGGCGGTTATCACTTAACATCAGGTGAACGTCCAGCTCGCTTGGCACGTTCTCACATTAAAAAAATATATAAAAATATAATAGTCATCACCATATGGCTACAAGCCAACATCTGTGCATTTCGAATCCTTTAATTACAAGATAACATTAATTTAAACTATAAGATTTTCAAACTGTAATATCTACCACATTAACTTTAACAGCAAATCATGGAAGTTGCTACTAACAGACGAGACCATTTGAAAAGTGCCTATACATTATTATCCTTTTTATTTCAAAGTAATAAATTCCCAGGCACCACTTTCTTGCACGAGAAGCTTTTAATTCCCTCCATAGTTTGTAAAGGCAGAGAGTCCTCCGTTATATAGAATTGATTGATTCCGCTTCTTGAATATCGAACTTGTGCTCTCGAGGGAAATTGCATACTATCTCCGAATACGTAACTACTTTGGTGACGGAATGTACGGAAAACTCAAATTCCCAATCCAATCATATTTCACCTTAGTTTGTGTTAGGAATTCTATAAGTGGCTTTTTTGTGGGTAGGTGTGAGACAAGTAACAGTTGACTTATGGCTCGTAGAAGCGATAACCGTTGGGGAAGAAAGGTTCTCGAGTGGCCTCGTACTTGCCATCGCAGTGTAGGATGCCCCCCCCCCCCCTCCATTAGATGCGGGAGGTCGATGGATGCAGATGGCTAAGGGTCGTATTTCGTGGCCGCCTATGTTCAGCAGTGGACTCAAACAGCCTGAAATGATGATGAGACACCTTAATACACCTTTGTGTGTCTTCTTGTGAGTGCTGTAACCGCGGACGTTTCTTCAAGTGGTTGGCATTGGTCTCATCACAGATATTGTAGATGCACATGGGCAGGGTAATCACATAACATCTGGTCAATCGCTTGAATAGTTAGACTGTTATCAGTTTCATTATTCAACATGAATTTTGTTGACATTAAATGTCATAATGTTAAATGTTTCAATAACTTTGTTCGTTAAATGCAAATAGAATTACAATTAGTATCGCAATGATTGTTTGCAAATAGAATTGATGGATGTGGGTGATTTTTATACTAAATAACGCGTAAGTTAAACACAATTGTCAATGGATTAAATTTTTAGGTATGTAATGGATAGTCACACTACAAATTCATTTCCGTTATAACAGTCTTAAAAATAAATATTATTGGTGAGATAAGATATTTAGTGCTAAATTTAAAAGATAACTTTCGAACTACCTTCTCTCATTGTGAGGAAATGGTATGAACCATTAAAATTCAAAGTGAGCATTATTATATATAGTACATGTATAATGTCGGTATAGAAATACCAGTAAAACTACTGGTATAAAAATGTAAAAACATGCAAAACTGGGTTACGAGCTGACTTCTAATTTTTTATCCGCTATGATTCACAAAATGTTTCAATCATCAAGCCACTTATTGCACAGCACTGCTTTAAAAAAAACTAAAAAAACTAAGTAAAAAATCAAAGTCATTTAACACGTGGCTTATTGAAATTTCAGACTCCACTGTCAGTCTTTGTATAATTAATAATTATTAAGTTTATCATAATTATTTAACACAACGGAAATTACTATCCGTTCAATTGAATGAATGTCTTTGAACAAAAACTGAATTATGCGATACGACATTATTATGTATATATTTGACATTTAAATAGTTTTAAATGTATTTTAAATTGTATAGATTTTATAGCAGTTATTTAAACTTTGTTTAGGCGTTATTAATTATCTTGTGTTCCCTTTCGAATATATAGAAAAAAGTATAGGAAGTGCTTTATAGTGGCATTACTGCCGTTTCCGACCTACCTCCTAAGTCAAATATATACGCAAAAAAAAATCAACATACTGTCAGTGCCTCTATCTCGAAATTGTTGCACATCTTATAAAAAGAACTACTTACTATTCGTAACTAGGTACAGCGTATTTATTTCATAACCTTTTCATAAGGATTCATACGGATTCGGAGAAAAATCGAAAACAGTCGGTTTCAATATCATTAATATCGCAGACGCTCTCAGAAAAATCTCACATAGCGAGTGAGTCGCCACGAACTTAAATGCGAGCAAAGTAAAATTCTGCAATAAATCCACGCCTTCCGCAATGCCTTTGCAAGTTGGGCTTGCGAAGCAAGTCTGATACTTCGAGTAGAATAAGAACATTGTCATATCATTCATACAAGCAAGTTCTTTCTTGTATTTTCTCAGTCGGCTATCTCATTCAGCGATATTGACGTCTCAGAGTCGGTTACATTTTGATGGCTAATATACACCACCGCAGGTATCTTTTTCGTTTGTATTGGAACCATATACACCTTTGTAGGAACATGTTACGTGCATTTCAACTTTCTTTTTGTTAGTTATGTAACAAAAAATATAAAAAAGTGATATGTAGCGGTGAAGGAAAACATCGTGAGGAAACCTGCATATTTTCGAAATGACAATGAAAAAAATCGAAGATATGTAAAATCCACCAATCCGCAGTGGGGCCGCGTGGTGAACTATGCCCTATACCCTCTGTACAGAGGAGGCCTTTGCCCAGCAGTGGGACATGTATAGGCTGATAGTTCACTTATATAAAAAGTAACCGGATAGAAGAGTGACTTTGACTAGGCTGATACTTAACTCTTTTTGAAGAGTAACTTTCGATCGATGAGCCGGATTTTTAAGTGAAAAAGCAGCCTACATAAGACTTTTGACATTTGAAAAGTGAACAAGGCTTAGAAACGTCTCAGAAATACGTTTCGTGTCACCGCGAATCGAATCCATTTTTATCGTGAATATAAAAAGAGTATATGAGTCAGGTTGTAAGTGGATTTGGCTAGGTTTTTTGCGATCGCCTGGCTGACTTCAAGCCTCCTTGGAAGCAAGCAAGTGGGGACCACAACAAGTGTTGCACCCTCGACCCTCGGCGCCGGAACCAATAGATTTAAGCTGGAACTAGTCCTAGATTACAAAAATGATGACTTAATAATATTCACTGGTCGTCTAAAACATATCCCTCCTATAGGTCTATTTATGTCATATTATAATGACCTGTTACAAAACTACGTTTAATTGTAACGGTAGAATTATTCAAATAGTGATGTTCTTTTTGAATACTTTTAATTAAAATAAAAAGAATATGTAAAATCAAAAAATGTCTGTAGATGAAATGCGTAAATGTGCAATGTCTATTTTGTGTTATTAAATAAATAAATAATATGTTATAAGAAACATGCAACATATATATTACTTCAGTCAAGGGTAAAGTAAGAACAAAGTTGTTTGGTTGAATATTTTCAATAGACTTTTCCTTCGCCGGGTGTGAATAGCGCAGTGGAAACTCTAAGCTGCGGCGCATGGTTTCATTTATATAAAGAATAATATTTCTTCCACAATAGTGAGATCTTCTCGGAGCCGTTTTAATTGAAACTAAAACTCTTTAACGTCCGTCCGCTGTATTAAGATTTAGGTTTAGCAACAACGTTTTCGGCTCATGTTTTTATTACTTGCGTCTTATGATACCCTTAGTGTACTGAGCAAATACACACTTCCAATGATGTTTTAAAAAAATGGCACATGTCCATACGGCACAGCGTTTAAAAATTGTACCGCTTTACATTATATGACATACAAAAGTGAATGTGACACATGCTGTAGAACGTATGTTAGGGAAAGAGATCAGCAGGCTATAGAGTTGCTAATTTGGTGTAATTTGAATGCCTCAGTTTCGGTACGTTAGTGTCATATCTACCTCGTATTTATATATTATATAAAATTATTAGTATAGGAGTATAGACTGTTATTAGTACGGGAGTGAATTTAGAAGGCTAACTCTGGGGAACCGGTGATCGGTCGTCAAAGCGTAAACGTGATTTGACATTATTCTTATAGTAATTTGACATTGACGTGATTTGACATTATGCTTAGAAAATAATTTAGTGTGCAGAGATTATGTTCCTTTTGTTTTATAAATGTTCTTTTTATGGGTCAAAGATATTATTAATAAAAAATATTAATAATATCTTTGACCCTTTCCCCCAAATTTATCTGCGGCTTACATTTAAATGAATGATATTTATTCCATCATAACAAAGCTGTGCAATCGAGTTTTACGATCTAAATTAATTCAAAAGGAAATACGAACGTAAGTTATGCAGATGATTGTATGAATAAATAAATAACACATAACCCCGTAAAGCCCAATTGGCCGCTAAGGAATTTATTCAACAGCCTTCTCATTTAAATGATTTAAATAAATTTCATAGAATTTGTATTTTACGTCTTATTATTGAACTATGTTTGTGTTGTACTTGCTATAATACGAACGGAAATGGATAAGCAAAGACGCAAGCGACGAAAAATCTTCACCATAGACTTCAGCTACGCGTGATTGAAAGTAAAGTCAAGTCAAAAGCCAAGAGAGCAAACTTTTTCATTAGCCCATCTTTTGTTTAGTCTAGCTAGATAGCCTTTGACTATGTCAGAGAGAGTACGATACTGAGCCGTGTTAATTCCAAGTTACCCTTAACTAAGTGATAAAAAGTTACCCGAAAAAATTATCGTTTAAAAATTTAATTTTATTAATGTATCTACAACTTATGAATTATATGTTCATCGTAAATATATCGTAAAATGCATATTTGCATATAATGTCTCTGTTACAATAAATTCAGACTGTAATGTAAAACATGAACGGTTTTTTTTAAATTTTTAATAATTTTTGAAGCATGTCGCGACCGAAACAATACATAACACTCCTTAACACTCCTTGCACGGTTTTCGATGAAAATAAACATTTCTGAAATTGCATACATAATTTAGAGAGGTCTTGAAATTGAGATGTACTGGTCTTTGGAAAAGTCTAAGCTACTATTATAAGAATGAATTTCTGATTTATATTTATTCTGATTTATTATTCTGATTTATATTTTGTCGCTCAATGAGTCCACACTTTAAGTCTCTGTGTGAATTTGAATCTCAATATTTATTATTATTATTATAGCGTAAGTTACAAGCAGTTTCTATTTCTATTCATTGTTGATTTTTGACATCAAATTTTACAGCATACGAGCGATCAAATCAAAATCGCTGTTACACATCTTGCGGTCTTGATCCATTGAAAATGTACACTTTCAACCGACACCAATAATTCTTCCGTTTCGGATTTTTTACGTTTGAATTTCACTGTTTTTTTTGCCTACCCCGAAGTTTATTGATATAATACCTACCCTGTCATTCGATACCCCATTGAATAGCTGTTAATTAGCATAAAATTATTAATAAGCTTTATCAATGAAGGAGTTTTATTAGAGATTTTTGGATGATTTTTTTGATGACGCTAAATGTTATCTCAACATTTATCGTAGACTTTCTTTATCGAAGCAGTAAGCGATAAAATAGATATGGATGTGGTGGTTTCAAACATATTTGCCTTATTGCTATCTTAAATGTACAAAGAGCCAAGGGAACGTAGAAATAAAACTTGACGTCGCGGTTAAGATAACTCGCAGGCCATTTCGTAATCCTTGAGCACCCGCGGGGCGCTGGTAAAACAATATGTTTGTGAATGTACGACGAAAATATTTCTCTATTTATAGTACCCCTTTGTATCTCCCTTTTAGGGTGTAGATAAAGAAAGCTTTATGGTCCCTATATCGTTCCTTTCTTATCTTTACCATTATAAACATCAGAATACACCATGTCTTCATTTATTCCATTTATTCATTCGAATGAATCATGTGGCCATAATGAAATTATTTCGCCATCAACTCCGCTTATTCACTTACCACCATATCACTCAGGGCTTATACCTTGTAATGCCTCTTAACATGGCAATCTCATGTATGTATAATAAATAATGGTTTTTAAAGAATTTTATGAAATCTAATTTTATCCCTCATACGAGAGGTAAATGCTCTAGTTTTGGACGTTACATCGGAGTTTCTAATCTCTGGCGTCCTTCTATTAGATTAGTTAGTTCTTTATTTGTGGCTGAATTAGTGACACAAATACGAATCTCTTAGTGCACTCTTCATATTCAGAGTTTAAAAGTGCTGAATAATTTCATTTACCTCGACCGTTTTCTTTCGGCTTCGTCTAAATGTAAACCTGTATTGAAGCGAAATAATCGTATTAAAAAGACCGGTCAAGTGCGATTCGGACTCGCGCACGAAGGGTTCCGTATATCTATAAGAACGGCGAAAAATCATGTCTGTTGTTGCGGAGCCCCACTTCAATATTTTTTTATTCTGTTTTTTAATATTTGTTGTTATAGCGGCAACAGAAAATTTCATTCAGTTCATGAGATACACCCTGGTGACAGACGGGCAGACAAACAGAGGAGTCTTAGTAATATAATCCCATTTTACCCTGCCTTACGGAACCTTAAAAATGGTCACGTCTCATTACGTATTCCACACAAAACTTCAACTCTACCATAATTTCACGGTTTTGCTGTCAATCAAACAGGTCGTAACAAAACAGCCCCGAATGTTTGCTCGACGTTGCTACTCAGTTGTTTATTATGGCGCCGTTGAACGTTCAATAATTTGGGTCACGGAATTCAAATGAACGCTATTGAAAACGTAGAATTACGATTAAATTCTTATAGTAAAATAAAACTCATGTTCCCGACATTTTTCTTTAGTACTGATAGTCTTTTATTATCATCATCATCATCATTTCAGCCTGTAGGCGTCCACTGCTGAACATAGGCCTCCTCTAGGGATTTCCACTTCGATCTGTTTGAAGCGGCCTGCATCCAACGAAGTCCCGCGACTTTGGACAGGTCGTCAGTCCATCTCGCGGGTGGCCGCCCCACACTGCGTTTTCCAACACGCGGTCTCCACTCGAGAACTTTGCTGCCCCATCGGCCGTCAGTTCTGCGAGCTATGTGCCCTGCCCATTGCCACTTCAGCTTGCAGACCCGCTTGGCTATGTCGGTGACCTTCGTTCTTCTGCGGATCTCCTCATTCCTGATTCGATCTCGCAGAGAAACCCCGAGAATAGTCCTCTCCATTGCCCGGCAACGCTGAGTCTCTTTAGGAGGCCCATAGTTAAAGACCACGTCTCGGCACCGAAGGTCATCACTGGCAGTATGCATTGGTCAAAGACTTTCGTCTTCAGACTCTGTGGTAATCTGGATGTTAGGACGCTGCGTAGCTTACCGAACGCTGCCCAACCGAGTTGGATCCGTCGAGTAACCTCTGTCTCGAAATTGGTCAACAATTTCGAGGGTCGAGCTCTCCACAAAAACTGGGGTGGGCACTACATGGGCATTGGACATGACTTTAGTCTTGTCCAGATTCATTTTTAGACCCACCTGTTGTGAAACCCGATTGAGGCTTTCTAGCATCGTGCTGAGTTCCTCTATCGTCTCTGCCATGACCACTATGTCGTCGGCAAATCGAAGGTGAGTTAAACGTTCGCCATTGATGTTAATGCCGAGTCCTTTCCATTCCAGGAGTTTGAAGGCGTCTTCCATTGCATTGGTGAAAAGCTTCGGAGATATAATAATAATATATAATAATAAAATGGTTTATTTAATACCACAACTAAAATATTTAAATTTAAAGATAAACAATTTTTGAAAAAGATTTTAAAACATGCTTATTACATCATATATACATAGATATTACATCCTCTTGCCTCACACCTCTCCGCAACAGAATCGCCTCCATGCTCTGTTCCTGTACTCGGACTGACATAGTGGCGCTATTGTATAAACAATTCAACACATCGATATACCGATTGTCAACCTGACATCTTTGGAGGGACTGCAGCACTGCCCATGTCTCGACGGAGTCAAAGGCCTTCTCATAGTCCACAAACGCTAAGCATAGTGGCAAATTATTCTTTTATTATCGGTGGTACAAACTGATAGTCTTTTATTATCGGTGGCCTGTTTCATATCTCTTACTGCGTCTTTATAAGAGGTTACATCATGGGACTCCATTGTGAACTTTTTTACCTTACTGTTCGATAACTTTACCCTGTTTTAAGGACGTTTTATAAACATAAATTTCACGTGGTCAAACACCTATACGAAACATATTATATTTTTTATGTGAAAAAGTGGCAAACGACCTGGCGTTCACCTGATGTTAAGTGATAACCGCTGCCCATGGACATTTGCAACACCTGTAGGGTTTCAACTGCGTTGCCACCTTTAAATAAATTGGGCCCCGGCTACCTCACTCACCAGAAGAAACGCAGAAGTGTAACACTTCTATTTTACGCCGGTCTTCTGTGAGGTCGTGGTACTTATGCGGGTGGACATGCCCATTCATTCAACAGTGAACACTGTTAAGTGGCCCTACCAGAGATAAACTAACACAGCTATTTATAGACCACACAAAATGTTGAATTTAATTTGCCACCAAGACAAGTCATTTGCCCTGTGCTAGGAACGATTTCATATGTTTCTATACCTACGTAGGCTGTCGTCAGGCGTGTCTCAACAATTTGGGCTAAGCCGAAGCAATACACCGTAGACAATAAAAACGGATTGTGGCTTAGTCAAAGCGAGACCAGTCTCGAAAACCCGACAGTAATCCTTTCGATAAAAAGGAATATATTTATCTTAATAAATAATAAATTAAAGGAACACGTCACATAGCCGGGTGTGAGGAACTGCTACTTAATTGATGCTAAGATTGCAGAACAGACCACCAAAAATTTTACACACTATATCACACCTAATTTATAGCGAGCAAACAAGCCTTTTATGTAATTCAATTCGATCGCCTTTACATTTCCACCGTATGGGCATTTCAAAGCTGCGTTAACGTGCAAAGCTTAATTTGTTAAGTAAAAGTCGTGCATGGCTGGCAGGCAGCGCGTCAGTTCAGCGGATTTATAGTTGAATTTGCATTTCTTACCACGCGCCTTGAAATAAGGGTGTTTATTGCTGGCTTCATTAGAGCTCGCCTCCCTGGGCATGCGAGTGTGGGGCAGTGCTCGGATACGCTTTTAAATTTAATTTGGTTAGTAGGCCAGTCTGGCGAAAGTTCGATCAATTAATTATTTATTATCAAGTAAAAACATTTGGCCTAAATAATATATCTTACTGTATACGCAACAATCTTCTTTGTTGCACGAATGGGCAGAGAAGAAGAAGATCGTGAAGTAGAAGTGTTATATAGTTCTTCAATTCGTCTGGTGAATAAGGTACCTAATGTATCAATAATTTGAAATCACTATACTGCAACTGTCACTTGTCAAATGGCATGTACGCCAAATGCCTTTCTATCCTAAAATTAATTTAAAAAAGTAAAAAAAAACGGCCAAGTGCGAATCCAACTCGCGCGCTAATGTTCACCATTCTTTATAAAACGGAAAAAAATCATCTCTGTTGTATGGGAGCCCCACTTAGACATTTTTGTATTCAGTTTTTTAGTATTTGTTGTTATAGCGGCAACAGAAATACATCATCTGTAAAAAATTCTACTGCCTAAGATTCTTGAGATACAGCCTGATGACAGACGGACAGACAGACAGCGGAGTCTTAGTACTAGGGTCCCGTGTTACCTTTTGGTACGGAACCCTAAAAATAAGTATTTATTCACATATTGAGATTGAGTCAAATATGTCACAATTTTGCGCAATAAAATTATACCCGCTTTAAAAATCATAATTATGACAATATACGTTATCTATCGTTTTAGTTCAGTTGAAGCAATAACGATAAAAGTTTCGAAAATAATATAGGATTTCGTTCTGTTTCGCGAAATCCGATTAGCGTTGGAGTTTTCGTCAATTGGTAATCGCTTAGTGTCAGTCAGGATTTTTACAGTTCAGAATAATGAGTATCAAGCGAAAACTGGAACAGATTAGGATTACCTTGCCTTGGTTATTTTATGGTGTAAGGCATTTAAGTTTAAAATACTTCTGGTTATTTTATACGGTTCGAGAAATAGTCTAGAAAGTTATGATAGACCTATCAGACTGGATAAGAGTTTTCTACTGTTTTCTTTTTTTATGTGAAAAGTTGCCAAGCGAAGAGATGGTTCACCTGATGTTATGTGAATACCACCGCCCATGGACATCTGCCACACCCAAGGGTTTGCAGATGCGTTGACAACCTTTTGAAAATTGAGCTACGGCTACCTCACTCACCTGACGAAACGCGAAAGTATTAGTCATACTTCTTTACACCGGTCTTCTGTGAGGTCGTGGTACTTACCCGGACGAGCCTGCCCTTACGTGCAACAGCCGAGGCTGCCGCGTGGCCCTACCACCGGTAAACCGTTTACCGATAAGACAGGATACTGGCTACTGTTTATAGAGTTATGAAGTCATAGCCATTATAACTATAGTAGGGTCACACAGTGGCTTATGCTGTAACATGAATGAACAGTTGGGTTCCGGTATGTACTATGACCGGCGTGGAGTCGAAAAATGTATGTCACCGAACTCCTATACGGCTCCACGGATTTTCATGAATGTTTTTATATGTCTTCAGGACGATTTAAGATTTTTCTTTCGTGGACTATGCCCTAATAACATATGTACAGAGGTGGCCGTTGCCCAGCAGTGGGACTTGTATAGGCTTTTTCTTTCATCTACGATGTTAGGCCATAAAGGTGTGAATACCTATGTAAATACACGATTGTTAATATCGCTCCTTTACTTAAGTCTCAAACAAAACCTTATTCGTAAACTTGTTTTATTTACCACTAAAATACAGGCCCAGGCAACAACGTGACTAGAATTTCAATTTAAACCAAAATATTCTATTTTCCTCAGAAAGCAGCTACCTCTCTAGATAGAAAACACTAAAGTTGAAAGAAACATTGAAACTAAAAAACTAAGCTCTAATGTTGTCTACATTTTTATTACACATTTTAGGCAGAAGACAAAAATTTGTCCGTTAGAAAACACGAAATAAGTCAATTACTTGGAGAGACATGCTTTAAAAGTATAAAGATGCCGTTAATTATTGTACAATTAAGATAAATTACTTACCAATATTTTTTGCAGTATTTGATTCGGCTTGAAGAAAAACTCGGCAGATGATAAAATCTATTCATGTGCGATATCTTCACATTTACTAAATTTGGTGATAAATTCCACTTGATGGCGCGCATACAGCTCGAGTTATTAATCAAGTGGACCCCTATTTTACGACCTCAACCTTTTAGACATTTATTGGCGCTTTAGCTCTTTATATGGGCATTTTATGAGTAAGTTATCTAAACAATTTATTATGATATTTCATTGCCACAATCTAAATCTATGTAACTGTTTAATTGTATGTAACTGATTCAAATTAGCATTTTGCACAGGGCAGCTTTTGATATAGGAAGAATAGGCAGGTTTGGAAATACCAAGGTTTCACAGAAGACAAGCTTTAAGAAGATATTATATTTTTGTTTTTCATCTGTTGAGTGAGGTAACCGGGACCCATGTTATTAAAGTTTGGCAGGGCATAGTTTCTTAGACACCTCAACGGTGCAACTGTTGAACCAAAGAAATCCAAGACTAGCGACCCGCATCAGCTTCGCACGGCTGCAATGCCAAAAGTTTGTTTTCGACATCGCATTAGAAACCTCTAAAACTATCAGTGTTTCTCTACTGTATTATGCATGAATTATACATATAAACCTTCCCCTTGAAACACTATGTGTCCTATAAAACCGCATCAAAATTCGTTGTGTAATGTTAAAGATCTAGTGGTGATATTACTTAACATCAGGTGAATCACTTTTTTGCTTTCATGTTTCTTTGTTTGTTTGTCAAAAAATTTGTATAAAATCTTGTGTTAAGAATTAACTTTCGCCCTGGCAACACCGCGAAATGTCAAACCACAACTTTTTTGAAACCCGATCGAACCGTTTGTTTTTGTATCGAATCAAATAAAAATAGCATTAAAATCTACAAAATAGTCGACCTATTATTTAAAGAAAATCCCAGGAGTTAGCGGATTCATTGGTGACCCCGACGTGATCTACAGAAGAACTGCACACAAACAACATAACAAAAGCCGCCAAGCGGAGACTAAGAAATCAACAAAGGAGGCAATATTCAACCTCAGGATCTCGCCAGCCAGCAGCTGCAGCCACCTAACCGAGGGAAGTTGCTCAATCCTTGTCTATTTTTCGTTTCCTTCTCCCTTTATTTGAGTAAATGGTGTCGATAGTTCTTCATAGGTACCTACATATCTACGGTAAAATGTGATTTTTTCCGTCTTAGTGTGCTGCATTTTCAAATTATTTCTACTTTTGCTATCACTTTAACTAATTTCAGTTAAATTAAGCACGTTATTTCCTTTCTAACTAAATAAAAGACTACATTCTATTAATTCGTATCTCGTTTTACCGCGTTTCGCCCTGTCATTTGCTGTCATTGTACCGGCATTTCGAGTCAACAAATTGCAGTTAGTTTTTATCTAGATCATTCTAAACTTATTTTATTTATACAAAACATTACGCCAAACCTATTTCTCAAATATTCCAGGCGAAATTGGAAAGCAAGCTGTGCGTAATTTGATAAATTATCGGTGAGTGTGTCGCGCCGTATTCCAGCTACGCACTGTGTTTGTGCACCGTGCCACCGTGTGACGCACATCTTACCTACGAGTGTCTTATCGGCGCGTCAGCTGTTCCGGCCGGGTACGTCGCATTGCATTGACTACTAAATAGGAGTTGTTTATTTGTGTTTATTGAACTTGCGTATTTGTTGCTTGATTTATTAAATTAAAATGAGTGATCAAGATTTCAAGGATCTTATTAAGCGACGAGCTTCGATTAGGCAACGATTAACTGTATTTGAAAAATATTTAAATCCTTTATTAGATGTGAAAGAGACTAGCAATGTTAAGATAAACGAGCTGCGCTTGAGACTTAATAGTTTGCGCAACCTTTCCTTGAGTTTTGACGAAATTCAGTCACAAATTGAATTATTAGATGATGATGAAAGTGGTCAAACTCAATTTAAGGAACGCGAAATTACAGAAAACCGATTTTATGAGTTGATAGCTAGCGGTCAGGCGCTGCTCGATTATTTTGAGAAAAAAACAGGTGATGAGTTAACATCACACAAGTCCAATCATTCTTCATTGGTTAAATTAAGGTTACCGTCGATTCAGATTCCACCTTTTGAAGGTCATCATAGTAACTGGCTTTCCTTTAGAGATACCTATCTCTCATTAATACACAACAATGACAGCATCGATAATATAAATAAATTTCATTACTTAAAACAGTATTTAAAGGGTTCAGCTAGTAAAGTTATAGAATCAGTGACGATATCAGCTGATAATTATGAAATTGCGTGGTCTTTACTGTGCCAGCGTTTTGACAATAAGCGGCTGCTTATTAATGAGCATATTAAGTCCCTATTCTCTATAGAAGCATTGCACAAAGAATCTGAAAAGGGAATACGGCTTATAATTGACAATTTATCAAAGAATTTAAGTGCGTTAAGTTCGTTAGGTGAGCCTACCCAGCAGTGGGACTCGCTTATTATTTATATGGCATCGGCGAAGTTAGACAGTGTTACCGCTAGGAAATGGGAGGAATCTAGGAACGATAAGGAGTCTCCTACCTTAGAGGAATTCTTTGCTTTCTTGCGTCAGAGAGCGACTGTTTTGGAGACAATTAACTTAAACAGGTCATCTAGCAACTATAACCATAATAATAAAAATGAAAGGCGGTTGTCTAAATCAAATTCATTTTTTTCTTCATCGAATGAGACTTCTCCGTCTGACAGTTGCATGGCTTGCAACCAAAAGCATAAATTATATGAATGTCCCAAATTTAAGTCGCTTCCGTTGGACCAAAGAATTAATTCAGTTAATCAGTGGAATTTGTGTACCAACTGTTTCCGTAGTGGACATTCGTCGTATAGGTGTAGGCTGAGTTCCTGCCGCATCTGTAAGAAAAAACATAACACATTATTACATAAAACACATACATCCACACAGCAACCATTCATCTCACAAACACAAACAACAGCAACAATCATCACCTACTCCACCTGATGCATCAACTATAAACAATAGTATACCTGCTGCTGAGCCCCATTCTAATAGCAATGCTGATAATTCCAGTCCCTCCTCTACTATTTCTATGTCCGCCATCACCGCCAATCAAGCTATTCTTTCCACGGCATTGGTCCAGGTGAACTATGGTGGCAATAGTCACACTTTGAGGGCTATACTGGATAGCGGTAGTCAATCTTCATTCATGACCGAAAAGGCACAGAAGCTCATCAATTGTCCCAAGAGAAAAAATAACTGTCAAAGTGTGTCGGGCTTAGGCAACACCACTTTCAATTTATCAGAGCATTGTAACTTACAACTTTCATCGCTGTATAGTGCGTTTAACTTTACTGCTAAATGTTATATTTTGCCGCGAATTACTGACCACCTTCCTCAAGCGTCAATACGTGTGCAAGATCTAGGTATCCCAAGCCACATTAAGTTAGCTGATCCACAGTTTTACCATTCCAAAGACGTTGATTTATTATTAGGTGCCGACGTGTTTTGGGACTTAATAGGAACTAATAAGTTGAATTTAGGACCTCGACGTCCTATTCTAAAAGAAACGCATCTTGGTTGGATAGTTGCCGGCCCCATGAATATTAATTATTACGAAAATAATACGAGTCAAATAAGTTGCAATTTCTCACGTGAAATAAGAGAACAACTTACTCACTTTTGGGAAATCGAGGAGATCCCAAAGGATGTAAAACCTGAATTGGAGGATAATTATTGCGAACGTCTTTTCGCTGAAACAACGCGCCGAGAGTGCAATGGTAGATTTTGCGTTCAAATTCCTTTCAAAGAAACCTCAACTGTATTAGGAGACTCTCATAATATTGCAGAAAGGAGGTTAACACAACTAGAAAGGAAATTTAAAAATAAACCACAGCTGAAGGACGATTACCGTAACTTTATCAATGAGTACGAACGATTAGGCCACATGACGGAGGTGGATAAACCGAGGTTTGGGTGTTACTTACCCCATCACGCCGTCATAAGGGAAAATAATGAAACTACCAAATTACGCGTAGTTTTCGATGCCTCCTCAAGGACCACAAGTGGCGTCTCGTTAAACGACATTCAGCATGTAGGACCAGTAGTTCAAGATGATTTATTTTCCATTTTGCTTAGGTACCGGCAACATAGGTATGCAATCTCTGCTGACGTGGAAAAAATGTACCGTCAAATTTTAATAGAACCCAAGCAGAGACATTTGCAAATGATATTGTGGCGCGATGAACCTTATTTACCTATTAAATATTATGAACTAAATACAGTAACTTACGGGACGGCATCTGCACCATATTTAAGCACTAGATGCTTGCTGCAACTATCACAAGAATGCGCTGATAAAAATATATCTCAGCAAATCAAAGAAAACTGTTATGTTGATGACTTCCTTTCAGGGGCAGAGACCGAAGAAGACTTAAGTCAAATGATCAATTCGGTGACGTCAGTCCTTGACTCTGCTTGCCTTCCGTTACGAAAATTTCGCACAAATGCCTTTATAACTGTTCATAACCATACAAATGTGTCCTCGCCCAAAAATTTAGACTTATCGTCTCAATCAAGTGTATTAGGGCTAAAGTGGAATCCATCTAAGGATGTTTTGCAATTTCCTGTTGATATAGACTGTGAATCTAGAGCCACTAAAAGAAATATTCTTTCTAGCTCAGCAAAGCTATTCGATCCGCTTGGTTTAGTTAGCCTGACCACTATCATTCCAAAGATTATGCTCAAAAAATTGTGGCTTTCAAAACTTGACTGGGATGACCCAGTAGACGCCACATTGGAAAAAGAATGGTTCAAATTCGTGAAAGAGTTAGGACAAATTTCTGATATTGAAATACCTAGGTGCGCCTTAATACCTAATGCAACTAGGATAGAGTTGCACTCGTTCTCAGATGCATCACAAGCAGCGTACGCAGCCACCGTCTATATCCGATCTATTAACGATTCTGGCAACGTACTAGTAAGGCTACTTTGTGCTAAGACAAGGGTCGCTCCAGTGAAAACTACTACCATCCCAAGATTGGAACTTTGCGGAGCTCTCCTGTCGGCACGTTTAAGTAGTAAGGTATTGAAGGCTCTACGATGCAACATCGATACTATATTCCACTGGACAGACTCCACAATTGTACTGGGCTGGTTAAAGTCAGAACCTCGTGACTTGAAACCATTTGTTTCAAACCGTGTCTCGGAAATTCAAAATCTTACTGCTCAGTCTTGTTGGAGACACATACCCGGAGAAATAAATCCGGCAGATTTAGCATCACGAGGCGTCAGTCCTAAACTAGTTCGTTCGTCCAAGATTTGGTGGAATGGACCGTCGTTCCTAATGAACGACCAGATTGATTGGCCTAACAATCTCACTATAAAAAATATGTCTGAATTACCTGAAAGGAAAACTTACACTAAACACGACACTACAACTACACTACACACTACGAACTTAACCACTACAGCAACTGCAGATCTGGGCGATGTGGTGAACTTTGAAAGATTTTCGAAGTTCTCAACATTGCACAGATCTGTAGCCTATGTTCTACGATTTATTAATAATCTACGTAACAAAACCTTTAAAACTACAGGATCTCTAACCACAGATGAGTTAAGATCATCCCTAGTGACGTTAGTTAAACAACATCAACGAATTTGTTTCGCTAAGGAAATAAAACAACTTTTAAATAAACAAAACTTACCTGTATCATCTCTCATTTTATCTTTGAGTCCGTTTCTTAGTGACGATCAAATAATCTGTGTTGGTGGGAGAATTCAAAGCTCATCTGAAACATACAATAGAAAACATCCCATGTTATTAGATTCGAGTCATGTTTTTACTAAATTACTTTTTATGCATTTTCATAAAAAATTCCTACACTGCGGACCTCAACTCTTGCTGAGCAACATAAGAAGCGATTTCTGGCCGTTGAGAGGCAGAGTTTTAGCTCGGAGCACGGTAAATCAATGTAAAATTTGTAGAATCTTAAAGGCTAAAATAATTAATCCCATCATGGGTAACTTACCCGCTGCTAGAGTCACACCAAGCCCTCCATTTCACATCACTGGTGTTGACTTCGCCGGGCCATATCTCATTCTTGATCGCAAGGGTCGTGGGGGCAAAACATCCAAGTGCTATTTATGCTTATTTGTTTGTTTTGCAACCAAGGCTCTCCATTTAGAGGTGGCAAGCGATCTCTCCACAAATACCTTCATCTCATGTTTGAAACGCTTCATATCTCGTCGAGGAAAGCCAGTAACTATATACTGTGACAATGGGACAAATTTTGTTGGAGCAAGCAACGAACTCGCAAGGTTCTTAAGGTCTAGCAATGACGACGTATCCGCCTTCACAGCTGATGAAGGAATTAATTTTAAATTTTCCCCAGCTTGCTCTCCACATTTTGGTGGAATTTGGGAATCGGCAGTAAAATCTGCCAAACACCATATAATTCGAACGTTAGGAAGTCAACATTTAACCTTCGAGGAGCTATCGACTCTATTTGCTCAAGTCGAGGCGATTCTCAACTCCCGCCCGTTGACTCCTCTATCCGCTGATCCTAACGACCTTGAACCTATCACTCCCGGGCACTTCCTGATCGGAAGACCCTTGACTTCGCTTCCATCACCGAGCCTCACTGATGTCAAAATGCACAGACTTGATCGGTATCAACGCATAGAACAACTGAGGCAACATTTTTGGGAACGCTGGCGAAATGAGTATCTAAGCGAATTGCAGCAGAGGACCAAATGGCGAGTGAAGCAAGAGGGGCTCCACGAAGGTGAACTGGTCGTGCTCAGGGAGGAGGGCGTGCCTCCGCTTAAGTGGCGCATGGGGCGTATCCAGAGGCTCTTTACAGGACCGGACGGCATCCAGCGAGTTGCTGATGTGAAAACGTCTAAAGGGGTTGTCCGGCGAGCCATTCACAAGCTCTGCTGCCTGCCAGGATCAACCACTGGGGCAGCAAGTCCACCTACTCGAGCTCCTTCAGTCGTCGAGGGGGGGCAAGATGTTAAGAATTAACTTTCGCCCTGGCAACACCGCGAAATGTCAAACCACAACTTTTTTGAAACCCGATCGAACCGTTTGTTTTTGTATCGAATCAAATAAAAATAGCATTAAAATCTACAAAATAGTCGACCTATTATTTAAAGAAAATCCCAGGAGTTAGCGGATTCATCTTGGCTTACAGTAAATACCCACTTTTAAAAAGGTACCGAGCACAATACTGCCTCGACTCGGATCATTGAATATTCCATCCTATTACAGTTATGTTGATAACACCATGAAAACTGCAGAACACTAACAATGTCAGGAATTATATTATCAAAAGAAGAATGGACATTTTATCTTTACAATGAATTAAATAGGTAATGGAAGAATCATCTCTTCTAACTGCTACAGCAAATCACCTTCTCTCATATACCGCTTGACAGCCCGACGCATAGCACGTAAATTAATATCGTGGAATATATTGCTTTCTGGCTGATGTTTAGCTACATTCCGGCAACCTGTTCTATACGACTGGCAACTCTCAAAGCTATTGCTTACCGTACGCTCTAAAACACATCAATGTTATCACTTACGTAAGTGGTTTCGATGATACAAATTCATACAACAAGAGCATGGCGATTAGTAATATGCGAGGCAATTTGAAATGTATCGTTATCATAAATTGAATTTAATTATTTAATTTTATAGATATTATATAGGAAAATAGTATTTTATTTGAAGTATTTATTAAATTGTTTAGCTTGTCTGTCATGGTGTACGAAGTGTTAAATATTCTTATAGCGTTTATAACTCATATTATAATGTTTCTTTTAATGAACATTACCGACTCTTTCAAAACATTTGCGCAGATATAAATATTATTAATTAAAAAAATATCTTTATATCCTTTCAAAAGTGTTCGAAACGTCTGGAATTTAAATTTAAATTAAAGATAATCATATCTGTTATTTAGTGTTATTAATAACATGTCAGTATTTATCATGACCATCCTCCTGCTCTCATACTATACAACATGTGGATTATGTTGTAAGGGATTTTGGGTATGTTTTTACGACCGGCCGCTTGTCGACGAAAAAAGTAAAAGAAAACTGAATAATTTAACAAAAACAAGGAATTTTTTAGATGACAAATCACATAATCCAGATAAAAAGAACAAATTTATGTAATGTTTCTATTCTAATCCTGCCGGGGTTAGATCGTAAATGCGTTCAAAAATCTGAATAGCATTGTTCGGTTATATCGAAGCATAATATTTTATTAAATCTAAATACATATTTAAAAGAAACAAGGATAATTTATTAAAAAGAAACGGCTATAAGGCCCAAGTCATTATAGGTGTTTCTTTTAAATAAATCCGAATGATTCATAGAAAACAATCGTCGTATATATAAGACTCGACAATCACAACAACACACATGACTGTTTCAAGAACGAAATGTAAACTCGTGCTTTGAAAAGAAAGCCCAAACGGCTTTCAACGTGCTGACAACAGCGGTGCAGTCCATTTATTTTGGCGTCGCTGTGCGACTGAAACGTGAGTCACGTGAATAATTGCCGTGGGCTCGTCAACGCCACGTTCAACTTGCAACGACGACAAATGCATTAGTCATTGTACCTACGTTTGTCTGCGCTTTGAAAATGAGAGGATTTTGTTGCAGTAAAAGTAAAAGCAGTAAAATACGTGATTTCGAATAACAATTACATCAATACACTCGGACTGGATATTTAGATAAATAAATCGAGTATTGGATCAATCGAATAATTGTCTTCCTGTAAGAAGCTTCTTTCGTTCGTTTTGTATTTCTTGCGTTCTTTTACGTCTATAATATATACTTACTGGATGTGTAGAAATACTTAGGATTTTTATTTTTTACCTCTATTAATTTGTTTTACATTTTTATAATTATTTCCGATAAAATAAATTGCAACTGCAGTCGTTGCTCAATGTTTCATTCACAGCAGATGTCATATACCTGTGCTATAAATTGTCCTAACAGTACTGCTATGTCTTTTACTTTCGAATAATAATAAATAAATTCATTGAAGTAACTCATAATATCGATAAATTTATTCTATATTTTGTATTCGATACAATGTTGGACTCGTACTATTACAAATTAAGACTTTTATTAACATTACTCGTCTGATTCTATAATGTACACATAAAATAGGATTTAAATCACGTCGAAATATCGATCTACTCAAACTTATTCGATAATCGTATTCAGTAACATCTATTTTATGTAAGTAGTTTTAAATATATTCAATTTCATCTTAAAATTCAGTCATATCGATAAGGATTATATTCGAGCATTCCCCATTGTTAGCGCTCTGTATATCTGTTGCGTGCCTAAATATGTATTACTGTAGTACACTGTAAAGCTCTTGTTATTTTTTAAACCTTGCCCTTACTTTAGGATAACATTATCCTGTGTTGTAAGAACGTAAGAACGTTTTAGAAACATAAATTTTACTGGACAAACACCCAGATGCGATACAACTATATGTGGGTCACACAAATAGTCGTCCCGGGTGGGAATCAAACCCACGACCACTGACGCCGAAGCCAATACCTTGGCAACTGCACCACGTTCGCTTCAACTGCACCGTGGTGCTTTTGATTAATTTATATCCTTATATACGGCATCACAATTGAATGCACATATTTCACAATTTCCTATAATGCCTTAACAGCAAAAAGCATGGGGAATTTAAATGAATTGATAACTTTGTGAAAATTTTAAAAGGTTTCGGTGAAAGTTTAAATAAAGATAATTTCATGCACAATACTGTCGGACTGATAGAAAAGTTTCAAAGAGGACCACAACTGTGGCCACCACCACCGTAAGTTGTTGGTGTTCCGGTACATTATCTTAAGGGTCTTCGGCATCTAAATCGGCCTTCAAGACCCACCCACCGGGAGGCACCAGTGGCTTTGAAGGGGATGCAGAAGGCCTTGACATTTTCTTGAAATATGTGAAAATGGTCGCTTGGTCGCTGTAAAAGAAACACACTATATGTCGCCAAGCATTGCCTAAAATGAAATATAAACAAGGTAAATACTTTAAGATTTTAGCCGGGCGTGTACCTTTGAGGTCGCAGGTTCAAATCCTCGAAGTAGCAATAAATTTTCGTCCATTTCTTTCAAATTTTAAAATACTTGCAAAAACCGGCTAGCAGATAAATGATAGAGATATAATTTTTATGATACTTTTTTACAGAGCAGACTTTTTTAGTTTTAATTCAATTAAAGAATTTTATTTTATTTATTATCACTTTTAAATTATAAAAAAGCCATGTACGTTCATTTAGTAAGTATTTACGATCATCATTCGTATCAGATAGCTTAAGAAATGTTGTCCGCGTTGTCTGAATTAAATAGAGTAGAATATATGACAAAACACTCGCTACACGAAATTTCTAACAATAGCTGAGACGTAAGGTAAGCATCGCGTGAAACACCGCATAAAATAGATACACACAGTGCATAAAGTAGATACCTATTCGATAAGGAAATATTTCTCACGAAACATTCCACGTAGGCTAAAGGAATTCGTGAAACACTCTAAACCGTATACTTTATCTACAAATGTAATCTCGTAACATTTTGTGTTAGTGCAACAATTCTCTACAGAGTTTCTTGGACTACTTTTGAACCAATTTAGTATTGATTCAAATCTTATAAACGTAGGTAAAGGGAGTTTCTTAGACTCAGTCTAGTGTCAAATTAATCACCATATTGAATGAATATATTAATTATTCACATATAGAATAAAAACGTAGTAATGTCTTACCTTTGGATAAGAAATTATTTAAAACTTATATTTAAAAAAAAGTCTACCAATGGACTTCTGATAAATGCAAGCTAGAGGTGGTAATTTATTACAACAATCAAAGGTAAAAAAAAAAAACAACAACTTCTTGCATTTTTTTTTAATATTTTAAAGGAAAAACTATACGAAAACAATAAGACTTATTAATTCATTTCACTACTATAATTGCTAAACGAAAAAATTGTCCATTATTATTATTATTAGTTTGAAGTAAGTTTTATATCTCGAAATGCAAAAATTCATTCGCAATGGTGTCTCGGGGCAACTCGAATGCGTGTTAAATCGGTTAACTCATTTCAGTTAGTTGCAAGAGAGTTGTATTCTGCTTGGTAGGGCTACTGCGTATCTACCATTCTAAGCACTATATACTTTATACAATTGGAAAGAATTTTTAAAGTACCTAAACCAGGAACTTTATTGTATGTATACACAAGTTTTATATTACGTGTATATAAAACTATACGTGTGTGGGCTGTAACTACCAGTCTACACACGTCCCACTGCTGGGCAAAGGCGTCGTCTATACAGACTGTATCAGGGCATAGTCCACCACGCGACCCACTGCGGCTTGGCGGACTTCACATATCTTTGAAATATTTTTTTCTATCATTTCGAAAATATGCAGGTTTCCTCGGTATGTTTTCATTCACCGATGAGTACGTCAGCACTAAAAATCAACAATTTCATTGGTACTGGCACCGGGTATCCAACTCAGGTTGCTCGAGTGTATTGAATTAAATGCGAGCTATCACGGCTTGTATATACATATATAAAATAGTTTTTGATAAGTCTGTTTATTAAATATATACGGCACAACACCCAATGTTAATATTCTACACACACAAAGTTAGTTTGTTCACTTTTATTCTATACCACAGATTGAAATTCGTATCTTAATTCTCGTTTTATCCTTACTAATATTATAAAGGCGAAAGTTTGTATGGATGGATGTTTGTTACTCTTTCACGTAATTACTACTTAATGGATTTTAATGAAACTTTACAATAATATAGCTTATAAATCAGAATAAGTCATAGGCTATAATTTATATCCATATTTTTATGTATAATTGTCTTTCTGTCTGAATATTACGCCTTCAGCCTGTTCTATGCAGACGTAGTCGCGGGCAGCAACTAGTATAAATATGTAATTTAAAGGATTAGTATTTCGTAAGTTGTTGTGACATGTATAAGTTATTTTATAGATAAAGACCCCATAAAAATAAAGAAACTAAAAAAATCGTATCTATTATATTATTACGTAAAATAGATAAATATATTAAGTTGAATTTTCAATTCATTGACTTGTTCGTAGCAACTAGACCTTTCCATTAGTTGTGATCGTTTAGGGCCTCTGTTATAGCTTCGACGGTTTGTCGGCGCTAATGGATTAGGCTCGTTGAAATTCGAAACGACGCAGCCAGACAGAGTTTGCACTCTGGCTGTAGGTGGAATACAAATCACTGCAAAGCCTGTACTCAGAATTCCGTATCGTTGAATTTTTTATGTTCATTATATGCCTTTATTCATTCTTTAAGAAAGTTTATTACAATATTTGTCGATGTTAGAGCTATCACGATCAGTAAAAACTCTGCTAGAGTAAAAAGTCGGGTTAAATTTTAAAAGAGGTGGATATATCTTATCTTTTAAATGTATTTTTTAAAATGAAATGAAAGCTTTCAATCACGCATATATATATATCACTTTGTCATGTTTCACACAATGGTATACACATAATATGCACTTGGTATTTAATAATATGTTCTTGATGTGACTGTGGAAGGTAGGAAAAATACATGTACTTTGAAGCCATGTACCTACTTCAAAGCACATTGCAATGACCAAAATCATCAGAAAGATGATATATCCTTAAAGTATTGTTTCAAAGGCCAAATATTTTTTTGTAAATGTGCGGTAAAATAAAAGTTACGGGCCCTTTAATAAAAGGAAAAGTGTCCCGTGTCCCGTTCTCCGAAGTAACGATGAGAAATTCTTCTTTTAAATTATAAGAAAGGTTCTTGCCATGGCGTATCTTGATCGCCTCGATTATGGAGACGTGATAGAGTGCGTACTCATAACATCAAAGTGCGGGAAAATAATTACGGAGAGAACTTCACGCAAATTCACTAGTCAACATGGTCTAAGACTCGAACTATTCTTTGAAGATAATTTAAAATGTTAAGATAATGTTAAAATCAAAAATCAAAATCAAATGTCTTTATTAAACATAGGAGTATATTACCCTCGCTTATTGATACTCAAAATACTACCACGGGTTCGGAAAAGAAAGCCACTGTGCTGAGAAGAACCGGCGAAAGAAATTTAGCGGTTATTTTTTTTTTTTTTTTTAAATAAACTGACATGAATTAATAACAAATACATTATAAGAACTAAGAAAGAGTCTGGGGCAATCAATTAATTACCAGAGTGTGTTATCATTTAAATAATCATTAATATTATAATAGTATTTAACCCAAAACGTTCTTTTACTACTTTCTTTTAATTTAGCTATTGATGCATTTTGAACGTTTACTGTTTTTTTTAAGACACAAATAATGTTACATGAATGTAAGCATAATTTTAAATTTGTTCAAGAAATAGAATAAGCAATACCAAAAAATATTAAGGTTTTGTTTGCTAATGATTACATGGAAAAATAAAACGAAAATATTTTTTAGACTTTCGTAATATAAGTGACATAAATGAGACAAAGGAAATATATTGCCCATCGAAGTCTCCAACCTTTTTTTATGAATTTGAATTAATGTATTAGATATTTGATATATATATATATAAATTCAAATATCATTCAGTACACACATACACAACTAAAACTATTTTTCATCAGAATTTATCTCAAATATTTGTTGTTTCATGTCTAAATAAATTGGAAAGGCACGGGCCGAAAGCATCAGTAGCTTTTTAAAATACGTTTTTATTAGATAAATGAGAAAATGGGAAGAGGCCCTCCCGCCGTAGATTGATGGATGTAAGACTTAATTCGTGTCAAATCTCAGCCCGTGTTGGAAATCGATTACAGACAAATGGAGTGTAACATACATTATGAAAGTTGGGCATATGAACATGAGAAAATAAAGGATTTTCTTCTCAGGAAATACGATGTGGGTGGTAAGTTTAAAGCAATGACAGTTAAATTTGCAAGATACTCTTGAAGATAGCCGTGATAGCTCAGTGTCGAGCGCCCGTCGCCTTTATTTCAATATACTCGAGCAACCTGAGTTCGATCCCCGGTGCCGGCACCAATGAAGTTTTTAACTTTAAGTGCTGACTTATCACGTGCTCCGCAGTGAAGGAAAACATCGTGAGGAAACCTGCATATTTTCGAAATAATAACAAAAAAAAAATATTTTTCGAAGAAATGTGAAGTCCGCCAAACCGCAGTGGGGCCACGTGGTGGACTATGCCCTGACACCCTCTGCATAGAGGAGGCCTTTGCCCAGCAGTGGGACATGTATAGGCTGTTACTTTACTTTTACTTTACTCTGGAAGATGTCTTTTACGGCTTGTCTTTTTTTTTAAACAATTTGTAAAAGCTACCTTAATGGCAAGGGCCTACTATAATGTTCAAGAATACATTGAGGACAAAGATGTTTGGAAGTGATTCTTGCTCTGCCCTTTGCAAGACCCCTGGCTGCTGCTGATTTTATACCTAAATAAGTGTGTATAAATGCATCAAAAAAAAAAAAAGAACAAGACCGCAAAGTTTCTTGCCGGTTCTTCTCTGTGCAGGTCTAGTTTAGTGAACCAGTGGTAGATTTTTTGTTGACGTTCAATAAGAGCTTAAGTTAGGCCTATATTGAATAAATATACTTTGACTTTGACTTTGATGCGTTCTGCTTCCGCTGGTAACCCACTACCGTTCTTTGTGTCGAATACCTTACCTTTCTCATATCCACTTACATGTTTTCAAATCGAGACTCTATTCAAATTTTCAACCGTCTTCAGAAAATAAGGAGATTATTAATTGGGTTGTGGTCGATTTAGCTCCGGAAATACACGGGACTACTCAAAATTAAATAGAAAATTTATAGTGAGTAAGAAATTTCAAGTTAGTTTTAATTATATTTTATCAACTGATGCCTGGTTTGGGAAAAATTAAAAAAAAAAAAAAAAAAAAAAAAAAAAACTTGAGCTTCTTATTAGTTAGCTAAGGAAGTATAAGTTAGAAGATTTAAAAAACAATAACGTTTTCAACAAACATATTTGCCGAAAACCTGATCATGCCGTTAGATACATTTGTCTTTCAATCTTTGAGGGTTCAAATTCATTGAGTAAACATGACTATATTCTCATATTTTGCACGAGGTATAGGCATATAGAAGATTATTCATCTGATCAGTTTGTTAATCTATGATTAGAGATTGGGTGGCTCTCACGACACAAGCACCGTGATTGCCACGTCATCCTTGTCACGTATTGATAATGACAGGACCATACAATAATGAAAAGCACATTTATCAGCTCCCATTCAATACCGAGATTTCACAATATTTCATACACAATGCTGGCCCTTTTGTGACGATGTTTATGACGTCGTACTTAATTTTTGTACTCGTACACCGCTAGATATATAGAGTATGCTTTGAATGTAATCACGAGATCCATACTCTTCTATACATCCGATTTTAGTTTATTCATAAATAAGTTATTCTAAAGCGAACATGATTTATGGGACTTAATATAAAGATATAAACACGCTTGCTTCATGGCAGACTTCTGTAAGGAGGACTTGCTATCAAATATATGCAACAGCTTAAGAAAAATTAATTTAATGTTAGTAGTTTCAGAATTTTACTATTGTAGAAAAATACACATACATTCATAGAATAAAGGGAACAGAACTTTGGAAATTTAAATTGTTTATAGTGCTAATCTTTGCACTTAAGATTGAACATTAAAATATGTAGAAAAAGTGCGAAAAGATTGTCGCCGTTGTGGGAATCGAACCCACGTCTTCGGCATTCGCGGCCTGACGCTCTAGCCACTGAGCTAAACGGCTGATTTCCACACCGACGAAAATCTTAACATTGTTTTCTTAGCATTTGAAGCAATGCTTGGCGCCATCTATTGTTATATCCTTTCCAGCATACAAACAATTTCGAATATCGTTTTACAACGATAATTCGAACGAGAGATGTCGCCATTGCTTTTTTAGAAATTTAAATTGTTTATCGTGCTAATCTTTGCACTTAAGATTGAACATTAAAATATGTAGAAATATGTATGAATGCCGAAGACGTGGGTTCGATTCCCACAATGGCGACAATCTTTTCGCACTTTTTCTACATATTTTAACGGAACTTTGGTTCAATAGCTTTTGTCGTTTTCTATCTATAATTTATGTATTATGTACGACTGGTGAGTGAGGTAGCCGGAGCCCACTTTATTAAAAGGTGACAACGGATCTGCATCCCTACGGCTGTTGCAAATACCCATGGATGATCGCTTGCAACCTTCTCACATAAAAATAGTCTATTTTATTAGTTTAAGTCTTTTTTTATTTTTATGATGTCATTTCTTTAATTATAAAGTGAGTTTCTTTTCATACATAGATACAGACAACGTTTTAGTCACGAGTATTCACTTAGAGCATTGACAAGTTTAGATAATTATATAATAAAGTTTTTAATTATTTGATTTATTATAATTTCCTTCAATCGACAAGCTACCTAAACTTAAAGAAGTAGATTTCCAAAACAGTGTGTTTATAGTTAAGAAAGGATCTAAATAATGCAGACTCGTGGAGCAAGATAACAAGTTTTAATTAAGCAAAAATAATTATCTTTCAGGACAGTGTCTTAATTATGTAACATTATTGAAGTTGAAGGAGAGAGCGCCAGAAACTTTTAGATTGAATGAAGACAAAGTACATCGGCAATGGGAACAATGTTTTGAAGTTGTATCTTCTTAGTGAGTTTCTGCTTGTCATTGTGTTCCTCATATATCGTGGTTCTATGAAATGGAACAATTGATGGTGGCATTAAAATCGACACCACAGGGTCTGTTTTAGAATTTCTGCATATCAGAATATATTTAATGATTCCTCGTAATTTTATGCATTTACTTATTTCATATTTTTCCCCTCCGGTGTCGCAGATCCGGTGTCGTTAGATTCGTATTTACTGTGAGAGTGACACTGGGTGAGAGTGACGCAATCAGGTTTTTTAGTTTTTTAAATCATATTCTACTTGTTTTTGTTATAATACTTGTTCGTGACAATACCTTTCTATTAGGTTTTTACACATCAAACTCGTTTTCAACGCTCAACCAGAAATGGAATCGAATACTCCGATCGCATCACGAGTAATTGAAAACTGCTGTATTTGCACAATTCTCCCTTCCCCAAATGTACTGGAAACCCATTACGTAGTCAGAATATATCTCCATAATGTCATCTAATGCTCGTTGCGGTTACAATAATCATAGCGTGATAATACGAATGGATGCGATAATTGTATTTTGTATGATATGATAACATTACAAGGTTCTTTAATTAAAATTTTTTGTGCTAGTCTTTTCACTTAAGATGTTTTAGTAAAACTGGCAAAACTTTCGTCGCTGTCACGATTAAATCTGATGATTCCGGGTTGCTGTAAAGGAATCATTTAGATAACGCCAAGCATTGCTACAAATGCAATGAAAAAAAAATCGCAGGCTGAGATTTTCATGTATCATAATTTAAAATTCTGTTCAAATTCATTTTATGGAATTTGTGGAGCTATTAAAATTTATTTCTTATGTCTTATGTCTTATGTCTTATATTTGTATAGTAAATACTATTGATACGACAATGTCAATGTGTGACGATGGTAATGTCTATTTGTTCGTACAATTAAATATGCATGACAGTAACCCTTTTTCCATCGAAGGTCTTTTGATCAAATCATCCCTACGAACTTATATCTTTGATTAAGTAATTTTAGGAAAAAAGTTAGCAACAACTTCCGCTACAAAATTTATTTTGAACAAACTCAGTAATTATTTTCTATTGGTCACCTTTCTATTTGCTACCTTTAGAAAGCTGTCAAAAGCAGAGTCGACGAGAAATTGCGGTTACGTGAAAATTATTTACAAAGCGGCGATCAAAGCCAAAGAAAACTTATTTTTATGGCGAAACAAATTGAAATTAATTTCCTTATGAATATAAGAATAATTATTTTGCCATCAACGATGCTAGATTTATTCAAAATCATGCAGAGATGCAAGAAAGCTTTGGTATAATAGATTGAAGCATCGTAGACCCGACGCAGAACAGACAATGTGACTCGTTTTCTGAATTATGTTATTCAATTTAGACGTCTGCAAAGAGTTGTAATGAACTTTCTGTACCTTCTTATAAGTGAAATCTTATTAGTACAAATTTAATCACGTACTATTACAACAAATTAAAGTAATGTGGCCTTTATTAAAGTTATTTTGCAGTTGTAGCTTGCCGTTCCCGAATCGTTAATTGCCGTTCTACTGAAAATAACTCGAGCTTGATGAAAAGATATAGTCATCTCTATTTACTATCTACCTCTATCTGGAAATTGGATAAAGTTGAATTCTCACAAAATAATGTTTTTTAATATAACTCGCATAGAAAGATCGATTCTTCGCTACACTAACCAGTATATATTTTGGTGAAAACGATGTGGGAGAAATTGCTTACAAAGCTGAATTAGGATACTTGACATCGAAATCTCGAGTAACGTCCAGTTCCACGGTCAATTCGAGGATAGGGCCAAATTGGCCTCAAAGAAGCTTGATGTGCTCAGCCAGGCGAGACAGTAAATCACGATGGCTCAAAGCCTAAACCTCTATAAGACGCAAATTCAGCCCCACATGGAGTACTGTTCTCACCTCTGGGCGGGAGCTCCCTATTACTAGCTTCTTCCATTCGAATTCAACATTCAACGTAGGGCGGCTAGGGTTATCGACGATCAAACTCTTTCCGTTCGGCTTTATCCTCTGGCTCTGTGTAGAAATGTTGGATCACTCTGAATCTTCTACCGCATCTATCACGGGTAGTGTTCCGAGGTATTGTTTGGATTGATCCCGGTGGCTGAATGCCACCATCAGACATCGCGCTAAAACCAAAAAATTTCATCAACACCACCTTGATGTCCAGCGTTCCACAACAGCGCAATTTTCAAGGCATTTCCTGCCTCGCACAACCACTCTGTGGAACCAGCAGCCGCCGGCGGTCTTTCCGGACCGTTACGAACTGGGAACTTTCAAGAAGAGAGCATACTCTTTCCTTAAATGGCGGGCAACGCATTTGTGGCGTACCAATTGGTGTTGCATGTGTTATTGGGCGGCGGAGATTATTTACCATCAGGTGAGCCTCCTGCTTCTTTGCCCCTTTTCTCCTTATAAAAAAAAAACAAATTATATATATTTGCAAATTAGATATATTTATAAATTTTAACATGAACCTCGGTGATACGTATTTATATTTATATAATTTGTTATTGATATCCCGTAATAGATAAATAATTTTCGATAAATATGTAGTCATGAGGATAAACAGGTAGACTTGCGCAATCTGCCTCTGTAAACGTTCACCGGTGTAGTATGCAGTTAGTCTGTTTGCTTACTGCCGAGTTGTTTGGATTATGAAACATGAAAACGCGTTTAAAATGTCTGTCGCTCCTTACGGCTATTTGAAACGATGATATGAAATTGTGTGATTTATATTAATGTAAGCACGCCCGGTTTCTGGATCACTGATCATGGTAGAAATTAAATTTAATACATTATAATAAAAAAACATCAGACTTGTATTTACCATATACTAACTTCGGTGACAATTATTATCCTTGGCGAGAAAATTTTAGATACTATAGTAACTAATCATAATCATGTTGTAAATAATCTTTGTTATTGTTGTAATTTACGCTATTGTCTAAGGCAAAGATATGGCTGATTAATTTCATTAGCATGCAGTATTCTTTGAAACTTGTCTGCGAGCATATAACTTTTTATGAATATAGCGTTTTTACACTTGTAAACATAAGCCTCCGTGGCGCAATAGGCTAGCGCGTTCGGCTGTTAACCGAAAGGTTTTTTATTACATTTGTTTCACGTATATGATATTGACTTGTTACCCCATAGTGAAAGAAACGTACAAGAAATTACTAAATGAATGTATGTTCATGCATTTATCGCGTTTAGTTTTAGGTTTATTTCTCGAAGTTTCGAACCCTTTACAGCGTTCATGGTCACGAGACAGAATCTTTCGAACACATCATTCAAAATCGACTGCTAATAACTAGAAAACCCATCAATTCGCCATTTGAAATAACTAAAATAGCATTTTTGACCTTGAAGAAGTTTCATTAATTTAGTTTATGTATTACTTACCATCTAATATAAGTGATTTCCGCTACCAATACACATCTAAAACACATGTGGACATGTAAATGCGTAGTGAACTTTTAAAAGAGCGGGACCCAGTTTTCAGTTTTTGTGTGAGAAGGTGACAAGCGAGCTGACGGTTCACCTGATGTTAAGTGACAACCACCGCCCATCGATATTTGCAACACCCTTAGGGTTGCAGGTGCATTGCCAACTTTTGAGAAAGTGGGCCCTGGCTAACTCACTGACCAGATGAAACTCATATGTATGTCACTTCCACTCCACGCCGGCCTTCTGTGAGGCCTTACGGACGGACCGATCGAGAAACAAAGCTATTGCTCGGCCCTACCACTTATAACTAACTCACCAGGAAAAGCGCAAAAGTATAGTACTGTTACTTCACGCTGGTCGCTGAGAAGCCACGGTAGTTACCCGAGGGAGCCATCAGATTGATGTAAATTTTTTAGAAGTACCTTGTCAAATGCAGATATTTTAATTTCGGGAAAAATTTAAAACTAGACAACTGTGGTACGGCCACGTAGCGGCCTCGGCTGTTGCACGAACGGGCAGGCTCCGCGTAACTACCACGTCCTCACAGAAGGCCGGCGTCAAGTGGAAATATAAAAATATAAATAGCCGGAGCCCAATTTTCAAAAGCTTGTCAACGCATCTGCAACCCCCGGGAGTAGCAGATGTCCTCGGGGGCGGTATTCACTTAACATCAGGTGAACCGCCTGGTCGCTTGACAACTTTCACATAAAAAAAAGATAGCTGAAGATATGCTGGCGAGATGGTCAAAGGTAATCACGGCAAAGTTTCAAAGTGTAAAAATGTAATGGAACTATTCCGTGCGAAGTACCTATTGATATCGAAAACTAGAATTCGCCTTTCGAGATCTGGTTTTCATCTTACGAAGCAGCAGAACGGGATTACATTTTACGATAACATTGAAAATCGAATAACAGCAACTATTTCTTTATACGTGGACATAAAGATTTTGTGGGAACAACCATTGTGATAGATATTTCTCTTCTGATTTGTTTCGGCTATGACAGCATATCCGGATATCGTTAATTGTATTCAATTAGTTTCACGTATCCTGTACAGGTTACGTGAAACTAATAATAAAAGGCATTTTTCGGAAAAGACGATATTATGACACTATTTATGATATTACTAAAGTGAATCGCAAGGCATTTTCGGGTCTAAAGTATTAATTCATTTATAATAAAAACTTATATTTCATTGCCAATAAGAATACTTAAATGTATTATTCTATAGAACTAATTTCGTTTTAAGGTTTAAACAAAATTAAGGAAAGTAATAAACCGGCGTTCATCATTATACTAATAATATATTCGATTTTTTTTTCAAGACAAAACGTTTTAAATTTAGGATGATGAATCGATGGTGGCTTCAGCACCGAGAATCGTGTTCACACGGAGCAAGTATTTGTGTGATGTGAGGTCCTGATCAAGGTGTACCCTTACAAAGAATGTTGCCGTCTCGCGAAACCCCCAATATCACTTACAACATGATTTTTTTAAACATTGCCCTTACTTTAGAATAACATTGTCCTGTGCTGTAAGGACGTTTTAAAAACATAAATTTCACGTGGACAAATAGTTTTCAAATAGTTTTACCATGCGGGAATCGAACCCACGACCCCCGACGCCGGAGCCAATGCCTTGGCAACTGCGCCACGAGTCAATCAATTTTAATTGAAACTTTACAACTATCTCGACGGCGGACGCAACGCTAAAAATGTAATTGCAACGCCCACAATGCTTCGAAAATAAAGCGGTAAGTGCTTCCAACAGCGCTGACAACAGCACTACAGCCCATTCGTTTTGGAGTCACTGTGTGACTGCAAAACAAAGAGTCATGTGAATAATTGCCGCGGGCTCGACAGCGGCACGTTCAATTTGCAACGATGATATACGTTTCCGTGCGTTTTCAAAATAAGGCGAGATTTTGCTACGGCTGACGATTTAAATGCCTCGACTTGACGTAAAAAAAATTACTAACGAAAACCAAAAAACCGACTTCAAATAGCTCTGTTATCATTTCATAATTGTTTTCAGGAGTAAGTATCTCCGGAACCAAGGAGCCAATACTAATGAAATTAACATGCGACAATACGGGAGGCACCAGCTTTCAAATGAAAAAAGAATCATCAAAATTAGTTCAATCAGCCGAAAGTTCTGATGTAACAATTAAAAGATGAAACAAACATAAAAAAATACGCCTTTTTGAAGATGGCTGCAAAGAGATATGAAGACTCGCACTTCCATTGTGACACTTACACTTTTTCCCTTCGTTTTGTATTTCCGTGACTGTATGTAAAAATACTATGGCGTTTTTAACTTAAGCTAAGGGATGTAACCTTAGCTTAAATTTTAGAAACGGACTTAAGCACGTAGGAAGAGTGTCCGTCTTATTTCGAAACTGCGCGTCTTCAAATAGGTCGTTGAGTCCACGTCGGTTGCTTTTCCATGTAGTCCGCCACACTCTGTCGATTCGATCATTTCAAATTGATAATTCCTGATTTATTTGTCGCGTGTATTTCTACACTTCAGAGAAAAAAAAATTTTTACACTTCAAAGATCTTTTTACTTATGTGCCATTATGAACTTGTAACGCAAATCGTCATTCCATTCTTTGAATATATAGCACCACATGAGGCGGGAGAAATGTGTGTGATATTATACCGACGTAGAAACAGTAACCTGCGTAGGAGCACAACATGACATTTAATACTGGTATTAAAAAAATATATACTGTACTACTGGTAGTACAGTATATATTTTTTTTTGTGAAAAGTTGCCAAGCGAGCAGACGGTTCACCTGATGTTAAGTGAATACCGCCGCCCATGGACATCTGCTACACCCGAGGGTTGCAGATGCGTTGACAACCTTTTGAAAATTGGGCTCCGGCCACCTCACTCACCAGACGAAACGCGAAAGAATTATACGTCCACTTTACGCCGGTCTTCTGTGAGGTCGTGGTACTTAGCCGGACGAGCCTGCCCATCCGTTCAACAGCTGAGGCTGCTGCGTGGCTCTACCACCGTAGACATAACTTTGCATTTCGTACCTTATGCAAACACAAAGCGGTGTTTCCAAAGCGTACTTATAGTAGTCATACTAATTTCTGATTTAGTCAACTTATTGTATTTAAATGTGTTTTTCGCCGTTATATAATTCGTCGAATCGAACTACTGTTTATAATGATTACTTCAGGTGTGCTCGAATATTTTTATATTTCGAAATCAACAGAGTGTTCTCTTTAATGAAAGTTTTATATTTGTCATCAATTATGAATTAAAAATTTATGTTTTAGTTAGTAAGTATTTAATAGATTGAAATATAACTAGTGTATTTTAAGAAACGTCTTTTCTCTAATTGTGCCTATCATGATAGAAATAAATAAAGTAGAATGTAGTACGAAACACTCGTAACATCAATTTCCTAACATTAGCTAAGAAGTACGGTTTTGTCTCACGTGAAACGGTAAATAGAACAGCAGATATATTATGTTATTTTCATAGCAATTTTGTTTTATTTTTGCGGTTTTTTAAAAAAGATAAAAAAGTCATGAACGCCATGAATTTTGTAATGTAATAATAATATAAGCACTCGCAATTATACGGATTGGCATAGGTATCCATCATTGTGTAAAAGACAAATAGTAAATTTAATTCGGAAATCATCGATTATTTTAATGCAAGTAGGCTTTTCCTTTGGTTCCTATTGTTTGCCTTTATTGTGTCGGCGGTTTGTCGTCGCTAATGGATAAGGCTCGTTGAAATTCGAAACGACCCGGCCAGATAGAGTTTGCACTCTGGCTGCTGGTGGAATACAAATTACTGCAAAACCCATTACGAGAAATCCTTAATTTTGTATCTATTATATGCAAATTCATTAATTTACTGATTGACCCGCTACGATGAGAGGTTATCGAATAAACACTAAGCCTGGGAAAAATGCGGGACTTCTATTTAAAAGAAAATAAAAGTATTCGATCGTACATATGTTTTACGTAGAAACTTATCGAGTCTGAATTTCAAGGAAATTTGGATTCGATAGGGTGATCAATGAGATTAATAGGAAGAGGCGGAGAGACCGCCTACACTCTTTTATACATTACCCTGCGAAAATAATATATAGAATACATAAATTAAATAGACACATACAATATCTAAGCCGTGGTAGCTCAGTGTCCGGGCGCTCGCCAATGAAATTGCCAATTTTAAGTGCTGACTTATCATGTGATCTGCGGTGAAGGATAACATCAAGAGGAGGCCTGCATATTTTCGAAATAATAAAAAAATATTTCGAAGATATGTGAAGTCCACCAATCCGCACCGGGGCCGCGTGGTTGACTATGCCCTGATACCCTCTGATTAGAGGAGGCCTTTGCCAAGCAGTGGGACAAGTATAGGATCCTACTACAAATTAACTTGATTGACTCTATGGTCGCCTCGGTGATTTTCATGTTAGTAAAATATCCTATGACTCAAAAATTAGTTTCTTTCTCTATTTTTTTAACTGAAAACTCATATTTGCGTATTCGCAAAGATCTAAGCGAGAAGGTATATCAAAATATAGAAAATTTGATAATTCCATGGAAGTATTGCTTCAAAGCGTTAAATGTTTTGATTACAATTTGCTCAAGTTCAAGATAGATCAAGTTGAAGATAGATAGAACAGATCCTTTAATAAAAGAATAAGTCTAGTGTTTCATTGTCTGAATCAAAGAAACAAAACTTAACATATCGACATATTGTCATAGACTCTTCTTATAGACGATGCTTATGTACGTATGTAACATAAGTATATATATATACTAGCGGCCCGCCCCGGCTTCGCACGGGTATTTAACAAAATATTTAAAAGTAAAAATTATCATATACACATATTTTATATTATATTATCATATCTTTGGGGAATAATTTTATGAATTTCTTCATCTTTTAAAGAAATACCCTTGAAATTACGTCACGTAAAAATTACAAATAAGTCTGGTCTCCCATAGCTTCGGACATAAATCATCGCATCTTTGGTTATTTTGTTGACCGATGTCTGATAATCCGATATTTATGAGCCAATGTCTGGATTTAAAGCTTCTCTAAGATGAATGTTTCACCAGCCCTCAGTCTCTGGTGATTACGAAATAATATGTAATTCAATCTTTCTGATATCTTTTTGCCATCATATCGACAATGTATTGAATAAAAACCAACGAGTCGGACTCGCACACGAAGGGTTCCGTACCGACCTCACAGAAGACCGGCGTAAAATAGAAGTGTTATAACTTCTACGTTTCGTCTGGTGAGAGAGGTAGCCGGGGCCCACTTTATTTAAAGATGGCAACTCATTTGCAATCCTACAGGTGTTGAAATTGTCCATGAGCGGCGGCTATTACTTAACATCAGGTGAACCACCAGCTCGTTTGCCACTCTATCAATTTAAAAAATCATGTTTTAATATATTTATTCAATATAGAAGTATTACACTTATATATTGTCAAAAACACTACTACTGTCAACATTATCTATAAAAACGACAAAAAAAATCATGTTTGTTTTATGGGAGCCCCACTTATTTATATTTTTTTTTTTTTTTTGGTAGTTTTTGTTATAGCGGCAACAGAAATACATCGTTTGTGAAAATTTCAACTATCTAACTATCACGATTCATGAGATACAGCCTGGTGACATATGGACAGACATACGGACATACAGACGGACAGCGGAGTCTTAGTAATAGGGTGCCGTTTTACCCTTAGGGTACGGAACCCTACTAAGTCCCAGTAATAATGCAATGGATTAAAACTGGTAGCTCTAACCATCAACCTAAATTCATACAATTGCATGCATGTCACAGTTTTTTTATGCACAGTACCTTGCTGAGGAATAGTCAAATATTAACCGTCTTCTCCTATTACGACAATTAAGGGATATTTTAATGGATCATACAATCGGTGTAACTCAGAGACTCTTTTAAGTTGGCCGTATCTACTGTGCAACACTATATCTCTGGGGCCTTTTTAGGATGCCGTACTCAAAGGGTAAAACGGGACCCTATTACTAAGACTCCGCTGTCTGTCTGTCCCTTTGTCAACAGGCTGTATCTCATGAACCATGATAGTTACACAGTTGAAATTTGATCTGGGTATTTGTTTCCCAAGGAGAGTTGACGTCAAGCAGGCGGCTGGTTGTAAAGATATAGCCAAAACCGCTTGCAACATGATTCATGTTGTGCCGACCCCACCTAGATGGGATAGGGGCAGGAGGATAACGATAACTTGTATACTTGTTCCTCTATTTTAAAAGTTCGCGTCAAACGAAGTCATTTGAAAGAGGCTTTTGTACTTTCGGATGTTGGTTAAAAATGTCCTGATGGTGAATGATTATTTGTAAAAAGATTTTTTTATTGGTTGTGGCGGCTCCTCAATATTGGGGAGACCTTTAATCGACCCATTTTTGGCAGAACACTTTGAGCAGATCTTATTCGTGGCTACGATTTGGACGGAAGACTGTTGCAAAACAGCAAAATGCATGAAAGCTGATCTGTTACTGTGAGCTAAAACTCGATTACGAACTCTAGTCGTTGACGTTTGTTATCTTTTTCTCTAATCTCGTGTACGTTGGGAACGCTCAGACCTCGATTTCCTAGTGTGAATTTGTATATTTATTATTATGCTCTTCAAGCCACGGCAAACACTCTACTTGACTCTCTCCGACTTGTAAGACGATTTTCAGTTTCCGGTAAAGATTCCTCATTATGACGTGTTTTTAATGTCTTCGCCTGAGAACTATTTCTAGAAAGATGAGATCTTGATCTTTTGGGCATTTTAAAATTATAAAAAAATTAAACTTCCTTAGTATTAAATAATTTGCTAATTTTTTCCCAGTATAAATGTGATTGAAAAATAATTGAAATAAATGAAAATTATAAGAACTACTAAGGCTGTCACTAAGCTGTTTGGATAGTTAAATTACAATATACTAACAGTTTTAAACTTGTGATATCTTTCGAATGGAATGTCTGAATTTGATAATTCAAAAAGTTATATAAAGATATTGAAACAGTCTTAAATATGAAGTAATTTATTTTTATAAGGATTAATACCAAGATACAAATAAACAGCCTTTGTTAGCGGCGGCATTTCAATCAAAATTTTAAAATAAAAGAACACTTATTGTGGTATAACTATAATAGTTATACATATGCTGTCGCGACACTTTTTGTAAATAATGATATGGCCTGCAAAGTCGTAGTACATTATTTTATTCTATCATCAATAGTTTTCGCAGCGCACGCGATGTAAAGAATATTCTAGGTAATTTTTGTACACCTTAGTAACATTATTGGAGTTTTAGTAAGGATCCCTAGTTTTTTTAAAAATATCATATAGCCTATGTCAAGCAGGGATAATGTAGCTTCTCAACAGTGAAAGAATTTTTTAAATCGGTTCAGTAGTTTCGGAGCCTATTCAATACATACAAACAATCAAATCTTTCCTCTTTATAATATAGATGTATAATGTAAGTATAAAATAATAAAGTAATGTATAAAATAAGTATATGTATAGTGTATATAACATAAGGATTTAATTTCGCAAATTTACAAATATTAGCACTAGAAGTATAAATGAATAAAAATTGGCACAATCTGTATAATGAGCTCGGAAACATCAACAGATGTTTCGCTTGTGGTAAGTATACTAAACTAGCGACCCACCCCAGCTACGCACACGTGCAATGTATTATGCATATAAACCTTCCTCTTGATCACTCTATCTATTAAAAAAACCGCATCAAGTGTGTAGTTTTAAAGATCTAAGCAAACAGGGACAGACAGGGGGACGACTTTGTTTTATACTATGTAGTGACGGTATAAAATTTTAAAAGTAAATTATGTTGGTAACTTATTTATTTATAAGTTATCCGGCTCCTAACTGTAACTACTAACGATATTGGGTCAACTAGTTTCCAACTTTGAACAGATTTTGAATCAGATTGCTTACAGTTGCCCGAAGTGACCCAGTTTTAATAACTGAAACATTTAATACAATTCCTCCACTGCTGCTTATGATGAGAAGTTGGTTACGGATTGAGAATTTAAACGAGAAGTTTTGTAAGAAATAACGAATCGCTTCGTTAGATATTGAGTTATTTAGTGAAGTGCTATTTAGTTGTTATTATTAAATTGTTATTCTATTATTTAGTTGCTAAAATGCATTGAAAAATGTAGATAGACTTCGAGACATCACCTCGTTAATAATTTTATCTCCTATAAACGTGTTTTCATTCTGTAAAAAACTTATAAAGGCGAGAGCGTTGTTTCAGCTTTGTTTTTTCTTTTAATTAACAGGAATATTCTTCGCAAATGCATGGAGCAATTTAAAGTCGCCTCTTAAATTTTTGCGCACTGCAAGTGTTTAAGCGCCTAATTGACCATAAAAAGTGGACTTAACTTGGTGGCCGTTATTTTATCAAGTAAATAAAACTCGCTTGGAATTTTTTCCTTCGTATACTTTCTTTTTTATTTAAGAAATAAGACACAAATACATAGATTTGTGACTTATTTCTTAAATAAAGATAACTATGGAATGTAATATTACGACTACTGCTATAAATTGAATTGAAGACAGACTTCGACCACATCGACGACCTAATTCGGTATTTAGTTAAATTAAAATAGGTATGTTCAATGACGTATGTGTGATATATTCAAATGTAAATTTTCTTGTAAACTGAAAGTGTAGGGTAAGCCTTATATTACACAGTGTAAGGCGTACGAGATGCTTTGATATATCAGTAATGTAATACTAACCAGTAAAACATTAGAGGTAAAAATAAGAATGGTTGTGTGCAATCGTTTTAGCTGCCATCGAAGTTATATATTGTCTGAATAAATTGAAATTGTCCGGTAACTACAGAAAGTGCCCAAGAAATCATCATCGGATAAATGTATATTATTGTTATCAGGTCTAAAATGAGATCACAAGACGTGTGAAACAGGGGCAGGAGCCCCCTATTACCAGTTTCTTCCATTTGACTGCATTCACCGTAGGGCGATTAGGGTTATCGACGATCAAAGTCTTTCCGATCGGCTTGATCCTTTGGCTCTGCGTACAGATGTTTGATCACTATGCATGTTCTATCGCGTTTATCACGGGGAGTGTTCCGAGGAGTTGTATGGATTGATCCCGGCTAAATTCCACTATCGGACATCGCCCCAGAACCAAAAATTTCATCCTCGATGTCAGGCGTTCCACAACAGCGCGATTTTCAAGGCATTTCCTGCCTCGCAAAACCACTCTGTGGAACCAGCTGCCGCCGGCGGTCTATCCAAACCGTTACGACCTGGGAACAGAAGAGAGCAAACTCTCTCCTAAAAGGCCGGCAACGCATTTGTGAGCCCTCTGGTGTTGCAGGTGTGCATGGGCGGCGGTGATCACTGACCATCAGGTGAGCCTCCTGGTCGTTTGCCCCTTTTCTCCATAAAAAAAAAAAAACAATTGGTTAACAATAAATTACAGCGCGTATGAAGATAGTCAACTATCCAATATTCTAAAGCCAAGAGAGGGCTCCGATTGTGCTTCGCACTTATAAAGCCCTAAGTGACCCCCCCCCCCCCCCCCCCCTGCAGGAACCTCGGCAATATGAAACTGCCTTCATTGATGCCAGTTTCTTTGCTGTCGTCCACAGATGGCACCTCAAGTGCAATGTTGCCAACAGTAGTCTATTTGTTCTCGACCGGCTTATAACCTGGGCCCCAAAGATTCACTAAGAAACCTGTTTAAAGAAATAAAAATATTGTAGCTTCTCAGTACATACTTGCTAATGTTATGTATGTCCACAAAAATAAGAATGACTTTTCAAGATTTAGTAATGTGCATGATGTTAATACTAGGAACAAGCATAAATTAGTTCTACCCTCAACTAGGTTGCGTAGAATAAGTAAATCTTTTATGGGACAATGTATACGCTTTTACAACAAAATCCCAGAAAACGTTCAAAATGAATCCATTGCTAAATTCAAAAAACTTGTAAAGGAACGTTTGTGTGTTAATGGCTATTATAGTATTAGTGATTATCTGAATGATAACACACTCTGGAAATGAATTGATCGCTCCAGGCTCTTTCAAGTGGAATTTAATAATTGTACACATATTTGTATTTTTTGGCAAGTAAAAAAAATGTCCCGCTGAGTTTCTTACGCCGGTTCTTCTCAGGTCAGTGGCTTTCCTTCCGAACCGGTGGTAGAGTTTTTTGACTATCAATAAGTAAGTGAATGCTTCTATATTGAATAAAGATATTTGACTTGACTTTGACTTTGTGATCATATTTTAGACTGCTTTAGATTTGATCACCCAAAAGAATCGTCCTTGCAAGGATATTGTGAAAGATTGCAAATGCACTGTCAGGGCGCTGGCACTTAATTCAATATTCTCGAGCAAGCAGAGTTGAATTCCCGGTTCCACCAATAAAATTGTCAATTTCAGAATTATTACATGATCAACGGTGAAAGAAAAAATCGCGAGGAAACCTGGATATTTTTATTTTTTATTATTATTATTTCCAAATGATTACAACAATTTTGGCGACAACAAATACCCATATATTTGTCGTTGGTGTAAGTAATAAGGGCATAAATAACTTTTCATTTTTAGGATTACGATTAAATATTGGTAGTCAAGTTTAAGTTAATTTTATTTATTTATTTATTTATTTAGGAATATTAACTAAAAAGTAAGTCAAATAGATTTTTTTTAATTTTTTTTCTTGTTTATATCCCCTTAACTTATTCTATTTTGCAATAAGTGACAAAACAATAAATAAAACCGACATAGTATCTCAGAAGATAAACGAGAACAAAACTCTTAACAGCGCCGTTTTCGTACCCGCATCTGATTTTGGAGAAAAGAAAGATTTAGCCCTGTCAGAGACTGCAATAAATTAGCACGGGCATCTGTAATGGTTAGAAGATATAATTTAAAGTCATTTGATATAGAAAGTTATATATTCAAATACTATCCTTGATATTTTACAATATAACTAGCGGACCCGCAAGACGTTGTCCTGTAAACACGACTGAAATCCGAAAACAACATATAAATAAAAATTAAAAAAAAAATGTGAACCGAAATGTCAATCTAAACCATTCTCGAATCGACCTGAAGGAACACACAAAATTATAAATAATAGCTGGAGTTCAGTGAAATACACATGTACAGAAGAATCATATATATACTAGAAGATATATGTATAATGTAGAAAGCAGGTGTATAAAGTGTTAGTTCATTTACCCAAGTGAGTTACTATAATCAAAAGAGAAAGAGATAGTAAAGCAAAAGATAGCTTATAATCTTATATTCTTATAAAGTTATATTCCCGTTACTTAATTTACTGACGATAAGTGTCTTTAAAATTGATTCATTTAAAAATGTTTGCTGCAAGACGATCCCCGATTGTAAAGGTCCTTTCTCATATTGCTCGCAGTACTCGGTGTTGTATCAAGTTCAATTAGTATTAAGCTAGGCTCCACCAACGTAGTACTTGGTCTAATGGAGGTAATGCGATCTTTAACCCGCAGGTGCTATGTCGGATGTTATTTGTTATTCAGGTCTTTGTTTTCTTGGCTTTTGCGGAATATTTCTGTTTTGGAAAAAAATTGGTAGATGGCTGGGATATTTTCAACAGGTGTATATTAATTTGATTATATATAGTATAGTATATTATATTAATATTCGTATTATATTAGAATAATAATTATATTATATTAATATAGTATAGTATATTAATATTCCAGCAGATTAATTGCGTTCGTCGTAGTGTTCGTGGTCTTCGGTAATCAGTTTAAACTGTCAAAATACCTTTTATAGGTATATTGTTCAGCATTGGTAAAAAAGACATCTCAAAGAAATTTTTATCACATGATCTCTGTTCGTGACATAATTATCTAGACTAGCGGTCGCCCAGTGGTCTAAATTCCATCACAATTCATTTAAATTATAACAAACTTGAACAAAATTTATCTATTCTCATATACAATAAACAACAAACAAAACAATATATTACATGCGTGTGTGTCAAATACATGGTACTGTCTGTAATGTTTTCTATATTGGTTTAATGTATTTTTATGCATAATTAAAAAATATTAGCATTCTCCACACCTTCTCCATATAAACTATAAGTGTGGGAAAACTCCTCTGTCCGTGCAATTTTCGTAATAAGGGGTACAAAGTTTTTGCTTCACATATTCACTCCTGCGACTACGCTCTATTGGATTAATTATAGAAAAAACGAACGCAACGTAAATTTATCAACACAATCGAAATGGCGAACGCATAAATATGAGATTTGCAAAAAAATACCGAAAGTTGGAGGCAAGTAAATAAGAAGTAAAAATCTTCTTAGCGACATTTTTAGTGTTTAAGTACGTTTCAACGCCAAACCCAAAATATCCTCATTTATAACACGATAAAAATTTCACCGAAAAATCAATTTGTCAGCGGAATAAAATAAAAAGTTCATTTTACCGTTCAGCTGACAAGGCCGGGGGCGGAAGAAATTCTCACCCCTCACCCTACCAGTGCCCGTTTTGCAAATTATTTCAACGGATACTTCTCCGATTTGTCGGCTTATATCGTGTTTCAACGATTCTTTACGTCATCTATTATATATATATATATATTCCGTCGTTATATCCGTTATTATGTATATAGAATGTATAAATATACGAATATCATTCCGTACGTTTCAGGATTTCATCTTTTTGTGTCGTATATCATGCCACGCCACGCTGAGCCAAGCCAAGCCACGCTATGCCATGCAATGCCACGCTATTACAGTAAAGTGCCGGAAACATTGACCTAGCGCCACTTTTTATTGTGACTTCACATCCAACTGTCAAGAAAATGTTTAAATCGTGAGGAGCTCTTGCGATCGTGTGTTACGAAGGCGGAACTCTGTCCGTTTGTGTTATAAGTAAATCGTGATTTTAAATTAATTTAAGGGAACACAAGATGTTAGCATACAATCATCAACTGTAATTTAATATGTTTTTATTTCAATGACCTTGCACCACTCCAATTTCGTATCGGTGTTCTTTTGTGAGTTTATGTGGCATATCAAATTCAATGTAAATGTCTAATCGATGTCTTATTAACAGCCCTACATCAAATTATACCTTAATAGATATCTTACTAAGATGTTATATGATTATTGATAGTAATTATGTAACCTGTAAATGATATGACATAGTCAAAAGGTATTTATTAGAAGGACAATGATAATACAACGCGTACTAAATATTAAAAATTGAACAATAATAAAATGCACATGAATAAATAAAAATACCTTGTAACCAGTCAATTATGAGAAATTTTTTGTTACATTCTAAAATATAAAAATAAAAACAACTATACACTGACTTATATATTTATCTAATCGAGATGGATGCCCAAGCAATTACTTGTTAAATGTCTAAGCATTAAGTTATCACGGCTGCGGTCAGTGGGCGGTTACCAAAATCCTTTGGCCTCTTATAACGCTTCAAGTCAAAACCACCGCAAACGTTCCTTCGAAACTTATGCCGTTTTAGGGTTCAAAGTAAATTGGACACGTAAAGCCCATCCTTTATTAATCTTCGATATAGACGGTCAGCGTTTTTCATTATTGATTACTCCGGCTTTGTTAACTGTAAAAGGAATGGCTCGTAACAGAAGAAGGAAATATGTTTTACCCACGTTTTAGAATTACTTTTCGAATAAATTCAATAAAAATAAAAAATTAATTTCAAGTACAATGAAGAAAATAAGCAAATCTAATTATGATAAGGACACCGAAAAATCTTTTTTTACCTGTGAATATTTGATATACAAAGTACTATTTTGTATATCAAATATTCACAGTATATTTTAGGGACACTGATAATAGAGCGGTGACTTAATGGAAAGTAATAATATTGCCGGGTGTTTAATTAATTTAATTAGGTAGGACCCATTAAGATTCATAAAACCTTAAACTACAACTTTTCCTTTTTCAACTCACCTCTCAAAGTAAATCAGAGTATTGATCTCATTTAAATTTAAAATAATCTTTAATGTTCCGAAAGGTATATTATTAAACAGAACAAGCCAATATTTTTATTTACGAAACATAAAACCTACTTCAAATACTACATTCATTTTATAATTGATTCTCAGGAGTTCCCTACGTATCTCCAGAGCTCAAGATCCACTGCCAATGACATTATATATGGGACCACATGGGAATCAGGAGCTTCCAAATAAAAAAAGAATGATAAAAATCGGTTCACACAGTAAAAAGTTCTGAGGTAGCAAACATAAAAAAAAGTCGAATTGAGAACTTACTCCGTTATTGAAGTCGATTGAAAATTAAAAAAACAAATGCACTATTCCAAAATTTCTACTGCAATGGGACATAGGGATAACATAGGGATTACATTGTATACTGTAGTAATTTTTTATGTTTACCGGTACTAAATTATAACTCTCGCAAAAGGCGACTTGTGACTTTCCGTTATCTGCTTTATCTATTGCCACTTAAGTTATATTAGACTCATCACACGTTCAATTTACGTTCAATTGACATGTATCGAGGATTTACTCTACTATTCCTTCCTCAAAGGCTGCAACGCTTTTGTGACTCTTCAATATAACATTTGCACTTTACGCCGCTAATCCCGACACTTCCATGGACGGACCTGCCCATTCGTGCAATAGCGATGACGTGGCGCGATTGCGTTGCCCTACCACCAGATCAAATTAGAAGCGTGAAGTTTTTAACCGACTTCAAAAAAGGAGGAGGTTTCTCAATTCGACCGTATATATATATTTTTTTATATGTGTTCGGGGATAACTTAGTCATTTATGAACCGATCTTGACGATTCTTTTTTTGTTGGAAAGGAGATATCCCAAGGGTGGTACCATGATAAGGAAACCCAGATCTGATGATGGCATCACAGAGAAATCGAGGGCAATCCTCAAATGTTATAGGCGTTGACAATGTTTTATTAGTTTCCTGTTTGAAGTCGGTTTTTGTGTTTTTATTGTTTTGGTTTTTTTTGTTGAAAATGATATAGATGAAGGAACAAAAACTTTAAGCGCTGTTGATTTCGAACTAAAAAATGCAGTGACTGAAGTCATCTCTAAAGTAGTAAGTAGTAAGCCGCAAGTATTAGGAAAACTTAAAATGACAAAAATGCATTAAGTATTATTAATACGTGTATTTATACTAAAAACAGTTTTTTTAATTTTCGACAAAACTTAGTAGCCCACTTTTTCTTTGTGAAGTAATTGCTTTTAGGAGGAGAATAGTTTTTAACTGTAAAGAATCATACATATTGCATTTTCTCGTATTTTTATTACAAAATATTAATAATATTTAATATTTTAATTAAAATTTTATCAAGAGTTATTTAAAAGTACATATTATTTCGAATTGAAATCGAAAGAATTAATAATAAGACTCGCAAAGATCGAAAAGTCGTAAGTATAATATATACAGAGATACATATTAAGTCTGAACTCTATTCGATTCACTCCTCCAGGAGTTGAGCTTCCGCAAGATGCGCACAACTGTTCCGGAAACGAAATAGAAAAGCATACGTATTCGCTTTGATGTCGTTACAGCGTGTCCGTATCGAGCCATTGCAAGATATTGGAGCTTGAAAAGTGCCACTTAAAAACTGATGGTTTTGCATTTAAAGCACTTGCTCGTTGTGTTTAATGGAACTTGGTGTGCAACGCTGTAACATAACATCGTTTTAACCGTACTCAATATTTTAACATTCGTTGCAGTAACAAAACTGGGGAAGAGAGCTATTTGAATGTATATAGATCGACTCGGATCTTTAGAAATATGATAAGTCCTTATTATAAGTGGCAGTAAATGATGGTATTGCAGTCGTCTGATACAGCTAAACATTTACTAAAATTTGTAATGCAATAATAGTGTTCTATGACTTACACCAGGATGATTAAAGAATTGAATGATTGTTAAATATAATATTCCTTATAATTCCATTCATTCTCTGTACCGCAAAGAGGGAATATACTCAGGAATCTTTCACGCATGCAATTTTCTTTTAATAGTAGAAAATGCTGACATAGTAAAGGAGTCCTTTTATTTTAAGCAAATGCCACCACCCATGATATTCAAAAGAGAAGTTGCAGGAGTGCTGCAACCTTCTAATAGTATATGCCTCAGCCACCTTACTCACCGTGCGCATCACAAAAGTATGAAGACTCCAATTACACTCCGGTCTTCCGTGAATCCATAATAGCAATGCATGAACGTGACAAATCGTGAATTATCATAAGTCTCTGCGAAGCAGACCAAGTCTAATTTAAAAATCTTTCTTGCTTGTTTAGGTAAGAAAAAGCAAGACATAATTATTTGTTGTTTTCGAAATTTACTGGAAAATGTAAAAGCCTTGAAAAATTACCATTGTATGCTTTACATAACAGAAATAGTTACACGGCTGAATGAAAATTAATATTTTTATTGAAATCAAAGCAAACACAAATACGAAATTACGGAGTTTAAGGATGAACTATACGAGCATATGAAATAAAGTATTCCCCTGCTCTTATTCCACCTAGGAGGTACAAATGTATGATATTGTTAGTGGTTATATCCATTTTTAAAACCGGCCGCATGCATAATTGAAAAAGATACCAGGATCGAGAACAATTATTATCAGTGAGTGACACGTATCATCTTCACGTGTGGTGATCGAACCCACAACTACCGGAACTAAGCCAATAGCTTAGCAACTGCGCCACCGAGTTATCAACGAAAACCAACGATATTATGTTAAAAATATTAAAAACAATATACAATTGTATTAAAAACATTTACTCTTACATAAAACAGTATTATACGCATTACTGATACAGTAATTACTCACGTAATTTGGTGTTTATCCGGTAACATAACAATGGCAATTAGCGGGAAAAATTCTTCGCAAATGCTGTAGAGGAATGGATTTTAAATTGCATCCATTTTTCAGCTGCTTCAAGAGCGGGCGCGTCGACTCTTCCCAGCGGTCCACTAGTTACAAAGAAATAAAAAATATCATGCAATATTTCGTAGAGAACGGAAACTGCTATGTCCACTATCGTGAATAGATAAAACAAATTTTATTCATTTTGTATCACACAACTAGCCTTCAATTCTGGTGACTCAAGATGAACAGACAGCTGCTATTATTCATATGTGTCTAGGCTTTAATCGCCTTCTTCAACCACACTAATAACAACATAGTTCACATGTGTCGATACCACATAAGCAAAATGGGATCATGACGGTGATGTATGAAGAGCTGAAACATTTTCTTATGCCAAGTCATTGTCCGCCGTAACATAGACCATATATGTTGGAATATGAATATGATCATACATGTTTAAAGTTTTGGATATGTATATGAACACGCATCTAATGAATAAATATGATACTAATAGTGCAATAGTGTGTAGTGAGAGAAAATAATTATTGAAGTGAATACTTCTAGTTGGGATATTTCGGATGGGGAAATATTCATAGCGTCAGTTACATGCTATAGTCATGTCCAAAGAGAATGTAATCACTACGTTCACACTACGTTTGGTCATGTCTTTTATCTTTGACGTTACTGACGTAAAATTTTTGAAATAATTTGGTTTTCTAATATTTGACCTCTGTGTCTAACAGTACTCTTGTTACGTATTTTAAAACTAAAATTCCATAAAATATTATAAAAAATATTTAATAACTCTGAATTATTTTTAATCATTATAATGGTTAGAATTACTAAAGTAGGTCCTTTGAAAGTTTGATTAAAGTTTGTCTGATTTTTATTATTGATAATTTAATTCATTTAAAAATTAAAAACCACATAGTTACATTTATTTTATGTTTTCATCTCAGTCTCCAGTCTCCATGAATCGGTATATTTTATTCAGATACCTTTTGTAGCCAAACTGTGTACCTTATATATGCTGCCAACTTAAGTTTAAACTTTTAATATTTTTATGGAGCAAAGTGATGGTTAATTTTTCTTACTAATATTAAGATTCTTTGTGGCATAGCCTCTTTAAGTAACAGATAAATTATGATCTATCAAAGCGTTCGAGTCTATTACACTTGATCTGTTGCCACAAAGACTGGAAAAAATGGAATTACTGTGGCAAGGCCATATGTTGTCGTACGAATGGGCTAGCTCGTCCCGGGAAGTACCATGGTCTACTTTTTTAAAGGTTGTCAACGCAACTGTAAGAGCCTCAGCTTCTGTAGATGTCCATTGGCAACTAATATCAGTATTTACTTAAGATCAGGACCGCCTGCTCACTTGACAATTTTGCAAAGAAAAAAAAAATAGTTTTTTTACATTTTTATAGTTGTCGTTGTTATAAATATGCACATAATATACTGCTATTGTATTAAACAAGACCACATGCTGACCAAATAGATATCGTCTCCATAATTTACTGATATTCAGCGCAGAGAACCGGAATTAATTAGCGAAGACACCCACCGGAATTGTATAATGGATCACGATCCCGATGGTATTTGCGAAATTACCAATTACTAACGTAGATTTATCTCTAGCTGTTGTACTATTATTATCAAGTATGTATAAATGAGTATATAAAAGCGATTCCATTTAATGTTTATTTATCGACCGTCTCCGACATATTTGCATATTATGTGTGACGAACGATGATGACCTACGGAAGCAAATAATCATAATAATATGTGAGTATGTGAAGTTGTATGCCTATTGAGGTAAGAGTAGAATTTTAAGTCATGATGAGAATCGAGATTCATGATTGAACGAAAAAAATGTTATGTACGAGCCCTGAATGGTCGGAAAAGAACAAAGGGACACACAAAATTAATGAAAGATTCACATGAAAAATTAAAGTACTATGCGAATGAAATGCGAAAGAATGAAAGTAACAAGCACACACTGAGAAATCGCAAAACTAGTAAATTGAATCGACTATGACGGACTTTAAATTTAATAAATAAATGCAGAGTCCATTTTGGTAGAAGGAATCGTTAAGATTTACTCTAAACTTGATTCTATTTTCTAAATGCATCGTGGTCTTATTGAGGGTCGGTCTCTAACGATTTCCACAGCAAGAAAATATAAAATCCTTTGTAGCGAATCAACTTTCTGTGTTCATTAATATATATACCATATACACTGAATAATTCATCTCCACTCCGACATATTGATCCAATTGTGCGATTTTTTTCATCTCTGGATTTATTTCCAGATGATTTGATCTCTTCAGACAAACAAAGTTCCAATTAAATTTTTTCCAGTGATTTTATCGCTATATATATAGCACCATACGAATAAATAGTCTCGGGACTGAAAACACAAACATCAGTTAATACAAGATACAAGATACCATACGAATAGGTACTATGTAACATATTTACCGCTCTTCTCAACAAGAAAGTCGCATTGCCAAAGGTGCGGTGCATTCCTTCAGTGATAAATGGAATGTTTCATTGGAAATGTTTCCTCATTGATTCACTACCTACTTTCCGGCGTTCATGGTCACACTAAGACAGAATAAGTTGTTACTCGTCTTGATTTCAAAGGTAACGCCGGTGTTTATTTTTATTCCGATCTACGCAAAAGGAGATTATGGTATCTTGAGGTATAGCAGTGGTAGTGTGCTTGAATTTAATTTTATTAATCATGGGATCCCAAGCAGATACATTTAGTAGGTACACATTTAGTTTAAAAGATGTTACGTTGAAGTTGTAAACTAAAACATCGTATATACACGATGTAACGAAAGGAGTATACTAGAAACGGGAAAATATCATATGATAAGAAGGACGTGTTACGGAGCCGCAAGGAAAGGAAATTACAGTTTCATATGAGTCACATCTTACGGGAAATTGCAGAGTCGTGGTGCCTACTCGGGATAATTTACCGAATATGTTTTCACTGACATTTCGTATATGTGAAATTGTGATGAATGGTTGTAATGAATGTTTGTATTATAGTCATATATATACCGGGTATACTATTTTCAACATTAATAGCGATTTTTTTTCCTTAATGAAAATTACTTAATCTTTATAATAATGGCACCTTCATATGAGCTGCATCTTGTAACCTGTTTGAATAATAATTTAACATTTGGTGAAATTGTGCCAGTTCTTGTTTAAATTATAAATGACTTAAATCAAAAATGACCTGACCTGCTAACACAACAATAAGTAAACTAAACCGTCAAAATACCTCTCACGTGATGCATCAAAATATCTTACCAACTGTACGCCCAATCTACTCGAAATTTGATGTAATCACCACTATCTTGATGTAGAAATCTAATCTATACAAAAAAAAATGGAGTGTCTGTAGTTAAGTAATCGGCGATCGGTATTCCAATAAAAAAAGATTTATTTAATTAATTACAAGGTGTTAACTGTATGACAATTTGGAATGGACTGATTTATAATTACAAAAACTTATGAACTAAAACTAATGGTGTCAGCGTTCCTTCGATGCGCCTTCGCCGTGCTGAGTCTGCAGTAATCGCGGTTATGACGTGCTAACTCCTCCCTCCTTAAGATAGAAGCGAGAGTTGGAGCTTCTAGCAGCGTCCTCGCTGCTGTTGCTATCCTGTGGTAGTCTATTGCTTTTCCACTTGTACAGCTTCCAGATGGCCGCTACACTCAGCAGCCCGTATAATATTAAAGTTGTCCAGCTGGGGGTTGCCATCAGGGTTGTCCAGTTCGATTCATCTTGTGGGATTATGTCATCTATCTTGTTGATGAGTTTGTGGATGCTGTCTAATGAGATATCCTCTTGAATTTATTCAAACTTGATGTGTTCTTGCGTGATTTGCTGTGCCTCAGGAAGGGGGATGGTTTCGTCGTTGAAGACTGTCCTCAGGTAGTGTGTAGTGTGCTATTCAGGACATGTATCCGACAATCTTCAGTCAGTGTGACTATGAACGTTCCTTTCGTCTTTTTGTAGTCTATCTTGGTGCCACAATGGATTTTGATAATTTCATCATCTTGCAGGATCAGTATCCAGCTGTTATCCCGGATTTTCTGGATTTTTCCTTTGGTCAGGTGCAGCTTGGCATACGTGCAATTGGCTTTCTGATGTTGAACCAGCGACGCTATGCAATCTTGTGTGTTTTTCATTCTTCTGACTACCAGGGATTTGCAGAGATGAGTGTCATTGGTGATTGGTTGGCAGTCTTCTTCCTCGATGTGGGCGTACTCATCGCTACCAAGTGCAAGGTATTTGAACTTTGGGATTATAGTTAGGTTGTTGCGGTCAGGAATGGAGTAAAGGTGAATAAAATCGTATATTTTTGAATCAATAGAGGGGATTTCCAGGATAAAGTTTATTGAGTGTGGTGTACTATATGCTTTAACCTTTATAGATTTCTCTATCTTATGTTTATTTATAATATTTATCTCATCTACTGGATTCATTGAATAATAATTACGCAAAATTACTAATTCTTTAATAAGATTTTGTGGACCAATAACGCTTGGATGCATAGTTCCTAATTGAGCGAACGTGACGGCATCTTCCAAAGTCATTAACTTTTCTAAAATTATTTGTGAACTTAAGTCTATTTGTAAATATATATCTAATAAATGAAAACTGTCCCTAATTCCATTAGAGTTTTGCGTTATATTTTGCAATATCTTAACTACATATTTCTGATTTTCCTCTAATTTACTTATTTGACTGCCGAATTCATTGATCATACTTTTTGCTAATATTAAAGATTTCTTTTGTGAATTTTGAACTCTATTAACCTTGTTATTTATATCTGAAATTTCTTTCTCGAATTTAACGGCATCGTCATTATCTAAGTTGCCGGTTATTGTTTTTACGATTGTACCTAATCCGTTTATTATTCCGCGTTTTACTCTAACTGGGGGAATCAAATATGCTAACTTCTTATTTATTAAACTTATACTATATAATATTAGATCCTCGTAGGACTTATATCTATAATTAGATGTTAAGGTATTTTCAACATCTTTAGTGCTTGCATATAATGCCATTAAATTTAATTAATTTAATTGTTGCTAACTTTGTTTGTTATGTTATACACACAAGCTAGGCTAAAGTACTCGGTCTGTCTAAGTAACTGTCCCTATTTGAGTAATAGTACGCCGTTATCATTACTAATGGGATCCAGAGTCACTTTTGCGGTTGATGGTTCCTGCGACGAGGATCTTGAGAACAAGATGAGGCCTACGTAGTAACTTGAAGTGAACTCTTATAGACTTTGAATTTGGGTGACTACCTATTATCTCCGCATATATACCGCATAATCAATACAGCAATCAAAGAAGTAGACACTGTACGTGATCTTGGAGTAATTTATTATAGTAAGTTAACGTTTAATGCACATTTAGAAAATATAACAAAAAAAAAGCATCTAAAATGTTAGGATTTATCGTAAGAAATTGTCATTCCTTTCGTAATTTCAAAACTAAATTATGGCTTTACAATAGCCTAGTCCGAAGTATCCTTGAATACTGTAGTGTAGTCTGGCTGCCGCATTACGCTACGCACTCATTACGTATAGAAAGAGTTCAAAAATGGTTTATGTAGCATTTGGCGTTTTCTGAGGGTAAGTCAAGAGAACTACGATCTTATGAAGAAAGACTTAATTATTTCAAGGTAAACTCTTTATCTCATAGAAGAGAAGTGCTTGATGCTAAGTTTGTGAGTAAACTATTAAATAACAAAATTGATAACCCACAACTATTGAATTTGCTTAAATTTCGAGTACCTATAAGAATCCCTCGCAAACCTATTACACCACTTTGTCCACCACTAAGAAGAACAGTGCTGGGAAGTAATTCTCCTTATATTAAATTTTGCAAAACAATTAATCTTTTTAGCGATCAAATAGATTTTCAAGTTGACTCAATAGCCAAAGTCTCTTAAATAATGTATACCACACTTTCTAAAATTTGAATATATACATTTTACCTTATGTAATAAACATACCATAATTTAATTTAATTTATTTTACAGCTGTTATTTTAAGCTTTTTTACAGCTGTTTTTCATTATTTTTTTTAAGCTACATTTTTTTTTTTTGTTGGGTTTATAAATAAAAATATTTCATTATATTTGCATATTTTTATAAAAATTTTATATTTATTGTTATGATGTTTAACTGTACTTTCTGTGCTTATCTTTAAGTTATTGTTACACTTATACAAGTACTTATTGTTTCTTTCCTTTTTTATTATTAAGATATAGTGTAAACAGTTGTTGATAGGCCTTTTAAAAATGAAAATAAAAAATAAAATAAAAAAAATAAAATCTCTGCGATACTATTGGGGTGTAGATGGATTACCTTATAGGGTCCTTTGAAGACAGGCTTTGTCCTGTCATTCCGCGCTGTCTTTGCCACCTGCTTATATACTATTTCACTTACCTTGAAAGATACTTCTTCAGCATCTCAGCTTCTTCTCGCGATAACCTGTTCTATGTTACCGGACATGTAAGCTGCAATACACTCCTGTATCGCTTTTACTTTTATTCGGTGATTGAGTACATAATCCTGGTAGAATTCCTTCGGGTTAAACATTTCTAAGGTATTTCGAGATTCTGTGTGATCAAATAGCAGTTCATGTGGCAGTTTATAGCCTGTTACGAAATGTATCGCGTTATTGTATCCTATGATCACGTACTTCATAATATGTTGAATGGGGTTGTCTTTGTTAGTTATTTTTTGTATATAATTTAATTCACAACTACTATTTCTATTTAAATTCAGAGTAAATATCTAATCTAATAGGGGCTTTGTTTGAAATATATTTTTTATCAGCTTTTAAGTTAATACCAGATGTTCTAAACGTCCCGTTCTTAACGTTAACTATCGCCGCGGGTGATTTTAAGCCATCAGACCAATAGAAATCGTGATATAAGTACTCTCCTTCTATGTAATGGGTCTTGAATGTCATTAACTTTTCGCATCTAGGTTCTTCTTTAAGCTTTTGGTATGGGTAGTTAAAATATATCGGTATATCCGCTGTTGAGGTGTGTAACGAGTTATTATTGAAATCAATGTTACTTTTTAATTTTCGCAACAAGTCAAATCCGATTAGACCTTTGTATTTTGGATCGAAATCAAAAATTAAAAATTTATGCGTAATATTGCTATTAAACGCGGGTGGTAAGGGCAAATAGACCACATGATCATGACGCGAAACAGTATGTGCCGTTGATATTTCAAAGGGTTCATAATCTACACACTGTTCAAAGCTAGAATCACGAATAACATCGGGTGAAATAGTAGAGTGACTTGTTCCTGTATCTACTAAAAATTTACCTTGAAATTCAGGTAGCTTGATGAAGGGGTGGTGGTCTTTATCTTGGAAGTTGATCTCTACCAGCTCTGGTCGTCCTGTCTCCTCCAAAGGAGAAACCTGGTTGGAGTCTTGCTTATTAAAGTAAACATCAGTATCGAAGTCATCGCTGTCGACCGGTTGAATACTATTTTGATACTCACCTTCGTTGGAGTATAATTGCGTATGGTTAGTCATCTGACTGGGAGTGTAAAAGATCTCCTCGGTGGTGAACTGCGGTCTCGGAGTCTTGTTTACAGACCTCATAATCACGTCAGAAGGCTTTTGAGGGGTTACCTGTTGTTTAGCTATGTTTGGCTGGTCCCTGAAATTGCTGCTTCTGAAGTTACCTGAGCCACCTGTTCTAAAGTTACCTGAAGTTGGTTGTGGTATCCAGGGTTGCATTGGCTGTACCCACTGCTGCTGCCGTTGTTCAGGGGCTGCTCTATTATTGTGGCTAAAAAGGGGTTGTGGCATATGAAGCGCTAAATAAATAGGCGCCATATACGGGTTACCATAATTTTGATATGGGTAATTAGGGTTCATTTTAAATAACTCCTTCGCCTTAGCTTGAAATGTTGACAGTGTATTAAAATTAGTGTCTTTATTATATTCAAGCCTAGCCTCTTCCTGTTTAGCCGCTATTATAGCCAGCTCTAACGTATCGGGTTTAGCGATTCTTAGTCCGAATGAGACATGGAAGTCTAATTGATCAATATATTGTTCTATGACCATGTTCTCATAGAATTTTTTGTTGCTATGACTGCCTATCAAGAGTAAGGTGTCTAGCAATTCTCTAAGCCGTTTTCCAAAGTTCTCGGCATCCTCCTGTCTAGAACGGCGAGTATGTGTAAGTTCTTGCATCACCTGAAACTCATTTCGCGGTTGACGGAGTCCTCTAATAAGAGCATTTTTAATGGATTCCCACGTATCTAAATATTCCTCATAGGCTAAGGCTTCTACAGCGGTGTCGCTAAGCCTACTCTTAATAAGACAACTTACTAACGGGTGTGTCCGAGCATGTTCGTCTAGCAATAAATTCAGTATATTTTCGACTTCGCGAATATAGTGACTTAATAGTTTAGGATTCCCATCATATCGAGGCATTAAATCCACTATCAACTTAAAATGCGTATTGAAATCTTTTAAAGACATTGTTTCTCACTAACTTACGATTCCCGTTAACATAAAACAATAGCGATACGTATTAAGTACAGTAAATTCCTGATTCTAAGGAGTTTAATGAACAATGGAATGACGCTCGCGTTCGTTCAAAGTATCGGATGTCTCGTGCGATTGTAGCTAACTGACAAACGAACTGATGATAATTTTAAACAAAGTTATTGATTTTATTATGTATTTTAATTTGTTGTATTTATTTTAACTTCTTATTTAAAGAATTTATTGTTGATTTTATTATTATAAATACTAATAGAATGGGAAATGTCTGTTGCGATTAAAGCTTATAGACATACACACTCAATAAAAAAAAAAAATACCTAAATTAAGACAGGAAATAGAGCAGGAACACTTGGATAACTAGAGTACTTACCCCAGGATGTTCTGCATCTCCTGACGAGTCCTTGCCCGATCGCGCGATTGAGGTTCTTTAGGATCGCTCAAGGTACGATTTGAGAACCGTGACACAATCGTAATAGAACATTTGATTCAATACGAAAGTGCTGCGATCCTACCGACTGCGCCAGTTAAGTAATCGGCGATCGGTATTCCAATAAAAAAAGATTTATTTAATTAATTACAAGGTGTTAACTGTATGACAATTTGGAATGGACTGATTTATAATTACAAAAACTTATGAACTAAAACTAATGGTGTCAGCGTTCCTTCGATGCGCCTTCGCCGTGCTGAGTCTGCAGTAATCGCGGTTATGACGTGCTAACTCTGTTTGTAATATTAAAATAATTGCTTTTTACTATACATTTTTTACAATTTTTGTCTGCGTGTCTGTCTGTTTGTTCCGGCTAATCTCTGAAACGGCTGTACTGATTTGGACGGGACTTTCACTGGCAGATAGCTGATGTAATAAGGAGTAACTGAGGCTACTCTTATTTTAGATTTTTTTATTTTAAATACAACGCGGACGAAGTTGCGGGCACAGCTAGTATATACATAATTTAAATAGTAAATTATATTAACTCAATCATAAACAGTCATTTAAGTAATAAAATAGATGTGTTTCCCACAACGTACTTTAAGTTGTGTCAAACATCTATCAAATATTGACACTTAAAAAAACTATTCTTGGTAAAACATATCTTAAAAATCAGAAGAATTATTGCTAATCTTGATGATCTCGTACTACACACAATGTTATATGATCATTTTAAATATGATTATATGCCTTATTGAATTAATCTGTTATTTAAAAAAATATACTGTCGGTGAAAAAGAAATAAATAAATAATAAAGGAATCTTAAAATTAGGTAAGATTATAGAAGATGGCTTGGAACGACTTACTTTTAATTGGAAACCATCAAAGCTTGTTTTGCATTTATAACTTGTATTAAGTTAGCGAATCCAAGTGGGCCAAACGGATGACTTAAATTGAAAGTGAATTTTTGATTGAATTGTTTCATTTACTTCTCATGAAGCTTAAATTTACATTGTCAGTTAATCTCATTGGATATCTGATGCTTTTGTGCAAGCTCAAATATATGCTTAATCAACTGTTTTTGAAAATAACAAGTCCATTTTTATTAACGGAAAACATAACTGACTTCAAATATCTCGCTATGTATTCATTCCCTGAAGTGTCTCCGGAGCTAAGGCAAACAAAAATAAATTTTAAAATCGATTCACAAATGACGCAGTTCTGAGGTAACAAACATAAAAATACCTTAACACTTTTTTATCTTTATTTCTTTAGAAATATTCCCCTAAAACAAACCAGCTTTAAAACATGTTTTTAGACGTCCTTTTTATGTACCACTGCATTTTTTTAATCTGTCAGTAACGTTTTAAATGATTTAAACCTTTTTTGTTTTCTAGGTACGAAAAGGGACTGGCGGTGGTAGGGCCACGCAGCAGCCTCGGCTGTTGATTGAATGGGCAGGCTCGTCCGGGTAAGTACCACGACCTCACAGAAGACCGTCGTAAAGTGGAAGTATAATGCTTTCGCGTTTCGTCTGGAGAGTGAGGTGGCCGGAGCCAAATTTTCAAAAGGTTGTCAACGCATCTGCACCCCTCGGGTGTAGCAGATGTCCATGGGTGGCGGTATTCACATCAAGTGAACCACCTGTTCGCTTGGCAACATTTCACAAAAAAAAAACTGTTTTTTTGCAAGCGCATGCGTTTAAAATAATAATTAAGGTAGGGAAACCTTTTTATACACAGAATAGATAAAACGTCACGGAAAATGTTGGCAATCCATGAAATGGAGCCTTGGAATTACAATAAAGCCTATTCCATTAAAGGGACGAAATATAAAAATCGGAACACGGGAGTTATTAAAAAACGGAAAAGCGTTTGTTTCTCTATCTGAATATTCATGAAGTGCGATATCTGTTTCGTTTGAAGATTACCTTTTAGGCTTTGTTATTATATTGGTAATTTTATACTCCCTAGCAACAAAATACGTTTCAATATATCATTAATTTGATGTAATAAAATCAGAAGCATGCTGTCGCTGTACAAAACAAATTGCAGAAGAATTGCATCACGTGCGTGAATTGATTTGGGTTTTACAGATGTAATTTTATAGTACTAATCACTACACATAAGATGAAACATTAATGTGTGTAGAGTAAAGTACGAAAAGATTTTTTAAGTCTGATTGAGTCAACCGGAAGCACCCCCAACATAAACTCGCATTCAAGGAGCTAGGATGTGATCATACAACATTTAATTTGGAAACCACACGGTAGATGTAATCTTCATCTGATTACACATTAAATCGGAACCCGTAATTAAGCACAATGAATTTATTTAAACCATTCTCATGATGACAATTAACAATACGCCCCGTTGCTACCGTTCTTAAAATATGGACAAAGTAAAAACATTAACATGAGAACACAATATTGGTGTTTCAACAATGACGATGCAGGAAAATTTATTCGGAAGGAAATAAACGAAACATTTTTTCCTGCCGAGAGCCTCAGTGTTATGCGCAATGAACTGTAACGGACTTAATATATTTCCAGGTTTTAGGTACGTCTACGGCAGGAGTATTGCAGAATGTAAATGGATTTATTATAAGGCCGTAACAGGCATCGTAAATCGATATAAGCTCAGTAAGGAAGACATGCTACTTGCATAACAGTTATTTATTATTCACCAAAGAAAGATTATCCTGATCATAAAATTCGTATCATGATTTTACAACGTTAATAATTGCTCGAGTTATAAATCTTAAACTGTATCGTGCCTTTGCTATGGGTCTACGTTTACTGTTTAAATAGTGCCTAACTAATACAGAGCTATGTTATATGGAATCGGACAAGAATATTTTAAATGTGTTTTTTTATATGAGAAGGAGGCAAACGAGTTAACGGTTCACTTGAACGAGTGATAACCGCCACCCATGGACGTTTGCAACACTCGTAGGGTTGCAGATGCGTTGACAACCTCAAAAAGTGGCCCCCGGTTACCTCAATCACCAGCAAAACGTATATACATCCACTTCACACCGGGCTTGTGAGGTCTTGGTCCGTGCATGAGATTGCCCATTCGTGCAACAGGGGCAGCTGCTACGTGACCTCTTTTATAATTATCATCACTTAGCTAATATTGTGAAAAGATGCGATTTTTTTCCATAACTTTACCCCACTATTATTCTTATACTAGCTGCTACCCGCGACTACGTCTGCGTAGAATAGGCTGAAAGCGTAACATTCAGACATAAAGACAAATATACATAAGATATATAGATAAATTATAGTCTATGTCTTATTCTGATGTGTAAGCTATATTATTGTAAAGTTTCATTAAAATCCATTCAGTAGTATTTGCGTGAAACAGTAACAAACATCCATCCATACATACAGACTTTCCCCTTTAAAATATTAGTAAGGATAAGGATAGTAAGGATTTTCTCTTAGTATAAACAATAAAATATTATTATGTGATAGACACAGCAAAAATTTTTTACCATCATTTCTTTAAGAGTTTGACATTAAAGAGAATTACAAAATTATATCTCTTTAGAGAGTGTAATATTAATATAACCGCGTCGTTATTGAGATTATTACGAGCAAGAGTAGCCATTATTACTTATTCTTAAAATTAAGTTAAACTACGTCTGTTTGGAGCCTGAACTCTAAGCATCCTTTCTTAGCTCGTTCTTTTTCACAGATTTTTCACAGTAACGGAGAGTAAAATATTTGCAATCTATTCGCTACTCAGATGGTAGCTAGTGTTTCGATTTGGATTATTAAAAGAATGATGTACATGGGTGCCATTATGTATTTCAGCTTTTATGCATTTTAGCTATGTGTTTAAGCACATATAGGTTAAGACCTAAAAATTATTAACTACTATTTACGGTTTTACGGTGGTAGGGCCACGCAGCAGCCTCGGCTGTTGCACAAATGGGCAGGCCCGTCCGGGTAAGTACCACGACCTCACAGAAGACCAGCGTAAAGTGGAAGTATGACAAATACTTTCGCGTTTCGTCTGGTGAGTGAGGTAGCCGGAGCCCAATTTTCAAAAGGTTGTCAACGCCTCTGTAACCCTCGGGTGCGGCAGATGTCCATGGGCGGCGGTATTCACTTAACATCAGGTGAACCGTCTGCTCGTTTGACAACTAGCCACATAAAAAAAAAATAACATTTCTGTAATAAAAAAAAAATTCTCAAATCATAAAATCTATGCAATCGTTTACATCGGTTGTTTACAGATTGATTTGATTTGATTTATTACAGATTAATAAGCATTAGTGTACATTATCAAACAAACGTGTAAGTAAAATAAGATGTAATGCCTGGACAGTATTCAATTGGCAGTGGGGTTGGCGTCCTGCCAGATGTAGTGTATTCAGTGTGGTTTTGAAATTGATGCGTTCTCGGATATTAAATTAATCCTAACACATTGAACAAATACACTGAAAGCAATCGCTTTGAATCAATGAATCCATACTTTTAAATACAATAACATAATTTTTAACAAAAAAAAAACCGACTTCAAACCGGAAACTAAAAAAATATTATTAATACCTAAACATTTGAGGATTGCCCTCGATTCCTCTGGAATGCAATCATCAGATCCAGATTTCAGTATTCTAGTACCACCCTTGGGATATTTCCTTTCCAACAAAAAAATAATCATCAAAATCGGTTCATAACCGACGAAGATATCCGCGAACACACATAAAAAAATAAAAATATATCGGTCGAATTGAGAAACCTCATTCTTTTTTGAAGTCAGTTAAATTCCCAACACTGCTAGAAATCAAGACACATCGGTATAAAAATGAATAATTGAATAAATGACGGTAGCCCAGGTTAATTTAAAGTGAAACCTTTAATATGATTTTGGGTAACTCCGTGGCGCAGTAGCCAATAGTATAGCGCCTTCGGCGTCGGGGGTCGTGGGTTCGATTCCCGCACGGGACAACTATTTGTGTGACCCACAGATAATTTTTTCGCATCTAGGTGTTTGTCCACGTGAAATTTGTTTGTATAACGTCCTTACATCACAGGATAATGTTATCCTAAAGCAAAAACAATGACTTCAAAATAAATAGAAAAGAAAGAAAAAACATTGTAAAATTATATTGGCAACCTACATTCTAATCAAAGAAAGAATTTATCCTCAGGACTTTGTAGCTTTCTTAAAACGGGTTGTTATTGTTCAATTCAGGGCCATGAACTTCCAGGTATACAAGCTACATCCTACTAGAAAGTACTTCGTAAGTGATAATAGTAATTTATTCCCGTTATTACAATGGTTGTCTGATTTATGTAAACAAAGTGTCTTTAAAATACTGAATATTGTGGTTTCGCAGGAAACGAAATGTTTTGTTCAAATAAATAAAACAAAGAACTACGAATCTGTTAACGACCTCATTAGCGATTGTGTATTGTTGTATTGTTTTCGTGGTATGTTTGTTCGTCATTTCACTTCTTGTTTACAAAATAACAACACTTTGGTTAACCAATTACAGTGGTTACCTCTGTAACATATAGCAAGTTGTTAAAATATTCAAAATTGTTGCTGAAAATATTGTGTGAAGGTTCTATGTTGCAAGGGTTATTATGATACAAATTTTTGTGTCATTCTGAAGAACTATAAACACATACATTAATTGAACTAATAACTGAAAAATTAACAATTATCAGTGGTTCCGACAAATAGTTTTCGCATGTTGGAATGGTCCCACAACACCCGGCACCGAAATCAATATCTTGGCAACTACTTCACGGTCATAATTAAGAAATACACGACTATGATGACAAAAATTCTGGAAATAGTTTACGCTCAAGAAATTGATAATTTCATTGACATTGAATTGTAGGTTTTTTGCCAATGGAATTTGGTTCACAGTCTATTGGGCTTGATATTTATCATTTTTATAACTGTCCACATTGTTTGTTTAATACTCTCCAGGTCCTGTCATTGTACAGACACTGTTACTTTATGGACGTCAGTACTGCGTTTCGACACGAACTTGGCTTGGGGATCGTTTAGTTGTCTACTTTGTTTTTAATCTCGTACATGGTTTAAATACTTAATGTTCGAATAAAATACAAAGTAGCCACATATAATACTCGCATTTGCAGACACGGGACTTGAAAAAGTTTTTGGCGCGACCTAGGTGACGTACAATTGTATTTATAAATACTTTAATACCCTGTGCCCGTATTACGCACTATTGGTGGGAAACGTATACGTAGGGTTGTCACCTGATACAAAGTGATTTTCTCGTTTTACAAAACATAAAATGTCCCGCAAAAAGTTATTGTGTGAAATATTGTTGGCAACATTAAAAAAGTCGTTCCTTGTAGTTGTTGTCAACACTATTTACACTATTTACACAACACAAAGAAGTGTCATTCTATGGGGGTATAAATAAAGCTGCACGAAGCATTCCATGTTCTTCATCGTCTTGGTCTTTCTCTGGCTATTTATAACACTAAAGGAATCTTATAGAATTAAACATAGTGGAATTTCTGCAAAGGATTTAAGGAAAGGAATGGCCGAGCAGTACTGTATAACACAAATATTTAAAAACAAGATGTTGTTTTCAGTTAATTCTGTCATGTTTCTTCCCGGCGACTGGTTTTGCATTGTGCCTGGGACATGCACAGTGCAGGAGAGCCGTGTTGGCAACATTAAAAAAGTCGTTCCTTGTAGTTGTTGGCAACACTAAAAGAAGTGTCATTCTATGGGGGTATAAATAAAGCTGCACGAAGCATTCCATGGTCTTCGTCGTCTTGGTCTTTCTCTGGCTGTCATCAAGAAGTAGTGTTACATTAGTGATATTAAAGTGATAAAATAAGTAATTACACCAGTGTTATTTTGGTGCAAAGTAAAACTACGGTGATTTGGTAAAAGTATTTATATTTCTACCTTCTTAGCTCGATAAAACAAAGTATAGCTAACAATATGAACAATTAATTTATGGTAAGGGTGGTTCTATGGTCAAGTTAAAGACTCGCAAAGTGCGAGTAGGACTCGCGCACGAAAGGTTCCGTACCACAAAACGTACTACGTATTACAAAATAATAGGTTGCCTAGCAACCGTCTCGAGAGCCCACTTAAATATTTTATTTTGTTTCTTAGTGTTAATTGTTGTTATAGCGGCAACAGAATTAATGGTAATAACAGGAAGTTCTAACAGAAATAACAACGTCATGTGCCAGCGGTACAGCCCGATGACCAACCAATAAAATTAAAATAATGTATGTATTCTATTTTGCGATGGATGTCTGGAAATTGCAATTTCGCGAGTTCTGCCTGTCGTTACACTTAATTGGTTTAGTTTGTTTGTGCGGTGCCACGGCGCAGCACGGCCCGCCGGCAAGCTATTTAAAACTGAATCAGAAAAGTTACAATGAGAACAACTGCAGGATAGTTAAAGCTTAGCTCCTAAATTAGTTTGCGGATATAGGAATACTTTACTGCCAAATTATGCTTCACCGAATGCAAGAAGTTTATATGCTTTTGTCATGTTTTTTTCCGTAACTCGTTTCTTTATTGGTTGGTATTGTGACATTGTTTTAAACTATTATTTACATAACTTAAATTTTTTTTATTTATTTATTTGAATATTAACTATTATACTAATTTGTTTTTTAGTTAATAATGTTATTTTTTGTAATAAATAAAGCTTCTAAAGTTCACACACTCACAAACAGTGTATTTAATTTACATGCACAATACGTCTTTCCTGTTCCATAGCGCTTTTATAAAAAAAAAAAAAACAGTGACTGGTACAAATCACCATTTTCTGTTTGAGTTTCGGCACGTGAACAGGAATCAAAATATTAAGTTGACTGATTAATGATTAATTCCTCCGAAACAAATTGACGACCCGAATGGCGTAGTGGGTAGTGTACCTGCCTTCTGCGCCAGATGGTGTGGGTTCGATCCCCGCTACTGGAAAAATATTGTGTGATGAACGTAGTGTTTTTCTAGTGTCTGGATGTTTATATATCTATAATATGTATTTATTTACAAAAGAACAGTATGTTTATCAGTTATCTAGTACCCATAGTACAAGCTTTGCTTAGTTTGGGACTAGAGAACGCTGTGTAAAAATGTGTCCTAAATATTTATTTATTTATTTATTTACAAATATCATCACTTTATTCTCTAATAACTCTCCATATAAACAATGTCTCCGAAACAATGTCCTCTAGATCCTACCAACATAGGTTGAATATAATCTAGCATAATTAAACGTTTTTTACCTACAGGTTTTTTTCGATATAATGCGAAGTGTTTGTCGAATGCCTTAGTGTTTAAAGCGTCTGGGCGCGAATCCCGAAGACGTGATTCGATTCCCACAGCGGCGGAAAACTTTACGTACTTTTATCTACACAATTTAATGTTTCATCTTTAGTGCAGAGATTAGCAATACAAAAATCTAAAAATCTAGCATAAATAGGGTTATTTTAATTGAGAAATACAATCTTATAGTGCATTTGTAATAAGTACGTTTGACCGACATTATTAAAAACGTAATAAATTCTGATTGAAATCGTTTAATAAAGTCGCAAGCGGTTGATATTGAGTGGACGAAATTAGAATTTATTTTGGTTTAATAACTTTGAAGCCTAATAACTTCGGAGTGGGAGAGGTGGAACAGAGTCAACATTATCTAAATCTTTTAGAGGTCACATTATTCAATTGAAGTACTATTTTATAATAAACACTTGGTACTACTCAATTTAGAGAAATACAAATTTGGACCTGTCAAGAGACGAATAGTAGGTCTGCTTTTAGTAATATATTTTAAAATCAGTGCAAAGATTTTTTCTGAAAGTCCAGATGAATATTTAGCATTTTTAAATCATTTTCAGTAAACTCCCTTGACGTTTTTTTCTGTTGCCATTGAATACACAAGGCGCTATTTTACTTCTTTTTAATCGCACAATGAAATTAAATTTGATTAATTGTGAAGCAAAGATGAGAAAGTTTTGTCGTTACTCGCCTTATGGATGCTAAGCGAACCGTCATTTTCCAACGCTTTATTATTAAAGTAAGATCACCTTTGTTTAATTCATTTATTCAAGTATGTTCTTAAATTACTTTATTGATGAGTTAGTAGTGCAAATAAATATTTATTCACATGATTCTCCATGAGGCCGAAGATTATTGAATAAAGAAAATACTACCCCAAGAGAAACAAAAAACTTAATATGGCATATAAATATGTTAATATTTTTATGTGTTTTGTCACTGCGTCTTATCATATACTCATAGCTACGGAAATAAAGAATTAATAAAGTTCTAGATAAAACAACAAAGAAACAAACAAGTAAACGGCAAACTTCAAAGTTGATAAACTAATTTTGTAGCAGGAATTTCTTTGAGGACGCATTAACCTGTGTAAGCAAAACGATTGGCCTAGTTGTGAAAATCATACACAGCTTTTTGTACATAAGGCCGTCATTGTAGTTTTCCTAAACTCAGGAAGGAGTAATCTCTGTCATAATTTGAGACCTTATTCTAAGTAACAAACTAATATGCAACAAACTAAAGGAAGGCTTCTACTGTTTTATTTAAAAATCTTAAATAAAAAAAACTACTCCACCTTTTAAGTTTTCTGAATTCCATATTTTATTTGAATCTGTTAAGGAATAGCTGTGTGTAGAGGATACAGAAACACAAAATTTACTCTACTTTAATATGCTCATTCATGTTATTCTTAGCTTTAACAGCAGTATACGTTTATCCATGTTTAGATAGGAGATACTTTAGCAGTCGTTCCTTGTGAGACGTTTAAGGAACGTACGGGGAAGCGGTAAGGCTTTGAAAAGCGATTTACTTCAAATTATTGCAACGTCTTGGCTAAAAGCAAATACACATAAGGAAATACGAATTTTACGACTGTAGGAATACATTTAAATGAATATGAAATAAGTTTCCAATACGATGTGTTCCGAATATTTCGAAATTACATGAGCACTTACGAATTATTTGGAGTCTGCTCAAACTTTCTTCTTCAAATCTTTAGGTACTTGTTTCATTGCAATTATTCGTCATTTCTATCTATTATTTGTCGGACATAAAGTGTGGCCTCGAGAACAATCAGTACACTGTTTTATTTATATATTCAGACCATATTCACGCGAAATGTGACTCTTTACTTATTAACACGAGTAGATAATGAAAATTAAAAACTTCAATTAATTAATTTGACAAGTTTACTGAATAGAAAATTACCGATTTCAGTTCCCAACTTAGTATAAAACTATATAATACTGTACTTAACCTACGATCTTCGCGTTAAATTGTAACTCCAGCACTAGCTGGATGAAGATATACGAAACAAGCTAGTCTAAACGGTACATTGTCGTTTTTATACATTTCTACGCAGACGTAGTCGCGGGCAGCAGCTAGTCATACGTCTATTATGGACAATGTTCATGGTTTTCTTGGGAGAATAGTGCAGTAGGTTCCCGGTTGCCTAGTCAGGTGTATGGTTATAGGAAAATATTGGTTGAAGAGGATTAAGAATGGATGATGTAGGGTTCACTGCCACGAAGGGAAGGAGGGAATATGGCACTGGTAGCTCGTGGAGTCCGGGGTCGCGTACAGGTGCCCTGGCTTGAGATGAACTGGCAGTTGATCAAAGCAGGATCCTCTGGAGTAAAACATGAGAAAGTAGTGGACATTATGAGAATAGCTTTGGATGAATGGGAAGACGGCCATATATTAGGCGGACACAAGATTACGAACTTGAGGTATGCAGACGACACTACCTTAGTTGAGTCAAGTGAAGTGGAGACGGCTATTCTTCTAAAGAAAATTGAAGAAGAAAGTGGCAAGCTCGGTCTGAACATCAACCGCTCAAAACAAAAGTAATTGTGGTAGATAGAGCAAATATACTCCCAATCAGCGACGCACTCGATAGCTATCAAAAAGTTACTGAATTTGTGTACCTTGGATCCTTGATTACTTGTAAAGGCAGCTGTACGGAAGAAATAATGAATGGCTAAGAGTGCTAACCTCGAAAAAAATGGAGAAGTAGAAGTGTTCGTCGTGCGACTAAGGTGCGTTTGGCCGAACTAAAGTCTTAGCCTTAGCTTTCTCGATATTTTTGTACGGCGCCGAAGCATGGTGCGTGAAAAGTCGCGACAGCAGCAGAATCGATGCTTTTGAGATGTGGTGTTGGCGGAGAACGCTGCGCATACCATGGACTGCCATGAGAACAAACAATTCCATCCTTAAAGAACTGAACAGCAATAAACGACTCTCACGCATATGCCAAGAATGTGCCCTCAACTTCTTCGATCACATTATGCGTTCTTCGCGACGTGATCTGGAGAGGCTCATTATCTAGGGCCAAATAGATGGCAAACGTGCTCGGGGCAGGGCGCCTGCAAGATGGTTTGATGCAATGGGCAGTAGCATGTAACGGGCTGTCCATGAGTCGCATGATCGCACTGATATATTGTTCGTGATCACGATCCTCAGCATTGAGGGAACCAGGAAAAAGAAGAAGAATTGTATAATTCTTCTTCTTTTCCTTCGTTCCCTATATGTATATATATAATCTCTAAGACACTGGAAAAACACTGTCCAATTGAACCCACACTCTCTGGCGAAAGAAGTAGGTTCACTACCGACTACATTAATGGGGCTGTCAACACATAACACTTGTAAATATATTCCCATATTTTAAGAAGGGAATTTAACAGAGAAATGTTTTTGAATTACATCTAGGTGATTTAAAAGCAAATGGAGTGCTCGCTTCGTTCTGCTATATGCAAACACACAAAAATGTCATACAATATTTCGCAAACGACTGCTGCATGTAATGTAAATTTTGTACTCGTAGATGTGAAGAAAAATAAACTTCATATTCGTACAAAGAATGTTCAATATTTTTTAATAAATGAAGTGGTGTTTTTGATTTAGTATAGTTGGTGGCGAGAACTTTCTTTTTAGGATTCCGTACCTAAATGGTAAAACGGGACCCTATTACTAAGACTCCGCTGTCTGTCTGTCTCTCTGTCTGTCTATCCGTCTATCACCAGGCCGTATCTCACAAACCTTGATAGTTAGTTAGTTGTAATTTTCACAGATGATGTATTTCTGTTGCCGCTATAATAATAAATACAATATTGCGACAACAGGTAAGTGAAGGAAGTAGTGAGAGAGTTAATAAATATATCACTGAAATGTAAATAAAATAACAATTACTTATATCGAAGCTTGCAAAATAGATACCTATTTTATAAGATCGATAAGCTAAATAGATTACATAAATACCATAAACTATAAACTTTATTTATCTACCATACTTCCCTCTAGTTGTTCAAATAGCGATGACAGTATGTCATGATGTGGCTGACAATTTATTTCCGACGAAGCAATTTGTGGAGCGCCGATGTTTTTTGGCGGTTACAGTCACAGATTGTGGAATTGATTTATTTGAAGCTAAGCTTACTGATCGCGGAGATTAAGTTTATTTTATGCCATATGTTTTTCTCTCTAAGGAGGTTATTAACAAACTATAATTTATATTTTTATGAATACTAAAAATCTTTGTACCCTCTACCACAAGTTTTAATAGATAAAATTAATAAATAACTAGACAGGTCTTGACCACATGGTGTTTAGTATTAAAAATGTAATTCATAAAACAGTTCTATCGTTACTGCGTAGTATTCTTGTACGGCCCATGAAATTATTGACTGTTATTTTTACTGATAAGAAATATTAAAATTCACTAAGAAACAAATGTAAGTCTTATGTTTTTGATCGGACTCAAATTTTACTTAAATTAATTAACTAACTTTAACTGCGTTATTCTGTATGTGTGTAATAATTGTGTTCTGTATGTATGTAAGTATATTTCTACTTCTACTTTAGGAATTAATTTAGACACTCGACATAGTGGTGATTGCTTCTGACACAAAATCTAACAATTTTTCAGTCTGCAAATAGTATCCAATCTTTTTTTACCTTTACCAAAAAATTTTATAGATCCCTCGCCACCTTGTGGGTAGGCAGCAAGGGTATGTGGGAGTTGTGGGGTACCCACTAAAAACCCACGTTGCACCCGCACTGTCGCTTTGCCGGGGACACGGGAACACGAAATAGTATCCAACCTATCTTAACCATTAATTTCGATATGTTGCGTAAATACTCATATAAGAACACCAATTACTACAAAAGGTTAAATCGTGAGACTATTTAAATAAGGAACATCGAAATTTAAAAAGAGAACATGGTGGGATTTTAAAACTGGCCATATTATTTTCTTTGAGCGGTGAATAAAGAATAAATACACTTGACATATTAAACATTCAACGAATAAAAATAATGCTTGTGTAAATATGCTAATTGAAGCTAACTAAGAGAATTGAATTTAATAAACAAAAAAACCGAAAAATAAAAATTTTACACATACTCCTTTTGGTTATACAAAAGTATGTGTGAAAACAACTTCGTAGAAAATTGTCTGCTTTTGTACGGCCCTTATGCGAAATACAGGAAACTTCGGAAGGAAATCTTTATCTCCAATAAGAATTTCGCAAAGCGTCAAAGTGTTTTTACGAGCACATATTGAGATGTTGACTTGACATATGTTTTTGTACTTTTTAAAGGGTTATTATTTGATCATTTTAAATATCAAAATCACGAATTTCCAAGTAATTTTTTTACAATATTTCTTCATGTTATAAAGGAAAACACATAATACAATTAGAAGAACGTGATGATTAATGTATTGGAACTAACTTAAAAGGGCTGCGAAAGCAATTTGGAAAATTAATAGTACGGGTGATAAATTCTTGCGACTTAATTAAGGATTTAAGATTGGTTATTAAAATAAACCTCTACTCACAAATTCTACGCGAATTAAAACTGCCACAATAAAAGCGGTGCGAAGAAAACTGTACACACTAGTTCCCTCACTCCTGACTCAACTAGAAAATTGCATCAGCTCTTAACGGACTTTTTACTTAAAGAGAGAAGTGAGGTTCGGTTGGTTTTAGAAATCGAATCTATTGAGTACACGTTGAAACTGATAAAATTGTTTTTATGATATTCGGCCCAATATTCAAAAGGTTGTCAACGCATCTGGAACCCTCGGGTGTACAAGATGTCCATGGGCGGCGGTATTCACTTAACATCAGGTGAACCGTCTGCTCGCGTGGCAACTTTTCACATAAAAAAAATGATATTCGGTGTTATTGAAAAAAACATTTTAAACAATAGCAGCTGAATGACAAGAAGAATAATAAATTTCGTACAAGAGATATATTGTTGACAAATTTATTTCAAAGCTTTATTTTATTTAATTCCATGTATTGCGATCGATGCCGCCCTTGCAGAAAAATCTATCAAGTCTATCTACATTGGTATAGTCGCTTCTGGTCTGCAGATTACAAATCCTTACTAATATTATAAAGGCGAAAGTTTGTATGTATGGATGGATGTTTGTTACTCTTTCACGCAAATACTACTGAATGGATTTCAACGAAACTTTACAATAATATAGCTTATACATCAGAATAAAAAATAGGCTATAATTTATATACATATTTTATGTATACACATGTCTACTACTTTACTTTAGGTAAATTGAAAAGAATTCCCAACGCAGGTAAAATAATTGTGGGACGAAACAAATATTCAAGCGCATTCCCTTTCAGAGTAGACGAATAATGGTGTATTCGTCTACTCTGAAAGGGGCAGAACTTTCAAAGATAAACAAAACAGTTTGCACGTATTATTCTTTCTAACTCATTTTTGTGACGGGCATACAATGTAGGTATATAAGAATGTCACATCCAGATGGGGCACGGGTACCTAACTTTCGTATGAAATAAACAATGACATATTTCATTAAAGTCCGCACTTTCTCTGTTTTTGGATAATAGAATAAATTTAGTCTGTCAGAACGAACAAACGTAATAAGCATGGATGGCTTGAATATGACTGAAAACCAACGTAAATGATCGATTTTTTAGGCTAGAATATATTATTAATATGAAGGAAAGAATATCTACTTCCTAGTTAGACGGTGCAAGACGGTAAGTCGTTTTTAGGGTTCCGTACCCTAAGGGTTAAAAGGGACTACCTATTACTAAGACTCCGCTGTCTGTATATCTGTCTATCCGTCTGTCACCAGGCTGTATCTTATGAACTGTGACAGTTAGACAGTTGAAATTTTATAGATACATTTCTGTCGCCTCTATAACAGCAAATACTAAAAAACAAAATAATATTTAAGGGGGGCTCCCACACGACAGACATGATTTTTTTGCCGTTTTTCTAAATAATGGTACGGAAACCTTCGTGCGCGACTCGCACTTTGCCGGTCTTTTCATATTATTAGATTATTTGCATATGTAACTTGCTGGTTTGATTTTTTGGTAAAAATTATTCTCAATCTACAATATCAGCAAGTGGTGTCGATTGAAACTTGGATACGTGTAGCGTGCGTTAATGGAGCAAGCCGTTCCCGCAACAAATACTCTCTGCGCTAATAAATAAAAACTTTTCGCTTCTCCGTGTACACGTATGACGGAAGAACGGCCTGCTCGTAGGGAGGAAGTTTAGAATTACTCCTTCAAGAATAGCAAGAAAGCATTTTAACATAACTTCTAATATGTTATGAAATAAAATATCTTACTTGTACACAATAAATAAAAAATAAATGAAGGTTTGGAGAAGAATGAAATTTTCGTATTTATTTCAAATAAAAGTATTAATAAAAAATATAATAAAAGTATACAGAAATTATAAATGTTTAATATGAGTTATTAAAAACGCTTATTAACTATGTTTATTTAAATGTTGACTATCGATGAACAGTGAATTAAAGAACAATGAAAATACGACAGATCATCAAGTTATAATTGTCACTAAAATTTGAAAAGTTGTTACAATAATATAAGATATTGGAAGTATTGTATTGAAGTAATGTAATGTAAGATATTTGAAATCGGTTTTATTTTTCGTTCATAAAAATGTAATTTCTGAAATGAAAGCTACGTAATAGGGATGAGACGCTAATAACCCCAAGCTACCGAATATTTAAGTTATCGACTTATTTTGTTATACGAAGACACTTCGGTAGCCCCGTTTAGTCTTGCAAAACTTATTATAGCATTGCTCCATAATCGCACGTCTGATCGTAACCACAAATTGCCTGGCTTAAACATATAGCTAAGGTTTTGTAAAATCTTGTATCTGTTATCGAAAATAGCAACATCGAAACGTATTTTCATAAAAGCAATGAGATACGCGGATTGAACAAAATTACAAGACCAATTTCATTATCCAATAATTTTTACACTTCACATAATGGCTCATAACAGTTACAAAAACAAAAGAGTTTCATTTGTCAATTTCATTATTTTCATGCTCATTTGATGACTCCGTGGTTGACAAGTTGCCAAGGTATTGGCTTCACCACCGGTTGTAGTGTTTTCGATTTCCTCAGGGTGGACAAACAACATTATTTTAACGTACGTGTGTGTGTATAATTTATGTGAAAATCAAGTGATATACGAGAAGGTATTAAGGATTCCATGATTACGTCCCGTGATGAAGTGATTATCTATCAATGTTATTAAAATAAAACTCAGCAAATAAATTCAGCCTTAGACGTTTATGGATAAATTGTTCGTACAAGGCTGTGAGCAAAAGGTTTAAAAAAACAAGGTAGTAAATGTTTCGTTTTAACAAAACTATGTTTTCAAATTGTATGCGAATTTAAATCGAAACGAGCAAATCAACGATGAAAAAACAAACACTCAATCTAATGTGCTTGACGTAACTAGAAAATTGAATCAGCTTTCGGCGGACTTTAAATTTATAGCAAAAACACAAAAGTTTGTTTATTTGGATTGTTTTAAACGATTGTGTTTAATCAAAACATATGTATATAGTGTGTTTGAGTGTGTTTTATTGCGATTGTTACACTTCAAATAAAGACTCCAATATAAGTTCAAAACATTTACTAATTTGTGAATAATATAATAATATAATGTACTATCATCACGCCTTAGGGATGGCGGTGGTAGGGTTGAATTGGGCTCCGGCCACAGAAAGCATTATATTTCCACTTTACGCTGGTTTTCTGTGAGGTCGTGGTACTTACCCGGACGAGCCTGCCCATTCGTGCAACAGCCGAGGCTGCTGCGTCGCCCTACCACCGTAAATTACAGTACCGATTTGGCCTGGTTTAATTAAAAATTTTAAAATTCGACGTTTTTAAAACTTAACAGTACCCTCCCCTCCCCTTTAACATAATTATATCGTGTTAAAAACATTTTAACACAAATAAATTTATGACATTAATTTTTCATTGGAAAATTGGCGCGCTGTTAGGAAAAAAGCCAGTATATTATAACGCATTAATGCGGCGCCGAGCTTGCCAACAGTTTCTCGGAATTATAGTGTCATTAGTGGACTGGCTGTTAATTCATTTAGCCCTCCGCGATGTGCGGGGCCTGATAGTAAGCACGCGTGGTGACTCGTTCAACCTGACATGCGATCTGGAATATAGCCTAGCTGATATTATGCTGAACGACGCGCAATTTGAGTTGTTGGCTTCAGATACATCTGCACATATCACTGATAACAAAAACCGGTCAAGCGCGAGTCGAACTCGTATGCCGAGGGTTCCACACCTATCCATTACACCGCCATAATAAAATTGGTAAATAATCACCGCTGATTTTCTCAGGAACGGGTGGATCGGGCTAGTTGAATTTATACCAGATACTGAGGTCTATGGTCCGCGTTAGGTGTACAAAAATCAAGGTCCTGGAGTTAACACGATAAAAATTTATGTGCAAATTTAGATATTCGCGAATACTTGTACCAAAATTTACGTTAATTTTCAACTTTTCTTATTTTTCGGAATAATTTCATTATTAGAGCTGTCAGACCTTGCTTCGTTCCAAATTTCTTGATTCTAAGTCAAGGGGATCTACCATACAGGTTTTCAACCCAAAACCTATAGGGTACTTCCGGTTGACAGCACAAGTAAAGGGAAAATTCCGAAAAATAAAGAATAGGGTAAAAATTAAGGTAAATTTTGGTACTTACATGTTATCGCGAAAAATCTAAATAAACCCATATATTTTTATGGCGTTAACTCAGGATCATGATTTTTAAACACATAAAATTTCAAATTTATAGAGAAATGGGCCATAAGTTTATAGCCGCTGCTAGGATTTGAACTTACCTCAGAGATACACGCCCTCTAGCCACTGAGGCATCTTCACGCTTACGTAAATCTCAACGCATTTAGTGTGCATTTAAAAAAGTTAAATAGCAGACCCGAATAGCGTAGTGGGTAGTGTACCTGCCACCTGCGCTAGTGGGTGTGGGTTCGATCCCCATTACTGGAAAAATATTTTGTGATGAACTTAGGGTTTTTCTAGTATCTGGGCGTTTATATATGTATGTAATATGTATTTATTTACAAAAGAAAAGTATGTCTAACTATGTTTATCACTTATATAGTACCCGTAGTACAAGCGTTGCTTAGTTTGAAACTAGAGAACGTTGTATAAATGTAGTTTTGGACTAGAGAGCGTTGTAATAATGAGTCCTAAAAATATTTATTTATTTACATTTCTTGTCCGAGTTATTGTTTTAAAATGTTACTTGAAAATGTTTGTTTGTTGTAAATGACATACCTCTAGGTGGCGCACAGCAGTGCTTAAAATTCGAAAGGACATACAAGGGGATAAAATACATTGAGATTTTCATAGGCGTGGAAATCACCCATTTTTTGCTTAGTGGTTAAACTTTTCGTCCATTTTTCTATAAATTTTTATCCTTACTGTATTCAATGTATATATATAATAAATACAAATTTTTAGCGAAGTGAACATAGCAGGTATATTGAAACTTTCATCATATGACACAAAGGTGTGGTTTACTTGTCAAGTAACATGCGACATATTACGATCTAAAACTATGTAATTTTAATCTCTTGGTATATTAATATTGGCAAGAAGGGTGTTGTCGAGATACATAAGCATCTGATATTAAATAACAAGTCTCTCAAGAATCTCTAATAGAACTTGGTTTTTAGTTTTTTTATATTATAGCCATGATATGAGCTGTATGAAATCGTTAATTTAATTGCTGACTTATCACGTGCTCAGCGGTGAAGGAAAACATCGTGAGGGATCCTGCATATTTTTGAATTAAAAACAAAAAATTATTTCGAAGATATGTGAAGTCCGCTAATCCGCAGTGGATCGCTGGACTTTGCCGTAAAACCCTTCTGTACAGGGGAGGCCTTTGCCTACCAATGGGAAGGTTTTAGCAAATAGAATGTTCTACTCGATAAAATTATAATAACAAATTATAAGAATATGAAAATTTGTAAGAGACATTTTTACACAACGTTCTACAGGGAGATTTTTTGAGAAGTGCCCAAATTTACACAGGAGGTTCAGACTCGGTAGTATAATCGTTTATTGAAATTAAAAACAAAGTTTTTTTTTTCCAAAAAAATGCCTTCCTTAAAAAAACTGAACGTGTTGACAATGCGGTAGTCTTCTTCTTCTTCTTCTATCTATTATATAAAGAGGAAAGATTTGATTGTTTGTATGTATCGAATAGGCTCCAAAACTACTTAACCGATTTGAAAAATTCTTTAACTGTTGAGAAGCTACATTATCCCTGCTTGACATAGGCTATATAATATTTTCAAAAAATTAGAGATCCTTACTAAAACTCCAATAATGTTACTCAAGGTGTACAAAAATTACCTAAAATATTCTTTACATCGCGTGCGCTGCGAAAACTATTGATGATAGAATAAAGTAATGTACTACGACTTTGCAGGCCACATCATTATTTACAAAAAGTGTCGCGACAGCATATGTCTAACTATTATAGTTATCCCACAATAAGTGTTCTTTTATTTTATAATTTTGATTGAAATGCCGCCCTTAGAAAAGGCTCTTTATTTGTATCTTAGTATTGATCCTTATAAAAATAAATTACTTCTTATTTAAGACTGTTTCAATATCTTTATATAACTTTTTGAATTATCAAATTCGGACATTCCATTCGAAAGATATCACAAGTTTAAAACTGTTAGTATATTGTAATTTAACTGTCCAAACAGCTTAGTGACAGCCTTATAGTACTTATAATTTTTCAATAACATTTATACTGGGAGTTCCTGTTCAACAGTTAGCAAATTATTTAATACTAAGGAAGTTTTAATTTTTTTATCATTTTAAAATGCCCAAAAGATCAAGATCTCATCTTTCTAGAAATAGTTCTCAGGCGAAGACATTAAAAACACGTCATAATGAGGAATCTTTACCGGAAACTGAAAATCGTCTTACAAGTCGGAGAGAGTCAAGTAGAGTGTTTGCCGTGGCTTGAAGAGCATAATAATATAAATATACAAATTCACACTAGGAAATCGAGGTCTGAGCGTTCCCAACGTACACGAGATTAGAGAAAAAGATAACAAACGTCAACGACTAGAGATCGTAATCGAGTTTTAGCTCACAGTAACAGATCAGCTTTCATGCATTTTGCTGTTTTGCAACAGTCTTCCGTCCAAATCGTAGCCACGAATAAGATCTGCTCAAAGTGTTCTGCGAAAAATGGGTCGATTAAAGGTAGTCTCCCCAATATTGAGGAGCCGCCACAACCAATAAAAAATCTTTTTACAAATAATCATTCACCATCAGGACATTTTTAACCGACATCCGAAAGTACAAAAGCCTCTTTCAAATGACTTCGTTTGACGCGAACTTTTAAAATAGAGGGACAAGTATACAAGTTATCGTTATCCTCCTGCCCCTATCCCATCTAGGTGGGGTTGGCACAACATGAATCATGTTGCAAGCGGTTTTGGCTATATCTTTACAACCAGCCGCCTGAAAAAAAAACAAATACCCAGATCAAATTTCAACTGTGTAACTATCATGGTTCATGAGATACAGCCTGTTGACAAAGGGACAGACAGATAGCGGAGTCTTAGTAATAGGGTCCCGTTTTACCCTTTGGGTACGGCATCCTAAAAAGGCCCCAGAGATATAGTGTTGCACAGTAGATTCGGCCAACTTAAAAGAGTCTCTGAGTTACACCGATTGTATGATCCATTAAAATATCCCTTAATTGTCGTAATAGGAGAAGACGGTTAATATTTGACTATTCCTCAGCAAGGTACTGTGCGTAACAAAACTGTGACATGCATGCAATTGTATGAATTTAGGTTGATGGTTAGAGCTACCAGTTTTAATTCATTGCATTATTACTGGGACTTAGTAGGGTTCCGTACCCTAAGGGTAAAACGGCACCCTATTACTAAGACTCCGCTGTCCGTCTGTATGTCCGTATGTCTGTCCATATGTCACCAGGCTGTATCTCATGAATCGTGATAGTTAGATAGTTGAAATTTTCACAAACGATGTATTTCTGTTGCCGCTATAACAAAAAATACCAAAAAACAAAAAAATATAAATAAGTGGGGCTCCCATAAAACAAACATGATTTTTTTGCCGTTTTTATAGATAATGTTGACAGTAGTAGTGTTTTTGACAATATATAAGTGTAATAGTAATAGTAAATTTACGGTGGTAGGGCCACACAGCAGCCTCGGCTGTTGCACGAATGGGCAGGCCCGTCCGAGTAAGTACCACGACCTCACAGAAGACCGGCGTAAAGTGGAAGTATGACAAATACTTTGGCGTTTCGTCTGGTGAGTGAGGTAGCCGGAGCCCAATTTTCAAAAGGTTGTCAACGCATCTGTAACCCTCGGGTGTGGCAGATGTCCATGGGCGGCGGTATTCACTTAACATCAGTTGAACCGTCTGCTCGTTTGACAACTTTTCGCATAAAAAAAAAAAAAAATAATACTTCTATATTGAATAAATATATTAAAACATGATTTTTTAATGTGATAGAGTGGCAAACGAGCTGGTGGTTCACCTGATGTTAAGTAATAGCCGCCGCTCATGGACAATTGCAACACCTGTAGGATTGCAAATGAGTTGCCATCTTTAAATAAAGTGGGCCCCGGCTACCTCTCTCACCAGATGAAACGTAGAAGTTATAACACTTCTATTTTACGCCGGTCTTCTGTGAGGTCGGTACGGAACCCTTCGTGTGCGAGTCCGACTCGCTGGTTTTTATTCAATACATTGTCGATATGATGGCAAAAAGATATCAGAAAGATTGAATTACATTTTATTTCGTAATCACCAGAGACTGAGGGCTGGTGAAACATTCATCATAGAGAAGCTTTAAATCCAGACATTGGCTCATAAAACATCGGATTATCAGACATCGGTCAACAAAATAACCAAAGATGCGATGATTTATGTCCGAAGCTATGGGAGACCAGACTTATTTGTCATTTTTACGTGACGTAATTTCAAGGGTATTTCTTTAAAAGATGAAGAAATTCATAAAATTATTCCCCAAAGATATGATAATATAATATAAAATATGTGTATATGATAATTTTTACTTTTAAATATTTTGTTAAATACCCGTGCGAAGCGGGGGCGGGCCGCTAGTCATTCATAAATACCTAAATTTTACTGTGCACGAACTTGTGTGCGTGTTAGTTAATATGAATGATCGCGCGTAAAATAAATTAGTTGTGCATAAATCACGCACTTTTTGAGATAAGTTCAAATGAATGTAGTTAATAACTTACGTGTGATTTTAAATATTTATCAGTTTTTATATCACATTATTTATGTCCAGAATTTAATAAAAAAAATGGATACACTTAGAAAAGCCACCCTGTATAACGTCCATAACTAAGAAACGCTTGTACAATGGGTAGATAACTGATACTTACTTACATACTTTTATTTTTTAAATAAATATGTAACACATGTATAAACACCCAGACACTGAAAAAACACTATTATTAATCACAGAATATTTTTTTCAGTAGCCGGGAACGAAGTCGAACCAACATCATCTGGTACATGAGGTTCTTTCTGTACACAATAAATTATGGTAGCCGAAATTAATGTGTGAATCGCTATGATTTGTTAGGATAATAAGCGCACGTATTTCAAACTAGACACAATGAAACTATAAATTTTAATACAGTGAGTACAATTCGTCGGGGCCATATAATTGGTTTAGTTTGTTTGTGCGGTTCTCCGGTGCGGCACGGGCCGACTCCAGGCTACCTAAAACTGAAATAGAACGGTTACAGTTAGAATGTTGCACTAATTATTTTTTTACACATAGATTGAACGGTGTAACTATATCTTTCTCAATAATTGTTATAGACACACCAACAGTGTATATGTGCAAATATGTATGTACATGTATAATAATATTTACAAAAAAGGAAAAAAAAAAATGGACCTAATATGTAAATACACCTATAACAGGTGTGTACAACATTTACAAAATTGTGACAGTTTTAAATTAAAACGAAAACCAAAAACTAATGTAATTACTTCAAGCTCAGATGTTAACTTGATTAGTACTACAAGCATTTTCCGTGCAAGACCGCATTCATAAATTCAAATGTATAAATTGAAATCATATAAATTCCTAATTCATGTGACCAAATTAACCTTTGCTAGAATTAAATTTTGATTAAAGCTCCCTTTACATGTTGTAACAAAGTTTGTTGAAACTAACAACAAATCTCGACTTGTTAGTACAAGATGTTTGTAGAAAGTCCCCGCTTTCATTAATTAAGCACAGATAATATTTGCGTCTCAACTTTACTCGAGCGACGATTCCTTGGGTGTAACTATTTTAAAAAAAAAATTATTAAGATGAAATTAAAAGTTTGTTGCAGACGGTTGCCTTTTTATGCAACATATTGCAATATGTTTGTATAGTTTCATTACTTACAGCATTTGAAACCCAAAAGTTAAATGACTTTTACCTGCAGTAACAAAAAGTTTCAATACTAAACTGAACTAAAAAGCGTTAAGTGGGTACGTATTTTTACACCAACAAAACGATTATTCTTACACCAGCAAAACAAAATTTTTATTTTTCTATATAAATATATTATTTTCTAAATAAATATCAAAAAGGTGAAAAAAATGAATACATAACTTTTGAACTTAACTAATGAAGGTAAAACGGTCATAAATTTTAATAACATTGTATAAATTAATTTAAATATAAAAAACTATGGTTAAAAATATAACTCGTAAATAAGTACATAAAATTTAACGTCTTGTGTAATTTACACGATTTATTTCATTTTCTCGTATACCTGTTTGGAATAAAAGTAAAGCTATCAAGGTGATGGTAATGGTAAAGTAATAGATTTCGGCACCTCCGATAGTTCGATAGGCTCGATTCCATCCCGGGGAAATGGAGTGTGTGATAATTGTATGAGATGTTCGTCCTTCTTTAATTTTTTAAATTATTTGATTATAATGTATATATAATCATTTGATATAATTATTTGACTTTAAAACGCCTATACAACAACATTATTCCAACTTTGCAAACTAGCAGTAAAAAACCGGCCAAGTGCGAGTTGGACTCGCGCACGAAGGGTTCCGTACCATTATCTATAAAAACGGAAAATATTCATTTGTGTTGAAGCCCCACATAAATATTTTTTATTCCGTTTGTTTAGTATTTTTTGTTACAGCAGTAACATAAACTGTCTAACTATCACGGTTCATGATAATTACAGCCTGGAGGAGACGGACAGACAGGCAGATAGACAGACAGACAGCGCAGTCTTAGTAATAGGGTCCCGTTAACGGAACTCTGAATAAAAATAGTGTTTTGCATCAGATTTCAAACGTTTTGCCTGCAATTATGCACAGTTAATGGAGTTGACGGCATTTTTTTCAAAGTATGGTGCAATTAAAATAGAAATTCAAGTAAAATAATGTATATCGTTATAACATTTCTTTTGGTGGGTTCTTGTCTATACTGTCTTAAAAGCGCCAAACTTAATAGCGGCTATTATATAACTAAATGAACTACGATTGCAGCCTTGCAGAGGTACAATCAACTCAATAAATGGAGAGCGTATAGTCTGCAATTAATATAAAATATTATAAAAATATAATCCTTCTTCCGGAATACACTTCAAGAAAGAAGTTTTGACGCTTGTTGGTTTAAAAAATATACAACATTCGGCCAAATAGGTAAATAAAACTACCACACCCACACTATTGCAACATTTTTAATTCTTGATTTATTGCTTTTAATATATCAGACCGATATCGGATATGGACCATCTGTTTGTAGCCTTCGGAGATAAATCAAAGGAATTCTTAGAAATTCATGTGAAATTAATTCGCTTTTATGCAAGTACTGACCTAGATCTAAGGTAAATGCAAATATCCCTTGCGAGATGCCGCATAACATTTTTACATAACAATGAAACGTTTACGGCTAACAATTAAGGAAAATGTTTTTCAAATATCTACGTTTATGCAGATCGCATCTGTAATGGCCGTACCATATCCGGCGTTCTCTGCGGTTTTGGTGAGTAAAAAAGTGAGAGGTGTCGTTGAAAACTAGGCGTAATGATTCCTTTCGCGTTATATTATGAATTGAAATATAAAAAAGTATGTATTACTAATGTACGCCCTTAAGAAGTTATACTTCTATGCTATAGCGTAGTAAAAGAAAATTAGCTAAAAATTTTATAATCTCTCGAATCACTCAATATATTAAAGAAAGCTACATCAAAATCCGTTGCGTAGTTTTAACGATCTAAGCATATATAGGGACAGACAGGCAGCAGGACGACTTTGTTTTATACTATGTAGTGATTAAACAGGGCCACATTTTATCGGCAATCAAGTTCGGACAGGCAATCAAGAATTCACAGTGCAATGTTTAAAATACTATTGTGGTGGTTAGGAATAATATATGTCATAAACGATATATTATTGGATATTATGATAGGATTCATTAGGGAATCAAGTGTTTGGGGCTTATTTTACTCTGAACGGAACTCCGGATATAATTTAACAATATTATGTCAATTTATTAAATTCACTTCCAGAATTCTAATAATTAATTAAAGAATTATCACTGTTTGAAGTTGCAATAGGAGAACACGATGTACCACAGATAATTCAATAGCTAGTTAAATATTTGAGCCAAATTTTTTTCCACTTTAATCTTTTCTACTTGACAGCAAGATTAAAAAACTTTAAAATTAGGTGAACAATGAACTTCTTGGCGCTGTGTGACTTATTGATTTGCTAAGCGCTTAAAATTACAGGGTGATTAAAATTTGGCACTTTCATATTCCTATATTTCAATTAAGAAAAATACAAATCACAACATGTTTTCCTGATATCATCAATGAATAGTAGCAGTGGCATTGCATTTCTGATGTTTAATGTATTTAATAATGCATTTATTTCTCCTCACAATACGTGACAACAAGATACAACACCATAAGTTGGAACAGCTTCAGTAAAAAATTTAATCAGGTAATTGTGCGTTTTAGATGTTTAATAAAATCGATAAAGGTACCGCAACTGACCGACCAACAGAAAATTTCATCATCGCTCCATAGTCAATAAAACTAAATAAATAAATAGTTACTAAACAAATATTTTTAGCACACATTTTTGCATCATGCTAAGTATTTTTGACTCGCTTTAAGTTAGCATTACGTAGTAAGTTTGCGACTCTAAGCACTTCAGGCGACCAGTCAAGCTAAGGCTTGAATATTTCATTTAGTTATTTCGATATAAGACGAAACTTAAATTAAGACTGACGCTTCAACTCATTGAAACTTCGTTAGTTAAGTGGTAGGACCACGCAGCAGCCTCGGCTGTTGCACGAATGGGCAGGCTCGTCCGGGTAAGTACCACGACCTCACAGAAGACCGGCGTAAAGTGGAAGTATAATACTTTCGCGTTTCGTCTGGCGAGTGAGGTGGCCGGAGCCCAATTTCTTAAAAGGTTGTCAACGCATCTGCAAACCCTGGGGTATAGCAGAAGTCTATGGGCGGCTGTATTCACTTAACATCCGGTGAACCGTCTTCTCGTTTGGCAACTTTTCACATAAAAAATAAAATTAAAATTTACTTCATCTCAACATTGAACGAATTAGTATTGTTAATAGACGCAAGAATTTATATTCTTAAGGTATTGTAATAATTGTCTATAGAATATTAAAGCAATTAATATTATAAAAATTGAATTATGAACAAATTATTAATTCTGTAATTGCAACTGAGGCCTGCCAATGAGAATAGTTTATTATTCTATAATTGACTAGAGCATAGTTGACTACAGCTGTAACCATTTAAACAAATTATACTACCCTACCGCACCGGCTTTGCACGAGTGCAATGTAGATACTAATTTGGGGCAGTGTCGAGTGATGAATAATATAATGTATACAGGAATGAATAAATGAATATTCTTTATTGCACACCAAAATAAAATAAACAAGAACCAAAAACTTAATGTAAATGATGGGTACAATGGGCGGCCTTATTACTAAAAGTAATTTCATTTAGGCAACCTCTTAACTTAAAACATATCAATTTAGGAGTAAAGTTGTGGGTTAATTATTTTAATGAAGGATTGTAGTTACGAAATTATTTATTAAATAATTTCGTAACTGCAATCAAATAAATAAGATATATGTACAGGATATCTTTGTATACAATATTTACAGCTGTTTTTAATGAGACGGTGTAGACATGTTTTAGAGGTAACGGTACTCTCGAAAGCGCCATTCGGCCGACCGCTGCCACCCGGGACGGACGTCCAGCACGCCATCCGCTTTTTAATTCTCTGAAATCTTCTAAAATATTTTAATGATATGTTGTTAAAGGCAATTTTGATCTACTGATTTATTTAATTGGATAATGAATCATACTGTATTGTTTAAAATAACTTGGTAAATAACCCATAACTTTTTGTAATATGTAAAAGATAAAAATGTTTACTGTGGGTTGATAAAATTTTTGGAATAAACTTTGATTTTTCGTTCATAATGCGCATAGCAAAAGATTCCGCTCTTTGTATATTTTTTGAAATGGGTGATAAATAGGCTTTAACTGAAATTATATGCTCTAACGGTGTATTTTTTAAATTAAATTCCCTTCCTAGGTAATTGTAAAATCTTGCTTGAAACTTTAGGAAATTTACATGAATATTTTTTTCTAAAGATGTTGGTACAAAGTCTCGCTTTTAATATTTAAGAACAAGCGTCCTGACTTTACTCCCACGGGAATTCTTTTAATTTCAGCTCGATTTTTAAAGAATGTATCGAAACTTTAGATTATATTAAAACTGGCGAACTGCCCCGGCCTCGCAAGGGTGCAATGTATTATACATAATAAACCTTTCTCTTGCATCACTCTATCTAGTAAAAAAAAAACCCGCATCAAGATCCATTGCGTAGTGATAAAAATCTAAGCATACATAGGGACAGACAGACAGTTCTTTAGAGTAACAAAACAATTTTTTAAAGAAACAGTAAAGCTTAAAAATATAATGGCGCAGCAATCTTCGCTTTTGCACGAATATAAAATGATAAATAATGTTCTGTAGTATATAATTGTACACTACTGCAATTTTCATTAAGGCACGTCATTCAAAGTCACAAATTTGCATCATTTATTATTATATTCTACAAAATAATATCAATTTCTTTTATACATTTTTATTAAGTTTTATCTAAATAGATACGCCAACCGCATCGTAACTTTTACGATGGGGTTCACAAGTTAACAAGTCACAAAAAATTACGAATAATTCTTAAAAAAAATATATTCTTAAGTTCAATTAATTTTGTGAGACAACGATTTTCCAAATATAATGGCGTAGGTATAAAATTAAATAGAAAATTTGTTAAGATAAACTAACTAAAATTATGTTACTATTAATAATAGTCGTAAATGAGTATTTCAAATTAATTACTGTTAATTACAAAACCTGTACTAAGTTTGCGAATGCTAAATATTAGGTAAGCCGAGCTACCGTTTCAAATGGAGGCGTGCATTTTTGTTTTAATTATTTTGTTCACTCAAGATTTAAACTTAAATTGCGATCGTCGCTTAATCTCATTTAAAGTTCGGAGATTTTGCGCCGCTTCAATGTTCTCTTAATACATTAAAAGTATTAAACACGAATAGAATAATTTAGCATTCACAAACTCGTGGCATGATCACGGTAAATGGAATTCAAATAAAGTCTTTTCATTAGGCGGATATACAAATTTTAACGCAGGGGGAGTTATTAAAATACAAAGAGATTGTTTGAATACCTAAATGTTATCTATCCATCTACTTTCGTGGGGATGTTTCGGTTTTAAACCCACATTTTAGTGGGATTTCATTTTTCAAAAGGAGAGAGGAATGCCATCACTAGCAGTGTGCTAGCTTAAAAAATTAAAAAAATAAAATGTGTAAAGAACCGGTTAACTTTGCTAGGTGTAAGCAGACCTAACAGAGTTAAAGATGTTAGCAGAGTATTGTTGAGCCTTGAGTGACAATGACTAACATAAAATATAACATTATATACTATGTGTTAATATTCTTATGAATTAAATTGTATCAATTAAGTGAATATTATTGAGAGGCCTTGATAATTATTATCAAGTAGCTTAATCGTTGAAAGTTAACCACAATACAAGAGCCTTAACATAAGTTTGCAACAGATTTACAAGGATATCTGTATCAATTGTCACAATAACAAGGATTTGTATGTTATATACCTAATGTTCTAATTAATTTGATCTACTATTATTGGATAGTAGAAACATCAACCACAAGATATCTGTTAATTTTCCCAGCAATATACAATTTAAATGATAAAAGTTTCACCAAAATTTTCGTGAATTTCATCATTGTGAATTTTTCTTTTTGAATTTCTACATTCTTGTACTGGTAGGAAATTTGACGTTAGTGAGTGTGTAATACAAATATAAATTAATCAATATAATATATTTTATTGACATTTTGTTTAAAAATAGAGAGTTATTCGATGTGGTACACGATCGGTAGATAAGTTTTGGAATTGAAAACTGTTTTATGAAACCATAGCAATCTTTATATTTTATTACATATATTTAGATAAACGTTTTAATAAGAGAGGAGATCCATGCAATCGTTGGTATCAACTTATTCGTGTATACCTTGATCCTTGGATTATCACTGATAATTATTATTTCATAGCTTTAGGGCAAACTCTAGCGAGCCTCGGAGACTTGAACTAGCGTAATCCATTAGAATGGATGACCCCTGACTTCGCTAACAGAAACCATAAATAATAATTAATTGAAAACCTTTGCTTACGCATTTCTAGGCTTAAATGCAGAATTCAATGAACTTTGAAATTTGATCAGGGAAATAGCAAAGTTCCTTATAAAGTATTCTAAGTTTATTTCAAAGGTTTTATAAAGTTAAAGTACAATGCAATCTTTCTATCACTATTAAAAAGTATGTGTGTACTTATTGAATTGTAAGATTTTACAATTCATTAGCGTAACTGTTCGTTAACGTAACTGGTACATATTGTGCCAGTATTATTTGTTTGTTAAAAAGAAATTAAATGCAATTACTAGGTAGGTAACTTTTTGAATGTTATTATTGGTTGCCATGGTGATGCCGTGATGTCGGTCGCTTTTTGCAACCAACTTTATAGTGTCGCTTTTTGTCTGTCGGCTCTCATATTTTACTTTAAACGCGCCAAAAGAAGTAAAACTTCAAAAGCATTCAACAGATACTACGCAATAAATATGTATGTAAATAAATATTTATTGTATGGTATGTGGATGCAGCTTGCACGTCATTATGTCTATGCAAACCGTCCCAAGTGCAATATGCAGTAAGTCTGTTTGCTTGTTGCCGAGTTGCTGATGTTTGGATTATGAAACACGGGAACACATTCGAAGTTTTCATAGCTCTGTGCGGATATATTACTTTGTCGTGCAAATAAATCTTTTGAGTAATTTATGAGTTTAATATTACGACGGCAATTCGCGTCATATTATTAAAATTCTTTTTACCTACTTTCTACCGTAATAGTGTAAGTATTTGTTTACATCAGACTAACACATAAAAATGTTAACGGTATTTTGAAGTTTGACATTAGTGATGTGACCCGATCACATCAACAAAAAGCTATATGTAAAATTGATATCACACTTCTGAACCAGTAATAGGCCCAAATTCTGATGAAATTCGGATTTTTTAAGTTAAATAGACTTGCAAATCTTTGGCGTGAATAGGTGTGCCTCTGTTTAGTATTTGTAGAACAAACTTGACCTTGGTAGGACCACGCAACGGTATTCGCTGTTGCACTAATGGGCAGGTCCGTCCGGGTTAGTACCACGACCTCACAGACGACCGGCATAATGTAGAAGTGTTACACTTCTGCGTTTCGTCTGGTGAGTGAGGTACCGGGGCCCATATTATTAAAAGGTGGCAACATATCTGATATCGGTGTTGTAAATGTCCATGGGCTGCGGTTATCACTTAACATCAGGAGAACCGCCAGCCGCTCGTTTGCCACTTTCTCACATAAAAAAAGCAACGTGTCTAGTAGTAATGAGTTGAATCACAACCAGTTCGTTTAATCATGTTAACCACATCAATCTATCCAGCCTGTTTTAGTCAACTGCTGGACATAGACCATCAGGATTAACATTTACAGGTTTAAAGACACCTTTCCATCCTGTGGCTATGATTGCAGCACAGTTTTTGGAATAATCGTTGTTTAATATTAAAGTCCTCTTGTGCAAGGTTGTATAAAGATTATATTCGGTTTTTTTTTATTTCTACTATCACCGAGTAGGTTCTTATTAGTGGATGACTTGTCGTTATATCGTTACTGTTGTCTTTACTGTTATCTCGTTATTTATATCATAGATGGAGTATTAAATGCATACGCTCACTGTACACGAACTAATTAATATGCAAATCGGATTCATGCCGTTGACATTGCGGTAGATTAACAATAACCGAGTACCTAAAGTTTTATACAACAAACTAGGTTGGATTAACTGTGAAATACTTATATTGATATAATAAATAACAATGATCTCTATACTTATTGTGTCATTGAAATTAATGATTTTAATACTGTTTACAATATCGATGATACAGACGACGCAATTATTTGAGATAACTTCTCGAAAGTTACCATGGAGCGCCGTGTTAAGATTTCGATACACAGAGTCAGAGATTTGTGTGATCGACAGAAAGATTATTGGATGCCTTGTGTCTGTAACTTCATACTCGTGATGCACCCGAAGGAATCCGAATGTAGTCGTTGAGGTTTTTGTTTTAATCTTTTGTTTACGTTGCAATAGTTATACAAAAATCTTTACCATGTTAAGAAGATACAGAATAAGTTACTCTGGTTACTTGGGTTGTTAATACCTTTGACATGTATATTTTGTGTAAGAAAAGAAAATCACTCTTGGTAAATGAATGTTTTTTATCAGACCATCATTACGGAGTGATTTAATCAAAACGGCCGATGATGACACGAGCCGATGAATAAGTTAATAAATTTAAGCTTACCTGTAAGACACGGGGTGAAAGAAAAAAAATCTCAACGCAACGCACTCTGGTTCCAAGAACACGAGAGAGCTGTGTCCTCTTCGTTAAATTTTTAATTCGCAACTAATTTACGAACTGAAGTTGCTTCGGAGATTTCTTCGCGTTAATGAAAAGAGAAAGAAGAAAAGATGACTTTGAGTAGCTTGCTGCAATTTTCTTAAGTCTCTCATTTGCTTAAAAAATATTTATAAAAACGTTATTGGTCGCCAAGAGCTTAATTCTCATGTTTTGTGATTTTCCCTGAAATTCATTCTGTTGCGAGGGCATACAATTTCATCAGCTTCCATTCAATTCCTTGTAAAAATTACAAATAGTTGTGAGTAGTTTTTAGGGTTCCGTACCCAAAGGCTGTCTGTCCGTGTCTGTCCGTCTGTCTGTCTATCCGTCTGTCTGTCAACAGGCTGTATTTTATTTTGTACTTCTGTTGCCGCTATAAAAAAAACTAGTATGTGGGGCTCCCATCTTCCTGCTCCAACAGACATGATTTTTTTGCCGCTTATAGAGAGCGCGACACCGTTTTTATAGATGATATTATGGTACGGAACCCTTTGTGCGCGAGTGCAACTCACACTTAGTCAGTTATAATTTTTAACATTAATATATAAATAATTATAACCAGTTTAGTCAATAACAACAATATTCTCAGGCATTATTGTATAGCATTCTTCATAATAGCATCTAGTTCACAGATTTTTAGTTATCATCATCCTCATTTCTTTGTTTTGATTGTTTGATATATGTCAAAAAGTTACCAAAGTATTTGGCATAACTTGTTTGTATATATAGTCTACTTGCTTGTATATCTTATCCTTTAAACGAGCAATTCTTGTATATATATATATATATATATATATATATATATATATATATATATATATATATATATATATATATATATAATATATATAATATATATATATATATATATATATATATATATAATCGGAATCTCGGAAACGGCACCAGCGATTTTTATGAAATTTAGTATGTGCATAGATTCGGAGGGGAAAAATCGATCTAGCTAGGTTTCATTTTTAGAAAATGTCCTTTTATCCCTGTTTTCAGGGAATGAAAAATATAATTCGAATATGACGGTAAATTTCGCCGCAAGAGAGAATGTCAAAATAGCTCGGTCGGTAATCGGGCGGCCCCAAAACAGACGGCCGTGGTTCGCGTCACGATCATTTACATATTTATTTTTTTACTTTTTTTTTCGATTCCAGATCATTGCTTTCTTTATTTTTAATTTTTTGTCGATTTGTTATTTTGTTATTTTTTTCCCTTTTTTTTTTTAAAGTTATTTCTTTTGTGAAAAACATCAGTTCATATTTTCTTATTATTACGTCGGTAAGATCGAAAAATATTATGCATATTTCATTACTCAGTAATTTGTATCTAAATGTAATTTCCAAAATACACGATTTACCAAAAAAAAAAAAAAAAAAAAAACCGAGCAAAGCTCGGTCCTCCGGGTACTAATCTTTATGAGAGTAAAGATTTAATGTATAATCATGTGTATAAATAGTTTCCATTTATAGCATACTAATTATAAGCCATACATGTAAATATAAATAATTTTTGATTATTGATAATTACTTTGGTGTATTGTTTTTTTTACATATTTCATAAAGCGAGAAACGCGCTGAAAGTGCAGGCTGACTATTAAACCGGCCAAGTGCGAGTCGTACTTGCGCATGAAGGGTTCCGTACCATTATCTATAAAAACGGCAAAACATCATGTCTGTTGTGCGGGAGCCCTATTTTTATTCTGTTTTTTTTTTTCTGTTTTTTACTATTTCTCGTTATAGTGGCAACAGAAATACATCAGCCTTAAAAATTTCATAAATTTCACAAACGCGAAGTTTGAATAGATTTTTTTTTCACATAAAATATAATGTTACGATAACGGGGTTGACATGTTAAATGTCAACGATCCGTCGATAACAGTTTGAAATGACGTGTATGATGTTCTTTTAAATTATTAAAAATATAATTATAATTTGAAAGAAGTTCGAATTCCAGAACTTTATTTAAAAAGGAACAAAATTCCGAGTATAAAAAGAGCTCAGAGCGCGTTAGACGGCAGTTCAGTGGAGGAACTCGCGGAAGAAGGAAGAGGAAGAAGGAACGGGAAGAAGGAACAGGAAGAAGAAAGTGGAAAGTGAACTAATAGTGAGTGAACAGTATAGTAGTGAACAGTGACGCGAAGTGACTAGTAGAGTAAAGTCGTACGCGGTGGGTTGGTGCGGTAAAGTGTGGATCGTTGCACCAGTGGACGCGTACGTGGTGCGAGATGGTGAGCACCGGCAGTCGTGTCACTGTAAGATTAGTGCGGAACGGGAGAGTCGTCGCACTAGTAGTACTAGTAAAGACTAGGCGTTATTGAGTGGGCGGCTGTGCACGTCTTTATTGGCGACAATAAAGTAAACATTTAATTTTTATAGTCAAAGAAGTTAGTCGAGATAAACAATTAATTAAGAAATAAAATATGCGAATGTAAGTTGTGTACCCTACAAAGCGAAATTGTTCTCCGAGGAATTCGTTTAATGTGTTTTGTCCGTTGTATTGATTTACATATATTTTATCGCGTTTGTATTTTAATGTCTTTTTCTAAAATAAGCCAAATGTTGCCATATTATATTAATGTGAATCTAATCAAAAATATTTTTATTCAAATAGACGTTTACGCGTTCTTATGAATCGTCAAATTTTACTGAAAAAATTAGTTATACATAATTATAGGTTCGTAAAGTATCACCACTTCGGAAAGCAGTTTCTGAGAAGAGACCGGCAAGAAACTCAACAGTTGCTCTTTTTCAAAAGTATCAGTTTACAATATAACATATAGGTATAATAGTCTTATTCTAGCCTGTGTGAGTATCAACAGTATTAACTCCACACATTGGTGTCGTCGAGATAATCCGCAATGGTATAATATGCTTTAACCATAAGTTGACTTTTAATTTTACGTTTAAATTGATCAATCGGCAGACTTAATGTCGACTGTGGGATTTTATTATACGCGCATGTATATGTAGCGTTAAAAATAAACGCTATAAATCCGTAAAATTAGTTTCATTTAGTTAGAATAATTACTTTCAATTACAACGTGTAATCGCGTAAATACAAGAAGTTTTTATGTGTTAAGCACTCAATATTTCGACCATAATATGACAAAAAACAAAAATATTTAACTTCGTTACGAAGTTAAGCGTTAAGCGATAGAATAGAATAATAATGGATGTGTGGGTTGTAAGCATATTTCTATTGTTATCTTAAACATATATGTAACAAGGAGCATCGTAGAAGCGAAACTTTACGTCGCAGTTAAGATAACTAGTGGACCGTTTTGTAGCCTCGAGCGTTAGCGGCGCTCAGATAACATACTTTGTTTAAATACAATGAACGGCTAATATGTACCTCATTTCATAGAAACCATATAAGTAAAGAAAGAAAATATACTTTTACCAAAAAAAAGGACGCACACGACAAAAACTAAATTTGACAAAAAATAGAAAAGAAAAAACCTAGTAGGTAATACATACTACAGAACATATACAAAATTCAAATTTAAACGTTTAATGTGAAACAAAAACAAACGTAAAATAAATTAAATTTTAAATGAAAAGAATTATTTATCTCTATTACCCATAAATTAGATCAGCAGCTCAGCATTACTCTGATATTTTTAAATTGTATTATTACTATGTCATAGGCATTCATACAGTAAATCGTTATTTTAGTTACCTCATTAATATATATGATAAATAACAAATCAAAAATCATTCTGTCTAGTAAGGCGATAGACGTTAATAGTTGATAGCAGCAGTTTAAGTCCAACTCCAAAACTAACGTTTAGACGTCAGCATTTCTAGAATGCCCACGTTAAAACTTTGTTAAACTGGGAATTAATATTTGCGTATGGTGCTTATAATGAGCTGCTAAAGTCTGCAACGGAGTTCAAAGTTTGTAACCAGTTGATCGAACATAGCAAAGTAGCCCGGGTGTTTGCACCGTATAACCGAAACAGTAAACTACCAACGAGCATAGCGAAGTAGCCCCGGCCTTTAAACCGTTTAACCTTAACAGTAAATTGCCAAGTTGGTGCCAATAAACAGTTGTTATTTTGAAATCAGCTTAATAATAGTAGGACTAATTACATTTTAACAAGTGCATTATTTTGAATTAATTGAATCAATCTCTCATAGTACTAAGAAAGAAGAAAGAACATTTGAATCGTGTTGTAAAAATTGGAGTCCGATTTTTAGTTTGGTTACTTAGTGTTTATCAAGTCAAATTTAAATTCTATATAATATATTCATTCAATATACATTTATTGATTTGCAAAACACTACTGACCGCTCCGAGAAAAAAAAAACCCGCTGGCTTGAGAAGGACTGGCGACAGAAACACAGCAGGGCATTTGATTTATTATATTGTTGATTGAAGTAACCGGGGCTCAATTAAACGGTTACGTAACGTCAAAGGTAAAAAAAAAAGAAACCTTTTAAGATTTCTCACTTGTCCTTCTGTAAGTCTGTTTGTGTGTCAACACCGATTCCCTCAGAAACGGTTGCATCTAGCAAGTTGAAATTTATACCAGATACTGAGGTCAACAATATTAAAAGATATGGGTAAATTTATATTTTCGCGAAAACTTGTCAGTTGCTGTCTTGCAACTTGCTATAAGAAAAAAGAAAGGGCTTTTAACCAAAATCGACAATCTATGTCAACTGGAAGTAACCTATATGTTGTGGGTCGAAAGTATCTGGTATAAACAAAGTGCTAGGTCCACCCGTTCCTGATAAAATCGGTGGTGATTATTTACCAATTGTATTATGGCGGTATAATGGGTAGATACGGAACCATCGGCGGACGAGTTCGACTCGCATTTGACCAGTTTTTTTCGTGTTTATAGGAAAAATTGCAGAAATTAAACATGGAAATTACAAGGCATGTATGACTTCGCCTTCTTTGCCCTCAATGCTTAACTAGTAAGTGGGGTAATTCCCACCGTTAGGTGTGTAAAAAACTTACTTTGCGGCTGTTGCAACGTTGCCACTTCAATTTTGCTGTATTTTGAGCCATTATTGAATGTAATCAGGGTAAGCTTGAAGTATTTATATATTGTAGCAAAATCGCCCCCGCTTCGCACGGAAATATAAATCTTAGTTAAGTAATCGTTCGTATCAGAATTTGGAGGATATAAATAATAACCATTTAGGTCAGATCCTTGGGTGACTTGTCGGGAAGGACTATGTTGAACAGTGGTTTAAAACAGACTCAGAATATCATGATGGTATAACAAAATTTAAACCTCATAGGGGCTATAGACTTCAGTACCGTGTATAAATTTCAAGTTGCAAGGTCCATCTATTCCTGCGAAAATCGCTGGTGACAGACAGACGGACAAGAGAGTGATCTTATAAAGGTTCCTTGTTTTACCTATTAAGGTACGGAACCCTAAAAAAGAAAATCGTATTAAATATTTTAAATTTTATTTCAGTCGTTATTGCAGTTGAGTGCAATTAATTATATAAAACTGTACTTAGCGTGCTTACTGCTTGAAACGAGTTAAAGTGAATAAAGTCGGGCAGCACGTCGCTTAGCCGTGAAGACGAGGGATGAGGTTATTAATAATTTTCGAAATAAGTATCCTCGTAGCAATTTCGCAACATTAAATTTTCCGGCTTGATGAAATAAAACTCGCTGCTATAAGAGTACCGTAAGCTATTTATAATCATTTTAGTCGCAAGTCGTTTACTTATTAATTTGTGTCTATTTTATGTAATACTTTTTAGTTGAAATAGAACTTTGTGAACAAGGAGATTCTTCTGAAATTCAGCTATTTGTTTAAACAGCAATGGAAAATATATGACAAAAGACATATTTTAACACTTATATTGCTTTGCTACATACCAATAGATATATTCGCTTTATATTCGGACAGAGAGAAAGGATATTTATTTCTATTCCTTTGCTGTACACATACCGAGAGTGCTTGCTGGAAAGACGTGGAATGCTAACAATAAATTAAATTAGCTGTTAGATGCTTGAGAATGAAGAAAAGAAAGGGATTTTTTCGTATAACTCTGCGTCTCACTTTGGCATGAATATCAATGAAATATTAAATGATGCAGCATATGATTTGATATAATTTCTACTTCCACCAACTAAAGGTGGCCGGTGTATTTCAAGGTATCCTTGAAATATACATTTTGAAAAATGGCGATTCAAGTTCGCGGATCCTGTTTATCCGAAAAAAGAGGTGCTGCTGTTTTACTGCCATCGAATATGTCCAGATCTTAAGTGAAATGAGATTCACAACTTATCAGACAAATCTATCAATAAGGTTACAACACATCTAAATTCTACTATATTTTGAGATGACCGTCAACTACATCTCCTCGTTCGTGTCTGCCCGCTTGGGTTTGTTTAGTTCTAGACGAAGCTATCCCATTCAAAGCCGCGCGGGCGCGTGCAGGTACCTAGGTACATACCGACTTCAAACCTATCAATAGGTAGCACATAGAAATAATAGTATTTTATTAATATTAAAGGTATTAGGTTTGTATAAGAGATGTATTAAATAAATTATTAAATTATTTTGTACCTTTTAGTTTTTGAAGTCGGTTTTTTTACGTAGTTTTTTTATTATAGAATTTGTAACAATGATTGGCGTTATCTAATGTGATTCTTTTACAGCAATTACACTTTCTCAAATTACATTTTTACAACGAAAATTTGAAAGCAAGAGATGTTGCCTTTGCTACTGAAACATTATATTTGAATTTTTAGGATTACCAGATTTCGAACAAGGCAGCGGCGAAAGATTTTGCGACAGTCTTATCAACTCGTATTTAAGTTTCATTTTAAATGCAGAGAGTAGCAGTATAAAATAAAAATTAAAACTTCTATTTTCCAATAAATAATCACTTTAATTTATGCCACGGACTGAAGTACGTTGTAATTGTCATAGTACGCAAAAAAGAATGATATACTTAGCCGAGTTTCTGCTATGGACTCTGAATTCGACCAGCTGGAATTCAGAATCCATTGGATTTTTCACGGCGAGCAGGATTTTCCATTAGCGGCGACCATTTAGGGCTGCTGTTATAGTGTCGGTGGTTTGTCAGTGCTAATGGATTGGGCTCGTTGGGATTCACAACGAACGCTATGGCTTGTGTTATATATAACAGAAGGACCCATGCTGAGAATTCTTCCTATTGTGCCCTTGGTGTGACTTCATTAATTAATTGAAAAACATAATCACAATTCCTGTCACGCTTTGAACTAAGTATCCTTATATCAAGAATTGCGTTCGTTGTCTGTCTTAAATAGTATCAATATCGGTAGAGTTAAAGTTAGTTATACGATCAATTAAAACATGATACCATATGGATAGTTTTTTTTCTGAAATAGAATACTACAATCGATGCAAATATTATTAGAAACAATAAAAAAAAATTATTGTGTCATTAAAATAGAACAGCAGCTATATTAGAGATAATGAACCAGGTAGGATAGGCTAAAAGATTACTCACTGAATAATTTTAATTTTCAGACCTTTTGCTTTATTATTTAATACAAAGCAAAACTGTAACAGTTAAATTACTTATACCACTTATTTATCCGCTTACTGGTACTACTTAAGTCGCTACTAGTTATGGTTATTCCAAAAATATTTATTAGACTACAAAGTATGTATCGTTTCGACCTATAAAAGCAAGGTCTTACAGCACAAGTAAAGGGAAAATTCCGAAAAATAAGAAAACTTGAAAATTAAAGTAAATTTTTAGTAGTCACAAAAGTTTTCGCGAAAATCTAAATTTACCCATATCTTTTCATCGGATCCTGTTGACTCAGGACCTTGACATTTATACATCTAATAGGGACTATGTACCTCAGTATCTGGTATAAATTTCCACTTGCTAGGTGCACCCGTTCCTGAGAAAATCTGTGGTGCCACAGGGACAGACAGGCGGATAAGAGAGTGATCTTTTCTTTTTTTCTTTTATGCGAAATGTTGCCAAACGAGCAGACGGGTCACCTGATGTTAAGTGAACACCGCCGCCCATGGACATTTGCTACACCCGAGGGTTACAGATGCGTTGACAACCTTTTGAAAATTGGGCTCCGGCTACAACTACGACCGGCGTACTTCCACTTTGCGCTGGTCTTCTGTGAGGTCGTGGTACTTACCCAGACGGGCCTGCCCATTCGTGCAACAGCCGAGGTTGCTGCGTGGCCCTAACACCGTTAAAGTGATCGTACAAGGGTTCCTTTTTTAACCTTTTAAGGTACAAAACTGTAAAAAGTATTAACAAAAAAATAAAAATGTAACGGCACACAGCGTTTAACAAATTGCCGTCGGCCGAGCGACGTCCGGTATTCGGGTTGAGAGGCTCCCGGGCTTTAATATATCGCGTTACTTGCAGTTCCGACATGCAATAGCACCTACAGTGACAATGCACATTGCGAACAATAGTGCAACTCGGCTTACTAATCTCCTCCCAATCTCCGTAACAGGATGAAATTTCGCCATTGCGAGAAAGAAAGAAAGAAAGAAAGAAAGAGAGACATAAAAAGAGATTTATTTGACAAAAAAGACATAAACATAAAACTCCAATATGACTGACGTCGCGATTCACAAAAAAGACAACACATCACTTAAAGATAATAAATTACTTTACATGAAACGTTAGACAAAAAAGACATAAACATAAAACTCCAATATGCATATTTTCCCCTTTTCAATAAAGTACGTCGCGATTCATGCCAAAAAAGACAACCACATGACACAAATATTTTTCACCGAGCCGAGATATCCCCAGGAATTACTTTACATGAAACGTTAGAAAAAAACGTAGGTGTATCTTGGATAGATAAATATTCACGAGTCGTGGTATAAGCCAGAGATAATGTCACATTGCATTCTTAACAACTAATCCCGACTCGCTTGAGACGGGCTCAGAGTCATATAGTATACTCCCTCTCACGCTTGTAAAGGGCTCACAATATAATTTCGAAATAATATCCCTTCTCTCTTGAAAAGGGCTCACATCAATTTTACATACCCGATACAAGTCAACAGCTCCCCCACATTTTAAAAAAATGTAGGGAAGGCACACGGCTCCATGAAAACACTCACCAACGCCGTGTGCGGTGAGCGCCAACCAACATATTGCGCCCCCCCCCCCCCCCCCCAGAAGAGGGACAAAAAGTTGGGGAAAGGACCGAAGTCCATTGCAAAGCTGTTTTACCAGCATAAAGAGGGCTTGGCCCCTTGGCAGTGCGTAAGCACAAACTTTGACCGAAGTCGCGCATGTCAATGCGTGTAAAACGTCATATAAGCCGACGACAAATCCAGTCTTCGTGAATGTACGTCAATACGGTTTTAGGCATGTGTTAAAGATCAGGCACTCTGGCCCTATGATATAATAAGCCCTCCGTAAGCGCCACCACTTTTGCCAGATCGCCGCGACTGCAGACGTGATTGTTAGTGTTTTGGCATCACCACCATTAAAAAGGTTAGCACGACATTTCGTCGCAGAGCGCGTTATGAGTCACTGCTCACCCCAAGGGTATGGTTAAAAAAACGTTGCACGGCATCGCCGCAGCCTTGAGAGGTTTTCTCCCGCCAGCTACCATCCACATGAGGTAAACGCATATGCTCCACCAACCATTGAAATAGTCAGATATAGCCATAGTTGTGATTTTTATGTTTAGCCATCAGAAGGGTTTATAATTGGCAACATATATTTATTTGTCAGTGTCTCTGACGTTGAGTATAATGTATTTTCGATCAAGTTTGTCTCACCCACCAGCAAGTTGCCATTATTCGTTCGAACGGTGGGAACTTTACTGAGATTCGTTAATAATGATAAAACGTATAAAGAGGTCAGACAGTCTGCAGTTCCGTCATCAGGAACCCGACTTGGACAAATCTACTGAGATGTGCATCAAACCGAGACGCAGACTCGGCCATTATGAATAGCGTCGTCTCCCAAGCAAATGTCGCAAGACGCAATGTCACTAAATGCAACATGCATCAATACAACTATCGCAGGTCAACACGCCATCATGCAGCCTATCCGCATACTCAGAAGACATCATCACCTCGAACCTCCGTCAACCAGAATCATACGATGCAATGATATTAGGCGCAGATCACCCCGCAAATACCACAAGACGCATTACTGCATATAGCCGCACGCATCAATGTGACTATCGCGTAGGTGGCACACCCTCACACCACACCAATATAACTCCGATCAACTTCGGCTCCAAAGTTTAGAGTATACTCGGAACACACGAAGTGTCCAAACATACTCTTTCACGATCCGAATGATAGTCGACGCATCATAGCGTAAACACTAAGACGCAAGCCACCACCAGACTCCCCAAAGTCAGATGATCAGTCGACGTATCATAGTGCAACACACTAAGACGCCAACTACCACCAAACTCTTACTATGCCGAATGACAGCCAACGTATCATAGTGATGGTCACTAAGACGTCAACTACCACCAGCTATCGATGATATGTCCACCACTCAAGACATATCCATTCATGGTTCCACGTTTACCGTAGACCATGTCGTCGTACAGAAGTACCACGCAACTCCATAGTAATATGTCTTATAAAGTCCCAAGTCATTCATCGCTCTTCATTATATTTAGATATTCATTATTTTTCCTCTAAGCCTTCACAGATTATTACTTTTATCCATTAGACCTTACTTCCATATGATATTGGTATGGGACGTTCATACAATGTACTTTGACTATAGTACTAAGAGTCGCGATCGACCTCTGTACTTACATATGTGCGGTCATACAAATGTGTCCCCGCACGGTACATAATAAATACTTCCCTTAGAAATCACTAAGTATGGAATTGTATTTAATGGACATAATAGTGATCGTATCTTGCTATATTTTTAATAAATATCCTTTTTTGAGTATTTTAAGTGATTTTAAACTATTTTTTATCAATTTTTGGTACTATCATTATCTCATACTAACACTTATATTTCTTAAATTTAAGTATATATTATTAACTTTTATTGTGACTAAACGTTCTTAAACGTTTTACTTTCATCTTAATTGATCTTTATTATGACTAATTAATAATAACATTTATTATTATTAATAGGTCGTTACACTACGTACTCGAAACAGAAAGACAATCTGCTCAGTGGGTATTTCCTTTCGACGATCGGCCACCTAAATTAAGGAAAGGTAGAAGGAAAAAAGATGAATGCGATATCGGAAAGGCTTTTTTCGCCAGTTGCTACAAACATGTATATTAACTGTTGTTTTCCGGTCCTTTGGGAAAGTGTTCGACAGCAGCGTCCTTCAAGCATATTCCACCGCTTCTGCGCACTTCGTAAAACGATCAATTGAGTATTTGAGTATAGCAGGTATCGAGAAAATGAGTCATCTGCCATAAAGTCCCGACCTGGTGCTCTGCGACTTTCATTTGTTCACAAGATTCAAAGATAAACTTCGAAGTATCCGCTTTACGAGCCCCAAAGTTGCGGTGAGTGCGCTCGATAATGAGGTAGAAGAGAACCCTAAGGAAGAATGGGCCCACTGGTTTTGTCAGTGGTTCCATCGAATGCGAAGATATATAGAGAAGAACGGAGACTACTCCAAACAACAAAAGTATTGGCAACTTTCTAAATTGATCATAACTCGTATGATTTTCTAAGAACTTGCGGTTTGCCCCACGCCTACAGATTTATGTACGCTCTGTACATATGTAAGAAAAAGTAAAGTAACAAGCCTATACATGCCCACTACTGGGCAAAGGCCTCCTCTGTACAGATGATATCAGGGCATAGTCCACCACGCGGCCCCTCTGCGGATTGGCAATCTTCACGTCATATCATCGAATTTTTTTTTTATTATTTCGAAAATGTGCTGGTTTCCTCTCAATGTTTTCCTTCACCGCGGAGCACGTGATAATTCAGCAGTTAAAATTAGCATTTTCGTTTGTGCCGGCACCAGGGATCGAACTCAGGTTACTCGAGAATATAGAATTAAAAGCGAGGGCCACGGCGAGATATGTAAGCATTTATGTTTATATTTATATGTATAAATGCCCCTTGTGAAGTGAGCTAGAACATTGTCTGATAAGTTGGTACAGGAATAACGGAATTCTATATATTAAGATCTTTGAAATCATACTTTTTGTGGCATGTTTGGCAAAAATATGGGAGTAAAAGTTTTACGATGCGCGCACACCGACTGTCAAAAAGCCACATGATAAAGTTGAATTATTAAACTTATTTCAAAGAACTTCACGCTATTACTATGGCAACCAACAACAACTATTGACATTCACCTATAATTTAAAGTTCATTAAACCAATCTTTGAATTGATCATTCTGATTATTAAGAAGATCATTCTGGTCTATTCGGAGAGTTTAACCATCCTTTTGGCAACCAAAATAACATCTGAAAAGTCATTTGACAGCTGATTAGTTGACATCTAAGATCATCAGTGTTTCAGAAACCGGCCGTTAATGTTTTTTTTTCACAAACGAGATAAATTTTTAGTAATTTTTATTTTGTTACGCTATAGAAGTATAACTTCTAACGTGCGTACGTGAGTACACACATTTTTTTATAGTGAGCTTAAATTAAAATAAATGAAGTATTACTAAAATAACGTATGATAAATCGTATAATATGCACCAAATTCCTCACATGCCGCATGCTCAGCGAATATCATAGGAGGCGAAAATATGTCCATAAATATTTAGTTCATGCAAGTATGTTATCACGATACTAGAAGCCCGACTTTGTTATTATGTGAACCTTAGCGGATTCCCGATACATTCTCGGGAACTGACACAATGTAAAAGTAAAATTCATAAAAAAATGCATATTAAATGAAGCACAAAAATATAATACTATTTGTTTTGCGGCTGATAAGAAATTGCTGAGTTCTTAGACATGTAGAATACTTTCAACCTCATTTCAGCTAGCTGCTCCGAAACATATGAGGAGGATATGAACAAATCAGAGACATATTTCGCTACTGAGGAGTCTCTCGGATTCTTGTTACCGATCTCAAGTCTGCTGTGCAACGCTGAATCTGCATAGCAAATCACGCGCGTATCGATTTGGTCGTACTAGTGCAAGTTGTTACAGGGTCCCGTCCTATTGGCATAACATTTAATCTAATTGCAAAGCGATAGACTTTGGCCTATCGACTAAGGTTTTGGCTTCAATTCCAGCCTTGAACGCGTATTTATATATCGTATCCTATATAATATAGATAATTGTTCGGGATCTGGGTCGCATTTTTGATAAGTTTGAGTAAAATGCTCCCACAAGGCAGGACTACCTTAATATTTATACTTCAACTTCATACTGCTCAGATCTTTTGTAACATTTTCGTATTTGAAATTACATAGATGCAAACTGTCAACTTCAGTTAAATGTGTTGAATTAATCAGTTTCTTTTTATACTATGTATTAGACAGCAGTGGCTACAAAGCCAAATTGAGCCATTGCTGTTTAATATAGGTAGTAATGGGTTTCTGCTTTTAGTTTTAGCGAGGAAAATTCTTCCAGGAGAAATAATTTTGAATTCCTAAAATTCACAGAAATATTGTGTACCTCATGTATCTTGTATTAACTGATGTTGTTTTCAGTTCTTTCTGGCCCGAGACTATTAAAGCTCCATCTGACGCAGAACCGGTGGGCTAGCCGGAACCCACGGGTTTGAGTTTTATTGTGTACCTGCGGTGGTTATGGGACTTACACTATTCAAGTGTTTTACTTGTTGCACGTCTACACGGGTGATAATTATAAGTTTTCAAATTTGCTAGTTTTACCAGTCTTTACGAAATCATTGTTTTATATAAAGCTCTTAGTTAATTTTTTTCACACTGTTCATCAACAGTAAATACTATACATTTAATACTACAGTTAATAGACTTACTGTTTCAAACTGCATCACAGTTTGGCAGGGAATTTATATTACTGTACTTTATCACTGGATTAAATAAAAAAGTGAATAGATATAAATTAGTTTAATAGTTATTTAGATAGAGCTTACAAATTTAGATTTACTTAAACCATTTCCATGGCCAGATATAATTATATCCATAATAGTGGCATTTTCCGATTTATTCATATATATTAATTTATTCTGCATAGCATAAATCAAACCCAATTATTGTGCATGTTTGATTGTAAGCAAACACGCGGTTATATACGTTAATCTGTTTCCCATTGTAATAACAGTCGTAAGTTGGCATTTCTATGCATTGCCGCATGCTGTTGAGTTGTGTAATAAAGGCATATAATATTGCTTATGGTAATAGTATTACAATCTGATGAACGGTTCAGCATTTGATACGCCAAATTATTTAAAGATCGCTGTAATTCAGTTTCAATCGATATTTCTCCAATATTTTAATAACCATATTATAGCATATTTTTTTAACCTATTATTTTAGATCTAGGTGTTTGACCTTCTTTTATTTACTATTATAAATTACCTCTACAAAATAGGATTATCATATCCTAATAGTAACGTAGTTAAGGTTAAGTTTTAATAAACAAATTTTAAACAACCCAAATACTTGTACTATAAATACAGGAAATTTGAAATTGCGGTATTTTTCATAATTTAAGAAGTAAGCTAGGCATTGCTGAATAAAATAGACTATATTCCACAAAATAGTGAAGTTATTGGAAGGTATTCGGTACAACTTAAGGTGCAAATTATATTACTTCAAGTTGAATATATTATTTGCTAAATAAAATATTTTTATTTCTTTGAAGAAGTAAAATAAGGATTATCAAACCAATGTATCTTTTAGTAGCTCCTTTGCCCTGCATTGTTTTAATATTAGACAATATTGTCCGTGCGAATTAGGTTATAACATCTATTAAAGCATTTCTCCTCGCTAGTTGTTTAGAATATACAAAATAAGGTCGAAGCTTGGCTACTTAAAATAGTTTTGAATCATTAAAACGTTAAGTTATTATTTTTGGAGAATTTTGAACAAATATCGAATTGAAATCGACTCTATTAAAAAACAAGAAGTTTAAATATTTGTAGTGCCGACCTCTATACTTGAAATGAAACATTAACTTTAAAGTAGAAAAATGGACGAAATGATATCCATCGCTGTGAGAATAGAATCCACGTCTTCCCGATTCACGCCCAGACGCTTTAACCACCAAGCTAAACGACTGAAATATTTCACGTGAAATTTTAACACAAGAAGTGTTAAAATTTCATGTGAATGAATACATTTCGTTAGCATGCAAATATCAGCCTAAATCTCTTTTAGGGTGCCGCATAAACTTTATACATAACAATGAACCATTTGCGGCGTACAATGAAAGAAAATGTTTTTCAAATGATGACGTTTATGTAAATCGCGTCCGTTATGAATGGCTAGAGATAGGCATGCTCCTGATGCATGCTTCTATTATATCTCTGAAGAGTATTGATCATTTGATTTGAATAAAATCGACTTAAGTGATGAATATTCGACGACCTGATTGCCGTAGTGAGTGCCTGAGTGCCGAGAGTGTGGGTTCGATCCCCACTACTGGAAAAATATTGTGTGATGAACATAGTGTTTTTATTGTGTCTACGTGTTTATATATCTATAAAATGTGTTTATTAAAGTATGTTTAAGTATATTTATCAGTTACCTAGTACCCATAGTACAAGCTTTGCTAAGTTTGGGACTAGACTAACTTTGTGTAAATATATGTTCCGAAATGTCCAGAAATAATCGTAATTAATTGTATTATTTACACTCGTATGCTTTCCAGTGTTAGAAATTATTTATCATATAAATTATATCCATATAAGTAACTTTATTGATTCTCCCATTTATATTCACCATAAATTACTTCCTACCCTTAAGCGTTGAGTTGTGCCTTATTCGATTGTTTGACCTGGAATACTTGAGCGTGTCCCTTATGCAATAGTACCCTTTATCTTATTGATGAAGGTGTAAAATCTTATCAATTCGGGTGATTTACAAATACAGTTTAAGCGATTTACATTGATGTTCCATTAGGACGATACAGTACGGGTCCGATACACGGGCCTAGTGGTATGCCGGTTCTAATGGATTAAGCTCTCTCAATTGCTTATGGTTTGCCAGTAGCCGTTAGTGGCCAATTAATGTATTCAATTCAATTGTGTATATTTCCTTTGTGTACATATTCTTCTTTTGTGGCGCTGTAGTGACCAAACACTGGGTCAAATTTGATAATTCTTATGTCAGTTGCATAGTCTTAATATCCTAAATTTCCAGAAATATATGGACATGCTGTTTTATAATATAATTGATGTTATAAAACGTCATTGATTAAGCCGTCAACTGCGTAATATAATGATTTTCTTATAAAGGTGGCTCAGGTCCATACTGCGCGGCATTTGTAAATTTTTCAGCTTCACATTATATGACATATAAGAGTGAATGTGAAATATGATGTAAAACGTATGATACGGAGAGATAGCAGTGTAGTTTTATTGTTAAATTTGTTCTTGTTTATTACTTATTGTTAAATTATTATTGTTATTATTACTGTCATCGTCGTCATCTATCGACCTTACCAGGCTCCACTGAAAACCAGCGATCGCGAAAAGTTGTTTTTATTTGTACCAAATAAACGTTTCTTTCTTAATTTACAGGATTGCAATCCTATTACACCAATTAGCGTAATTTGAGTCCTCAATTTCGGTGCCCTAAAGTCACACCTAACTCGTATTTGTATATTATAATACAGATTCAAGCAATAAAAATGGAATAAAATATACCCTTAAATAAAACTGTACGATCGACGTCTAAAATTCTGTGTATTCAGTTAAAACTGAACCGATCAAAAACTGCACACGCCCGCTCTCCGATGCCTGTTAAAACTAGCAAATTGAATCTGTTTTTACAACGAAATACAGGGCTTTGCTTTATAAAACATCTCTGTAGGTTTACGGAAAAAAATGGATGTAAAGAAGAAACAGGAGAGTTTTGATTATATATTTTTTTTAACAGAATGCAAGACGAAGTAATGTATCCGACATAACGTACTAACGTACTGATGTATATAGCACATAACAAAAATAGTCAAAAAAATCAACATCATCTCTATATCTATAATTGTTAATGTTTGACTTCATTCATCAAAATGTGCCAGTTATAACTACATTGATGGTTCTCAGTGTTATTAAATCAAATCAAAACATTTATTCATCGAAGTAAGAAATATATATTTCATCTATCGATAGTCATTTTTTACATCTAGCACCGTTTCGTAATGAGACTCGTGTACCGGGGGAGAAGCAGGCGAAAGAAACTCAGTAGGTATCCTTATACATAATTTATATAGTACATATTTTTTTTTAGAAACAGCCTAGGAGCAATCATCTTATTCCCAGGGGTTATTATCATTAATGTATTTATTTCTATTATAATAACCCCTTTTCTTTGTAATGTCAAAACTATATATATATATATATATATATATATATATATATATATATATATATATATATATATATATATATATATATATACATATATAAGATATTGTCACGTATATATAAACTCGATAAACAGATCTGTTCAGATACTGTAAAACATTTTACTTCTCGTGAAAATCATGCTATGGCCAAACCCGACAGATAATTAATTTTTTTACCACTGAGCGAACCAGATTGGCAAACTTAATAATAACCGCAATTTCAAGTGGGCACAATATAAATCGATTTTAATAATTGTTTTCGGTTGCCAAACCGAACGCGCATAAACTAATTGCATATTAGTTTAAGTATATTGGTCCGATGACTCTCATTTTTTATTTGGATGTTGATAACTATATGGTGAGAGATTCACTAGGTAAATGAAAATGAACTTAAAACTTGGATTGGGATTGGAAGAAGTTAAAATTGTACGAATGTAGGAATAAATAAACAAATTCGTTTCCTATTCGTTTAGTTTTTAATTTGATAATCCGCCATCAATGAACATGAGGGCTTATTTAAATAAAGTCAGCTTTCGCAAGAAGCAACACCAGAGCTACTCTAAAGTGACACTATATAGTTTAATTAATTGAGAGATGAATGAGAGCCACGGGAAAATACATCTTTGGCAGAAATTAATTATACTGCTCGTGTCTGATTATTTTTATACGATCTAGGTTAGCTTCGATTAACGGTTTACGAACCTAGAGTGTCAAATTCAATTGATTTTTAAATAAAGCTATGATATTATATTTGAAAATCAGTTTTTCATTTATTCTCAATAGTTTGACTTTTCCTCTATTCTCTTATTCCGTAAAATATGAAACACTCATAGTGATAATTATTTTCGAATAAATTTATCCTTTTGACGAATAAAACAAACCTTTTACAACGCCCTAAACAGCAAACCTAAAACAGCCCAGAATCAGTTACAGTGGTTTCAATTACGATAAAACAAGAAGTGAAGTTAGTGAAGCGTTCGAAGAGAATCACTGCAAGTGCTGCAAACAATCCTATTAAGGTCTGAGAACAATACTACGGAGACAACACATGGAACTGTTTCGTGCGAGATTTAAGTAATGTCGTAAACTGGGATTCATCCCTCGAGGGTTTTTAGCTATCAAAGGGAATTTGTTCATTCTGCAGCTGGAGAACGTGCTTAAGTTTTGTTCTAAGACAGTAACATTTAAACTTCCAGAATTAATAACGATTATATACTTTTACCCATTTAAAAGGGGACGATTGAAATATTACTGATGGTAAAGCCTGGACAACAGCGTGATATTACCTATAAAAAAAATCAAATAAGTGATGAAAATATTTATTTTTATTATAATGTTTCATGGCAGAGTAAATAAAATTGCTATTAATTTAATGTAACTATTACCCTTTTAGAATTTCCGAGCGGAAGACCTAGTCTGAGAATGCGCCGCTCACCACGTTTCGTCATCGGAGGGTAGAGAGAACGGTGCTAATCATTGCTCACCAGTAGTTCATGTAGCCGAGTCGTGATGGGTTCCCCGCGACTCTATCTCGATTCAGAGGACAGGATTGTAATGCCCTTTATATGAATCTACGTGCATCAAAGGAATCGACCTGCACAGCCATTGCAGACGACTGTACGCGAACAAAACGGTTCTCCGTAGGTTTATCTGTGGTAGGTTCACGAAATAGTCTTCTCTGTTGCACGAATGAGCTGGTCCGCCTGGGTAAGTACCACGACCTCACAGAAGAAACCTGTTGAAACTTTGGGTCCGTGGGGACCCTGCACATAAATTTTTTTTAAAGGTTTGGTCCTAGGTTTAACGACGCGGCTGGAGACAAAAGAGCTGTTTTTTCTCTCGCTCAAAGGTTAAGGCGTAACTATTCAGCGAGGAAATGCAGCTAGCGTTCTTGGCACCATGCCGTGTGGATTAGGTTTCTCACATAATATGTATTTTTAGACAGATTTAATCTTGTGAAATTTTAATATTAATAATAATAAAAAAAGGAAAGTGGTGAAAACTTATGTTAGAAGTGAAAAATGTAACGTTAGTCCGTAGCTTTAATATTAATAGAAAGAAAAGAGTTCATTAGGAAGCGTGCTCAATTAAAAGAGCATCCATTTATGAAGTCTGTTAAACGGAAATAAATAAAAAGAGAGATTCTAAAGCCATCTGCAGATTTTCCTCGAGCACACCTCATTAGTGCCAAAAAAATATTCATAATAAGAAAAAGAAATTGGTTATCACGAGTTTTTGAAAATTTGTAATCCCTTGCCTGTTAGACAACCTGAATTCAAATCCTAGTATAAGTTTCGGTCGAATTGAATATACCAAACTTAAAAGCTTACTTCTATGAAGGCAAAGTAGTGCAGTACCGCAAGATTAGAGATATAGTTTTTATTTCTAGTGCTTGCCTCTGCATATAAAAGGAAATTTAAAATGTGTACGTGTATTGTGAAAAAAAAATCAAATTGCGCGGAGCTCTCGATCCTTCTTTACTGTATTTTGAGCGCACCCGGAACCCTTATGTTATTATTCTGTACACACATATTTTTTTACTAAGAATTAATCAGAACATTAGCTTTTCGATTTATAGGATCACTCTTCGAAAGGAAAGGGAAACAAGAGAATCGCAATTTATCTCCGACGAGGCGATTTGTTGAGCGCCGATGTATTTCTGCGGTAACAGTCACAGATTGTGGAATTGATTTATTTAGGGATCAACGTTTATTTCTTTTTCCTTTGTTTGCTTCATAAATTTGAGATTAAACCGAGGTATTTGTATCCCAAATAAAATAGATTCATTATATTCGAAAGAGAACTTGAAAAATTTTGTGCCTAAACAAAATACGTTATTACTTTCGTACAACTATAGCACGTGATACTAATATCGATAAATGAAGCTTACTGAAATAGTTTACAGTATAATTAAATATTGTATTAGAAAAATCAAACCATAACTTTCAGATATTATGATTACAGCTTGGACAATTACATGCTTAGAAAGAAGGAAATAAACATTTATTTGGCACATAATAACAAAAATACAATGGATGCTAAAAACTAAATGCCTATGATTAAAATGAATCAAAATGGTCACCACTCAGCTTCATATCACGAAGTTGACAACCTTCGCTTTCTACTTCCACTAAACGGTTCTCTGTGAGGTCGTGGTACTTACCCGGACGATTACGCTAACGTATATCATACATGTAAGTACTTGGAATGTGTGGTAAAAAACTTGTAAAAATGTTAGTAGGTACCGTTGTGTCAATGTTTGCTGTGTAATGCTACGTTTGTATAGTGTATATTACGAGGTTATTATGAATCTATACCCATTCTGTACACTCTTCTCCATGTAAACCTACCTTAAACGTGCAAATGTATTAACTCCCGTAGAGTTTATCGCGAGGTACTCATAGTTTTTGTTTTTATATAATACGAGCACTTTTTTACAAACGCAAAAGCTCTTTCAAACTATTATGCGTTCCTTTTTTCTGCGTTCTGTTGGAATCCCTTTGCCAAATTTGTAACATATCTCGGAGCTAAATCAGACTGATACAGATATTCGTTGCAATACTTGTCCCGGATGGGAATCGAACACACTATTTCCAGCGCCGAATCCATTAGCTTTTACTCACATTAATGTAGAAAATTTAATGATGGTATATTGTATTTACCAATGTATTAGACAACTAAACTTTAAAATCTTCCTCTGAATCTCTCGCGTAAATAACATTTTGTTTAGCCGTTTGTTACACAATTACACATCCTGGAAATCGCCTACACTGCAACCACCGAGCTATGACATTCTATTCTCTAGGGATTGCTTATTCCGTGCTACGTGCCGTTGCTCGTAATCCCACGGATACGAAGTGGTTGCGCAACACAGGTGTTGGACACCGGGACCGTCCGAAGCATCGCAGTGAGCGTCACTTTTGTCTCTCACATCGAGCAATTGTCACCTCACTTAGAAAAATTTAGTTAGCTTGTAATTTTTATATAATAAAATAAGTAGTTTTAAGTTTAACTTTGCATTTTTTTGCATCCTCCGGCCGCAGCCTTCTTAATTCGTTATTTCTTTAAAACTTTGCCGTTAAACGCCTGCGTTATTCTTTTTCGCTTAGCCAACGCATTATAAATACATTTGCCGTAATACATTTGGTAAACTCGTCATGTCTTCAAAAATGCATTTGTCATTTTTGAAAATAACTGATTTTAAGAAAGTTTTGGACTGCGTCAGTTGTATTGTCAGTAATAGCTATATTGTTTATTTACGGCTCCCCAGATAACTTCGCCGTAACAATTTAAATAACACTATCAATTCTTGGAAAGGAAGCTGTCGTCTCACTGTTGCAATTTTGCGCTTTAAATTTTATCTTAATCGATGGTTTGAAATTGTATTACGAAATTTATTCTTCGAAATATGTTATTTAGCATTTGAAGCAATGCTTGGCGCATCTATTGTTACATACTTTTCAGCATACAAACAATTTCAAATATCGTTTTACAACGATAATTCGAACGTGAGATGTCGTAAACATAAAATCCAATCATTTTCACAAATGAAACTTTTTTAGGTACTATAAAGAGTAAAATGGTTAATAACTATGTTTAAAAAACCTGCAAAATAGGTGTACCTTTTGCAGCAGCGATGCCTCACCCACGACTAGAAGTTAATTAAGAATAACCTTTTGTGTACATAGTAAAATTATAAAATTTTCTATGTCGGGGTAAAAACTGAAGGTAGCCTGAGTCTGACGTCCCTCCAACCAGGCGCTCTGGAAAAGACAATTGAGAAAATAGTGTTTGGTAGTCATTTTAAAAAGAAAATACAAGACTAAATATTTTATGGAAAAACATTGTGCACGGCGTTAAATATGGAACTTGGGGAAAATTTAAAAATGTCCGTAAGAGGAAAGTTGGAATTACGAGCAAACCTTTAACTGGTACCGGTATTGTATTATGGGGAATAATTAAAAACTCAAAAGTAAATTAGATGTTTTTTCGATTCCAAAATTATCATATAATATAACGTTATTTATCATATACTATATCGTTATTCGGTTTATTATTCTACGGCTAGAGGGGTGGATAAGCATTTCTTAAAAGCTACTTTAATGGAAAGGGAAACCTATTATAATGACGACAAGGATCTGTGGAAATAACTCTTGCTCAGCACTTGGGTGCTGCTGATTTTATACTTTAATAATCTCTTTTTGCCGGTTCTTCGCATGTCAGTTCTAGTTTGGGAACTTGTGGTAGTTTTTTGACGTTCAATAAGATTAGCCTATATTGAATAAAGAATTTTTGACTTTGACATTTGATATAAATTTTATGATTAAAGTTTCACAAATCAATTTAGGCCCTGTGCAGGACAAACAGCGCTGTTTGTCGTGTACAATACATACTTTTAAAATCCAGAAATACTACCACGCATATTGAAATGTGCTTAGTTGACGTGATCAAAAGACATGAAATACCCTAAAATGTAACATGTAAATAATGTCTAAGAGAAATTCGTTTTCAGGGCAATAGAAATAAACATTTCATTGTATTCCGGTCGGCCGGCAAAGACGTGGCCGGAAGCCATTTCCCCCCTCGTTTCCGGCTTTCACTCTGCAAATTGCTATGTTCGCAAATAAACGTCTAATTTGTGCAGCTCTGTAATTTTTAGGGCTCCGTACCCAAGAGGTACAACGGGACCCTATTACTGTCTGTCCGTCATTTCGTCACCAGGCTATATCTCTCGAACCGTAATAGTTAGGCAGTTGAAATTTTGTATAATGTAAATTGTAAATTGTTTAAATTTTGAATATTGTAAGTTGTAATTTATTTCTATATGTAGTTCTGGCAATGACAACAAATACTAAAAAAACAGAACAGAAAAGTAGAGGCTCCCATATAACAGACATGATTTTGCCCTTTTTATAGATAATGGTACGGAACCCTATGTGCGCGAGTCCAACTTGCACTTGACCTTTTTACTGAAGCATTAACCAACGATTTTTCTACTTATAATTTTGCTAAGAACAAATATAACTGTCTTGCATATCTATCTCAGTTTTGTATAAAGGGATAACCCCGTAAGAATTTAGGATATTATAGTTTGAAATAAATCTATAAATTTATGAAATGTTTCATTTTAGCCTTTTCTTTCTTTTTCTCTTCAGTTTATTTTAATCTTTAAATCTCTTGTTAATATTACAGAAGCGATAATACATACATGTAGTTCCTGAGATAGGGTTTTATTGTTTAATTTATTTTAAATTCTTTATCATTATTTTCTAATTCATTTTTATAATTATTCTATACATATTCAATTCACCTTAATGCCGTATAGCTTAAATAGTTTAGCAGGTATCATAAACGTTATCTCCCTCCAATGCACACTGATTTTGTTGTAAATCAAACCACACGTATAGCTGTATTTTATAATGATAATACTGAGAAGTAAAATTAATGGGTTCGGCTAGATTTTTGATAAAATTAAAATCACCCCATTTTTATTAATATCTTTATGTTTCACCCCAAACTTGCAGGATTATAACTCAAGGCAAATCGGAATTTTAACTTTGTTCATCTTTGTTGTAACTTTGTTCATTATTTGTGAATTTGAATTTATAAATTAAATCCAATAATGCACAATCTTAATCCGTGGATATTTTGTGGGAGAAACCAATCCATCTAAAGTAAACAAAGCCGGGTGCTCAATAATGAAAAACGCTGGCCGAATTTATCGGAGAATAATAAACGATGGGATTTTGGTTTTGGCCAGTGTACTTAGAACCCTGGCGCGGGACAAGTTTCAATCGAATGATTGTGGTGTTTTTGACTTGAAACGCTATACGAGGCCAGGAGATTTTGGCGACGGGCATCAGACCGTAACATGGATTACTATACATATATAATGTTTGGGCGCTTCAAGTAATTGCCCAAGCGTCCGTCATTATGCAATGTATGAATTAAGATTTATTAAGAAAAGTATATAGGTATACAAAGCTGTTTTTTTTATGTGAGGAGGTGGCAAGCGAGCTAGCGGTTCACCCGATGTTAAGTGATAACCGCCGCTCGTGGAAATTTGCAATACTCGGGTTGCAGATGCGATATGTGTCAACATCGTGAGAAAGTAAATAAAAAATTATGTTTTTAACACTAAGAGACGACGTTCGCGATTCACTTTTCACAAATAAACACATTTAAGTAATCGCGGGTAAATTAAATTTATGATTTCACTGTGGTGTTATAAGGTAAAAATAGGTGTTATAGAAACAAAAATAAAATATTAAAAAGTGACAGATACATTGGGAGTACAATACAAATGTTTCGTTAAGGCATATTTTATTTGGACATCACACTAGGCATGGCCTATATCGTGAGTTCCAACCCTACATCACACTAGGCATGGCCTATATCGTGAGTTCCAACCCTACATCACACTAGGCATGGCCTATATCGTGAGTTCCAACCCTACATCACACTAGGCATGGCCTATATCGTGAGTTCCAACCCTACATCACACTAGGCATGGCCTATATCGTGAGTTCCAACCCTACATCACACTAGGCATGGCCTATATCGTGAGTTCCAACCCTACATCACACTAGGCATGGCCTATATCGTGAGTTCCAACCCTACATCACACTAGGCATGGCCTATATCGTGAGTTCCAACCCTACATCACACTAGGCATGGCCTATATCGTGAGTTCCAACCCTACATCACACTAGGCATGGCCTATATCGTGAGTTCCAACCCTACATCACACTAGGCATGGCCTATATCGTGAGTTCCAACCCTACATGTTTGACTACTACATGATGAACTAACTAATTCGACAGTTAATTTATCAGTCGCTTTTACTTAAACGCTTTTACTTCCTTCAATATGACAATATTTAAGAAGTTAAGACATTATCTATTTTAAACTTGATGATAAGTCAATTAAATATATGCTACCTCTATACCTTACCTGCATTGTGTTCTGAAAGTTATTATTAAAATTAGAATGATATAACTGTGACAGTTGAGACACGCAACAGTTGAGTCTTCACTGTTGCGCGAATGGGAAAGTCCGTCCGGGTTAGTACCACGACCTCACAGAAGACCGGCGTCAAGTGGAAGGGTTATACATCTGCGTATCGTCTGGTGAGTGAGGTAGTCGGGGCCCACTTTATTGAAAGGGGGGTTGCTTCCTTTCAATGAATCTGCATCTGCAGCCCGGCGGGTCTTAAAAATGGTCATGTAATGGCATCGGTCCTTACAAATTAGTAACATGTTTCAGATAATGATATTAAGCAATCCAACAAAACAAATCAATGTTTCGTTGCTGGATTATAAGCACTTTAATTTTATTCAAATTTTATTCTTATCTACCGATCTACAATTATCTTTACTTGCCGAAGTGAGACTTCTTCTCCGTTGACATTGCAAGTTTTTATGATTAATTTGAAAGGTTCTACAAAGTTACTAAATCAAAAACTTTTTTCATTACCAAAACAAGTGCGAAGCTAGATAACAATGACATCACAACTGTAAACCTATACAGATAAATGAAATTGGAATGTCTGTTTGTAATATTAAAATAACCGTTTTTTACTAAATTCATATTGATGTACACACGGTACATATACCAAAATAACATTTTTTCACTTTTTGTCTGTCTGTCCGTCTGTCTGTTTCTTCCGGCTAATCTTTGAAACGGCTGGACCGATTTGGACGGGACTTTCACTGACAGATAGCTGATATAATAAGGAGTAAATTAGGCTACTTTTATTCTAGATTTTTTTTTATTTTAAATTCCACGCGGACGAAGTCGCGGGCACAGCTAGTACTTAATATAAATGTATGATAATATTCTGATCGATTCTGTACAGTAATCTATGCAGATAAATAAAAGTGGAGTATCTGTTTGTAATATTTTAATAACTACTTTTTAAAATAGTATTGATTTAGTAATCGATATTGTGATTAATAGCATTAAATATCATTTCTTATATTACGTGTAAAGTTTTTGCTACTGTAATATTTTTTTATGTAATTTTTATTGTTTATGTATGTAAAGTGAACACAATCAATCTTTCATTACATAGAAACTCAATTGTGTTTAAATTCACCGTGTCATCAAATCCACTAGAAAATATTGTCTTATAATATCTATAAGGGTGAAATAGGTGTTAATGAAACGCGTTTTCATTTGATTTTTAAATTCATATTGATTGATATTCATTTGATTGTTAAATTCATATTGATTGATATTCATTTGATTTTTGTTTTCATTCATCACGGGGCAGAATGAATTGTTTCACGTCTTAATGTCAGTGGTAACCCGGACTAGCATCCATAATTTTATTATTTAAACTACAGTAGAAAGTTTCTTGAAAAGAAATTTCTTTTAACCATTTACGTTACTCACCTAAAAACTTAAAATCAATAGAACAGAGGAGTATCATAATTGAAGCCGGAGAAATAAAAAATCATTCCTGTGCTTTCCGAATGTTGAAAATTTTCAAGGTCAAACTTCAAGGTCCCTTGCTATGTACACAAAGAAAAACAAGCGAACGCCGAACCCCAAATAAATCGATGCGCCTAATGTACGATTGTGATGGCAGAAATACGGAAAGGATTCAACTCTGAACAAATTGCTTCTCGTCGGAGATGGATTGCGGCTTTCTTTGCTCAGTTTTTACTTAGACGAGACATTTCATGTATTATAGGCTTCAGTTCCGATTTATTTACAATAGAACCGACCTGCGTGTACTTATTTTTTTTGTCAATTTATTTCAGATTACAGAAATCGTCCCCATTTGTCGTTATTTAAGTAATCGCCCATGCAAAGATTTCATAACATCTTCCTCATTCTTGCCTAAAGTCTGTATATCAGTGTGTGGCGAAATGGTATCCAAATTGACATCAGACTATTTGTTAGGTCGTAAGTAAAATTATGGCCTGCGAAATATTTGTATACGCAGTGGTTCCTCCAAGAAACAAATGTTTTTGTTTGGAGGACCAGTGCGTTTCTTCTATGATATGACACAGTACTTAGTTGTTAGATTCTGTCTTGTTGCGCGAAACCTGTTTCAATGATTTTTTATAATTATTTAGTCCTAATATTTCAAAATGTGGGAATTCGATGGATGCAGGTAGTTCAGGAATTGTTTCGTGGCAGTCAGTGGGGAGGCCTATATTCAGCAGTGGGCTCTAACAGGCTAAAACGATGACGATGGTGACGATTCCAAGTTATTTGTCACAGCAAACTGTCATTGCAACTTTTCTTATCTTATACATACATTACAGACACTATCCGAGTAAATTACTTGTCTTTGTGGTCTACAGAGCTTTTTGCGAACCCGTTTTATTTTTTAAAATAGGCAATAAAAGATAAATAACTACATAAGTTAAAAAAAATCCGCATCGTACCCTTCTCAGAGTTTTCCACAAAGTAAGCAGGATCAAGTTTCGAAGCGCTAATCCATACATAATATTATAAATGCAAACGTAACTCTGTCTGTCTGTCTTGCTTTCACTCCAAAACTACTGAACTGATTTAAATGAAATTTGGTACACAGATAGTCTAGAGTCTGAGAAAGGATGGGCTATTTTTAATTGGAAAAAAGTGTTGTAAAGGGTTGAAATAAATTTAAGGGTTCAACGCGAGCGAAGCAGCGGGTGAAAAGGTAGTAAGAACTAAAGCAAAAAATGACAAACAGAGGGATATAGGATTGCACACAGAGTTTTGCGAACTACGTCGAAAACGGTTTTGTGGTACTTTCAAATGCCAGCTGCTACATATTTTTAGGGTTCCATTAAGAACTTAAGAAAAGGAAACATATATAATCACTCTCAGGTCCGTCTCACTGTCCGTGTGTCACCACCAATTTTTCCAGGAACGGGTGGATCTAGCGAGTTGAAAATTATACCAGATACTGGAGCATTTTCCCTATTAGATAATTAGATGGCGAGCGAATCGGGAAAAGTCGATTCTTCCCCGAGGCGTCTTCATGCGCAGTACCGAGGGACATCGGTGCGTCCCGTAGGAGTCCCACCAATCGTGGGACGTCCCACCCACGTACAAAAGGTGGCCAGAGAGTGGGTTTTGGTGGATAAGAACCTCACATAACTCTGTCATGTAAGGTGATAGGGTATCTTGTAAAATTATAGCAAAAAAAAGAAAAAAGGTGCATAAAAATCAAGGTATGATATACCACCATAAAAAAACTGGTAAATAATCACCGATTTTCTGTCCTGAGTCAAGATTATAAAATTTTCGCTAAAACTTATTGACTAAATTTTCAACATTTTTTATTTTTCTGAATTTTCCTTTGTGCTGTAAGACCTTCTTTTTAAGCAAAATTATAAAATTATAGCTCAACCGGAAGCACCCTACTACAGGTTTTGGCTCGAAAACCTTTATGATAATAATAGTTCCCGTTGACCTAAAATCACGCAATTTTTCATAAAGCAAGGTCTAACGGGACAAATAAAGGAAATATTCCGAAAAATAAAAAAGTTGAAAATGAAGGTAAGTTGTGGTACTTACAAGTTTTCGCGAAAATCAAAATTTGCCCAAATCTTTTTTGTCTTGACTCGACATAAAATCGGTGATGTTTTTTGCTCAAACAATGGCGAAAGTACGTACATACTTCCAATTGTTAATAAACCAGTATACTATGCTATTCATAGTAACTATATCTGTTTATCTTCATAGTAACTAACCAACCAACAAAAAAAAGGCTCAAACCGCTGCACATATTTATTAAAATTTGTGGCCTCTTTTATTTTTCTTGTGCTAACCTACCGTAAGTCAAAATAATAGCTACGGAATTTGTGTCTTATGTGACTAATTAGCTCTTCGATATCAATAGAATCAATAATTTTATTCGCTATTTTGATTAGCCATGTCCGGCCTACTGCTAAATAGATTTTTACCGAAGTTTCTTACTTACCTCGAAGTTACTTACTTAGTTTTACTTCGAAATTACCGTTATCACTGAAATGTGTATGCAATTAAGTTAAATGTCGAACAAAAACATGTTAATCTTATTACACATCTTGTATCTTGTATTAACTGATGTTTTTGCTTTCAGTCCCGAGACTATTAAAGCTTCATCGGACGCAGAACCGGTGGGCTAGCCAGAACCCACGGGTTTGGACCCTCCGCTATGGGTAGGGTCGCGCATGTGCTCATGCGTGCGTTTAACTACTATGGTGTGTCATCTAAGGGCCGTCGAGGTCGCCGGTTCGGACCGAGACCCCGACGGCCGTCGACTGTGCATTTAGCTAATCGGTGGCTGGGAGCGGTGAGAACCGCCCCGGAACGCGGGTGTACCTTGTGTACGCGTTGTGTGGGTCTCGCCGTGCTCGGAGGCGAGGGCGAACTGGTGTGATTGTTGTTACACTAACTGTGGGTGTAGTGTTATCCGGTGGGACCCCCGGCGGTGGGTCCATCGTGTCTAAGTCCTCTTCGTCGACCGGGTCGATGAGGACGTTTCGCGGGCGACGCTTGTTAACGTTCGCGTTAGTGTCCGGTAGGTAGTTTGCTGCGCTTACCACCAGAGGGTTGGGATGATGCTGGGCTCTATCGAAGAACCGTTTTGTCAAATCTTTAAAATGAGCGCGAATCGTCGGGAGTCTGCAATCGCTGTGCAGGTCGACGTTGCGCTGATACCATTGCGCACCGGTTGCGCGGCGGATAAACTTACTTTGAACTACTTGCAATTCGTCAATGCGCGTAGGATTTATGTGTGCGAAGATCATGCATGCGTAGGACATGATTGGCCTTACGCAAGCTTTATATAACAATAATTTGTGCCTTAAGGGCATTTTACTATGTTTATTCGTTAAATTGTGTAGCCGGCCGGAGACGAACGCGGCTTTATTTCGGACTTGATTGATGTGCGTAGTGAAAGTCATACGCGAGTCGAAAGTGACTCCTAGATATTTGACCGTTTTCTCCCAGGGGAGAGTTTGGCCGTATAGTGATATTTGCCCCAACTTTCTGTACTGGCGAGGACCTTTGTAACGGTGTGGCGGATGGGGGTTGGGGGTGCTACGGGTGAAGTGAATCGCCACACTTTTTTCTGGGTTAATATCGATTCTCCATTTGCGGAACCAATCGCCGAGGCGGTCGGCGGCGCTTTGGAGTCGAGTCGTTAATTGGCTGAGGTTGCGATCTGAGTAAAAGAGCGCCGTGTCATCCGCGAAAAGCGCGAGATTGACGTGGGGGTCTCTGGGTATGTCGCTCGTGTAGAGCGTAAATAACAGGGTGAGAGGCAGGAGCCTTGTGGTACGCCGGCCGTGAGGCGGCGGCTTGTGGAGAGGGTGCCCTCGACTCGATATCGAAAAGAGCGGTTCAACAAAAAGGCCCGGATGGTGTGTACGAGCCTATCTGGCACTTTGAGTGTGTACAGCTTGTAGAGCAAGCCGTTGTGCCAGACCTTGTCGAATGCCTTTGCGACATCGAAGAAAAGAGCCCCTGTACTGATATGTTTCGGGTGGTTTAGGCCTTTTAGGATGTGCTCCGTTAGGCGGTATAACTGATCTGGACAAGAGTGTCTAGCTCGAAAGCCGAATTGTTCCGTCGGCAGAAGGCCGTTGGAAAATACGTGCTCTTTGAGCCTGTTTAACAATAGCCGCTCGTAGAGCTTCCCCAGACAACTGAGGAGGCTGATGGGACGATAGCTAGAGGGCTTATTGGCTGGTTTATTCGGCTTGCGAATGCCGATAACCGTGGCTTGCTTCCAGTCGTCCGGAAAGGAGCAACTGGAGAGAAGCGTATTGAAAATTGTCGCCAGTAAACAGATAAGCGGCCCAGGGAGAGCTTTTAGAATCTTATTACTTATATTATCTGGGCCCGGGGCGGATTTTGGTTTTAAATTTTTAATTATATCTTGGACCTCTTCGGGGGTCACTGAATTTAGAGGTTCTCCTTCCGGTGGAAGCGCAGCCCTAGTCTCGATTACGCGGTCCACCTCCGTTAGGTGGGCCGAATCGGTGTGTTCGCGCGATGGCGTACATTGCTGCTCTAGGTTGTCCGCAAGGCATTCGGCTTTTTCGGAGTCATCTAGGGCTACTGAAGCGCTATTAGGTCTAACTAACGGCGGTAGAGATTCGCGGGGGTCTGCTTTCAGACTGCGGGCCAACCGCCAGTAGGCGGTGTGCGATGGCTCGATGTCCTCTAGGAGAGTGTCCCACGTTGTATGTCGGTGTTCCGATACACGATCTTTGACTTCTAGCTGAAGGCGTCGAAGTAGAGTACGGTTCGATTCCGATCGGTATCGGTCGAAGGCGCGTTTAGCTGCATTTTTTTGTCTAATTAGCAGTCGTAGGTCGGGCGGAAAGTTAAACCGTCGGTCGCCCGACAGTTTCACCGTCCGTTCCGAGTCTGTGACTGCGGAAGTAATAGTTTCACGGAGACTTGCTATCGCTCGATTTGCGTCATCGAACGTAGCTATCGTCTCGGGTAAGTCTACTAAGTTCTGGGGGTCCAAGGCCTTGAGTTTGACCTCAAGACGATGCCAGTCCACTACGGATTTGGTCGGAGGGACCGCGCCGGCGTTCTGGCCCAGTTTACACAGGACGGGCCTGTGGTCTGAATCTAGTTCATGGATTGTCTCTATCGACTCGATGTCGAGCGAGACCTCCCTGAATAACATTATGTCTAGGACACTCGGTGACGCGTGCTGGTAGTTGTCCACCGTAGGATACCTAGTGGGAGTCGCGGGAGCGACTATACTGAAATTTAGGTTATCGGATAAGCTAAAGAGATGCTTTCCGTTGTTGTTTGGGATGCTGTTAATGTCCCATGAGCCGTGTTTGCAGTTTAGATCTCCTGCAATTATCACGGAAGGGCCTAAGTTTAGAAGCGTATCTAGGTCGCTTTGAAGGAGGGTTCTATTCCCCGAGAGGTAGGCTGAGACTAGTACAAGCGGCCTGTGGCCGGTGAGCGCTAACCTACACGCGGATGCCTCTATTTGATTTAGCTCTGGAATGTCGAGCGGGCAACAGTGCAAGGACCGTTTATAATAAATTAGTGTGCCTCCCAGACGGTTTGCTAACCGATCGTGGCGGACAATATTGTAATTTGCGATTCTGGGATCGCGTACGCTAGGCTTCAAGAATGTCTCTTGCACTAGGAAAATATCTACATTATAATCGCGAAGGAATTCCGCGATTTCATCCCTTTGACCCTTTATGCCGTTTGCGTTGAAATACGAAACAACCAGAGCCCGAGGTTTTGTTTTACCTGCGGTTGTACTTCCCATTAAGGTGCCTTTATGGGTCTAATTAACGACGCGGCGGAGCGCGGTTTTATTGCGCGGACTATTGATCTTTATGGTTGGCTCGTAAAAGCCCAAAGGGCTTCCACAAGCGTTTTGTGTTGGCTAATTGCCCTAAGACGCTCGTGGCCAGATGTGGCGGCCGCTAATTTAGCGGACAATACGGCGAGTTCCTGTCTATTTATTGTATCCAATAAACTGCAAATGTTCGCTAATTGCGCGAATGGGTCGTCTTTGTTTTCCGCGAAAACTGACGGAATTGGCTGCACCTGCGGCCGCGGCGCCGTTTGAGAGGCGGGCAGCTGTTTCGCGATCGGTCGTGAGGCGACCGGGATTACCGGCGCGGTTACCTGCGCGGCCACCTGGGGTTTCGCCCAGGCGTTTACGACGGGTACGGGCGCGGGAATGAATTTAACGGGCGCGGGTTTGGGCAACGTCGATTTCGCGGGAGATTTCCTCGCGGGAGTTTTCGGGGCCTTAGCGCAGCCTCTGTAGCTAGCCGGATGACCGGTAGTGTGGCAATTTACGCAGTCCGGTGGATCTGCGCAATCTTTCGCCCTCGTGCACTCGGTTGTGCCGTGGTCACCGGTGCATTTGACGCACCTTGGGTGAGCGAAGCAGTTATTGGCCGTGTGGCCGAAATGTTGGCAGTTGTGGCACTGTGCCACAACACCCGATTTACGTGGGGGCTCGATGACTAAGTCACTGAGCCCACAGACCCTCTTGAGGTTGAAAATGGCCTTACCTTCCGGGGTAGGGTCAAGTTCCACCATGACCATGTCCATAGGGACACGGGTGCGAGGGTGCCTGAGACGGCGCACGGCGTGGACAGGGTATCCCTGAGTGCGGATGTCGACCTTAGCCATATCGACATCCGACTCTTTTGGGACGCCCTTTATTACGACCCGAAGTTTGCGCTCTTCGGGTAGAGAGTAGGTGTGGAAACCTACCTTAGCTTCGCGCAAGTATTTAGTTGCGCGACGGAAGTCGTCCGAAGAATTGAGGTATACGCGGATACCCATATGCGTATTCTTGGACCGGGGGTCTCGGATGTTGTGGCGTTCAAACCACGAACAAACTTGGTGCCACTTTGCCTTATCTTGTATTATTATAGGTGGCGGTGGCTTAATTTTTCGCTCGGAGGCGAAAGTCGGTTCCGACTGGGCAGACGCGGCTGCCTTTTTGGCGGGCGTCGCGGTGGGACGGTTTGACGGGGCGGCCTCGCTTTCGGGGTCGCTGTCGGTGGCGGGGCGTTTCTTGCCCTTTTTCCGCGATTTGACGACGGTGAAGCCGTCGGCGTTCGCGTTATTAGCGGGGGTCGTTTCGACCTCCATGTCTGAGCCGCCGTCCGATTGTGAGTCGGGAACGACAGCGCAGAAGGGGGCCGAATTGGATTGCGCGGAAGGCGCGTTGAGATCGATCGCGGCGGCGGAGGTCGACGCGACGGGCGTATTAATTGTCGCAGAGGGCGACAAAATAACTGGTGCGGAGGGCACCGGAGATGGCGGCGAGACGGCAGCCGGTGAAGCCGGACTGTCGCTGGAGAATTCGAAGACAAGGCGTCGTTCCCTCGCGAAACTTAAATATTTAGCCCATACATCGGGGCATTCCTGTCGAAGGAACTCCTCTAGGAGGGAACTCATATCGACGCTTGAGCCTTTGGGGCTTGCGCCCCGCCGGCGTGTGGTTGTCTAAATAGGCCTCCCCACCTTGCGGCAGGGAGGTGTGTGCCTAAAATTACCTTTAATCACCTGCGCTTTAGGTGCGCTAGGGTGAGTACCTAGCTGTCGCCTAATGCAACAAGCACACAGATAAAAAATTACAATGCCGCCTCTGAGACGAGAAATGTGTGTAGAATTCTACTTACGGACAGGAACCTGCCTACGAGCACAACACTACACTAACACTATCCGCTCGGAAGTCGGGCAAAGTTTCTTCTTTCTTCTGTAACGTTTCTTCTATCTTCTATAATTTTTCTTCACTCTTCTTGCTTGTAAACTTCCCTAACCGTAGACCGCGAAACACGACAACGATGAGGCAAGCAGTGCACACCGAGATATAAAAGAAATAATATATGTAGCAACAACGGTTGCAAAATGGCTTCCGGGTCGGTTGGCATGGGCCCTCCGGCTCAGATTAACGTCCGTTCCGTGTGGAAGCACGAAGCGAATGAAAAAAAAAAAAAAAAAAAAAAAAAAAAAAAAAAAAAAAAAAAAGTCTTATTACACGTTGAATTGTTTCGGCTTAAAACTGAACGTATTACGACGCAGTGTACGCCGATTGGTCTATGTTTGTTAAGTCATATTCGCTACAAATGTCAAATTTGATATTCAAAACTACCGCAACTGTAATAGTCGTTATTCAAAATTATATGCTTTAAATCTGCGCAGGATCTTTCATTTTTTGCGAAAATATCAAGCGCTAACAGAATATTTCTCTAAACCTCTTTTGAATGTTTTTTGTGATTTAACAATGCCTCACGGGCGATCCCGTGAGGCATTCAGGCAAACTTCCTGGAAAGCGGACAAGCCGCGGCGCGTGATTTACTTCAAGTGATAACAACGAATACAATATATTTCACGTCTCAGCCGAAAGCACAACAAAGATATAATTTTGAGGAAACGTGAGGTTTATGTTTGTAATGTACGCGAAACGGAATGAGTTTCTGTTTCAAATATTTAGAAAAGTCTACTCACTTCCTTATAGGGCAATTAAATAAAAGCTTGTTTAAGCTTTAAAAAGTTTTTCTTTTACTATTATTAACAAGATAAAATGATGATACGTTCCTTGCTCCAACTCCTCGCCATTAATTAAGTCGCGCTTTGTTCGTGGCGAAAATAATGAACATTCGTTAAGGTCGTACGTGAAGAACACGCAGTTTTCGTGCACAAAAACAAAGACGACCTTAATATGCTTTGTTTACAAACGGTCTTATTAAGTAGCGAATACAACAGTTTCTTTTTTAATTAGCTTGGATTAGGAAGTAGCACTATCTAAGGGAATTTATCACGTTGTTTCGTTCCGTTCAAAAATCGTGAAAGTGTTCTAACCTGTATCTAATTGTAAATGCGATAAAATCCATAAAATAGTTTTACTTAACATTTTTAATATTCGCGTAAGTAGAATATTGTGGTTTGTGGGCTTCTGTTTAAAGCTTTTGAATACCTAATAATCGATTAAGAGCGTGTTTTCCCAAAGTAAAACATTTTTAATGCACATAGGCCAGAAAGAGCAGGAAATTCCCAATGGGAAGTTTCACCGCCACGCTTAAACGGCAGCGGCAAAACTGGTCCGCTACTAGACATGCAAACGCTTGCATGTTCATCGTCTGAAAGTTATGTCGTTCTTAAAAAGATATCATCTGCATTCAACAAACGGGCACGTGACCAGATTATGAGCTTGGTTATATCAAAGTTTAAGTTATACGTTACGGGATCCTTTCGATAAGTTCAAAATATGCTAATCGGAGATTATCACGGTATGCATAAATATAACACTGACGTCGATCATATAGATGAGGATATTACAGATTTGTTTCAACGTTAGACGATCTCTTAAATTAAGTATTATTACGCTTTAGTCCCGTTTAAACTCACATTAGTTTTCGTTTCACGTGCCCATATCCCAAGTCGTCGATGGATATTAATTGATGCTTAATGTATGATACCAGAAATAGATTTTTTGTTTACATTTGTGAATGTATTTATTTATTGATTTATAAATATGTCATCATTATCATCATCAGCCGCAAGACCTCCACTGTTGAACATACATACACACACATTATTATTTAAATCAAGTAATCGTCAGTTTATCTTTTACTTAATGTTTTATACATTCAACATAAGAAGCCTTGAATAGAATTATACCACGGTATCTCAGGATGCGACTCCCTTTAGAGAAGAGGAGTTATTGAGTGGTTCATACGTGACTTGTCAAAAGCGCCAATGGCAGGAAGTTAATTAAAGGCTCAGATTGGTTGCTCACTCCGACACACGTAAGACTTGCTTATCACTTGCTCATATTGCAGATATAAGGTGAGTGTTATAACTGACCTAGTTATAACGATAATATGATAATTATGTTCCATTTATTCCATGAATTAAAAAGAGATAAACATCTCTTTTTAATTCATTCAACCCATTCATATGCTTTGTGACCTTTACAAATGAACTTTACGTTACAGCTTTATACGTAAGGATGTTCCAAAATTGTTTGTTTTAGAAAATTTTATAGCTCTGTAAATATTGATGTATAGAGAATGTAAATGTTTAATATAATTTTAAAAAGTTATTCTCTATATGTGTTTTCATTTATTGTCGCGGTTGTAACGACACGCTGTATATAAAATATTTTATTATTATTTTATAACATCTACATTTTTCTCACACGCTCTGTATCTCATACGAATCGCACGTTCCATGTCCCGCTTTGCGGATGCTTTATAAAATTATTGGCATATTTAAACGTTGCGGGCGCCTTTGCACGTGCGTACCATATCTGCATAGGCTCGTCTGTGAGATACCAACAGAGAAAGCATCGGGGCAGAAACTCTCCTTTATAGACGTTTATAATAACAATTTGTGTTCAAGCCGTGCGCAACACTCATACCAGTCTCGCATTTTGTAACTTTTTATGATCATGCACACAATATGTTGGTGTTTTTTTGAATAAAACGATTGCGTTTCTTAATAAAATTGATAAAACCTCTCACCTAATCATCCGTCAATGTTATTAGGGCCGAGTATACGTAACGTAACTAATCTCCTGAACAAAGACCCGACACTATCCCTCCTTCCATTATCTGATGAACTTGAACGATGTTTTGCCATAGTAGGTTCGGGTAGAGTAAATAGGTTGCAAGCTATAAAAGAAGGCCCTCGTGATTGACGACAATATTGATGACGTCGAAAATAATGTCTATGGTTCCAATTTTGCCTTCGTTATTGCTATAGCCAATGAAAACACGAATCATTAATGAAAACATGAATCATTAATGAAGACACACGAACAATGGGTAGATGCAAGACTAGAGTAAACAGAACTAGTGTCGAGTACATTTCACGATCCATCACTCTCGATTTTCAGTAGGAGCCCTAAATAGTGTGATCTAATCGTTGTTAGCTAGATGGGGCCCCGATTTCAGGGATCGTGGATACCCGATTGCCCGATCCCTATTTAGGCTATCTGATTCGCTGTTAGAACGGCAGGGACCTCAGTGGTCGCCATGCGTTTGATGCGAGCGGATTTTGTTTAGATGTACATGTACGTGTAAACGAACGCAATTTTATTTTATGTGATGGTTCACCTGATGTTAGGGAAATCCGGCACCCATGGGCATCTGCGACATCAGTGGAATTGTAGATGCGTTGAAAAACTTTAAAAACTGTCAACTCTTTCCAACATCAGCTTTCGGCATTAAATAGACAAAGAGCTACGGTGGTAGAGCCACGCAGCAGCCTCGGCTGTTGTACGAATGGGCAGGCTCGTCCGGGTAAGTACCACGACATCACAGAAGACCGGCGTAAAGTGGAAGTATAATACTTTCGCGTTTCGTCTGGTGAGTGAGGTGGCCGGAGTTCAATTTTCAAAAGGTTGTTAACGCATCTAGAACCCTCGGGTGTGATAGATGTCCATCTATCTGCTCGCTTGGCAACTATTCACATAAAACAAAAAAGATGTTTAAGCAAATAAAACTAGTCACTCATTAGTACTCATTAGTCTCTTTGTCGTGACGCCTTTTTATTGAATCGAGATTAAAATTACAGCAACTCTAAGGAAGTGTTACTTCGAAAGCACTAAAAAATTAAATTCACTCGTAGTATGAAAATGCGCTAGTGCTACAGCGCGACACTTATATTTTATTGATTTGAATCAACACCTAGCTGTGCCTCATTGCATTTATTCCTGTGCCTTTTTATGTCTCTTAATATTTAGCTGGTTCAATCATTCTACCGCCGTTGTTTAGACAATGGTGGTATTAGAAAATTTGGGTTTAGAAAAGTTTGTCTGAATGATCAGTTATATTGTCACTAGCTTTCCGCCCGCAGCTTCGCTTGCGTTGAAGCGTATACCCTTAAATAAATATCTATCCCCTTTAAGAACACTTTATAACCCTTTTTCCAATAAAAAATATCCTTTCTCAGGCTTAAGACTATCTGTGTACCACATTTCATTTAAATCGGTTCAGTAGTTTTGGCGTGAAAGCGAGACAAACAGACAGAGGTACTTTCGCATTTATAATATTAGTATGGATTAACTGATATAGTTAAAATCATTCCAAATGAAATGAATTGTGTATTTCATACAAAAGATCAAAAGTCTTCAATTCACAGACATCTCGAGTATAATATTGCTTTGCCTGGGGGCTAGCTTTTGATCTTGGTCAAATTTCTATTCCAAATCCTTACCTTTATATCGAGGCTTTAATGTGATCTCAAGGCGCAAGGGATCAACCGTATTAAGTTCCGTGAGAAAGAAACAAGAAAACGGTCTTTAGAGAGCCGTAGAAATTTGTTTTATAATATTTCAGCTCTATCGACATTTTAATTCGACACCAAAATCCTTTGATTATTTCATGCATACGTTGAGATCTAAATTTTATCCTTGTCCGTGTGTGCGTGTGTACGTGGGTGCTTGCATTCGGAGAGTTTTCATAAACTAATATATTTGGTACATTGATGACCAAACACAAACCGATTATATATTTGATGGATTATGGGCATCCATACTTCCGAGGGATAAAGGACGCATGATATCCTATGAAGGAAGGAAGAATTAATCAACACGATAATAACATATTTTTATTAATACACTAACCAGTAATAAAAAAGAATAAATGTGAATAAATGAAATTTGTTTAAAAGACATTATTGTGACAGAGCGTGGACTTCTCGCTGATGGTTGTTATGTTTTTGGTATGTTTTAACGTTAATCATATTAATCATGTCACGCAAAGCATTTACTTACAGTGAGATTCTTTTTTCTAAATAATTTCCGTAGTCATAAATTTCTATCCTCACGTTGTTGTGTAATAATGGAGGTTGGTCAAGATGCGATGATTTGCGATAAAACACATTGACATGGCAAAGACATAAGACTATTTTAATATAAATTTCTGGGCCCTGGGTCAAATTAAAGTGTGTCAAATTTAATAAGGTGTCGGGTAATAATTGCATGTAAAATCTCCACAGTACAGCTTCAAAGGGCCCCGAGAATTCTTTGCGAAGAAAAATTTATTATTAAAAAAAAGTGAGGCAGGAACAACGTCCTCGTATTTTAAAGCCATTTAAAATAAGGAAAGCGCGTTACGAGAGGATAAAATTTTGCTTTCATAAATGACAGCCATGTTGTGGCTTGTCAATATTATAATGTTTCCTAAACTTTTAGCTAAATTCTCATCATAATGTAATCTCATCAACATTGACGGCAGTGAAAAATGGCGTGTTATCAGTTATTAAAGCGAAATTGTTTCGTGGCCTTATAAGCAATCAGAGTTGAAAGTTAACAACTAGTTTACCCAAATCCTTAGTAGTTACAGCTGGGACCAAAGAATTTGTAAATTATTCAAAGCTTATTCATTTCATAAGAAGTTTATTAAAAAGTATTATAAAAACGTTGTGAGGACTCAGTTTTACCTTCAAGTAGAGAAAGGTGAGTTCAAATACGTCTGATAATTCTATGTTATTTTCTATCCCCAGTAATACTCATGACTGTTTACTTGTTGAAATACAGAAATATATCAAAGAATTTACAAGTTTACACTAAATTATCTTTTGTTAATTGCATTAATCCTATTGATAAAGGTAATGTAGTATTTAAACTTACAACTGAGTGTATTTTTTTTTAAAACATAGCCCTTACTTTAGGATAACATTATCCTGTGTTGTAAGGACGTTTTACAAACATAAATTTCACGCGGACATACACCCAGATGCGAAAGAACTATCTGTGGGTTACACAAATAGCTGTCCCATGTGTACCTTGTGCGTATACCGTGGCAAATGCGCCACGGAGTCATAAAATAAATGTATTAATAAAGGTATAGGCGTCTTTCCTCTCACATATTTTTATTACGATGCTATTACGAAACCAATTGTAACGTGTGATTTCATCACTTTGTCGAAATTGTCGTTTTTCTAAAGACTAGGCTGCATGTCATAAGAACCTTTGCCTTTTCGAGAGGTCGAATCAAAAGTTAACTTCATTTGGTCGGACTTGTCATTTGAGATTGCCGCCGGTTCGAATTGACATTGGATAAATTAGTTTTTTGTGGATCCATTATCTTCGACTGGTAAGTAGTTACTTGGTTTTGTTCATGCCAGTGGTTGTTTTGTTTACGTATTTCGATTTCTTATCAATTCGCTTTTTTACAGTGCATGGCTAGAGGTTGAAATCAGAACACGTTCCTGGTCGTATTAATTGTGATTGCTGTCTGGGAAACTCTTTGCTGGATTTGTTATCCCTCGTGGTAAGATCCTTTGTTATTTTCATTGGTTTCCTACTAAAATTGTAAAAAGACTTGCATTGAGAATGTATTTAGAAATCTCATGTGACGGTAGGTTGAGAATTTTATTGTCTCGTGTTTCAAGTATGGTTTTTCGAATATCACAGGTGGATGCTGAAGGCATAGGTGGCTGGCAAGCTGGTCTGAGCTGCTGCTCAATTAAATATTGTTTTTTACCTCCAGTTGGTAAGTGTTTCACATCTTTATAAGTGTAGGTAGATTCATATCCCTGCCTTTGTTAGTTCTATAATGTAGTGTTTGTTGGCAGGAGGTCTCCTACATACCCCCCCAACAGTGTGGCTGTACACACTACACTTGGCCTGACTTTCTCTACTGGTTCTGAGCTCAACGCTGACCTGTGCACACAGGGCAGATGTCTCTGCGGTGACATAGATTTTAAATAACTACCTGATTGGCAAAGTCCAATTTTTTAAATTGAATTGCATAAGTTTTACCATCTCAAATTAATTTAATTATGTAACCATTTATGGTCGCACAAAGTAATGTGTAGGTCCTATGTACTCACAACTCCCTGAGATACTTAATTGTAATTATTACATCAGTCTGTTCCTAACAGACAAGGCGCCCAACTCATTATTATTGTTATATTTTTAAATATATTGTATCTGAGCTAGTCCAGGGATTGCAACTTTAAATTGGAGAGATAAATACATCTTAACTGCGAATAAATCTTTTATTAAATATCCCATCATTAAATACACCATCCTATATAGAAACGTTACATAGCGTTTATATAAAAAACCTTAAGTAATAGCCTATAAGTGTCCCACTGCTAGGAAAAGGCCTCCGATGTAAAGAGGGTATCGGGGCATAGACCACCTCGCGACCCCACTGCTGATTGGCGGACGTTACATATTTATGAAATATTTTTTTTAACATTTTGTATACAGCGTGTCGTTAGCATCGCGACAATAAATGAACACACATATAGAGGATAACTTTTAAAAATTGTATTAAACATTTACATTCTTTACACATCAATATTTACCGAGTTATTAAATTTTCCAAAACAAAGAATTTTAGACACCCTTACGTATAAAACTGTAACGTAAAGTTCATTTGTAAAGATCACAAAGCATATGAATGGGTTGAATAAATTTAAAAGAGACAAAACATACTGTTAGAAGGAGAGGCTTGTAATGCGACGCTGTGGCGCGAGTTGTATAGGATGTTACAAATTTTATTTCTTTTTTACTTAATTAGTTTGTTTGAAAAATATATTTTTTTAATTATGGATTTTGTCTAACGTTAATATTTTTTTATGATTATTGGTAAGTAGCGTTAGACGTGTGTTCATTTATTGTCGCGATGGTAACGACACGCTGTATATGCAAGTTTCCTCTGCATTTTTTTCATTCACCGCTGGTCACGTGATAAGTCAGCACAATTCCATCGGCGCTGGCACCGGGGATCGAACTCGGGTTGCTCGAGTTAAAGGCGAGCGCCCGGACACTGAGCTATCGCGGCTCAGCGTTTATATAAACAAACAATTAATAAGAAAACGCATACGAAGTAATTTAATTAAACAAAATGTACGAAAGTTTGCGGTACTGTTTGATAGCGCTGCATAAGCATAAGCATAATCAACTTATAATTAATTTTTATCCGATGGCATACTTCTTTGCCACGTTGATAAATCATCAATTTGCATCCAGAAAATGGTAATTTAATTTTCAAAGTTAAAATACCAATTAATAACCTAATGTCACAGAATTAATATAAGTACTAAACAATGTTTGATAAATAAAAAATATCTAAAATGATTGGTCGTATTAATTATTTTCTTCGGTAAATATGATATGGGCCCGAAGCTCATATCAGAAATAATAATTTTAAAAAACTGTTTTAAAAATTATTACCATTTAGAAAAATTACGCGAGCCCTCACAACTGAGCTCACAGCTGAGGGCTCGCGTAATTTTGCTAGGATTAGGGGAAAAAGAGGTAATGGGAGTCAGTGGGTAATAGTGGCAAGTCATATATATACAAAACTTCAATCACTAGAGATGCGTAAATGGCCTCCCTACTCCGCTATGTGTCCCTCACAATCGTTGCGAGCCGGCTGAGCCTGTATGGCAACGGCATCGGGAACGAGAGATCATTTTTGTTTTTTTTTGCGGCTTGCCGATATAAATTTCCTCTCTCGTAAAATAAACGGTAAGTATCACATTTATTGATCTACTTGTTTGTAACTTTCATGCGCCTTTATTCGGACATTCAGTGTAACGATTTCAAACATATAACACGTGTGCTGCAAAAATATATTGTTTTTAAATATAAATATTGTTTTTAATTTTTTTTCTTCTTGGAGTGCTTGTGGGTAATGAGAATCGGGTGACCCCCATTGCCCACTAGGGCCACTATTACAGGCATTGTAATTGGCGTATACTATATTTTTTGTTTTATCAAAAAATCTTACTTGGCACCACGTCTTGGACGGCTGACTGTGTTCAGCCTTGAAAAAGAAAGAAATTTGGCCGACTTCATAAAGAAGGTGGACAATATTTTTTATGGATTTACCTACAGCTAATGAAATTAGAAAAGTGGAAACTGAATATGCTGAAGACTACTTAAAACACAATTTTAATCAGTTTTCGAAAATGGCTGGACGTGACTGGTTGTTGTCATTTACCTTGCAGAGAAGAACACACCTTACGAAGTAGCATCCTTAATGCGGAAGACATTTAATAACGTTTCACCTATTAGTAAAGGGGAATCGATATTTAGGGCTACTGGTATTTACCCAATAAACCCCGACGTGTTTTCTGAAGAAGATTTTCTGCCAGCCGAATTGATCCAATCGGAGACTATTGCCATTCAAAACTATGATGAGTCAGATGCTATTGATGACCCAGCATCAGGTCAAGGAGAATCTTCAATAACTGGCACATCAATGCATGTTGGTTCACTGAAGCCACCATCACCACCACCAACTTCTAGCGCAGTTGATTACCTAGGCCCTGGTCTACGAGCTGGGATATGTTTGCGATTAGTGTTAGATTTTGTTTTATCCTCATTGCCCACAAGGTGACCACAATTACCGTTACCTCAGTGCAATTGGAGTCAAAACTGTTTTTTTACTTTAACTCTTTAACTTGCCAAAGTTAATTATTAATGTGATGACCATTGATCTCAAATGATAGCTAAGTAAGTAGACTTTGTTATGAGGCAAATGGCGGATGCAATAAGGATTCTGTTTCAAACTTTTTAATTATTTAAGTTTTCGCTTAAGTGACCCCCATTACCCCTTTTGCCCCTATTGTTATAAGTCATTCCATGAAAAAAACTTAGCATACCAGATATTTGTTTAACACAGTATGTACATGCTACGGATATTTTGAATGAGTTTCCATGTTTCATAATCCAAAGTGATATGAAGCGAGCAAATAAACTAACAGCATATTGCACTCGGGATGGTTTGAAGACGCATATTTCAACGTATATAATACATAAGTCAAGCACCGTACATATTTACTTCCATTCATGTTTATTGAAATTAACCCAAGGATATTTACAATAGCGATTATCGATATATTAATAAGTTCGCATAATTTTGGGAGTTGATGTCGGGCCAAAGCCAAAAAAATCTGATGCCAAAGCTATTGGCAAATATGTTTAAATATTTTTAAAGCTAATCCTCACTAAATGTTTATTCAACTCACATTTTAAGCTTCAACTGCAGACGCATTGAATTTTTTTAGGATTGCGTACCCAAAGGGCGAAAGACTCCGCTGTATGTCTGTATATCTGTCAGTCTGTCCGTTTTTCTGTCTGTCACCAGGCTGTATCTCATGAACCGTGATAGAAACACAGTTAAAATTTTCACAGATGATGTATTTCTGTTGTCACTATAACAACAAATACAAAAAAAGAGAATATAAAAATATTTAAATGTGGCCCCTTATACAACAGATATGATTTTATTTGCCGTTTTTTAGAATGGTATGGAACCCTTCGTGCGTGAGTCCGAATCGCAATTGGCCAGTTTTTTCATTAGAAAACGGTACTTATAACAATAAAATTATATTCATAATATACAGCTGTAGCAAACACTTCTAAAATTGTTATACGAGAACGTTTCAAATGATAATGAGGTACGCCCGACGAAGGCAGATATTACAAATTTCATTTCGCACGCATCATTAAGCACTTCTTTTTTGGTCCCAAAATCCCTAATCCCTAATGGATGCAAAAAATACCTAATAGATGCAATGATAACATTGCCGAATTTCTCTAATATTTGCGCTAAGTATTCATCACTTTTCACCGTTTTCACACGTCCCGTCCGTTGTCGGTATCTACGCAAATTATTTGAATAATGATTTACGCGGTATGTGAAATCACTACAGTTTGAATTGAAATAATAGGTTATAATCACGTTGTTAATAATAGGCTCGTTAGTTAATATTGTGAGCAATAATTGCTTTTGAAACGTTATCGCAACCCGCAAATATAGTTCAACATTTATTCATGTTACAGTTGGCTCAACAGAGCTGGCTTGGCGTGTAAATGTTTCGCGTTGATTACTGTTTAACCGCAACGTGTGTATTAGGGTATGTAACTGAGATATATTATGATACAGTAATGGACCCAGAGTAAATTTCGTTGCCGAAATTGACTGCAGCATATATAACTGTTTAAAATCAACCCTGCATTCAGTTTGCCTATTTTTTGCGTTCTTACTCTTCCTACGTATTCGGACAAAGAGCGTGTTCGATTCTGTTTTTGTAGCGGACTGATCGTCCCGACATCAATGTGAAGGTTTCCAGATTCCGTTAACACTAATTGTTAGTTTATGCACCGATATTTAAAGCCATACAAGGATTGATCCACACAATTATATTTTATATTAACCGTCCGTAAAGTTCGTGGCCGCCAATCACCGAGTGAGTAGAAGTTCTCCCATTGGTCAACACATTTCGCTAGTGAGCGCGTCACTGGCGTTCCTTTGAGTGCCACAACTTTGGCGGCAATTTCAAATAAGGCGAGAGCACATAATGCGTGGACAGAGCGGTCGGCACAACATGAAAATCGCGATGCCAGTGCGATTTGCTGGGTTTTTATCGCCCCCCTCCAGATCCCTTAGAACGAACATCTAGATCCGGCACAGTTATCAATGGGTCACATAATAATTTTGCTGTGTGAAAGTCGAACCCGCGACCATCATCGGTCTTGAAACCGATATCATAGCAACTGCACCACTAAGTTAAATGATAAAAAAAGAGTGGGAGTTTGGTATTGGGGTTCGCTCCGACTGACTCAATCAGACTAATTAAGAACATAGGGTGAGGCGCGGTGACCCAGTCACGGGGACGGACAGAATTTATATTAAACAGCTCGCCCTGTGCAAGATTGGCTTAATAGAAACAAAAGTATACTAGCTAATGCCATACAGTCTTAGAATTCCATCATATAATAGATATAATACAAATGGGATAGGGTTGATGCTTACAATTATACTATCTTCAGTTACAAAAGTAAAATAGAGAGCTCTCAGCACTTAAATCATTATATATGATTATAACTAGATTTTCTTAGTATTTGTTTCTTAGTATTCTTAGTATTTGTATAGCACCAACAGAAATACATCATCAGTGAAAATTAAAACTGTCTTACTATCATGCTTCATGAGATAAAGCTAAACACGATAGTTCAATTATTTCTTCAAATGTAATTTGTATATTATTGGATGATCTATGTAAGTAAACAGTCGCCAATTTCAGGAGTTGTTCAACATCCTTCCTTTATATGATTACATTTTTAGTATAAATAAATGTGACAAAGTCCTCACTTTGCCACATTTAATTTGCGACGTGAACAAGGGTCACGACACTTCGCACATTAAATCTGTGTGGTCACTCCGTCACGTCACACGTAATGGGGCTTTCACATAAACACCGTATTAAGTTATAAACGAGTTACATCGTAATAAAGGGCGGATTGCTTAAGATTTAGAAAGTAACAAGCTTTTGATAGGTAATAAGAGAAGTAGAATATAAGGGATAGAAAACCCAGTACAATTGCTTTTGTCGTAGCGATGTCTGCTGTTGTGTGGATGCGTTCACAACGAAATAATTACACGTTATTTCACTGTGAAACAGTTCTTATTTTCTTCTCAGTTTGATTATATGCAATCGACGAGTCTAACACAAACAGAAACAACACAACGAAGACGATTTCGTGTTCTATTTAGATTTCGCTATTTTTTTTATTAGATGGTGTATCGATGATGAACAACTTTAAGACGCGCATGAGCGGAATAAGGATCCTCGTAGATACAGGAAGTAGTGTATTAGGCAAATCGTATAGGTACTGAATTAATTTTAACAAAATAAATGATGAAGCAATCTAAAAATAAAAAATTTGAAAAGGCGTCCATTGGCACACCTTTTCAATTTTTGGTGTGCACTATTACTTATGGAGGAGAAGAAGGGAGAATCTAGAAAGAGAGAGATAATTTCTTGTATTTACGCGATTACACGTTACTAAATGAAACTATTTTTACGGATCCATCGCTTTTACGCAACGTATGTCATGTGACCATGAACGCTAAAAACGGGTTCGAAACGTCGGGTGTGCTGGCTGCACAACAGAAATTGCAAATTCTTTTTAATTCAACATTTTTCTTACTATTAGAGGTATGACTGACACAGAGCCCAAATGGGGTCGTTATGTTTTAAATAATTTTTATTTTTTCATCATCTTTCTTTGTGTTGAATACGTATTATTCAGTTATTCATTCGGTAGTTTGTACTAGAATTATATTCATCTTACACAAGGTCTTTCTTACTTCGAACTTAATTCCAATGTGAAAATGAATTATTTTTAGTGATAAACGGCTGATTGCCACACACACGATAATATCAATGTATTTTACATTTACACTGTTTTTTCACATTTTAAGTAATGCATCGGCGAAAAGCTTTCCGTCCATTTCTTTTAACAAATTTAAATTAATTCCACTGGCTAAACTCCCGAACTGTTTCTGAAACACTGTCCATCGTAGAAACTAACTAATCAGCTGCCAAACTTTAAACTCTTTGAAATGATCATTCCTATCATTAAGAAGATCATTCTGATCACTTCAGAGAGTTTAAATTTTTGTAAGCTGATAAGTTAATTTCTACAATAATCAGAGTTTCAGAAGCCGGGCGTTGGATTGTAAAAGTTTATTTTCTCGTATCCTGTTAAGAATTAGGTACGTTGGAGCTTGTTGTTCATGTGTATACAAGTAATGGTAAATCAAATTAAATGTTACAATCTTAATGCTTATATGACGGAACGTGGCGGTGGGGTCGATGCTAAGCTATTGGTTTCGGCGTCTGGGGTAGTGGGTTTAATTCTACATGGGACAAGTATTTGTGTTACCCACAGATAATTGTTCCGGCTTGTTTTTTTTTCCAATGAAGGTTTACGTCAGGCAGGCGGCCGGTTGTAAAAATTATAGCCAAAACCACCAGTTATTACATTACAACATGATTCACATATTGTGGCCTTACCCCACCTAGGTGGGGGAGGATGGTGATTCTTAATATTTAGATAACTGGTAATTGATCTGTATATTGATTAAGAATTATTCCTTCTCAGTACACGAAAGATTAAAAGCCATTAATGCCTTATTGCCTACCACGTTTCGCTGGTATACATCCGTGTTCTCGCATACCAACCTCATTTATATAAAACGTGTGCCTCAACCGAAGCCGTCAGTGCGCTCCATATAAAATACAAATAGATATATATAAATTCATATAAGAGAGCAAATAATCTGTTCGTATTTTAATCATTCCCCTCATGTTCCAATTTGTATATTCAGCCCGCCTAATGGATTAGACTTTATTTTAATTCAAAGGCTCCATTTCGGTGATTGCGCAACATTTTCCACGAGCGTGCTCCGATTATATTTACCTTAACATTACTTGTTCGTATTCATTATTTTTAATAAATTAAAGAATTCGAGCGGACTCCAAAGCGCTGAAATTCCTCGATTGTTACTCGACCGTCTTAATATGAGTTTCATTTGGAGAGAGAGAAATAATTTAATCAAAAGCTTACGTCTTCATTTGAGACAATCGTTTTGGCTTTAGATTTGCAATTTTAGTACGCGTTATAACTTTAAGCGTACTGTGAAATTTTCGTTCAGATTCATTCAGTCCAAAATTCAGTTATGGAAACATTTTATAAAACTTTAGCTTATATGCGTTTTTAATTAATATATAATAATAATAATATTCTATATTATTATAGTCACTACTTTTTTTTTTCATTTTTTAGATGTGGGCTTTGTGGAAAAATGATAAGCTTTCGCACACATCCATGGCCCCAGTGCTGGTTGTGTGTGTGTCTAAGTAACCCCTTGATGGCGAGTTGTGATCTTATCACTTCTCCATGTAACGTGTGAACAACATCTTGAACCTATCGACTGTTAAGCTTTGTGGTTCATTTTACCATCGGTCCAATGTCATGTCTATACACAAGATCCAAGAATATACTCGTTTGATTATGAATTTGGTATCTCCCGAAAAATCTGCTCACACACGAGTAAAAGAACACACCTCAGCTGTCGTGAACCATAAATAGTTGAAGAAGTCTGATGTTTTTTCTTCTTAATCGGACATTCTTGACATTCTTGGTCGTAGCTGTCGATGGACAGGGTTGAGTATGGTCGTCGATGCTCACTTCCAAGGCAATCGCAACTCTAGCGATGTTCTTTAATTGGAGGCGACTGGTAGTATTGCGAGTACACTGTACTGCGATGGCTTTCTTGCGATGGTGATGAGGTCAATACAGCTCGTGGCGGCTTGACCTTGAGGTCTCTTCGTGAAATCTTCCTTTCTGGAGATGTGCCCAAACAATTAGAGAATTCGTAGTTGAAAAGTCGACGAAAGTTTATGACCACGCTATAGACCACCCAGATTTTTAGATTAAATTTGATAAAGCACAATTCAATAAGGTAATCGATTTCACGAAATTATGTTACGCAATCTGTTACAATAAATGAACATCGTAATTTCAATAAAAAATAATGTAAAAAAAATATATATCCTAGTCATTCAATAACAATACGCCATACCTTCAGTATCTACGAAGTAGCTACATAATGTCTACGGCGTAGAACGTAGCCGCATATAAAATGTAGTGTAGTGGTTAGTAGACTTCTGAAACTTAAACGTGAAGCCTCTCGGAAATAGATCCGTAATTGTTTTAGTCTTATTCCAATTTTTATAAATAACTGATAATAAATTAGCTATTATGATACAAGCTTTTTACCATTTTGATAGCGAAAAATTTATTATTATAGGAGACCGGTGTGAAGGGGAAGTGTTAAACATCTGCGTTTCGTCTGGTGAGAGGTAGCCGGGGCCCATTTTTATTAAAAGTTGGCAACACATCTGCAACCTTTCGGGTGTTTCAATTTTCAATGGGCAGCGATTATCAATTAGCATGAGGTGAACCTCCAGCTACTCGTTTGCCACCTTCTCACATAAAAAAACAATTAACTGAAAAAAATATCACTGACTAAAGCGATTTTAAATCGACGAAATTTCCAATGCTAATCGGATTTACCACAGCTTAAAATGAAGGTCTAAATTGTTTTCGAAAATTTTATTACTCACTGACCGAGTTTCGTGAATTGCTTTATGATATTTCTATACTTTTAACTCTGTATATGTCCAATTATAATTATACATTAATCACAGTATTTGAGAAAATGCCAGTCACCATTTGTACGCCCCGGAAGCTAGTGAAGCTACTGTTAGCCTATTTTCTTTAAGGTTGGCAACATTCGAGCAATCGCCAGAAACATTTCTCGCAGATGAAATTGGACGGAACAGCTGTTAGTTTTATACATAGTCCATTCAACTTTTCATGAATAACTTTGTAAGCCCAATGCCCAACAAAATAATATAGCCCGTACACTATTTCTAGAAATTCCATGCACACTTGCATCAAATCTACATTTTAATGTTTTCGCTCGCGTATAGTACTTCAGTTCTGTTCTGTAAAACGTAGAGTACTACATATAAGTCACTACGGATTTATTATTTTGTATATTTATTATTTATTAGACCCTATTGTAATATATATATATAAATAATTATTTTAATTACTTCTTACAAAATGCAAATGTTCTACAGAAACTTTTACACATAGGAATACCGCAATACAGAAGCAAATAGAATAGTTAGAAACTATTGTTTAGTCACAAATCACAAGCAAAAACCATTTATATATAGAAGAAAATATCTAAAAATGTTTGTAACAATGAATCATTCTCAACTTCATGCAAACTAGACAATAACGAATTTTAAAAAGTGCCTTATTTTTGAACAAAATGTTTTCGTTAAAGACAAATAATACTTCAGCGTCCCTGCGTACCTTACACTTCGTGTGTGAATCGGTTCTTCATCGAAAACGGTTATTTCTTTGTGTGTGAACTCATGCGTAAAAAAGATACAAATTGGAGTTCTAAACAGGCTGTGTAGTCTTTGTAGGAATTCACATTAGAACAGCGAGGAATCTATAATAGTGCTCAGATATTTGCCCGCATTTTGACTAGAATTTTTTTTTTTCGATGTAATGGGGAATTTATATCGCAGTTTCATTAATACTTTTCGTTTTTTTTAACGTTGGAAAGTGGCAAACGAGCCGGAGGTTCGCCTGATGTTAAGTGATAACCGCTGGACATCTGGAACAACCGTAGGGTTGCTAATGCGTTGCCACGTTAGAATAAAGTGGACCCCGGCTACCTCACTCACCATACGAAAGCAGAAGTGTAACACTTCTACTTTACGCCGGTCTTCTGTGAGGTCGTGACTTACCCGGACGGAACAGCCCATTCGTGCAACAGAGTTGCATGGCCTTACCACCGTTCAATTCAATTGAAATAAGCTTAACTCAATGCATGAGTGCTCTGCCTCATGTCTGAATCTTAATTAAAAATAAGTAAATAATAAAGACCGGCGTAAAGTGGAAGTATAATACTTTTGCGTTTCGTCTGGTGAGTGAGGTGGCCGGAGCCCAGATTTCCAAAGATTCTCAACGCATCTGCAGCCCTCGGGTGTAGCAAATGTCAATGGGCGGCGCTATTCACTTAACATCAGGTGAACCGTCTGCTCGCTTGACAACTTTTCGCATAAAAAAAATATAATGAAGAGTTAAACATTTACTTACACAAATTACAATAAGTGCGACATTCGAATGTAGCCAATCCATAATCTCCGTCATAATCCACGGAAGACAAAAACTTTATTTATTACTAGCTGCTGCCCGCAACTACGTCTGCGTAGAATAGGCTGAAGGCGTAATATTCCGAACGAAAGACAGATATAAATAAAGATATGTACATAAATTTTTTATACTGATAAATAAGCTATATTATTGTAAAGTTTCATTAAAATCCATTCAGTAGTATTTGCGTGAAATAGTAACAAACATCCATCCATACATACAAACTTTCGCCTTTATAATATTGGTAAGGGATCCGTCTATCACCTCTTAGGTCTAGCACCTCTTATGTCTAGAATTTCGTCATGGAAGAGTTCTCATTTACATTCTCAGTAAATAATCATAATCCGGCATCATGCTTGTTTGTAATATGCAGATGAGATCCGTTTAAGAGCGACATCGCACCGAGAGGATCTCTTTACGTGCAAACATTAGCATAACTTGCAGCGAACCATCCGCCGTTCACAACTACAGCTCGGCGGTAAAGCATTTCTAGTTTTGATTAACATTTTTAGGGTTCCGTGCCTTAAAAGCCATAAAAAAGGAACCCTTATAAGATCACTCTCTTGTCCGCGGGTCACCACTAATTTTCCCAGGAACGGGAGGACCTAGCAAATATATATAATAGTATAAATTTCAATTGTCAACTTTGGTTAAAAGCAAGATCTTACAGCACAAATAAAGGAAAAATTAAAAAAAAAAAAAAATTAAGATAAATTTTGGTACAAGGTTTCGCGAAAATCTAAATTTGCCCATAGCTTTTTAGTGCGTTTACTCGGGACCTTGATTTTTATACACCTGGGACTATAAACCTCAGTATCTGGTATAAATTACAACTTCCTAGGTCCACCCGTTCTTGACAAAATCGGTGGTGATTATTCACAAATTTTATTATGGCGGTATAATGGGTTGGTACGGAACCCTCGGCGTACGAGTTCGCTGGACCGGTTTTTTTTTGTTTTTTTGCCACCATACTTTCGGCTAACGAGGTCATCAAATACGTATTTAAAAATAAATTACAACCCGGGCAGATTTACGATGGTATGAAAACGACATTAGGCGAATTTGTATACCACTGAAAAATCTTTTTATAGAAACTAAACGTGAGAGCATCCAAGACCCTTATTACTGCCGAACTACAAAGTGTCTGTGAGTCTAAAGAGATCGTGGACAAAAGGCTTAACCCATACTTCCATACTAATATTATAAATGCGAAAGTAACTCTGTCTGTCTGTCTCACGCCAAAACTACTGAACCAAGAAAGAACATAAGCTATTTTTTAATTAGAAAAAAGTGTTGTAAAGGGTTGAAAGGTTAAAGAAAGATATTTATTTAAGGGCTACAGGGTGAACGAAGCCGCGGGCGATAAGCTAGTCCCATATAAGTTTTCGTAGCAATATGGGGTATTGACAACGAGAGGCCTATTTTATGAACAAACCCGAATCATCACAGTCAATGAGGTTGGAATTTCGAAAGTTTCTGGTCGGTGGGACCCCACAACGTTTTCCATTGAGTAAAATCTGAGCTATCAACCCCGGCTGGGTTAACAACTGTTTAAAAACAACTACTGTTTAAAAATTATTTCACTTTACATTATATGACATACATAATTGGATGTAACAGATGATATAGAACGTTTGATACGAAAAGAGATAGCAGTCTATAGGGTTGCAATATAATTATGCCTTAATTTCAGTCATATCTACTTCGTAGTTGTATAGAATGTATTTGTATATACCAAATGTAAAATCACACCCAATAACTTTGACTTTTCCCGTGTATTTTTACGTCCTATCTGTCAACTTGAAATCACGGCTCGTACATTGTAACAAAAAGTTACAAATGTCGGACTTACTAGCTGTATCACACGCGAGACGAGAGCTTTGCGCCAGATATGAATATGCAAACAAAACAATACTTGCGAATACATTGTGAATGGCCAAGTTACCTTACTTTATTTTTATTTCTATGATTGAATTTTTACTATATACTGTCGTTTACAACATTTGTAACCCTGTGTAGATTTTAAAAATATTAAGGACAAGTTTGAGTCAAATCTAGTACGGCAGGTTCATTTTTCTTTTCAGAACCCCTTCAATATGGGTATCAAATAAAAGGTCTTGACTAGCAGAATAGGGTTCTCTATGAAAGAAAAATAAGTTGCGTGTGAAATTTCTATCAGGCCAACCGCTAAATCTAAACGACATTTAGATATTTACCCAGGTTACGCGCACCCGAACATTTATATTTTTTGTCTGATCAATGCCCTAAATTGATGGGGAGAGTGGTGTGATGACTGGTATCTAAGATCTACGGAATTATTGTTTATCTTTTAATTAATTGTCTACATCATTTTAAACTTTATTTTCAATAAAACCTTTAAACTTAATTATTTTTTTAGTATTTGTTTGATATCGAAATTAAAAATGAAAAGTAAAACGTTCTATGGACAAACAGGGTATGCATAGACGGGCATAACGAGCAATACTGTAAAATCTTTCGGATATGCTTGCTTAAAATGCGAAAAAGCAAAATAGATAAATACATTGAGATTTGCGACGGCGTGGTAATTAGCCGTTTAGCTTAGTAGTTAAAAGGAAGCGGGTTCGATTCCCACGGCAACAAAATATCGTCCATTTTTTCTATAAATTGACATTTCATCTTAAGTGCAGATATAAGCACTATAAAAACTTAATGAAAGTTGGAACTGAAGTTATTTCTTACTTTCAACTATCTACGAAACGGAATGTCTGTTATTATAACGCAAAAATTTCTAGAATAGAAATATTTACTAGCAAAAATCACTTTTATTAATTTTTTATTCACATTTGAAATAAGCAAATTATAATGATCTCGTTTTGGATACAGTTTTGTTCGAAACTGTGAAGGCTAGTATCGCGGTCCCATCTGGGACGCTACTTCATGCGCCGCGGTGCATAAAGTTGATAGTGATTCGATAAGGAAATATTTCCAACGAAACGTTCCATTGCAATAGCCGAGGGAATGCAGGGGCGAAGCACTTCAGCATTGCGACTCTAATGTTGTGATAGTGCGGGCAAATTTACTGCATATTACAATTTTAGCGATAGTTACAACGAGAAAAGAAACAGTAAAGTTTTAAACTTGTGGTCCGATTCTTTTAAGCGATCGCTCGCTTCACTTAAAAGGTGCATCAATTAAAAGCAAGCAAGGATGTTTGAATATCAAATCGCACCACTATGGTAAATAAAGCTTAATGTAATACTGATTATTTTAACTAACTGCTTGTATTTACGGATATCCACTGGAAAGTAGGTAAACAATAATGCAAATAATAATTGGTATAAGAGATAGTACGAGTATTCTTTAAAAAAAGTGACACCTAAAATTATGCTAGCTAAATTATCTATCCGTTTGCAATAGATGCTTAAATATGACTTTTGCTCATTTTATGAGAAGTATGTATTACACTAATGATGTATATGATTAATTAAAACAAACATTTGTATACATTTAATTAAAAACAACGTATGAAAGTTGGCGGTACTGCAAAACGCGGTTAGCTCTACTCTCAACTTTACAACAACTTATAATTAATTTTTAACCGTCAGAAATACGAAACGTGCCGACACCCGGACTCCCGCGATGTCAACACTCGCGTAATAACTTTAATTAATTTAGCTACATAAGAACAGAATAAATATTAAAGTTTTATTAGAAGATCTGTGAAAAATTGTAAACATGCTATTACGATAAGGGGTTTTTTAGTTTAAATGACGTACTTGCTTTAGCTTTAAATAATTAGTGTAGACCAAAAGAAGGTTTTTATTACGGAACTTTCTGTTAAAGACACGATCGCCATTTGGCCTACATGAATACGAAACGATACAAATTATATAATATTTTTTTTTTCAAGTTAAACTACTCTTAACGGTGGTAGGGTCACGCAGCAGCCTCGGCTGTCGCACGAATGGGCAGGCCCGTCCGGGTAAGTACCGCGACCTCACAGAAGACCAGCGTAAAGTGGAAGTATGACAAATACTTTCGCGTTTCGTCTGGTGAGTGAGGTAGCCGGAGCCCAATTTTCAAAAGGTTGTCAACGCATCTGTAACCCTCGGATGTAGCAGATGTCCATGGGCGGCGGTATTCACTTAACATCAGGTGACCCGTCTGCTCGTTTGGCAACTTTTGGCATAAAAAGAAAAAAAAAATGAAAGAAAAACTCTTCCTCGAGACTAATTATATCTAGTCTCGAGGAAGAGTATTTAGGAGTAGCAGGAAAAGTACTAAGAGTATTAAGATGTTAGAGTTATATTATATGCATACTTCCTAGAGATGTATTCTTCTCCAGTCGGACCGATTTGTAATATAAGGTTTTGGATGCATAACTAAAAGCGGTACAGCTATTTCACAGCCCTTGACGTTTTCGAGTGAGCTTTCCTTTTCACTCGTTCATTTGTAATGGGCTGTCATATAACGAGTGACCCACATGATCGGCCCTTCCCACTTCGATATAATGACCGCGCGATGTCTGCTGCAGTGAAGCACTTATCTACGCTGATTTAGTAGCGCAAGCCTGACGCACTCGCTACACATTTGGCAAGAAAGGCGTATTAGCCCAATGTATTGTTTCTATTTTGATTCACAAATCCACCAGCCATAAAATCCTATATGAGGAAACAGAGGTACCAATTGAGCCTTCAAGTAGCTCCTCGGGTCGCAAGATTGAGAACCTATCGACCATAAGGTGTAAAATTTTCGTTTTTCATCTTTTGGTTTTGATTATAAATGTACACATTTCATGGTGGATAATTTTTTTTTGTATGCGAAAAGTAGTCAAACATCTCACCCGAGAGTTACAGATGCGTTGAAAACCTCTTGAAAATTGGGCTCCGGCTACCTCACTCACCAGACGAAACGCGAAAGTATTTGTCATACTTCCACTTTACGCTGGTCTTCTGCGAGGTCGTGGTACTTACTTAGCCGGACGGGCCTGCCCATTCGAGCAACAGCCGAGGTTGCTACGTGGCCCTACCACCGTTATGAATAAATGGATATTATATTCATAGTGGAATAGGAACTGTTGTCATTCAGTGAAGTCTTAACATAATTGTCAAATTTTCAAACGTTCAATCTATCGTCTACGGTACGGTGCAAAAAGAAATTAAACAGAGCCAATAAATACCTATACCGCAACCGCGTACCCGATTTTGTAACACGTAAGGATAAAATACGGCGGGGAAAATGCGACTGAGCAGTGGAAGCAGGAAATTACAGTTTCGCATGATCCATACCTCACGGGAAATTGAGCCTTGATGTCCCCTCCCGAATTTCAAAAGAATATGATACCACTTAGCTTCCGTAGAGGTTGCTTCATAGATGAATTGATTTATCGTCTGTGTGTTAAGCGCTGTGATAGCGTTTTTATTTGTTTTTATTATATTGAAATCATATAGCCGTGGTAGCTCAGTGTCCGGGCGCTCGCCTTTAACTCAAAATACTCGAGCAACCTTAGTTCGATCCCCGGTGTCGGCACCAATGAAGATTTGTAACTTTAAGTGCTGACTTATCACGTGCTCCGCGGTGAAGGAAAACATCATGAGGAAACCTGCATATTTTCGAAATAATAAAAAAAATATATATGATTTCGAAGATATGTGAAGTCCGCCGATCCGTAGTAGGGCCACGTGGTGGACTATGCCCTGATACCCTCTGTATAGAGGAGGCCCTTGCACGGCAGTGAGACATGTATAGGCTGATACTTTACTTTTTTTTCTTATATTGAAATACACAAGTACTTAATTTTAATAATTGTTGCGTGCGTACCTTATTTTAATGTAAACGCGAACTCCCACAAATATTGCATCAAACATTCAGCTCTAAGAAAAAATGCGCTCCTATCGGCTAAACATAAATGCCAACCAACCCCCACCTGGAATTTCTCTTTTTTCAATATTTTAATTTAATATATACCAGGCCACTCAGATAGATTTGCAAAACAAAGTTTTTATATATAAGGCGCTGCTGATTAATAATTATTTTAAAAAGTTTAATTTTTTACAAGTGAACAAAACATTGTTCGAATTTTAAATATTTTTTAAACATTTTTTGGCTGGGCAAAATGAATCATCATGGCTCATGTGAAAGTTTATCTTCATCGGGCACAGTTTGAAATGAAAAATTTAATTCGAGAAAACCGGCGAATTACACACAAAGATTCAGTATACATTAATGATGGTAGGTCGACGCAACAGAGTTCGTTGTTGCACGAATATTCACAGAAAACGTCCTTAATTATATCTTTACTTAATATTATATACGCGAAAGTTTGTATGTCTGGATGGGTGTTTGTTACTCTTTCACGCAACTGAATATATTTTAATGAAACTTTACAATTATATAGCTTATTCATCAGACTGACACATAAGCTGTAATCTATAAAGATAATTTTCAACTAAGTAGGAAAAAATTCAGACATATGTGAGATATTCTGGTGTATAATAAAAACTTATTGCTCCCTTTAGCTGCGCGGACGGAGTCGCGGTTAACAGCTAGTAAAGGAATATGGCAGGAGCATCGTAGAACTTTTAATATAATTATCAAGTCTCCTTAATTTGCTAAATACCGCATTTTCAGAAGAAACATTTGACTCTTGGATTTGTTCAGTTGCAAATTTTTGTGTCGGTTTTTAGATATGTGGATGTATTTTGTGTCCTATTTAGTGATTCAGAGAATTTTCTCTATATGGACATGAGGACAAGATGACGGGTTGACAACATTTCTCTGAAACTGTTCAATAATACCCTGGAAGATATATTTGAGGCACTATACTGGACTGGGACATGGGTATCAATGTCAACTGTGAACAAATTTCACCCATAATTTTATGATGATATAATCTTGATGGTGAAATATTGTAGGATTTATACCAAATAAAAAATACATATTTTAGGACACATTTTTAGACAACATTCTCTAGTCCCAAACTGAATAACACTTGTACTATGGGTACTAGATCACTGATAAACATACATAAACATACATAAACATACTTTCTTTTTAAAATAAATATATATTACGCATATAGCAACACCCAGACACTAGAAAAACACTATTTTCATCACAGAATATTTTTCCAGCAGTGGAGATCGAACCCACACCCTCTGACACGGGAGGCAGGTACAATACCCATTACGCCATTCGGGTCGTGAAGATCCTAAGAAAATTGGTATCGGTAAGAACATTGACATAACAAACACAATGTTGTGTTTAATAGACCGATTCGTGCAACAGCGAACACTGAAGCAGGCTGGATCTTTTGACGTTTTACGATTATCATAAAAATGAATACATTAATGACAATGACCCCTGGGAATTAGTTGATCGCTCCCAAGCTATTTTTAAAGGGAAAAAAAATCAGTTGTATAATATTTGAATTTTAAAAAAAAAAATGAATTACAAAAAAGAGGATATCTACGGAGTTTCTTTCGCCTGTTTCTTCTCCGCTAGAGGGACCTCATTACGAAACGGTGGTAATTAAAAAAAAATATAACTATCGATAGATGAAATGTAAGTTTCTTATGTCAATGATTTTTGATTTAGATTTTTGTTCCCTCTGCGGCACTCATTTTAACATGAACGGCGAACGAGATTATCCGGTTTGTTATAAAACTAAAACTGTTCCGTTGCAGACAACTGGAATTCGTTTTTCACGGTGGAAAAATGGGAGTGTGTGTCGCGTCACTGTTCTCTCGATCGATTGCACAGGGCCTGTGCACATTTTTCCTCGCGTACACGGGTTCCGTGCCATTTGTCCGATTGGATACGGGAGCGTTTTTCAGACAGCCGTAAACCGTCGTTCGGAGCGTGCGTTTCATTATAGAGAACGTGCAAATGCAAGTGTTGATCTAGAAAGTATTACAGGCACGACAAAGCGACCGTTTTTGAGTAGATTTAATTTAAAAACAAATGTCAATATTAATTTGAATATACATGTATGTATGCATGAGGTAACTACTAAAAAAAAACTAATTTATTATTACGATGGGGATATTTGTCTCTTTTTCTATGTCAGAAATTGCCAAGTGAGCAGACGGCTCACCTGCCGCCGACCATGGACATCTGCTACACCCGAGGGTTGCAGATGCGTTGACAACCTTTTGAAAATGGTGCTCCGGCCACCTCATTTCTCGTCTGGTTTGGCTTATAAATAAAAATAAACATATTAGATATTGATTATTATAATTATTAATGAATGCATTAACAATAATTTATAATTATTAATCAATATTAAATTTAAATTTAATTATTGTTATAATTTTTTTTTTAGTTTTACTTCAACCTCACACGCACTCATTTTATTATTATGGGTTCGACATTTTAACATATTCCGACTTAGTTGCCATGATTAATATGCTGAAGAAAAAAAAAACTGTACTAAAGCACTCAGATGACACTTTACTTGTTACACATACTTGTACTTGTACATTGAATTTTTTCAGGCCGCTTATCTCAGTAGGTTAGAGCATCGGAGCGCATAAGCCGGAAGACGCAGATTTGAATCCTCCAGCGCAGAAAATGTGTGAAAATTACCTAGGATAATTTAGTCAATTTTCCTAATTCCTAATACATATAGATTAAATTAAATAAGAAAATTTAATTGTTCTACATAAAACGCATGTAAAATTTTCTACTGTTACTATTTTCTATCTTTTTTATACTGGACTTCCACTAGATATATTTAAGCTGCTAACAGAATTTAAATAAGCACCCAAGAGTGTGGATAGATTTATAAAGGACATGTCATTAATTTTACAACGCATATTAACGATTTTCACTAACGCGTACTTACTCCAATAAAGCCGCGATGTCACGTTGATAAATTGATTTCGTTATTACTTCGCAGCCCCGAATTATATCACGCGTAACGTTTTTAATAATAAAATTTTTGTTACATTTCTGGCGGGGTTTCTATGAGGGGGAATTTCTCTTTTACTTTTTATGGTCCCATTCCCAAATAGTAAAACGGGACCCTGTCTGTTTATCTGTCTGTCCGTTTGTCACCCGGGCTACTTCACGAACTGTGATAGTAGGACAGAGAGCAAAATTGCTAGCATTAGTGAATGTATTCGACACAAACTACAAAGGTTTAGTGTTGCCATATCGTGCACTTGCTACGAAGTCAGCCGATACAAATATTACTCATGTATCGCCTCACCATATCTCGGCAAAGGGCACTATGAGCAACGCAATCTGAGCCTTTAATTAGATGCCCCCAGTTGGCCCCGTTGAGTGGTCACGTAGGTACTCGCCATTAAATATCTGCTGAGTGGGGTCGGATCCTGCGATGAAGTAAACAAATTCGATATTTTCGTCAGGTCCACATTTTTCGTTGTTCCAGGTTTATTTATTTTCAGGTTTTACTGAATTCTTTTTTGCTTTTCTTTTTTGGATTTTGTTTGCTTTGTGAGGTAACGTGAGAGATCAACAAACTAAAAAATTCGCAAGGCAACTTCACTTTCGTACACAAAAATATAAATCGTCATGAAATCTGTAGTTACCCGTTGTATGTTTAAACATAGAATTTAAAAACCTAATAATAATCACACGATTACAATTAAAATTGCTGACAACATTTCGCGCCAAGTAATGTTTTTGTTATAGTTTTTTTTAAACCGATTAAGTTTAAAAGAAATAATTTGTCCTAATAACTAGAAATTATTACGTACTAACGAATATACTATTAGCCACCATCAACAACATGATAACAATGTTATTTATTGAGCTACTCTCTCGATAGTGCTCTAAATGAAATTTAAAATATGGATGAAAACGTCGAACCTGGATCCTGTGGGTTACTCACCCGTCGCTGTAGCCACTGAGGTTATCGGTATATCTTCACACCGATAAAAGGTCATGTTATTTTTAGCTTGAGTAATCCTATTTTAAGTGTTAATTTATGCTGTCAACTATTTTTATGATATTAAAACAATTTAAACAAGATGTAAGTTAAATAACAATGCAATGAAAACTTATAAATGTACACGTAATTAGGTTTATTTATTATCATTGAATACAAATAGGAAGCGTTTATTACAATTATGAAACGTCTAATCAGTCCACATTTTGATGCCAAAGATGGAGGCAAGTTTAAATCGTTTACAGGCATTAATGCGTTACTTTTATATTTTAAACTATTTCACACTTTCACCTGAAAATTCTGTATCTCGTTTTAATAGGATTCCACGACGTAACAATCGAAATAATAATATAACCAAAATACTAATCATTTCTATAACACGGATAGTTACGAGTTTAGAGTGACAAAACTTTGAGACGACCTCTTTAGAAGCAAATATTAGAATGGCTTGCAGCCGTCATTCGTAGCTACGACTCGGTGGTAATGCATTTCGAGCTAAGGTCACCTTTGGGGTTTCAATTTGTGTTTGCTTAGCGGAGTCATTCACCAAACGAGATCCGAGCGGACGTTCATTTGGTTTAGTTATATGAGTTACTCGAAGAGTAGTGACCTCATTCGGATTGAATTACTTGAACAAAACTGATTTTGAACAACACAAAACTGAATTGAAACAAAAACATTTACCTATAGCTAACAGTCAGTAGAAAATTTGTCCGTTTTCAAATATTGATTAAGTAACGTATAAAACATACATTCTCATAACCCAAGTGGTTATGAGAATGTATGTTTTATACTGCTAAAATCACTAACTGGTTAAACTGAATCTCTGATCTAGAAAAGTACCGGTGGTGCTGTTTGTTAAATAACTTGAACTTTGTATCTATGTGATTTTAAAATTTGACATTACTGATGAGAGTTCTCGAAGAGCCCAAATAGTACGCTACTCCATATCCTGAGTCGACGCTAAACCGTTACCAGGAATAAACATATTGCATACTATCATTTTAGTTGATATGACATCTTATCTCTTAAATATTACGCTTATTATTCCATTAAAGCTCACATTTGACTTAACGACTATTGCTAATAGCATCGCAAGCGCTGTCCTTGCGAAATCCCTATTTCTTTTTCTCACTGCCAAATATGACGTAAAGTAGTTTTACATATTGCCGGTTACAATTCTCACTCAACGCATGTTAGCTTGCCATGTAGCATATTTTATAGCACCGGTCTTAATAGCCTTCCAGCGGTGGACTTGCAACCTCACATTGTCAAAACTGGTTGTTTAATATTTTGATGTAATAAATATAGGTAGTGAAAATAGTTAAATCAGCAAATTTATGTCTACAGACCTGCATAAAGATTAGAATATGACTCGGTGTCAAGCTAAGCCATACACTTTGATACCAGGTCGTGGGTTCGATTCCCATATGACGCAATCATTTGTGAGACCCGTAGATAATTGTACCGGATTGTAGTAATTGTTCCCAAGGAGGGTTGACATCAGCTGGCAACCGTCGTAAAACACTTAACCAATACCATTAACAACATGATTTATTTATTTGAAGACTTCACGCACATAACTCTGTACATAGGCGGACTTAATGCTGACAGCATTTTCTACCAGTCAACCTTAGGGTGGTACCGAGATTTTGAGGTAGGTGCACAAACATTTAAAATATAAATATTATACTAATGACACATAAATATATACATAATACAATACACTTAAATAAAAGTTTACATTTATATATATACTGTACTATAAATATATACAATTACATAAATATGTACACAAATACGTATACATATTTTTATCTGATGATGTCATGAAACTGCTGGCAGCTTTCCCAAAATGTACTTCCGTGCCATTCTCTTAAAAGCAAGCAAGCAACAATTTACTTCTTGTTCTGATCCCACCTTTTTTGTTTTTGGTCATCTTACATGACAGCGTTATGTGGGGTTTTTACCCACTAAAGCCGCCTCAGTGGCCACCTTCTGTAGGTCTGGGGGGACCCCGGGATCTCCTATGGAACGCACCCTCGGTACTGGGCGTGAGCACGCGTCGGAGAAGGGAAAACTTCCCCAATTCCCTCGCCATCTCGCAGCAGCTCGAGGCCACTTCGAGCTGCTGCCAATTCGTGTCCCCTTTTAGTCGCCTTTTCCGATAGGCAGGAGATCTCTTAGTCCTATTCTATGACCCCGGGACTACAGGGCTGACGGAGCGGTTCCGATCCCACCTAGGTGATATAAAGGCGAGAAAGAAGAACTTCGGTGGAAAGTGGGCGTATTACTATATTTTGTACCCCGTTAATGACAAAATGGATGAGAGCTTTTTTTGAAAACAGTTATCTATGCCAGCAAAGGCAACTATATGCGGTAGCCGTTAAATATATTATTTATTCCGCAACTGCAACGTAATTTAGTTTTATTGTGATTCAAGATTTGTTTTACATTCGGCTCACGTAGACTGCGGGTAAAATTTTCGATTCGATGGTTAGTTTTTGTAACTTTTGCGATTTTGTGAATGCTGTTAAATAAAATGCCATTACTCGTTTATAACGATAGCAGTATAACAGGTAATCTATGCGTTGGGTTAACTTTAAGTACTTGTACTTCACATTTCATTTGCTAACTGTAAGGATAAATTTTCCTGGCATTTTTTGCCATATGTTGTCTAATCTTCACGAATTATAATTATTTATAAATATTGATAAAATAATGGTGCGTTTGTTGTTGTAGATGTTTAATTTTTGTCTTGTTGAAATCAGTTATCTTCAATTTCATTATTTAATTAAATTATATCACCGCTGCAAATATCTTAATACTATTTAAACCCTAAAACTATCTTCAAAACTTTCATTTACCAGTACTGTGTATGGTTGAAGATCGAACGAAAACATACGAAATTAAAATAATTATGTTGATAAAATTATAACAAAAAGATGCTTAAATTTTCCAAGTTCACAAACACAATGTACGATATATTTAAGTGTACAGATTATCTAAAGAAGTATAGGTACGTAGTGGAAACAAATAAACGTTAATCCCGACATAAATGATTTCCACAATATGCGACTGTAACCGCAGAAACACTTCGGCGTTCAATAAATTGTTTTTGGGGTTCCGTATCAAAAGGGTAAAACGGGACCCTATTACTAAGACTCCGCTATCTGCCTGCCTGTCTGTCCGTATGTCACCAGGCTGAAAATGATAGTTAGACAGTTGAAATTTTCACAGATGATTTATTTTTGTTACCGCTATAACAAAAAAATATGTAATAAAAAACAAAAAAATATTTCAGTGGTGCTCTCATACAAAAGACATTATTTTTGTGCCATTTTTATAGATAACTAGCTGACCCGGAAAACGTTGTTTTGTCATATAAATTATTTGTAGGGTAGAAAAAAATGTTTGGGATGGACCACCCTTAACATTTAGGGGGATGAAAAATAGATGTTGTCCAATTCTCTACCCTGACCAATGTGCACACAAAATTTTACGAAAATCGTTTGAGCCGTTTCGGAAGAGTGCAATTACAAATACCGTGAGACGAGAATTTTATATATTAGATGGTAGAGAACCCTTCACGCGCGAGTTCGACTCGCACTTGGCCGGTTTTTTCAGAGATAAAATGTGCCTTTCCCATCGAAATTCTTCCTCTTGTGGCGGAGACGTCTCATAAATCGGAAAGCTAATGACCTGACTGATTTCTAATAAAAGAGTTTTATTATTGTCACGAAATTGGTCTCCACGTAGACTTCTTTGTTTTTCTGAAACTGAATATGTTTGAGATAAAAGATATCCTTTGAATGTAGATCATTAAGAAGAGAAATTTTATTTTGTTTTTTTTTTTTAAGATACCCGACAATATCATACAATGATTAAACAATGTTATGATAAATTTTGTGATTAATTAACAAAAACTATTTGTGTCCCGTTTTTAAATCTTAGTAAATATTTGAAACGATTATTTGTCTGTGTTTCGCACAAACTTAAGAAAAGTTTGTGTAAAACAAAGTTAGCTCCAATTCACCTAGCAATTATATTTTAAAGACTTTCCAATGAACAAAACCAAATACTTCAGAGAAACTTAGAACGTCTTTTCAATTTAGACTTGTTAAAAAAACTTGCAAACTTCAAACCTAAAATCTAATAAGAAATATAACATCTCTTTTCTTCTTTATTCCAAATAATTAAAAATAAACAAGTCCATTTTTTATTAACAAAAAACAAAAGCGACTTTAAATATATCGCTCTATATTCATTTTATAAGTGATTTCCCTAAGTATCTCCGGAGCCCAAGATCTAATACCAATGAAAGTAATAATTACGGGACCACATGAGAAGCACCAGCTTTCAAATAAAATAAGAATCATCAAAATCGGTTCACTGCGGTAGGGCCATGCAGCAGCCTCGGCTGTTGCACGAATGGGCAGGCCCGTCCGGGTAAGTACCACGATCTCACAGAAGCCCAGCGTAAAGTGGAAGTGTGACAAATACTTTCGCGTTTCGTCTGGTGAGTGAGGTAGCCGGAGCCCAATTTTCAAAAGGTTGTCAACGCATCTGCAACCCTCGGGTGTGGCAGATGTCCATGGGCGGCGGTATTCACTTAACATCAGGTGAACCGTCTGCTAGTTTGACAACTTTTCGCAAAAAAAAAATCTCTATAAAGAAAATTTATTCCAAATATATATTTTTTTCTTAACAATCGATCTCTTCTTGAATCGTTATTTATTTCGTAGATTTTAAATAATCACTTTAAAATTCTAGTTTAAAAATGTTCCTCTTCTCTGTCAACACATTCTTTAGGAGCTGGCTGAACAATGAAATCAATTAAAAGGGGCCTGTGTCACCACAATGAGCGTCGCATTGTCAACATGGAAATTATTGCATGTTGTAGCTGTAATTAACGGGACATATTCCCGGAGCCCGTTCCAGCCACACACCGCCATCGTTTCGTTATCGAACCATTTTTTTATCGTACGGAAACATTTATGTTGAGGTATGTTCGCCAATTGTTTTAACTGATACTTTGATTCGACGCCATTGCGATGAACGAATACTTTGCTATAATTTCGCGTATGTCGTGTTTCAAATGTTGTTATATTTTCTCTAAGACACACCAGCATTAATATTTAAAAAAAGCCCTGTAGAATGGAAGTATAAAAAATGTTCCGATATGACTAATTTATTGGTTAAGATAAAAAATAATGAAATTCTTTCTTTTCTGAAGTTGATCGCACTTAAAAATTATAGTGACCTATTTAAAAAATTAATTTTTTTTTTTGGAAACGTAACAAAGATTAGACACATATGAACAAACGCGATGATTGGATTGGATGGATGAGAGACCGAAATATAAATTATGTAGCATTCTACGCCAAAATCGGCCGATTACAATTACTATTGATGTTTTTAAACTTTATCGATACATGTCTCCTGCGAGGATTGCCTTCATCAAGATCAAAGCCTAAAAGTTCCAAGTGTCCTTTAAGTTAAGTTTATGTTTATGTTACATGCAGTACCTTCTCCGGTTTAGCATTATTAATTCTCTATGTTTGCAGAATACATCGTGGAAATCACTTAAAATTGTAAATATAAATTTGATTGAAGCTTGCACTTAGTTTTGTTATTTATTATTAGGAACAAAAAATTTAAACCGGAGAAATAGACTACTAAACTACAAAGATCCTCTTTTGGACGCTTAAAAAACTTATCTTAGGTAGGGGTTTTTGTTTAATTAATGTCGCAGGCGATATCCAATTCGTTCGTAACAAAGAGGACTTTTTTTACTTTAACGAGGCGCCCGTTAATAAAAGCTGCATTTTTCTTTGGAATCTTTAAAGCCTTTATAAATGGATGTTCCTATTCATTGAGCACACCTCCTAACGAACTCTTTACTTTCAATTAAAATCATTGCGGACACCTTTTATAAAATTACTCACAGTTTGCTATGGATTTACATTTTCTTTACGTGAAAAATTGCCAAGCGAGCAGGTGGTATACCTGATGTTAAGTGATATCGCCACCCATGCACATCTGCTACACCCGAGGGTTGCAGATGCTTTGACAAAGATTGGGCTCCGGCTACCTCACTCACTAGACGAAACGCAATAGTATTTTTTATTCTCCCACTTTACGCCGGGTGCGTTACCTTGCGAAAGTAATCTTATTAAAACAATCAGGAAAGTAATTAAAAAAACTAAACTACAGATAAATGTTCAAGCAACGATGTTCCAGCTAAGAAAGTAGTACCAATTCATAATTTAGAAACATATTTAATTGGAACGAACCAAACCGATTGATTGTGCGTTTTTATTTCCAGAAATAGTCTGTTTTTATTACAAAAACAAATTGGAATAGAAAATGTGTCAAATAATCTCTAATAGTTATCAAAAAAACACTTGTAGGGCTTTACGTAAGCAAGTGGAAACTCATTGTTTTAAATGGTGAATGTTAAAACACAAAAGGATGTTAGGGAAAACTAATATAGAAATAAAAATACGAAAAGTCGACATGTGCATGAATTAGCATAAAGGCGACTGCGTAAAAGGTAACTGCGTTACTACGCTTTCATGGAGTCGGTAACGAGAATACAAAGTAACAGGAATTTCCTCTGCAGAGAAACGTTTTAATAGCGTTTAGTTATAACTTTGTTATAACCTTGCTGCAAAGAGTTAAAATTGTTACGGTCGTTATGGTAAAATAAATACATGTTGCGTATTGTGTGTTATAATCATAATGTGTACTAGACGTGACATAAAGCTAAAAAAATAAGTACCGAGAATAAGTTCAGATTCATAATTCCACCAAGTCGTGGCTCTAATAGCATTATAACTCGCAAAAATCAAATGATTATTGAAGAAGAAAGCTTCGCGGAAAAATTTTTAAGTGCAGAATCTACTGGGCTATGTGATCGATGCTTCATAATCGACGCAATATAGCTTTCTGATACAATCTCTGAAGTGAATCCTATCGTATTATACATAATAGCGACATATCACAGATCATATTAATATTTTACACCGAACACCGTTTAAGTAAATAGGGAAGTTGAACTTGCTTATTTTTTTTATCTAAATTTATATTTATACATTCACTAATAACATCGTTCAAGTTCTATTTTTTAACATTGGGCAGTACCGAACATCAATACAGTTCCATCTACTCCATGTTTATTACTTTTTTTATGGAAAAACGGAGCCAAACTAGCAAGCATGTCACCTGATGGTAAGCGATCACCGCCCCCCATACAAATTCAGAGGAGTCACAATAGCTTTGCCGACCTTTAAGGCAGGAGAAGGCTTTCTTCTTGAACGTAAAATAATAAATAAATATGCTGATAAATTCTCAGCCTTTTTAAATTAAATTATTATTGTAAGCAGGCCCTGCCAGATGTATCGTTACTCGTTAGCTTATTATATTATGAATGAATCACGTATTAGTAAAATTCCCGCTTTAAATTTTAACTTATACTACACATAAGCAAAGTGTTGTAAATATCATAGAAGGTACGAAATCAAAGCCGCGATGGCTCACTGTCCGCGCCCTCGCTTTTAATTCAATATACTCGAGCAACCAGAGTTCGATCCCCGGTGCCGGCACCAATGAAATTGTTAATTTTAAGTCCTTTGCTCTTTACGCTCTACACGAGCGATATACCCAAAGACCCCCACGTCAATCTCGCGCTTTTCGCGGATGACACCGCGCTCTTTTATTCAGACCGCAACCTTAGAATACTAACCACTCGACTCCAAAGCGCCGCCGACCGCCTCGGCGATTGGTTCCGCAAATGGAGAATAGAAATAAATCCCGAAAAGAGTGTGGCGATTCACTTCACACGAAGTACCTACCCCCGTCACATCTTTATAATGGCCCTCGCCAATGCAGAAAGTTGCGGCAAATATCCCTTTATGGCCAACCGCTCCCCTGGGAGAAAAAGGTCAAATACTTAGGAGTCACTTTCGACTCGCGTATGTCATTTACTACGCACATTAATAACGTTCGTAATAGAGCCGCGTTCGTCTCCGGCCGGCTACACAATTTAACTAATGCTAAAAGTAAAATGCCCTTAAGGCACAAATTATTATTATATAAGACCTGCGTACGACCTATTATGTCCTACGCATGTATGATCTTCGCCCACACGCACCCTACTCGCTTGTACAAGTTGCAAATAGTACAAAATAAGTTTATCCGCCGCGCAACCGGTGCGCAGTGGTATCAGCGCAACGTCGACCTGCACAGCGATTGCAGACTCCCGACGATTCGCGCACATTTTAAAGATTTGACAAAAACGGTTCTTCGATAGAGTCCAGCATCATCCCAACCCTCTGGTGGTAAGCGCAGCAAACTACCAACCGGACACTAACGCGAACGTAAACAAGCGTCGCCCGCGAAACGTCCTCATCGACCCGGTCGACGAAGAGGACTTAGATACGATGGACCCACCGCCGGGGGTCCCGCCGGATAACACTACACCCACAGTTAGTGTAACAACAATCACACCAGTTCGCCCCTCTGCCTCCGAGCACGGCGAGACCCACACAACGCGTACACAAGGTACACCCGCGTTCCGGGGCGGTTTTCACCGCTCCCAGCCACCGATTAGCTAAATGCACAGTCGACGGCCGTCGGGGTCTCGGTCCGAACCGCGACCTCGACGGCCCTTAGATGACACACCATAATTAAACGCACGCATGAGCACATGCGCGACCCTACCCATAGCGGAGGGTCCAAACCCGTGGGTTCTGGCTAGCCCACCGGTTCTGCGTCCGATGAAGCTTTAATAGTCTCGGGACTGAAAGCAAAAACATCAGTTAATACAAGAAGAATTTTAAGTGCTGACTTATCACGTGCTCATCGGTAAAATACGCATCGTGAGGAAACCTGAATATTTTCGAAATAATAACAAAAAATAAATATATCGAATTATAATATTTTCGATATAAATGTTAAGTCCGCCAATCCAAAGTGGCACCGGACTATGATCTGGCCTATAACAAAGGAGGCCTTTGCCAAGCAGTGAGATATATATAGGCTGTTCCTTCACGGAATAAATTTAAGCGTGCATAAAACCCCTCGAAAATTTCATAACAAGTAATTTATTTTTAAGCAAGCCAAGCAACTTTAAGGCCATTTATAACAGGAAAAACAGCCTGTATAATTATGACTCACTGCTGGGCAAAGGTGTCCTCAGTACGAGGGCCATTAAGGCTCAGTCCACCACGGCCACATCGGCCCCACTGCGGATTGACAGAATTTACATATCATCGAAATATTTTTTAATTATATTTTGATAATATGCAGGTTTCCTCACGATGTTTTCCTTCGCCGCTATTTTTATTAAGCGTTAATTTTTGAAATTACTTAAAAAGCAACGACTTCGTAATTTTCTACTTTTTAATCTGTACTTTATTGTGACCTTGCAAGGCACAGCCTCGTGTATGAAATTCTTGCGGTCTTTATGTCAAAATACCATCATTATGTTAACAACTAAACGGTGTAGCTCCAATAATCAACATATAAATTTGCCGCCCCCATAACAACCAAGCAGATGCAGGTGTGTTACTGGCCTATGTAAAGATGGGGATAAATATCCGATAAATAGTTTTACTAAGAGTAAATTAGTGCAGTGAACATTTTACAAAAAAAATGTCTTGCAAATTGTTTACATTATATACTTCAATTTGACTTGCGACTGGCAAAGGCGTCATTATTAAACACGAAAACCCCTCTTACCATTATAAATTACAATAAAGTTCGGTCCCGAACATTCCTTTCTTTCCTTTTAATTCTTCCTCAGTAAATTATTCACAAACTAGTTTAATATGAAACTTAATCCAGTTACATATTAAAAGTGGTTTCCCGAGGGCAAATTGTTAGCGAGTTTCAAGTTATTCAAAGTTACCGAATGCCTAACTAGTCAACTCTCATTGTAACACAATTACAAGTTGTGTTACGTTGAAAATAAATAATTAAATTCAGCATCACTCGAGAATTAATTTACTTACCTATTTATCACGGAGTTTCAGTCGTTTACAGAATATTTTCTATGAAATGTGCATTACCACTTTATTTTATATTAGCTAACAAATAAACTTAAATACTTTATTAAAACATCGTCTTTACGTTAGATGTGCGTAAAATTTCAAAAGAATTAGTGAATTGAATAACGATACGCGGAATTTTCTAGAAACTCTTGCTAGTTATAATATCCTCAAGCCAACTTATTTAAAAATTTTATTTCACGTCAGAACATCATCTTTGTGTAAAAAATAAGTAAGTTTTTAATTTAAGTTTAAAGTGTTATACTTCCTACGGATACTTGCATCTATACTATTTCATTGTTAATAGAGAATTATTTATACACTTCATGAAATTTTTTGCAGCACTTGTGAATGTCTCTTATCTTTAATCGCTGGAAAATGAAATTGAACTTTTCCTTTAACTGGATCGATGCTTATAATTCGTTTAAGCTAGTAATTTATTTTTCTGTTCCACATAATATTCCTTGTACTGAATTTGCATAGTAAAACAGAAGATTATCTTTTTCTTAGAATAATGTTCCGTAACTCTTCAACTTTGGAAAAGCGTAACACACTATCAACAAAGAGCCCAAAGTGTTGATAGAAATTAAAAATCTATTAGTTTAAGTAGTATGAAGTGGAAGAAAATCATATGTAATATGTATTAAAAAAATTGACACGCCCGCGTGTGGGCTCGAACCAACAACCTTTCGGTTAAGAGCCGATTGCGCCTTTTATGTGAAGAGTTGCCAAAGGAGCAGACGATTCACCTGATGGTGAGTGAATACCGCCGCTCATAGACATCTGCTACACCCGAGGGTGCAGATGTGTTGACAACCTTTTGAAAATTGGGCTCCGGCTACCTCACTCACCAGACGAAACGCGAAAGTATTTGTCATACTTCTACTTTACGCTGGTCTTCTGTGAGGTCGTGGTACTTACCCGGACTTGCCCCCCCCCCCCCCCCCCCCGGTCATTTGAGGATTTACCGTGACTTCAGTTTATGTAATAGGACATTGCACATGACGTAACGATTATAGCATATTATATAAGTTCTTTACAAAATTCATTCATTGACTTCAATTTCAATATTTAAAATTGATTCATTTTAATATAAAATTTTCGGACTTTGTATTAAATTTTCATGCTATTAAATTTTCATGCTAACTTTTCACGCGCTGTTTGTTCGTGACACGTATTTTCCTTCGTCAAAGTTCAGATGCGGGCGGTGCGGCGGTAAAGGGCGGCCGAACTAATATGAAATGAACATGGTCGCTGCGGTTTATATTGTAATATAAAATGATATAAAATGATTAATAAGCCATTTACTTTCTATACAGAAGTCGAAAATATTTTTTTGTGATTAATTTTATTTTTAGACTTAGTCTCTGCACTCAAGTCGAAACTTTATGTTTGAGTTTTGTAGATAAATGGTCCAAAAGGTTCGTAGCTGCGGGATTCGGATGTTTCTTTCGGTTAACGGAGCATTTGTCTACAAACATTCACATTTTAAATTTCAAAATGAAATAACAATAATGTATTGTAAAAAAGTATTATTACAATTTGTTGAATTCGAGTTGTAGAGCCTATGAGTAGCAAACCCGAGAAAATATATTTGTAAACATCCTAATTCTGTTATCATTAAATGAGAAGGCATATTTTTATTGCTGCAGCACTTATCAACATAATTACCATATAATATTTTATAGAACTAAAGTATGAACTGATTGCACAATAAATCTTTACTTGATTGACAACCAATAACATAAGACTTTTTAAGAAGATATAAAAAAGACAGTTAAAAAAGACATTACCCTCATTTTTGCTTCAGTGTAGTCGAGTGAAAAGGACCTACGTAATATCGACGTAGAATTATTTCAAATTTTTATTTAGACTCAAAAAGCTTTCTAACCAGCTGGCCATTTCTATTTCCTTCACGTAACGGAAACATGCAAGTCCCGCTTCATAAATATGCTCTTTTACATTTTGTTATACTATGTACTCTATTTTCGGTTTGGCAACGGAATGTGGAAATGGCCTTATATGCCCATTTGCAATTGCGGTTATTAATAGGCTTGGCAATTTTGTGAACGGTAATAAATTAGCTACGGCCAAAATCTCCTATTTTCAAACATTTCCATGATGTTATTATTCACGAAATATATATTGTGCTTTCTATACGAAATGTATATAAAACACAATATATGTGTTACAACACAGTTTTATATACCTTAAGCAAAGTGGTGGTACCATATTCCTTAAGGTACTTACGTATTTTATTGATTACTACGTAAACGTATTAAACTGTGCAAAATGCATTTTACTTAAGGTGCATTGTTTATTCGTTGTCCAAAATAATAAATGCAACAAGAATATGTCTACAATGTATATATTTTTTGTATGGTATGTTATAGAAATATCTGTGTGCACTAAACACATTCCCAGCTACATTATGCATTACGCATGCATTAGTGGGCGCCCTTCTATATTTAGTTCAATTGTTTACAATACACATTAGTTAATTTATCATGGAAGCTACGTTGGACATAAATAAAAGTAAAAGTAAGTAAAGTAAAGTAAGAGACTAAAAATGTCCCACTGCTGGCCAGCTTGTAAGGCTTCCTTTTGCAATACAAATATTGTCTAAACTGGATGCGGAGACCCAAAGTTATACACCACATACATGCCAGAATACAGTGAAAATAAGCATAATAAAGTTATTTAGCTTTTGCTGCCTGATATTGCTTATGGCAAAAATGGCCGTGGGCTAACTAATTTTTCTACATGCAATCTCGATTGCAACTTGGAGTCAACGCATATTCCAAGAAAAGCAGTGAATCCTTAAGGGGCAGGATTTTCTCATCAATACAGATTCCTGACTTATGAGACAACACCTTGTATTTTATTTGATTGCTCTAGTGTTTTATTATCTTTCCTTTTAATTTTAAACAAAAGTGACAAACCGCAAACAATACGATTTGTGAGCTATGGTACCTCTTGTGACTCCGTAGGCTGTGGAAATTATTAATTACTAGCTGCTGCCAGCGACTACGTCTGCGTAGAATAGGCTGAAGATGCAACATTAACACAGAAAGACAGATATACAAAAAATAAGTATATAAATTATAGCTTATTCTGCTGTATAAGCTATATTATTGTAAAGTTTCATTAAAATCCATTCAGTAGTATTTGCGTGAAAGAGTAACAAACATCTATCCATTCATACAAACTTTCGTCTTTATAATATTAGTAAGGATAGTAAGGATAAGGATTATTGATTTAGCTATTTTACTTGCCCTGTTTACATGACAAATGCTTCTTTTTTGCCAAAAGCTCTCCTGCAACCTTACCATGGCATGTTATTACTAAATGCGTGAAAAACAGAGCACGGAAATGTTAATGGTATGAAACTATTTTTTTACGCCAGGGGGTGACAAGCGAGCAGGTTGTTGACCTTTTAAATAATAAACGCCGCCCAAAAATAAAAGGTTGAAATGAGGCGTGAATACCTCACTTACCAAACGAAACACCAATGTACAAACCTTTCACACTTCTGGGCAGTGGTACTATTCCGAGTCTGCTCATTCGTGCAACAGAAGATGTTGCGTGGTCCTACCACAGTCACTATGGATGAATTTATTATAGTATAATAAATCAATCGGAACCCACGCCTTTATATATCCAGTTTTGAATAAAAGACAAACTTATATACTTTAAATTTTAGAAATGTTCTCGATGAAAGCAAATAAGACGTTCATGCCTCCCCTTATGCGGATTCCTACATCTGTTAACTCATGCGTTAAAGCGATACAAATTGGATGTGTAAAAGGCTCTGTAGAATCGCTAAAGCAATTCACGTTTGAGTTGAGAGGCGTAAGATAATGGGCGCTCATTATCACCATTAAACTGTGTCTGTTGGTTGTAGCATCAGGATAATTACAGTAACTAAGGCTGTGGTTTACTACTAATTAGTTTATATTTTGGGTGATATCGGAATTTGTCCCAGGAACATTCGTCACTTATTAAAATTGATCACAAGCCGAATATATCCGAAAAATATTTAAGAAACAAATGAGTGAAAATACCTTCCGTGTTTTATGAAACCCAATTCAAAATATTTCTTTTGAAGAGTTTGGCTAACGACGATAAATCAATCGATTTTCTCGAGATAAAATGATTTAAAGTTAGTCTATTTAAAGTTAGTCTCTAGTAACGATGTCTGGACCCACCTGTATGCAAAATTATGATGATCTTGGCTAATTTAAACTGCTACACATGCGGGATGTGACACATTTATAAAGAACTTGGATAATGTACATTTTTTTCTACAATCCAGTAGCGATCCAAAATTAAAAAACACCCAAATTTCAATAGAGAAGAGGGTAGGGTGCCACTATCGGCTTGGGATCCCATTATTAATAAAATTAAATCTAGGCTCAATCGAACCACTACTGCAAGGCATGATAAAATTAGCATGTTCAGCGTAGATCAACACAAGATTAACAATGACATTCAGACGTTCAATGCCTTAGTCTGTCCCGTGACCATGAACGCAGTAAAGGGTTCGAAACGTCGGGAATTACAACAAAAAATAAACGTGATAAATCCGTAAGCAAAGTTTTTTCGAAGTCATTCTACCTAATAAAAGAAATAATTCTGTTTCATAAGTAATTAAACTTAATCAATTTTGACATAGTAGTAACATCATATTGTCTTGCTTGGACAAGTTTTTTTTTCTTTTTTATATTTTAAGGACATAGCACATGTAATCAAACCGTTGTATATTTAATTATAGAAACAAAATTTTGTTGACTTCTTCAAAAATACTTCTTAAAGAAATATACCATTTAATATAATAATAAATATACCCTGCGGAATTAAATTCGGGACGCAAGATTGTTTTTAGTTTAATTAATGAAAGGAGACTTTTTGCACTGTCTAATTACAAGTATTCGTGTAAATCGTGAGTTTCGACCAATTTTACCAATTACAAAATAAAAATAATTGGATATAACTTGATCGAATTTTTTTAATTTTAACTAAGTTAGACTTACTGAACTAAAATATTTAACACGTTTCGCACCCACCTTATCTCGATGGTGTACAGAAAATCGGAGACTAAAATGAACCGTCCACAATGAAGAAATAATTAAAATACTTGCAACCAGGATTTATAGTTTCGTCGGTTATTTTCAGTTTGAGTGGAATATATAAAATATCATTTTGTTTAAAGTAAGCAACCTACGAGGTTTTTAATAAACACATTAAATCAGTTTTGCTGTAATTAATATTTTTTTTTTACATCTGGCAATGTATCGATGTTCACATTTATTTTTAGAACGAATTTGCACGTGCCGAAGAAATACTTTTTAATGTACACTGAACGAGTAATGTTAAATATTCGTCATGTATGAATAACTAAAACATCATTCAAACATTTATTATGTAGTTGAGTTTGTCTGATGAGGGATGAGATCCATTCAGAAACATTTGTATTTCTTAAAGAAAACCAGCATACACCAGTGATCTAGTACCCATAGTACAAGCGTTGCTTAGTTTGATACTAGAAAACGTTGTGTAAAAATGTGTTTATTAATTTTATTGTACGTAAAAAAACTACAAATATAAAGAAATAAAAAACGTTTATAGTATTTATAATAAAGAAATAAAAATGTTGTACCTAGTATTGTTTACGACTCTATAGAGAAATATGTATTTTTTCGAGTTATAATGACAATTGAAATTGTTTTTTCAACATTGGTAATAATGAAATAGAAAGAACGTGAATAGATGTCGAGATTTTCGCACCATGAGGTCATCGACATCGGTTTTTCTACAAAAATTAACAATTTAAAATTCTTTTTTCAGTTTATTACTCTTGACAAATGTAAGTAATTTAACTTATTAGCAAACAATTCCGACGAAATTCTTTCAGAATAATCGTGGACAGCGGAACAGATTTATATGTACTGCTTCGGGTTTCTACACTTTCAGCACATTTGTAAAATGCGGTAAATAGTTTTATTTAACTAATTTCGTTTCGTTTATAACTTTGTTGATCGCGCATTCAAAAGGTTTCACTTAAACTGTTTACAAGCAACTTGCACTTGGAACTTTTTAAATTGCTTGAATATCGATAGCTCGCTTTTTCAATTGGAACGCGAGTTTGTGAGTACTATTTACAAATGTTGCGACTCTGTGATGGATTTTTTTTTCTTTACTGATTCTACTGTACAGTAATATGGCCCTAATGATATAATTGTGTGGTTTTACTTACAGATTTTTTTTACAGCTTTCCGATGCTTTTTATGTCGTGCTGCTAAGAACAGTACATGAAATTGAACGTTAAACCAGTAACAAAAACAGATCAAGTGCGATTCTGAGTAGAGCACGAATAGTTTCGTACCATTCGACTATAAAATCGGCAAAAAAATATGTCTGTTGTATGGGAGTCGTACCTAAATACTTTTTATTCTGTTTTTACTATTTGTTGTTATAGCGGCAAACACATCATCACATACAAACTCGCACACACAGAAGCATTTAAAAAGAAAAGAAAAGAGAGATGCAAAGTAAAATTTTAATTAATAATAACAAAAAATAAATTCGAAGATCTGTGAAGTCTGCCAATCCACAGAGCGCTTGTGATGGACTGCGCCCTAATACACTCTGTACCCTTGCCCAGCAGTGGGATTATAATTAGGCTGTTACTTTACTGTTTTACACTTAAAAAATATGTTATCAATTACTTAGTACTTATTACGTTAATTTAAGTGCCTAATACGTGGGGAATTCAGTTGTAACAATGTGAATACGATAAGACATGTTATCAAATATTTGTCTACCACACAAAGCTGTTCTTTATTGCTATTAAGCTTTTCCATCCACGGCGCTCTCATTGAAATTCACCAACCACAGAATATATAAATTATTACGTAACTCAGATATCATTTAATTTTATCGTGAATTGAGATTTGTTCCACATTCGGCTCACGTAGGTCGCGGTTGAAATTTTCTGTTCGTCGGTCAGTTGTTGTGCCTTTTGTGATTTTATAAAAATCTCTGAAATGCGAGGCCGCTGCCAACTTTTAATAATAAAACTAACTATGAAAGATTGTATGGACTTTTCTTTTTGAATAAAAAAAAATATTTTTGCATACATTTATACTATATACATTTTCTTGTATTTATGTATTGTGCTTAAAGGTATACATACAGTGTTAAATACAACAAGTTTCTCGATTTTATCCCATTAAGAGCAACTAGATGTCAAGATCAAAGATAACTAAGTCAATTACTTTTATTTAGATGAAACTTTATTGATTCAACGAATAGAGCCACTGAATAGTTAGGATCTTTGACGCGACGTATCATACAGCGGAGTTTTCCATTTGCTATTTAAAATAAATCATATATTATGCGCATTGCGCGCTGTCAAATAGAAAGGCTTTATATGGGAAATAGCGCATTATTTATTCAGCGGCAGACAGGGCGAACTTCGGAGTTTAGTGAAATCGGTTCGGTGATATTTACGTTACGTCGGGTCGCGGTACGGGGTCTGATGCAATTTATTGTCTTTGTGCATTGGGTCCGCGAGGCTTGATCGAAGTTATAGCTGTTACGATTTTACTATTATATATTATTTGACCTTTTTAATAGTTGTACATTTTGAAAATTTTTGACTGAAATTCGCAACAAAATATAATAACTTGTTAAATTTATTAACTTATTAAATTAATTATTTCCAATTTTTTCTGGCCACGCCATAAAAAAATCACCGAAAAACATTTAGCGAAGAGAATTTAGAGAATTTGAAGAAATAAAAAAGCATTGCATCAAATGCTAAAATACAATGTAGATAAAAGACGTTAAGATTTTCGTCGGTGAGGATTAGCTTAGTGGCTAAAGCGTCAGGCCGCGAATGCTGAAGACGTGGGTTCGATTCCCACAGCGGCGACAATCTTTGACAGACAGATGGCGGAGTCTTAATAATAGAGACTTTGGGTACGGATCCCTAAAAAGATTGGACGTGATTTCAAGGACAGTTTCGGATCGCTCCAATGTTTAACCCGAAAACCCTTTAAAAAACATTTTGTATTGGTTATAATTTTGTTATTTTAATACCTTTTTCATTTAAATTCTAGTTATTATTCCATTAACAAAAGGCTTCGTACAATGCACGACATTTAAGAGTTATTTTCGGAAAGTTCAAAACAATTTCGTTAGTATAATAGCAACAAACGCAATACTGTCAAATAAATTTAGTAGGAATTAGTATAATAGCAACAAAAGCGTCAAATAGATTTAGCGGGGAAACTTAAAGTTCATCAACAGAATTAAGCGTTGCTCATTACATTTTCTTATCATCAGGTAATCATATTTATATTGTTTATTTTGCAGGATTTTCAATTTGGTCAAGTGTAACTTAGTAAACTTACATTCGTATTTCTTTCCGTGCAATTCCATTTTGCCGTTGCGGCGCGATCTGGCACAAACTCGACATAAAAGAGAAAAAAAAAACGTTTTCATTCGCTTCACGCGGACGGCTAACTGCTAGATCAGAGAGTCGTGGATATTGGCGACGTGAATTTTCCGATTTTTCACATTCCGCTCGCAACAGTCGAGACGAACGCACGCCTTGGCACGCGCTCTCTCTGCTTTTGCTACACCTACCCCTATCCGCTTCCGCGTGCCGACTCGCTCGCCGTGGACGCTCAGTCGTCGCGCACTGCGCGCCGCGTTCACTCGTAATTTTTATTACGAGTGGGCACCCCGCTCACAAGTCGAGTTGCGAGGTGCAGTTTTGACTGCGCCGAACAACGCGCTTAGCAGCGGTTCTGTTTTGAAACGTCTTAGGGCTAGTGGATACATAACGGTGCTAACGAAGCTAGTCAAGGCTTGCCCCGATCGCCTTGCGGTTCTCTCCTGAGAACCGCGAATTTTCGGAAGGGACCACCATCACTGGCCTTGGGTGTAGTCCCTAGTGAGCGGTGGTCCACGTTTGGCCTTTTAGCGCCCTCGGGTAGTTTAAATTAGCTATAAGTACACACCCGCGTGCACAATAAGATCGGCACAAGGACGCACTAGGGTCACACAATTTAGCACAGGTCCCGGCGATGGAAGACCATCGCTGGGCCCTGCCAGACGATGTGCGAGACTTGCTGAGACGCAAGAATGCGGCCACTCGAGCCTATGATAGATATCCCACCGACTCGAATCGTAAACTGCTACGTAAATTGCAGCGTGAGGTCAAAACACGCATAGCAGACTCACGAAACGAACGATGGGACTCCACCCTAACTTCAGTAAAACCATCCCACGTAGCTTTCTGGAAACTTCCCAAAGCTCTCAAGGGTAACGGCATAACAACCATGCCGCCACTAGTCCGTCCGATAGGTACGCCAGCAATCCTGGACGAAGAGAAGGCCGAATGCCTGGCTGACAGCCTAGAGTCTCAATGCTCCCCCAGTCTGCTTCCGATCGACCCCGAACACCTCCGCAAGGTGAACGAAGAGGTAGAAAGGAAAGCTTTAGAGCCACTCCGCGATCCCGTTCCCCCGGTCACGTGCCTAGAACTAGTAGAGACCATTAAAAAACTACGCCCCCGTAAAGCACCAGGCTCAGATGGAATCACCAATAAGGTGACCAAGCTCCTCCCTACTAGCATCCTTCAGATACTAGTATTAATTTACAACGCGGCCTTAACTGAAGGCTTCTTCCCATCCGAGTGGAAGGAAGCCGATGTCATAGGGTTCCTCAAACCCTCTAAACCCGCCACTCTCCCAACCTCATATCGTCCAATAAGTCTTCTCAAAACATTTGGGAAGATCTTTGAAAGACTAATATTAGCCCGATTAAGATCCCTTATGGACACCAAAGGGCTCCCCATCCCAGATCAGTTTGGATTTAGAGCCAAACACTCATGTACCCATCAAGTGCACCGCATCACGGAGCACATTTTAACTAAACGTCAACGCGGTCTCAACACCGGTGCACTCTTCCTGGACGTGGCAAAAGCGTTCGACAAAGTCTGGCACAACGGGCTCGTATACAAGCTATACGGGTACGGAGTGCCTGACCGTCTCGTATGCATAATACGAGACTTCCTAACGAATCGAACCTTTCGCTATCGCGTCGAGTGCGTGTGTTCGACTACGCATCCCGTTCGAGCCGGGGTGCCCCAAGGGTCGGTATTGGGCCCAGTCTTGTTCACCCTCTACACCAATGACATGCCGCGTGTCAAAGATGTAGAACTTGCTCTCTTTGCCGACGACACCTGTATCTATACCACAGGCAGAACACCCGAATTGATCCATCGACGCCTCCAAGCTGCGGCCATCACCATCGGTGACTGGTTTCGGCAATGGAGGATCGAGATCAATCCCGCCAAAAGCGCGGCCGTCCTTTTCGCGCACAAAAAGAACATACGGTGGTAGGGCCACGCAGCAGCCTCGGCTGTTGCACGAATAGGTAGGCCCGTCCGGGTAAGTACCACGACCTCACAGAAGACCAGCGTAAAGTGGAAGTATGACAAACACTTTCGCGTTTCGTCTGGTGAGTGAGGTAGCCGGAGCCCAATTTTCAAAAGGTTGTCAGTGCATCTGTAACCCGCGGGTGTAGCAGATGTACATGGGCGGCGGTATTCACTTAACATCAGGTGAACCGTCTGCTCGTTTGACAACTTTTCGCATAAAATAAAATAAAAATAAAAATAAAATACCCATACCACCCCCCGTTAAACTCTTGGACAGCCCAGTACCATGGGTTAATAAAGTCAAATATCTAGGCGTCGTCCTCGACTCCCAGCTCAAATTCACCCAGCACGTGACCCAGGTCAGGAACCGGGCGGCCTTCGTACTCGGTCGCCTCTACCCGCTCCTCAATAAAACGTCAAAAATGTCCCTTCGGAACAAGGTGACCTTATATAAGGCAGTAGTTCGCCCTATCATGACGTACGCGAGCCCCGTCTTCGCTCACATTGCTCCGAAGCAAATACACCGGCTTCAGGTGATTCAAAATCGATTCTTGCGCAGAGCCACGGGAGCACCCTGGTTCATGCGCAATATCGACCTACATGTCGATCTAGAATTGCCCACCATCGCGCAATTCCTGAAGTCGGCGTCGCGCCGATATTTCGATTCCGCCGCCGCGCACCCCAACCCACTTATCGTAGGTGCCGTCACCTACAGGCCCTTTCCGCTAAATATTTTCCGCCGCGATTACCGAAGACTGCGTCACGTTCTCGACTTCCCTGACGATGAGACGACTATCGCCATCGAAAGGATCAAAAAACTCAAGAAACACACCAACACACACCGCACTCGCCGGCGAGTGCGGCAAACATATACTAGGTTCCGCCAAGTACCTGGTAGGTTTTCCCGTATTAATGATAGAAGCGTTGCTGGAGTTTCTTCCGCCACTTCTTCTCCCAGCGCCAGCGCTCTCCGAAGTGGGAGTAATGTTAGCTCTAGTAATTCCCCCAGTCAGATAATAGCTACCGATCGAGCCGAGGTCCGGCCCTCTCGGGCACCCTCGAATCGGAATGCTAAACGCGTGCTGAGTGACAGCCCAAGCCGAGGTCCCCTCTCGGGGACCCTTGAGCCTGATCACTCCATGGAGCGCCCGCCAAAGCGCCCTAGGCGGCCTCCCAAACCGGTGATAATAATAGCGTGACGGCCCGAGCCGAGGCTCCCCCGGGAGCCCTCGAGCTTAGTCACCATAACGCGTAATAATAGTACGCAGAGGTTCAGGCTAGGCGCCCCGTGCGCCAGGCCACCTCAAGTCCGTCGGATCTGTAAAGGCCCCTAAGGCCAACAGTGGCTCATCCAGCCCAATAAAAAAATAAATTTCCGATTTTTATTCTTGTCATAGCGAACTCTGCAAATGAAGCGGTACAAATAAAGACGTGCAATAAAATAAGACCGATACTTTCTCTGTACCCTTAGCTGTTTTTCTTGTGAGAAAGTGGCAAACGAGCTAGCGGTTCACCCGGTGTTAAGCGATAACCACCGCCCATGGACATTTGCATCTCCCGTAGGGTTGCAAACGCGTTACCTTTAAGTTAAGGGGGCCCCGGCTACCTCATTCACCAGACGAAACGCAGAAGTTGTAACACTTCTTCGCCGTTCTTCTGTTAGGTCGGACCGAGTTACCGAGTATTTACTTAAAATGCTGTGCAATAAAAAACTTTTTTAAAATTAACTGTGGTCGGAACATGCAACAGTGTTCACTGTTGCACGTACGGGCAGGTCCGTCCGGGTAAGTACCACGACCACACAGAAGACCGGCGTGAAGTGTTACACTTCTGCGTTTCGTATGGTGAGTGAGGGTACCGGGGTCCACTAAACTGTGGCAATACATCTGCAACCCTATGGGTGTTGCAAATGTCCATGGGCGGCGGTTAACACTAAAGAACATGTCAACCGCCAGCTCGTTTACCACACAAAAAAACTTCTCACATAAAAAAATATGTGAAGTTTGGCAATCCACGATGAGGTCACGTTGTCATGCCCTAATACCCTCTGTACTGAAGAGACCTGTGCCCAGCAGTGGGATATATGTTTAGGTATATAGGCTATATTACTTATTTTTACAGAAGTATCGTCATAAAGTAAACTAAAATGAAAACCTTGCAACGAAGCCGTTTAATCTTATTGATATGTTAGATATTTTTTATGTTTATGATCCGCGTCGTAACGTTTTATTACGGTTTGCCTACAAAGCTTAATATGAAACTTTACGTGTAAAATTCAATTTAACTGATTGTACAATACATAATCTGAGATATCCTTTTAATTTTATTATTATATTATTTTATTAATGCGATCCGAAAAATTAAATTATTAGCTGGTACTTCCCGTGCGGTCTCATATTAATTTCATTGTTATTGGATCTTGGGCTCCGGAGACACTCAGGGATCTCCTGTAGATCAATGAATACAGAGCGAGATATTTGAAGTCGGTTTGTTTTTCGTTAATTGAGATTTATTCTTAGGGTAAGTGAAACAGCTCTACCGAAAAAGTCCTACTTAACTATCGCAGTGCTCTGATTGTTAGTATTAGTAGGTGGTAGTTGACCTTGCCTATTAGACATCTTAGATATTATGAGTGCCCAGCCATAAAACGAAAATCAAATCAGTTGGGCAAAATCCGATCGATGTTTCCAGTTGCTCTTTGTTCACTGCTGTGGGAAGAGGTAAGCGTTAGGTTTAACATGACAGCCGCCAGGTTCAGAGTATAATTAACTTGTCACGGTATTACTCATAAGCTACTCTGCTTGATATTTAATTGCATAAAATGCATCTACTTCAGAGGTTAATAAGCATCGCAATTGCAATCTGTTGTAATACATGTCCCTACATTACTGACTTCGACAATCATGGATAAGTACAGTGAAGCGAGGAGCTTAATTCGTCGCTAACGTTCACAAGGTAAACACTAAAGCAATTCAGAGTTCTCAATCCATTAGAGTCAAAACCACTAGACCCGTGTAATAGACCCGTACGGGCTCGACCTAATGGAACCCCAATGTAAATCGCCTAAACACTATTTGTGAACGTCCCAAATTAATAAGATTTTACAGCACGTGAAAGGTAACATCGCATAATGGTTATCTAAGTTATGGCGTGAAGAGAAAGTGAGAAATAACTATCAACTATCAAAACTATTAACAGGAATAGATTAAATAAGTATTAAAAGCTAAAAGTATAAACTATATACGAAGGCTTTCTGCAGTCATTCTTACTTTAACTTTATTGATTTATGTTTATGATGTAGCCAAGCTATCTTGGATTGCAGGCGGGCCTTGCATGAACAGTATGGCGCTGCACAAACAAACTTAATTAACTTGTAATGTGGTTGTGAGTAGAGCTTGCCAGTTTGATTATGATTGATGCAAATTATTTCAGTAGCCACTGTTTGTTTCACTTGGGTTTTTACGAAACAAATAAATAAAAACAAATATTTCGGGCACATTTATACTCAACGTCATGTAGTCCCAAACTAGGCAAAGCTTATACTATAGATACTAGGTAACTGATAAACATACTCAAACGTAATTTTCTGTTGTAAATAAATTTGTGTTATAGATATATAAACACCCAGACACTAGAAAAACACAATGTTCATCACACAATGTTTTTCCAGTAGTGAGGATCAAACCCACACCCTCTGACGCAAGAAACAGGGTCACTATCCACTACGCCAACGGGTCGGCAGAAAATCATTATAAACTACAACAAATTTTAAATTTCTCTGGATCACCCCAAGGTTGACTGGGATAATGATGATGGCATTAAATCCGCCTTTGTATAATGATATTGGTTGTTGTACATAAAGAATAAATAAAAGCAAACATCCTTTCAAAACATCCGGATAACCCCATCTAAAAATAATGTGTAAGTGAAAATTGTATTTCAATAAGTGCTAACAAACATTACCATCAAAATAATATATATAGCAATAATATACCATATACCGTGAATACCATAATAATTTAATGATTAAAAATCATAGATATATACTCGTAGGCAATGATATTTTATTCCACAGATATGTTTTTAATTCACACGAAGGACGTCAATTTTTTCTCATTTTTCATTTCTTAATGGAATATTTACAAGAATCCAAAATTGCAAAATCAAAATTTCAATTATGTCAAGAATGATAGATAACACGGTTTATATCTATACAACGGACATAATTGTGGAAAAACAAATCAGTATTCTTCTTTTGAATATTTCCATGATGGAACATTGTGTATTGTTCCATTCACGCTAATGGAATTATCTACATCCATGTTTGTTCAAATATGCGTTATTGACGTATCGTAGGAGTAAATTTATTTTTAGGTATGTTTGTGTAACAAATTTTACATTTTTTGTATAGGATAAATACACTCGTGTTATGTAATAGTAACAGTACCAGTAATACTAACACTAACGCGACTGTTTTAACACAATTACGTTTAATATGTTGTTTCAAAGAGAGCTTTATTTTATTTTTAGACATCAGCACTTTTTTGAAATTCGTATGAGTTAGTTACATTTTTCAGTGATAAATCCTTTAATTTAAACAAAATCCGATCCTTTTCATATTTCTAATACAACAATTCAAAAGGGCATGTGTGCCTGCGTATAGAAACTATGATAGCTAGACGATTGTAATTTGAAAGTAGAATAAATTTTATCGAAATAAAGTTAACATTAAAAAAATATTTAAATGTACGGGATAAAATCCACAAAAATAGTTTCATTAAAAAAAAAAAACGCGTTTTTTATTTCATTCCTCCTGTTCGCCATCATTGATTTCGCTAATTGCGAATAGCAGAGAGACTTTTTATTAAATTGAATTCACAACTTTCGCAAACATAAACGTCAATGTTCATTGACATTGAGAGAAATCAGGAGCACGGTGAAAAGTAAGCTACATTAGCTTATTATTATTCTGACAGAAAAGTGCTGTTTAGCAGTCTATAAAATGGTACAAAATGTGAACAAAGTTAGCAAAGTCATTGAAGATAATGCTTAGTGGCTTACATGCTTAATTTCGCTGACACCGTGGTGCAGCTGCCAAGGCATTGGCTTCGGCTTATCCGGGGTCGTAGTTTCCATTATCACACGGGACAACTGTTTGTGTAACCCACAAAAAATCTGTCCACTTTTTTTTAAAACATCCTTACAACATAATGTCATCCTAAAGCAATGTTTTTTAAAAGAAAAATAATAAATTGAGTCGTTCGACAGTTCAAACAATCAATGCCAAAATGCAACACTATGAGTCAATCAAGAAAAACCTGGTTCTATAGGTCATGTACTGAAAAAAGGGATAATCGTTGTCTGGCGTGCCAAGCGTTGAGAAATCGCACATGCTAGAATGTGGACCTCAAGAATAACGTCGGAGAGTAAGAAATGTACAGATTGACGTAGAGCCGCTCAGGAGGTGAAATAATTGCTCACTGGCTATAACCGTGAGCGCAAATCTATACCATCGGCAAAAGCAACTAAGACGAGGAAATCACACCTTATGGTGGAGTTTTGCCTTTTAGGTAGAAATAAATTCTGAACGAAAATGGCACTCTGGCTGGACATAGCTGAAATAATATGGCCCATATTGTAAAAATTGCATAAATGATCAAACGAACCAATAGAAACAAGCAAGTTGGTTTTCTGCTGTAATGTATTTTCGAACAGTTGATATTTTCTCTAAATGGGTCAGTTTCAAGAGCATACTCGTATGACCTATTAACATAGCACAAAACAACTGACTACAACTAATTAATGACAACAACATATGACATTAATTAGTTTTAGTCAGTCGGTTTTTAGTTCAGCGATCTAGCATAAGGTGTGACAATCTGTGATTGCTTCCCTTGATATACGGTTAAGTTTAGGCCAATTCACATTAACCTTGAAGACACCTCTTAATTTCCGAAGGAAAGATAAACCAGGGCAATATCTTCCCTTCCTTTGCTGTACGCATGAATATCAATGACAGAGCAATTGCTGCAATTCATAAGTCAGGTGTAAGATTGTAACTTTGTTGGTTGGTGTCTTAGCAATCTTTGTTGCTGACGGTTAATGTATTCAAATAAACGTGGCATCGTTGGCAGGTCTGCCATGTTTTTGTTCGTGTTTACTTTTTTGTATGTTCAACAAATCAATTATCATTTTTTTATTATTTAAACTTTTTATTTGCATCTGGACTGCAAAGCAATGAAAACTGGGAAGATTAAAAAAGCGGAGGGAAATATTTCAACATTAACGCACAAAAGCGTTCTATTGTTAATAGCTGAACACGGACGCAGTGGACAATGAAATGCTATTTCCTATTATAAATCTGCGCTAAATTCGTGTACCAAATGAATACCCAAATTTTATTATTCGCGCCTGTACTGTGAAATATTTGAGACATTATTTTACTTGGCTAATGATTGTTGAAATTAATATTCAATTTCAACAATAAGACAATCATTAAATGACCTAGTTTAAGATTATTTTTTTGAATTGGGATTTTGATCAATGAATTAATTTTGTATTTAATTATACAAAATTAATTCATTGATCAAAATCCCTCGCCACAAAATTCACTGTCCATGGTATTAAAAATGGGGAAATTTCAGCTTGTTCAGTCATACAAACCTTTTAACTTTATATTTTGTTTAATAAAATTGAGTACCGGATTGTTCAGATTTATTTGGTTATGGTTAGTTTGATTTTAAACCCAAATAAAATGTGGGATTAAATCAAATGAATAAACTAAGTTTGAGTGATTGATTTATATTGCTTATACTGTGTACTGCAATATAAACCATACAAATAAAAATACAACCACCAGTATTTAGGATCGAATTGACACATAAAGGAAAGGGCAGATACGTATGTATGTTTGTAACTGGAATTGTCTTCTTTTTTAAGTTTTAGAACTTAAAGGATATCAAAAAAATAATAATAAAATATTATGATACGCAAGCGTCACAACGCTTTATTCATTAGTGTTTTGTTTATAAGAAGTCAATTACTACCTTTTTTTTTAATACTGACCGCTGTCTGAACTCGTACTTCCTTTTGGTTTACAGCTGAACACGATAAACGGTTGCATCACAGGGACTTTCCAATATATAATAACTCTGAAATAACTGTTATTCTAAGAAGCGTGTTTTGCAAAAATGTATGAGAACCAAAAAGGTTTCTTAAAAGCAAGTCCATTTTTTAGTAACGAAAAACAAAACAGACTTCAAATATCTCGCTTTGTATTAATTTTATAATTGAATTTCAAGAGATTATAATTGATTTTCAACTGGTTTGCTCAGTCGAAAGTTTCGGTCGAGGTAACAAACATAAAAAATACAGTCGAATTGAGAACCTGCCTGTTTTTAAGTCGGTTGAGGAAACACTCGTTTTGTTCACTAAATTTGGCTTCGTTTACAAGAAATGCAAATAATGTTGGCAATCTTGATCCACGACAATACTTGGCGCAGTTACCAAGTATTGTCGTGGATCTCGGACGTCGTGGGTTCGATTCCCACACGGGACAACTATTTGTGCAACCCACAGATAGTTGTTTCGGATCTGGGTGTTTGTCTTCGTGCAATTTATGTTTGTAAAAATGTCCTTACGACACAGGATAATGTTATCCTAAAATGAGGGCAATGTTAGTTAAAAAATGAAATGAAATTAAATGAATCTGCTAGATTGTGAATCTAAGATTTGTCAATTATGATTACACATACTTGGCCGATATTTTTTTCAGTCGTAGATGTTAAGCACGTGTAACAAAGATCATCTTTGATGATCTCTCATCTACGTTTTATTTCTGCCATAAAAGATTTCACGCTGGTATGTTAAAAAGTTGATTATACCCCGATCATTGTAGATCTCCTTGATCTTTTAACAATATAAGATCTCGTTTTAAAATCATACTTAATATTAAAAATTTGAAAAAAAGTGCAATAAAGAGGCGGGGAATCTACACCGCATTATAATTTATGAATAACTTCATAAAAACTAGAGTGACATTGGATGCTACTGCCTTAATTAATGGGAGCTACGTAATCTCATCTTGTTTCTTAATAAAGAATAGTAATTTTTTTTTACAATATGAGGCCAGCTTCAAGAAATTGAAATGTGTTCTGTTAATAAAAATAATTTGTTCACTTTCAAATTTGAATTCATTTACAATTTTATGAATGTTTTACGTGTGGCAAAACGTGCGCAAGCGATATCATTAGTAACGATACTTTGGAATTTTTAGGTTTTTTAAGTACAAAATCAGAAACAGTACGTACAGACGTACAAAACAGTCTGGCATTTATTTTATCTTTTTATTAATATCAAGGATGACTAATTTTTGAGTAGATAAATATGACGGCTATGTTAGTAATAGTAGTAGAATCGAATACGTGTATTAGTCCTACAAAATTTACAACCCTAAATAATTTTCCATCGTCACTCAAGTGCCTTCTATAGGATAGTTAATACTAATGAGTATCCATCGAATATAGTTCACTTATATCATAGGATTGTTTTTACAACATATATACATACTTGCCTGTTACTCATGCAGACATAACAGACGCGATTGCCATAAACAGAAAACATTTGATAGCATTACATATTAAAGTCCTCCTGGTACAGAAGGCTCCAGGCTCCTTCAGGTATATAATGAAGATTGTGACTGTGATTTCGCCCAGAACAGAAAAAAAGTCCATTTAAAAGATCATTTGCTGACGTAAAGCAATTTAAATAGCAGCTACAATTAGGTCCAATTTGACGGACCACGAATTCTGGCAAAGAAAAACCGATTCCTGATGAGGATTTACGTAATGTGAACCTTATAAATGAAACTAATTTTACGGATTTATCGCGTTTATTTTTAATTTTAATTCCCGACGTTTCGAACCCTTTACAGCGTTCATGGTCACGGGACAGACTGAGGTGTTAGACGTCTTATTGTCATAGTTAACCCGGGCTACCGTCAGTTTTTTGAATTATTAATTTTGTGTCCGATCTATGCAGAGGGAGCTAATTGTATCTTGTCTTGCAGTAGTAGTTCGTTTGGGCCTAGATTTAATTTTATTGATGACAGGATCCCAAGCTGATGGTAGTACCCAACCTTCTTCTCTATTGAAATTAGGGTGTTTTTTAATTTCAATAGCCTCGCGAATCATCCTTGGGAGAGATCGGTGTTCTTTTGCAAGGATCTGTGGTTTGTCAAACCTGATGTAGTAGTTGGGCCTATTTAAAATGTGCTCACAAGAAATTATAATGTGAACCTACTGAGTGCTAAAAAAAATATGTACATTATTATAGAGAGGATCCTCTTACTATCCAATCACGTTCACCACCATTGCAAAGCTTCAGGATTACATGAGAACTTTCTGCATCGATTGAACTTTAAATTGATAAATCTGGAAAGTGACAGTAGCCAGGGTTTACAGAGATATGAGGAAGTAAGTAGCATAATTCATATACAAGGTATACAAGGTATACGAATTATGCTACTTAATCTTTATACACTTATGTCTGTGATTTAAATTTAAATTAAAGCGATAAAATTCATAAAAAATGTGTTTTTAAATGTAAATGAGAATACCGCCCATTAGAAAAAAATCTATGAAGTTGTAGATGCCTCGCTGACTTCACGAAATTGGTCATTGACTACCTTAACGCAAAAGTATAATACTTCCACTACACACCGATCTTCAGAAAGTTATGCTTAACTATATTATAATGTCATTAACCGATTACGTCGCTCAAACACATGCGGCCATGCATAACAATGTCTTCTCATGACCGTTATTACGATGATACAATGCAGATATGTGCATGAACTCGTGTTTGCATTATAACTGAAGCCCAATGCTCCGCCATGATACAATAGGTTCAATAAATAGATATGAATAAATTGTGTTTCGTATATTGCTAATATTACTAGTCGTGGAATTGGATCTTCAATATCTGTATGTATCTGCAATATTAGTATTATTTCGAGTATCAAAACTATTACAGATTTCTACTGATATAATTTGAAATCAGATATTATATTCGTATTAAAACGCGAAACGAAAATTATGGACCACCTTGTATGAATATTTCACGTACGGAAGAATACACATAGCATAACAGTTCTTATCATACAATGCTGTTTGTTTTAAATGTGAGATTTTTTATAATTACCAAAATCCTTAATTCATAAATATAAAAGTAGGGTCGGTATCCTATCGGATGTCGGCGACCACCACATGGAACTCTTCTCTATTCTTCTCCCGGGCGGCGTTATTCTTAGTGTCTTGTTTTATGCAGTAGCACCCTTCGTCTTTCTGCACTACTGCTTTTTGAGGTTATTTAGACTTCAAGGCTTGCTAGGCCTCTTTATATTGATTAGAATATTTAAAACCGACTGCCCCCCTGCCTGACGTCAACCTTCCTTGGGAACAAACGCCCAGACCCAAAACAATTATCTGTAGATCACACTGATACTTTTCCCGCGTGGAAATCAAAACCAAGACCGCCGGCGTCAAAGCCGATAGCTTAATAACTGCACCACCGGGCCATAAATCGAGCCGAAATAACTAAACCAAGAACAGCAAATAAATTATTTGTTGATAATAGGATTCTCTTTTTTCTTAGAATGTTTTATTTACATTTAATATTTATCTAAAGTTCTTTTTCTTCTACAATAAGACATATTATTATAGTTATAGAGATGGAATATCAAACTTCTATAACGGACAAACTTTCGTCTATTCGACATTCAACTGAAGAGGTTAGCAGCTGACAGACCTACAGGAAATTTGAAAAGTGGACAAGGTACAGAAATAGGGAAATTTGGTATCGGAAATTGCTTTCCAGTACAATCAAACTAAAGAAACGTATTTTGTTATAAAGTAAAATGTAACCTCGTGACAAAGTTAAACGTATTCGTTGAACACAGTTTTTTCTTTTTATGTGAAAAGTTGCCAAACGAGCAGACGGTTCACCTGATGTTAAGTGAATAACACCGCCCATGGACATCTGCTGGTATACCCGAGAGTTACAGATGTGTTGACAACCTTTTGAAAATTGGGCTCCAACTACCTCACTCACCATACAAAACGCGAAAGTATTTGTCATACTTCCACTTTACGCTGGGCTTCTGTGAGATCGTGGTTCTTACCCGGACGGGCCTGCCCATTCGTGCAACAGCCGAGGCTGCTGCGTGGCCCTACCACCGTTAGCTCCGTTCTTTCTAGAATATAAGGTAAAGTAATCTCTGAAAATTCACGATATTCCAAAGTCAAGATTCGAATAGCAAGACAGCATGTGTAGACCAAGAATCCTATAGCATTCCCTGAGTAATTGTTGGGCGATATATGATTTTTTTACTTTTTTAATTTATGTACATGCTTAATCTCACCAATGTGGAAGAATCATTATTAAAGACCGTTTGTACGTACCTTATTTTAATTGTAGCCAACATATTAAAATAGTGCATTAAAACGTACTTACTCAAATGTTTTATAAAGGAGCCATCAGGTTGAGGACATACTAATGTTGATAACAAAACACGAAGTAGAGGAGCGAGGATTTTCCAAATGTATAAAAGATCAGAAAATAAGAATCATAGTTAAAATTGATTCGTTCCTATAGTAATAATATATTAGTCGATTATAAAAACGAGACTGATTTGGCAAAGTGTGAGACCGTTAAATACTTTTATTCACAATCCCATCGTATTCTTGGAGTAGAATAGTGGGTTTTTTCGTATTTTCATATTATTAACTTTGGAATTATAAGAGTGATTCACTCTTATGCTCCTACTTGATTTGAAATACGGACGACGCGACGACGGTTTGATAACGAGTTGAAACTTACATTCATCGATCTTCATAAATAAGTTTCCGCCACTTTTTCTGATAAATGTACGTTTTTCCGAGATACTGGAGCTTTCAGATTGTGTTACGTTATGTCAGGGCATTAAACAAAATATGTTCAAGTTATTTTCAATAATTTTTCTTTGTATATATTATAACTTTAATTAAATTTATTTAATTAATCGCCAAATGGTACTCTAGTGGTTGGAGATCGAATGACGATCTGATTGCACCAGATACTTATACCAACTAATAATTGTGCGTATCATCTAGTGAGTGAGGTAATCGGGGCCCACTTTTTAATGGTTAGCAAAACTCGTAGACACCGTAGCGAAAAATGAACAATATAATTCTCAATTGTTTTGTAAGCAATTTCAATGGTTTTTGTAACTATGAAAAACAATACTCTCCAAAAGTTTGTTTAAGTATCAGCCCATACTAACAGCACTCTGTCGCATCTGCCTAATCGAGTCGTTTAATATATGCCATTGTTAAATCCTTTCTTATAATTGACGACAATTTTATTTCTTTTTCTTCCATTTAATGTCCCGTTGCTTTGTATTCAACAATTAAGTAAATCGGAATGCAATTAGAAGAAAATTCTTTCCTCTTGCAACTACGCTTTTAGAGAAAATTTATTGAAGCAATTTTTTCATGAAAAGCCCAAATATACAAACATATTTAGCACTGTACATTACAGAATACTGATTGTTTGGTACAGACAATTTGGAGTTGAAAAATTTACATTTAAAATATATTTTTTAGCTTGTACGTATAATTATATTTATTTATTTATACTTTATTGCAAAACCTTAAAAACATAGGATTACAAAGGGCGGACTTAATGCCATTTGGGCATTCACTCCCAGTCAACCCGGGGCGTGGAGAGAGATCGTGGTAGGTGCAATAAGCTAAAAAAAGATCATAAATACTAATTAATAATATCAAAAAGTTTTATATAGTCTTATACTTTAATTTTAACTTTATGATAATTGCAAAAATTAAATTTCAACAAGAACCGTAAGTTTCCAGCAACAATTTTAAATCTTCTATATATGAATAAACTGTAAAACTAGTAATAATTCAAATTTGCATTATTGTTTTATAGTTTCTTCGTCATTTTTTGTTTTTAAAGAATTAAATGAACATGATACCGTATTAAAAAAATATTAGTGTCTTTACTTTCCACATCTTCAGTTATCAGAATGGATACCGAGAAAGATACAAAAATAAGATAATTATGTAAATTAGCTTTCATCGTATTATAAAATACGGCTTGGTTTTAACTTGTTTAAGATTTTTAACAATCGCTAGTACAATTTTTTACATTCTGTGCTTAAACAATATTTCTGATTCGTTTAGCACTGAATTTAGGTAAGTAGATTCTTAAATTGTTAGGTGCTGCTCTACGGAGTAAATACTTACAATAATACAATTTATATGCAATTTTAACTCTGAAGACTCTAACGGTCTTTGTCCTAATAAGTTACGGAAGATTTAAAAGGTCGCTATAATTAAATTATCAAAAAGTCTTATTCATAATCTTTCTATAACGCTAAAATGTTCAGTAACTCTCCGATAAAGTGACCTTTGACATAAACAACCTAGGGCCCTGCTATAAATCATCGATATACGTATATCGGCAAAAAGGTGGCCGATTTTGGTCAGCTGATTACTGAATTTTGCAATGACTTCTTTTCAATCATTCCACGCCGCCACCAACGTTGCATTGGAGATCGTGTCGCTGATTTTTTCGTTGATTTTCAATAACACGTACCCTCACCTTCACCAAATCAGTGGATATATCATAAAACCGATATTTAGTGCTGATTATTTGCCACAGGCCTAGATAACGTGTATTTAAGAAAATTTATCGAATATAATTTCAGATATGTTTCCCACACGCTGTTTCTCGATTTTTGTATGATTCGTTTTAATTAAAAGAACCTCCTAAATAGATCCACGTAGAGTGGACGTCGGTGAACGCGAACAAATTGTTATTCGTGTATTTTCACAACAACCATTTGACTGCTATTACGTGGGACGTGAAGATGTGGGCACAAAGAAGTGATGTGAGGTGAGGTTTGTATTGACGCTATTTTGTTTATTTTCAGTATTATAAACTGATTGGCAACGTCCATAAGTATTATTAGAAGAATCAGATCCCATTGCATGTAATGCGACAAAACTATTAAAAGAAAATTTTGAAAAAAATTGTTATTGTACCAGAAAATAAATAAAAATTTAGGTATTTATCATGTTAAAAAGTGAATTAAATAAGGGCAATACATAAAAAATATAAAAATATTATATAATATAATGCAATACATAAATATATAAATGTAATCGTTGCTGGGCTATCTACACTTTCCTTTGTAATAATCGTACAGATCTTCATCTTTTACATTGTATTATATAATAATATCCTTTAAGCCGTTAGATTTATTGAGAAGCATTGTGACTTGACCGACATGTGATAAGCAGAAATACGGCGGACATAATTGCTACACAGGACCGATATAATAAATGTGAAAAGGCCTAGAAATGTTTACCTATCTATATGTTTGATTTCATTTCGAACACCGAACCGGTGGAATTAAACCAGAACCTACAAGCATGATAATATTTTCCACGCTGGATAGAGCCGCGCATTTGCTCAAGCGTGCGTTATATATATAGCTAAGTGACCGGATGTCACTCACACATATGAACCATCGAGGATCGATTAGTGATCAACGGTGAGCCCGATGGACGTTGGTTGTATCCCCATGTTCATCGGTGACTAGTGGGAATCTACGTGGAACTTGGGTGTACCTTGTGAATGGTTGTATTGCTTTCGATGGGACGGATAGACGAGGACCAAGTATCTGGACCTGTATACTAGTATCATGTGTGAGTATGGTGTTATTGGGCTCCAGCCCAAGTGATATAAGGATTCCAATCCTAGCGAGTCCGACTACTTATATCACTTCCACAACCGCGTCGATGAGAATATTGCTCAGGCTATTTCCGAGTAGTCGCAATAAATTCGAGTTGACAATTCACTATGTTTTACTAGGATGTGAATGATTTTCGGCTCTCTCGATGAACCGTTTGGTGAGCTCCATAATATCGTTAATGCATCGATATAATGTGAAGATTTTTTTATTTACTCCTATTTATATTACACGTGATTTTAAATATACGATTTTTGCATCACACCGTGACTATCATAACCTAACCTATCGTTCGAAAACCCCCGTGATTGGAGTTCCATTTATTGATATCCATTATATAACAAATTGAGCAACGAAATCTGGTGGCTATATTCGAGTTTTAAAGCAATATACGTTCAAAACTCCATACCAATTCAGAGGGTTAGGGCTTATATTTTTTGAGTTGTATAAATGGACTGAATTTGAAAACTGTGAAACGCTTCCAATAAAAGTTAACTGACAAAGTGCCGTTTATTCGATTTTCGACATTCACCTTGCTAACGCTAGTTCAAATAACAAGAGCTTCATAAAAGTGCTGTATGCACTTTTATTCTCGTATATTAGAGCGTTCCATGTTGTTAGTACTACTAGTACTAACAACATGGAACGCACGAATCTTACAGGGCTTCAGGGTGACTGTGTTGTTATAGGACATGTTTCATTTTGTACTGGACTAGCCATTATTTGTAATTTTTCAAAAAACTTTGAAACTTAACCTTTAAAAATATTCCGCATAATAAGCTTATAATTTAAAATTTATATTATATATATATATATAACGATAGAGTGCACCAATTCCTTAATAAACTAGAACAAATGACCCAACTACATTTTAGAATTTCGGTTTGCGTGTTTCAAATTGTCGTGTTGCTATTGTAAAATCAATGTCCGTGAGCACGAATCAAAACGGACTCGGTATAATTGAGACCACCCGTGTGTATCTATAATAACATTGATGCGCTTCGGAGCGTAAGGCAAGCGAAAGCAATGCGCTTTGAGCGGCGCCGCTCATATAGAACAGGTTGCCGGAATGCACATTATTATGTCTTAAAAATTTATCCTTATTTTTATGGACATACAAAACATATTCAAAAATGTATTGAGCAGCAACAGTCAATACCTTTATCTCTTTAAACAAGTTTCTTAACGATTAGCTCTGCACGAATAGCTCTCTTTTGTAAGATAAAGATTGTATTAATGTCGGCCGCGTTACCCCAAAGCAGAATGCCATAAGACACTATACTGTGAAAATAACTAAAATATACCAAGCGAGCCGTATCAACATCAGTTAACTGTCTTATTTTTTTGACCGCGAAAGCTGCTGAGCTAAGTCTACTCGCCAGTCTATTAATAATATCTAGTGATACAAACATGGTTGCCTCTCAACATGAAATTTGTAAAGTTTCTAATCAGGATTGTCAAAATCTTATTATTTTAATAGCTTAGAAATCTAACGCTTATATGAATTAGTAATGATTGTTTTACTTTGGATATGGATTCCATTGATGTCTCACTGACTGCGCATTAAAGACTGCGGACTTTATTTCAACATGACTTAATGTGGACCTAAAATAGGACAACGTTAGACAGATTCATGGTGTCTCAAAATATTATGTTACGTAATCGATGAGTACGATGGCCGCTCTATAGGTCAATAGTCGATCCGCATATGAACTTTGACGAAGGTCGACGTAGGAGGAAGGATGTGTCATCTACAATCATCACATGAAATGCTGATTCTAATACTCATTACAATTGAATGGAATAATTTTAGATTCTTATACTTATACTAGTGGACCGGACAGACTTCTTAAATTCGAAAATTTCAAACTTTTATGAATAAATTTGTGAATCTAAACCATTCTTGAATCCACATGAACAGATATAAAAAATTTCATTAAAATCAGTCCAGCCGTTTAGGAGGATTTCAGAGACATACACACGTACAGAAGAATTATTTATACAAAGATGTGATTATTCTCGAAATAGTTTGCCCTATTTACACTTGACAGTGTTTTCTACCCGGCCCATTTTCCACAAAGTGCAGTTTCGGCTGCACATGAGATATTGTTCTAATTTCTGGGCTGGCAACACCCGGACGGTTGTTGATACGTTGGTACCTTTTAATAAAATGGGCCCCGGCTACCACATTCACCGGACGGAACACAGAAGTTTAACACTTCTACTTCAAGCCGGTCTTCTGTTAGGTTGCGGTTCACTACCGGAAGGACCAGCCCATTCATGCAACAGTGAAGACTGTTGCGTGGCCCTACCACAGTTAAATGTTTGTATCCAGACATGTTTTTCGTCCGATAAACGACCAATCTCAAAGGATTCCTTCAAAATGTTTTATTCATGCATTTCGATTTGTAATGATAAAGACAAATTGACGTTTGTAAGCGGAGTTAATGCTACCGCAGCTTTTGCTAACAAATTCATTAAAAAACATACACTTTGTAATAAATGCCGTATTTTCAATGTTAAAATGGTCTAGAAAGTAATTCAATTTGTGAATATTGCCTTTCCAACGTACGGTGAAAGGCAATGCAAAGGCACGCTAAAGAACCCGTTTTTTTTTCCAAGATTATAAAAGACGGCTTATTTAATGAATAAGCAACGAGTTATTTGCTCAACGAGATGAATGAAAGATATTTCAAAAGGATTCATTTCCATTTGAAAAATTCCCATCTTCTGTAAAATTTCGGACTCTATCATAATTATTATCTCTGATTTCGAGTTTGAAAAATCACGCGAACGTTCAAATAGGCTTGAATTCACCATTTATTCAATTCGCCTACTATACCAAGGCGAACGTCCAAAACAGTTTCAGATGGTACACATTTATTCGTTCTGGCTTAAGTTCAGACAAATATCTTTCAGGATAATCTTTATACCACAATTTTTTAAACATGAGGTAGTTAATAGCTAAACATTAATATATGAGTTCTGAACAAAGTTAAATTTAACCGCTACTGTAACAAAAATGTAGTAGCATCAGTAAAAACTTAGGTATCGCCACGCTTAGGTAGAATCTTTGATCTCGCACTAACTTTTTTTATTAATGTTTCGGTAACAGTAATAACGATTTAAAACAAATTTTGAAAGGACTCTATATAAATTTTATCAGTTTTTGTTAATCATAAATTAATGTAAGTGACATAAACAAGTCTTAAAAATGAATTCGCCAGTGTTTAGACAAAACGATTTTGATTACATTTATGGTTCATGCATAATTCATCAATATCTTTCAAATAATAACAATCAAAGAAGTAATTGAAACTTGATATCATTAATTATTTCTTTTTATGAATGTTACGGCTCGTGCAGACCTCATTATGAAACACGAAAAATGGGTCTGGGTTTTATACATTCGAAAAAAAGATCTTACATTCTTGTCTTATGTATTTCAGTATACATTGTATTTATTTGCTATACTGAAGTGTATTCAGTATGGTTCAGTATGGAACAACAGGTTGGAAGCAATATGCTGTAAATTAAAACTTTGCAACTACCTAACTAACCAACGGACACTATAATTAAAGACAAATAATCTAGACCAAAAATGGTTATGGTTGTGCTGGAGGTTTTGGTGTACAACATTTTAATGATTTGGTACCATCATGAAATTTGCTACAATCGATAATGTAATGTAAACTGAACCTAATAAGTGAATATAAAATGGATTTTTCGTCGAAACAGATCTAGAGAGCTTCGACATTTATTTCGAGATACGCAACTTTATCTGAGTGACGGTTCTCCCGAAACCGTTATGTTTGAATACTAAAGAATTATCTCTTTTGTTCTATGTTCAAATGTTATCGTAGAAGAAAATTTACAGGCGTTCGGCAGCTGCGGGGAAAGAAAACTAATTCGTTTTATCGCTTAGAACTCTCGCGGGACGAATTCCAGTTTACGATATTACTTAAACCTCGTACGTAATAACTCTGCCTTCAATTCTATTGCTCTTTGAGTTTGGCCCTTAACGGATTTTTTCATATTTTTTTATACACTTTCTGTTATTTTCTTAGAGGCGTCGCTGGAATGTCTCTCATAATTTTAGTCGTCGTCCTATTACTAAGACTCCGCTGTCTGTCTGTCTGTCCGTCTGTCACCAGGCTTTATCTCATGAACCGTGTTAGTTAAACAGTTGAAACTTTCACATATGATGTATTTCTGTTGCCGCTATAACAACTAAAAACAGAATAAAAAAATATTTAAGTGGGGCTCCCATACAACAGACATGATCATTTTGCCGTTTTCATAGATAATGGTAAGGAACTCTTCGAGCGCGAGTCAGATTCGCACTTAGCCGGTTTTTTTTATTCGTTACTGGCCAGCGCTTAACTGCCACCCCACCTGATGGTAAGTGACGATGCAGACGTTGACGATAAGCGCGCTAGCTCTGTAAAAACCTATTCACTGCTGCCTTGAACACGCCTACCTTATAATCGGATAGAAAGACTGACGATGGCAGGTTGCTCCATTCCTTAGTTGTACATATGATGAATGACGAAGCAAATCTGATGACTCCTTGGCGCAGTGGCCAAGGTATTGGATTCGGCGACGAAGGTCGTGGGTTCTATTCCCACAGACCCACAGATAGTTGTTTCGCATCTGGTTGTTTGTCGTTGAAATTTATGTTTGTAAAACGTCCTTACAACAAAGAATAGTGTTATCCTAAAGTAAAGGCAATGTTCAAAAAAAATCAGTTTCTTCTTGTGCGTGGAATGTCGACAGCAAAACGGTGGAGCCGCGCCGAACGAACTTTATCTACATTAAAAAATTATTGTCATATTACAGTGCAATGTAATATGAGTGGGGCTTGTGGATATGAAGTGAAGTCCAAGACAGTTTTCTTGCTTCATAATTCGGTAAATTCATTCGCAGCTTTGACGGGGGAATAGACATAGACATAGACATAAACTTTATTTTGACAACCAACAAACAGCACAAAAGATTCAAAAAAAAATAAATGACATGAACATAACATATTGATAAATAAAAAAATAACATCGTTTCAACAAAAAAAAGCAAGTTAAAAAAAAGGAAAACAAAATAAGTACACAAAGTTACAAATATAAACAATTATTAATAAAGAAACAAAAAGACATGTAGAAACCTTTGAAGGAAAAAAAAAAATGTATAGTGTATATGTAATAAGGAATGAATTGTGCTGTGAGTTTATGTCAAAAAATGGTCTCCACTCAGCAAAAAAATACGGACAGTTCCGCAATGCTGGTATTCTGTGGAGCCATTTCGATGCTAGGAATGTGAGGAAGGTGCGGGTAGATGCGCAAACTTGTGAAAATTTTACCAGAATAAAATAAACTAAAATTAAATAATAAAAAATTAAATTATAATTAAATATAAATGTATTTGTAGAATGACAGTTAGCATAGAAAATATGTCATAATACATTTTCTACATAATTACGTCCAACTGGTGATTTACCACTGCGTTTGATTCAGTGTTCTAGTATTGTTACCGATTATAGAGACATTCCAAAGGCTATGTAAGTAAAGATCGTTTAAACTGGTTTGTACTGTAGCCTATACAGAGGGTATGTAGGCGTAGTACATCGTGTGATGCCTCTGCGGATTGGCAGACTTCACATAATTATGTTGGAGATATTTTTAAAATATGCTGGTTTTCCACGTTGTTTTCCTTTACTGGGACGTGATCAGCTCTTAAAATTGTATTTAAGAATACTGAAGCAAACTGCTATGACTATTCTGATTTAAAAACGAGCACTCGGACACTATTGTGTGGTAGAATATATAGTATCAAATAAGAAGCTTTATAAACTTCATCCACAAACCAATAATAACCTTTAGAAAAAGTTATTTGGATGAGTTTTAGAGTTAATAATTTTGTATAAATAAAGCCTCAGGGTATTCGTTTTACAATCAATTATGAAGGCAAGTTGTTACAATGTTTGTTATTACAGCTGTTATTAAACAGAATTTCTATTGTATATACAATAATACATTTTCTCTTTGAGGTATTCTCGCTCAATTTCTTTTATAAAAATAGGCTTCATTACAATACCATCTAATCATTTCACTACATTCAATGATTAGATGGTACTGTTGCTATACATTCTCAATATGATAGGAACGATATAATCATGGACAAGTAAGTAAGTGAATAAGTGTAAAAGTATGATTTGGTAATAATGAGATTATAAAACACTTAGTAAAATTCATAAATATGTTCGTGCTGTGTAGGCTAAAGTTAAATGGATCTCAAGCTTGTTGAGTTTAACAATCAGGTCAAAAAGATCGGGGAACTTGAAGATGATTCTACGCGTGCCATGACTTGTTTTGATTAACCCGTATTACTAATATCTACTTGTAATCACGCCAAAGTAGTCACAAATGCGTTGCCATTAAGGTAGGAACAGGCTACCTTCTTGAAGATCCCTAATTCGAAAAGGTCTAAAAATATCGCCGGCGACAGCTTATTCTACACCTATACCTAGCGGAAAGTTTACTGGCGGAGGTGGACTGCCATCCATTGAAATAAGAGTACGAAGGACAGGTCTGTCCGTGTAAGTAACAAGACCTCACAGAAGACCGGCGTGGAGTGGAAGTGTTTTACACTTCTGCGTTTCGTCTGGTGAGTGAGGTAGCCGGGGCCACTTTACTAAAAGCTAGCAACGAAACTGATGTTGCAAATTTCCATGGGTGTCGGTTATCACTTAACATCAAGTAAGCCGCCTCTTTTGCCACCTTCTCACATCAAGTACGGCTAGTTCAAAGTCAAAGTCAAAATTTCTTTATTCAATATATATTTTATTGAACGTCAAACTACGGACGGTTCACTAAACTACACTTGTCCAGACAAGAACCGAAAAGAAACTCTGCGGTCTTGTTTTTTTTTTCTGAATTATACAAGTAGACAAAATTATTTTAGAGTATTTAAAATCAGCAACAACTTGCAATTGCAAAGCAAGAGTTATTTCCATACACCCTTGTCTTCAATGTATTCCTCGACATTATTATAAAATTAATCATTCACATGTGCGTACATGTTTTCGATTTTAATTATTTCTTTCGCACATTCATACCTTACCTTATTGATCCACCAACCCTTATACGTTTAACAGAAAACATAAGGTAATTCATACACTTTACAATTACTTTCGCTTCGTCACACCAATAAAGAAATGTGAGTTTGTAACTAAAGTAATTGTTTACTTTAGTTACAAATTCTCAAACTTAAAAATATTTAGTTGGCAACTTAAAACTTTTTATGTGCCAATTTGGAACTTTGGTTATAATAAATCCAACAATATTGTTCGTTGAACAGTAAAAAGTAGATTACCTTCGGGAAAATCTCAGTAGTGGCAAAAATATATTCGATAAATAAAAGATATTTTAAAATAATAGCGGTGTCAGTTTAATGTGCTTAATAAATTGCAATTTATCCTTTTTCATTTTAAGTTTTAAGTAGTAGAATGTTTTAAATGTTTTTCAATATGACGAAATTGACTGATGTGTTTTAAATAGGTGTATTTTTACCCGCGACGGAAAAGAAACTGTATATGCGTTTGGTGTGAGAGGATGTGTGTTTGTTTGTGCAATTCCAAGTTTCCGTTTTTTCTCCCGATTTTGATGCAGTGATCAGAACACTTAATTCCGTTGATATTCTATCCCTTTGCGGAAATTTGACCTACAATCCACGGCAAAGATTACTATAACTTTAAAATCCGTATTCGTTAATTTACCTACTTGATATTATGTGTTCTATGGATAGTTTATATCAACAAAAGGTTCTTGGCTCTTGAAAATACACACATATTACATGTACGTGGTAAGGCCATTTTCCACATGCATCAAGTATAGAGATAGCTACTTTGCAAACGGTTGAAAACGAGCTTCTCCATTATAACAGTATTAAGAAAAGTACCCGTTACTGGACGCCGCAGGCTTTCTACAAATCCTTGCATAAAATATTACCCATTATTAAGTACGAGAACGGTCGTTGTGAGCGTGTTAAGTAGAAACTTAATCCACCCAGCGTCATATTCTGAATTAAATAGAATATATGGTCTACCACTGCACTTCACTTCGGATTCCTAGATCTGAGTTTTACTTGTAAGTTATAGATAGATTAATGAAATGTAAGTACGACGTTAGTTTATAAAAGCCATGTTAACATGAATAAATACGACATGCATTTAACAACGTGTATAAAATCTATTATATCTTATCACGTGTTCCGCGGTGAAGGAAAACATCGTGATGAAACCGCATATTTTCGAATTAATAACAAAAAAAAAAATCCGAAGACATGTGAAGGCCGCCAATCCGCAGTGGGGCCGCGTGGTGGACTATGCCCTGGTACCCTCTGTATAGAGGAGGCCTTTGCCCAGCAGTGGGATATGTATAGGCTGTTACTTTACTTTTATAAAATCTATTAAATGCTCTATAGAATTTGTTAATGAATGTTTTACGATCAACACGGCCATGATCGGATCAACAGAATATTTTTGGTGCTACTCGCTCGAAAGCTTAAATGTTAAGTGTGTCTACAGAGAAATTTTATTACAACCATTTTCATTTCTATTGTCGCTTTTTAACAACTTATTTACGTTCGTTTAAAACTCCTATTTAATTCGCTTTGTTATTAATATTTTTTACGTCTAACTTTTTAAATTGTTTATGTTTATAATACATTATGTACGAAATTTCATTTAATGAACGCTTTTGTAGTGCAAATTAAACGCAAAATGTTTCATTGGTATACTTCGAACCGACCGATACATGTATAAAGGTCGTAACGAATATTTTTAATTACTATCACTGACTGTGATACGTTTACAACGACAGAATAAAAGGGGAGATTTTCAAACATTTACTTTAATTCTTATAGATCCAGATAAGAGTACAAATAAGAGACAGAAATTATCATATGAGATTAAGAAAATGAGTTAGGTTTATGAGTTAAAGAAAAAAATATTTAAAGTCGTTATTAAGGAACGGAGCTTTTACATTGTTTATGTACCACTGATGCGTTAACATATTTCTTGAGTGAAATAGCGTCATAGAAACTTACCAATATATCCCTTCGCGTAGCGGTTGCATTAAACCAACCGTCAATCATAACACACTGCAGAACCACAATCGAACGAATTTTGAAGTAAATGTGCAGAGACTTTTCTAAAACTAACCGAAGCTCTGTATTTTTGCCGTAAATTGAAAGTCCGTCGAAAGCTGATTCAATTTGCTAGTTTAGTCAAGCGTGGGCGAAAGGATGTGTGCATGTTTTTGCATCGTCGATTTGTTCGTTTCGTTCGTTACTCGCTTATAATTTGAAGATGAAAGAATTTCATGTTTTTAAAACAAAATTAATTTGGAATTAACATTCACAGCCAATAAAACCTTCTTTTTTTGTTTGAAACGGCCAGTACTGAAGAACGCCGATATCGTAGGTAAAAATTTATCAATAATAATTGTTATATTATGTAAAGTGTGCGTGTGTGTTGAGTCCTCTGTATTAGTCAACATAGATCAGGATTAAATGTATCCCCACTCGCTGTCTTGAAGCATAAGTCTGATGTTCAATTGTACCTTCATTGATCGAAAAAATTCTAAATTTAAATTTTTTTTTACTCGTTGATAAATTACAACAAGAACTGGCTTTAAAGTACCTAGCTAGTTTTAAAGTGTTTAATACAGATTGGGAATGGTGGTATAATGTTTAAATTATGTGCATCTCCTGGTTGCCACTGACAGTAAAACTGAACAAGAACGTACGTAGAACAAGTGTACTAAACGTTAAAGTTCGCTGTTCCAGGTAGAAACCGCATAAGCTAAGCTATTCATGTAACTCTTGATCATTATAGTTCAACTGTATGAGATAATCTACGTAAGATTTATCATGTTAATTAGCAATGTCTCAAATATCCTTGGGGGCGTGATCTATTAGAGAATTCCGTTAGCTGTCTTTGTCTAATTAATCCCACAGCGCTGTGCTAAATGTAAATTACTGACACAATATTACGCTCTAATTCGATTAGTATGAGTTATTAATGAAATAAAAGTTTATTTCTATTTGTTTGCAACAACAAAAACCAACGTTAATTGTACAGGAAAAGTGCAATCTTAAAGAAATAGTTTACGGATTTGACACGTTATTTTTCTAACGTTTCTTCACTGCGTCCACGGTACTGTTGATTATTTTTAAACGAATTATTGAAGATTTCAACAGAAACGAAAGTGCGATTCGGGAGGTGGTGGCAGAGGTGCAGTAGCTGTGGCTTTGTACCCCACTGCGAAGCCAACAGGAACCCACACTGGTGTTACGCCGGCCTAAAAGGATCTCTTCAAGTGGGCTCATAGAACCCATTCTTGATCATCATCATCATTCAGCCCGTTTGAGTCCACTGTTAAACATAGGCCTCCCCCATTGACTGCCATAAAGTACGATCCTTCGCATTCCATCCATCATCGACTTCCCACACATTCTTTTTTTTTTTTTTTTTTTATTCACATAGACGCTTGCGCGTTCTTATGAAACGTCAAAATTTTACAAGAAATTCGTTCAAACACGTTCGTAAGATACCACCGGTTCGGAAAGCAGTTTCTGTTGAGAAGAAACCGGCAAGAAACTCAACAGTTGCTCTTTTTTAAAAAAAAGGGGTTTACAATATAAATAGTACATGTACAATAGTCTTGTTTTAGGCTACGTGAGTATCAACAGTATTAACCGCACACATTGGCGTCGTCAAGATATTCAGCAATAGAATAATAGGCTTTAGCTATAAGTTTACTTTTAATTTTTCGTTTAAATTCATCAAGTGGCAGACTTAATATCGACTGTGGGATTTTATTATACATGCGCACAACTTGCCCCATGAACGACCTGTTTACTTTTTGTAAACGAAACAATGGCGTAGTTAGTTTGTCCTTATTTCTGGTATTTAGTTTATGTCTGTCACAATTCTTTAGATAACTATAAATATTATTTTTAACATACAAAATATTACAATAAATATATTGAGACGCAACAGTGAGTATATTAATCTCTTTAAAAAGGTCTCTGAGTGTATTCCGGGCTCCGATGTTATAGATTGCTCGGACAGCTCTTTTTTGAAGCATCATTTGCACAGGTCGTCACTCCATCTAGTGGGGGGTCGTCCTACACTGCGATGGCCAGTACGAGGCTGCCACTCGAGAAACTTTCTTCCCCAGTAGTTATCGGTTCTATGAGCTATATGGCTGACTCATCGCCACCCTTGCCTTTTTTTGCCAAGACTTACCTTGGTTCTACTGCGGAAATCTTCGTTATAAACTTTATCACGCAGAGAAATACGGAGCATAGCCCGATCCATAGCTCGCTGAGTGATTTTGAGATACATGAGGATACATGCATGGAAAGTGAAAGTGATAGAGTCAGACACAAGAGTAAAGACACTAGAGTCGCGTCGAGGCGAGAAAAATTTATTCCTAACTGGATTTATCTTTGTTAATCCTCAAGATAATTATTAAAATAAACCGAAAAAATAATTATTAATTTAATAATTTAATAATTATTAATTTGTACTACAAAATTTAAGGTTTTATCAAAAGTCCCCCTTTCCAACATGTATAATTAACAAGGTCATGAAAAATAATTACTAACTAGCTCATTTTTTTTTTCCATTTTTACGGTTTATTTAGATAATTATCTTGGGAATTAATAAAGAAAATTTCAGTTAGTAATAAATATTCGAAATTCGCCTTATCAACATATTTCACCTCTGATAACCCTGTTAGCTACCGTTTACCAAAATTGTTGTAAAGAAAAAGTTGGGCGTCTCTTCGAAATGAAGCTACTCACTCAAAATCTGCTTGTTAGTAATAAAAGGTGAAAATGAGCCCGGGATCCCGGACTACAGTTCTTTTGAGTTACAATAAACCAGCTTTTGTTTACACTGCGTGTTGCCTAACAGGAATTCTCTGAACACAAAATGGAGGATTATTTACTCAGTGTCCACCAGGATAATCATCAACGTAGCTAGTTAAAACAGTTTTGTGATATTTATGTTCCACTGCGTCGCGGTATTCAGACATCAGATTCGATTTATTGAAAATGCGCGGACGTTCAACGTCTTAGTAAAACGGAGGCGGGCAATGGGTTTTAGTTTGATACATTGATCTATTATGCATGATAAGATTTCTATGAAAATATCTCAATTACAAATGTTATCAAAAAAAAATATTATTTTTAATTAATTAATTAATTTTAATTTAATATTAATTAATTAATTAATTTTAATTTAATATTAATTAATTAATTTGAATTATTTAATTAATTATTATTATCAAAAAAAAAAATTAAGCATTTACGCAGGCAGTTCACTGACCCATCGTAAAAATGCCAATATAGGTGTCTTGTTACATTTCTCTTTATTCCTTTACAGTTTCACGTGGAACGTTCCAGAAACAATAGGCATTCTTTTGAAGGGCTTTAAGATTTAATGAATCGAATTTAATGATCAAGGCGATATAAATGTGATTACAAACAAAATCCTTAATTTATCGATTATTTCTGCCAGATATTTTATTTTACACGGGTTTTTTATAGAAATCTTGTATTCCCTACAGAAAAGAGACCGTTAGATCTTGTAGATAGATCTTGGAGTTCTCTTGACACATGGAAACAAAGAGAGCGATACCGCAAATAATGCACGTCAAGAACATTTATAAGTTTTAAAAATATGGGTAAATATTTAAAAAATCATACGGTTTCTCATGAAAGTTAAAATAGTCAAACAGCATAGTCAAGTTTAAAAAGAAGTTATCGAAATTTTCTGGTTAAAAATAAGTTTATGAAATTGATATAGATTTAAAAAAATAGTACTACATAAGCATATTGCAAACTTTTTTCATCCTTAGGTATTTGTTTGATAATTATATCTATTTGCAAATTCGCTGCTAAAACTTCAACGCTCATTTGATTTTTAGCAGCAACTGAGTTTAGACAGCAGGTAAGCGAAGATTTTCAATTAGTGACCGTTTATGCTTCCTAATAGCAACGTTGGCGGTTAGTCGCCCTAATGGATTAAGCTTGTCGAAACTCTCCAATGCCTCGCTAGTGTTTATCCCGAGGCGCTTATATATTAACCACCGGTCATGAATTGAAAGATATTTTGCGACAAACATTAGATTATCATTAAATGTAGCCATTGATCGATTTTCTTTTAAATGAAACTAGCTTACAAATCTTATCGCGTTTTAATTTTCATTCCTTTCGATTAATTACTACGAATCAGCTGACAACGTCAAGTTGTTCTTGAGCGAGGTCGCCACTGTCGGTATGACGTTGACAACTAACAAATGACAGGTGTCATCTATCATAGGTGTCATAGCGGAGGATGTCAGTCGATGGGACGAACTCGCTGCATTACTTCTGAATCGTTAAAAATCTCCTTATTGTGAATGGATTTTGAAAATACATCGCTAAAGTGAACCGATAACGAGTTGAACACCCATCGCCCGTTGTGCAGATACAACAAGCCCGTTGTGTTGAAAACATGTTGTGCTTAATTTTAAACTTACGGTGAAGAAGAAGATCAGGTTCATGGCCTCGCAGTGGTGAAAAGCTTTGCGTTAGTTTGACTTCACATTTTTAAATTTCATCTTAAGTTCAAAGACTAGCACTTAATCACTATCATCATCATCATCATCGTCAACCCGTAACAGCAAACTGCTGGACCTAGGCCGCCTCCCTCTAATGCTCTTTATCTCTTCTGAGGTCGTCTTCTGACTTCAGAGGATCTCATCCACGTTTTTCCCAGGATCATTATGATATCGTCAAAAATATTTTAGCATTAATTATTTAAAATTAAGGAATGAACACCGGGTCGCTTGAAAGCAACATTTAAAGCAAGTTTTTCCGCCAGCTAGTTTCACATAAAAAACCTGCTTTTCTTTTACGGGAGGTAAAAAGCCTAGCCAAAACCACACATGTTGTGCCGACCTCACCTAGGTAGGATAAAAGCAAAACAATGATAAGAAAAAAGAAGAAGTAGATAAACAGAAATTATTAAAGCGGATGCTCTATGCTCGTATTTCGACGTTTATGTTTTTTTTCCGTACATTAATTATTTAGTCGTTGTATTGTTTAGTTATAGTTTTATGAAACGATTTTTAATAACTGTTGTTATGGTTTGGCCAGCTACAAATTTTCTCCGTGTAAATAGATGTAAAAAAAAAATTATAGATAAATAAACTTAACTTAATTTCAGCAGTTTTGCGTGACTGACATCCAACTGAATTAGCTCTGAGAAGGCGGCAGCCGTTATCGGACCACGCTAGCCTGGAGCGGATTCCCTTCGCAGCTTAACTGTCTTTGAGCTGTAATATCTGACGCGATATTACGGTAATATATCGTTTATGGTTCGCATTCGGTAGTAATCTCTGTGGCATCGCCAGCGGCCATTCTATACGTGGAACTGTACTGTGTATGTCATATTAGGGTCGTAACGGTGTAGAAACAGTTTATAGCTGTAACATTACACGTTAATAGTGATGCCTTAGTAACATCAGTAAAGTAAGCAGAGTAGTTTAATCCGTTAGTTTACTGATGATTCATAGTTTAATTTACCTTTTTCAATCAATAACTCAGCATGTCGAGAATACAGCGTACGTATGAAACCAAAATGTATAGTTTCTGATTGAATTAGACTATTAAAACATGATTAGGTTAGTGATGCCTTTCTGAAATGTTTGCGAAATATTTTCTTGGTTGCGATCGAGTCTATTGATCATGTTTTTGTATTAATTAAAAAAAATGGTTTGGGTCGTTTTTTACTATGTGTAACAAAGGAAAATAAATGACTAGTATTTTTTTACATAATATATAATTATTTGGAAGGAATTGAAATGCTTAACGGATAGCTGAATGGTGCATTTAATAATTTTAAATTTTTGCGACATGAAAGCCGCTTTCGTTTTAATGTTAATGAGTTAAGAGAGTTTTTAACCTTATTTCAATTTACATTTTTAAATTATGTTAGCAACAAGAACAATCCTTAATAATAAAATATAAACAGGTCGCCTCTGGCTTCGTCGATTAAATAAATAATTTTCTACTTAGGTTAAAATTATAAGAAATCGACGTAGTTTTAAGTTTTATTTATGATGTCCATGTATATATTAATTCGCTAGAGAACTAAAGTTACCGACATTGCGCGCAGAATTAGCACGCTGAAGTGGAAGTGGGCTGGCCATGTCTCCAGACGAGTGTTAGACACGACACGTGTTAGAGTGGACACCACGGTTAGGAAAACGAAGTGTGGGACGGCCTGCAGCACGATGGACTGACGACTTAAGAAAGGCGGCGGGCAGCGGATGGGTGCGGGCTGCCCAGGACCGGGATAGTTACGTTCAGCAGTGGACGGCAATAGGCTGATATTGATGTATATTTTAATTGTTAAATATCTCTAATTAACCCAAAACAAATAGCTAACGGACTATTGTATTATAATCCAATTGGACATGGTATTAATTTCATTATTTTTTCCACATTATTCACGCTGCATTCTTGTGTGATGAAGTCTTATGTTTGCGTAAAGGGTTTTGAGGCTAACTAGGCAATATTTTCTCTAGCTAGATAGGTAGAGAACAACAACTGCGGTAGGGCAACGCGACAGCTTTGGGTTTTGCATGATTGGGCAGGTTCGTTCGGGTATGTAGCTTTAAATTTACAACTGTAAATAAGAAAGAAATTTGTAAAACTTTTTAAATTTTACATGTTAAAAGAACTGCTAATCTATGGGGAATCTCGGTTAAGGTTATCAGCTCTATTATTGATGTAATCTTACCACCTTACCTAGCAACTATTTTTAATATTTGTATCAATCATGGCGAATTTTTTTTCATAAGAAACATAGTAAAATATTCCGGTGTTTAAATCTGGCAGTACTTCCGACCCCAATTTTAAAAAAAGTCATGTTGAATGAAACGTTACAGAGTTTTAGCTCTCATAATTTATTACATAACAAGCAATATGGTTTTACTAGGGGTCGCTCAACAACTGATGTGGGTTTTCAGCTCGTTATGAATATTTTTGAAGCCTGGGAAGTGTCGCAGGATGCCTTAGGTACATTCTTTGACTTAATCAAAGCTTTTGATTGTGTACAGCATGAGACCCTGGTCAGGAAACTACGCCACTATGGTATAAGAGATGTCACACTCAATCTTCTAAAATCGTACTTGAGCCATCGAAATCAGAGAGTTGACGTGAATGGCAAGAGTTCTCCTGGGGCCCTAGTAAGTATGGGGTCCCACAGGGATCTATTATTGGACCGTTTCTCTTCCTCATTAATATAAATAATCTACCTTATCCACCTCCTTAATCTTTAAAGTTAAACGACGTTCCTTAAATTATGACGATGTAAACAATATTCTATCCACTGTAGTACATTGGTTTAGTGCTAACAATTTACTGTTGAATAATATAAAAAAACTATATAATACATTTACATTTACAACTTCCAATGTGAAACATGTAAAAACTGATGTACTTTTATATGGGGAAGCGGTGAACCCTATTGACTCAACTGTATTCCTTGGCATAACTATTGATGCCAAACTGCAATATGCCCTCATATTACTAGGCTGGAGAGTAGGCTTAGCTTAGCAGCTTTCGCGGTCAAAAAATTAAGACAGTTGACTGATCTAGATACGGCTCGGTAGGTATATTTTTGTTATTTCCACAGTATAATGTCTTATGGCGTTTTACTTTGGGGTAACGCGGCCGACATTTAAAACGTAAACATATTCTAAAAGCTCGGCGACGTATTTGAAAGCCATCATGTGTTGCAGGTGTTCATGGGCGGCGGTAATCACTTACCGTCAGATGAGTCTTCTGCTTGTTTGCCCGTTTTCTCCATATAAAAAAAACGACCAATATAATAATGAAAACTGGACTCACACCCAGATGCGAAACAATTATCGGTGGGTCGCACGAATAGTTATCCCGTGTGGGAATCAAACCCAACGACCCCCGACGCCCAATCCAATACGTTGGCAAATGTCATCAAAAACTAATGATTAATTAGTAACTGCAAATGGCATATGAAAACTCTTTTTATTTTAATAAAGTGAAGAAATATACACTTACGTTATAAAATAATGTATTAACGAAATATTACACTTTAAAGGAAGCTAAGATTCTTTAGATAGATTTTTCTTCATCAGCTCGCAATTAGAGGAATGCAACTATAAAATTGCGGAATTTCACTTTGGGATTATGTTATGAATTTACTTAAAAAGTCACCATTTCCGAATAAATGTCTCAACTTATTCAATGACCGATTCTCTAGAACGTTATACTAATTAATGTCTATTCGTGGAGATTGCCTGACCTTTGTAGGGTGATGAAAATCTGGCGAAAAAACTTGTTTTCCTGGCAAGATTATAAAAGATCGCTTATTCCATGAATAAGAAACTCGAGTTCTTTGCATAGCGAATGAATATATTTTTAAAAGGATATATGCCCTTTTTCTTCTTTTAACAATATTTTTAATTATAAATTCATTTCGAAAGAAAACATGAAAGTTATTTTCGAAACGCTAAATCTAAGATAATTCATAATATCATGCAAATAATACACAAATAATATTTATTTTGCTCTATACAAAGTTAAACCACAGATTTCCATAGGAGTTTAACAGTGGCAGAGCCACGTAACAGTCTTCGCTGTTGCACGAATGGACAGGTCCATCCGGGGAATTACCAAGACCTGACAGAAGACCGGCGTGAACTGGAAGTGTTACCTCTCCGTTCATCCGGCGAGTGAGGTAGCCAGAGCCTACCTTATTAAAAGGTGGCAACGCATCTGCAACACCCGTAGGGTTGAAGATGTCGTGGGCCGCGGTTATCACTTAACATCAGGTGAACCGCCAGCTCATTTACAAAAGATTTGTGTCCTTCAGCTGTATATAATTATTGCAGTCATGTTTTTTGGCTGATGAATTATTATGAATGCATACCAGTACACATAATTACCTAAAATAAAATAAGAATTCATAAAACTCGGTTACTAAGGTCTGTTAATCTAAAATAAACATATAGATATATATTGCATATAAAACATAAATATTATAAATAAAAAGAAACATAGAGATATAAATATTATATATAATACATAATAAATAGGACCCAACCAGACGGAAGCCCTCGGCAGGGGAGACCTAACGGCCGAGGGTTAAGGCGGACGATACGGGCGGTATAGAGGAGCACCGCTTTCTGAATTTGAGCTTGGAGCGATCCGTCCTGGAGTCCCAGTCGCCTCAGATGTTCGGAGAGGTTGACTGGGATTAACCAATTTGCAACGACTATCGGGATAATTTCGGTCGACACCACCCCACATGTCGATCACCTCGTGAGCCGGGTCCAGATATTTCGTCTTCTTATCTATTTCGGCTTTCACGAGGTTCTCGTCATATGGAATGGTAATGTCGACCAAAAATACCCGCGACTGTGCCCGGTCCATCAACACGATATCAGGTTTGTTCGCGACAATCGTCCTGTCCGTGATGATGGGCCGGTCCCAATAGAGCCTGGCGCGGTCATTTTCAAGCACGGCCTCCGGATAGTACTTGTAGTACGGCAGTTTCCGATCTGCGAGACCGTATTTCAGAGCGAGCTCCTGGTGTAGGATTCTGGCTACTAGGGTGTGTCTATGCAGATACTCAGAGTTAGAAAGCATGGAACAACCGGAGATAACATGCCGAAGCGACTCCCCGGGATGGCGAATGCTTTTTGAAATGTTTATCGTAAAACTAAGAAATGTGGCTAAAGTAAGTTCTTAGAAAATTGAGCCTCACGATTTTTACGGCACTTTTAAAATAATACAATAGTGCTCTTTTTCTATGCGGTACAAAAGTTATTAATTATTGTTTATATAGACAAAATCTAGCCACAACTTTTCATTCTAATTAATTTGTTCCAGTATTATAACGACATCATAGTTTTGTCACTATCACTACATAGTATAAAACAAAGTCGTCTCTATGTATGCTTAGTTCTTTAAAACTACGCAACAGATCTTGATACGGTTTTTTTTTTTGCTAGATAGAGTGATCCAAGAGGTAGGTTTATATATATAATTGTACTGTACAGAGAATGTTAGTTAACATCTAAATATTTTTTCTTCTTACGTTTATAAATCTAAAATAGCACAATTGGAAGTGAAAAAAGATTTTAATAATTTTAATTAACCCTTCCTTTTTTTTCTTACTGGCAAGCACTCTAAATTTGAATCCAACGTCCGTTTTTGCAACGACACCCGCAATACTTTTGACCAATTGACCTTTGTCACTTACGCTCTAACTCCGAACAAGACTACGTGTGCGATCGGCTAACGTAAATACGTTTTGGCCAACCCCATTCCTTTTTTCCTTGCTCCAAATTAAATGATAAAATTTTATAAAAACAGTTTTCCTAGATTATATTTACTTTTTTTTTTTTTTTTGTGTTTATAATGTAAAATGAAATATTTGTACACCAGAAATGGTAGAACATAAAGGATCCACAGCTTTTAAGACCTATATTGTACTATGTTTTAACAAATAAACGTATCTTTCTTTCTTTCCACACCGGGCCCGGGTCGACGACGGCAACTGAAGATAGTCCAGCTCAGTGCTTGCCAGCATTTATATTTCTTAACAATAATACATTGCAGACGTGCGAAGCCGGGGCGGGTCGCTAGTTAATAATAGAATGAAAAATATGCATAGTGCATATCCAAAACAGACCAGCACGGCTACTACATAATGTTATGAGATAACTAGCGACCCGCCCCGGCTTCGCACGGGTGCAATGTATTGTACATATAAACCTTCCTCTTGAATCACTCTATTTAGTAACGTTGATTTTCCTGGGAGAATAGTCAAATATAAGCCAAATTGTATCAAAATCTTGGTATATAATATGCCATATTGTCGTAATCCAACTGTATGGGGTCACGGACACAGTATTAAAAAACAAGTATTAAAAACACATAACTGTATTTATCTTGCATTTCTCTTTTTTTTTTTAAATCAAACAAATGTTTACTACTGAGCGCCAATCAGTCTTGCAACTTCTGGTCATAATAAGGTGACAAAATCAAAAATCAAAAATATGTTTATTCAAATAAACGCTTGCACGTTCTTATGAACCGTTAAATTTTACATCAAAAATTGTACCACCACCGGTTCGGAAAGCAGTTCCTGTTGAGAAGAGACCGGCAAGAAACTCAATAGTTGCTCTTTTTCAAAAGTATCTGTTTACAATTTATATAACATACCTACAGGTATAATAGTCTTATTCTGCGTGAGTATCAACAGTAATAACTCCACATATTGACGTCGTCGAGATATTCTGCAATGGTATAATATGATTAAACCATAAGTTGACTTTTAATTTTATGTTTAAATTGATCAAGCGGCAGACTTATTTAATATCGACTGTCGGATTTTATTATACATGCGTACACTTTGCCCCATGAACGACCTATTTACTTTTTGTAGACTAAACAATGGCGTAGTAAGTTTGTCCTTATTTCTAGTGTTTATTTTGTAAAAGTAAAAAGTAAAGTAACAGCCTATACATGTCCCACTGCTGGGCAAAGGCCTCCTCTATAGAGAGGGTATCAGGGCATAGTCCACCACGCGGCCCAACTGCGGGTTGGCGGACTTCACATATCTTCGAAATATATATTTTTTTTGTTATTATTTCGAAAATATGCAGGTTTCCTCACGATGTTTTCCTTCACCGCGGAGCACGTGATAAGTCAGCACTTAAAGTTAAAAACTTCATTGGTGCCGTCACCGGGGATCGAACTCAGGTTGCTCGAGTATATTGAATTAAAGGCGAGCGCCCGGACACTGAGCTATCACAACTTATTTTGTGTCTGTCACTATTCATAGATATATAAAAATACCACCTTAGGTTCGATGTATGTGTTGGACACTCGGTAAATAATTAGTTTACGACCACAACATGAGCATCGTAAGCCGGCCCCCGGGGGAAATTTCCAACTTGTTTAGAATCTAGAACGTGTTTATGTTGTAAAACAAACAGCAAGCTAAACCCTAATTCCCTCATAGCTGTTCAGTTCCATGCAGAGGTTGGATTACCTTAATATGTCTCAATACTTTTTAACACGCTTTTATTAGCTTGGTATGGTATGTATGTAACGGAATCTTCGAACGTAATTTTGACTACCCGGATCTCACTCATCAGATGAGACGCAGAAATGTAACACATCCATTTCACGCCGGTCTTCTGTGAGCTCGTAGTACTTACCCGGACGGACATGCCCATTCTTGAAACAGCGAAGGCTTAAGAAGGCTGTAGACAGTGAAGCATCAGCCAGTTATTAATATTGACATTTATAATTCTACATTATTTTATTTGCATATTATTTATACTTTTAAGGAAAGTACTTTAAAAGGTAATTTATTTGTGTTTTATGAGTTACCATTTTCAATTTCATACATTGGCTCATTCAAACGATATAAGCAACTTAATACTATTATCAACCGATATGCTGCGGGGGGGCTACTGAGAAAATGAGCCTCAACCTATCTATCTCTACGGGCGAAACGAAAAAGTATAAATACTTTCTCAAGGAACCTCTCGTTGTGTGAGATTTCCCCGAGGACGTTTTTGGTATTTATGATATTGAAATCGAACCTTGCTGCCTTGGGTTTTATATCCATATGGGAAACAAAGTGAATTCACTATTGTCTAATTCATTTTAAAGTTATGCCCGTACTAGTTATACCTTTACTTTTTTAGAATATGTGCTTCTTGTGAGACTCTTGCACATACAGTTTGCAAGCCTATTTATTTATTTTGTAGATGATGGTTCTAGTTCAGCAGTTCAATAGACAAATATCCTGATCGAAGATTAAAAACGTATGGGTGTACTTATGTAAGTATGTAAGAATTTATAGCGTAAAGAAATTAAATGCAATTGATACTGGTTCATTTAAATAACTTAGAATTATTGGTAATTTTTTTTAAATTTGCCAAGCGAGCAGACGGTTCACCTGATATTAAGTGAATACCGCCGCCCATGGACATCTGCTTATTACTATTACTGTTCCATATGTATTATCCAAATTGGTTAAGAATTTCAAATTAGAATTTAATTAATTTCAAACGCAATAATGATTTCAGAGATACGTTTCGACAAAATATTACGCTGGTTTGTAAACAGAGCGTGGCTTGGTGGTTTTAGCTCATGAAGTCTAATTTCAGAACGTGTTTTGGTACGAACGCGGCTCAAGTTAATTAATGCATTATGTCAGGAGGTCGTCGCAAGGAACGCGCGTGTAAGCTGCCTTCGTTACTTTTAATGTTGATGGGAGCTTTTGAAATTATACGAAGTAAATATTGTTGTAGCAACGTTTCAAAGCTGTTGATGTTTCACTTGGTACTAATTATACATTATTCTGTTAGGATATTCTTATTTTGAAAATAGAAACAGTTTTCATAAAGATTTTTTATTGGTTCAATAATTAATTTTGTGATCCCCTAAATATTGACTTAGAAATCATATTAAACTAACTCTATTTCCAAATGCAATTTCGGATATTACGGATCATAACGAAGCAATAAACGCATTTATTGAAAGACAGAACGCTTCTCAAATATTACTGTCCCATTATCTGAAAATATCAAGTACTATCTGGACAATGTGCCCCAATCTCGGAGATTCTTTTTTAAGTTAATTACTGTCTTTACTACAATTACTGTAATTACGATTTAAATGAGGTTTGATTTTTTCATACATCAAGACGTAATGGTTGGTATATCTGCTTAGGTCACTTTAGGACTAAAGGCTGCTTTTTTATTTAGCGAACACTAAAAAGTATTATTTATTTATAAATTAAAACATATCGAAATGTTTAAAAAAACCTAATTTAAGAACCACGCAACAGTGCTCGCTGTTGCACGAATGGGAAGGTCCGTCCGGGTTAGTACCACGACCTCACAAAAGACCGGCGTAAAGTAGAAGTGTTGCACTTCTGCGTTTCGTCTGGTGCGTGAGGTAGCCGGGGCCCACATTATTAAGAGTTGGCAACGCATCTGTGACCCTACGGGTGTGGCAAATGTCCATGGGCAGTGGTTATCTTACTTTTTCCCTTAACATCAGGTGAACCACCAGCGCGTTTGCCTATTTTGTCACTTAAAAAAATTTTAATATGAAAATTTTCTTACAGTTTTTTTTTTGCTTCTGCGTCATTGTATTAATTATTCATCGTCTGTTCGGTACGGGGGATAATCCGGGATATATATGTACCAACACATGTTTGTTTGCACTAGCAACGCTTCTGTTTTCGACCATTCTCTGTTGTTTGCACTAGCAGGCATCTCGCGCTGAGCTCGTTGTTTGGTGAACTAACAGCAAAGGCTTACAGCCCCGTTCAGTTATTTTGTTGCACACTATGCATCTACTCAAAGTTCACACGAATTCTGCACAATTGTTTACTTGGCGGACTTCCATTTATAACAAAAAAAAAATAACAAAAGCTCATACAATATTACAAGAAATAACAAATAGATATAGGTATAGGCCCATAGATTTAGGAATCTTTTAGGGTTCCGTATCCAAAAGGTAAAATGAGACCCTATTACTAAGACGCTGCCTGTATGTCTTTCTGTCCGTCTGTCGCCAGGCTGTATCTGATGAACTGTGATAGTTAGACAGTTGATGTTTACAGAGATGATGTATTTCTGTTGCCGCTATAACAACTAATACTAAAAAAACAGAATAAAAAATATTTAAGTGGGGCTCCCATACAACACACCTGATTTTGTTTGCCGTTTTTATAGGTAATGGTATGGAACTCTTCGTGCGCTAATCCGACTTGTCTGGTTTTTAAGATCAATTAACCAAACTCTTTATTTTAGAAGTTACTACTACTAATGAGGGGCTACCTTCTAAAAAAGTTGGCATAGCTTGCAGTATAGTTTAGCTAGTCTTTCTGGTAGCGGACATCATCAGGTGACCTGATTATACCTTTGCCACAGACGTCAAAAATGAAATAGTGCGAATATATTTTCTGTAAAATTATTAAATAATAAACACAAAGAATTCATGACTTTATTTTAAATACCACATGTTCTTTTAACTCGAATATCAAACAATAAGAATTTCAGTCATGTCTTACTATTAAAAGCTACAATGAAAGTATTCATTCGATAAATTCTTAAAAAGGTTGAAATGACATTTCAATTTCCCGTCTCATTTCTTTATTTTGGGCCACATCGATTTTCCCCCTTACACATAACATGAAACAAATAGACTGAAGCTCATCAATACGAAATGATATATTTGGAATTTTCTGTAATTTGTAAGCAATCAATTTCTCGGAAAATCGTTTCCTTTTTATATTAATATGGAAAAATATTCATTGGTTTCATTGAACACACGGAGTATTAATTTTCTATATCGCTTCGTTTCATCGTGCTCTTGGCGTGATTTTTCTCTTTATCCCATCCAAAGCGTTGTCATTTATCATGTAATATGAGTGAGCCCAACAAAGTATAATGGCATTGTATGCTGGTGCCACTTTTAAACTGCTGTATTTGCTCTTAACGTTTATTCATCTTTTACGATTATTAGATATATGAAATTTTAAATAAATGTATATAAATAGTCAGCATTCGTCAGCAAGCGACGTCAGTATAGTTTTTTTTTACTTTTAGTTTAAGATAGTAAATAGGCTAGTGAACTTCAGTGATAAAAAAAAATATTTATATATTTATTCAAAACTTTATTATTACACCCTAAGATAAGGGCTACCTGGGCAGTATTCTCTACCAGTCAACGAAGAGACTATCGCATGTCGTTTACTAAATCAATTACAAAAAGTAAAAGTTATTGCTGGACGAATATTTAAACATTCGAAAAATGAAAATAGAACCCTAATGGTTTATTATAAAAAAATTTACAAAATGGACGTTTATTTGGAAATAATTTGCACTGCGAAGATTGGTAACAAGGGGGCGAAATCGCTTCCGGCCACGACTCCGTCGGCGGGAACGGAAAAATAACGAACTGTTTATTTTTATTACGCTATCAAACGAATTTATCGCGGGTATAATTTCCATCTCGCCTTTCAAGATGCCCGAAGCTTAATTGCCTGTCTTTTGCTGAGAGAATTATTTATTTTTAATAGACTATGCTAATTTACTCACACACATTAACATAGCTTTTGTCACGGCCTATGGTAACAAAAGTTCTCTTTACTCTAAATGCTTCAATGTAGACATAAAGTTATATAACTACAAATTGTAACGTTCATCTTATATGTTAACGTATTACTATTGTAGTCTGCATGCTAGGCTTATTTTCGTTGCAAGAAATATGTCAAAGTAACTTTAAATGTAAAGTTAGCCCATCGCGTCTTTTATTCCTATATCGTAGTTTACTTAGTAGACCACTCGGTAGAAAAATTCGATTTTACATCATTGTCCATCATACTAATATATTTAAGTTTGAATTTTCTATAGCACTAAAAGCGCGTGTAGGGAAGAAAGTATGCGAGCCGACATAACAACGCATGTGACAGATAGTAACCATAATATTGTAATGACATTACCACAGGTCAATTTCTATGCTCTTACTCGATTATGCGCTAATGCACTGCAATGTCCATTCAAGACTGTTATTACAATGTAATAAACCCATGTTTCCATAACAAAAGATGTGCAATGCAGCATAATTTACACTTGGGTACAAATTGAGTGTTGCTACGTGGCAATATACAATTGATCATTCTGATCAATTGTATATTGCCACTTATTAACCACGAGTGCCACGAGTTAAACCATCGTTTTGGCAACTCAAATGACATTTGACAATCCTTTTGACAACTGATTAGTTAATTTCTACGATGATCGGTGTTTCAGAAACCGGCCGGTAGTTTTACATTCACATAAACAAACACCTAAAACAAATTTCTCGTGTCAGAAGTAAATAAAAAAAAATTTCACATCGAAAAAAAAAAAAGATAACATGAGACTAAAGCAATCGACTGCTTCGTAACTGGGTTAATTCTGCTGCAAACTCAAGATGGAATTTCATCCTTCCTCGTCTATTACTACTAATTGAAATTGATATAATACTGGGAAGTCCGAGCAATGAAAGAAGAGGTCGGATATAGTCTGTACTTTGAAATTTACAAAAAAGAATACCAAAATGGTTTTAATTTCTTTAGCGCATAAAAGTTGTGGGTAGATTATTTGATATATTTTTGCCACGGCACCAATAGATAATAAATAAAACCTATTCAATACGTAACATATTTCATAAGGAGATATACGAGCAGGTTATGTTCACGAGAGAATTCTTGTCAAAAGTATAATATTACGAGTATGAAAGTGAGAAAATAGCCAATACACTTATTCCGTGTATGAGATATTATAGCTTTCTCTTGACTGTAGTGGCGCTTGGCAGTGTTAGAACCCACAAAACCGCGAAAAGAAGCGAGGAGTGCTCTTTACAACATATTGATTACTAGCGACCCGCCCCGGCTTCGCACGGGCCCAATGTATTATCATACAAACCTTCCTCTTGAATCACTCTAACTAGTAAAAAAACCCGCATCAAGTAGTTTTGAGGATCTAAGCATACATAGGGATAGACAGCGGGACGACTTTGTTTTAATACTATCTAGTAATAACCCTACCTTTTTATAATTATGGCAATCAAATTTACAATTTTTTTTGTCGAGTTTCCTACACTATTTTTCATCAATTAAATCAATCTAATCCTTTGTTTTGTTATTTTAATACTTATATCAAAATTATTAGAAACTATATAAAGTGGAATTCATATCGCTGTAAAACAAATGCTTCATAATAAAAAAATTTATATTATTTTTTAATTAAATTTATATTTAACGGCCAACGCAGGGCCACGCAGCAGCCTCGGCTGTTGCACGAATGGGCAGGCCCGTCCGGGTAAGTACCACGACCTCACAGAAGACCGGCGTAAAGTGGAAGTATGTCAAATACTTTCGCGTTTCGTCTGGTGAGTGAGGTAGCCGGAGCCCAATTTTCAAAAGGTTGTCAACGCATCTGTAACCCTTGGGTGTGGCAGATGTCCATGGGCGGCGGATATTCACTAAACATCAGGTGAACAGTCTGCTCGTTTGACAACTTTTCGCATAAAAAAAAAAAAAAAAAAAAAAAAAAAAAAAAAAAAAAAAAAAAAAAATTATTCCACTTTTTAACTCGTTTTTCTCTTGCTATCAGAATATATATCAGGTATCTTGTATATATCAGTATCTATATATGCCTGATATAAGGATACAACAATGGATACGCTAAGCATTGCTTCAAATGCTAAAAAACAATGTAGATAAAAGACCTTTAAGAATTTTGTCGGTGTGGCAATCAGCCGTTTAGTTTAGGGGCGTTAGGCCGTGAATGGCGGGTTCAATTCCCACAGCGGCGACAACCTTATCATACTTTTTCCAACAAATTTTGATCACATTGAATTCCATTACATACATGAACGTGAAGTCATGCTAATAAAAGCGTTAAAACTATTTCTTTGTCTGATTTTTACAAAAACTAAAATTACAAAAAAACTACTAGAGTATATGGTAAAATCTGGATTCTTCGAATTTTTTTTTTTATGCCCTCTTTTTGAAGGTTCCCAGATCGTAACGGTTCGGAAAGATCGCCGGTGGCAGTTGGTTCCACAGAGTGGTTGCGAGAGGCAAGAAATGCCTTAAAAATCGTGCTGTTGTGGAACGTTGGACATCGAGGTGGTATGGATGAAAGTTTTGGTTCTGGCGCGATGTCCGATGGTGGAATTCAGCCGCCGGGATCAATCCAAACAATTCCTCAGAACACTCCCCATGATAAATGCGGTAGAAGATGCTGAGTGATCCAACATCTCTACGCAGAGCCAGAGGATCAAGCCGATCGGAAAGACTTTGATCGTCGATAACCCTAGCCGCCCTACGTTGAATGCGGTCAAATGGAAGAAGCTGGTAATAGAGCGCTCCCGCCCAGAGGTGAGAACAGTACTCCATGTGGGGCCGAATTTGCGCCTTACCTAACCTAACCTACCTTGACCTACTTCACGGCTGCTCAACGACTAAACCTATAGTTTAGTCGTTGAGCAGCCGTGAAGTACCGTCTTGCCTTGCTCGCACACCAAGCTTCTTTGAGGCCAATTTGGCCTTACCTTCCAATTGACCGCGGAACTGGACGTTGCTCGAGATTTCGACGCCAAGCATTCCGATACTAGATGCGGCAGATTGTTTGTGACTTTTTAGCGGTTAACCCGCAAACTTCTGTCTTTTTGGGGTTGAATTGGACTAGGTTTAGTCGACCCCAGCCTGAGACTTAGGTTAACAAAGTCTCGACCTCAGACACAAGCTTGTTCCGACTCTCGTAGACGTTTTCCCGAGAAATGTTAGCTCATACAGTGTACGAGACATCCACAGTGCTATCGTTTGCATAACAATGGACGTTGCTGATTTGCAACATGTCATTGATATGCAGAAGAAACAGAGTAGGAGACAGTACGCAGCCTTGTGGAACACCAGCATTGACAAATTTAAGATCGGAGCATGCACCGTCGATGACGACCTTGATGCTCCGATCTGCCAAAAAAGCTGGTGATCCAATTGCATAATTTCTCGGGAAGCCCATAGGAAGGCAGCTTCGAAAGAAGCGCTTTGTGCCATACCCGATCAAAGGCCTTCGCTATGTCCAGACTGGCTGCAAGCGCCTCCCCCTTGCTCTCAACTGCTTCTGCCCATCGATGTGTAAAGTAGACCAGAAGATCACCGGCTGAGCGACCCCGACGAAAACCATACTGGCGGTCGCTAATCAGCCGGTGCTCCTCTAGGTACCGCAGGAGCTGGCCGTTGATAACGGACTCCATTATCTTGGAGAACAAGGAGGTGATGGCTATTGGCCTGTGATTGGACGGATCAGAGCGGTTGCCTTTTTTAGGGATCGGGTGCACTAACGCGGCCTTCCATGATTTCGGGACTACGCCTAAAGTATAGGAGTGCTGGAAAAGTAGCGTTAAAACCGGCGCCAACTCTGGAGCACATGTCTGTAACACGATCGAAAGGATGCCATCGGGTCCACTCGACTTGTGAATGTCCAAGGAAAGAAGCGCTTTGCGAACTGCACTTTGCCGAAATTTTACCTCCGGCATTGTAATGTCGTACTGGGGGATTGACGGTAGTGAGTTTCCTCGGTCATCCAAAGTCGAGTTGCACGCAAAGCCTCCTTGTTCTTCCTTACAGAGGAACAAAATAAAGACATATATAGTCTTAACATGACTATATATAATACAACTCACCGTCATAGTGACGCTTTCTTTTATTTTGACAAAAATATTTTTATTAAGTCTAGTTTTAAGGTGACAAAAATACTTGGTATTTGCCATTATATTATAAGAAAATAATTGCTACTTTAGTAGCATATAATATACAAAACCCAGTTGTACATTGTACAACTAAGAACATTTTACTTAGCAATAATTTTACAAAAAACAATGTTAGTTTAAACTAAACATTGAGACAACACCTAAGCCACTTAAATTAAATATTGTACACCAAAATATACAAGGCATAGGTGGTAAAGAACCTGAAATTGACCTGTTTCTTAGAAGATTTAACATCCATGTCATCTGCTTCACAGAGACATGGTTACATAAGCATTTTAATATTATAGATATAGAGAACTATAAATTGTTAAGTTCGTTCGTAAGAGCAAATGCTATTCGCGGTGGCTCTCTTGTGTTAGTAAGAACTGATATAGTCTGTAAAAATCGACAGGATTTAGTAGCACACTCTGTCGAACGTTCTATAGAATTATCCTGCGATGAGAGTCAACAGTATATTATAGTATGCGTGTATCGACCCCCCTCAGGTGATTTCGATCTCTTTGAGTGTGTAATGGATGATGTACTTAAAAAACTCTGTTCAAGTAGTAAATCAATGGTAGTTTGTGGAGATTTTAATGTGGATTTATTACAAGTGACACATCTTAGTAAACGACTTTTAAATTTATTTAGTTCATTTAAACTTAATAATCTTTTTCATGAACCAACTCGTGTCACTAACTCATCCTCCACATGTATAGATAACGTTTTCTGCCACGATAATGTATATGATAAATATGTTATAAATTATCTGAGCTCTGACCACTTTGGTTTAAAATTTTCAATAAATGAAAAAGTTATTACAAGCAAACATAAGATCAAGTGTAGACCAGTCACTACTAATAGAATAAATTCTTTTAAAGACAAAGTGGCACATCATATGTTAAATAAAGATATAGAAGTCAATAATCCTAATGATTCTTATAAATCAATGGTTGACTTTCTCATATCTTCTTATAATGATGTATTTAAATCGCGCACAATTGTTAAAAATTCAAAATTAAAATTTAGTGACTGGGCAACAGTGGGTATATATAAAAGTAGGGATTCACTGTATGAATTATATAATATGAGGCAGTGGAATCATGACCCCAACTTTCATAAAAGGGTACAAATGTTCTCAAAAATATTTAAAAAAGTCTGTATTCAGGCAAAATCTATTCATATAAGAAATAGAATAATAAATTCAAACAATAAAATTAAAGCCACATGGGACATCATTACCCGTATATCTGGAAGACCCAAGATATTCAGGGAACCTATAAAACTGGTTATAGGTAATACTCCCATAACATCAGATAATAAAATTGCAAGTAGTTTTGAAAGCTATTTTTCAGAAATTGCAGTTAATGTCACATGTACATTAAAATCATCTCCCATAGATGCAATTAACGTTGTAAGAAATAATGTTACCTTTTGTCCCCACACATTTAAATTTAATCACGTAGATACTTATGATATTATAAAAGTTTTGAATTCTATTAATCTTAAGAATACAGGGGATTTATGGGGCATGTCCATAAAATTAATGACCACAATAATGCCATATATTGCACCACATTTAGCTAATATTTTTAACAACTGCATAGAATCTGGAATATTTCCAGATCTTATGAAATTTAGTAAGATAATCCCCGTCTTCAAAAGTGGGGATAAAAATGATCCAGAAAACTACAGACCTATCTCCATATTGCCATCTCTGAGTAAAATTTTTGAAAAACTAATTTTAAATCAGCTCTTAGTACATTTTAATATGAACAAAATTTTTCACAATGAGCAATATGGATTCACTAAAGTCAGATCGACAACAGATGCGGGTATCGCACTTGTCAAACATATTTAAAACGCCTGGGAAGGGTCGCAAGATGCGATAGGTTTTTTTTGCGACCTTTCAAAAGCTTTCGACTGCGTGGATCACAAAACCCTCCTTCTAAAGCTTGATTATTATGGCATTCGTGACATCGCCCTCAATCTCATTGCTTCTTACCTTAATAATAGAATTCAAAAAGTATCTATAAATGATGTAAATTCCGCCGGGTCCCCCATGAAAATGGGTGTCCCACAAGGATCGATCTTGGACCCATTATTATTCTTAGTATATATAAATGATCTCCCCTTTTATGCCAGTGAGTTATGTGATGTTGTTGTACTGTTTGCTGACGACACATCGCTTATTTTTAAGGTTGACCGAAATGTATCGAATTATGACGACGTGAATAGTGCACTTTCGCGTATCCTCCACTGGTTTACCATTAATAATATGGTGTTAAATGCTAAAAAAACTAAATGCCTTCTTTTTGCCCTTCCCAACGTAAGAAGGCAAAGTTTTAGCTTAAAATTGAATAGCGTAACCCTTAATCCTGTTGAGTCCGCTGTATTCTTGGGAATCACAGTAGATTCAAAGCTCCAATGGAGTCCCCATCTATCATCTCTTGCGAATAGGTTAAGCTCCGCTGTTTTTGCAATTAGGAAGGTTAGGCAGCTATCAGACATCGACACTGCCAGACTTGTTTACTACAGTTATTTTCACAGCATCTTGTCGTACGGCATTTTGTTGTGGGGTAGTGCATCTGATATAAATTCAATATTTATTATTCAAAAAAGAGCTGTCCGAGCAATTTATAACATCGGAGCCCGGAATACACTCAGAGATCTTTTTAAAGAGATTAATATACTCACTGTTGCGTCTCAATATATTTATTGTAATATTTTGTATGTTAAACAGAATATTAATAATTATCAAAAGAATAGTGACAGACATAAACTAAATACTAGAAATAAGGACAAACTAACTACGCCATTATTTCGCCTACAAAAAGTAAACAGATCGTTCATGGGGCAAAGTGTGCGCATGTATAATAAAATCCCACAGTCGATGTTAAGTCTGCCACTTGATGAATTTAAACGAAAAATTAAAAGTACACTTATGGCTAAAGCCTATTATACTATTGCCGAATATCTTGACGACGCCAATGTGTGGGGTTAATACTGTTGATACTCACGTAGGCTAAAACAAGACCATTGTACCTGTACTATTATATTGTAAACTGATTTTTTTAAAAAGAGCAACTGTTGAGTTTCTTGCCGGTTTCTGCTCAACAGAAACTGCTTTCCGAACCGGTGGTAACTTACGAACGTGTTAATTTCTTGTAAAATTTTGACGTTTCATAAGAACGCGCAAGCGTCTATGTGAATAAAGATATTTTATTATTATTATTATTATTATAAAGAGAGGGCCCAGAAGATCGGCTTTCTTCTTCGCGGCATGAGCCAACGAATCATCCTCCGTGTGCAGGGGTGGAAAAGATGGCTTACAGAAATTCCCTAAGACAGCTTTGGCGAGAGACAAAAAAGCACGTCTTCCCGATGGGAGACGCGCCAATCTCTCGCCAATTCTGCTAATGTGCTCCAACGTCGCTTTAGCAATAACGCTTTTGAAGGACCTAGAAGCAGAGTTATACTTCCTTTTTTAATTCGCTGGTCTTTACATCACTAGACGCCGAAGGTTCAGTCCAGGCTCGGTAGCATTCCCACTTTCAGCGTAATGCCGTCTTGCAGGAACGACCAAACCAAGGCTGGGATTTGCCACCGATGGATATTGCAGAAAATGGAATGAACAGTTCCATACCCTGAAGCACCACATCGGTGACAGAGTCAGCAACGGCGTCTGGATTATCCAACGAGAAGCAAATCTGCCCCCATGGCTAGGACGCAAAGAATGACCGCATCCCGTCCCAATCTGTTGACCTATAGTGCCATACGCGGCGGCAGCCTGCGAAGCGAGGCCGTGTAGAGCGCTCAACGGGCACTGTACTCCTGACAAGACAGTGGTCCGACGAACCAAGAGGAGGATCGACGGAAACCAGGTAGCCGTTCCGATGCGAGGTCAGTAGAAGGTCCAACAGGGAAGGTGTATGATCCTCCACATCTGGGATTCGCGTTGGCGAGGTGACCAGTTGTGTCAGATCATAAGCTATTGCGAAGTTGTGAACAGATCTCCCCGCATGATCAGTGGTGCGTGAACTGAGCCATTCGGCGTGATGGGCGTTAAAGTCGCCAAGAATCACGATCTCTGCGGATATGATCTGCTGCAGCACAGAGTCTGTAGTCATTTGGTTCGCTCAATTAGTCGGTCGGTTTCGGCATTACCGCTATGGGACCTATATAGGCACGCGTAGATACGCGGGTGGTCATCGCAGTCTACGCGTAGCCAGAGGATGGATAGGTCCCGTCCTCCAAGACTGCCGAGGCGACGAGAACAGATATCCTCTCTGATGTACACGCACACCCCCGCCCGCGGTACAAAGGAATGTTCCAATTTGTACCCGGGGTAGGAGAGGAAAGAGGTATCAGCCGGAGAAGATATCTAAGTCTCAGTAAGGAACAGCAAGGTCGGCTTTGCCGTCTCTAGGTGGTAGCGGACGGCATTAAGGTTGGAAAGAAGTCCCTTGATGTTGCACAAATCTACGGAGAGCGTGGAAGGGATTGCCGAAGTGAGCCTGCTACGTTTGCCTCGAGTAATGGGATGGAGAGCGGTATTTGCGCCCCGGCTCGAAACCTACGATGATATAACTAATTCGATAATATGATTACTCTACTTTCGTCCTTTTCAGTAAAAATTTTCCTTTGGGCTATTTTTCTAATGTCATTAAAATGATTTTGTTCTTTTCTTTTTTTGTTTTCAAAAACATTGCCCTTACTTTAGGATAACATTAATCTCTATTGTGAGGACGTTTTAAAAACATTAATTTCCCGTGGACGCAGATGCGAGACAACTATCCGTGGGTCAAACAAATAATTGTCCCGTGTGGAGATCGAACCCACAACCCGCGACGCCGAAGCCAATACCATGGCAACTGCACCACGGAACCATAGAAAATAGTGAATCAATTGTATAAACAACATTTAATAACGTAACAAAAAGGATACAAGGACATATTGCAGGCACCGTAGTACAAGAGACTATGGAGAGTCTACGGATTTATTTTGTTTAAGTACTTATACATACAACTCTACAGATATTCGGAATCTGTATAATAATGTATGTACAACTGAACAGATGAACAGATAGAGGGGATCATAGTTAAGTATAGATTTGTTTTAAACTTTTATCATTAATTGAAAACTGTTATTTTAAGAAATATTTAAATACTTCGTTCTCTATCTATAACTAACATCTGAACCACATGTTTTTTTTTATTTCCTTAAATGCCAAATATTTCTTTATATATTAGTCAACTATTTTTATCGCGTTTGACTTTTAGTAAATGACCTTTAAAACGGTATTAATTAAGTAAATTTTTATTTTGAATTATAATGTTGTCTTTGTAGGGAACATAACTTTAAATAAGACATAACTAATAGAGTAATTAGTTCTGTCACATGCAACCTGATTCGTATGTTTGTGCTGTGTTTAAGATTTATAGTTGTGATATTTTTTATTAATATTTAGTCAATTACAAGCATAATTATTTTCTAACAATAATGCCTATAACAGTTTTTACAACTAGTTTTACAAAATTTTTAGTTACAATTTACACAATACACATTGAACAAAAAATGGGCGGTCGTGTAGTGTTTTATTTCTTTTCAAACACCGATAAAGTACTATTGGTGTAGTAGTTAAAATTGACAATATAAAATAAAAGAAGACGAAGCAGTGAACTTTTGTAAATTATTATTACTATAGAGTTAACGGTTTATCGCCCATAAAGAAAGTAAGGTCATTTTGAGAAGTGCAATTTAATTTCTCTTATCGAAAAACTGCGAATACGCTCACGAGTGAAACGCTAAAGAATCAAACATTTTTTTTTTATTTCAAACTGAAATTTAAGCCGGCATCCTATCTGTACGTGACGTTCTAAAAATTATATTGTTTGTGCTTTGTTTGCGTTCTAAACATATATTGTTTGTGCTCCTACAGTAAGAGTTAAAGATTTAAAGTAAAATAGTAAATATTAACTGGCTTTGACCATTTGTAGAACAAATGGTTTTTATTTATGTTGAGTACTTGATGTATTTTAAAGCTTCAGATCAATAACGATTTGTAAATAGTGTTACAGCTAACGTTGTTTTATAGGTTTAATTCACAGAAATACTTCTTATTTCTTTATTATTTTTCTTTTTCTAATTGAAAATCTCACAGAAAATTTAACTATTTTACAGTTCGATGACCTTAATCGAAGCTGTAATAGTCCCTAACAGAGTATAAAAGAAATCTAAATTAATTTTCGTTAATAGCTCCATAGTGTTCATTGATCCACGGAAATTAACGACACTCGCAATAGCAAACCTACTTACATTAAACTGCGATGTCACGTTGATAAATTGATTTTGATATAAGGTCGCTGGCCTAAATTATATTACGTTTTTACTCATGGCATTTTTATAACATTGATTTTCACGTGTACAAAAAAAAGGAAAAAATCAAGAGTGTTTAACAGAAGTGATTAATAATACAAACATAATACATACGCATAAAATAGTACCTAATCCAATTTTGTAAATCCTAAACATCTTGAGGAAACCTGCATATTTTCGAAGTAATAACAAAAAAAATATTTTAAAGATATTTGAAATCTGCCATTCCGTAGGGTCGCGTGGTAGATCTCTGTATAGAGGAGGCTTTGCCCAGCAGTGGGACATTAATAGGCTGTTACTTTACTTTTAATCCTATTTGCAAATTTTATAGCGGTTATCACATTACATTTTGAGTTGACAGACTTATCGTGCACTTATTACAAAGTCGGCAAGTATAAATATTGCACACGCATCAAACTCAGTTTATCTCGGTAAACAAACTCCCTTATCTTGGTAAAGGGTGCTGATGGAAGAATTTAGGTACGGCGGAGGGTACAACCGATTGCAGCCTTTAATTAGCTTCCTCCAGTTGAGTGCTTTGAGTGGTCACGTGCGTTCCATTCAATATCTGCTGAGTGGGGTTGCATCCTGCGATGATGTAAGTAAACTCTATAATTTGATGACCACTACACTTTTCCTCCTCCACCAGTTTGTTTTAGTATAAATTTGGGTTTAGATTTTGTTACTAATATCGTTAAAAGAATGTGATTATTTTTCTTTGATATGTAGGTAGTAATAACTATAATTTTATGAATCATAACAAAAATAGTTTGCAGGAGTAATGTTTTTATTTTTGTCTGACGGGTAAGGTAACGGTTGACTCGACTACCAAAGATTAAAAACCCTAATTGTTATCGTTTAAAAACGTCTTTTAGAAGCCTTAACTTTATCCTAACATTAAAATACATAAACCACCTGTTCCTTAGGTTATGATCACGTCCTAATATGTAAATATAAATAGTGTTCATGTCATTTGTAAATACTTGCACCTTTTATTCAATACCGATATTAATTAACGGCGATTGTCACTAAATATCACATAAATTGTAAATCTGAAATAAAATGTTAATCTACGACTTTCCTTCTATACTAAATTAAACGTTCAATCTTCTACATGTATAAAATTAACATACTGCTTCTTAATCAAATTCGATTTAATGTTTAGTTAAAACGATGACACAATTAACATTTCCTCGTTTCTAAAATGCAGATGGGATCGGTTTAAAAGCGACATCGCCCTGAGTCGATCCCTCTACGTGAAAACATTTGCATAGCTCAAACCAAACCACGAGCGACGCTCTCAACCATATCTCGGCGCTTTCCAAGTTTTGGTTAAGTTAGTGGTTAGTGTTTGTATTATAGTGCGCAACTTTAGTTTAAACTTTCTCAAGTTTAAAAAAAAACGATGAAACTTGATTTGCTTTAATCATCTGTTTTCAAAAGCATTTTTGTGGTCCTTTATTTACTTGTAACGTTTTGTTTTTAAGCTAGTAATTAAAGTAATTTTAATATTTACCGTAAACAGAATGTGAAAAGATCTATAGAACAGCTGTGTTGTTTACAAAGTCAATCAAATCTAAAGCCAGGAACACATTGCTGTCAATAGCATGAAGTTATGACAAAATATGTTCCTCTTATTTAGAACTTGCGAAAACCCAAATAACTTTACTATGGTAAAGCCACATAACAGTCTTGCACGAATGAGCAGATCCGCCCGGGGAAGTACCACGACTCAAGGAAGGCCGGCGTGAAGTTTTTTTTTATTTGTTTTTTTTTTTATTAAACATTAACCTTACGTTAGGATAACATTATCCTATGCTGTAAGGTCGTTTTACAAACATAAATCTCACGTGGAACCCAGATACGAAACAACCACCTGGGGATCAAACAAATAGTTATTCCGTGTGGGATTGAATCCACGACCACTGACGCTGAAGCCAATACTTTACGGAACATTACGGAATAAATTATCAGTGGAAGTTTTAAACTTCTGTTTGATCTGATGAGACGTAGAACCGTTAGCTAGCAAGCTTATATGCAAGTAAACATATGAAAACTCACAGGCCATTTCAACGAAGATTTTGGAGCTTTAAACTTAACGCTGCATGGTTATAGCCAATCTGTGCATAAATTATTTGCCTGGTGTAATTTTCGTTCCACTTAACCCACCATAAGTTATAATCTGCTGCATTAAATAAATGGTCGAATATCCGAAGTGCTAATGGTTCCGAATTTAGGGCTAATAGATGTTTGTTGTCTCGGCTATGGATAGAATTTTATAGTTTTGCATTTAATATAATCAAAACATTGCTTTAAATATTAACTAGTATATTTAAGCAATGTTTAGATTTATGTTTTATCCATCAAAGTATAATAATTATTTATTTTATTTTATTTTTACACACTGTTTTCTAGTCCCAAAGCAAAGCTGAGAAACTACAATACATATTATAAATACCTAAACATCGAGACATTGGAAAAACACAATGTTCATTACACAATATTTTTCCAGTAGTAGGGATGGAACCCCATACCTTCTGGCAGAGTCACTACCCACTACGCCAATCAACTTTAATTTTATGAAAAGGAAATTGATGTAGCACTAACATACGCGTAAGTATAGCATGATTTAACGCCAGTCTGGGTTATTTATAAATTGACAAAAGCTGCTTAAAAATACGGAACAGTCTGGTCGCCCCTGCCGAGGGCTTCCGTCTGTATTGATTTATTTACTTCATTATTTATTCAGAAAAACTGAACTGAACATAAAAAAATGATAGGAAAATGAATTAAATAAATCATTCGCGCATTGGCTAATGAAATGTTAAATGTTGTCGATGTTATTATGAATATAGGATTTATTATTATTTGTTCCCAATCTTGCCCTTTGGTTGAAATCGTAAAAATCGATTCACAAGAAAGGCCATTTGCATTAAAACAATCAAATCAATATTTACGTAAGCTTACAGCGAACTTTTAAACACGACCGGAACCTCAGGGGCTCTGTATTTTCTGTAAATAAAAGTCCATCGAAAGCTGATTCAATTTGCTCGTTGAGTCAGGCGTGGGAGAACGAATGTGAGCATTTTTTCATCGTTGATTTTAGTTTTGGTTTTAGTCGATTATAATTTCTGGGTAGAGTTTCATTTAAATGTGGCTTTTTATCCGCTTAATTTATAGAACTATTATTACTATTATAATATTACTAACTATTATTTTAAGAAAAAAATGATTCTTAAATAATTTAATCCTATAAAGCAAAGTAAAATAAATTAACAGGCTTACACACGTTAATTACATGTCCCACCGGCAATGGCCTCTCCTGTTTACAGATGCATCAGGGCATAGTCCACCACGCGGCCGCCTCACTGCGGATTAGCGGATACTCTAAAGAGAGCTTAATATTTACTTCAACTGTAACAACATAAATGTACTAAATGCAATTTTTTGCAAGTGTCAAATCGTTTTCTATTCAATTGCAATTAAATAACTGCTTACTGCTTCAATAGAAGAAAACAGTCCCACAGCAGCTTTGGTTGTGACATGAATGGGCCACGCCTTCAACTTGTACTGTTTGTACCTATGGGTAAAAACTAGATAATAATAGCCGGATGGTGAGTTAAAGGTAGGGCTGTGATAGGCGCATACAACATTCTTCTCTGTTGCACGTCTACCGGTCCGTCCGGGTTAGTACCACAGAAGACCGGCGGGAAGACAAAGTTTTAAACTCCTGCGTTTCGTCTGGTGAGTGAGCTAGCTGGGGCTCACTTTATTAAAAGATTGAAACCCATCTGCAACCCCACGGATGTTGCAAATGTCAATGGGCGGCAGTTATAGCTTAAGATCAGCTCGCTTGGTACCTTCTCACATTAAAAAAATAATCCCCCACACTTTAAACTATAAATAGATTAATTCCACTTTAAATCGTCACGCCAAACAGTTATCAAGAATAGTTGTAGCAGACATGGTATTAGAGTCATTCATTATGGAGATTGTAACGGCAAAGCAAGATTTCGCAAATACCGCACGTAATACATAAATTAATTTGGCACACATTAAATCATGCAAATGTGGCAGGGCATTGGGCAGTGCTTAGTGAATCGCCCATGGTAAACTAATTCATTCGCCAACTAATGCTGTGTGTTGACACATCGCTATATGAATATTAAGCAGGGTTGGTATAATATTTAATAATAATAATATTCATAGACGTAATCGATATTTCGAATGCACCTACGACTACAAGAGGAGGAGATTTTCGATTCGACTGTATTTTTTTTTTTACCTCATTTACCTCATAACTTTCGACTGGGTGAACTAATTTGATGATTCTTTATTTATTTGAAAGCTGGTACTTCCCATGTGGTCCCATATTAATTTCATTGCTTGAATCTTGGGCTCCGGAGATACTTAGGGAGCTTCTCAGAATCAATTATAAAATTAATACGGAGCGAGATATTTGAAGTCGATTTTGTTTTTCATTAATAAAAACTGTCTTAGAAATTTTAAAGTTTTTTAAAGTGCTAATCTCTGCACTTAAGATTAAACATCAAAACCTGTAGAAAAACGGTCTTGTTCAGAGGTTCAGATTTTACGCGTCTGTAGCGCAGTGCGGCTCATTGTTACCGAGGAGTTTATTGAATGTCAGAACGGCGGGCGACGTGAGATATTATAGCCCGTAGCCCACATCGCCCGCATAACGGAAGCAGGCCGGCATCGCTTTGTTATAAAGCGCTTTTTTTTTTTTTAACGGTTTGAGTTCCGTTCGTCAGCCGTTTCAAACGGCGCGCGGTTTATTTCCACTCACTATTGAATGAACGCCTAAACTGTACGCCGATAGAGTCGTTTTTTTTTTTTTGTTACAGTTATTGGTTTCGTTTTTGTTTTATTCTTATCTATCGTCTTTCAGCTATCAAATAAAAACTAATGAAGTGCCAAATTTCCGTGTATAATTCAGTCAATACATCAGAAAATTCTTGACAACGCTGACGCTGTGGCAACGAATGAAAAAGTCTCTGAATGTATGAATCAGTCAGTTGTAGTTGTATAGGATTTTACAAATTTCGTTTCTTTTTTACTTAATTAGTTTGTTTGAAAAATATTTTTTTTTTATTATGGATTTCTTTTAAAGTTAGTATTTTTTTATGATTGTTGGCAAGTAGCGTTAGACGTGTGTTCATTTATTGTCGCGATGGTAACGACACGCTGTATAATACGTAAAGAGTAGATTAGAGTAGAATGTACACATTTCATTGCACACAAGGTAATATGCAAAATGAAATACAAAAAATAGTGTGTGAAAAAAAGGGGTCCAAACTTCTGTACAAAAAACATGTAACCGTTTGCAATTCCTGAAATATCCAGATAATAAAATTCAAGAGGCGCTCTCTTACTTGTGACTTACAACGAGACCCCTTTGCATCTAGTAAACGTGGTGGTAAAATTCTTGTCGTCCGCGTCGTAACCTTTTATTACGGTTTGTGGGCGAACCGTGCTTCTAAGGATTGCACAGATTTGGATAGATCGATTGTTTTTGTTTAGTTTTCTCTCATTAGGTGAATTCTAACAGATTTAACCCTATGGAGCATAAATATGATACTTTTTAAACCACCCAAGTTTCCTCAACGTCATCATTTCAGCCTGTTCGAGTCCACTGCTGCACAAAGGCCTGCCACACAGACTGCCGCGAATAACGATCAAGAACCACCTGCACCCATCGTCTTCCCGCACATTTGCACAGGTCGTCACTCCATCTAGTGGGGATTATCCTGCTCGTACACTACGATGGTCAACGAGAAACAGCCACTCGAGTACCTTACTTCATTTACATACATTGGATATAAGTCTCGAATGTCCCACACGTATATGTAAGTATCATTTCTAGTTTGAAAATTTCAAAATTTAAGGTAGAGACAAAGGTAGTACTTAGACTTTTCAAAATATAGTTTACAGATAATTAAATAGTTTTACTAGTATCACAAACTACTACTAAAGTATTACTCAACATAACCCTGTCATATCATGACATTCACATCTTTTGAAGATTTCCCCCCCGATACCAAAAAAAAAAGTATTACAAGCTCTGTAGTTTGAAAGATTACGAATTTTTTAATAGAAATAAGATGAAATTGATGCAGCCTACTAGTACACGACATGCTTGTCGACAAGATTGGCGTAGTCGGTAGTGAACCTGTGTAGTATATATTGTATTTATTGTTTATAGTACATATTACGTTGTATCAATGTACGTGTAAAAATATGTCCTAAAATGTTTATTAATGTTTATAGTTACCCCATTTTATTTTCAATTATGGAATCATATTCGATATCGACATATTGGCTAGGCCTAAACGTGTGCCTAACAGTGATTCTGAACCTCGGAAATAGCAAGTCCAACCGTCATTCCGGTCACGTGCCTTATTTGAATTCAACATTCGTACAATTATGAGTTAGCCGCAGCCCCTATTCGAGAATAATTTTTACCCGATTTTTAGCTTTTCCCGCACGTTGACGGTGACGCCTGCGACTGCTTTGATAGTGGGTCTAGTAGAAACTTGTCTCGTGGCAACTTGTCTCGTTTCCGGGTGGTAGTGCCACGCAACATTGTACGCTGTTGCAAGAATGGGCATGTCCTTCCGGGTTAGTACAAAGACCAAACAGAAGACCGGCGTAAAGTAGAAGTGTTGCACATCTGCGTTTCGTCTAGTAAGTGAGGTAGTCGGGGCCCACTTTATTAAGAGATGGCAGCGTATGCGTGGTGCAAATGTCCATGGGCAGGCGGTTATCACTTAACATCAGGTGAACTGCCAGCTCGTTTGCCACTTTGTCACATAAAAAAAAACACATAGAGCATATTTAAAACAGGCTCGAAACAGATTGTTTACTCTTAAAGAGCCTGGAGATTGAAACTGCTTTTATTTTTATAAATGCAAATTTACTGAAGCGGAAATTTCATTACCCTAAATTAGCTTTAAGATCGTGGGCTTCTTTGACACTCCAAGGACAGAAATCCTCGCTATTTTCACTCGCTTCATAAATTATGTTTAATTATTTTTTTACCTGTTAATGCTTCCTACTTATTAAAAGCAGAATATGTTAAAAAAAACTTTTAAGATAAAATAAACATCTTTTAAATCTTAAAAATTGAGTATAAATATAATTTAAACATTTACCTTAACTTTGAAAGATGTGAATCTCTATGAACTAAAGAATGCTTATCACGAATTGTTCAGAAATTATCCCACATTTTAATTTATTTATAAACGCCTGCGGTATTTGTCATAGCAACAAGTCCCAATTAAAATTTTGTTAATCAAATGTCATTGACCTTCTTATAACCGTCAGTGTACAATTTGAATAGAAGTCGTTAACATATTCCTAAGCATTTTTATTCACCACCTGATTATACTCCCGAACACGAATGAAATTCCATTCGAAGTCTTTAGAAACCATGACAATTATCACAGTTTTATAGTAAAATAATCTTTGACATATTTAACCGACTTAGGAAAGTGAATGCAATCTGCAAGAGTAATAAAAAAATTTCATCCGTTAAATTAAATCACTGAAGGATGAACAAAATTATTTCAGGAAAGTTTAAATTCTTAGTAGAAAACAAAAATTCTGTTACAGCTTATCCTCCCTTTAGCAGTGTTAAACGTTATAAAAAACAGAAATATCCCGGTACTGGAAACTTTTGCTATTTAGTATTAAAATATTAAAAATTCAAAACTGAAATGTCAATAGCAAAGGCGACATGTCTAGTTTGCAAGTTATCATAATAAAAATATTATGTTAGGAAGTGTTTTGGCTGAAAAAAGTAATATTAGATAACGCCAAGCATTGCTAAAAATGCAATAAAATAAACAAGTATAATTTTCAACAAAAAAAAACCGACTTCTAACGGAAACTAAAAAAATATTGTTGATAACTATAACATTTGAGGATTGCCCTTGATTTCTCTAGGATGAAATCATCAGATCCGGGTTTCCTTATCATGGTACCGCCCTGGGGATATCCCCCTTCCAACAAAAAAATAATCATCAAAATCGGTTCAAAAACAACGAATTTATCCGCGAACACACATAAAAAACATAAAAATATATACGGTCGAATTGAAAAAACCTCCTTCTTTTTCGAAGTCAGTTAAAAAAGTAGATAAGAAAACGCATGCTGACAGCTTAGCTTAGTGTAGCCTGTAACTTTAAATTCAAAAAGGAAGATTGAGGACTATTTTCACTCCTTTAATGTTTTGAGAAGAATTTTCTCAAAAAAAAATATTCAAAAACTTGTTCAATATGAAACTGTATGTATGTATGAAACTGTTCAAACAAGTGGATTGTATTTATACTGACTTTTCCAAAGCATTTGACAAAGTTAACCATACAATCCTATGCATGAAGCTTGAGAGTTATGGAATACATGGCGATTTATTGCGTTGGATTGTATCTTACTTGGGTAATCGAAATCAAATAGTAACGATAAGGGGGTTTCAGTCGTTTCCGTTTGTTGCCACTTCCGGGGTCCCACAAGGATCGCATCTAGGTCCATTATTATTTAATATATTTATTAATGACCTCACAGATCAGCTTAAATGTCAAAAGTTGCTATATGCGGACGATTTAAAAATATTCAATTTCATAAATAATCTCTCCGATTGTATTACTTTGCAGAAAGATCTTGACACAATGTCTGAATGGTGTAGAAATAACTGTATGAAAATTAATATTAATAAATGTTGTGTAATATCGTTTAGTAAGATCATCAATAAAATACAATTCAATTATATATAAATAATACACCCTTAGAACGAAGTAAACACCGTTAAGGATCTAGGAGTAATACTTGACAGCAAGTGGACTTGTAAGGAACATTATGAATCTATCGTTACGAGATGCAACAAATTAGTAGGTTTTATCTTCAGAATAAGTAAAGATTTCAAATCCCCAAAAAGTATTATTTTTTTATATATCTCACTAGTACGAAGTATTTTGGAATATGCTTCGGTAATTTGGTCACCTTATTACGCAATACACTCTTCTAGGATAGAACAAGTTCAAAAAAGAGTACTTAGAATGACAGCATATCGTTACGGACTTAAGAGAACTTTGCCTGACTATGAGGAACGGTTAAAATATTTTAAAGTTGATACCCTAGAAAAACGACGGCAGCATTTTTCTTTGGTACTTCTGTACAAAATTGTTAACTCAGTGGCCCATTCTGAGTTACTACCTAAAATAGGCATGAATACAAACCATCGTAGTCGTAATGCCAAATTATTTTATATTCCACTAGCATCTACCAAAATTGCCCAAAATAACCCTATCTCTAAAATGTGTTCCTTGTACAACAAACTTACAACCATTGATGAATCAGTAGATATATTCCATCAGAAGCTGAGTGCATTCAAACGAAGAATTCGAGGCACATAATGTTTTTTATATTTTTTTTTCTTATTTTTTTTACTTTTATTTAAGTAGTTACTTTCAATACCTTTGTCTTTTGGCTTTTTAATTTATAACTTAATATTGTTTAATTATACCGAAGCATGTAGTGTACATATATTTTTGGCGGACAGTGTGTATAAGTTGCCATTATTAAGATTATTGTTAAGATTATTGTACTGTTTGCTGTTCTATGTACCAAATAAGATAAAATAAAAATAAAGTATTAAAAATCAAAGAAAAGTTGTCAGCGAGTTCCGAGCAATATGCTGTGCATTCAAACTTACTGAATCCCTAACTAACCAACTGACGCTACGCGTGCTGTTCCATTTAAACGAAGCAATGAAGTTTGTGTTTGTTAAATTTTGTAAATTTATGATGCAAAATTAAAAGTGTATGCGGTGTCCATGTAAAAACAAGTGAACCTCCGCCTTTCAGTTCACACAAGTGATCCGATTGTTCGAAGCGATAGAGAGAATATTATTCTTTTGGTGGAAAAAAATACTTTCGTGCAGAAATCTGTAACACGAGTGAACCAAACAAAGCAACTAGGGCAAATATAAGAATCAAACCAATAAAGAAATAATTAAAATTTATGAAATTGATTGAACATAAATTGCTCAATTCAATCGCTTGATAATTTTACAAACACTTGCAATTATTAAGAACAAAAATACAATTAGTGAGACAATATACCAAGACTATTATAGATTCAATACGATAAGGTAAGGTAGGCACCATTCGTTAGGCCTAAATGACTACATTAGTAGCCCTTCGCCATTTATTTACCGTGACTGTAAACTTCTTCATAAAGCACTGTCCAATTTTCTCCTTGACAAACAATTTGTATTTGTCGCCTTAATTTTTGATTTGCTTCAGTTTGTTAAACATTTAATATAGTTCTATTCAAAGCTATGACAAGGTACACATCGCGGTAAAACAGTTCTTTCGTAACTTCATGATTGATTACCTACCAAATCGTCAAATTACGATGACGTTTTCAGATTTATGACAAATATATTATGTGGTCGCGTTAAACTAACATTTCTACTGCTTGTTTCGTTTTCTATCCGGAGAAAATGCAAACCAAAAACGAATTATAAATCTCCTATATGTATAGAAAATGTTTAATTCGTTTTTTCAATACAATTTTGAGTGAAAGAATGTTCCTTCACCCAAAATTGTATTTCCACAGATGTCGCGGATGCTAATATAGGTCTTGTGACAAGCTACGGCAGAAACTGACACGGCACTGGCTTTCACCGCCTTCGTATGCAGACAGGCATACCGCTCCATGCACATGCAAAATTAAAATATACAACGTTAATTTCGAACTAAAAGCAAAAACAATAACATTAATTCCAGTCCTCGACAGATTTACAAAAAAATGGGATACTACAATTATATATATTCTATAGATAAGCAGTGACATCATTGGTTTTACTCCGACTATGCAAATTAAGTAAAAAAAATTGTACTTAATTTAAATCGCGTGAATAGACGAAGAGTTTCTAATGGATGGTGAAATGTTCTGTTACTTTACACTTTGTTCCGGAGTACCGAAAGCTTCCACAGAAAGCAGCAGTGTGAAAAGTTTGACATACAAGTCGGGCACAAACTCGTTCGGCGCTGAGTAAATTTTGATTTTCCAAAGAAATGGGTATGCTTAAAATTAAACAAGCAAAATTCACTTACCGAAATCATGTGTTCGTGAGAAGTTTTGCGAGAACAGTAGATAATTATTGTTTTCTTGATTAATTTAGTACATATTTATCTAAATTAACACCTATTGTCCCGGATTTGGGTGTTAATTCCTACAGAGGTTTGACCTCAAGCAGACAGCTGCTTATAAATAACAAAAGAAGATTCACATTTTGTACCAATCCTAACTACGCGGGATAAGGACAACTCGTATAAATAACTTTTTACGTATTTTAAATAACATCAATTCATTAAATAATAATAATAATAAGTTAGTTTTTGCGTAATGTCCCAGCCGGACATTACGCAAAAACTAACGGAGCGCATAGATGACCTGAAGCAGAGGATCGCTGCTTGGGGGAAGCGGATTCGGAGATATTCCGAGAGGACCGCGCGGTTTAGCCAGAATCGCCTCTTCCAGAGTGACCAAAAGAGGCTCTACAAATCTTTGGAGCGACCAGTGAGTTGTGGAACGGGCCAAGGACCGGACCAGGCAGACACTGTCGCCTTCTGGCGCAGCCTGTGGTCAGAGCCCGTAGACCACAGTGAGGGCCCTTGGACACAAGTCGTGGCGAGCCAATGTGCAGACATTACACCCATGGACCCCGTCGTCATAACATCCGACGACGTATCTGAGGCAGTCCGTAGAGCCCCGAACTGGAAAAGTCCGGGACTCGACGGGCTGCATCACTACTGGCTGAAGGGGTTCGTGGTGTGTCATGCTGTGCTCGCCCGACAGTTCCAAGAGGCTCTCGATCAGAGGTCGCTCCCGAGCCTCTTTACTACTGGGGTCACTCATTTGGTTCCTAAAGATCAGGTTACCACAGACCCGAGTAAGTACCGCCCCCCATTACGTGTCTACCTACCATCTATAAGACACTGACATCTATTCTGAGTATGAGAATCACCCGGCATATTAATGTGAATCGGATTATGTCTCGTACTCAGAATGGATGTCGGGGCGGCGGTCGTGGAACCAAGGAACCGCTTCTCATCGACGCGGGCCCAGGGCGACTGTTTGAGTCCAATATGGTTTTGCCTCTCCCTGAATCCTCTCAGCGCATTACTGGAGGGCTCGGGGGGAGGATTTCAGCTTCGGAGAGGAGGGACAAAAGTGACCCACCTTTTCTACATGGATGACCTCAAGTTATTCGCTTCCAATCGCTCCCATTTGATGGAATTGCTTAAAGTCACTTGTGATTTCAGCAATTCTATCAAAATGGAGCTCGGGACGGATAAGTGTGCGGTCCTTCATGTCGAAAGGGGTAAGGTCACTAATACGGAGGGCATAGACTTATCTATGCCCGTTAACATAAGGACCCTCTCTGAGGCTGAAACATACCGATACCTGGGTATGTCACAAAATATGTGTATCGATGAGGCTGGCATGAAACAGTCAGTTCGTGACGTGTTTTTTGCACGCCTGACAAAGGTTTTTAATAGCCATTTGTCAGGCGGGAACAAGGCACGTGCTTTTAACGGCTGGGTCATGCCAGTCCTCATGTATACCTTTGGCATACTCAGGTGGACTCAAACTGAGCTCAACGCCCTGGACCGAAAAGTCCGCACAACTATGACGTCCCACAGAATGCATCATCCGAGATCGTCAGTGATGAGGCTGTACCTTCCGCGGAAGCATGGCGGGAGGGGCTTTTTAAGCGCCCTCACCATGCACAATCGCGAGGTGTGCAGCCTCCGTAACTACTTTCTGGCGAGATCGGATGAGTCAATCTACACGGACGTCATTAGTTGTGATAAAGGACTTACCCCTCTATCCTTAGCCAACGAGCAATGGCAGGACCCGGGAGTACTGAGCGTTTCCGACCGAGAGGCTGTATGGAAGGAGAAAGAGCTCCACGGGAGGTTCTACAAGGCTCTACACGAGCCTTTCGTAGATACTGTTGCCTCCCTGAACTGGCTACGTTTCGGTGACCTCTTTGGGGAAACCGAAGGTTTTGTCTGTGCGATACAGGATCAGGTTATTAAGACGAACAACTATAGGAGATACATCCTAAAGGATGGCACCGTCGACATCTGTCGAGCTTGTCGCCATCCCGGGGAGTCGCTTCGGCATGTTATCTCCGGTTGTTCTATGCTTTCTAACTCTGAGTATCTGCATAGACACAACCTAGTAGCCAGAATCCTACACCAGGAGCTCGCTCTGAAATACGGCCTCGTGGATCGGAAACTGCCGTATTATAAGTACTCTCCGGAGGCCGTGCTCGAAAATGACCGCGCCAGGCTCTATTGGGACCGGTCCATCATCACGGACAGGACGATTGTCGCGAACAAACCTGATATCGTGTTGATGGACCGGGCACAGTCGCGGGTATTTTTGGTCGACATTACCATTCCATATGACGAGAACCTCGTGAAAGCCGAAACAGATAGAAGAAGACGAAGTATCTGGACCTGGCTCACGAGGTGACCGACATGTGGGGTGGTGTGCCGACCGAAATTATCCCGATAGTCGTGTCTGCGAATGGGTTGATCCCAGTCAGCCTCTCTAAACATCTGAGGCGACTGGGACTCCGGGACGGATCGCTCCAGGCTCAAATGCAGAAGGCGGTGCTCCTCGATACCGCCCGCATCGTCCGCCGGTTTCTCTCCCTTTCGCCCTAACCCTCGGCCGTTTGGTCTCCCCTGCCGAGGGCTTCCGTCTGTTTGGGTCCTATTTATATATGTATTATATAAAATATTTATTTATATATATATATATATATATATATATATATATATATGTTTATTTTTATCCATAATATTTATTTTATATATGCAATATATATCTATATCTTTATTTTATTTTTATTTATAAACCCAACCAGACGAGAAAACAAATGAATATCCCCCCAAGCTTTATTTAAACAAATAGTAGAGAACAAAAACATCATTTACAGTATTAAGCACAGTAGGTACGTTTATAAATCGTGTACACATTTGCATACTGAACCCTGCACTAGGTAGCAACCTGTCTCGCAGGGATCAAATTGTCAATTAGCTAATTAGGATTATAACATTAGTTTCACATCATAATTTAATTAATTAAAAGTTAAAAGAATTCTCTGGTTATTAAAAGATGATGGCTATTAAAAGAATTCTCTATGCGCGCTCTTTAAATGACATATGCCTCGATTATTTTATAAAAGACCTGGAGTCCATACCATGGAACAACATATCTACGATAAAGGATGTTAATGATACAGTTGAGTATTTTAATAATGAATTGTTATTTTAATTTGACCGCCATGCGCCTCTTAAAAGAAAAGTTATTAAAGGATTACCTAAACCGTGGATAACCGACACGGTAAAGTTCATGATGACTCTACGTGACAAAGCATTAACAAAAATGCTAAAAGACTCAAATAGAAAAACTCAAAACTATTATAAAACACTTAAAAATCTGGTAACATCTACAATTGAGAAAGAAAAGAAAGCATACTTTAATCAATATATACAAAATAATAAGAACGATCCTAAGAGAATGTGGAAGCATTTAAAAAAATAGTGGTTTATTTAATCAAAGGCCTCAAGTCTCTCTACCAGCATGCCTTAAAAATCCCGACGCCATAAATGATCACTTTCTTAAAATACCAGATGCTGGACAAACTTATAAAATACTTAACAGTCCGCCTGCTTCCCAGGGAAAAGTTGACAAAGTATTTGATTTTAGACCAACTAATGAAGAAAAAGTTATGAAAATAATCTCCAATATTAAAACCAATGCAACAGGACATGATAAAATAAATATAAATATGATTAAACTAACATTACCAACTACTCTGCAAACAATCACACATATAGTAAATCTGTCAATTATTTCCTGTACTTTTCCCCGGAGCTATAAAAAAGCTCTAGTTAAACCTATACCCAAATTAGACGCTGTTCAAGATTTTAAAGATTTGCGACCAATTTCTATTCTACCTATTTTATCAAAAGTTATCGAAAGAGAAGTTCAACAACAGATAGAACAATACTTACACGACCAAAATATAATACCAAAACTGCAATCAGGCTTTAGGAAAGGTCATGGTACAGAGACAGCCCTGCTTAAGGTGACGGATGACATTATATCAGCTTCTGATTCTGGTAACAGTACGATTCTTGTGCTACTAGATTATTCACGTGCTTTTGATTCATTGTGTCCATTCAAACTAGTTACAAAAACTATCCAACTACGGATTCTCCCAAAAAAGCTGCGATTGGCTTAAATCCTATTTGACAGAGAGAGAACAACAGGTTGTCATTGAAGGTAGTGATGGGGTTGATATATACTCCAAAACCCAAAAGGTAAATAGAGGAGTCCCCCAAGGATCAATACTCAGCCCTATTTTATTCACGGTATATACAGCTGACATGCCAAAAGTAATAAGATTTTGCAAATACCATCTTTATGCAGATGACACACAATTATATTATTCTTTCCATCCCAGTGAGACTAAATCGGCAATAGAAAAAATAAATGAAGATCTAAAGAGTATTTCTGTATGGTCAAGAGAAAATAACCTTCTACTAAATCCTGAGAAATCAAAAATGTTAATATTGGGTACAAAGGGGCAAACCCTTCAAGTAACAGACCATAATCCAAAACTAACTATAGATGGAAAAGAAATACATATTGTTAAGGAGGCAAAGAATCTGGGACTTACTATCGATAGTGAATTACGATTTACTAGCCATATAAGTAATAGAATGAAGACTGCCTTTTATAAACTAAAAGATTTGTATCGATTACGCAATTATATAAGTGAAAATACACGTATACTCCTGGTTGAAACATTAGTCCTTTCATGTTTTAATTACTGCTGTGCTATATATGGACCAAGACTTTACCAAAAAACTGCTCAAGCTATACAAAGAGTACAGAATGCCTGTGCAAGGTTTTGTTTCAAAATAAATAAGAGAGAACATATTCTGCCGCACTTAAATCGTAAAGGTATACTGGATATGGCAACCAGACGAGAATTACACTTAGCGTGTACGGTACAAAAAGTCATATGGAATAAAAACCCCGAATATTTATTCGAAAAACTAACTTGGGTAAAAGATATACATTTGCGAATTACACGTGCAGCGGCCATGAATTTACTTGTAATCCCTTCTCACCGAACAACTGGTTTTAAAGGCTGTTTCAAGTATCAAGCTTCTAAAATTTGGAACAATCTACCTCCACCAATGCGAAAAAAAATCAGCTTACAAACTTTTAAGCGCAACTACAAGGAGTCTTTAATAAAGCAACAGAAGCTTACAGAAAACTTGAAACCAGCTTTTAAAAAAAATTACTACATCCCAAATTAACACACACTATATCACGCGCAAACTGACACACGAATACTTCCACAAACAAACACTCACATACACACACCCTCGCACAGAAGCGTCACACTCACGCATCTCTCTATACGTAAGAATAAAATATGTAGAATAAATATAATAAAAAAAAATGTAAATATGTAAGACATGTAATAATTATAAGAATATTTGCCTTATTTATTTCTTCGAAGTTCGTACCGACCAATAGAAACTTTAATCGCGGCTCTATAACAACAACAGGGCCAGGGGAAACTGAAAATCAGCGCTACACAGTCAGCCTTATGCCGTCAGTTGTAGCATAAGCTGAGTTTCCACCTTTTGCCAAGGAGCTTTTCTTTTTTTTTTTTTAAATCCCTATGTAATTTTAATATTTTAGTAAATTTTTTTGTCTTTATATAACATTGTTAATGTTCTTTTTAAATTCTCTTTTTTTTTTGTTGAGCATTTAAATTTATTGTACAATCTATTTTTTCTTGGCAATAAACGATTATTATTATTATTATTATTAAAAGTTGGAAGAAGTATGTGTAATAAAAACCAGAAATGCAAATTGTAAGTAGAATTAGTAGAAAAAGGTAAAGACAAAATTTTTGACACTACCACGATTATCTTATACTGAAATAATAATATCTTACTATAACAAACACTTATTGACTGAGCATGAATTACTGTTAGTACACTATCCAATTATAACTATTAGAACTATTGCTTACCTTTATGAATGATGACAACTATGCCAATGCTAATACGGGCCCTGAAATAGCTAATCTTTTTGCCCAACAATTTTCATCTATCTACACCTCAAACAGTTCAATCATTTTCCACGACCCACATGAAACTTACAAAAGCTATCAAAATAGATGTTTAGGAACTCTTAAAATAACTGAAAGCGAAGTATTTAATGCAATTAAACGTCTTGATATATTTAAGGGCGCTGGTCCGGACCGTTTACCTCCAGTTTTTGTTAAGCGTTGCAGCAGAACTTTATCCATACCACTGTATCTTATATTTAATTACTCGTTAAAGCAAGGTTGCTTCCCGGATGAATGGAAAAAAGCCAAAATAGTTCTAATATATAAAAAAGGTTTTATAAGTTGTACTAAAAACTACCGCCCAATTGCAATACTGTCATGTTTCTCAAAACTCTTTGAAGCAGTAGTGTGTCCTGTTTTGACAAGGTATATAGACGCTTTTCTATCTCCTGCTCAACACGGATTTCGATCGGGGCATTCAACTGCCACTAATCTGGTCACCTTTGTTTCTGATCTAACCAACGAACTTGATGATGGAAATGAGGTTGATGCCATTTATACAGATTTTACTAGTGCATTTGATAAAGTAAATCATGTCGTTCTTCTACATAAACTTAACAACTGTGGAATTATGGGATCCTTACTTGATTGGTTTCAGTCATACTTGTCAAAAAGACTCCAAAACGTATCAATCAGTGGTTACGATTCGAATCCGTATTACGCAGTTTCCGGAGTTCCGCAAGGATCCCACCTGGGACCCATTCTATTTTCAATTTTTATTAACGATATTACTTCTACCATAGAGAATTGTAAGGTTCTTCTATTTGCTGATGACCTAAAACTTTATAAAACCATAAAGTCCACTTACGACATCAAGCTTGTCCAAAACGACTTAAATAAAATCAGTGATTGGTGTGACAGAAACCGCATGGAGCTGAATATAAAAAAGTGTGTCCACGTGAGATTCACCAGAAAGAAAAAGTCATTGGAGTCAACGTATAACATTAAAGGGACGTTACTGGAAAAGGTTGATGTTGTAAAAGATCTTGGCGTAACTATTTATAAGGAACTTCAGTTTAAGGCTCATGTTGATAGTATTGTAACAAAAGCGGCACAGATGCTCGGGTTCGTGAAAAGAAACACAAAAGAGTTCAAACACGTGCACACAAAAACCATCTTGTTTAACGCCTTAGTACGTAGCCAACTAGAATACTGTTCTATAGTATGGAGCCCCTTCCACAGCATACATTCACAACGTATCGAAGGCATACAACGCGTTTTCACAAGGTACTTGGCATTTCACTCTCCTGGTATCACACACCGCTGTGGTTATAAACAACGTTTGGCTTTTTTCAAAATAATTACACTGCAATTACTAAAGCAGAAATTCTTACAGCAAATCTCCGGAAAAACTTTTTCCTACAAATTTGAACGTTTAAAATGTTTCAATATTAAGCGCGCAGCTTACAAAAGAGGCACGTTTCATTTATAAGTTTTTAACAAGTAATTTTTTTAATTCTCGGTGCTGGCATCAATGAAATTGTTAGTTACAATTTTAATTACTGACTTATCACGTGCTCAAAAGAGAAGGAAAACATCGTGAGCAAACGTCGTACATATTCTCGAAATAATAAAAAGTAAATATATATATTTTAGATAAAAATCCGCAGTGGGGCCGCGTGATGGACTATGCCCTAATTACCCTCTTTACAGAGGCGGCCTTTGGCCAGTAGTGGGACACTTAGAGGCTTCTTACATTTCTACCTCTATTTCTTTAGCAATCATATAACCGAATAGAAAAATATTCGCAAATTATAGAATATTTCAGCTTTTGAATCATAGCGATTATACTTCCGGCATTAGATACATTTTTTTTTAATTTAATTTTGAATATTGACCAACGGTGTCCGATTTTCCTAGATTCTAATATTTTATCGGAAAAGCTTTTACGTGAAATGCATGTTTATTTACAGCTCTAGAATAATTATAATATAATTTGGGAGATAATAGAGTTTATTCCTTCCGAAATCAGTCAGGATTTTATCATGACGTGTGTTCTGACGAATTGTTCAAAAATTAATTCGATAATATGCAGCTTTAGTCACGATGTTTTCCTTCGCCGCTGAGCACGTCATAAGTCAGCACTTAAAATTGACAATTTTATTGGTGCCGGCACCGGGCACGAATTAAGGTTCCTCGAGTATATTGAATTAAAGACGAGCGCCCGTACACTGAGCTATCACGACTCGTTTACATTTAATACATAAATTAATTGTAATATTGTAATTTATACATAATAATTAATAATGTCTTGTTAATGTTATATAAGTCATCATAACAGGTAATTGAAGACAAACTATTTTATCTTTGTGTTCAGAGTTCATAGGCCATCTCAACCTTAATTCTCAACACTCCCCGCTGTAGGTTTCCATGTGTTCACATGTCACCGTGATTTGCATAAAAAGAACTGAAATGTGGGGCTCACCCGAAACGGCACCTATGAATATTCAGATGGAAGAGCAAACAATGTTTTTGTGTCTTAATCACCCCCAGTGTTCCAATTTGTGTACTCATTCCGCCTAATGGATTAGACTTTGTTTTAATTCAGGTTCCATTTCAAAGACTGCGCAACATTCAACCTAAGCGTACCCCAAATTCCACGTGTTCCAAATTTTTCTGCTCGTTTTTATTATTTTTAACGTTTTAACGGCGCAAAATTAAAGAAGCGCAGATCTACGAACTTTTAACGAGAATACGCGACGATGTCAATTTAGGTACGTTTTATCTTGAGTGAGTGAAATAATTAAATCAAAAATTTACCTCTCAATTTAAAACGGTAGCTCTAATTGGCGACCCGAATGGCGTAGTGGGTAGTGTACCTGCCTCCTGCGGCAGAGGGTGTGGGTTGGATTCCCACTACTGGAAAAATATTGTGCTATGAACATGGTGTTTTTCTAGTGTCTGAGTGCTTACATATGTATAAAATGTATTTATTTACAAAAGAAAAGTATGTTTAAGTGTCTTTATCAGTCTCTAGTACCCATAGTACAAGCTTTGCTTAGTTTGGGACTAGAAAATGTTGTGTAAAAAAATGTGTCCTAAATAATTACTTCAAGTACATGTTGTAAGTCGTACCGAAATCTTTTGGCTTGCTAATTCTTCTTGATAAAACTAATTTACGCATTCTATTGCGGTTTATTTTAATTTCCAGTATTTAGTTTAAAAAAATCAATTTATAAAAAATGTTAATTAGTTTTAGTAAGATAAATATTTTTGCGGGAAGACGGCAAGGAAGCTGGCGGTTCACCTGATGTTAATATGTGATAACCACCGCCCATTGACATTTGTAGATGCGTCATCTTATAATAAAGTGGGCCCCGGCTACCTGACTCACCAGACAAATCGCAAAAGTGTAACACTTCCACATCACGACGGCCTTCTGTGAGGTCGTGGTACTTATCCAGACCGACCACTCCATTCGTGTCCAACAGCGAAGACTGTTGCGTGTTGATACCGCAGTTAATACCACAATAATTTATACATAATTTTCACTTCATGTGTTATAGTTAATTTCTTAACTATAGTGAGCATACCACACTAGATTTCAAGTAACATGAAGTAATAATCGGATCAGTAATGCCTTTCAGTTAATTTTTTATTACTTATGACGGAATTTTTTTACAATGAATAAAGACTATATTATATGTAACAAATAATGTTACGTTGCAATATTTTTTATAACATATAACTAGGATTATGAATCTTAATTCTCATACGGCTGGCTGAGCAGTATAAACATAAAAAATATTATGTGATCATTTTGGTTCGGTTACCAACATATTCCAAATGTTAGACAAACTAATCGATTGTGAATGTCTCTGGACATCATTCATTTATCAATTGCTTATCAGCTGATAAAACAAAATTTTTTTATCAGCTATGAAAACGTTCGAATGTCATTCGCCATTCCCTTCCCTAATGGGCGTACATCCCATACCTGCATAAAAGCTTAACTTATCCTGTCTTCCCATACAAATATGCTATGGGCATATTTGTATAATGTAAATGATAACCGTTGCAGAAGAAAGGTTCTCGAGGCAGCCTCGTACTGGCTATCGCAGTGTAGGACGACCCCCCACTAGATGGAGTGACGACCTGTGCAAATGTGCGGGAAGTCGATGGATGCAGGTGGCTCAGGATCGTACTTCGTGGCAGTCAATGGGGGAGGCCTATGTTCAGCAGTGGACTCAAACAGGCAGAAATGATGATGATGATGACGATGATGAAATGATAACTTTACTGTAACTTCTGACCCATATTTATGGAGTTACAAGCCAACTATTACTGTTTCGGCGTACTTAGCAAAGAACGCTAGCATGAAGTACTGCAATAATTTGCAACTACGTCTTCCCGTGTAGAAAGGCTATAATAAGCCTAACTGCTTATTTCTCATATAGTGCTCACGTGAAGTCTCGTGTAGTAAACAGCAAAAGTTTATCTGTGTATGTGAAAATGAATGCCCGTCCTTAATTTGTAGAAAAGTTTATTGTGCAATCGCTCCGAATTGGGAAGCTGTCAAAGTATCGCTTAGTTTTTGATTTCAGAAGGTCAACTTGTTTTAGTGGGTTTGCCATTTATTTATTGACTGTCTCGTAGTTATACAAAAATGGAAAAATATACCTATGAGATCTGTTCTGGCGGAGTAGCTTGAAATAAACTAAAATCTGTCTGGAATTTTCGACATAATAATTTGAGGATTAGGTTGAATTATTGAAATAGGACGGTCTGTACACTGCACTGATTGGTTTTAACAAAGATTGAAGTCATAATAATTATAAGTGGCTATCAAGTTGAGTATACACAAATAATTTTACTGTTTCCTTGCATGTTGCTTTCAAATCAATTTCAAAAACTTTGGACCTATAACGGCTATTCAGGTTTAAATCATTTAAGCAGCTGGTCTTCTACTTGAAGTTCCAAACTTTTAGTAAAGGTAGAAAAGAAACTAGTTTGAATAGTCAATTCGAGAAAGGCATAATGCGAATATTGACAGAAACACAGCACTTTTTAGAAAGACTTTATAAATTTATCAATTGTTACTCATAACTGATAATAAATGTATTTATACATAATTAAAAGCGTCGCAGTGACCGTATCACAAATACTCTACAAACATATTTAGGAGTATTTTCAACACAATCCATTCAATTCACTTACGTATGGAATTATCCTTTTAAATAAGTGAATCAATCTAGATTCACTGGCAAAAAGAGCGGGAGTGATAAACATGTCTTTCGTCGTTATCAGGTCCTTTAGTAAAATTTAATGCGTCAAAGTACAGTTCACGTCTCACATAGACACCATCACGTCTCAGGTAATGGAGCTTTCACGTTAACAGCGAATAAAGTAACAAACGAGTTACGTTACGGCTGGATGACGGTGACACGACTTTTATAGGTATATAACATATATAAAACAGTAACAAAATCTACTTATGTACTTATTCGTCTCGTCATAGATCATGTCCCCATTTATCACTTACCTTTAACTTTAACTTTGTTTATCTTTAACTTTAATGTTTTATAGAACTTTATCCCCAACCCTTGATTGAACATGAAATTCAAACCACAACTTGTTAACGCATTACCCACGAGTCTTCACAAGTTAATAAATTTATCTTACTTGGTACGATATAAAATTTTCGTTAATACAATTTCAATAATGCACTCCGATAAATCAAGTTTTCTAATGTAACCGTTTACGACAATTTTGTCACTACTATCTGACAGATTTGCCAAAGTAAAGTTCTATGAACCGTAACTCTAGTAACCGTAAGTCATCCTATTGATGGAAAAAATAATTAAATTCACATTTCCAATTAAAGATATACCATCGGAACAAGCCGCCTCTACAAATAGCCCAACCTTCGAAATTTTAATATATTTATTTGCTTAAATATTTTATTTCCTTAAATATTTGTCACCAAACTTTGGCTTTTAATCGGATCATTTTATTAAACATTTAAGACAGCAATATCAAAATGATGACAAGGAAGGTGACGTGCAAACAGCGGTCCAATGACGTCAAGATTGATGATCCAATAAATCGTCAAATTATGGTAATGTTGTTTGATTCGCGTCGCCTGTAAAATGTGACCGAATTAAACGAATGACAGACTGCTACCGATAATATAGAAGATATTTAAACTTCATATTTAAATTATGACATTAGAAATAAATACACGATAAGTAATAATATATATATTTAAAAGTGATAGCAGTATTTCATTTTATTACAATAGGAAAGAGGAATATATCCTATTCTAACAAAATGAAATAGTGCTTTTGGCTGGAGTGAAAATTTTAACAATGTGAAATATTGACGTTCCACTTTATACTTAAGTTTTCAAACTACTTGCGTCGGGCTCGTAGTATCAATTGTGGTTATTTCAAGCTATCAAACCGCACAACTTACAAAGAACATGATTGTTGTCGAAACGGCTTCGTCTCTACGTTCTCTGACAAGCTGATGTCAAAGGAAGCCAATTTATTTGTAATCTTTTCTTGAATATGCTCCATTAATCCCGCCTCTTCCATGCTAGTGGCATCAGCAAACGAAGGAGCAGTGTAATGGGCTATTATTATTTTCCTCGATCAGTCCTGTTATGATTAATCTCCCCCTCAACTTCCTACTCTAAAATTGGGAACGCTGAACGCGAGTAAACAATTCTTCCACCAGCCTAGTTAACGATATTATAGATATTAGCGGTCCTTCTAGCAATTGATTCGGCAGAATCTTTTATTTGGCTGGGATTTTGCTCCTATCAGCCACTTAAATTATTAAGTGGCTGATAGGAGCAAAATCCCAGCCATCCATTAAAATTTAGCAGCCACTTAAAATATTTAATTTGACTAAATAATTACCTATATATTGGTACTTAGATAGAGCTACTTAATCACATTAATCAAATTCCCCGTCCCGTGTCTGATATTAACTAAGCTAAAAGTTTCATTATTTTCACTTTGAATTGACTATGAATTTACGTCAAACGGTTCTTAATAATTAAAAAACTCAAATGTACTACAATGTATAGGTATATGAAAAATTAAACTGGTACGCAAGCAGTGAACTTCCAATAAGATTATGATAATAGTATAAGTAGGTATGTCTAAATTTAAGTCTTTAGAGTTTTTGGAATAAATTGAATTAGAAAAATGTCTTTGTCAGCTATCTATAACTGCGATTAAAATTCAGGCCGTAAACTGTAAATAGAGCGTGTTTACAAGGTTTTGAATTTGCCTAATAAAATATAAAACGGGATGGCGACGCACTGTGGAAGCCCTTTGCCCCATCTAGGGGAAACAGGACCATAAGTCAAGTAAGTCAATATTTTTAACGTAGTTTTAATTTCTAAAGAACAACATACATACCAGTGAACTCGTAAAGAATATGATTCAGTATTAAAGTGAGGACAATGGTATCATTGTTTTTATTGATATCTCATATTGGTTCCAATATTTCTAGATCTTATATATGTTATTCTGTACATTTTCAGTAGAAAATTGAAAATTTATAGATTAGAAAATGTATATATTCACTATACCTTAAATTAATAGGTATCTTTAGCCGGTTTTGTGTTTTGTCAACAATAATACTGTTCTTTATGTTCAAATTATGACGCACTTAAAAATTACCTTTCAACTACTCATATTAATGAAACACGCAAGAAATTCAAGAAAGAAAGATGAACAAAAAGACAGAAAGAAAAATTAACAAGGGAATTTTTAAGACGGCAAAGACTTCAGATATCAGCAACTTTCGAACGCACAAGATTTGCCTGAGCTTACCTGCTAAGGTTGCCTGTCAATGTATTATATCCAAGATCCCGAACAGTGTAGATAGGTCCAACGATAGTTCTATCAAACATAATTGGAGGAAAAACAGCTAAGCAATTCCCACTAATACTGCTGGACACGAATAATTTAACAAAGGGACTTCATCTGGTAGACCAACGCTTAATATTTAATAGGGCTACTCTACGTAAATAACTAATAGAACTAATAAATTTTAAAGTTTTTTATAGTGCGAATCTCGGCACTTAAGATTAAACATTAAAACATGTAGAAAAAGTACGAAAAGATTGTCGCCGACAATCAAATAAATAAAAAATAAAAAAAGCAATGGCGACATCTCTCGTTCGAATTATCGTTGTAAAACGATATTCGAAATTGTTTGTATGCTGGAAACAATATAACAATAGATGCGCCAAGCATTGCTTCAAATACTAAATAACAATGTAGAAAGAAGGCGTTAAGGTTTTCGTCGCTGTGGCTATCAGCCGTTTAGCTCAGTGGCTAGAGCGTCAGGCCGCGAATGCCGAAGACGTGGGTTCGATTCCCACAGCGGCTACAATCTTTTCGTACTTTTTCTACATGTTTTAAAGAACTAATAAATTTATACATCCTAACCTATCATCTATGGAATGTAAGTGGCAACATATTTGCTACAGCATTGGGCGGAGGTACCGCGTCTCACCCATTTCCTGTAAGGCATGGCTCATACGAAACTCTAATATCCTGCCATTGTGTCCTATTTTCCTCACGTATTTTATTCCATCCTTTCATATTATAAAAGCTTCTACTAGGTTGCGATACGGATTTATAAATTACCTTTAATTTCAATTTCACTTGTAAGTTTTCTTTGTTAAATAGACATTTTTGAAATTTTATCACACAACTTACAACTCACGGAAAAATAGTTTATAAATATTGATGGTCTATCCAAATGTAAGTCTAAATCTTATTGAAGTATGTTTTAGGCATTAAACATGTTGTTAGTATCTTTTGTCACTGATCCAGTAAATAATATACTCAATGCCATCATTTTAATAATTATAGGAAAGTCTGAAAATCAGTACGACTTTAAAGCCAGTCGGCTTGCATTTGTACAATATTTCGGAATCTCTAAAAAAATGCGTAAAGCCATTTAAAACGCGAAACTTTGCTATTTAAGCATTTCTCGTGGCTTCCGAACTCAATAGTGTAATTATATAAAATTTAATTATATGCCCACCCCGTTCGTTCATAAGACGCCAGTAATTATATGCTTTGTACTTAATACTTCCCCTTTGCTTTTTAGAGCGAAGTGAGTATCGGTTATATCAAGAACGTCCTTCAAATGGAGGCCACATACGTTTACTACTCAAATTACGCGTTGTACAGCATAATTGCAGCGAGGCCTTATTCCAGATCGCATGTCATGTTGAACGAGTTGCCGCGTGCTAACAATCAGACATCGCGTATGGTGGTGGACTGAACAAATTAATAGCTATTCCACTAATGACGCTGATTCTGAGAAAAGTGTTTGAAAGCGCGACACCGCTGCTATTTCAATGTGAAGAATGCGTTTTAATATGCACTCTACAATTTGTGCTCTTTTAAAATTGGGTTTCTGAAAAAAAAACAATCGTTGTTATTAATACTTTATAATAAATAACTCTGTTATTAGATGCGAAAAATGTGAATCCTTTTTATGAATTAGTTATAATTATAAACAAATTTCAAGTGATTTTATTAAATATAATAGAAATCGCATAACTCAAACCGGTCAACACTTAGCGCTTTGGGTTATATACAGTTAATAAAAATTCTATAATAATACCGTACTTGCGTTAATCTTGCGTTAATACTTACTTAGAAACTATTGTTTCTACATATGTATTGACAATCCATAATAATGTAAATATGCAAAATAATTGTTTCTCACGGCTAACTTTTAATATTTTAATTTTCTACATATTTTAACGGCTAACTTTATCAAGCAAATACTAAAGGATTTATGAAAGCCCACTTAGATCTTTTCCTATATGGTGACTGATCGTGTGTATCTCTACGTGTACAAATTCAGTTATAAACGATTCCTCATTAATATTCATATCAAATAAGTAAGATGCTGTGATAAATAACCAGTACAAATTCAAATCATGGTCTTGCGTTTGTTTGCAAAATGCAGATGAGATCCGCTTAAGAGCAACATTGCCAGGAGACGATCTCTTTACGTGCAAACATTTGCATAGTTTTAAGCAAACCAGTTCATCAGCCGCTTAAAGTAACAGTTCGGTAGTAAAGCGTTCCAAGTTTACATTGTCGTTGTAGTTCACGTTTGAGTTATATCTTCGGACCCTTTGCTTGACGAGATCCGATTAAAAGTTGCATTTGGTTTGAATATTATTTACAGTATAAAATTAATTTTACTCAACATATCAATAACAAGAATCAAAATCCTACTTGACCATTTTCAATTGCGTAAAAGTGGCTTATATAGATGTTTCATTTCCTGTCATTCATAACTAGCTCTTAAAACAATTTATCAAATATTGCTATTTACTCCAGATTGTTATAATTTCAAAAAAATGTATTATCTAATAAACACAATATGTGTACTCATTTTAGTATATTTAGTTAACGTTTTGGGGAAAAATCGTGCTGGCTCTCAGTACATTAAACCCAATTTGTGACATGTCTGTTTGGTAAATAATGATCAAAAACTGTTTAATTATTATACCTAAAAAACTAACTAGCTCCGCTGGCTCGGCGACCCGGAGTAGGTCTTGGCCTCCGATACGAGTACCACAGAAGACCGGCGTGAAGTGGAAGTATAATTGCGTATATTCTAGCGTTTCGTATGGTGAGTAAGGAAGCCGGGGCGAACTTTATTAAAAGGCGGCAACGCATCTTCAACTCTACGGGTTTAACAAATTTCAATGGGCGTTGGTTATCACTTAACATGGGGTGAACCGGCCGGCTCGCTTGCCACCTCTTCTCACATAAAAAAATATATAGTCAACACATAAGCTAAACTAACCCTAACAATTAACATTATCAGACAATGAATCACATTCATTTCATATGCGGGAAACGACCATTAGCCGAGAAGGCTACTAAGCGATAGTATCAAGGCCCATCGATTCACTATATATAATTTTACAATCCACGTGTACTTATTTTCTGGTTAGTGCTCGACCGCTCCCCTACATAATGGTAAAAGGTTTGGCTATTGATGGTAAGCGCAGAAGCTAAATAAAATCCTAATCGCTACCGTCTGGAACACCAGCCATAACAAAAAGTATTGTAAAACAAATTAAAGTCGTTATGGGCTTCTATTGAAGAAACGACGTTTGTCGCAAATCCGTATTTAATTTTACTGTAGAGTAAGTATTAAGTTACTTTATAAGTATGTCATGTATATCTTTAATACATATTTATAAATATATTTTTTTATGCGAAAAGTTGTCAAACGAGCAGACGGTTCACCTGATGTTAAGTGAATACCGCCGCCTATGGACATCCGCCACACCCGAGGGTTACAGAGGCGTTGACAACCTTTTGAAAATTGGGCTCCGGCTACCTCACTCACCAGACGAAACGCGAAAGTATTTGTCATACTTTCACTTTACGCCGGTCTTCTGTGAGGTCGTGGTACTTACCCGGACGGGCCTGCCAATTCGTGCAACAGCCGAGGCTGCTGCGTGGCCCTACCACAGTTATATAAATAAGGTATTTAACACTGCACGAAATAATACAGATTTGGTTGAAATTGATCATTGTTCAACCCAATAAATTGATTGCGAAACATATTATAACAATAAATTAGTGAAACAGCACGAGTAAATAAATAAATGTAATGTCGTCTAATGATTTGGCGTCGTGTCCAACGTGCGTGTGTTGAAAAAAGTAACAGTATGTATGACGTCACACTGCACGTGCCAGATCATTCGATGAAAGCTTTGCGACGTATTTGAATATGCAAATAGTTGAATATGTATATGTAAATACCGTATGAGTCTCGTAAAACGTCGCTAGTACTACACCAGCGTAGCAAATGAAATTCTTTTATGTAGGAATTTGGCAGATGGGCGCAATAAATGTAAGAAATACCTTCCGTCACGTAATCACTGCACTGGTTTTAAACATAATAGAATCCATTTCAACGTACATCTAAAACACAGTGAATCCCTATATTCCGCTTTAAAAAGTCCGTCGAAAGCAGATCCAATTATAGAGTTGTGTCAGGCATGGTGGCGAGACGGGTGTGTTCAGTTTTTTTCATCGTTCATTTGATCGTTTCAATTTTAACTCGCATGAAGTTTGAGCGTGAGGAACTATTATCAAATGGACATTTTTATCCCTTCAGTTTATCGCTCCGTTTTTTTAAATATACATACACACAACCATAACAGGTTGCTCAGCATTTAGTCTTCATCTATGAAAAAATATATAAGTTTACGTCAATTAGGTGACAATTGCTTATGACTAAACGTTGACCAATTGCCGGAATACTCTGAGTTTTGCAAAAATGCTTTTTGTGCAGCAGGGCGTCCGATCAAATCGACGTGCTATGATGATAAGGTAGATTTATACTGATGACCAATTATTGAAATCCTCTGACCCACTGCGTATATTTCGTAACTTTCTATGATCTTTGCTTCATATTGCGAAGTTATTATTTTGAGGCGCTTTTAACTTTGGTAGGGCCATGCAACAGTCTTCGTTGGTTCACGATTGGGCAGGTCCACAGTTCAAGTACCGAAACCCCACAGAAGACGGGCGTGAAGTGGATGTGTTATACTTTTGCGTTTCTTCTGGTGAGTAAGATACCCGGGGCCCACGTTATTAAGAGGTGGCAACGCATCGGCTACCTTACTGGTGTTGCATATGTCATTGGGCGGCGGTTAGCACTTAACATCAGGTGAACCGCCAGCTCGCTTGACAGGTCTCCAACAAAATGGGAGCGTGTCATTTTAAACGTCAATATCCATGTTAAAACATAACTATCACTCGTAGCTAACTATTCAAAAAAATAGTAATAAGAACATGAGACATATTTTAATTAGCGTCACTTTGATTCAACCGGGAGCTTCTAAATTGTAAATATACCGTCTACTAATTCGCAACATACATTAGACTAGACAGTTTCTTACACTGTTTCTTCATATGAGTGCATGTTTCCTTATTAGTTTAAAAATAGTCTGCGCTGTCCGTCTGTCACCAGGCTGTATCTCGTGAACCGTGATAGTTAGACAGTTGAAATGTTCACGGATGATGTATTTCTGTCGCCGCTATAACAACAAATAAACTGCTAAAAACCAAAATAAAAAAGTATTTAAATGGGATATTATAGATAATGGTACGGAACCGTTCGTGCGCGGTCCGATTCGCATTTGGCCGGTTTTCCGTCAAGTAACATTTTTGTATGAAAACTGAGCAAATGGAGATTTTTGTCCATAAATCCTAATTCAAGAGTATGTTTTTGCTACAAACGTGGCGTACATTAAGTAATGCATTAAATTAGGGATTCCTCGTAATGAACGCTCGCGTAAGATCCCTTCCATTACTTTAATGTTACTTGGAAATTTTTAATTTATTTGAAAGAAGAGAAATCTCACATTTGTTTCAAATAAATTCTTGAAGTACATACACGAAGGCACAATTTTGCATAATTTTAGCTTTGCTATGGAAACGACGCTTTCTTTAGAGTAACATTTACTCATAAAATGGCCAGCAAAACTCCATTGAAATAAATCATACTATGCTTTTCTTTAAAGGAGATATAAATATAATGTCTATAGATTTTTTTTTGTGACGTGTAGTTTTATGTTGTTGGAGAACAACGTAGCTGGTGCACGACGACGACAAGAAGACGCCGTCCGCTCCGATACACTCCGCAACACCCTGCTAACGAAATATGGACAATCGACTAACAGGGCGGGGGGGGGGGGGGGGGGGGGGGGGTGGGGGGGGGGGGGACACGATCCAAGGGCCCGTCAGATTTCGAACCCGGAGGTTCGAACCTCGGCTTGGATCGCAATCGATATGGGGTGCTACCCAGGGGAAAGAATAAGGCACTGCGCTATAGCTTATGAATGAAATGTCTAAAGAACAATGCGATACAGTACTTAATTACCTTTTCTTTAATCGGATGAGAGAGAAATAATACATTTGTAGTTTTTTTTCTAATATATAAATAATATATGTTGGCTAAGTAAGCAGGTACAGCATACAGAAGTATTAATTATACAGAAGAACTTAAAATACAATACATAAATGATTGTAAACATTTGTAAGAGTTTATTTCAATTGCAGCCAAGTTTTTGTTTAAACAATTTCACACCTCGTATAAATGAATATTTCTGAAACGGTTAAAAAATAAACTGCTGAATATAAAACTCTTTTATATAGTGTTATAAACTGTTACATGTGTAAGATGTGAGACAATTTCTCTATAAGTTGCTCTAAAGGTGGTAACTTTATGAGTTCTGCATCATTCATGTGGTTCATGGCCTCGCTACAAGTTTATTACGTTATGCATTTCTTAAGTTTCTGGCAAATATACATACATCTACAATTTATCTTCGTCTTGTACATTCATGCAATGAATTTTAACTATTCTTACTTTTTAACTATCATAGGAAGTGACTGTGTTATTCTTGACATAATATGTAGGTATAATGAAAAGAAGGTCCTAAATGAATTGCCCATAAACCAACTAGCGCTAATTCGCAAACTAGTGGTATATAACACAACTAGCGGCCCGCCCCGGCTTCGCACGGGTATTTAACAAAAAGTTATCATACACACACATAGCTTCGGACATAAATCATCGCATCTTTGGTTTTTTATGCAGATAAGTCGGAGAACCTGTAAATGAATATGTCGTTGCAGATTACGCGTTGATCGATATTTGATTGGCCAATATCTTGATTTAAGGCGTCTCTAAGATGAATTTCACCAGCCCTCAATCTCTGGTGGACAAATAAGTCTGGTCTCCCATAGCTTCGGACATAAATCATCGCATCTTTGGTTTTTTTTGTTGACCGATACCTATTTGATGAGCCAATGTCTTGATTTAAAGCGTCTCTAAGATGAATGTTTCACCAGCCCTCAGTCTCTGGTGATTAGGACATCATATGTAATTCAATCTTTCTGATATCTTTTTGCCATCACATCGACAATGTATTGAATAAAAACCGGCCAAGTGCGAGTCGGACTTGCACACGAAGGGTTTCGTACCGACCTCACAGAAGACCGGCGTATAATAGAAGTGTTATACTTCTACGTTTCGTCTGGTGAGAGAGGTAGCCGGGGCCCACTTTTTTAATGTTGGCAACACAGTTGTTATCACTTAACATCAGAGGAACCGGCAGCTCGTTTGCCACTCTATCACATTAAAAAATCATGTTTTAATACCTTTATTCAATAGAAGTATAGAAGTATTACACTTAGATATATTTAAGCGACTAACAAACACTACTCTAATATACTCAAATATTCTATATTATAAAATTTTATGGTTATGAAATTATGTTATATCAATTTATTATATATTGTTAATGTTATGTTTAAAAATAATTAAATTAATATTAAGTTATATGGACATTGCACGCTTAATTGTAAAAAAAAAGTAATTGTATTTTAATTCTAACTATTTAATGCTAATTGTATTAAGTCTTAACATTTTTTTTTTTACTGTTGCTATGCCCTAGCAGGGTCCATGATGATTCTTAATTTTAAATCTCTACCACCTAAGCTACATTGTGGAATGCAAATAAAGAATAAAGAAATAAAGAAATAGATATTGTCAAAAACACTACTACTGTAAACATTATCTATAAAAACGACAAAAAATCATGTCAGTTTTATGGGAGCCCCACTTATTTATACGTTTTTGTTTTTTAGTATTTGTTGTTAGCAGCAACAGAAATACATCTTTTGTGAAAATTTCCACCGCCTAACTACCACGGTTCATGAGATACAGCCTGGTGACATATGGACAGACATACGGACAGGTAGTCAGCGGAGTCTTAGTAATAGGGTGCGATTTTGCCCTTTGGGTACGGAACCCTAATAAGTCCCAGTAATAATGCAATGGATTAGAACAGGTAGCTCTAACCATCAACCTAAATGCATAAAATTCCATGCATGTCACAGTTTTGTTACGCACAGTACCTTGCCAAGGAATAGTCAAATATTAACCGTCTTCTCCTATTACGACTATTAAGGAATATTTTAATGGATCATACAATCTGTCTAACTCAGAGACCCTTTTAAGTTGAACGTGTCTACCGTGAAACACTATATCTGGGGCCTTTTTAGGATTCCGTACTCAAAGGGTAAAACGGGACCCAATTACTAAGACTCCGCTGTCTGTTTATTCCTCTGTCAACAGGCTGTATCCCATGAACCGTGATAGTTACACAGTTGAAATTTGATCTGGGTATTTGTTTCCAAAGGAGGGTTGACGTCAGGCAGGCGGCTGGTTGTAAAAATATAGCCAAAACAGCTTACAACATGATTCATGTTGTGCCGACCCCACCTAGGAGGCAGGAGGATGATGATTGTTGTATATTGATAATACTTGTATACTTGTCCCTCTATTTTCCTCTATGTTCGCGTCAAACGAAGTCATTTGAAAAGGGCTATTGCAATTTCGGATGTTGGTTAAAAATGTCCAGATGGTCATTGATTATTTGTCAAAAGATTTTTATTGGCTGTGCTCTTCAATATTGGGGAGACTAACTTTTCCAGAAGCACAGCACATACCGTTTGGTTCATCGACCCATTTTTTGGCAGAACACTTACAGTAGATCTTATTCATTGCTCCGATTTGGACGGAAGACTGTTGAGCTTAATGCATTACTTAATTACAAATAAAGAGCCTTTTCTAACGGCGGCATTTCAATCAAAATTTTAAAATAAAAGAACACTTATTGTGGCATAACTATAATAGTTAGACATATGCTCTCGCGACACTTTTTGGAAATAATGATGTGTTCCGAAAATTTGTAGTACATTATTTTATTCTATCATCAATAGTTTTCGCAGCGCACGCGATGTAAAGAATATTTTAGGTAATTTTTGTACACTTTGTGTTACATTATTGAAGTTGTAGTAAGGATCCCTATTTTTTTTTAAATATAATATAGCCTATATCAAGCGGGGATAATGTAGCTTCCCAACAGTGAAGGAATTTTTCAAATCGGTTCAGTAGTTTCGGAGCCTATTCAATACATACAAACAATCAAATCTTTCCTCTTTATAATATAGAAGAAGACAAGTCATGAATATTAAATAAGGAATAATAAGTAACACATTCATATCAAATCAAATCATAGTTATAATTAAATGCTAAACTTGAGTTAATAATTAGAATAGACCAACAATTATTCTTGTTTATTGACACCAAAAATTCACTGAAAATACTTGCACCTAAATTACAATGACAGTATAAAATGTTTTAGAGTTGTCGACTTGTCGTTCACTAGCCGTAAAGAGCACGGAATAACTACGCATTCGTATATCAGCAGAAGCTGATTCAGACACATTTAGGACACAAGATACCTTGGAAGATATATGGAGTAATCCTAGATATATTTAATCCCGCACTAACTTTGAACTAGTAACGCTTTTGTTTTCCTCTAGTATTCTGTTGTTTGTGCAAACAACCCACGCGCGCAGCCCTCGTTGTTTAGTAAATTAGTATCCTTAGTATGTGGTTGTGTAAACTGTTGAGTTGTTTCAGTATGCAGCGTGCAGTGCGATCCAAGATTAATAAGTTATGTGCATTTAGAGAAATTAGTAAAGTTGGATATTACATTAATATTTAATTTCATTACTCAATCCCAAAATTAGTTCTTAGGGAATTGACAATAAATTTAACTTAATGAGCACACAGATACAGAACCTTAATAGGAACGATAAAGGTAAGAATTAGATCACTGGAAACTGCATGCGTGTGAATTGGATGGCGCAATCGTTAGGAATGTTTGGTATGCTACACATAAAAACCATTTCATAATGTCCACAGACTGCTTCAACAATATTACTACGAAGCGACAACATTTTAAGAAGAATTCAAAGGGGTTAAGTCCGGAGGTAATATAATCGGGAAAACCCTTATCAGAGTAATGTTAAGTGCTAGGAATTCGGATGCAGAAATGGACTTAGGAAACTCCATTAAAGGAAAATTTCGAAAAGGTGTTCTGGCAGTCAGTAACCCATTTGGTTCGGCACTATGCCACCGCTGCTATATTTTTATTATAATCTTCCATTGTTATATCGCATGAGGATTGCCACCGTACTGAATCCTCATGTTCCGCTTTAGGCAGGCCTACACATCCAGACACATCTGCTCCAGTCCCTTTTGTTAGATAGAGTTTGGTTGAAATCACCACCAAATACGCCAAACAGAGATAGTTCCCATAATGCGATTAATCTGCCAGATGTCTCGAGGAGTTTCATCGATTGCTTCCACGGCCTGTTTGCGTGCCATATTGTCTTTAAGTGCTAAAATACACACTGCAAGAGTCTTCTCTTAATCGCTATTTTCGATACAGCTATACGCAGTATTAGCTGGAATTTATGTCTAAAATAACACTGTATGCCATATACATATGGCAGGTTTAATTCAGACCTGCAACACTACAACTGTAAAAACCGCGACCAATTTCATGCAGTAGTTTCTCAGTGAAATGCGTACCAACATGCAAAAAAAAGACACACTAACAAATAATATTAACAATTAATAATTCTAAAAATGGTTTTGTGCTTTCTGTTGTTGTTAAAAATACCTAAAAACCGTTTTCTTTTAAATGTCTACTATGTAAATGCACAGACACCGACCAGGCACGAATTTGTCCAATTTTTTTGTTGGAGACGGAAATGAATACGGTTCAAATATGAAACGTCTTCTGAATACCCAAGAAGAAACAATCGCTAAGATATACTACCTATCTTAGACAGTGACATTCATCAAAGCCAGTTTAACTTTCTTTTTCTAGTGGCCGCGATATAATGGGACAACTGAATTCTCAAGCTACACAAAAAAAGCTAAAAGCAATAATGAATATGGAACACACTAAGTGTAATAAACAGTGAAACAACCGTTTCATGAAGTTAGGTAACTGGAGCCAAAGTTAAAGGGCATCAATAATTCTAATACAATACTGAGTTGTATTTATAACAAGTCCATGTTTTTATTAACGAAAAACAAAACGAACTTCAAATATCTCGCTCTGTTTGTCTATTTTATAATTATATTCAGTGATTAAATTATATATGTTTTTCAGGAGTTCCCTATGTATTTCCGGAGCCCAAGATCAAGTATCGATGAAAAATAATATGGGACCTTGCGAGCTTTCAAATAAAAAAGAATCATCAAAATCAGTTCACTCAATGGAAAGTTCTGAGATAACAAACAAAAAAAGAAAAATAAATAGAGTCGAATTGAGAACCTCCTTCTTTTTTGAGGTTGAAAATAAAAGAACTAAAATTTTCCGTCACGTCCCTGATACTTAGTAACAAACATATTATGTTACCTTCACCACTACTTGTTGTACCCATTTGCTTAGAGCATACAAGTAGCGAATAACTTAATTCAGTTGAACTGAGATTTTAATTAACTCCCTAATATAGGCGTCTTTGACTAACCCCATGGTAGCAAATCATTGTTAACAGAGTTTCTCTAAAGAGCCGGGATTCGGCGTAGTTTGATTGAAATTTGAATCCATTAATTGGGTGAGGCATTGCGCCCACGCCATTGGCTTTCTCAATACGGTATTTTATACATAAAACTTAATATGTTGTTAAAATCTGAACTAAACTGAATGTAATGGAAAGCTTTTTGGGTTTTTAACCAAAATCGTGAACAGAAATTGTCAGTTGCCCAACTCGTTTTTTGCATTAGATATGTAATAAATTTACAATGCTCCGTAAAGTTGGTCATAATATTAATGATTATTTATATGATCACACTCTTTGGAAATGAATTGATCATGCAAGACTCTTTCAATTGGACTTCAATATGTTGTAAACATGTTCTCACTGTCAAGAAATGGAAAACGTTTGTGCTCGGTTCTGTTCATGCATGCCCTTTATATTTATTTACATACTCTGAATTCATCAATGTGGTACCGTTCTTAGAAATTTGGTGTCTAAGATTATTTCATGTGCAGTTATCCCACGCGTAAGTCTAGTTCAAGATTAAAAATAAAACAGAAGATGAGATTTTAAATATTGTTGCCAATATTCTTGGGTTTTTATTAAAAATACATCTTTTTGTATTACTTAGTGTGCAACGCATTTTAATGTTGAAATGAACTTCAATTGGAAACATTTTGACTAAAAATTATTTAAAGTACCCGGTTATGCTATTTCCACAAACGGAGGATCCGTTTGTGGAAATAAAATCTACAAAGTTACCTAAAATATTTTATGGCAAATTATTAAATTACATAAAATAAATATGTTTTATGCACATAATATAGCCAGAAGCCACCGCCTAACGGCGTAAAAAGTATTTAACTGAAATTTCTGTTAGATATTTAGATGATTAAGAACTGTGGTAGGGCCACGCAACAGTCTTCTTTGTTGCACAAATGGGCAGGTCCGTCCTACACGAACCAGTATCATGACCTCACAGAAGACCGATGTTACGTGGAAGTGTTAAACATCTGCGTTTTGTCTAATGAGTGAAGTAGCTGGGGCCCAATTTATTAAAAGCTGGCATCGCATGTTGCGGACGATGTTTCAAATGTCAATGGGTGATAGTTATCATTTAACATCAGGTGAACCGCCAGCTCGTTTGCCACCTTCTCACATATAAAAAGTCTATCTGGGCACCATTAAATCACCTATTCACTCAAAATAACCTCCTAATCATAATATAATACTGTCTCTTTATGAAACTATAGTAATTGACAACTCAATACATTTTTATACAATCAAGGGAAGAGAGAATAAGGCTCTTCTGAGTATTTATGTGGCCGGCAAACCACGGGATCGATCAGCCATGAATATCGGCCACAAGGATTTTAGCTTCTCCCGTTCCTTTGTCATAGCGAAGTCATTGTGCAAAAGTTTTGTTCCGACAAAACGTGATGAGTGAAATAAAACCCGCATAAAAACTGCAAAGAACGGTTTGCGTCATTTCCAACATACCAATAACTATCACGAGAAATTAGAAAATTTGTAATAGCAAACAATGATTTCAAGTTTATAAATAATTTCAAATTTTTGCTTGATATTTTTCTCGAAGAAAGCAATTACATCAAATGGTGAGTTTTAAAAAAAGACAGAGACAAGAGAAAGAGATAAGGCGTATTTTGCCCAATAGACTAGAAAAATGAATGGTGTGTGTGATAGCCGGGGCTCACTTAATTAAAAGGTGCCAACGCATCTGCAACTTTACAGGTGTTGCATAATGTCAAAGGGCAGTGGTTATCACTTAACATCACCTTCTGACATAAAAAAGTTAATGTCACGGTCCAAATTCCTCATCTCAACGTATTTGTTAGTCAAAGATATCTAGAGACATTTCATTGTAGGTAAATCTAAGAACTTGGTCAAAAGAAAAATATAACAGGCACAGTCAAATCAATCAAGAAAGGGATCTATAATATATGACATCTGTCGTCTTGATAAAATTACGCAACGAAAGCCGCAATTCATTTCCTAAGAGAAGCAATTTGTTGAGCGTTGAATGGTTCCCTTATTTCTGCTATCACAATCGTGCATTACGGAATTGATGTATTCGTTGAACGATGTCTTTTTTTTATCATTGCTTATGTTCACGGTTTCAGGAATGGCCAGGTTCGTCAGGGTAAGTCCCGCGACCTCACAGAACACCGGCGTAAAGTAGAAGTTTACATTTCTGCGTTTCGTCTGGGGAGTGAGGTAGCCGGGGCCCACTTTATTGAAAGGCGCCAATGCTTCTGCAACCTTATGGGTGTTGCAAATGTCCATTATGTTGTCACTTAACTTTATCACTTTTTCATGGACTGATGCTCAAAAAATTATCTTTAATGTAAATTACTTTGACTTGTGTTTACAGTCCATAGAAAAAAGCTTGATCAAACGTAGAACACATGATATATCTAGATCCCACGAACTCGATACGGCCCTCCGCGTTGGTTAGAGCCACGCACAGAATAGTATATTTATTTATTTCCCTGTGACTTATAGAAAAACATGACCATGTTATATCAGCGCAACGTCGACCTGCACAGCGATTGCAGACTCCCGACGATTCGCGCACATTTTAAAGATCTGACCAAACGGTTCTTCGATAGAGCCCAGCATCACCACAACCCTCTGGTGGTAAGCGCAGCAAATTACCAAGGCGACACAAACGCGAACGTATATATGACCAAATAGACGCTAGCCCTATTGTATAACTACTAAAATGATATATTACAACTAAAATACAGTTTATGAATGCGTTTTTAAGTGTCTCAAAAACAAACATAATAAAATTCCTAATTTTTTATAGCAATCCATTACCGGATGTCCTTCATAATGCTTTCATTTTTCACTTAGCAATGGAGTATAATCGTTGGCGCTGTTAATATTAATGTCCTCTCAGAGTTTATCAAAATAAATACAGAAAAAAGTATGAGTAACGATACAGATATTTATTAATTATTTTGCAACAGCGCAAGGATGACACGCAAAATCGTGAAGCGTTCCACATTTTTTGTCGAAGACGTGGGTTCGATTCCCACAGCGGCGACAATCTTTTCGTACTTTTTCTACATGTTTTAATGTTCAATCTTAAGTGCAGAGATTAGCACTATAAAAATTTAACAACTCTTGTAAATTTTATTTTAATAATTTGTATCTTTAGTCAGGTGCAATACCTTGAAATACAACCAGAACAGTGATGATACTGTCTTATTAGGGAATGGATAAGCTCGGTGTAATACACACGAGTATGTGATCAGTGTCAGATGTCTAAGGATAATGTTTTACGACCATCCTGAGTTGTTGTTCATATTTAACAGAATTTAAAATGTGAGAAGTTTCCTGAAAGACGTTCAGCATGTTGTTATAGTTGTTTTAGGGTTCCGTGCGCAACAACTGCCGGCCTTAGAGGAGTTGAGGGGGTGTAGACTAAGGTTGCGCTCACTCGCTATCGCCGAGTGGGAGCAGAGGCTGGAGCACTCCAGTGCCGGCTAAGAACCATAGAGGCCATACGTCCGGTACTCAGTCGATAGCTGCACAGGCGTCACGGCACCCTTACCTACCGGGCGACGTAGGTTCTCTGGGGACATGGCTGTTTCGGTAGATACCTGTGCCGCTTGGCGGGGAGGGAGCCAACAGCGGTTTGCCACCACTGCGACGTATGTGCCGAGGAGACGGCCCAACACGCACTGGAGGAGTGCCTAGCCTGGCGGGAGCAGCGCTGAGAGCTGACAGCTACCGTGGTTCGCGCTATGGCGGACAGAGAGAGGTCGTGGGGTGCCGTCCTTGCATTCTGCGAAGACATAATCACCCGGAAAGAGGCCGCGGAGAGGGAAAGGGAGGCAACTGCAACCCTGGAAATCCGCCGCCGGAGACCAGGGCGCAGGAGGCTGGCCTACGCGCGCAACCTTTCCCCCTGATAGCAAGCCCCGAGGCGGCAGATGTGGGACTCTAACTGCTGCCCCGTGGAGGGCTTGAGAGGGGTGCCGTGTTCATTGCACCGACACGGCACCATTTGGCTGGACCGGGTGTCCCTAACACCCGGGGATAGGAGGACGGAGAAGGCCACAGTCGCGCCGGGGTTCGCGGAAGATTGCGTTTTCGTGTTCCCGTGTCCCCGGCAAAGCGATAGCGCAGGTGCAACGTGGGTTTTTTAGTGGGTACGTGTAAATCCCACATACCCCTGCTGCTTGCCCACAAGGCGGCGGGGGATCCATAAAGGATTTTTTCCACGTAAAAAAAAAGGGTTCCGTGCGCAAAGGTTAAAAAGGGACCTTATTACTAAGACTACGCCGTGGGTCTGTCTGAGTTTCTGTCACCAGGCTGTATGAACATGTCATGTATGTCTTTTTCCGTTATAACAACAAATACAAAAAAATATTTGTGCCGTTTTTGTAGAACCCTTCGTGCGCGAGTCCGACGCACACTTGGCCGGTTTTTTACGCAACTTGAATTCCATAATTCTTAAACCAACCAAGTTCTCACGCCTTTGTTGTCTTATGACTAATTCAACTGACTTTACATTCAAGGTTTTAAAATAAATGCTGCTCCATCACTCCCAAGTTAATATACATTTGTGTTGTGCAAGTAATTTATTATTGTTTTTTATGAGTAAGCGGGCTGTTGAAACAATGAAAATGACATAAAGAATGGAGGGAAAATATTTCAACGGATATATTCAACGGATATATCCAACATTCTGGCGTAAAAGCGGTCCATTGTTAATAGCTGAACACGGACGCAGCGGACAATAAAATGCTATTTTCTACAATAACTTTCCGCTAAACTCTTGTTCGCAATGAATTCCTAAATTTTATTATTCACGCCGTAACTGTGATTTACTCATAAGCATTGTTTATAAACTGTGTGAAAAACGACAAGTAGGCGGAAACGTGAAATTAATTAAAATATTGTGTGCACTCATATTGCATTAAGTAGATAAATTGTGTAATAATTTCTTGCATTAAATTGAACAATAAATTATTTATTAATATTAATTTATAGGTTTTATTACGGTTGGTTTTCGTCGCACCGCATTTGTGGTAAAAGGTTGAGATGTTTGACGTTCTGATTTCACTGTTCATCATAGCCACCTGTAAAACCTAAAGGTTGACTCTTTATGTTTTTCTTTCGCCCACTCTTTTTTACTGTGGTAGGGCCACGCAGCAGCCTCGGCTGTTGCACGAATGGGCTGGCTCGTCCGCGAAAGTACCACGACCTCACAGAAGACCGGCGTAAAGTGAAAGTATAATACTTTCGCGTTTCGTCTGGTGAATGAGGTTGCCGGAGCCCAATTTTCAAAAGGTTGTCAACGTATCTGGAACCCTCGGGTGTTGCAGATGTGCATGGGCGGCGGTATTCACTTAACATCGTTTGAACCGTCTGCTCGCTTGGCAACTTTTCACATAAAAAAAAACAATGAGTGAAAATAAATTTTCAGTGGCGTCACTCTTGATGCGTGCAAACACTCTCCATGTCCTCTGTAATCGGGCCTATATAAACTGGGTCTGGACTGGGATTGGAACTGGATTGGTATGAAGCCTATATAAACTGCAAGAAAAAAAATATGACTGAATATCCCCTCCAGATGTCATATGATACTGTGACCTTACAATTTCAAATGTAAAATAAGGCATTTCTATCCGTAATCGAAGTTACCGGTCCCAAACTAAGGCTTACACTATCCGCCGGAAGCGACATGTAATTTAACTTTCCGTTATCTGTTTTATCCATAGCGGTTGAAGATTTACGAAGTTAAATTGGACCCATTTCACTTTAAATATCAGACTTAATGTGTCATGAAGTTACGTTACACTAAACGTCGACTTTCTTAAATATAATATTATTGTTTTACAGTGGGGAGGTAAAAGAACATTTAACCTGTGAGTTTGAATACACTACAGTACTGCCGTGTTTGAATCTTTTGATATTTGGGCATGCACGTGAATTATTCCGATCACGTATCTTATTTGAATTCAAAATTCGCACAATTGTGAGTTATCCGCAACCAGTACTCCCGAACAATGTTTTTGTGATTTTAAATATTTCCCGCTCAGGTGAACCAGCCGCAATGATTTCATAAGAGAAGCACGTAGTAACCGTTTACTTACTATAATTATATATATGTATGTGTGTATTTATGTCTCTAATATATATATTATGTATGAATGTGTTTAATTATTTATTATATGTGTATATAATGTATATTGTCAATAAATATAAATAATTAATATAATTATTTGCACCTACCACGATTTCTCACCACGCCCCGGGTTGACGGGGAGATAATGCCAATAGGCATTAAGTTCGCCCTTTGTAATACTTGCTTAAGGTAATTGTAATAAAGAATAAATAAATAAATAACTAAATAAAATATCCTCTCTTATCGCACGTTAAACTGAATCGCAAGTTTTATGTTACAACTTCTAACATTACTAGTTACAGTTATGTTATATCGACTACCCAATTAGCGTAGTGAGTAATGTACCTGCATTTTGCGCCAGAGGGTGTGGGTTCGATCCAAAGTACTGCAAAAATATAGTGTGATGAACATAGTGTTTATTATTTATATAGATACAACGATAAACATAAAATAAAATTATCTTTAATCATAAGAATAGCCGTCCTATTTCATATCAAAACTCCGCCGTAGTTTTAAACTCACGAATTGAATACAAAGTTTGGTCTAACGTTCTCAGTTAATATTTATTGTTACAAAGTAAAGATTGCGGTGTTGGGATGCCGTTGTTCTAACATTCAATTTACTTGATCTCGCACAAGTCCTTCAGTTACACTATTACAAGTAGGACAGCCGACACATTACGCACCAATACTCCACATACACGTCTATACTCACGTCGGCTAGAATAAGACTATTATACCTGTTTATTATATTGTAAATTATTGATACTTTTGAAAAAGAGCAACTGTTGAGTTTCTTGCCGGTCTCTTCTCAACAGAAACCGCTTTCCGAACCGGTGGTACCTTACGAACCTATACACATAATCTTTGATGTAAAATTTGACGATTCATTAGAGCGCGCAAGCCTCTATTTGAATAAATATATTTTTTTTGATTGATTATAGATGCGGCGGCCTCTAATCGTGTTATATGCGCAACGGCCAACAAAGCATAATAGCACTTTGTGCTCATGTGAGTTTAAGACTGTCGTGTTTACCTCAGACGCTCACAATTGTGGCAATACAATAAAAAAGTCTGGCATTGAAACGGTTAAGTTTTTTATTAATTCATTGTAATAAATCTGCACCTCGATGAATGGATTGTGAACGATTTTCATTGTGCGTGTATGTCTATTCTACGCAGACGTAGTCGCGGGTAGCAGCTAGTATTTAATATTGTGGATTGTGGATTATGACTTACCGAGTATAGCTCGTTGCTTCGTGCGTTCTTTGTAGTTGATTGGTTTCGTAGTAAATTCGTTGATTGCTGACAGTATATTCAAGACTCTAATCTTCTCTGGAAAACCTATCCATATCAGTTGAAAGCACTAACTTAAAAGTAAAGCTATTATCATTGAATGTTCTAGATTATTTGTTTAAAATAGACTGGTCTACTTTATCGCCGACTGGTAAGGGGAAGAATTTGGGAATACATTTTGGCACCTAACTGACATACACTCCGCTAATAAATGAGACTAATAGCACGATGTTCTCTGCTCTAGGCTCTACGAAGTCTTGAGTAATATTCTTTCCACTCTGCTACTAAAGTTGCGCTCGCATGTTCTTTACGTTCGAGAGACGGCATGACATTGCTGAATTAAAGTGTACTATTTATATTTGGGCTTCATACCTGATCATTTTGGTCGATTTTCGGATGTGTTCCTTCACTTAAAAGGCGTTGCTTTTGGTCGAGTAATAATTGAATTAATAGCGAAGCGAGCGCCCGGCCACTGAGATATCACGGCTCATGCGAAGGTTGGTAACATAGCGTTAAATTGCTTCTCGCTAATACAAAAGAATTTCTCATGATTATAACTTTCATTTTTCCCTTCACGATGCCCCAATCTTAAGGCTAAATGTGTACTTATTCTAGAGAAAACTATTTTCGATTTTTCCTAATGGGATTAAAAGACGAACGCAATTGCGTATTATGTTATCCTGTGATTCCAACAATTGACGGCACCTGTTAAATATGTACCCATTCGATTTTGTACACCAGCAAACCTATTCTTGGTATTTCTTTGTTTCATTTATGAATTTTGTATTGATAATGTCAGAATAACACAATATCTAATGTAACATTAAATATTCTGAAAGATAATAAATAAACGTATCAAAGTACACTTAGTAAATTTTATGGACATAACATTTTATGATTTTAACTTTTCGTATGTATCGGTACTGTTGAAACAATGAAAATGGGATGAGATAAAAGAGCCGGGCGAAATATTTCAGTTATATTTCAATATACTGGTCTTAAAGTGGTGTATTGTTTATAGCAGAATATCCCCTCGGTGGAAAATACAATGCTATCTTTCAATAAATCTGCGGTTCATTCATATTTAAAATGATTGCCTTTTTTTTGTTGCCCTTATTTTTGTGAAACATTTAAAAGCATATTTTGTTCGTTCCGTTCAAATTTCTACATTAGGTAGTGTTAAAACTCCACATTAAATAAACTGCAACTAAACAATTTCTCGTATACAAGTATCATGAAGACATTTGGCGCAATTTCTATTATGTGGCCTATGGAGATGCGTATCGTTGGTTCGATTTCTCTAATTAAAAGTAACAAGATTTTATTCCTCTATAAATCTATTCGAAACTATGTACCTTATAAATTGTGATTTTTTTTATGTAAAACGGTTTTCAATCGAGCAAGCGGTTCCCTTGATGATAAGTGATTACCTTGAGATGCGTTGACAACTTTTACAAAAATGGGCCCCGGTTGGCGAGTGCGGTACATTATATTTCCACTTCAATGAGGTGCTGTGGTATTTTTCCATTCATTTTCCATCCAGTTTGCCCATTCATGAGACAGCAGAAACTGCTGTTTGGCCATAGCAAAACATAAGACGTCTAATCCCTACTAATATTGTAAAGATGAAAACCAATGATTCATGGGAAGAGGTTGCAGGGTACGTAAACCAAACACAAATGCGATGCAGAAAGATTTTACAAAAATCTGAACAATTTCCCAAAGGTCGCGAATCAACGTGTACTGCCTGTACATCACTACTACGACTTTCATGGATTTGAATCTTATTTACACAATTTGAGTTTATCTAATCACAAATTGGCAGTTACATTTTCTATAAAATAGCCGTAATAGCTCATTGTCCGGGCGCTAGCTTTGAATTCAATATTCCCGAGTAACCTGAGTTCGATCCCTGGTGCCGGCACCAAAGAAAATTTAACTTTAAACGCTGATTTATCACGTGCTCAGAGCTGAAGGAAGACAACAAGACAAAACCTGCATATTTCCGAAATAACAACAAAAATTTATTTTCGAAAATATGTGAAGTCTAATCATTTATTACCCTGTTACGTGGAGTACATAAAATGTATAACTGGAACACGTACAATAAAAAAAGGTATTAAAAAATAGAACGCCCTGAGAATATGTCACTCTCTAATTTACTAGACTGTTATTGTTTTTTTTAATGTGATTTGCTTGCAATGCTTTAAGAATTGTGTGATTCTTACAATGAATTGATAATTTTTGCTCAACGATTTATTATGTTCACGTTCTTTATGTCATGATACAACTTAAGTCTCGAATGAGAGTGAATTGACAGAGTCTGAGTAATAGTGCTTGGGGAAATACGTGACATGATAATTCTTGTAAGTTATTTTTCCACTGTTCTCATAAGTCTCACGAGATTGAATGATTTCGTTATATGTAATAATTTATGCAATTCTTTTATTTTCAATATAAAAGTGAAACACTTTTTTCGTTATTTTATTTTTTACATTATAAAACGTATGACCTCATGAAATACAACAAGTTTGGATGTGCGCCAAGTCGACTGTCAATTGAACACGTACAGAGTCCTTACTCATATATAAATCGGGCACAGGCATGTATATTATCAATGGAAAATTTACAAAGACCTCACAGTTCTTTTTTATCTCTTTTAATAAAGATTGTTTTATAGAACTTCTTAAAAATATATATATAAGTCGATTTTAAATATAAGTCTTGTAAGTTTTTCAATGTTCGACTTTTGACTTTTTTTTTTTTATGCGAAAAGTTGTCAAACGAGCAGACGGTTCACCTGATGTTAAGTGAATACCGCCGCCCATGGACATCTGCTACATTCGAGGGCTACCTCACTCACCAGACGAAACGCAAAAGTATTTGTCATACTTCCACTTTACGCCAGTCTTCTGTGAGGTCGTGGTACTTACCCGGACGGGCCTGCCCATTCGTGCAACAGCCGAGGCTGCTGCGTGGCCCTACCACCGTAAAATGACTATGTTTATTAAAACAAGAAAACTGTATTTGACTATGTTGTACAATTCTAGATCTGATATTACAGGCCACGGATTTATCTTCGATCCTATGTTATTAATCACGATATATTTAGGCGAGATCTCAAAGCATGTTCGGTGTCGGAAGTTTTAAAAACATATTTCAATGAATATTTAGTAAAAATGTTACTAGATAATGTCCAAACTCGTGTTACAACGATTGAACATACTTTTTATACACGAATAAAAATTAAAAAGTAATCCTCTATCTGAATATTTTGACAGAATCTGCGCGAGCACGTGTGAATCTCGGCGATATTATATCCAGCGCTCATTCAGACCACGTACCGTATTTGTATTCAACGTTCGCACAATTATAACTTATCCGCAACCAGTATTACCGCACAATGATTTTTTTTTTTTCGATTTAAAGAATTTCTCGCTCAACCGGCGCCCGCAAATGTTTGATAGGGGCAAGCACTTTATGCGTTATCCTGTCTTATAACACGCCAAGCAAAACTGCAAGAAGCTTTACATTTATAACTACATTGGCTAAACTATAACTACCGGTGTAATATAATTGACGACCCGAATGGCGTGGTGGATAGTGTACTCGCTTCCCGCGTCAGAGGTGTGTTTTCTATAATTATGTATAATATGTATTTATTTACAAAAGAACAGTATATTTATGTATGTTTATCAGTTATCTAGTACCCATAGTACAAGCGTTGCTTAGTTTGGAACTAGATAAGGATGTCTAAAAATGTGTCCTAAAATATTTATTTATTTATTTATAGGTGGTAGTTTTTTTAACATTCAATAAGAGCTTAAATTAAGCCTATATTGAATAAAGAAATCTTAACTTTGAATTTGACGTTATTGTATAATATTTAGCCACTTCATACTATATTTTGGCCTAGAGCGTCCTCAACCAGATCTGCATCTCACTTTAGTATTATAAACTTTCCTCTTCAGCTTTTCTTGACTTAATTAAAACACGATTGAAATCTTTGATAAATTCTGATAACACTTCCAAGTTTAGTATATCCATACAATGCAATTTATATTCCTCATTTATTATCACATTATGTCTTGCATAAAACTGTAATTCTGAACTAGGTAATACTTATTTGATAAATGTTGTGAAGAGGATATCATTTTAAGCAATAAAATATTTTGTTATGGACATTTTTTGTAGAAGTTCATAAAATTGTAGGCTCAATTTTAATATACACTCTAAAAAATATCAAATTCAGATTTGGAAACGCATCGTACATTCAAAAGTGCCACGCGATCGAAAAAATTAACTGCACGAACGTTTTCATTTATTCTCTACTCACGTCAATTGCTTGCGTTTTAAAATTTAAAATAAAATTACTTTTAACATATTATAAGGAAAGCAGTAAATTTAAAATAAAATTAATTTTAACATATTATAAGAAAAGCAGTGTTCTTTCATTGAATAACATATAATTTTGTTTGTCTTTTTTAACTAGATTGAGTAGCAATCTAAAATGTGGTTGTGTGACGTAATCTGTAAATGTTTGACGGGTCTGTCGGCGTTGATATTTTTAGGGTTCCGTACCCAAACGGTAAAACCCTATTACTAAGACTCCGATATCTGTCTGTCTGTCTGTCACCAGGCTGTATCTCATGAACCGTGATAGTGGGACAGTTGAAATTTTCACAGATGATGTATTTCTGTTGCCACTATGACAACAAATACTAAAAAATAGAATAAAAAAAAATTAAATAGTGCCCATACAACAGACATGATTTTTTTTTGCTGTTTTTATAGATAATAGTACGGAACCATTCGTGTGCGTTTCCGACTTGAACTTGGCCGCTTGATAAGCATATTATATGAGCAGCGACCGACAAAGCAAACTGTGTCGTTAAACGCGTGAACTTAAAACTGACGTGTTGACTTTTGAGGATTAAAAGAGAAGTTATATAATTGAGTCACACAGAGGCGACTATACTAGCATATTATAATAATTATAACTTTTGTTTGCATTTATATACACATATAGGTACCCAGATAGAGAAATATAGATCTAAATTAGCTTGTAAAGATATATAGCTATACTTATAGACTTTCTAGTCATGAGAAAAAAATGTTAATTTAACGTTAGTTAGTAAGTAGAATTTATTTATTTAATCGTAAAAATAATAATGATAATAATCATAGGACCCCAACAATTGAACAGTTTAGTCTATTTAGGTAATGCCCGATTGCAATGCCCGTGTGAGCAATACATTCTATATATTTTTTTTTTTAACAAAATGTGTAAATATTGTGCAAATATTGCACTTTATTTATCACACACACACACACATACATACACGCAAGCACGCACGCGCATACATGTTTATACGAACAATATTTACACAAATAGTTAAAATTAAAATTAAAATTGAAATGTTACAGGATCGGACAAACTGAATATTCCTTGAAAGTTATTTTCAGTGCGAAGATTGTTTAAAAGAAGGCGGAATTGCTTCCGGCCACGTCCATGACGGACGAACGGAAAAATAGCAAAGCGTTTACTTTTATTGCGCTATCAAAACAATTTCCCGTGAACATGACCAACATTTTAATAAATTCTTTATCCTTTTTCCTGTATCTGGTGCTTTGTTTGAAAATTAGAATATTAAAAAGAATGTAATATGTACTATGTATAACCCACATATGATTTTCCATTCAAACAAGAAGTTTCAGAGAAACAAAAAGTTAGTGTCCAAATTTCACTTAAATACATCGGGGTCAATCTTATAATCGTTTACTCACATCGTCGTAAAGAAGAACTAGTACTAAGCAAAAAGCTACTTAGTACTAGTAGCTTATAAAACCGCCACTAGAACGGAGGGCGTTATCAATCTGGATGATGATTTCGTCAACATTTTGTGTCCGCGACCTCCCAAATATTTTAACTTAACTGAAACTATGAACGAAATATCTCCAATAAATAAATTTTAGCTCTTATATCTCGTATTTTACAGTGTTTGAAGATTCCGTCGTATTACGGTTAATTTTGGCACTAATCCTAGAGGCTTTGCTATCGTCAGATAACCGAATAACCCTATGTCGTCCGTGCAACTCTCGCAAATATCGCAATATTGTTGCAGTTGGTCTGCAAGGGATGTAAACTGATGCTATGGTGATAGGAGAGTGGCCGGTTAAAGCCAGCTGACAGATGGAGGCCTCGAGATGCGTGAGCGCGGGCGTGTCTACCGGTACGCAATGGAGAGATTTTTTTATAGTATATAAGTGTGCCGCCGCCCGGGGCGCCGACACGATCGTTCCTAACTATTCGATAATTGGGGATGTTCGGATCCCTTGTCGCGGGTTTCAGGAACGTCTCCTGAATGAGAAGTATATCGATTTGGTGGTCGCGTAAGAAAATACGTATTTCGTCGCGTTGCTCTTTAAGCCCGTTCGTGTTGTAGAATGCTACATTAATCGATCGCGGTTTGACTCTGCCATTATTACTCGTAGCAGAGAGACTGTTGGTGCTATTATTATTATTGTTTAGGGCTGTATTATCCATTTTGGGTCCCTAGACAGATAACGCAGCAACTATGTGCTGGTATTGGTGCAGGAGTAGGAGTCTTGAGGAGAAGTTGCCTTCAGCGTATTGCTGGTCAAAATACATAACCTCCGCCATGTTGACGGTTCGGAGGAGTTGGCTCAGCGAGTCCAGGGGGTTACTTCCGGTCGCTGGTGTTGGTGGGACTGGGATTGGGATTGGAGCCGGCTGTGCGGGTAATTTGGGTGCCATGATAGGCGGGTTAGGTTTGGCCCAAGCGGGGGCCATAGGGTTCTGCCACGCGGGGCGTAGAGGTGGGAAGGAGGCAGCCGTCGGTACGGGGCCGGTTTGGTGGGTCTGCGCTTAGGCGCGTTGGGACAGCCGAGGTAGTTGGCTGTGTGGCCTTCTTTTTGGCACAGCACGCAAGCGGGAGGCCCGTAGCTCACTAAGAGTGCCTTATCTTTAGGCCGGGGGCAGTCTGGGATGCCGTGGTCTCCTAGGCACTTGACGCACCTAGGCCTGGCGAAGCAATTGCGGGCTCCGTGTCCGTATTTTTGGCACTTGTGGCATTGCCCTGGGAGCACGCCTTTGTGCGGTGGTTCGACAACGATGTTGTCGAGTCCTAGTACGGACTGGATATTGAAGATTTTTTTCCCTGCCGGGGTCAACTCAAGGTGGACCATGACAAGGTCTATGGGAGTGCGCATGCGCCTGCTGGTCATGCGATGGACTGCAAGGACCGGGAGGTTTTGGTTCTTGAGTGATTCGAACACTCTGTCGGTGGAGATGTTTCCAGGGATCCTCTTAATGACCACGCGGAGAATTATATCCTCTGCGAGAGTGTAGGTGTGGTAAAATACCTCCTTGTCTCGCAGGAATTTTGAAACCTGCCTGTGAGCGTCGGCTGTCTCGGCTGTAGCTTGATGCCTTGGGTAGTAGACGTGGCGCTAAATTTGACCCTATTAGATAGGGCGGACTCGATCATTGGCCACTTTGAGGTGTCCTGTATGAAGATGTGAGGTGGCCGCTTGTCTTGCGGCGGACGAGGGGCCGCGGGAGGCGCGGGGGCTGCTTGAGTAGCAACCGGGGTTGGGATCGCTGAAGGCGATGGGGTTGGGATCGCTGAAGGCGATGGTGTCGGTTGGGTGGGCACTGAGGGCCCGGCTACGGCCGATTCGGTCGGCCTTGGCGCCTTAACTGGCGGTACGGGGGACGTGGCCGTTGATGACGGCTGGGAGGTGCGCTTCTTGCGCTTCTTTTTGTTCACCACTTCGGTGAACAAACCTCCTTCATCGGCATCAGGAGAGAGAGGCGAGTCTAGCTCCATTTCCTCTTGCGAGGAGGAGCTTGCTGCAGCATCGTCGGTCGAGGTGGAGGATGCCCTTGAGGAGGGTCTTGAACAATCTTTAAGTGCTTAGCCTGAAGGGCCATTAATATGGCTTTAATTTCGGCCATTTTTTCCTTTAAATATTTTAGTAAGCCCGGTGGGATGCCGGGGTGTGTCCGTATCCCTCCCTGCCGGGTGTAGGCAGGGAGGATGACTGCCTAAATTGAGTGACCCTAGTGCGTCCTTGTGCCGATCTTATTATGCACGCGGGTGTGTGCTTATATCTAATTAAAAACTACCCGAGGGCGCTAAAGGGCCAAACGTGGACCACCGCTGACTAGGGACTACACCCAAGGCCAGTGATGGTGGTCCCTTCCGAAAATTCGCGGTTCTCAGGAGAGAACCGCAAGGCGATCGGGGCAAGCCTTGGCTAGTTTCGTTATCACCGTTAGGTATCCACTAGCCCTAAGACGTCGAAACAGAACCGCTGCTAAGCGTGTTGGTCGGCGCAGTCAGAACTGCACCTCGCAACTCGACTTGCGAGCGGGGTGCCCACTCGTAATAAAAATTACGAGTGAACGCGGCGCGCGGTGCGCGACGACTGAGCGTCCACGGCGAGCGAGTCGGCACGCGGAAGCGGACAGGGGTGGGGAGTAGCAGAGCAGAGAGAGCGCGTGCCAAGGCGTGCGTTCGTCTCGACTGCTGCGAGCGGAGTGACCGGCGTAAAATAGAAGTGTTATACTTCTACGTTTCGTCTGGTGAGAGAGGTAGCCGGGGCCCACTTTATTTAAAGATGGCAACTCATTTGCAACCCTACAGGTGTTACAAAATGTCCATGGGCGGCGGTTATTACTTAACATCAGGTGAACCGCCAGCTCGTTTGCCACTCTATCACATTAAAAAAAAATCATGTTTTATTATCTTTATTCAATATAGAAGTATTACACTTACATATTGTCAAAAACACTACTACTGTCATTATCTGTAGTAGTGTTTCTGTATTACATTATCTATAAAAACGGCCAACAAATTATGTCTGTTTTAATGGGAGCCCCACTTATTTATCTTTTTTTTGTTTTTTGGTATTTTCTGTTATAGCGGCCAACAGAAATTCATCGTTTGTGAAAATTTCAACTGTCTAACTATCACGATTCATGAGACACAGTCTGGTGACATATGGACAGACATACGGACATACAGACGGACAGCGGAGTCTTAGGAATACGGTGCCGTTTTACCCTTTGGGTACGGAACCCTAATAAGTCCCAGTAATAATGCAATGGCTTAAAACAGGTAGCTCTAACCATCAACCTAAGTGCATACAATTGCATGCATGTCATAGTTTTGTTACGCACAGTACCTTGCTGAGGAATAGTCAAATATTCACCGTCTTCTCCTATTACGACTATTAAAGGATATTTTTATGGATCATACAATCGGTGTAACTCAAAGTCCCTTTTAAGTTGGCCGTGTCTACCGTGCAACGCTATATCTCTGGGGCTTTTTTAGGATGCTGTACCCAAAGGGTAAAACGGGACCCTATTACTAAGACTCCGCTGTCTGTTTGTCCCTTTGTCAACAGGCTGTATCTCATGAACCATGATAGTTACACAGTTGAAATTTGATCTGGGTATTTATTTCCCATGGAGGGTTGACGTCAAGCCGGCGGCTGGTTGTAAAAATATAATTTGGTTCATCGACCCATTTTTGGCAGAACACTTAGAGCAGATCTTATTAGTGGCTACGATTAGGACGGAAGACTGATGAGCAAAATGCATGAAAGCTGATCTGTTACTGTGAGCTAAAACTCGATCACGAACTCTAGTCGTTGACGTTTGTTATCTTTCTCTCTAATCTCGAGTACGTTGGGGACGCTCAGACCTCGATTTCCTAGTGTGAGTTTGTATACTTATATTATTACACTCTTCAAGCCAATGCAAACACTCTACTTGACTCTCTCCGACTTGTAAGACGATATTCAGTTTCCGGTAAAGATTCCTCATTATGACGTATTTTTAATGTCCTTGCCTGGGAACTATTTCTAGAAAGATGACATCTTGATCTTTTGGGCATTTTAAAATGATAAAAAATTAAACTTCCTTAGTATTTAATAATTTGCTAACTGTTGAACAGGAATTACCAGTATAAATGTGTAAAAGTGAAATCTTATATGAACTACTAAGTCAGTCACTAAGCTGTTTGGATAGTTAAATTACAATTTACAAACATTTTTAAACTTGCAATATCTAAGGAATGGAATGTCCGAATTTAATAATTCAAAAAGTTTTATAAAGATATTGAAACAGTCTTAAATATGAAGTAATTTATATTTATAAGGATTAATACCAAGATACAAATAAACAGCCTTTGTTAGCGGCGGCATTTCAATCAAAATGTTAAAATAAAAGAACGCTTATTGTGGCATAACTATAATAGTTAGACATATGCTGTCGCGACACTTTTTGTAAATAATGATGTGGTCTGCAAAGTCGTAGTACATTATTTTATTCTATCATCAATAGTTTTCGCAGCGCACGCGATGTAAAGAATATTTTAGGTAATTTTCAAGGTGTACAAATTTAAATTTGTACACCTTGAGTAACATTATTGGAGTTTTAGTAAGGATCCCTAATTTTTTTGAAAATATTATATAGCCTATGTCAAACAGGGATAATATAGCTTCTCAACAGTGAAAGAATTTTTCAAATCGGTTTAGTAGTTTCGGAGCCTATTCAATACATACAAACAATCAAATCTTTCCTCTTTATATAGAAGATATGACTACTTTTTCTAGAACGAAACACATGTCTCGAAAAAATAGACAACAATGAGGAAAACCCTTTTGTTCCAGTTTCTTTTGCGAACCATACTAAATTCGAATTTATCATTTTTTATTAAGTGTATTAATTCGTAATTGTGGTATGTGATTTGAGCTTTGTTCGAAACTGTAAGAGTATAAAACAATCGTTCTCATCAAGTATGTATCAAGTAAATGTATCAAGACTCATATTATCTGCAACTCAACAACGGTAAGAAGAAGTACCGAATTGTTTTATAGAAATCGAATCCGGAACACGTACGTTCGATTCCCACAGCGGCGAGAAACATTTCTTTCTTTTTGTCTACATATTTTAATATCATTAATGTAATTGTACAAAAAACTAAATACAACAAATAAAAAACTAGAAAGTAAAGAAATCATGCCTTTTCAATAAGTCGTTAATGACTCAATTCAAACTGCAGATTGCCTCGCGTGGTGTCCGCACCATGTGGTGCCGTGTGAAATAAGTCATCTACTTCATGAAAATGACACAGCAATTGTATAACTAGCATAATATTACTAGGCGTTTCAATTTGAATATATGTTTTACAGTTTCTTTCTTTATAGTCGATTTCTTCCTGTTCCGAAAATTAAACAATCCACTTCCATATAAAGAACTGTGTTAACTGTGAACTGTGTTTTCTATAATTTCTTTTTGTCGCTCTTTTATTGATGTTCAATAATATTTGTATATAATATCGTTGTTGAATTTTATTAAAATTTGATTACTACTATTTTTATGTTAAAACATATAGAGAGGGAAAGTGAGATAACTCAAAAGATTATCATAAAAGCATCATAAATCGATAGATTCTCGTATCTTAGCCAGCTCTTATCTTAAAACCAGAGCTTGTACGGAATACCCATGCTGGAACCAATGTGAAATGAAGCAGTATACTTGCACACAATAAAAGTTCTCTAAAATGCATTTTCTGTTTTTCATCCTCCCACTTATTGACGTATAAAACTGCTTAGTTCAGATAATTAAAAGATAGTTTTAAGAAAGACGTTTTTATTAAGTACATATTTAGCTTGAAAACACAACGTAACGGGCGACGCGTTGCTGAAAAAATCGATTTAATGGAAGTTTGACCGTCCAAAGTGAGGGTTTTTGCAAAAAGACTAATGACGTTATTATTCCACAGGACATCGGCGCGACATGGCCAAATTGGAAACGTTAATTGCTGCATGAAATCTCTCGTGGAAAATACGGTATTTACGTTAAAGAAAATATAAATACATATACAAATATATGAATACTTCTACATTTTTTATCAAGTGAAATACGCTTTACAGTTTTTTGCTTTGATACACTTGCCCATAACGGATTTGAAAGGATTCCATATCAGGAAATAATCCTTGACGACTCATTTATTTCGATTTCATCTTTTTGTGATCGGTAAGAAAAGCTTGATTTATTGACTCATACAGGGTGGCTTTTCTAATGGTGCCAGATTCACACTGAAGGTTCAAACTCGGTAGTACAATCGTTTATTGAAATAAAAACAATTTTTTTCCAAAAAAAAATGCAATTCTATTCCCTAAAAAAGAGAACTTGTTGACAATAAGTCGTTGTAATAAATAAGTGTTAGTTGTAGTATCAATGATCGCGCGTAAAATAAATGAGTTGCCCATAAATCACGCACTTTTTGAGATAAGTTCAAATGAATGTAATTAATTAATTAAGAGCGATTTGAAATATTTATCTTTTTTATATAACATTATCTTTGTCTAGAATTTTATTGAAAAAATGGATACACTTAGAAAAGCCTCCGTGTATAGTAAAAATGGTAGAGTATAAACAAAATTATTTTGAAACGTAGAATTTAAATTATTTCAAAATATTAATGTTTGTACATAATTGGTCAAAAGCCAGGGAGTGCAAAGCCAAGATAATTTTTTTTTAAAACTGCCCTTACTTTAGAATAATATTATCCTGGGTTGTAAAGGACGTTTTACAAACATAAATTTCACGCGGACAAACACCCAAATGCGAAACAACTATCTGTGGGTCACACAAATAATTGTCCCGTGTGGGAATCGAACCCACGACCCCCGACGCTGAAGCCAATACCTTGGCAACTGCGCCACGGAGTCATCAAATTGTTTTTTAGGTGTGTCACATGCTATAAAATGTGCGCACTAGGTTTGAATCCTACAGCGTCGAATGTTTTTGATCATTTATCTACAAAAGTTTTTCACGTTTTTAGCTTCATCTGGAGTGGTACTAAATACAAATTAATCAAAAATTCGGTACTATAAATTACGCATAAATTCAAACGTCATATTGTGGAATGGAGTTACTTCAGCTTCCTACCCAATGCGTGTATTAGATCAATGTCAACAATAAGCTACCCTAAAAGCTGATGTTGATTCAGATGAAGAACAATATATTTGATAAGTGCTACAACGCTACATAAACAGCTCGAAGGATTAATGATGTATTTGGGGAAGCCACTTTAAACATACTTTTTCACCGACAACAAAAAAAGAGGATGATTCTAAATTCATATTTATTTTTTAAAATTTCTGTCACCTCAGAACTCTGTGATTTATCAACTGGTTTTAAAATTTATTTTTATATTTGATTCGGCTTAGCTCTCATCATTTTCGTATTGGACTTTGGTATCCGGAGATACATTTGGGAAACAACGAATACAACATAAAACAGAAAATATGTGTTGATATCTCTAAATATATATCACCATTATTTTAAGTTAGTTTTTTTTTTCATTACTAAAAACTTTCTTGTTTGTAAACCATATTACAGTTATATAATCAGATACATGCAAGAAACACTGCGTTCATCACTGAATAATTAGTACCTGTACCTCACTTAAATTTATTAGCATGTCATTCACGAAACCTTTTTCAGCCACAATGTATATAAGTTTCCAATGTACATCAACATCCACCGTGCTATGACTTCACTGTGGTAGGTGGTGGCAACTTAACGGCTATGGCTTTTGCTCAACTTGTACCAGGAAGTACCGCGCACTTATAGAAGACATCACAGCACGCAGAAACATAGGTAGTTTAATTGATGCAAGCGGGTCTCATTGTTTTTTTTAATGATTGGCAACCCCCTGGAATCCCTCAGGTGCTGTAGATGGTCGAGGGCTTTAGTAATCACTTCACAACTGGTGGGTCATCAGATTGATTGCTAAATCATAAAAAAATCTAAATTGTACTCTGACACCACTTGGAGACGTTAATACCGCTGACTAATTATCCTCTTACTCAGAAATACTGCTATCATTTTAGAAATTACTTAGAGGTTATTTTGTTCAAGAAGGTATTTTGTTATCAGGTCAATGTCAGATCCTGTTATATACCGGTTAAAAGGGTGAATCCGAATTGAATAAAATTTTTTGCTCAAATTTTTTTTTACCTTTTTGTATTAAAGTAATGTCAATGTTAATTTGAGATTTGTTTTTTTCCTTGATAGTAATCTGATCTAAGTGTCGCGTAGTAAATTATCATTTTAATAAAAAAACCTGAAAAAAAAATTAGCGCCTGTTATTTTATATGTAATAACAAAACTATCTCCACCGAGTTATCGTTGTGGATCGCCAATATCGCCGCTTAGCTTAGTTGTTAAAGCGTTTAGGCGAGCTTCTGAAATACGGTTTCGATTCCCGCAGCGGTGAAATAATCATCGTCCACTTTTCTGCAACTTAAAATTGTCCGGGTGCTGTAAAGGACGTAACAACAAATGGCATTGCAGAAAATGCCATAAAACAAGTATATAAAATAAGTTGAGATTTTCGTCGCCGTGGCAATCACCTGTTTAACTTAGTGGTAAAATTAAAAATATTAGTATAATAAATTTAACAAAACGACCAAAAATTTGATAGTACTGGTAATTGCTAAGAAGCAATTACCAGTACTATCAAATATTCCGCTGAGGCACAATGCAGTCCACAATTACGTTCTTTGAAATGTCATTGTTAATAGAATTTGTTGTTTAAAACTGCGTGTTCAATTTTGTTACGAAGAGCGTACATTAAATAAAGTGAATGATGCAACTGGAATTGTTTGCTCCGCTCGTGCCGCTGACGTTTTATATAGGACAGCGGCCATTAGCTGTCCACTGCTAACAATGTAGTTGAGTGTGTGTTTTAGAGTGCTTAGTTATATAATATTTTAGCTAAGCGTAAATATAATTATAACTGGATTCATGTTTGTAGTATTAAAAAAGGTTCATTAATAATACATTTAGTACTTTAGATGGTAGACAGATACTACAATATCAAAACATGACAACATATTCATATAATTATCTTAATTAATAATAGTTCATACTTACTTTATTCCACCAAATAAAACATGAAATCTTAAAAAAATTGTGTTGGTGTGAAATAAAACAACTTTTACGGATATTTTTCATTCCTACAGTATCGAGTCCTTTACATTGTTCATGGTCATGGCATAGAGAGAGATGATTATTCGCCCAAGATGTCCCAAGATGTTGTTGATTTGCTTAGAGAAACGATTTGTTGTAACGAGTAATTTCCTTCCCATTTAATGTTATTTTGTGTTTACAATTTTTTGTCTGTTACTATAGTAGTCATGTTCCTATTTGTCTCGTTTGTATTTGCATTATTTTGGCTGAATTCAACAGTGTAACAATTCAGTGTTAATAAAATACTTTACACGAGTTATTAATACGATGCATAATAAGACGTTATCAAGCAATAGCTAAGAACTATCAAATTATCCCGACGGTCTTAAAGATGCAACGATCGACCAGAACAACATAACCCGTGTACGTTGCAAAAGTGCTTTCTGAAACCGTTAAATGTTACTTTATGTAGGGCGGGTGGCGTGTCTAGGTAATCTGGCCCCATTTACTCCAACTCAACGACTTAATAGCGTATCGTTGGCTGAGATGACATAGAGCAAAATTGCGCCTTATTGATGTGAGAATTGGTTCCTTGCCAAGGTTTCTTATACTCGGTACCGTTATCTATTTATGATAAGCATTAGGATTTTGTAAAAATAGGATTCTCTATTAATAAAAATCGCAACTTAAACTCATTAAAGTTGTTTGTTTATCCAAAAGCGTATAATACATAGCTCCAAAAACCTAAACCGCCAAAAACCCAGAACTAAGGCCGGTTTAACGACCGGCTGCCTGCCTGATGTCAAACCTCCTTGGGAAACAAACACACAGATCCGAAACAATTATCTGTGGGTCAAATACTTGTCCCGAGAGGGAATAGAGTTTGCAACAGCACCACTGAGTCATCCCTTGTAGAACGACCTTGCGAAAACAGTAAAATTTAGGTGAAGGGGAAAGTCTATAATTCGTTATAGATATGTAACTTCTACGATTAGGTGGCGTTGCGATGGCCGATAAATGTTCGCTCTCTTCTTTGCTTAGTTTATTATTAAGGTACTTATGAATAGTAAAAAAACAGCCTATAAATGTCCCACCGCCGGGCCAAAGCCTCCTCTGTGAAGAGGGTATCAGGGCTTATTCCACCAACCCAACTGCGGATTGGCGGAATATTAAAAAAAATATTTCGAAACTATGCGATAGTTTCGAAATATTTTTTTTTTAATATTTATTTCGAAAATATGCAGGTCTCCTCACGATATTTTCCTTCAACACCGAGCACGTGATAATTAAGCACTTAAAATTAACAATTTCATTGGTACCGACACCGGGGATCCAACTGAGGTTGCTCGAGTAAATGTAATTAAAGGCGAGCACCCAGACACTGAGCTATCACGGCTCACTTATAAATTAAATGTCTTTTAATATGTTAATATACAATTTCAATTCTGTTTGTTTTATTAAGCCTAGTTTTTATTTATAACCACGCATCGAGTCCGTGGTGATACACTGTAGTAGACACCGTTTAAAATAAAACAAGAAAATCAATTATTTGTGGATATAATATGAACTTAACATAAGTGACTTCCACAAACAACTATGACACTTAAATCTTTGAAATATTTTACACAATTTCTAACATATTGCAAAAGCCTACCAAAATGGAAGGGGCCTATTATAATGTCGAAGAATACATTGAGAACAAACGTGTAGATATAACTCTTGTTCTGCACTTACGAATCTAATCGTAATGTCTTACTTTACAAATCTAGATATTTTTTTTTTTCAAAAGAAAGATTTTCTGTTACTTTCTAGACAGGTCCTAGAGTAGTGAAACGATGGTAGTTTTTTGACATTCATTAAGAGCTTAAAACATTTTACATGACATTATAGTTTTTTTTTTTCTGTCTGGAGGCAATGTAGTTCTGAGTTCACTTACTGTGAATTTGAAACGGATACCCAGCCATTTGACTATCACATAAATGCTATTATTTATTTGATTTACATAAACTTTTCCTCGTTGAGTCCGGAGAAAATAATGTAGTATTTTTATTTTATAAAACTGAAGCTTAAAGCAAAATCTCTTTTTAAAATGGTAAAATTGAAACATTTAAAATGCAAGTGGTACGCGAATTCCTATTGTAAACTTAAATTTAAAAAGTTTGCCTTCTAAGCCGCACTCTTCCGATATAATGAAGCTTTGTGCAATTCAATCAAGCGTTTATATATGGACGGACATTGTTTTGTGTCCAAACTTTCGCATGAAAGCTTTGCGCCAAAAGATTAAACCTTAAATCATGGAAACAATTTAATAGTAATGAGTTGTATGTATGTGTATAAGTGGTGTAAATTTATATTTACATTTTCAATGTGATACAAGTCATAGATGTAGAGAAGAAACAGGGGGAGGATAATATGAATGGAGCCATGTGGGACCGATCCGTAAACTGGTGATGAAATTGCATAATATCTCAGGAAGTCCATTAGAAATAATCTTGGAAAAGAAGTGCTTTGTGCTAAACCCTTGGATCTTTAATTTCCCCCATGAAGATATCTACAAACACCTGATGACGCAGCTGTAGCTTCGATAGCAAAGCTGTGTCAAATATTTTACAAGTTATCTGAACCTCAATTTTTAATGATCCCTATTGAGAACTTATAGTACAACATTGATATGTTTCGACAAAATTGTATATGCTTCGCATTTCATATTGTGTTAATTGTTATATTCATTCTTGTAACTTGTAATTTAGACAATGCTCTTGAGCACGTTTTGCGCTACGCACGTATGTGTAGTGTGACTAGAATGAGTAAAATTCAGAATGAATATATCAGAGGAAGCTTGAAAGTGTCACCAATACTGACAAGATAAAGAATACTTGACATTGTGAAGGCACGTCGAAGGATCGCAACTCGTGCAACTAAAATACTTAAATGTGTTGCAGAGCTAAAGGTAGACCAAGAAAGGTTTTAGTGCACTGTGTATAGTAAATTACGGGTGTAAAAAAGTTTATTAATACAATGACTGCTGATAGAAGAAAATGGAAGAGAAGGACTCGCTGTGCTACCCCACCTTGTGTGGGAGAAGATAAGATTTTTTCCTTACATTTTCCGATCGATGAAGTTATATGGAATCGTCGTAAAAATCTGTTTTAATAAACTGCGGTTTGTATTTTTGCTGTCGCAAGGTAGCTTTTTTAAAGTTTTTAATTAAAATTACATAGGTGCAAAAGTGTTTACGTACCTTTTATGTACCAATATGTCATCTTTAATATAATACAGTTTCACGTTATTTACGGAAATTTTATATTACATTCAGACAGTTTGTTTGGGGAAGGCTAACACTAAAGAACCACTGGTATCTGCGTTAAATTTTTATAAATGTTTCAAGTACTTTCTATATTCTTTTCAAGTTTATTCCATATCTATTGAGAGTAAATGAAACATTTGATACTTGGGAAGCACTACTTTCCACCGTTTTTTTTATTGTAAATGTAGTTTGCTGTTAGCTAGGCGTATTATGCTAACTCTGGAAACTCGCAATGAAAACCTGCTTTTGCAGATATTAACAGAACTAGCGACCCGCTCCGGCTTCGCTCGGGTGCAATTTATTATACATATAAACCTTCCTCTTGAATCAAGATCCGTTGCGTAGTTTTAAAGATCTAAGCATACATAGGGACAGACAGACAGAGGGACGACTTTGTTTTAAAATATGTAATGATTGGAAAGAGACGCAATAGTTCCTGAACTACACTTCAGATGACAGACAAAATGATTTATGAATTTGAAAACGTGTTAAAATAGCCAACTATCCTTTAAATAAACTAGAAATGCTGAAATGTTTTACTTCAAATTGAAAATTTTATCATCGTGACAGTTTGGAAATAATTAAGGAAATTCATATACAGGCTAGAGACGAGTTCAAGACTAATTTTCATCGTTGGAGCTTTGTCTGGGCTTCACAGACGCTTATTGAAATTTGTTGTTTCTGTAGCGAACACAGACCGAACCCGTAAATGGTTAATTACGCACTGCTCGAATTTTAAGTACTTCAATTTTAAATTATACCTAATGTGAAAAATAAGAGACTAACTTAACATTTGCCTTAAACATGCCTCCTGTTAACACCTTAATTTTTATTTGTTAATTACACTTTTTAATTCTTAAAATGATTGGTAATAGATGAACGGCCGTTTTGATTTTTATTCAATTTAATGTCAGTTCTCCTTTCTGGGAATGAATATTTTTTTTTTTTAAAACATTGCCCTTACTTTAGGCTTGCGTTATCCGGGATTGAAAGGACTTGAAAGAAACATAAATTTGACGCGGATAAACACCCAGATGCGAAACAACTATCTGTGGATAAAATAAATTGTTGTCCCGTGTGGCAATCGAACCCACGGCCCCTGACTCCGAAGCCAATACCTTGGCAACTGCGCCATGGAATCATCAAAACGGTAAGCTGCATTTCTTGTAATTTTTAATTATAATATAATAAAGTTAATAAAGTTAATACTTCAGGACAAATTTTTTACACAACGTTTTCTAGTCCCAAACTAAGCAATGCTTGTACTATGGGTACTAGATATCTAATAAACGTACTTAAACGTACTTTTATTTTGTAAATAAATACATATTATAAAAATATAAACACCAGACACTGGAAAAATACATGTTCATCAGACGAATATTTTTCCTGTAGTGGGGATCGAACATGTCAAAATTAAAACAGTTTCCATTTCCATTAATTTACGAAATAAATATTCCTCCACTTATTCATAAATATTTAGCCCCTACACGTTAAAACAAATGGATCAGAACTGTTTATTAAAATTAAATTTCAAATCTGGAATTGTATCAATATTCTATTTTTTATCAGGTCACCCTTGGCTTATTATTCTCAAAAATGTTTGATTTCTTGGTGATATTTTTTACAAATAGATAACCTTACTTGAATCGAAGAAAAGTTTTCTTTATAACATTTTTTGCTCACCATCTCTTGCAAACGTAGCTCTGATTTTATTATGTCGTCTATATGCATAAGCGATGGGGAAGTAAATAAAACATTTCAAAATCACTTATTGGTAAGTAGGTAGTTGTCTACCTTTAAGCCAGGTAACAAAATGATTTTTTACTAATTTGGGAACTACTGTTTGGTAGAGCCAATTCCTTTAAACGGAGCCGCCGATGCAGGCTGCTACTTTCTTCGAGAAATTTTTCGTTGACATTCCAGTTTCAACAACCAAGTCACTTCTTTCCTCACCGACAGTTGCTGAGTCATTACTCAAAAGAATGTTATGGAATGTAAAGTCAACTTTAAATTTACTACTGTAAACAAGACAGAAATTGTTAGAACTTTTAAAACTTTAGATGTTAAAAGAACTGCAGATCTATGGGGGATCTCGGTTAAGGTGATCAGTTCTATTATTGATGTAATATCACCTTACCTAGCAACTATTTTTAATATTTGTATCAATCGTGGCGAACTTCCTGACCTTATGAAACATAGTAAAATCATTCCGGTGTTTAAATCTGGTAGTACTTCCGACCCCAATAATTTTAGACCTATCTCTGTACTGCCAACTCTTAGTAAAATTTTTGAAAAAATCATGTTGAATCAAATGTTACAGCATTTTAGCTCTCATAATTTATTACATAACAAGCAATATGGGTTTACTAGGGGTCGCTCAACAACTGATGCGGGTGTTCAGCTCGTTATGAATATTTTTGAAGCCTGGGAAAAGTTGCAGGATGCCTTAGGAATATTCTGTGACTTATCCAAAGCTTTCGATTGTGTACAGCATGAGACCTTGGTCAGGAAACTACGCCACTATGGTATAAGAGATGCCGCACTCAATCTTCTGAAATCGTACTTGAGCCATCAAATTCAGAGAGTTGACGTGAATGGCAAGAGATCTCCCGGGGCCTTGGTAAATATGGGGTCCCGCAGGGATCTATTCTTGGGCCTTTTCTCTTCCTCATTTACATAAATGATCTACCTTATCTTGTTAATAATAATCATGAGATAGTATTGTTTGCGGATGATACCTCTTTAATCTTTAAAGTAAACCGACGTTCTTTAAGTTATGACGTTGTAAATAATATTCTCTTCTACCATGTAGTTACATTGGCTTAAAAACGAGAACTATTTACTCTTTGTTTAAAGAGATAAAAGGTAACTGTTGCTGCTCAATACGTTTTGAAAATGTTTTGTATGTAAAAATAAGGATAAATTTTTAAGACATAATATATGGGGATAAATACGTAGGACCAAAAATAAATTGATCCTACCACAAGTAGAACTGCGTAAAATAAGTAAATCTTTATGGGACAATGTAATACGTTATTACAACTGCCCAAACTCCAGAACAATGTTTCAAAATGCATCAATAGCCAAATTTAAAAAAATAGTTATCTACTGTAGTACATTGGCTTAGTGCTAACAATTTACTGTTTGAATAATAAAAAAAACTAAATGTATTAAATTTACAACTTCCTCCAATGTTAAACATGTAAAAACTGATGTACTTTTATATGGGGAAGCGTTGGACCCTATTGACTCAACTGTATTCCTTGGCATAACTATTGATGCCAAACTGCAATGGGGCCCCCATATTAATAGACTGGCGAGTAGACTTAGCTCAGCAGCTTTCGCGGTCAAAAAAATAAGACAGTTAACTGATGTAGATACGGCTCGCTTGGTATATTTTAGTTATTTTCACAGTATAATGTCGACGTACAGGACGCAATACTGCTCTGTGTCATCTCAGCCAGTGATCTGCTATTAAGTCGATGGGTCGAAGCAAATAGAACCAGTTTTTCGAGACACGCCGCCCGCCCTGTATTAAATAGTATCTACTTTCATTTTTGCAACGTAGTCGGACTTTGTAGTTCTGGTTGAATTTTGCTACCGTCAGGATAATTTCATATTTATTAGCTATTGCTTGTAGATCTTTACTTAAAGTTTTACTAGACGATATAATAATCTCTGCTGGTTTACTTGTATTTGAGAATAAGGCATTCAATACGAGCAGATAATACAGTATTTCTCATTTAGAGAGCATTCCATGAAAATATTTTTAAATAAAAAAAGGAAAGTAAAATCTTTATATATCCCAAAGCTGGTCAAAGGCCTCCTCTGAACATAGGACGTTAGGGCACAGTCCACCTCGCTACCCCACTGCAGATAGGCGGACTTCAAATATCTTAGAAATATTTTTTGAAGTTATACTTCTTTAAGCGCGTTATGAAAAACCATGATGATAGTGAAATTTTAAGATGCGCGCGTATAACTGTAACACAAAAGTAACAACTTTGAAGCTGCTTCGCCAAATCGCTTATTCTCTTATTATTTTTTATATCCTTTTCCAGTATTTTTATTATTTTATTATAATTAATTATTTGCATGCAATTATAAACTCATTTTAAATTATGCCAAAGAAGTATAACTTCTTACGTGCGTACATAAGTACACGCACCAATTTTTTTGTTATTTTTTCGAAAATATGAAGGTTTTCCTTCACCGCTGAGCACGTGACACTTAAAGTTCACTTAAAGTTAAAAACTTCTTTGGTGCCGGCACCGGGGATCGAACTCAGGTTGCTCGGGTATATTGAATTAAAGCCGGGCTCCCGGACAATGAGCTATCACGGCTATAACATAAGTCCGCCAATCCGCAGTGGGGCCGCGTGATCGACTATACCCTGATACCCTCTGTATAGAGGAGGCCTTTGCCCAGTAGTGGGACATGTATAGGCTGTTACTTTATGTTATTGTTAATATTCAATGTGCCACAAACTTTATTGAATGGTGAGTTGCTGTAATTATTCTCAAATCAGTGTACTTGTTTTCTCAACATGTAATAAAAGTTTTATATTTATAACTAATTAATATTATTAAAACTTGTAGAAAATTTGTAATTAATATTAGATAAACAAAGATAAGACTAATTAATATTAGAGAATTATTAAACAATAATTCGTATTGTATTGGGCCCTCAAAGTTTGTCTCTAATAAAATAACTATTTTGTCTTATTACATAAAGCTTAATTATCTATATATACAGCCATGAGTGTTACTTGTGTCATAGTTAAAACTCGGAATAATAAAAGGTAAAAGCTATAGCTAACGAAAATGTTTAAATAGTCCTAATTATTACATGCTTTCTTCTAAGAAATATTTATCGATGTATTTAGGAAGACCCCGGCATTTTCGAGAGATAAATCAAAAAACATCGTGAATATAGAAGTTCATGCACAAAGTTTAGTCTTAAAGTTGGAGAAGGGTGGAAACAGACAACACTAAAGTCGTTTCCGCGGACTTTTAACAACCAAGTTAGCTGCAAATAACGTCCTCCGTTTAAAACTGTAACCACATAAAAAGTTTTCGCATTTTATTCACTAAAGCATCTCGAAACTTCCCTGGTGTTAGTTACATCTAAAATGTGTCGAAAACACTTGTTTAAAATTTTTAAACTTCAATTACAGTTACAAACTTTTTAAAATGTTAAAACATCTCGAATGATTAATTAAGCTTATGCATTGAAACGGAATTTTTATTGCAATTATACTTACCTATAACACATTCTGTCTCTTCGCTGTACTGTTTGTCACCTGAAATTGTAAAAAATACGATAAGTAAAAAACAAATTTAAACAAATTAACTTAAATGAAAAAGCAGATTTATGTGATAACAAAATGTTTTATATTCATAGTATGGCGCATCGTATAACACGCTTTTTTTTAAACACGTAACAAAAATCTATTGATTTTTTACAAAAACATTCACATTCTAAGTTACATATTGAGCGTAGAGATTAGCATTAGATTTATAAAATTAATCATAAACAGATCGAAGCTTTAACATTTTCCTAGATGTTTTAATATGCCACTGAATTGCATTACTTTTCCAACATATGCTGTTTACAATTTTTACCTCATAACATCTTCAAGAGACTAATAAAACTGCGGCACCGCTCTCCTATCCTGTGTAACTTTACGATAGCTTTTAAGTTGTAGAATGAGGCTGCAAATCTTAAAAGACGGGTGGCATAAATTGCGTATTATTTTTTTTTCCAGAAATCAAATTCATTTCTCAGTTGCTATAAGAATCAATGAACAGTTTCTATGAGCAGTTTTTATTCATTGAATGAGGCTGTCTTATTATTTTTTCGACAAATTAAATTCATTTCTCAGTTGCTATAAGAGACAATAAACAGTTTTTATGATTAGTATTTTTTTCGGGTAGGGAGTTGGCGGTACATCTGATACCAAGTGATAACGGCCGCCCATGGACATTTGTAACATCCGTAGCTTTTCCATCTTTTAATATAGTGGGTTACTACCAGTACATTCGTGCAACAGCGATGGCCTACCACAGTTTATTGAATGTTGTATATAGACTTTACATTTTCATTTGAGCACCGTAACAAAACCTTAATTCTTGTAACTGTGTATAAAATAATAGAATCAACGAGCAGTAGGTAACAGAGATAGGTAAATTATTTTGTAAACGGCGCATCGTTTGTCCAATACAGCTCCAAGAGCAATTTGACAAAGTTCCGTTCGATCCGATAAAATTTACGACTGAGCGCCCTCCGCGCGGGCCTCAGATGTCCGATGCAGGTCCGATAGTTTGTCCGTACCTCCGCTGCAATAAAACCTTTTAAAATCAGCAAAACTTTTATGGGGGAAATCATTGGGAGCAATACAAAATAATGTATATACAAAGCAAAACGGCATGTTTTCTCTAATGTAATGTCGTTATTTATTTTTAAGTAAAATGCTGCTTCTGGCGTCACATTATTTTATTTCTTACATAATTGTAGACAAAGCGTATTTCTTGACATGTCGAAAAGTGGGCCAGTTTTCATAAAGTGACTTTTATTATTATACTTATTGAAATTTACGTTCCTTTATTTCAGTTTTGACCTAACAGGATAGAGTTACGTAGGTAGTTAAAACTACAAGTTTTTAGTCCTTGAAGTGCCGATGAGTTTTTCGCCGTTCCAGAGATCAAATAATGTATCACGTACTAATGATTTCGATAAACTGAAAACTCACAAATGCTCGATGATTTGAACGATTCCAGCAAATCTGTACATTGTCTCAGCGTACTAGTACTTGAATGAATGAATGAATACACTTTTATTGTCCACCACAAATAACAATATACATAAAAGTAACAATAGAACAACAAATTTATGCAATGTACAATTTGGCGGCCTTATCGCTTCATAGCGATCTCTTCCAGGCAACCAATGGCTTAAAGGAAACGTATACTACGTAGGTGGTGCAATAGAAATATACATAATATATTATTAAAGCAGATACATACATTTATATATACATATCCATATATACACAAAAATACATATATATACTATATACAAATACTATACATATATTTATACACACATATATATATACTAGACCTCAAACATGAATAGTATTTAAAAAAATAAATTTACTTTAAAGTAAAATAAATTACTATAACAAAAGAGCCGTGATAGCTTAGTGTCCGGGCGCTCGCCTTTAATTCAATATACTCGAGCAACCCGAGTTCGATCCCCGGTGCCGGCACCAATGAAGTTTTTAACTTTAAGTGCTGACTTATCACGTGCTCCGCGGTGAAGGAAAACATCGTGAGGAAACCTTTATATATATTTTCGAAATAATAACAAAAAAATATATATATTTCGAAGATATGTGAAGTCCGCCAGTCCGCAGTGGGGCCGCGTGGTGAACTATGCCCTGATACCCTCTGTATAGAGGAGGCCTTTGCCCAGCAGTGGGACATGTATAGGCTGTTACTTTACTTTTACTTTTTAAAAGTAAATTTACTTCAGTACTTCGGTAATAGTACTTCAGTTTTGTAATTTTTATTTTACAAAAGTTACTTTAGTTGATAAATTTATTTTTTCCTGTTTCAATGTACTTTGTTCCTGGCGTATTATCATCGAATGAATTGTGGCCCACCGTTTACATCACAAAATTCGATATAGTAAATGCTTACATTTTAGTTCGATCTTCTGTGAATTTGCAGTACTTCTCCATTCAAAGTTGGCCTGCGATTGGTGCATGGTCTGCCACGTAAGCTTTTTATATGCACGTATATGAGGTCGTGATATTTCCCCGCTTCGGCCAACTAACGCTGCATTACTCTGTTACAGTTAGGATAAAAGATAGTCATAACAATAATTAAAGTCGAAACAATGACTAAAATATTTCATGACTGAGTATTCTAAAACACACGGTAAAATACATTGTTCGCTGAAGACAACTAATGGCTCCCGTCCGTTATATATCAGGGGCACAACTGAAACAAACAATTTCAATTGCATCGTTTACTACACTTAATGGTTTTTATATACAGTTCATAACAAAAGCATTGCAGCTCGAAAATATGAAGTTTCTAAAAATTAAAAAAAGACATTTATAACTCAAAGACCATTTTGTGGATTGTTCTCCTTTTTTTTTCAAAATTTTTAGAAAAAGATTCTTTTTTCATGTGAGAAAGTGTCAAACGAGCTGACGGTTGATCTGATGTTAAGTGACAACCGCCGCCCATGGACATTTGCAACTCGCGTAGGGTTGCAGAGGCTTTGCAACCTTTTAATAAAGTGGGCCTCGACAGCCTCACACACCAGACGAAACGCAGAAGTGTAAGAATTCTACTTCACGCCAGTCTTCCTTGAGGCCGGGTTAGCCTGACCTGCCCATTCGTGCAACAGCGAACACTGTTGCTTGGCCCTGCCACTTGCAAATTACGCAAAACCACATGCAAAAGATTATATTATTTTAAAATTTGTATAAAAAGTACGAAAAGCTTGTAGCCGCTGTGGGAATCGAACCCACGTCTTCGACATTCGCGGCCTGACGCTTTAGCCACTAAGCTAAACGTCTGATCGCCTCACCGACGAAAATCTTAACGTCTTTCATCTACATTGTTTTTTAGCATTTGAAGCAATGCTTGGCGCATCCATTGTTATACCTTTTCCAGCATACAAACAATTTCGAATATCGTTTTCCAACGATAATTGGAACGAGAGATGTCGCCATTGCTTCTTAGAAATTTACATACACAGCTGCGACAATCTTTTCGTAATTTTTCTACAAATTTTAATGTTCGATGTTAAGTAGATAGGCAGATTTTAGCACTATAAAAAATGTAAATTTATATTATTTTCATTATTATGAATTATATTGTCTATTATTAAATCAATATCAAAATTAAATAGAATGTTGTTCGTTGTTCGATTCAGCTTAATTAATGGCAGCTGTTAACTTAGCAATTTTTTCTTATATATTTTACAACATCAAGGATTTTCAAAAGTTTACACCCAAAGTATAGTAGTAATAATACGTATTTAAATAAACATTTTTTTATCATTAAGGACGATAAATATCATTAGGTATATAATACGGGCATCCTGGCCGGTTTAAAAGTTAAATTGGGAAATGTTGACTTTATTCAAGTTTATGATACCTTCCCGATGGAAGGAAGAAGGTATGACATTTTAGATGAAAAATCAGCCGACGCTAAACTCTAAATAAACTCGTTGTCTCGGGCTTTTTACAACCGAGTAAACTGCAAATAACATTAAAACTGTGGCTATGTAAATAGCTTTTCTGTTTTATTCACCCACGCAGCTCCTAACTCCCCAAGTGTTCGTTGTTGTTCGAAATGTTTCGAAGACTTTACCTTGGCAAAGTTTACGACTTTCAAATTACTGTTCTACTGCTTCCTTAAATTATGAAAAGTAAAGTAATTTTTAATATGAAAAGATAAAGATATTTTGAGATAGATTGAAACAACAGTTTGTTAGTTTGTTTGCGGTAGGGCCACGCAACAGTGTTGCACGAATGGGCAGGTCCGTCCGGGTTAGTACCACAATCTCACAGAAGACCGGCCTAAAGTAGAAGTGTTATACTTCTGCGTTTCGTCTGGTGAGTGAGGTAGCCGGGGCCACTCGATTTAAAGGTTGCAAATGTCCATGGGCGGCGGTTATCACTTAACATCAGGTGAACTGCCCATTTAAGCCACTTCTTATATTGAGACAATTCGATTTAACAGTTTTAACCCCTTGTATGTTATCTTAAATCAAATATAAATATTTAAAATTTACATTACAGTACACATTAACATAACGTTACTTTACATTTCTAGAAAACAGATAGTAAACAAAACTAACAATATTCAGAAAGAAATCATTTGTGATTTGTTTATTCCGTTTATTTAATTTTGTTTTCTTCACTACTTTTTGGATGAAGATCCAAAAGCATTTTCTTGTCCAAATAGTATATGTAATAATTTATATTACACTCAGAAAATTTTACGTTTAGGCAAAGTTATCTCGCAGATAGAAGCGAATTTAGCTGGTTAAAACATGTCTTCAATAAAACATAGTTAATTTAACACAGTTCCAATATTTTTTTCTGATAAAGGCAAATCAATAGAAAATTAAGTGTGATCAAACTAACGAGAGCAATATTAAAAGGGAATTTGCGCGTGGGGATCAGCATGGGGATAATTTATATGGAGAAGAGAAGAATATGGCTCATTCATCAGTAATCTATTAGTAAAAATATAATAATAACTAGCTGACCCGGCAAACGTTTTTTGCAATATAAATTATTTGTATGGTAGAAATAAATGTTTGGGATGGACCACCCTTATCACTTAGGGGTATAAAAATTTGTTAAAAACCTGTTCTCATTCCTACTGAATATACATATAAAATTTCATCGAAATCGGTCAAGCCGTTTCGGAGGAGTATAAACACTAACACTACGACACAAGAATTTTATATATTAGATAATGAAACATCCGAACACTTGAGGCGACTGGGACTCCGGGACGGACCGCTCCAAGCACAAATGCAGAAGGCGAGGTTCCTCGATACCGCCCGCATCGTCCGCCAGTTTCTCTCCCTTTCATCCTAACTGTCGACAGTTTGGTCTCATCTGCCGAGGGCTTCCATCTAGTTGGGTCCTATCTATTTATTTTTATACACAATATATTTCTACGATAATATGTTTATTTTTATTTATAAACCCAACCAGACGAGAAAATAAATTAATATACCATATAAGATGTCACTACATAGTATAAAACAAAGTCAACCCGCTGTCTGTCTGTCCCTATGTATGCTTTGATCTTTAAAACTACACAAAGGTCTTGATGCGGTTTTTTTTACTAGTTTAGTATTTCAAGACGAAGCTTTACATTGCACCCGTGCGAAGCCGGGGCGGGTCGCTAGTAACATATATAATAAGAACTTGACAGTTTATTGTAGTCCATCTATGAACCTTCAATTATGCGTGAGGAAAACTGACATTTTGATATTAATTTGCAAACTTCAACCTCTTGTGTATTAGTGTATAATTTTAAACTTTATTTTTCATTTTTGAACCAACTTAATGCTTAAGTTATTTCAAAGGGTTCACGCAATGAATATAATCCGTATTTCACCGCATAAAACAGATTCCGGCTGAAGCAAAAAGGCAAGTAACTAAATAAATACATTTAAAACGAATGCACGGGCGCGTTCGCATTGCAGATTCTAGTGGCATTTAGTAAGATCTTTATTTTATTTCCCCTTTAGCAAAATAAGAGACAACGAATTACGGACAGGAAATAAAAATAAATAGAAGCTCAACTGTATTTTGTCGCTCTCGGGGATTTTGTGCAAATACATTATTTTCTTGTAGTTGATTAATCAATGATACAGTTGTAACGATAGCAGTACACGAAAATTGTGACTGTATTTTTGTACATTCACAATTTACGTGTACTTTATTCTTTAAAGGGTTGGTAATTAATAAAACCTCTAGGTACGTTATCTTTTAGGAACTACGAGTAGTTTGAAATTGTTCTCATCATCTACGTATATAATATGTGTAATATGTATGTACAATAGCCCCATTTCATAAAAAAATGTGCATAAAGGAGATATTGATACCACTTTATATAAGACTTAAATTATTCCAAATTTTATTTGATATTATTGCGATTGTTTGTTAATTTTACCGTCTGACAATGTTGTATCACTGTTTCCAAGTTACTTGCAGATATGCGAATAAAATTGAAGTTATATAGCTTATTATAAGACTCAATCTAGTGATATATACATATAATGATAAAAGCCGTTCAGATCTACCTCTCCTTTTGATCTCGTATAAAATACGGTAAAAGATAAAGGGAGGGTAGCGATGTCATCTACAGTAGCTCATATAACTGACTGCTGTAATTAATCTTGGCTAATGAGATTTTCTCATCGACTCTCACTGTTCTTTGAGCGGACAAGAGTGGAAACTTGATAGCGCGTGTCACAAATTAATTTGAGCCATACTTACTTGTACTTATTACAATACTATAATAAATAAATTAGTACCGTTTTGTAACGAAGTATCTTATCGCGCGTTAATGGAAAATTGGTCGGAAAATGGTATTTCAAAGATAAGTGAAGTCAACCAATTTTCGGTCGGGTCGCGTGGAAGACTGTGCCGTAATACATTTACTTTTAATTTGAAATCAAGCTAACGAGAAATAAAATGTTCCAGATTCCACGTAAACCATTAACATCCAATTATATCCGGGTGTAATTTTCTAGTTTAATTTTATAACTATATTATTATCTTGAACAGTTTCCTTTAAGAGAATAATATGACTATGGTCAGGGTCAGGGTATATGACCGTAGTAGTGTACGTATATAATTATGTTAGCCTAGGAGTGTACGCACGTTTGAACAATTAAAATTGTTCATGTTGGAACAAGTCAATTTCACTTTGCGAGTGAAGCCAAATGAAAGATCAAAGTGATAACAGTAACTTAAACTGGCCTCCAACTAATAGTAATTACTTTTGTTATTTTTTCGAAAATTTACTTCAAAAAGATATTGATCGTTTAGAGGCTTGGTGTCGGATAAATATGATGACTCTTAATATAAATAAATGTTTTGTCATTCGTTTCACAAAATCAAAAACTTATCCTAATCGATTTTACACCGTACAAAATAATAAACTACAAGAGGTTGATGAAATTCGCGATCTAGGTGTAACTTTAGACAAAAAATTGCGCTTTAATGTCCATATTGACAATCTATGTCAAAAAAGCTTTAAAACTTTAGGCTTTCTCTTGAGAAATACAAAATTCATTAGAAATCCACAGACATTAATTATTCTATACAATGTTTTAGTTCGTAGTATCTTGGAGTATTGCCCTGTCGTATGGAATCCTCACTATAACATCTACATCAAAAGACTAGAGGGTATACAGAAGCGTTTCTTATGGCATTTAGTTTTTAAGTGCGGCCTAACAAAAAAGTTACTTCGGTATATTGACAGACTTAATTACTTTGGGCTGCGTGCACTCTCCGATCGAAGATACATGCTTGACAACATGTTTTTATACAAATTAGCAAACGGCCTACTTGACTGCCCACAGTTACTTGAAACCTTATGCTTCACAGCTCCCTCGAAGCATCTCAGAATGTGCAGTAGGCCATTACTTCGCTGCAATGCGGCTAGGTCTAACTTGGGATACAATGCTCCTATTAATAGATTAATTAAATCATTCAACTTATTAAATAAGGAAACAGAAGTCGATATTTTTGACAATAATATATCCCGATTCAAACATTCGATTAAATTGTACTTAAGTGCCAACAATATTTTTATAAATTGTTAATATCTTCACCAGCCAATTCATATATATTTTTTTTTATTGTAACATGTTTTTTTTTTAGTAACTTTTCTTTTTTTTTATACTGCTTAATTTTTTTGTTCTGTTTTTACCGTATTTTAGTTAATATTTGTATTATTGTAATGCTCGTATTTCACATTTAGTTTTGTAAAAGTTTTTTGGTTTTTGTCTCCACTGCCTGTTGTAATGTAGTTTTTACCTATAATTAAGGTACCACTCATCACTTTTTGCATATCTTGTATAATTCTTCTGTCACAGTGTGTACTTTGTTGGTGATAAATAAATAAATAAATAAATAAAATATGCACGTTTCAGCACTTAAAATTAAAAATTTCATTCGTGCTGGGGATTTGAACTCAGGTTGCACGAGTATAATTAATTATAAGCGAGCACCCGGATGCTGAGCTATCACGGTTCTTATCTTATCACAAGTAATTGTTACCACCGTTATGATTAAATATTTTAAACGTAACGGTGTCAAAATAGTTTTTACTACGTTCTACTCTGTTAAAGTTGTAAAGTTGTTGCTTATGAGTTATATTAACTGGACGTCACTGGTAATTGATGCAAAAAATAGGTTAATGGTCCATTAAATTTTTGGTGAAACGGATTTGTGGCACAGAAAATATTATATTCGAAGTGCTCTGGCTTAAAAGCGTTTCATGTAAACCACACGGAAATTGATGGCAGCGTTCACTAAACGGATAACGATAGTGGGTAGGGATCATTTTAGTTTGCTCGCCATTTTAGTAGTTCACTTTAAAATTAAGTATTCAGCCTTTGAAAATTTGAATTGGAGCAAAATGCGGAAAATTTGTGCAGGTAAAATACGTTGAGATTTTAATCTGTGCACCAATCAGCCGTTTAGCTTAGTGGCTAGAGCATCTGGGTACGAATCCAGAAGACGTGGGTGCGATTCCCGCATCGGCGAAAAGATTTTCGTGCTGTATTCAAAAAAAAAATTACAATTCTCAACGTATTGTTGCCGCACCCAAAGGGTAAAACGGGACCCTATTACTAAGACTCCGCTATCAGTCTGTCCGTCTGTCACCAGGCTGTATCTCATGAACCGTGATAGTAAGACAGTTCAAATGTTCACAGATGATGTAGGTATTTTGTTGCCAAAATAACAACAAATACTTAAAAAAAAGAATAAGTAAAAAAATATTTAAATGGAGCTCCCATACAACAGATATGATTTTATTGCCAATTTCATAGATAATGGTATGGAACCCTTCGTGAGTGCGTCTGACTCGCACTTGGCCGGTGTTTTGCTTCTTTTAATTATTATTTATTTTATTCAGTCGCAGACGCATTTAGTCATAACTTTTATAGTATTTTTGCATTGTATTTAAATTGAAATGGTGGTTGAAATGTAATTTTCATTCTAATAATATGTGTATACACACAAACTGAGTTTTAGAATTAGTTAATTTGAAAAGGTTGTCTCAAATTATGAACCGTGTCAGGGCCACCATTCGTTGGCCATTCATTTCCATTAAGTGGCAAAATTTTATCTGTAACTAAATGAAAATTGCTAAATTTTGCTAAAAAAAACTCAGGTGTTTTTTCAAATATCCTTTACCAATTTCTTGCGTCAAAGAGAATAAATAAGACAGGGAAGATTTCTTCGAAATCCTTTAACATATATGCGACAGTCCTCAAAGAGGGAGTACCGCTAGCAATTGTCGCCCTAAGGGGTATTAATTTCGAAAGCCGTGGCCTGGCAAAGGAACAATGCCACAAGGTAGTCGTAGAGAAATAATTAATAGACAATGATTATGGAATGTTCCGTTAAGTAAAACGTTGTACATATCAGAGGACCATTTTAAAGAGAAATTCTTCCGTTGTTCATTAAGTTTTACGGCTTGACCAAAGACCCCCTTAAAGTAATAGCAGTCGGCAGTTGAATCACGTAGTTAAATCCTCGTTTTACTTTGTATACAAGGTTGATCACCAGTTCAATTAGTACGCGTGTAATTATGCACGGCTTTTAGTTTATCTTGCGCTTATCTTTGTTTTATTTTCATAACAGAGCTACTGGAATTTCGTAGTAGCTTTTTAAAGTAACGTGTTATAAAACTACACAAATACACGAGGTATAGTAGTAATATTCATGACTCGCAACTAAATCAATTTTTATTACTTCCTACTTGTTTTTTTTTTTTTTTTTTGTGGACTGATTGAGACCCTTTAATTGTGTTTATTCGGGAGCTGTAATAAGACAAAGTTGTTTCATCATTTCTCATAAAAGTCAGTTCTGTATCAGCGAAAGCGGCATTTGCTATCAGATCATTAATTATCAAATTAGGACTTTCAACACAAAACGCGATTGTTCGGTGTCTTTCAGTCACGGTCATAACACAATGCCAACCTTAATACAAACACTTATAATTCAAATTTCCGTAGCTATTAAATTCGGCGTTGCGTGCGTAGATGCTGACTTATTATTGAAAACTTATTCGGACATGATAACTGAATTTACCCTTAAATACCGAGATTTCTTTTAAATTTAATAAAACATAGTCTATTATATAATTAATATTTATTATTCTTAAAATATATGAATTTCAAGTGCACTATCTAAATTTTAATATCTGTGGTTAGTTTAATGTATGTGGGATTAGGTTGAATAAATATAAACGAACTTGCAAGAAAAGAAGGTACGTGTCAGAGCAAAGGTGTTCAAGCGAGCGGCTATATAACTTATTCTTAGGCAAACGACTTGCAGAATATATAAGCTAGTTAATTGCTGATTAATTTGATTATTCGATAGAGCCCAGCATCATCCCAACCCTCTGGTGGTAAGCGCAGCAAACTACCAACCGGACGCTAACGCGAACGTAAACAAGCGTCGCCCGCGAAACGTCCTCACCGACCCGGTCGACGAAGAGGACTTAGATACGATGGACCCACCGCCGGGGGTCCCGCCGGATAACACTACACCCACAGTTAGTGTAACAACAATCACACCAGTTCGCCCTCGCTTCCGAGCACGGCGAGACCCACACAACGCGTACACAAGGTACACCCGCGTTCCGGGGCGGTTCTCACCGCTCCCAGCCACCGATTAGCTAAATGCACAGTCGACGGCCGTCGGGGTCTCGGTTCGAACCGGCGACCTCGACGGCCCTTAGATGACACACCATAGTAGTTAAACGCACGCATGAGCACATGCGCGACCCATAGCGGAGGGTCCAAACCCGTGGGATCTGGCTAGACCACCGGTTCTGCGTCCGATGAAGCTTTAATAGTTTCGGGGCTGAAAGCAAAAACATCAGTTAATACAAGATACAAGATGATTAATTTGAACATCCAACTCGATATTGTTAAACATGAGAATTAAAACACTTCTAAAATTTAGTTACGCTTAATCCCAGTTGCTAAGCCATTGGCTTTGGCACTTTCGGGTCGTGTATTGGTTTCCCACTCGGGACAAGTTAAACGGAACAATTAGTTGTGAGACCCACAGATAATTATTTACAAGAAGGGTTCAATTTAGCCAATACCATCAAGAGGGGAGAAATAGAAAAATGGCAAAGGCAGACATGCCGGAGCAAGGGGGATTATGAGTGAACAAAAAAAATATTTTGTTATGTTATTATCGCAGTGTGCATCTTATCGTTTTTATTTTACAAACAACCTTTTATTTAACTTGAGAAAATGGCAACCGAATAAGTTATAAAAAAAGTATATCCAGTTCTATTAATGCAATTAAACAGAAAAAGTTAACATCGATATCAAAGGGACGCTTTGAAATTACCTCAACTGAACGACTATTATTTCGCATTTCAATACATATTATTCACTAGCTAGAGAACGAAATCATTTCAGTACAATAGTGTAAGGAGCCGTGCGCTGAGTGCTGCTTGTTGGCGCAACAATCATCCCCGACCTCAATTGTTCGCACACAACGACCCGCCATTGACCTCTCGTATTCACAACTTTTCAAACGAGTCAAAACTAACGAAATGTTGGTATCGTTCAACATTTCAACAATAATATACGTGAGAACCCGGTTGATAGTTTTAGCAGCCGAGATGATGCCTTTGTTTATTTATTGTATACCTGCAGCGTCACATACCCGCTTTCTACTTTTCTGCCTATTAAACATAATTATGTGAGTATTAAGCGTTTTGAAAATATTTATAAAATCGAGACATAATAAAAAATAAGGGAATATAAAATTTAATTCTTATTGTTTATACATCCTATTATTAAAAAATTCCTCATAAGTAATCAATTTCTTTTAAACTTGTTTTATATACACGTTAACTTATGGCAAGGTTGGACAGAAATAGATGAGTCAAAATCGCTTGTTCCTCTAAATGTACGTTGTAATGATGTCTTTACAGGTTTCAAATAATTCTTCTATGAGAATCTCCCATTCTGTGGCCACGAACAATGACCATAGTGAACAAAGCGGGCTTCGCATTAAAGCGAAATAGGCGCTTAATCATTCCGATGCAATGCACGTTATTTGCCCCCTTTAAATATGCAAATGTTGGCTGCAGCGCTTATTTTACATTATCGATATGACTGTAACCAAACTGCACTTATTTTATCATAAAAGGTACATTGAAGCATAAAAGTATCTCTAGTACCACAAAATAATTAATCCACCTTTAGCTAACACTCCTAACGCTTGTAGCTGAATATAGGAGTGAGCTATTAATAATCGGCCAATATTCATTTCAACCATTCATCAGTTATTAAATAACCGTCAATTGAATGTCCCGGGCATGACTTATATCAGGATTAAGAGCGTACATTATTAATAAAAGTTCATTAACGACTCTGCTTTAGAAATCCCGGAGACGGGAATCGAAGAAATCTTGAAAGGCGTTATTTTGCGCTTCATTGGATTTGAATAAAAGTCGTAAAAAGAGGGAAATAATTTAGAGGAAGGACTGTAGAGTGCGATAGTCGCTGAAGATGTTCCAGTTGTAACTTCTGTAGTTTTGGAACGATTCTTGTGCGTTTCTTATTTGCTCATTTCTTCATTTCCACAAAGTAAGACAAGCTTCGAGGCGAATTGTTGTTTTTTCTTCAATGAGTTTATTCGGTATCCACTTTCGAAGCTTTTTGATCTTTTAAACCAGAACAAATTTCATCACTTATGTCAACGGCCACTGCTAGTTCAGTTACTATTATGGTACGGATATTGACCTCGCTACGCACTACCCACTCAGTACATAAATAGTACTTAAAAACGAAATGAGAAATTGTACTTCAGAGAAGTCTGTCTCGTGCGAAGCGTTAGTGCTAACGTAATCGGAAAAACGTTAAGGCGTTCACGTGGAAACATTTCCACCTATCCGTTGCCAGTGAAACGTTACTTACGCTAGACTTGTCGCACTTTTCCCTCTGTGGGTTTATTTACACGGATCTCTCCGTTGATTTTATTTTACCACTCACGACCGTGGCGTGTGTTCAGTAAAATCTTTCAGACATCTTTTGGAGTTACATAAAAACTCGTAGAAAAAAGACGAAATGTATTTCGCCGCTGCGGGAAACGGTCCTGCGTCTTCCGGATTCGGCTGATAGTCACATCAACGATAACCTCAAAGACTTTTATCTACGTTGTTTTTTCGCACTTCAAGCAATTCTTGGCGCGTCTATGCTTATAGAAATTTAAAAGTTTCAACTTTAATGCACAGAATAGCACTATAAAAATTTTAATATCATATAGCAATGGCGACATCTGTCGATGTAAAAGCGATATATGACATTGTTCGTATGCTGTAAAAGGTATCAATTGAAAAGATTATTACTTCACGGCAAAATAAATAATTAATCTCCAAAAAATATCACCAGATATAATTTATGAGTACAGTAAAATGATACATGATTTTTTTTCGCTCAATGACTCAACTTGGAAAATTTTGGAGAAATATAAATACACCAGAACAGAATTCTTGTCTTCTTCATCGTTCTATATGTGCAGAGGCGTGGAAAGTTACGAATACCATGGACGGCTCACGACACAAACGTTTCACGTAAAATATATAATGCTCGGCGGTGTGTTAACGACCATCTTCTACTAACTATCCACAACGCATTATGTTGTGCTTTGGTCATGTTGGGAAAATGGAGGAAAAATGGACAGGAAAAGACCTAGATGCTGAATTCTTTAACGATGGTTAAAAAATTCCTAAACATCTGTGGATCCTTGACATCGTCACACTTCACCGCGTTATGAAACGTAACCGGCGATGGAGACAAATCACCGCACCGATGAGAAACTAAGAAGGAGCCACGATACTCATTAATGAGGGAACGGTTAAGAAGACGAAGAAGACGAGCCGTAGAAACATATTTATTTAACAGAAAATTATCTAATTTTATATAACTATGATTTTTATCTTGTCTGTAATTTTTGTTCAAACTACAGTTATAACTTTATGGTAACATTGTTAATCCAACTAAAAGTTAAACATAAAAGTTTAAAAGTCCTTTAATTTAAAAATTCTGTTTCTTTTATGACTAATTTATTGCTTCTTTCATAGATTTATATGCGTAAAAAATTAAATCATTTATACTCTCCACAATAAACGAATAACAAGATTTCTATATTTTTCTCGTATTTTTCCTATTTGTTTGCACTAAGCTAACCTGAGATGGTGATGGAACGCAGTGGTTTGTGCTTTTCCTTCCCGGCCATGCGTCGAGCTGAAAGCCCCAGTCGCTCGATACGCGAGGATCAAACAATGAGATTAGCCCCCTTCGTTATGGACGCTTGTGTATTTGTGCAACTGGTGCCTATTCCGCTATTATTTTTAGAAACACCGTAATTTTTTTTATTTTTATTTGCTTAAAACAATTATAGAATGTTTTGTTTTTATGACTCTTATTCGAGATAAACTGCTATAAAAGAGATCACAAACACTGATTATTCACTTGTCTTTCTTAAAGATAATAATAATAATTACTATTAATGGATGTCTCAAATGTAAACGTTAAGAACGCTAAATGCGTCAAAAGGAATGAATAATCAAGAGACGTGTCTAACGAAACGCGGTAACAGATGTGCAAAAAGCTTGTAACAGGTGAAATCGGTCAACTTAAGGCGCATTAACGTCTTCCGAGACTGACTGGCAAATTATAATGTTGACAAATAACTTACAGTTTTGTTAGTGGTAGGGCCACGCGCAGTGCGCAGTTGCACGAATGGGCAGGTCCGTCAGGGGAAGTACCACAAGCACGCAAAACAGCGGCACGAAGTGTGGTACTTATGGTATTTTACGGTGGTAGGGCCACGCAGCAGCCTCGGCTGTTGCACGAATGGGCAGGCCCGTCCGGGTAAGTACCACGACCTCACAGAAGACCGGCGTAAAGTGGAAGTATGACAAATACTTTCGCGTTTCGTCTGGTTAGTGAGGTAGCCGGAGCCCAATTTTCAAAAGGTTGTCAACGCATCTGTAACCCTCGAGTGTAGCAGATGTCCATGGGCGGCGGTATTCACTTAACATCAGGTGAACCGTCTGCTCGTTTGACAACTTTTCGCATAAAAAAAAAAAAAAAAAAAAAAAAAAAACTTATGCGTTTCGTCTGGTGAGTGCCGAAGCCGGGACCCACTTTAATATTATTATTATTTTTTTAAAAACGTTGCCCTTTCTTTAGGATAACATTATCCTATGTTGTAAGGACGTTTTACAAACATAAATTTCACGCGGACAAACACCGAGATGCGAAACAACTATCTGTGGATCACACAAATAGTTGTTCCGCGTGGGAATCGAACCCACGACCCCCGATGCCGAAGCCAATACCTTGGCAACTGCGCCACGGAGTCATCATATAATATAAGATGGCAATAATAGAAGATGGCAATGCATTGCAGATGTCAAAAAGCGGCGGTTGTCACTTAACATCAGGTGAACCACCAGCTTGTTTGGCACCTTTTCACATAAAAAGAAAATAAAAATAAAGCGTCAATTTATTGGTTGTATCGTAGTATACCGTTGTGTAATGATTTTGGTGAGAGACGTTTATTTATAATTGTTCGGACTCATTAACTTGTTTAAGTTGACAAGTTCCACCGGTTTTGAACTACAATTTTTACTTTTTCGTTAAATTTGAGGAAAGGAATTTCAAAAAACGCGAAATTTACTATATTTCAACAAAAGTTTTCTTAAAAGTTTTAATTTAACATTAAACCCCATAACTTAGCAACAACTGCGGTCTGTTAAACCGCAATGACGTCACCCCGAGGGATACACTATAAATCGGTGTTTTGCATAAACAACGCTGAGTTGGGAACTATGGTCATGTCTTCGTTGTAAAAGGCTTATAGTTAAACTGACATTTAATCCCACTATTGTTGTTTAATACTATAAGTATGGCTACAGTGAAATATATGATTTTTACTAGATACGGAAAGTAGAGCTTAGATGAGTATGTAATTTTAGGAATCATATAATTAAATAAACGTTTGTTTTTTTTTTAATATATAATGTTATATAAATGCAGATATCCGTAGTAGAAAAATGATACATACATAGCACAGATGATTCACTAATCTTAATAGCTCAAGTGGCAATGGGCCGGTGTTATAGCTCACGGTGGTAGGGTCACGCAAGGCACTTCAGTGTTGCACGAATGGGCAGGTCCGTCCGGGTCATTACCACGACTTCACAGAAGGGCGCCGTGAATTGGAGAGGTTACATTTCTGCGTTTCATCGTCACCTTCTGATATAAAAAAGCTCATAGAAGCGATAACCGGTGTGGTAGAATGGTTCTCAAGTAGCGGCCTCGTATTTACCACCGTAGTATAGGGGATGCAGATGGCTCAAGATCTTGTTTCTTGGCAGTCTATTGGGGCTTTTGCACGTATGACCTTACAGACCAGCATGAGGTGGAAGTATTATACTTTCGCGTGTCGTGGTGAGAAGACAAACCCTTAGGTATTGTAGATGGCTATGGGCAGTAGTACTCACTTAACATCTGGTGAACCGCCTGCACGCTTGACAACTTAGGACATAAAAATATATATTAGAAAGAAAGAAAGAAGAAATATTTATTCGGTGCATTACATTACAGGAAAAAAAAAAGAAATAACATTAGAATTGTAAAAACGTATGCACCAAAAAGGTCTCCGCTCAGTATATTGACCTGGCAAACTATACCACGGCACTGGTTTTCTGCGGATATCTTGTAAGATTGGCGTTCAGCTCCATGCATACAGCCAACAAAAATAACAATGAAATAGACTAAAAACAATAAAAAAGGAATATAAAAGTTAGGAACAATAAATTAGGTGTCGTTCATAACTGTAATGACGTATCTCTCATAAAAGTCACCAAGGAAAGATTCAGATTTAAAAATGAAATGTGTCGCGTGCTATACTTGGAATAATACTGCAATTTTAAAACTCGAAACCGATATCTAGATCAAATATTTTGAAAGAAAGCATATTTAATCCGAATATTAAGGCACACCGCAATGAGTGATGACTGTGCGAGGATCTCTTGAAAATAAACTCACTATACTATAAGAAAAGAGCCGTGGGCCAAGAGCGATCTTAGTTCACACAAAAATAACTTCCGACATGAATTAGTCGCAGATATTGACAAGCCATTGATTACAGAAGAGACATCACAGATAGAAGACAAGGAATATCCGCATTCAATAGAATAATGATATACGCAACGATAGAACTAACAATTCAATAACCGTTAGACCGCCTTTGATTAATCGTGACGTTATTGTGTACCAACAACACAGATCCGTGTTACATTATTCCGATTCCAATTGAAAATTCATACTTTTCAGAAGTTTTAAAAATGTCTAAGAACTAAAATAAAAATTACTACACTTTAAACTGCATGGCTATCATAAGGTTATAAAAAATCGATTTGCACTTCGAATTAGAGAAAAATCCCTTTGGGGTATGTACATTTAGTGTTAAAATCACTGATGATATAAATCTTAACACTTTAAATATCTCACCGATGAGCAACTACCGTTCCGCAACCAAGAACAATGCCGTCAGTGAACAAAGCGAGCTTTGCATTAATGTGAACCAGGCGCTTAATCATTCCGATGCAAGCAACAAACGTTATTTATCCTCCCGCTCGAAACATGCAAATGTTTGCATATTTACAGCGGGAGACGCAAATGCTACGGTGCTCCTTACACCTTATCGGTAAGTTCCACTTTTGTATCATTTTTAAATTCCCATTTCTCAGTTGCACGTTCCGCACGATTGTCATACTATGTCAGTCTTTAAAAAGCAAGGAGTTCCCGCACGATTGTCATTCGAAAATTACTACTTAAATCTTAGGTGGCTTAAGATTCGTATATTGAAAGTTCTAATCGATGCGTTTTATTGAGAGCTTGTATTCGCTAACATTCTTACTTAGATGAGGATCTATTCCTTGTTTAATAATAAAATTGTATTTTCTATTAGTTATGCATAATTGCTTTTTTTTTTTGAGTTTGTGGCATAACCGCCAAGTGATAACCGCCGCCCATGGACATTTCACCCAATACCCTGTTGCGGAGCATCCTGCTAGTGTTGCGATACGATTTTCTGCTGTTGCCTCCACCTCATAAAATATATATAATCAATTTGTCTTCATGACACACCAGATCTTAAATAGATAATTACTAAAGCATCTGTGCCTAGAAAATCACTGTGCAGGTCTTATAATCAGATGAAGCACCCAGGCTTCGAAGACCGGCAGGATTAATATAATTTGGAGACGTATAATGAAAATTCGTGTGTGTGTGTTTGCTTGAGATTTAAGAGACATTATGTCGCAAATTGATACATCGTTCTAAATGTCCAAATTACGAATCCTTCATATTCGAGATGTATAACCAGTTGTTTAGTTGTAATTAAGATTTACTTTACACAAAGCCTCCCAAGCCTTGAGATACTGGTGAGAAGCAATCACGAATCACCGTTAATTGAGACAACAAGTAAAGGCCCATTTACACGGTGCCAGTTTCTTGCCTGTTGTATACAATTAAATTGAAGCAATAAATGAGTTGCATGGTCTAAACAAGAAATGGTCTAAACAATTATTGCGCGCAATTTATTGCATTCAATTATTGCTCTTGTATGTTCAAGAAAATGGCATCGTGTAAATGGGCCTTAACAATCGTTTTGAGCAACAGTAAGCATGCGATTGGTAGCGCCGTCGCGTTGTTATATTAGCATTATATATAGTTACTACATCCTTAAGCCGTAATTATATCATTGATATATTTAACATAACCGTAATTGACATTATTAATAGAAATTTAAATACTCTTAAAAACAATTTTTGAATAATTTGAAGGTATATTTGCCTGTATAAAACAAGTCCATGCTATGATTACATTCCTCAATTTACGACACCATTATTTTAACGTGAAACATGCATACTTGAAGCGAGTAAGCGCTTTGCTGCACAGACAGCGTAACGAACGCTCTCCTTGGATGTAATAAAGCAAGTGAAGCGGTAATTACAATAGTAACTAGCTCTGTGGTCGCCTTTAATCTCTGGACCACATGCTACGTCACGACGTAGACGAATGAGCTGAAAAGCGTTAAGTTGTTACCTTCACTGTAGTGCTGTTAAAATATGTGCTCGCTTTGTGCAGGAAATATCCTCCATATGAGTAACGCGTTAAGACAATGGAAAGAATCCGATGTAGTACGAAGATCCGATCTATGTGTCAAGCTCACTGCGTATGTTTTTAGGGTTCCGTGCCTCAAAAGGTAAAAAAGATTATAAGATCACTCTCTTGTCCGTCTGTTTGTTCGTGTATCCCCCCCTCCCCATTTTCTTAGGAACGGGAGGAACTAACTAGTTGAAAAAAGTGAACAAGATAGGCAATTTTAAATTTCCGCGAAAACTTGTAAGTACCACAATTAACCTTTAACTTTGAAATAAGTTTGCGTTCTCGGGAAATAAATATTTTACTGCTGTATCAGCGTTTCATTATTTATTGAAAATTTTTAATTTAAATCTGAATGTAACTTAATTGTGTCTTAGCAGAATACGTTGGAACAAAAGTAGAGCACGTTTTCAATTACGCGGAGGCGTCCGTTTTGAGAAACGTATTTAGTCTTTAGAATTTAATTTTATAACCGTATTTAAAGTTTGTTATTAACTTAAACTATTTTATAGCATTCGGTACAGTTAGAGCGAATTAGATTGGTGCATTCAAAGCATTGGGATTACAAGCTTAATTTAAATTAAAATTACAATCTTATGTTTACGAAATGTTACAATAAGTAATGAACTTGGTGAAAATCTTTGCGTTTTAAGTAATTAAACTTTTTAATGCTTTTTTCTATAGACTGATGCGTACATGGCCCCATTCTCATTTTTGGCTGTACCGTTCGCCAATTGAACCCACTTTACGATATAATACCAAGTTCACCAACAACAATCCGCCGTTGTTACCGGGAACTCTAACCGGCTGATGAATACATGAAGAAATAAGTTTTTCTTCTGAGCACGCAACCAATTTAAGTTAAAGTTATCTCTTTCATTTTACACTCTGGTACACTCGCAAAGTTAAATTGAATTGTCCTACCATGAACGGCTCGTATTCGATAAGACGCGTGCACATTACATAAAGCCATACGCAGCAGTTGATGCTCCTCTAATGTAACCGTGTTCAAATATTCTCCTTATACTTGTTAGTGTAGCATATAATTTTCAACCGACTTTAAAAAAGGAGGAGATTCCACCGTACTTTTTTTGTTTGTTATCTCAGTAACTTCGTCGTGTGTGAACCGATTTTGATGATTCATTTATTTGATTTGATTTTAACCGATTTCAAAAAGAAGGAAGTTTCTCAATTCGACCGTAACTATTTTTATTTTTTTTATGTGTGTTCGCGGATAACTTCGTCGTTTGTGAACCGATTTTGATGATTCTTTTTTTGTCGGAAAGGAGATATCCCAAGGGTGGTACCATGATAAGGAAACCCGGATCTGATGATGGCATCCCAGAGAAATCGAGGGTCTTCATTGAATGTTATAGGCATTAACAATGTTTTTAATTAATTTTCTGATTGAAGTCGATTTTTTTTTGTTAAAAATTATACTTGTTTTATTTGAAAGCTGATGCTTCCCATGGGGTTCCATATTAATTTCATCGGTATTGGATCTTGGGCTCCGGAGATTATGAAATTAATATAGAGCGAGATATTTGAAGTCTGTTTTGTTTTTCGTTAGTACAAAAATTGTTAGCAATACAATAGCTGTGTCCGGGCGCTCACTTTTAATTCAATATACTCGAGCAACTTGAGTTCGATCCCCGCTGCCGGAACCAATGTAATTTTTAATTTTAAGTGCTGACTTATCACTTGCTCAGCGGTGAAGGATAACATCGTGAGGAAACCTGCATATTTTCGGAAAAATATAAAAATATTCCTTAGATATGTGAAGTCCGCCAACCGGCAGTGGGGCTGCGTGGTGGACTATGCCCTGAGTACAGTCTGTATAGAGGAGGCCTTTGCCCAGTAATAGGACGTGTACGGGCTGTTAGTTTACTTTACTTTTAAGCAGACCTATACCGGTGTAGCGCCGGTTGAGTTTTTAATATAAAAAAAATATTATGTTTGTAGAAATTTTTCAAAATCATTTTATTGGAAGTTGTAGCACAACATTGTAAAGCAATTTGTTCATTGACCCCATTGATAAGAAATAAATTATTAACGTAGTAATAATCATAGTTAGATTGATTGTGACGTTTTTGAAAATGCAAACTGGGACCGTAATTTCCTTCTAAACTCTCTTGTATCAAATATCTGTTTCACTTATTCTGATCTCAAGGCATGTTCAAACGTAAAATATGTGGTTTCTGGCTATTTTGCGGTATACCACGAGGTACAAATACGTTGACGCTAGATCGCAAGGCAAACTTCCCAATAACTACGCCATTATTGTTTATATGACATCACTTTTACGTGTATATTTATTTGAAGCGAGCAGGCGATTCATGTAACTGAAGTGGCAACCGCCGTCTACAATTATCGACAATACTTGCGTCGCATAAAATAATAAACTCATTAAGAACTTCATCAAATTTGTGTAGAGTTGTACTTATAATGTTAAGTGCATTAACTTAAAAGCGTTTTATGCGAACCATGCCGCAAGGAACTTGACTGAAATGTTCTTTTAACGTATAAAGAACAGATAAAAGAGCAATTTCTTTAGTTCGGTATGCTTATGCTCTTATTTACAATTTTTACATACTAAAATTGTATCGTATTATATCAAAGCTGTGGTGACGTAGATACAATAATAATTATGGATTATTATAAATTTAAATTGTTTATAGTGCTATATATAAGTACGAAAAGATTGGCGCCGCTGTGGGAATCGACCCACGTCTTCGGCATTCGCGGCCTGACGCTTTAGCCACTAAGCTAAACGGCTGATTGCCACACCGACGAAAATCTTAATGTCTTTTATCTACATTGTTTTTGGTGCATCTATTGTTATATCCTTTCCAGCATACAAACAATTTCGAATATCGTTATAAAACTATAATTCGAACGAGACATGTCGCCATTGCTTTTTTAGAAATTTTAATTGTATATAGTGCTAATCTTTGCACTTAAGATTGATCATCAAAATATGTAGAAACGGTTCGAATAGATTGTCGCCGCTGCCTGTGGGATTCGAACCCACGTCTTCGGCGTTCATGGCCTGATGCTTTAACCAGCAAGCTAAACGGCTGATTGCCACAACGACATATATGGATTTTTACACGGTACATATACCAAAATAACATTTTTTACACTTTTTGTCTGGCTGTGTGTTTGTTCCGACCAATTTCTGAAACGGCTGGACCTATTTTGACGGGTCTTTCACTGGCAGATAGCTGATTTAATAAGGAGTAACTTTTTTTTATTTTAGAAGTTTATTTATTTTAAACTACACGAGAACGAAGTCGCGGGTACAACCAGTTAATAATTAACAAGCAAGGGACTTTATATGGAAGAAAAACTATTTCTTAAGAAATAAGCAGGGCCTTTGTACAAATTCTTTCACGTATTTACATTTCTGTCATAATTCTCTGTTTAAATAAATAAATCAAAACTAATAAATTAATTGATACGTATACGTCACATAAAGTACTTTAATTTGCTAAATTCAACGTTTATTTAAATATTCGTATCGGGGCAAAGACCACCCGCAGTGGCGTATTTTGCACGTGCAATTTGCCGGTAGCCCGTTTGATCCATTTTGCGTAACTAGTGTGCATCCGATTGCGAAAAGCCGGCATCGTGCGGGGCGTTTACTCGTTCAACGACGTGCCGTGGCGTTTGTCCACCGCCTGGCTCCGAGTGGATTGAAAATGTCACGCAGTGTCATGCTAATAACCACCCGATAACCTTAACGCGTGCCAGGTTACAGCTTATTTTCGTAATACTACAAAAACCAGTCAAGTGCGAGTCTTATTAAGATATTCCGTATCTTTATCTATAAAAACGGCAAACAAAATCATGTCTGTTGTATTTTAAATATTTTTATGTTATTCTGCTTTTTTGTATTTGGTTGCTATAGCGGCAACAGAAATACATTATCCTTAAAAACTTCAACCGTCTATCACGGTTCATGATATAGAGCCTAGTGACAGATGGACAGATAGACAGACAGAGAGCGGAGTCTTAGTAATAGGGGCCCGTTTCACCCTTTGGGTACAGAACCCGAAAAATTATGACCGAGAGTAGTTTTCTAATTAATACGTAAATAACATTGACCAAATCAAAATAATTTGACCAACTATAAGCAATTGAAATAATTTTAGATCCGGTTTCTAGCATTAATTTGAGCCACCAAAATTTTTCCGATGACCTTGGAATTTTACACTCTCTATAGCTAGTCAAAGTATTGATCTGCTACAAAAAATCACTGACCATTTCGTGGCCAATTCGGATTTTATAGTTCAACTTACATAATTTAGGACGCTTATTAGATGAGGCCTATTTTTGAACATAATAACGATTTTACATAACTTTAGGGCAATTTTTATTGCATCACCTTACTTGCTCGTTTTTTTTTTTATTTAGCGAGCAGGTGCACAAAATAGCACTTTAACATTAATTTTTCAACGAAAACCATTCGTTGCTAAATAATTTTCAAATTTCTGGGAAGTAACAAAAATATTGTTTTTATTTTGTGTTTGGCGTACGTGCCCGCTTTTTGCAAAACAGTATAACTATGTACGTCACAGTCATGATGATTAAGTTACAAATATAGATCTTGGTTATTTCTTGTTGACTGAAATACTTTTCACATGGTATTCTAAATACGCCAAATAGTGGTCGCCCAGTGGTAGATTTTCATCGGTGGGGCTACGAGTATCAGCAGTTTAGTTCAGTGACTAAAGCGTCAGGCCACGAATGCCGAAGACGTGGGTTTGATTCCCAAAGCGGCGACATTCTTTTCGTACTTTTTCTACAAATTTTAGTGTATGTAATGTTTTTTTTTTTTTTTTTATTGATTTAATGTATTTTGATTTTTATGCACAATATTTAAAAAAAAATATTAGCATTCTGCACTCCTTCTCTATATAAACTATAAGTGTGGGAAATTTCATACTCCTTCGTCCGCGCAATTTTCGTAAAAGGAGTACAAAGTTTTTGCTTCACATTTTAATATGCTGATACTGTATTACGTTTTCTACTACCGATTTCACTTCCAATGCAAAGTTGTAGTTATAAGTGTATCGTCACTCATTGTATTAATTAAGAAGTTGTATTAATTAATTAAGAAGAAGACAAACTCACTGAATCACTCGAATAGATCAAGTTAGGAAGTTAAAAAACACAGCGAAACGTAACCTACATTTTCATCGGTCTCTATTTAACCTAGTACCGGGATATTCTGCTGTAGATTAAGTAAAGTAACAGCCTATACATGTGCCACTGCTGGGCAAACAGAGGGTATCAGGGCGTAGTCCACCACGCGGCCCCACTGCGGATTGGCGGACTTCACATATTTTCGAAATAGTTTTTTTTTGTTATTATTTCGAAAATATGCAGGTTTCCTCACGATGTTTTCCTTCACCGCGGAGCACGTGATAATTCAGCACTTAAAGTTAAAAACTTCATTGGTGCCAGCACCGGGGATCGAACTCAGGTTGCTCGAGTATATATTGAATTAAAGGCGAGCGCCCGGAGACTGGGCTATCACGGCTGCTGTAGTTTACTTAAAAAAAAGTTTTTTTTTTTTTCATTAATTCAGCACGCAACCGAAACTAGCTGCTGTAGCGTTAGGTCAAACCGACAATGGGTTCTATTGTCTTTGAAACTTAGCAATCTTTTAAATCCGTGCTGCGGTCAGAAAAATAAACCAGACTGAGCAGCACTATCGTCTGACAAATAGACCACTGTATAGTCAAACGGAGATGGCATACATTGCGTTCGCTGAGAGTTCTCAAGGATTGGTCAAGCCTCAGCTACAATTCATGGCTTCTGGAATTGAATATGCACAACGTAATAAAGTACTGGATGAAATGCAAGACTTGAAAGAAGCATTTTATTTTTCATAGACTTTGGATCAATTGTTTTTCAATATCATATAATTATGTGACTGGCCTTTTATTCGTTATGATTTCCATCGGCAACGCTGGCAAAAACAACGCCAAATATTTATTTTCATATACTTTACTTAAAGATATTTTGCACATACGCACTTGTCTCTTTTCTACGTTTAGTACAAATGTTCGGTGTTCCCTCGCAATGCCGCTGAAACTTTTTATTGTTCGCGTGCGCCGTCGCGTCTATTATTTCCCAACAAACGGACCTTGAATGCTTCGCGACGCAACCGAGAGCATTGTCTAACTTGCACACGCCTCTCGTCTACAAAGTTTTATGCAAGCTCGAGGGATTCAATGGTGTTATGATAACTTTTATGAAAAGAAACATAAGCTTTAAAAAACATAAATCAATGTCTGTCTTTTTGTCTAAAAAATTTTAAATGTATCGTTAACGTACAACTGACGAAACGACGTAAATTTTATTCGCTTTTCCAGCATTTTTTAAAATTTTTATGAATAATCTGTACCGTTTTTTAGCATATAAGTTTTAGATATCGAAGTTCTTTAAAAAGATTTATCCACAAATGTCCTTTGTACAAAGTAGTATACCTATACAAAGAAAAATGTATTTTAAGAAATGTACAGATTTTAAAATAGTTCAACTCACGTAGTTATAATTTCAAATTCTATGGAGTTCGGTCCATTAAAATAAGATTTGGCTCGTGACTACGGCATTGGATGAAATATGAAATAACTTGTGGAATATTAAATCGCATCGGAAAACTGTACAGATGATGCAGCATTTTAAATCAGAATTCATTTTTAAATTATTTTAACATTAAATTCAAATAATAAACAACACGTTTCCGTATTTTAAATACTTTAAGTTTATAATTTAGTATTTAAATGACGAAAGGTTAAGTATATAATTGCGCCAGTTCTCAGAAGTTGTGACTTATTGTGACCCGCAAATGAAACTTGAGTAGGCTTATTAGACCTGCCGTGATGAGTGGACCTCAATTTTGGATACCAAAAAAGACGGATGGAAGAGAAATGCATGTGGCAGACAGGCGTATGTCGTGATGGATGCGTGGTGGATCCAGAATGAGTGTATTGATAAAAACATGAAAGTATTACAACTACTAGGAGGCATTGAACGCTGATCAATTGTCGCTCGGTTAAACTAAAACACAGTGACAGTCTACGCGAGTAGAGCTATCGAACACTACAATTATCGGCAATAGATTATCAATATTCATTCAATCTAATAACGCATTAATTTACCTGTATTTATTTACACGCGTAAATAAACCAATGTTTAATGTATGTAAAATGTATTTTCAACGATAAGAGACAACAATTTATAATGACTTCCCGATTTGTATGAAATGAATGAACGCTAAAAGACAATTTGAAAATTAAATGATATATTTATATCGATTATTTAATAATAACTATGCGCTGATCACATTTAAAACCATGCCCTTTCACTATTTTAATGAATCATTTAGAAGTGGAAGTGATAAACTGGCCAAGTGCGAGTAGGACTCGCGCATGAAGGAATCCGTACCATTAACTATAAAAACAGACAAAAAAAACTTTCTGTCTTTTTATATGGTAGCCCCACTTGGGTTTTTTAGTATTTGTTGTTATAGCGGCAACAGAAACACACCATTTGCGATTTACCTTTTAAACAATTTATCTTTTACTTCACTCCGTTCATATCAAAACAAATCAAAAACATATTTATTCAAACAGACGCTTGCGCGTTCTTATGAATCCTAAAATTTTAGATAAAAAATTACATATCTATATAGGTTCGAAAGGTACCACCGGTTCGGAAAGCAGTTTCTGTTGAGAAAAGACCGGCAAGAAACTCAACAGTTGCTCTTTTCCAAAAGTATCAGTTTACAATATAACATACAGGTATACTAGTCTTATTCTAACCTACATGAGTATCAACAATATTAACTCCACACATTGGCGTCGTTGTCGTTGCCCTTAGACGTATACAATTAAAAAAATATCAGTACATTGTGGAGATGCAATTAGCACAGGAGTGGCGATTACCCGAATCCGCATATTATATTCAAATTTCTTCTACCTTACACCAGTCTGTATAATTATTACATTGTTGGGTCATAACAAATAACAAACTATCGAAGCGGCATCGGACAGCTGAGCCCGCGTCCTGCACAATAGACTCATAAATTTTATAGAACTGAACAAAACTTTGTCAATTTCCACTTAAAGCTAGTTGCTGGACAATCGTAAACGTAATGGAACGCGACTCTTGAAAACAGTTCTTGTTCAGAGTACAAGTAAACTGTTTGGAGTCAAATATGCGAGTAGGTCTTAAATGTCAATTTAATAGAAAACACATCTCAAAAACTACTTACTTTTCAACTTACTTCAAAAAGGAAGGAGGTTCTCAATTTGACTGTATTTTTTATGTTTGTTAGTTACCTCAGAAGTTTCGACTGAGTGAAACGATTTTGATAATCCTTTTTTTTATTTGAAAGATGGCGCTTCCCATATGATTACATATTAATTACATTGGTATTAAATCTCGGGCTCCGGAGATACATAGGGAACTCCTTAAAATCAATTATATAATGAATACAAAGCGAGATATTTGAAGATGTATACATATTTTAAGTAAAATAAAAAGGCAAATTACTAACTCTTGAAACGTTGCTCTCGCTTCACAGAGTCAAGCAGCGCTAAATTAGATCTCCGTTTTATTTCTTATTGCACAAAAAAAGGGACAACGAATTCGGTACAGGAAATAAAAACTAATAGAATCGGTACATCGTCTCTCTAGGGGGGATCTTGCGCTAATAGATTGTTTGTACTTGGCTAATCAAGGCTACAGTTATGGCTAACTTTATCGATGACTTTTATAATGTAAACTTACTATGTTTCTTATAAAGATATCCGCATGAAACAGTGTTTGCTGTCTGAATGGGCAGGTCCGTCCAGGTTATTACCACGACCACACAGAAGACTCTTCTATCTTATGGCGTAAAGTACCTTCCTTAGACCTTACGGCGTAAATTAGAAGTGTTACACTTCTGTGTTTCGTCTGGTGAGTGTGGTAGCCGGGACCCACTTTATTAAAAGGTGTTACCGCATCTGCAACCCTACTGCTATTGCAAATGTCCATGGGCGGCGTTTATCACTTAACATCAGGTGAACAGCCAGCTCGTTTGTCACTTTGTCTCATAAAAAAATGTTCATTACAGAATTAGCTGTTATTACAAGGTGAGAAAACTCACACTTTTCAGATATGTTACTTGGACACTGTGCATATTTTCCGATTTATTTCTTTTAAAATACACAAGGTTAATTTTTAAAATGAGTTGCTTAATATGTACTTTGAATGATATGTTAAAAATAACTAATAAACACTACACTGTTTGCGTAAATATAAGAAACTATGATAAGATTTACTCAACCCATTCAATACTTCTATTTCTTTACGATAACATATCTTTCTTTAACTTAACTTTCATAACTGCCTCTCGCATAGCTCTCACACAATTTTAATAATTCAACGTCACATGAACTTATGTTTTAATAAAATTGAAACCTACTCTACATCTACATTACATATGATACTCCATACTTTTATGATTTTAATATAAAATAATTACAACTTTATTAGATAAAAGAAATCCATGCTTTCTTTCATCACAAATGAAATAAGCTAGACATTTCACGAGTTTCTTAAGTTGTTGAGTTGAGTTTTTTTAAGTTCACTTTGTACACACTTTACTACATTCGTATTTTTTTTTTTCATGTTTTTACATATATTTAACTACTTATTGTTTAAAGATGAATTTGATTTAAATTTCCAAAAATAAATAGAAAGGGTTTAATAATAATTTATTCTCCGGATAACTTGATAAGAATACGAGTAGATCAGTCCTATTTTTCCTATACAGAAAACTATTAAAGCTTTCTAGTGCTATTTTGTTTTACCAAGGATATTGAAGCATCGCTCTTGGAGTACAAATGTATATCAAATTTGTATTCAAAGTAATAATTCTTCAGCAACCTCAATAAAGAACTGAGTAGAGTATCCACCTACGTCCTTAGTGAGTTGGTTAGTTAGGTATGGATGAAGTTAATAATCTCTGCTCTAAATCCTCAAATGTTATATAGCAATGATCCTTATTTCATTATTGGTTACCCCTACTTGCAGTTTTATTCAGACGTAAGTTTGAGCACGTTTTCAATTACTGAGCGGCTGCGGTGCGCTGAGCCCTCCTGTTTTAATTTCGTCCTGAGCTCAAGTTTTTGTTATATCCGCAGTCCTATTTAAATTTTGCTAATGTTTGATTCAATAAACATGGGTAACACATCGTCATTTTTACTATTCTATTACCAGATTTCATAATACAATAGTAAATTATAGTCCTGATCCGAACTTATAGGAGCAGTTGCTATGAAATGTAAGTGGAAGTACTTTTTGGGACAAAGAAAACTGGTAAGTTGTTTTTTTTTTATGTGAAAAGTTGCCAAACGAGCAGGCGGTTCACCTGATGTTAAGTGAATACCTCCGCCCGTGGACATCTGCTACGCCCGAGGGTTGCAGATGCGTTGACAACCTTTTGAAAATTAGACTCCGGCTACCTCCTTACCAGACGAAACCCGAAAAAATTATACTTCCACTTCACGCCGGTCTTCTGTGAGGTCGTGGTTCTTACCCGGACGAGCCTGCCCATTCGTGCAACAGCCGAGGCTGCTGCGTGGCCCTAACACTGTACGTTCGTCTCGTCTACATAGTACAACGCTTGTTCACATTGGACATTTTATTATTTTTATCATTGTACAATTTTAACTTCTTAAACGCACTACTCTGCAACGAAATGGAACAACTTCGGAGGACTAACTAACTAACTAAGATAAGACTCAACTTAAAATATGAAGTAAAAGAGATATTTTCATAGCAGTGGTTTCTTATAGAAATATATAAAAGTAAATGCAAAGCCTTAGTCTTACGAATGTCTTGCTAATAGAATCTTTTAGAGTAAATAATTCGCAGTGAAAACGGCATTCAGAATTTTAATCGCATTTCAAACTTCTTTGTCAACTTCAACATTCTAAAATGTTTGTGCGGAATGTGAAATTCGATACCAGAGGCAGTATTATCATAAGAGGCAGAGCCACACCTAACTGCAACACCCTAGGGCTTGCAACACCGCATTAGAATATATTTCCACAGATTCATTTAGCATTTGGGATAGCTGAAAATGCTAGTATATCGCGTTAAATGAAACTCCAGGAATAAATAGCTTTTCGCTCAATTTTAATCGCCGTTTACGTGACGAAATTGTTCACCACGATAATGAAACCAAACGTAAATAAATTAATACAGGTTTTTTTTTAAGATTTCAAAAAAATTCAAATCAATCAACACATTGTTTACATTGCATAAAAATTTATTTTATGTTTCAACTAAGTTTATTGTACGCTTAGTCGACCTCTTGTTTACATTTAGCTCTAAGATGACATTTTTATAAGTTTACAAATAGATTCAAAAAAAGTCTCGTTAAGTTCTAGCTGCTAGAATATAAAAATCCAGCGGTGATTAAGGTGAAGAGCCCAGTACAGGAAACTCACTACAACCTGGCACTTTAGAACTATTTGAATACTTCTAACGTTCCAAACGAACGTTTCCAATTGAGTTTGATTTGAACGATTCAATTCCCATCGCAGATTGCCCCGTACCAAGCGGCGACGTCACATTGTTATGCGCTTTTGTTATTGGCCAATTTCTATTATAGACCCTCGCCTGCCTTCGTAAATAGCGGAACAATTTACCAAAGCAGGGGATTCTACTAACAGGATTCAACTTGGAGCGATTGAAATTATATCGCATTTTACGTTCTTCCGACTATATTCTTACGAAGATATAGAAATATAAACAATTCATGTTATATCTACACTTGACAAAATTAACTATTAAGTTTAGAAATAATTTAACGTATATATAAAAATATAGAATAGTAAAATTTACATATGAACATAGATAATGAATAAAAACTAGGTTAATATTAAACGGGCATAAAATGGTACTTCAAAAGTGTGTTTTATTGGGGCTCATTTCTTGTATATACGCAAGTATTTAAAATAGTTAAATAAAACTACTTTATGAATTTAATAGCTTTCTATTTTGCTTAGTTTTGGACACTAAAGAGCGTTTAAAGGCACGGGACAGACAGTCCGTCCTGGGACAATGAACGCTTACGAATATAGCTTTATTTACCAACACTTTTGGAAACATAGGGTGCGTATAAATGCTTAGAGCTATTCACGTTTTATAACGTCGATTCGGTCCAAGACTTTACACTTGAACTTTTGTCGTACGGCGAGAACAAATTTGAAAAATGTAAGACATGTCATCATTTGCTAAATATATTTGTGTGGGGCATTGTACCTACGAGCTTCATCATCCTTCTGCCTTTATCACACCTATGGGGTCACAACATATCAGTCATGTTGTAAGTTGTTTGGCTAGGTTTTTTACGACCGGCCGCCTGCCTGGCAACTCTCCTTGGGAACAAACACCCAGATTCGGAACAATCATCATGACACAAATATTTTTCTCCATGTGGGAATCGAACCCGCGACCGCCGACGCCGAAGTGAAAAGCTTAGCAACTGCAAAACCGAGTCAAATTCAGAATCAAGTCAGCTTTGCTTAGTTTAGGCATCAGTCTCCCACATTGCTTTATATTCTATAAATTGTACAAACCGAAGTGGTGAGAAATAAAGTTTATTATTATTATTATTGCTACCGAGCAATTGCTGCCGAGAATAACAAAAAAAAAATCATTACGTCCCAAACACGGAATAGGACATAGAACTTCAGAGGACTACTTCGACCAAAATACTTGTCCCGTGTGGGAATCGAACCCACGACACCTGGCGTCGAAGCCAAAAGAACTGCGCCACCGAGCCATCCGTACTACTCACCTACGAGCTGTTATGTACAATTTACAATATTGAGTATTTGCGTAGGTCAGCAATTTAGATTTATATAAAAACAGTTTCGATGCCCAAGTACGGCAGTCAACATCAAGCAGTCAAACTCTATACTCGGTCCGATAACAATAATTTTTATAACGTAGTTGTGTGTCAGAATTAAAGTTCCTTACAGCCAATAAAAAGTGTTTTTTTTAAAAAGGACCCACAGAGCGCCATCCTTACAAATTTGGTGTCAGAAGTGGGATAGTCCTAGGAAAATACGTAAGTACTGGGATCTATCTATTAGGTGTTAGGCGCGTCGCGTTAAGTTACTCGCCCTGCACCAATATTTGGCTCTGTGGATGTAAGGTCCTAAGAAAAAGTGACGGCGTGATCGACGGTCAGACTCCGCTGCTTAGTGTGAGCCCGCATCAACAAACCATCACTGCTTCTTCGTCGTGATCGACGATAAGTCTCCGCTGTTAGCGTGAGCCCGCATCACCTGCTACCAACACACGCTGTGTCATCGTGGTCGACGGTAAGCCTCCACTCTCGAGTGTGAGCCCGCATCACCTACCAACTAAAACACGCTTGTGCTGTTGTGATCGACAGTTAGCCTCCACTCTCCAGTGTGAGCCTGCATCATCAATTGAAACACATTTGTGCTGTCGTGGTCGACGGTAAGTCTCCACTTTCGAGTGTGAGCCCGCATCACATCCGACACCAGCTACCATAAATTCGGACAGTTGACTCATTACCATCTAAAATTCGTAAAATCAATTAGATACATAAATTTAAATACAAAATTCCATTCTCACGATAAACGCAACGTGTTTTCAAGAATTCGCTGCAATACGACTCCATTGAGTCGCCACGAAAACGAAGCCACGTTGACGTCAACCCTGCAAGCATCGCTGCGCGTTTCCACGACACGACGCAACACGACACGGTTCATGGAAAAGCCGTTCTACAAAAAAATGTGCTTCAATGCTGTTATAATATTGTGAGTGTATTTTACTATTTTTCAATGTTTTAAATCTCAGTGCATTTAGTGAGTGTTTTTTTTTTTTTTTTCAGAACATTAATAACATTTTATACAATTTTACAATTTTATTTACTAATTTGTTTCTTTAATCTTATTTTACATATTTTTTTGTTTATATCTGATGATCTGTACTGCATAATATTTAAATATTAATTTTTAATGCCTCCTAAAAAGGAAGAAAAAAAAAACTGAAATTAATTACGACACTTTAAAAATGGCAGATAAAGTCACCCTTTCTGTTCTAACTAAATTCATAAAACCTTATAATGGAGATCGTGAGTCTTTGCCTGCATTTTTAACTGATTGTGAAAATGCAATTTCTTTAGCGAGTACAGACCAACAGAATGTGCTTTGTAAATATATTTTATCGCAACTCGAAGGCAAGGCGCGATTAGCATGTTGTTTAAAATGCTTTGATTCATGGGAAGAAATTAAACAATTTTTAAAAGTTACTTTCGGGGAGAAAAAGCATTCCACTCCTTTATTAGTCGATTTACAAAATTGCAAACAATTACCTTCTGAGGATGTGATACAATATTCTATACGTATTGATTCTTGTCTTACACGATTGCAATCTGATATTCATTACAGTTGTGAAAACAAAAAACGAGCTTCTTGGCAGATTAGCTGCTATGGAAGATTTAGCATTAAATACATTTTTATTAGGACTAAATTCAAATCTCTCTCATATTGTTCGCTGTAGAAATCCTAAATCTTTATCGGAAGCAATTACACATGCAACCGAAGAAGAAAAACTCTATAAGTTATCTCGCTTATCAATCAGTTCACAGAAATATTGTTCAATTTGTCAGAAATCTGTCATAATACTTCTGATTGTTTTAAAAAATAAATTAAACATTTTAAACCTAAATTTCATAATGTACATTTTAACCCTAGTTTACCACGTAATAATTATAATCAATATAATACTAACAATAATCATTATAAGCCTAATTCATTAAATTTTAGTAAATCATGTGCGTATTGCAAAAAGCCTGGTCATGTTATAAATGAATGTCGCAAACTTAAATTTAAAAATAATAATATGCGACCTAACATTAATTTGCCTGCAATATCCGATGCACATGCACCGTATACGAGTTCCGACCACTCTAATATGAATGTAATTAGTAATTTTCCTAAAGACGAAAATTTAAACTAAAGACGGTTTCGGTGCCGTGTCTGCCGAAACCTTGTAATGATTTTATGAATGACACGAAAACTTTAAATTTTATTAAATCCCGTGATCCTAAATTATATACAAAATCGCGGAAGAAACAAAATGTTTATAATATTAAAAAGAAGTTCTCTACTGAGTCTCAACTGAAGTCTCAAGGTCGTACCAGCTGTGGTCAATTCTCTGTTGCACAGACTAATACACCTTCGACTCAGACTTATTTTAATGAGCAAAGCTTTAAGTCTACTCAGTTTTATAATATTGATAAGCCTCGTGTTCATAAATTCTTACCAACACAGGTTAATAAAAATTCAGAGACTTCTCATTTAAAAAATAATTCAAATATTTCTAATTTTAAATGCAATCCTCTACCTCGTGATAATAATACGAGTTCTTTTATTAAGGATTGTAAGCGTGAGAAAACTTATATTATGAATAATATTAATAAAAAAATTTCTCTTCCTCACGTTTTTTTGAAAACAAAATTTAATGATAAGCCACTATGTTTTTTAATTGACACTGGTTCTACTATATCTATAATTAAGTTGTCTAGTTTATCGAAAAGTCCAGTGTTGAGTTCCGAAATTGTAAAACTTAAAGGTTTAAGCGATAATGATTCATATTGTGAATCTTTAGGATCAACACAGATTGATTTTGAATATCGCATTTCTTCGGATAAAAGAATAACTTTTAATTATATATTTCATGCAATTGATGATACAGTTAATTTAATTTATGATGGTATTATTGGTAGTGATTTTATTCAACATTTTAAGATAGACGTGCAGTACTCTACCAATTCTCTTAATTTAGAAGGTTATAAAATACCTATTTGTTTTAGTAAGCCATCATATGTCATACCCCCGCGGTCAGAAATGGTCATAGAGTGTCCAGTTTCTAACTTACAAGATTTTTATGATAAGAAGGAAGCATTAGTTTTAGATAATAAAATTTGTGAATTGTTCATTGCCAACTCTATAGTTACCTTGAAAAGTAATAAGAGAGTCAATATTTCTGTTTTAAATACAACAGAGTCTCCTATTGAAATCAATAATTTTCAAGTTGAATTATCTCTATTTGAGCTTCCATGTACTAACACGTTAGACACTCAACATGAACTTATACATAAGTTAGATTGTTTAAGTATAGATCGTTCTCAAAAAGTTCTAGACCAAATTAGAACTTCGCATTTAAATCCGCAGGAGAAGAAAGCGTTAATGAACTGTCTTTCACAATATACAGACATTTTTCATTTAGAAGGTGAATTTTTAACGCATACTAATGTAATAAAACATTCTATTAATACTGGGAATGCACCTCCTATTCATGTTAAGTCGTATCGCTTCCCAGAGATCCACAAAGATGAAGTTGAAAAACAAATTAAAAAAATGTTAGACCAAAGTATTATTCGTCCCTCAGCTTCACCATGGAATGCACCCGTATGGGTAGTGCCGAAGAAGCTTGACGCCTCCGGTAAGCAAAAATGGCGAATCGTTATAGATTATCGTCAATTAAATGATGTAACAGTTTCCGAAATTTATCCTCTTCCTCTCATAAACGATATTTTAGACCAATTAGGACATTCAAAATACTTTTCTACACTTTATTTAGCATCTGGTTTTCATCAGTTATATTTAGACTCAAAAGACGCTGAGAAAACAGGTTTCAGTGTTACTACTAATAGTATTTCTGGACATTTCGAATTTACTAGAATGCCATTCGGTCTTAAAAATGCTCCAGCTACTTTCCAAAGGATGATGAATATAGTCCTTACTGGTTTGCAAGGTTTACATTGCTATATTTACTTAGACGATTGTATTGTATATTCTCATGACCTCGAGTCTCATATGAAAAAACTTGAACTTGTATTTGCAAAGTTTAGAGAAGCTAATTTAAAATTGCAGCCCGATAAATGCGAATTTTTGCGACGTGAAGTTGCTTATCTTGGGCATGTTATAACAGATAAAGGTGTTTTACCAAATCTAGATAAAATTAAAGCCATTTCAGAATTTCCAACACCTAAAACTCCAAAAGATATAAAATCCTTTTTGGGATTAGCCGGTTACTACCGACGTTTTATAGAAAACTTCTCTCATATAACTAAACCATTAACTTCCTTGTTAAAGAAAGACACAGTATTTAATTGGGCTTATGAACAAGAACAAGCATTTAATGTTTCAAAACAAAAATTAATTTCTGCTCCATTACTTCAGTATCCAGATTTTTCAAAACCTTTTATAGTAACTACGGATCCTTCTAATTACGCAGTAGGTGCAGTTTTATCACAAGGTGAATTAGGAAAAGATAAACCAATTTGTTATGCGTCACGTACTTTAAATAAGCAAGAAGGTAATTACTCTACTACTGAAAAAGAACTTCTCGCTATTCTTTTTGGTGTAAATACATTCAGACCTTATCTTTATGGATATAAATTTAAAATAGTCACTGATCATCGACCTTTGACATGGTTATTTAATGCTAAAGACCCAGGCGGTCGTTTACTTAGATGGCGATTAAAGTTAGAAGAATATGATTATGAAATTGTATATAAACCTGGTCGAATTAACTCTAATGCAGACGCGTTATCTCGAAATCCAGTTAATGCTATTTCTCATTCTAAAATTAATGATTCTACCTATGAGCAGTATTTTAAAAAACTATATCAAATGATACAACCATTGAAGAGCGTAATCAAAGTTTACATTTAGCAGAACAAAAATCAATTGCTTGTCCGTTGTCTCTCGACTTTGATTACTCTATGCCTCACTGTGAGCAACTCATAACAATGGCAGACGATTCCGCTGAGTTGCGATGTTCCGAGCGCGAACTGGAAACCGTACAATCGGTAAGCTCTAAGGATAAAATACTTTATTTCCTATATACTAAGGTTCATCATTATGAAGAGACAAATTATAAAACTATTTACAATTTATTACTTAAAATTAAGAAATATAATTATATCGCAAAATGAATATGATAAAGAACTTGCTATTTCGGACTTTTCTGAACCTTTTACTAAGTTAGCATGTGTTAAAATTTATAATATTATATCTTAATTTTTCATGGCACTAATATTAAAGTTTATATTTACAAAAATCAATTATTATATCCTACTCCAATTGAGGTTCCAAATATTCTTAAGGAAAACCACGGGACTACTATAGCTGGTCACCCGGGTATTAAACGCATGTATAATAGAATAAAAGCATCTTATTATTGGAAAAGTATGCGTTCAGATATAGAACGTTTTGTTAAAGATTGTAAATTATGCCAAATAAATAAGCCATTACGAAGTTGCAATAAAGCACCTATGGTTATTACGTCTTCTAGTACCAAGCCGTTTGAACGGTTAGCTTTAGACATTGTTGGTGCTTTACCCGAAGCGGGTTTACAAAAATTTAAATATATTTTAACATTACAAGATGATCTCACTAAATTTTCTTGTGCCTATCCAATGATCACTTGTACTACAGATGAAGTTGCACGTAACTTAATTCATTTTTTCTCATTATTTGGATTCCCTAAGATGATACTTACCGATCAAGGTACTTGTTTTACATCGGAGTTATTCAAGCAATTAACTGAAATTCTTAAAATAAAAAACTTATTTTCGACTCCGTATCATCCTCAAACTAATGGTGCGCTAGAGCGTAGCCATGCTACACTTAAAGAATATTTAAAATCATTTGTTAATGACAATCACGATGACTGGCATTGTTATCTCGCAACTGCAATTTTATCATATAATACGACACCACATTGCACTACGGAATTCACTCCGTTTGAATTATTATATGGCCATAAGCCAACTATACCTAGTAGCATTTATGAATCAAATGATAATACAACTTATCAAGAATATATTCGTGCTTTACAATATAGAATGAAGTACTCTCGCGAAAAGGCATTACAAAATATAAATAAAAGTAAAGAGTATTCAAAAAAGTATTATGACACTTCTTCTAAAGAGAAAATATATAAAACAGGAGAATTAGTATATTAAAACAACATCACAGATTACGAAAAGCATTGTCCCCTATATGGAAAGGACCATTTAAAATAATAAAAGTACACGGAAAAAAGAATGTTACTCTCTGTATAAACAGAAAACACGTCAAATATCATATAAATGAAATTAAACCTGTTTAAATTGTTTCAGGTTATGCTTTCAATCCTGTTTTTCACAAACTATCCAACCTATTTTACACAGTCCGGGAATATACTTCGACCCAACTGCTATCGCATATTTTTATAACGACTTTTATAATGTTATTACTTATATCAATGTCATACCAATAAAGCCTTACTTAAATAAAATAGAAAAGTCAATCAATAGTATTTCTAATTTTTGCGAAAAGGCTAAAAATTCAGCTGTCTTGGAAGTAGACTTTATGGACGCCATAAGTCCTTTAGAAATATTAATTAACGTAAATAATTTAAAAATATGATTCGTTGTCACATCTTACTTCAGAAAATCCTCCAAATCGTTTCAAAAGGTCACTAGAATTTGGTGGTGAAATTTTAAAATTCTTTTTCGGCACCCTAGACGCCGATGACGCAAGAAAATACGACGAAGCAATTTCTACTTGCGAAAAGAACGAAAATCAATTATTTTCCCTGATGAAAGATAACATACACATTGTTCAATCAACTATAAATAATTTTAATATTTCTTTAAATAAGTTAAATGATAATGAACTAAGGTTAAATAAACAAATGGAAAAACTTAACTATGTATTTGAAGAAAATTATAAAACTAATATTAAGTTAGTTAATGTTGAAAAAATTATTTCTGTATTAAATATTATCGAAAGTTCTCTGTTGTCAATATCTAATATTTTAGACACGATTTTGAATTCTATTTTATTTGCAAAAGCAAATATTTTGCACCCTTATGTTTTAACTCCTACAAAGTTATATAATGAACTTTATAATAGCAAAATTATAAGGAGAAACGCAGAGTTTCCTATTTCTTTATCTTTAAAAAATATTCATAATATTATTGATCTATCTAATCTTATTTCTTATTTTTATAATGATAAATTAGTTTTTGTTATTCAAATACCTTTAATTAGTCCTATTAAATTTAACATTTATAAAAATTTACCTTTACCTACACCACGTAAAATAAATAATATTTTAACATATATTCTTGTACACCCTTCAAAGTTATATTTGGCTGTAACGGAAGATAGACTAAGTTACTCTTTATTAGACAATATAAATGATTGTAAAAATGTTAATAATGAATATGTTATATGTCCATTACCCTTTATATTATCAACAGTTAATAATCCCTCTTGTGAGACTAAACTTTTAACAGAAATAACTTTGACATTACCTGAAATGTGTGAATCTAAAATAATTTATGGCAACATTAATGTATGGCAAAAACTTAATGATGGAAGATATATCTATGTACAATCTAATCCTAGAAAACTAACTTTAAGATGTAACAATGTAATGAAAGATTATACTTTACAAGGTTTAGGATATTTATCTTTGAAAAACGATTGTATTGCTTATTTTGAAACTTTACAATTTTATCCACCTCAAGAATAATAATGTTATGCCAAGCCAACTTGAAATTAACTATAATATAGTAGAAGATGATTGTTGCAAATATAATTTAATAAATGGAACTTTACATAAATTTGCTCCTATTACCTTAACAAACATTGACTTAGAATCTTTAAATTTAGCCTCACATAAATTAAATCATTTGGAAAACCAAATTAATGAAGCTGAAAAACAATCTCATATTGTTAAATATGGACATTATTATTCTATACTTACTATTATAATTGTTTGTGTAATTTTCATTTACATTCTATATAAAATTTATAAAAAATGTTTTCCTAAATGTTGTAACAATACATCTTGTTGTATTCAAATATTTAACCAATGTTATAATAATAAACAACCGAAAATAAATAATTCAATAGTAAAATCATCAATGGAATTTACTGATATCTCTGATGATATTGAATACGACAAGAAATCAACAGAGTCTACCAGAAGTAGAAATTAATAAAAATAAAAATAAAGTTATTTTTAGACACTTTGAGAGTAATAGAAACTTATTATTAAGTAAAGATAAATAAATAAATTTATTAATTTCTATTTTTCTATGAAATCATTATTTTACTTTTATTCAGAAACTTTGTATTGATTATGTTAATTTTATTATTATTAAGAAAAAAATATATTTTTTGTAAACTTTTTATAATCAATAATTTTGAAAATTTATAATTTTATATAATTTTATATTTAATGGACCTACGATTTTCTTAAAAAAGATAATCTCCGTCTAAAAGGGGGGAGATGTTATGTACAATTTACGATATTGAGTATTTGCGTAGATCAGCAATTTAGATTTATATAAAAACAGTTTCGATGCCCAAGTACGGCAGTCAACATCAAGCAGTCAAACTCTATACTCGGTCCGATAACAATAATTTTTATAACGTAGTTGTGTGTCAGAATTAAAGTTCCTTACAGCCAATAAAAAATGTTTTTTTAAAAAGGACCCACAGAGCGCCATCCTTACAGAGCGTAGTAATACAAACAACGCCCAGCGTCCGCGGGGTGGAGATAGGGTGGAAATTAGAATGCTAACAAGGCCGGTGCGGTCTCGCCGAGTAGAGGCCGCGCTAACCGGCGCGCCTCCCGTGCGAAGCTAAATTGATCCGTGCCCTAGTGGCTTGCGGTGGAGGTGTAATGCGAGTACAATTGCGCTCATCGGTACGGTCTCGTGGCTGAAATGTTTTTCTCATACTAGAGGTCGCAGGTTTATTCTCGGTGATGAATTCAGTTTCGTTTAATGATTTATTAGTCACGCTTGGGGTCTAGAATTTGTTTAAATAGCCTGTATTAGCGCCTGATCGATATCCACTACCGGAAAAATAATGCGCGATGAACAAAAACGTCTCTCTAGTGACTGGCCCCTTATTTATTTTTTTTATATTAAGGACCTAGTGTCCATAGTACAATCTTTGCTTGGTCGGGATTGGTAAACGTTTTTCAAAATTATATATGATACTCAGGGAAATCAATTATAAAATGAATACAGATCAAGATATTTGAAGTCGGTTTTGTTTTTCGTTAGTAAAAAAATGGTGATTATAATTTCATCTACGGCAAATTTAACTTTATTCAGCCTACATTGTTATAGCTCAGCCTTAGTTCTACAAGCGCAATCATAAGGCAACATTCAAATAACTAAACTATAATTCGAATGCAGACGATAAATTCGTGAACACGTTCAACTGTAAAACGGCTTATTAAGTTGGAAACTCAAACGGGAACTTTAGTTCAGAACTTATAATGTTAGGCTGTTGATCCAGTTAAAGCCTCAACTAGCAAATGGCTGGAACCTCGTGAAATGGCACCAGTCAGTGAAGCACTACCGCAACTTACATTTTGTGTGGAACATTGGTTAGTTATAACTTAAAACGTGAAGACAAATTGTCGTCAATATTTTCTCCACTACCAGGTAAGCCGGAAGGCGCAGGTTCGAGTCCTGGCAGCGGCGTAAGGTAAGCTGACCCTACCCTGTCACCATCTTATCATGGTATACCAGTCGCAAGAATAATAGAGACCTAAACATAAAAAGGGACTTAAAACCGGGGATCTTGATTAACCGGGCGGTATCGATATGGACCGATTATTGTCAATAAAAACGTCGATGAATGTGGTAGGGCCACGCAACAGTCTTCGCTGTTGCACGAATGGGCAGGCCCGTCCGAGGAAGTACCACGACGTTAATGAAGACCGGCGTGAATTGGAAGTGTTATAGTTCTGCGTTTCGCCTTGTGAGTGAGGTAGCCGGGGCCCACTTTATTAAGATGCGGCAACGTGGCCGCAACCCTGCGGGTGTTGTAAATACTTGCCTATTCGTGCAACAGCAAAGATTGTTGCGTTATTATAGCGGCAACAGAAATACATCATCATGTGAAAATCTCAAATGTCCCTAGAAAGGGAATTTGTCATTTTCTGTGCATTGCTACAAAAATGATGGTCTATATCTGTCCTTCATGGAAACAACGAAACATTATTAGGCAACGGAAATATTTTTTGTTATGATGCGGATATGCATAGGCTATTACTTTCGTTTTTTAAATACAATAAATCGAGTGAAAAATGTAAAATTATACCGTCTTACACTTTATCTCCTCTAACTTACCTACCTGTAATAATAGTGAAAGGTTTTGTTAATAGATAAATAAAACTTTCTTATTTATTTATCTATTAATATAACCTCTTTTGTTAATCATGTAGCTTGTGCTCTGTAAGCAAACTACGTTCTCCGCATGCGTTTGAGCCGCTTAGATTTTATTTTCTCCGTGAACTCCAAACGATCCCTGGCCACAATTATGCGGCTAGCGGTCGAGCGAAGGTTGTAAGATAAAATAACCTATCTTATTATCCACAAAGGCGGCCGCACTGAAAACTGTGCCTCGGGCTACGGCCGCTGATTGTGTTATGCAAATTTTGCTGCCTCTATACTTTAGAGAAAAAACTTGCCCGTTTCGAGAAGGACCTGTCTACATCTAAGACACTTGACAGTGTACGAGATTAGATATCGAGATATACGTAAGACGCGTATTGTATTATATGGTAAACGTTACGAACCTATATACATTTTCTTATTTAAAAAGCTTAAGTTTATGACGTTTTCGCTATGAGATTGAGCTAAAGTATTCGTGCATAAGTTATCTCACTACATGAATGGGCAGGCTCGTCCGGGGAACAACTACCATGGCCTCGCGTAGTCGCAGAGTGAAGTGGAAGTGTTATACTTCTGCGTTTCTTCTGATGAGTGAGGTGGCCGGGGCCCACTTTATTAAAAGGTGGCAACGCATCTGCAACCCTACGGGCGTTTCAAATGTCCATGGGCGGAGGTTATCACTTAGCATCAGGTGAACCGCCAGCTCGCTTGCCACCATCTCACATAAAACGAAAATCGATCGTTTACATGGTTATTTAACAAATCTAAACGTTTTTTTTTGTTTTATACTGTATAATGCAATTACAAATTACTACGATGTAAGTTAATAAGTTGTTTGTAGTAACAAATAACTTATTTTAATTTAAAAACTAAACAATTCTTTACAATGAAAAGACAAGTAGTCATTTTACACTGGTGCATATTTAAGAAACAATGAGTTAATGGCGTGGCGACTAAAGCGAATAAATGACAATAACAAACTATGTAGCGGCACCTAAACCCTTTTTATGCTACGTTAACAAAGACGAGTTTGAGAGGCGTAATAAGTTGACTTATATATACTATTGTTCATCGTGGGAAGTTTCTCACACGTCACTCAACGTGGAAGGAAGTTTTATTCTGGATGTAATTAGCATCCAGAATAAAACTTTTACATGGTTGAAAGTTAATATGTTAATATGAAAGTGTATATGCTTTCAAATTTTATTTTTTATTTTTTTTTTTATTTTATCTTATTTGGTACATAGAACAGCAAACAGTACAATAATCTTAATAATGGCAACTTATACACACTGTCCGCCAAAAATATATGTACACTACATGCTTCGGTATAATTAAACAATATTAAGTTATAAATTAAATTAAAAAACCAAAAGACAAAGGTATTGAAAGTAACTACTTAAGTAAAAAGTAAAAAAAAATAAGAAAACAAAACATAAAAACATTATGTGCCTCGAATGCTTCGTTTTTTTTTTCTTATATATATTCTATCTATTTTCGTATACTTTTGTAGCTATTAATAAACATAAAAATGAACTAAAGGAAGTGGTAGAAAATTAACGAACAAAGGATATTTTTATATCTTTACGCGTCACTATTCAGCTAAAACCTTTTCATGTTTTGGACTACCAGTAACATGAACCTTCGATATTTTCAACGAGAAAATTTCAAGCAGTAATTAACGGTTCCAATTTGGTCGTGTCGCGCCGATGTCCCGCGGAATTACCTCATCATTCTTTTGGTAAAAACCTTCGCTTTGGATGGTCAATCTTCCATTAAATTGAATATTTCGCTGTCTGTTTTCAAGCTTATATTTTATAAGCTTATATTTTATTCGCATATTTTTGATGTACTTGAAAGTAATATTTACCATTTATCACCTAAAAATACGAATAAAATTGTTACTATAACTTTGAAGCATATTTGAAGATGAAAATTACAGTATCAATTTTCTTTGGCTCATATCTCTTTACTTAGGAATGAAGAAATTAAGTAAGGGTCCGACGGGGTACCACTTGGTACGGGGCACCACGCAATGATATGCAGGGAGTTAAAATATAAAATATTTTTTATCTGGCGGCGTCTTATACTTAGGTGACAACATAATGATTTGCTTGCGGAGATCATATATTATCTAGGCCACATAATTACACGTGGACTTGTATTACAAAACGGTATTCAGCGATTTTGCGAGATTTAAAATTACACAGCGCCCATTCCAAGTTGCTTGTTGTTGCATGCGCTATGGCATGTTTACGTTTGAGGGTGAAGTGAACTCGGTTGCCAGTTCCAAATAAAACGCGAACCTCCCACCGCAACGTCGACTCACCTTAATTGAAAACGTGCTTTCACTGACGCCCAAACAAAACTGCAAGCAAGGGTGCCGCATTTTAAACGGAACAAGGAACGAGTGTTTTATTCCCGCCGCCCTCGGGGGCTGTAAGACTGAAAACAATTTGTTTATGCGCGTACTACTCATTTTAAATATGCAACTAATAGAATCATCAACCTCTTTCGTCATAAAACATCTAAAATCTACTTTAAACCATATAGATATCCAATAGATAGATTTATTACTACTGTCGAAATGTTTACTGTCTGAAACTGATTTTGTCACGTCTTTCGCAATATTTCGACTGTTTGTGTTTTAAATCGCGGCTCGGATACATCAGCTATAACGATAACATAAATAACGTTAGAGTTTCATTCACAAATATTGAGAAATGATCTTAATGAAATAATTTGAAGCTTCAATTATTTCTCTTCCAATATCTCTGCTGTTCAACGAATGACAGGTCCGTCCGAGGCAGTACCATAGTCTCACAGAAGATCATTACAAAAGAAAAGTAATGTACCAAACTTCATGTTTAATACTTTCACGATTTGGTTCAAAAGTGAGGTAATCGGGGCCTACCTTTTTAAAGGTTGGTAATAAATCTAAATCTCTCAGGCATTGTAGATATCCATAGAAGCTGGTAATCAGTTAACAACAGTTGAACCACCTGTTTGTTTACCAAAATTTTCACATACAAAAAGAAAAATAACATACCTCTTACTATGGGATTATAGACAGTAAATGCTACCGCTCTATGAATTTGTTCACAAACTTATTCAATTTACTAAATATAAGTTAATTATTGCGATATAATTAGGCTATATGTAATAAGGTCGCAACTTGTTCGAGATTAATATTATGTCATTATCTCGTCTGTCCTATATCTTCATAAGTAGAGATACCAGGCGTATAAGGAGAAAACGGCTCATATTACAAAAAGTTACTTCACTAGTTAATTCTTGGACGACTGCTTGAGGCAATATCGCTCGTCCTAACATGAGACTTACTCGCAAGCAGGATAACACTTGACTTACTTTGCACACGCTCTTCTGAGCGACTACTATTTAGTTTTGTTTGTCTGTTCACACAATACTTGTCTTGTAAGAAGATTTTATTCGTATCGTACCATTTCATTCATAGCATGTATTGAACTTTCTTTAGAAAGTTATGTGCGTTTTTTGTAAGAAACAGCGCTAGGCCATATATAAATAGATGTCCATTTTTAGGATCAAGCATTTGAGCACCTATGCAATATGGAAATTTTATTAATTTGCAAGTCATAACAATGGCATATGAAACTATGTGTGTAACGCATATTGTAGTGGTGGTAAAAAACTCTTCATTTGTTATTCTTTACTAGTCTACGAATGGGGACGGTGAGAACCGCCCTGGAACGCAGATGTATCTAATGTACGCGTCACGATGTAATCCACATTTTATTTTAATATTTTCTATGGGAGAAGGTTGCAAGCGAGTTGGCGGTTCATCTGATGTTTAGTGCAAACCGCCACCCATTGACCTTTAATAAAGTGGGCCCCGGCTACCTCACTTACCAGACGAAACGCAGAAGCATAACACTACCAGTTCGCATTGGGCTTCTGTGTTGACCACACGTGTGGTGTGTGGTGCTCCCGCAGACGGACCTACCCATTTAGGCAACAGCAAGCCCTGTTGCGTGAGAGGGCAGTTTACCATTAAACAGGATTACCGTACCATAGAAGAAATATTAAAATAGTAGCAATGGTGAAATGTTGAGGATTACAAAAAAATTGAATCAAACTGTACTCGTATATATGATAAATAAGTCATTTACAGGGATCCTATTGGCCGTGACACATTAATAGAGCGCAAATCTGCTCTATGTCATCTCAGCCAGCGATATTACTGTTAAGTCTTTGAGTAGGAGCAAATGGAGCCAGTTTGTGTTGACACGCCGCCCGCCCTACATCGAGTACAAGTAAAATTTCAATGTTTCTATAATGAATTTTGCGACGAAGACGAACTTTGTTAATGTAGACAATTTGTAAAACTGTTATATTATCGCTAAATATTATTTCCCAAAGGTGTTTTTTGTTGGTACTTTATGACTTCCATAATTCTTCATCAAATTTAATTAATAAAACAGTTTTAAAGCTTATATTTGGTGCTATTAGAGAAAAATAGACAACTATTGATAATTTGTTTAAATGAAAGACTATAATAAACAGATAAGTAAAATAAAAAACCTCCTACTTATTTGTACCTTACCATTACATAACTAATTGCAGTAATGTGCGAAAACTGTGCACGGATCATATAGATCTATATTAGTTAGATAACATAAGCTTTCTGATTTTTGCTTCATTAATCCTTACTTAAAATTTTATGCAAAATGCGTTCTGTGGTTTTGTGATATATAGTTTCTATATATACATAGATGCGCATAAAAAATATGATTTCTATTTTAAAACAATAGAAATTTAACCTCCTTTTTATCAATCAAAAATCAGCTGTAATGTGCCAAAATTTTGGACGTTTTCTGCGAAATACAACATGGGTACGAATTTTTATAATAATTTTTTATACGAGTGTTTCAAAGTCAAAGTCAAGTCAAAGTATATTTATTCAATATAGGCCTAACTTAAGCTCTTATTGAACGTCAACAAAAAATCTACCATCGGTTCACTAAACTAGACCTGCACAGAGAAGAACCTGCAAGAAACTCTGCGGTCTTGTTCTTTTTTTTTTTTTTTTTTTTTTGGTGCAATTATACACACTTGTTTAGGTATAAAATCAGCAGCAGCCAGGGGTCTCGCAAGTGCAGAGCAAGAGTCATTTCCAAACATCCTTGTCCTCAATGTATTCTTGGACATTATAGTAGGCCCTTGCCATTAATTTAGCTTTTACAAATTGTTTGAAACTGTTTATACTTAGTTGTTTGTGGATGTCACCTATTTTATTATAAAAGTTGATGCATCTACCAAGAAACGACTTTTTGGTTTTAGCCAATCTAAACCTCGGTACTTCCAGAGTGTCACCACGGCCCCGACGCGATGTGGATTGTTTTTTCGTAAATAGGTGGATATTATTACGTACATACATGATGTTCTCAAGTATGTAAAGAGACTGGAGCGTTAAAACGTTTATTTGCTTAAATATATGTCGTAGCGACTCACGTGGACCCAAGCCATAGACGGCCCGTATAGCCTGCTTTTGTAATACAAATGCTTCACCTGATGTTAAGGGATAACTGCCTCTTAAGGACAACTGTCTCTGCGGTAGTCAGGCCACGAAGCAGTCTTCGCTGTTGCACGAATGAGCAGCTCCGTCCGGGTAAGTACCACCGGCGTGAAGTGGAAGTGTTCTTCTGTATTTCGTCTGGGGAGTGAGGTAGCCGGGGCCCACTATATTAAATGGTGTTAACGCATCTGCAACCATACGGGTGCTGCATACCGCAATGGGTGGTGGTTATCACTTAACGTCTGGTGAACTGCAAACGCTTGCGAACTTCTCACATAAAAAAAACCTGTAACACTCCCGAGGTTTCACCACCGATAACCTCACTCAACAGATGAAACGTAAAAGTATACTTTTTCCTGACTTTGATTTTCTCTAAGGCATAGGTACTTCCTCGGACGATCATACACAGTCAAAAAGCAAACGTAATTTCTTAATGTTGAGATCCTCAAGCTGTTCAATTTTTATGCCAAAACAAAAGGTTTCTCGAGGGGAAAGTGTACTCTAAATGCTTTTTGCGTGTTTCCTTATGTCCTCTCTTGTTCCGTGCTCTTAACATTTTATTAAATCAAATGACCCGCGGGCTTTTATTAAAAAAAGTAGTAGCGTTTGTCAATAAACTTCTCTTCTTTGGATTTCTTACTTATAAAAAATATAAACGAAATTTTAACAAGTTATTATAATTAGGATACCATAAGCTCCTTCTGCGTGGATCGGAATAAAAATAAACAAAATAATTGACGGTAGCCGGGGTTAACTATGACATCAAGACGTCTAACAACAGTCTGTCCCGTGACCATGAACGCTGGAAAGGGTTCGAAACGTCGGGAATTTAAATTAAAATAAAAAAACGCGATAAAATCCGTAAAGTAGTTTCATTTAATAAGTTATTATAAGTAATTTTTATTTATTTATTATTACTACTGAAAAAGGTGTATATTTTGTATGCCCGTTGGATTAATTAATTACTATTTTAGTAATTTATAATATAATTCTTACAAAGAAAAATTTTATCCCGATCATTTCGGATAATACGGGAAGGTTACCAATAGCATTAAGTTCAAATCAAATTATCTCGCCAGCCGTAAAGTATCAGACGTCGACCACAATAGACGGACCCCCAAACAGTGCACCGCGACTCTTTGATGATACTTTATGCTATTAGACGCGAGAAAGGCAAAAGTTCAACTTACACTGGCTTTATTTACCCCGGCTTAGGAACGTGATGTCTTTTAATAGGATATCGCGGATAGAGACGACTCGAAGAGAACAGATAGAAATTGTTCTGATACTAAAATATGATTGTTATTTGTTTTATTGAAAGATACAGACTGTAACTAACTCTTTTAATAACAAACTCAAAGTCAATGTCAAAATTTCTTTATTCAACATGGGCTTATTTACTCAAAAAAATACCACCGGTTCAATAAACTAGACCTGTCCAGAGAAGAATCGGCAAGGAACTCTGCGGTCTTGTTAGCTTTTTTTTAATAAGTATACAGATAAATAAAATTGGAGTTTCTGTTTGTAATATTAAATCAACCGCTTTTCACTAAATGCATATCAATGTATACATGGTACATATACGTTCTTTTAACAAAATAACGTTTTTTACAATTTTTATCTGTTTGTTCTGGTTTAATCTCTAAAACCGTCCAAACCAAATCTAGACCGATTTGGACGTGTATTCTTTGACGTTGTATAGGTTATTTCCAGAAGCGTAGCTTTTACATAATGTTTGAAATTTTATGAACTTACTTGTTTGTGGATGTCACCTATTTTATTATATAAGTTAATTAATCTACGAAGAAAATACTTTCTGTTTTGTTTTCCTTAAAAAGATGCCGTAGTGACTCATGTGACCCCCAAACCATAGTCATTCGTATCGCTTGATTTTGCATTATAAATATTGTGTCTAAACCGGATGCGGGTTCCCAAAGTAGGACACCATAATGCTGTGAAAATAAACATAATAAACAAATTTTGCTCTTTTCTTGTTACCTCGTTTGTTAGCCGCCTAATATTGCGTATGGCAAAGACGGCAGAGCTAAACTTCTTAGCTAATTAATCTACAAGTACATGAACTCTCCATTATAACTTGAAGCCAATGCATATTCCAAGAAATACCGTTGAACAAAGGATAGGATTCTCTCATCAATACCGATTCCTAGCTTGTGAGACAACTTAGATAGAGTAAATTAGTTACGAGTAAATACATGTTTTGTGAGTATTGGTAGTTGTCAAAGATTTCGGTTATTTTTTACCACGGTAGGAAATATTCTTATAAAATATTAGCTGATGGATGTAGTGTTCTTCTGACTCATAATCTCATAAGTGGTAAATGGTTTAAAATTATTTTTGTTGTTTAATAGTATTAGTTCATATACAGCGAAAACTTGAAAACATGTGGAAAAAAAATCTCTAATTTACGACCACGAAATATTTACTAGTGCGTACTTTCGTTACAAAATTGAGTGTCAATATTTTTATTACAATTGCTTTCTCAGTTGTGACTTCGTTCCTATTCAATAAAACTATTTTGAAAAATACAAAACATAGTCACAAAGTAAACATCCGCTAGCTCACGAAAGAAAACTATTTATTTCAATACATTTACATCGTTTAAATATGTAGTTACTTACGAATACTTAACACGTATGCAATATAGTTGTGAAAGAGCTTTCATATAGCGAGCGAACAAAGAGTTTTGCGACGGAAGTACAATATTTAATTGTTTTGGAACTCTACAGCCAACAAAAGGAAGTTTTCAAAAGTGTGGAATTCTCAAAGACTTTTGAGCACATTAAAACTTTTCAAATGCTTTTTTTCTATTCCAGCAAACGACATCTCCACAAAATGATATAGAAATTATTATAGAATTAACAAATGATGTATATAATGTAGATGACGTATGTCCATACTGCGCGGTGGTTAAAAATTGTTCCGCTTTACATTATAATAATATGATATATGTTTGTGACAGATGCTATAGAACGTAATTATAATATGGAAAGAGATAGCGGTAAAACAATATTCATCGTTGCTCTTACATAAGTACATTTTTGACACTGTAGCCTTTATTTCTGGATTTAACAAACATACAGGGTGTATCACATCTACTGCCTGTAACACGATAGGTTCTCACAATTCATTCCAATTACTGTTACATTGATTTTCGCTTCATTAGAATGCAACACCTTTAGCGCATAATACTACCGTTTTGCGCTTGTTAATGACGTGACGTAGGCATGGTGCAAACAAGTGCTACGGCGTCACGTAGCGGTGCGGTAGGGGTGCGGAGGAGAGGCACGTACTACGTGCTAACTGTCCACACACTGGACGGACAACGGGATGCAAACATTTAGTCGATGCGGCGATCAAAGTGTATCCGTTAAAACAATAAGCATACGGTTCTTGTGATAGGTATTAGTGACATTTCGTGGCCATGTTATAATTAAAAAACCGGTCGAGTGCGAGTCGAACTCGCATACGAAGGGTTCCGTACCATTATCTATAAAAACAACAGAAAAAAAATCATGTGTGTTGCATGGAAGCCTCATTTAAATATCTCTTTACTCTATATTTTAGTTTTTGTTGTTATAGTGGCAACAGAAATACATCATCTTTGAAAATTTCAACTGGCTAGCTATCACAATTCATGAGATACAGCCTGGTGATAGACGAAAATACAGACATACGGACAGAGAGACAAACAGACAGCGGAGTCTTAATAATAGGGCCCCGTTTTACTCTTTGGGCATAAAAATCATCAAAATTTTTACTTTTTTCTTTTCCAGCAAGACTTTTTCTGAACTTAAATTGAACCATTAATAAAGATGCAATGTATAATTCTGCGGTATCAAAAAATAGTATAAGTTTCATAGGTCCTAATAGAAGTTAATGAACTACACGAACTTGCAAATAAAGTTATTGGCCGACTATCGCAGTCGCTTCTGCATAGCGAGTAGCGAGTTCATTTCTTGCACGAGAATCGTTATTTACAAAAGATACCATGACTATTGAATAACTACGGATCTAAATGTATATTCGAGTGTAATTCAGTAGCTCGTGTGAAAAGGGGTAACGTTATTGACATAATTATGATACTTAGGTATATTATTTTTATACAGTTTATGGTAAATTAAAAGATAGGAAATATTTCTTTATGTTTAGTAGATTTATGAAGAGATTGAGTACACTTGGCACTGGTGCTTCCCTCAAATTAAAAACAATCCTATTATTCGCATGGACACAACTTATGCCTCTTTTTATGTGAGAAGGTAGCAAACGAGCTGATTGTTCATCCGATGTTAAGTGATTAACGCGGCCAATGGACATTTGCAATACCTGTAGGGTTGCAGATCCTTTGTCAACTTTAAATGGTACGTTACTTGACCCCGATTCGTGTGAAGATTAAAAAAATTAAGGCCCACCGTGAGAACACAGCTATAATATTGAGGTAATGATTTCGTGGAAAATTCATGTGATCAAATAAAACTGTAACAACTTCTTATAACATGCAATATGAATATAAAGAACACCGCAGTTGTAATCATCTAAAAAAAATTGAAATACACATAACGACTTATAATTTTTTTTACACACACAGTTTTTAACAAAATTCACGCCGCTACGATATTATAAAATATGGGATGTGCCGTTAAATGTCCGCCGTGAACAATGCAGTTTAACGAGAGTGCTCGGCAATAAATACATCCTATAGTAAAAGAACAGAAAATTCGTATTATATTCGCATTTACTTTTTACATACAAAATTGTTTTTCACTTTTTATTTATTGTGTTTGAATAGAATATAGCGTTCATGGCTTTGTTTTTTTTTTATGCGAAAAGTCAAACGAGCAGACGGGTCACTTGATGTTAAATGAATACCGCCGCCTATGGACATCTACACCCGAGGGTTACAGATGCGTTGACAACCTTTTGAAAATTTGGCTCCGGCTACCTCACTCACCAGACGAAACAAGAAAGTATTTGTCATACTTCCACTTTACGCCAGTCTTCTGTGAGGTCGTGGTACTCACCCGGACGGGCCTGCCCATTCGTGCAACAGCCGAGGCGGCTGCGTGGCCCTACCACCAGTATTTTATTTTTACCACAGTTTTATTTCTTCATAATGATACTTTTACCTGAAGTGGAAGTTTTATAGTCCTGTGGTTCGTCTGGTGAGCGAGGTAGCCATGGCCCACTTAGCTGTAAGGTGGCAACGCATCGGCAACACTACGGGTTATACAAATGTTAATGGGCGGCGCTTAACACTTAACAACAGGTGAACTGCTGCCAGCTCGCTTGACACTTTCTCTCAAAATAACTGTTAATTTCATAGCAATTTAGTATGTTTAAAATGTAACTGAAACATAAACAAGCATTTATGGATAAAAACAGCGTTCCGCAGCCGCGCGATGCAAAGCCTACCAGATTATGAACCTATTTATCGACCTGACTTATGCATAAGTATTTCGAATAAATCTCCGGACTTCACGACATAAGATAAATAAATTCAGCAGGTGATTTTTTAAGTTTTTTTATAAGGCTATACCATATTTATAAAGAAGTATGTAGGTCTCCTTAGTAAATCTTATTAATTATCACACTCCTAATAAAACCAGAACTTGGAGTATTTCAAAGTTTTGATTTTATTTACAGTTGCAGAATCACACAATAACTTTTACTAAAACAATGGATTGCCTGAACCAGAAAAATACTGACATAAGTAGACCAGTTGGAAGTGTAAAATAAAGAACATATTTTTCTTTTCTATATCTGGAGTTTAATAGCCTTAGAAAAGAACATTTTACATTCAACCTCCCATGCCTGATAATCCCTGGCGTCGGTGGTCACCATTGACGTTTTTTCCATCTTGTTCATGAAGAAGTCGCGTAATATATATTTAAGAAGTTTGATATTGCAGAAGGGCAAAATCGAAATCATTAAATTCGGATCACGTAGCTACAATGTTCCATCGGATAGAGTTTGTTCCACTGAAGTAAGATTTGGCTCACAGCCTCGCCACTGCACATTACGTACGAGATGGCTTGCAGAATATAAATCGCATTAGGTATACTTTCGCTACGTCTGTAAAACATTCATACAATTTATTTTCATTGCGGTCAAGATTATGACGATTGCTAGATTTATTTTGTTTGAAAATTGGGATTAACTCTTTTTTTTTTTCTACTACTGTAAGTACTTTGCAATAAAGTAATATGCCTTATAAATCTTTGACTATTCCGAATTTATAAGATAACAAAAACCCAGAATTTCAAAGATGATGTAGCTAAATAGGCTTCTAAGGAACCTTTAAATTATGTTGTAATTAAGTTACCCGATGTAGGGCATGCGGCGTGTCAAAATAAACTGGCTTCATTTGCTCCGACGTAATAGCGTATCGGTGACTGAAACGACAATGAGCGGGATTATTGCTGTGCGCAGAAATTTCTTGCCAAGTTATTTTTCGTAAAAACTGTAAAAGTTACTCTTTTCATTTCAACAAAAATGTTATGTAAACACACATAAAATAAAGACGTTTTCACATTTCAATGTGTAAAGACATGGATATCTTTAAATTACAACCCTTAAAAATGATATATTTTCTTCTAATTTTTCATTAAACTTGTCGAATACCGAATTTTACAATTGTAGATAAATGTTTAGTGTTTTATTATGTTTATGCGAACATTACACATTATTAAATGAAAGTATATTTTTCGGATACGTTTTTATTTCTAGTATACATTGGCGAACTTTTGAATAGTTTGCAACATCATCAGGCCGATGTCAGGCGCTAGTCTCCCAGCGTTCCACTCTCAAGACCACATCAGTGATCTTAGTAAAATGCATTAACAACCAGTTCGTTTCCTTATCATCCCGATTTGATTTCTAAAGCCTATTAAAAGCATAAATAATGAATGAAAAACTCACGAGATACGTAGTCTTATTTTATGACAGAGATTGAACGCCGTCGTTTGCGTGTGTTAAAGTATAGGTCGAGTGCAATACCTTTGAGTTTGACTCAAAGGCGAATAGTATCGGCACCGGCTGTTGCACGCTCAATGAACTAACACGAGTGACTCTATTAAGTTCTTAAACAATTCTACGCTGAATTATCTCCACCAGACCAGAATTATTAGATTTGATTAAATGACTAAAGCAAAAACCTTCATATTCAACAAAATAGAGGAAAACATTGTATTTTTTGAGAGTGCGATGACAAACATACGTTGCCCTAGCTTACATATTTCTTTACTGTTGAATTATAAGATCCTTATGTATATTATTAAAATGTATTAAGTACAAAATATTTAGGTATCTCAAAGAAAATTACCCATGCACATTGTTACAGATACATAATAACCAAAATTATGTTTCGTTCATATATAAAGCTAATAAATAAAAAGTAAACAATGTTACTATTGTAAGCGCGTTATGAAGTGAATCGTCGGGCTATAAATGTCAATAGGGATGGGAAAGTGCAGTGCGCCCGAACATGTTATCGATAATTCGCAACCTGCGCACGTGTGCTCGATGAGTCATTGTGGTCTTCACTACCGCTCGATTATCGCTAGCTTCTGATTGGTCGTGACATTGCGCCACTGCTGCCTCAAAGTTGTTGTTTTGCTATAAGTGTATGTATTTACTGTAATTATTAGATTTATATGATACCTAACATAGACCTGAAGCAGTTACAAGGTGATATTAGCCCTCAAACTTTCACAGGGATTCACAACGTATTCCTGTCCGTAAATGAATCGAAAAGTAACACGAAAAAACGAAGTAACACGAAATGGCACCGCTTATTTGTGTAGTCAGAAGAGCGACAGTGGACAGAATAAAGACTGAAGTATTGCAATCAGACACCCCCTGCATAATAAAGTAAAGTAACAGGCTATACATATCCCACTGCTGGGCAAAGGCCTCCTCTTGTACAGACGATATCAGGGCATAATCCACCACGTGACCCCACTGCGGATTGGCGGACTTCACATATGTTCGAAATATTTTTTTGTTATTATTTCGAAAATATGCAGGTTTCATCACGATGTTTGCCTTCACCTTGTATACCTCGCAAATTTTATAACGGCTTATCATCTCTTATTGTTACATCAAACAAAACCGGTGCAAAGCAAGTCTTATCTCATTCAGTTTTTAATTACTTTACAGAACTACGCTTTATTTGTATTATTCACATCAAACTTTGCTTACTCTTAATCAACCTTTCGTTGGGTTGTCGGTTAAAATAAACATAAAATATTAACAAGCAATCAAAAGTTTTGCGCTTATCATTTGTATTCGGTTTAAATGTTTATTTGTACATCTTCATTTGTTAACGAGCATGTTTCAAACAATTCGACTTACAAGATTTTATGAATGAGATAAATTTCATTATTCACAAGATACTTCTAATTTTATTACAATTATTATTGTTACAATAATTATCTTTAGCTTTAATTTATTATGGAAAGCCAACTAAACTTTCTCATGTCTTGGAAATTTTTCGCAATATTGATCTTCAACACATTTTCTAAAAACTCTCATATTCTAAATCGATCAAAATTTTACCCTTAAAGGATGTGACATATCAGTTGCGAAATTAATAGTTTATACATATTATTTAACCTTGTCTGGGAATTATATTTAGAAGTAAATTCGAAAAGAAAAGGAAATCAGAAAAGGTAATTTTACGATATTGTATAAAGTTCTGATTCAACCTTAGCAGCCCCTAAATAAAACTTGACAAGGGTAAAGCTATTAGGGAATAACAAAAGAAAGTGCACGGTAGGAATTTATGAAATGAAAACTTAAGCAAACCTACATCCCATCTCCAATTGGTTTCGTCGGCAAAAAGACATGAGGACCAGTGTCTAAAAGCCATCGTGAAAATGAAATGACAAACACAACCTTTTTATGATATTTTTATTCTTGCACGTGGACTGAAATCATATCCTTAAAGTAGAAACACGCGATGGTTTTTCCGCAGGGATTTTGAGACATCGACTCACGGTCGCAAGTTCGAACCATCAAACTTACAGGCGGCTGAGAAGTGAGTTGCGAGTGCAACCTTGATCACACAGACAGTATCACACTGTATTTATTAAAATGCAAACAATATAAAGATGTGTTAGTATGAACGCATAATGGCATACATGTTGGCGGATGCGTTGACAAAGGGAGTACGTCGGCCGAAGCTGCACCATCTCACTGTTGGAATGCGTTTGCGTTCAGAAGAGGGTGTTGGTATGAACGCATAATGTTGCAATACTATCAAAATTAATTTTCTGTTGTCTATACTCTCTCTCTCTCACCAACTCACTGGCGCGTGACATCTTGTTTTAGTTTTTAATCTAATCCGAAATTTTCTAAAAATAAATACAACTGAAATTATAACTCAAGAAGTCAGTGCACAGTACAGTACACTGCTGGAGTTGTGAGATCATAGTCGTAAACAAGATATTTGTCTTAGGAATTCCTATGCCGCGAGATGTTTAATAAACATAAAAATCACGGACACGCAACCCGCCCCGCAAACAGCGAAACCAAGATACGAATCTAACTGTAATTATGAAAGTAACACTGTATTGATGTGGTAGGGTCATGCAACAGTCTTCGCCGTTGCACGAATGAGCGCGCTCGTCGCGGTAAGAACCGCGACGATAAAGAAGACCAGCCTGAAGTCGAAGTGTTATACTTCTGCGTTTCGTATGATGAGTGAGGTGTTCGGGGTCCACTTTATTAAAAAGCGGCAACACAGCTGCAACCCTACATGTGTTGCAAATGTCCGTGGGTGGCGGTTATCACTTAACATCAAGTGAACCACCAGTTCGTTTGCCGCCTTCTCACATTAAAATAAAGATTAAACCAGTTTTTGTGATAAATCAACGAGACGGTACAGTTTTGCGTTTCAAAACTGCTATACTTCATTAAAATTTGTTCAAAAATGAATGCTTAGGTAAACCGAAATATAAACCTGCGATACTTTAAAATTTTAATAAGTTTAAAGAGAATGGGGCTTACTCACTACCCACATTTATTATAATATAAAGTATACACATACAACTTCCAACGGTTTCGGTGAAATTATTAAATAAACGTATAAATCATTACTTAAATCGATAAACATTCATGAAATTAATGATTTGCTGTCACTTGAAAACTATCAAACCCAACCTTTAAAGATATTTTAGTATATTTATTAAAAGGGTTGCGTTTGATAGGTTTCCAGTAAATGTCTTCTCCACGGTGACAACGGTTACCGCATAATCTATATTATAAGTAACGCCTTTGTCTCGAAATCCGCTCTCCACCCAATAAGCGGTATTACTATTAATAGATGACAAATCTCCCTAACAAACGACTAAGGCCATGTCTAGTTGATACGGAATTAAGTAAGCATGTGTGAGATCCTGACGCGACATTCGTATTCAGGAATGGGCAGGTCAGTCCGGGGAAGAACCACGACCTCACAGAGGACCGGAGTGAAGCGGAAATGAATAACGGGGTAAGTTAGGTAACTGAAGCCCACCTTTTCAATAAGTTGGCAACCCATCAGGTGAACCACCTTCTCGCTTGCCAACGTTCTGCGTAACGTGACATAGCTCCCGATAAGGCCGTGTATGCGTAGACATTTCCCCCCATCTAAATAAAATGAAAAATAAAAAACGCTTTATGTACAATGAAATAAACTTGTTTAACGCTGAAACAATATTTCAATTTCGAAATTGTCTACGTGCTTATATTTTCTTATCCGGCCACCCTTGTCAACTCTTATTATTTAAGGGTAACAACAAGTCCAATCCTGTTTGAATATAATTTTTGTTTCAGATCTTATTTGTATTGAAGAAGTATAGTAACTAGAAATTGTTACTTTTGAATTTTTCAATTTAACCATATTTAATTCGGGTTTTTGAACAGCTTTTAATGTATAATACAATAAAAATCTTTATAAAATAATGATGTAGTTATTTTAATGTTTTCAATATAGTTCAAACTTTTATTTAAATCTAAAGTTATAGAAAAATTAACACGTCTCTCAAATAACGAATGAAATAATCAAAAATAATCGAAAACAGTTGAGCCGTCATAGCTCAGTGTCCGGGCGCTCGCCTTTAATTCAATATATCGACCAACCCGAGTTCGATCCCCGGTGCCGGCACCAATGAAGTTTTTAACTTTAAGTGCTCACTTGTCGCGTGCTCCGCGGTGAAGGAAAACATCGTGAGGAAACCTGCATATTTTCGAAATGATAACAAAAAAAAATATATTTCGAAAAATATGTGAAGTCCGCCAATCCGCAGTGGGGCCGCGTGGTGGACTACGCCCTGATACCCTCTGTACAGAGGAGCAGTGGGACATGTATAGGCTGTTACTTTTTTACTTTATCGTCATTTTTTACAGTTATCAAAAACGTATGTTATCTCCAAAACAGAGTACAAGCAGTAGCATCTATAACGTACTAGATGCTGCCCGCGGATACGTCTGCGAAGAATAGGCTGAAGGTGTAACATTAAGACAGAAAGACTGAAATGCATAAAATATGTATATAAATTATAGCCTATGTCTTATTCTGGTGTATAAGCTATATTATTGTAAAGTTTCATTAAAATCCATTCAGTAGTATTTGCGTGAAAGAGTAACAAACATCCATCCATACATACAAATTTTCGCCTTTATAATATTGGTAAGAATTACTATAGCCAATACAGTATTTGTCTGTAGTGTTATATAACATCTTTCATTCTTTCACCGTTGAGCACGTGAAAGTCAGCACTTAAAATTAACAATTTCATTGGTGCCGGCACCGGGGATCGAACTCAGGTTGCTCGAGTATATTAAATTAAAGGATGCACTCTCTGATTTCCCGTAGAAGAATATTTCAGTTTCAATAAAATAAAATTGTAGTCAATAGATCAGTAATCTTTCCGGTCTTTGTATATGCATATGAAATTAATAATACGTATTCACTATATTATTGATTCAAAAGTTAAGTACTATTGGCAGTATAGATACGGACTTTCATTTAAGCTATGTTTGTTCGTACACATGTTGACACAAATTTCATAAAGTCTGAAATCACGGTATATAAAGCAAGGGGCAATGGTAGGATATTATTTGCCGCACGTGTTCGTGCATTGCCAACTTTATGGCCTCAGGGAAATGGACGTGGTCTCGCATGCAAATGATGTACTACAAAAACAACTAAGGATAACCATCACTCGACCATTCAAACACTATAGTTTAATGCATTCCCCAGTTCCCACATTGTATTTGTTTGTTGGAGTGCTATAAACTAAATTATCAAATAAGAAAGAGATTATATCGAGTGACGTTTGTTTCATGGTTTGTGAAACGTGTATATAATTTTCATACTTCTACGTTAAGTACTTCTATACTCAAATTAAAATAAACTAGCAAAAAGCTGAGCTTTGTGAGGGCTCGCGTAATTTTTCTAAATGGTAATAATTTTTATAACAGTTTTTTAAAATTATTATTTCTGATATGAGCTTCGGGCCCATATGACATTTACCGAAGTAAATAATTAATACAACCAATCATTTTAGATGTTTTTTTTTATTTATCAAACATTGTTTAGTACTTATATTAATTCTGTGAGGTTATTAATTAGTATTTTCACTTTGAAAATTAAATTATGATTTTCTGGATGCAAATTGATGATTTAGCAATCATATTCAATCAAATTGACCACCTTTAAGTCGATATACTTTTTTTTTGTTAACCTGGAACAAATGCCTACGCATACCTGCCCTCGCGGGGGCAAGAGCGGGTTATGTCGGCCTATCACCGACTAAAACCCCAACGATGTTCCACGTAGGCACGTATCGGCAGTAGGAAGGTGCGCTGGAACATTCAGCGCGCCTTCCTACTCGGCTGTCAGCAGAGCCAGGAGATCCAGTAAGCAGCTAGCTTCCTATCCTCCAGCGGCGGACCTGCTCTGTGGCTCCACCGCTTACCATATTTCGGCCGCGGAAGGTAGGGAGAACGGTACACCGATACAACGGTACACTATTCTCCCTCCGCAACTCCTACTCGGAAGCAGAAGACAGGGAGAGTGGATCCTCTTCTACCACCTTCTACCTATCCTCTGCACCTTCTCCAGTACGCCTCCAGAGTGGGCTCAATGCCCACTCGAAATGGCCCTGTCGGGCTGGCCTTGCATCAGAGGCCAGCTCAGTGTAGTTTCCACTCAGCTTCGCGCTGGGTGGCCAAGCCCCTCCGACCGGGCCTCCGCCACGTCAAGGCGGGACGACGTGGCGGAGGGGTTTAGTAGCGTGGCTTACATGTATTCAATAAATTTAAAAAAACAAATTACATTTTTTTGGCAGAACACATCTAGATATGAAGTTAAATTACTGTGTTAAGACACAAATCTATAGACCTGATACTTCTTCCGTAAAGTGTACCACAAAAGTGCTCAGATTGTCGAATAGTGTACGCCCTAAAAAATAAGCTATAAACCAATTACTTAGTATTATATCTTGTTATTTCATCAGTTTTCCAACGTATAACGTTTATAATTGCGACGGAGCACCATAGAATCCCTCAAGCGTGCTCCGCTCTAACAGTGAGCAAGAGACGCGTGCGGAGTCAACAATGGACTCGTTTGTGTCGCCGAGCATTGAGTCTGTTTGTTGGGAAAACAACGTCGCGTACTAATGGAAACGCGCACACTAACGACAAAACTTCTACCAAAGCTCTTTTTCCAAACAAAACGACTTTCGTTATGTGAGCTTTACTTGCGGAATATTATTGCAATTTTGTGGAGTTTTGCACGTCTGCGTGCAGTTTAAAAGAATTAATTAAAATGTAAGCATTAAAGTGATGGGTTCTTTATAAAATTAAATTAAATAAGGAAGAATTTGGTAAGGTCATTCCGGCGACTTTAAACTTTTCAGAGAGATTAACAGGTTTAAAAGAAGTAGTATCTGCAAGTGATCTAGTTTTAATAATAGAAAGTGAAAAATTAATTCACAAAGAGATTGCGTCAAATATAATAATAATTCTCGAGGGCATGTAGTTAGTGATGCAGCACTAGCTAGCAATGCCCTACTTTTAAAACTGTGGCCATGGTAAAAACTTTCTCAATATCTTCGTTATTTTATGAAATATTTCGAAGATCATACCTACCAAAGTCTGCAACTTGCAAATAAATATTGCAGAAACCGTCAATTCAACGATAAAGATTACTTATATGTATGTAACTTAATAGCATAGAAAATAAACGAAAATACGGCTCGAAATCCTTTTTTTTAATAAGTTAGCCATCATGGCTCTGCATGTTTCTTAATAAAAATATTGACACCCAATTTTCTAGCGAAAATATTAGAAAGATATTGCGCGGCTGTTATTATTCGATAACCTGTCGCAATGTTTATTCAGTTATTTTACAGATACGCAACGTTCTAACTTACGACAAAATAACATTTTCGCAAACTTGTTTGTAGCGTTATAGTTTGTTTGTCGTCCTCATCGTTCAGCATCTTATTTTAACAATTTATTTATAGTTTTTCAAAATATATATTTTAGTTTTTGTTAACAGATTTAATATTAGAACACTTACCTCCGTGTTGGTATTGAATAGAGAATTCGATTTTAACAGAAAGTATGTTCAAGTACACCTGGAGAATTAAATAATTAGGTTTAAATCTAAACTCTTGTTTTAATTGAGAAAATTAAAAACTATGTATTTAATGCCTTAAAATGAAAAAAAATCAAAATATATATGGTACAGGTATAAAAGTATTTACTTTAGCCTACGTGAGTATGTACAGTACTAATTCCTACAATGGCGTCGTCAAGATATTCCGCAATGGTATAATATGCTTTAGCCATAAGCTAACTTTTAATTTTGCGTCTAAATTGATCAAGTGGCAGATTGAATATCGACTTTAGGATTTCATTAAACATGCGCACACTTTGCCCGATGAACGACATATTTACTTTTTGTACTCGAAAGAGTAGCGTAGTTAGTTTGCCCTTATGTCTAGTATTTAGTTAATGTCTGTCACTATTCTTTAGATATTAATTAATATTGTCTAACATACAAAATTTTACAATAAATATATTGAGACGCAACAGTGAGTACATTAATCTCTTTAAAAAATCTTTGAGTGTATTCCGGGCTCCAATGTTTTAGATTGCTCGGACAGCTCTTTTTTGAAGAATAAATATATAGAATTTACATCAGATGCACTACCCCACAACAAAATGCCATACCACAAGATGCTTTGACAATAACTAAAGTAAACAAGTCTGGCAGTGTTGATATCTAATAGATGCCTAAACTTTCTAATCGCAAAAACAGTGGGGCTTAGCCTACTCGCAAAAGATGATAAATGGAGACTCCACTGGAGCTTTGAATCTTCCGTAATTCCAATGAAAACAGCGGACTTAATAGGATTTAGCGAAACATTATTTAATAATAAGCTAATGAATGGGCAGGTCCGTCCGTGTGAGTACCACGACCTCACAGAAGATCGGCGTAAAGTGCAAGTGTCATATTCCTTGTTTCATCTGGTAAGTGGGATGAAGAGTGAGATGAAGAGTGAGTGTTGTAAATATCCACAGGCGGTGATTATCACTTAACATCTCCCTTGTCCCTTCTCAGATAAAATAAAATCCATTTTGATTTTCAGTTTGAAATAAAAATTGTAAAATTAGCGACTAGGACATATTCCCAATACTGTTCTCTGTGCACGAGAAGGAAAAGAGTAATTTCACGGAAACACTGAACCGATAAAATATGGAGCCGTTTAGCATTACGAGCATTGTCCTTGTGCGCTTGGGACAATGGTTGATCACGCATCTCTCATGCAGCACGTGCCAAGTACAATCGCCGAGTGATTGCCTCACGGGACCTCATGCGATTTGGCACCATCCAACGTTTATTTGCTTCAGAAAACTTCAATACATTCAGCTCTCCTATATCCGCGCGTATTTCGTCCCAATTATTATTCATATCCAAATCTATCTGTGGTTAAGCTTCACAGAAAACTTTTGTGAAGTATCCACTTCAGAAAGTATTCACTTTCTTATTATATTTTTACCTTTTGTCTGATGAGTGAGGTAACAGGTGCCCACAGTTTAAAATTGCCTACGCATTAGAAACTCCTCATGTTTTGTACATGTCCGTGGGTACTTAAAACAGGTGAACCACTTTTTTTATGTGAAACGTTGCCAAACGAGCAAACGGTTCAACTGATGGTAAGAAAATACCGCCGTCCATGGACATCTGCTACACCCGAGGGTTACAGATGCGTTGACAACCTTATGTAAATTGGGCTCCGGCTACCTCACTCGCCAGACGAAACGCGAAAGTATTTGTCATACTTCCACTTTACGCTGGTCTTCTGTGAGGTTGTGGTACTTACCCGGACGGGCCTGCCCATTCCTGCAACATCCGAGGGTGCTGCGTGGCCCTACCACCGTAAAACCACTTGCTCACTTGCTAACTTTTCACATTAAAAAATCACATAATTCACTTGTTGCATTGGGCACGTCCATACGGGGTGTTGAGATAAATTTAAAATTGCTTGTTATAGTGTCAAAATTGTAATACAGATTAAACTTATTTTTCTACATGCTATAGAGTCTGTGGCCACTTCCGTTTCCTTATTGTTGGTCTCAAGTTGTATATCTCTGATACGCAACACACGTTCCGTGTGTTGCGTATCAGATTAATAAAATATTAAATCCTAAATAATCAGTTTTAATTACAACAGGTTATGGGCCCAGGATGCTCTAATCTATCAATTAGAATTGTGCAAGTAAAAAGTCAATCGAAATTTATAGTAATAGCAGTAAAACCGCGAATAAGAATAAACCGCGTGCATAACCAAGTTACCGGTACGCGACTTTTTCGATTTTTAGCTTTTACAGATATCAAAGAAAAATAAAATGAATAACAACAATGCAATAATGTCAATTCCCAAACTCACGGGTCGAGAAAACTGGTCAAGCTGAAGTTTTGCGCTCAAAGCCTATTTGGAGCACGAAGACTTTTATGACTGTATATTGAGTGAACCAACACCCGGTGATGCAAAATCAATCAAGAGCGACGTTAAAGCTAAGTCAAAACTTATATTGTTAGTAGATCCAAGTCTATATATTCACATCCAAGATGCTAAAAATGCAAAACAAGTTTGGCAAAATCTAACCAAAGCATTTGAAGACAGTGGATTGACTAGAAAAGTAGGATTGTTAAAAGATTTGATAAATACAACATTAGAGACAAGTGAAAGTGTAGAAGCATATGTAAATAAAATAATGTCATCTGCCCACAAGCTTAGAAATATCCATTTCAATGTTGATGAGGAGTGGTTGGGAACACTAATGCTTGCTGGCTTACCGGACACTTACAAGCCCATGATTATGGGCATAGAAAGCTCTGGTGTGAAGATAAGTGTTGATATGATAAAAACAAAATTGCTTCAGGAAATACAATCAACTGATTCAGACACAACCGTACTTTACACAAAGCATAGTAAGTATAATAAGCCTAATATTCATAAAATTCAAAGGAAAGGGCCGAGATGTTTTAACTGCAATCGCTATAATCATCTTAGTAAAGACTGCTGGTTCAAGAAAAATAAAAAGGAACAAAATAATAATAATTCTGGCTATGTAGCTGTGTTTTCAGCAACAGTGAATAATGATAATGGGTGGTACATTGACTCTGGAGCATCTATGCACATGACGATGAGGCAAGACTGGCTTTATGATGATGTACCCCCACCGATCACAAGTATTAAAATAGCAAATGACAAAGTGCTTCCAGTTAAAAGGTGTGGCAAGTAAACTTACAAGTTATTTCAAAAGAAGGTAAACAAACCATTCAAATAAAAAATGTTATGTATGTTCCAGATTTGGCAACTAATTTACTGTCTGTGAGTCAAATAATTAAAAATGGTTGTACTATACAATTTACTAATAATGGCTGTAAAATATTAAATAAAAATAAAATTGAAGTAGCATTTGCACATCTTGTTAATAACATGTACCGGCTGAATACTAACACTATTCCAGCATACAATTGTAAAGCTGAAGAGTCAGATTTCTTATTATGGCATCAAAGGATGGCACATTTAAATTTCAAAGACTTAAATAGAATAACAGACAGTACTGATGGAGTTAAATTGGTTAAAAACAAAAACAAAATAAAATGTGAACTCTGTCAACAAGGAAAACAATCAAGATTGCCGTTTCCAGCTGAAGGTACCCGAGCCAAGAAACCTCTAGAATTAATACATTCCGACATATGTGGACCGCTGGAGGTGAAATCGCTAGGAGGGGCCAGGTATTTCCTCACATTAACCGATGATTATACCAGGAAAGTATTTGTTTATTTTCTAAGTAACAAATCAGATGTTTTTGTAAAGTTTAAAGAATACAAAGCTTTAGTAGAAAATCAACTTAATTTAAATATATAATGTTTACGTACAGATAATGGAAGGGAGTACATAAATAAAGAGTTCTCAGATTATTTAAAGAAATCAGGCATAATTCATCAAACTTCCAATTCATATAGTCCTCAACAGAATGGCTTGGCAGAGAGAATGAATCGCACACTCATGGAAAGAGCACGCTGCATGCTAATCAATTCAAATTTACAGAAACCCTACTGGGGAGAGGCCGTAGCTACAGCCGCCTATATTACTAACCGTTGTCCAACACGTGCACTGTCATATGCTACTCCTGAGGAGATGTGGAGTGGAAAGAAACCTGATGTAAGTAATTTAAAAGTATTTGGATGTGAAGCCATGGTTAAAGTACCTAAAGAAAAAGTACAAAAACTGGATCCTAAACCAATCAAATTAACATTTATTGGTTGTTGTGAAACTACCAAAGGTTACAGGTTCATAAATCCAAAAACTAGAAAAATTGTCATAAGTAGAGATGTAGTATTTATGGAAAATTCAATAAGACAAAACCATTTAGTGGTACCCTTAAATTCAGAAGAACGTAATAATACTAGTAATGAAACACTGCCTTTAAGAGACAATACATAAAACTTCATTGGATAGTTTGCAATCGAATGATATAACTACACTAACAAGCAGCGATGATTCATTTCATTCTGATGAAAGCTCTCTGTATATTCCTGAAAGAAAAATTAACTTAAAACAACACAGTAATGTTCAAACAAGATCAATGAAATCTAAACAAGAAAATAATACTTACCTCTGTACAGGTGAAGTCCCAGACAATGATGATGTACCCCAGACATACTCTGAAGCTATGTCCTCAAGAAATAAAGATAAATGGAAACATTCAATAGACGAGGAACTAAAAGCACATGAGCAAAATGAGACATGGACATTGGACAAAGGTAATTGGCTGTAAGTGGGTTTTTCGTATAAAAGATGAGCCATCTGGTGTGGTCTACAAATCTAGACTATGTGCAAAAGGATGTTCACAGAATTACTTAATTGATTATACAGAAACATTTTCTCCGACTGTGAGATATGATTCTTTGCGAATTCTACTTTCAGAAGTATGTCAACATGAACTAGAAATGATGCAGTTTGATGTCAAAACCGCTTTTCTTTATGGGGACATAACAGAGGATATATATATGTATCCACCTGAAGGAATAGATGCCCCACCCAACTATGTATGTAAATTGAAAAGGTCTCTGTATGGCTTAAAACTAGCTCCACGCTGTTGGAATAATAAATTTAAAACTGTACTAAACAAATTTGGCTTTGCAAACAGTCACTCTGATCAATGTGTTTATACGGGTTGTATAGAAGGCACAAAAGTGTATCTATTGCTCTATGTTGATGATGGATTAATTATATCTAAGAAGAAAGATGTTATAAGTAAGGTAGTGAATGACCTTAAAGCAAATTTTAACATAAGAAGCAGAGAATTTTGTAGGTCTTCAAATAGAACGGTCTAAAAGGCAAATATTTATTCACCAGAGGAAGTATATAGAAAAATTACTTTTAAAATTCAATATGAATGATGCTTATGGCAACAGTATTCCTGTGGATCCGCATACAATCTTGAAAAAGGTAGAAACAGTGGCTGAAGAGAAGATACCATATAGAGAGGCAGTAGGGTCTCTCATGCACCTTGCAGTTGTGAGTAGACCAGATATCATGTTTGGAGTGAGCTTAGTAAGTCGTTTTATGAACTGCTATAATAATACTCACTGGACTGGTGTAAAAAGGATATTTCGATATTTAAAGGAAACCAAAGAATATGGGTTACTTTATTCTTCAATGAAGGACAATATTATAGAAGGCTATAGCGACTCAGACTATGCTGCGGACACTGACACAAGGAGATCCACTACAGGGTATGTGTTTACCAAAAATGGTGGAGCTGATACATAGTCAAGTCAACGACAACAATGCATAGCCCTCTCCACTACAGAAGCAGAATTTATGGCTGCATGCTCAGCTACAAAAGAAGCCTTGTGGATAAAAAGGCTACTAATTGATATTGGTGCTTATAATCAGGACACAATTTGTCTATGTGTGGACAATCAAAGTGCAATATCAGTAATTAAAAACATAGACTTTCACAAAAGGTGCAAACATATTGATGTCAAATATAAGTTTATTAAAGAGAAGTTTCAAGAAAAAGATATAGATGTAAAATATTTATGTACAAGTGAACAGTGTGCTGACATATTTGCAAAAGCTCTTCCTCAAGTAAGATTTCAATATCTTAGAAACAAGTTAGGAATAACACTTTGCCAATAATTATCCTCTGATAATGTAGCATACTACTTTTAGCTAGCTATTATGCTATTTAAGTAGTGAGCAATAATGCTATTATTAATGTTGTTTTCAAATATAATAACTGTTAAAATGGATAAGATTGTATAACTTCTCTATGTTAATTCTTTTTATTGTTACTTACTAAAGTTAGATAAGAGAAGGCTTAAATTTGGTGGGGGTGTTGAGATAAATTTAAAATTGCTTGTTATAGTGTCAAAATTGTATTACAGATTAACCTTATTTTTCTACATGCTATAGAGTCTGTGGCCACTTCGGTTTCCTTATTGTTGGTCTCAAGTTGTATCCGTTCCGTGTGTTGTGTATCAGATTAATAAAATATTAAATCCTAAATAATCAGTTTTAATTACAACACGGGGAAATACCACGACCTCACAGAAGGTCGGCGTGAAGTGGAAGCGTTTTTCTGCGTTTCGTCTGGTGCATGAGGTAGTCCGGGCCCACTTTATTTTCCTAACATTTTCACACCTAATATTTAATATTTTCTTTACTAAATTGAGTGCCACAGCTTATTTAAGTAAAAGTCGATTCCCTATAGTATAAAGATGAAGCCTCTTTTATTACACGACTTAAAATTGAACAAGACATTTGTCTTTTTTCATGTGAGAATGCGGCAAACGAGCTGGCGGTTTATCTGATGTTAAGTGATACCAGCCGCGACCACATAGTAAATCTATGTTTTTCACATTAAGTCATGCCTCAATTGCGAGGCCTACGAGGCCTTCGTAGTAAAGAAGCAACGAATCATTTATTTCCATAGATATCGATTATGTATCGAACAATACTCTTTACCTAGGGGGATAAAAACTTCTCTCACGTTTCATAATTACGTAAACACAGGTACATTTGAAACATCAATTATACCATGTGCAAGGAGCACAAACGTTGTTTTTATCCATCCTAAAAATTATATCATTATTTTTACTTTACTGAAAAGAAGCGAAATTGGTACATTATGGCGGCCCTCCAAGTCTCGGTCTCCGAGACGGACCGAATCATATTACATTGTATTCAAAACCTAACTGGAAACAGAGAGCGCATTGAATGTATTATGTTCTCTTAACGAACATTACTTGTTCGTTTAAATAAAATCCTACAATGCAACTCGTTGACGGCCAATCTCGTCAACCTTATGTGTACATATGTTTAGATACTTCATTCCCCATTTATATTTGCCTTTTTCGTTACTGGACGTTCTAGCAGACCTATTAACGGGACGTTCAACAGACATAATTCGTTCATGTAATTTTTGCTGTAACAAAAACGTAGCCAAGAACGATTATTATTAATTTCATTTATATTGATAGCTTCTGTTTCATGAGTTCATATGAAAAGCGTAAATATTCTTTTTTTTTTTTTTGGGCTGTCACCGCCGCGTACATCAACCGGGCTGGTGCAGCAGTGAGTTCATATTTTTTTTTAATTATTATTATTGTTTTTCTTCATAAATATATATATATACATATATATAAAATAATTAATTTATATATATTTTCGATCTGCACAGTTTTTGCTGTAGGGAGACTGGACGGAGATCTCGTGGTCGCAGGTTATTTGGTAATAGGTGTTATTTCTTTGCTAGTCTCTCTACGACCACTGCGTCTCTGTTTCTAATTGCCATTTTAAGGTTGTAGTCTCTTATCTTGCAGGTTGATGCCGCCATGGCTTTTTGGATAAGGCGGCCTGCTGCGTCGTCACAGTCGTCTGTGTAGTAAACACAGCTGACCGTGTGCCGGGATACCGCCACTACGACATGCTGAACGCTGTCGTGCAGCTGTAGCTTGCTCACTTTTGTACGCATGAAAACGACTGACCCGTATATTAGTCCTTGTGCTTCATGGATGGTGAGAACCCGCGAACCGTTGCCCGATCCAAATTCCTGGTTGATAAGGGCCTCTTATTCCGCCTGGGTATTGTTTACACTTGCGAATCTATTTAGAAATCATATTTTTATTTCTGTTTGGTACTTAAAACATTAGAGGAGATATTTTAAAAATATTTTGCATTGGGTTCGGTTTAGCTCTAAAACTTACCGATGATACTCGTAAAATATCTATATTGGGTGTATAGAATACAACAGACAATAACATTTTAAAGGCAACAGAATTTCTGCACTGCTAACTACGTTATGTTTGAATCGTCTCCAGCCGGAGGTATCCTATTACAGAACATCACGTTTTTAAGCCGGAGTAAATAAAGCCAGTATAAGATGAGCCGTTGTCTTTCTGGAAACTAATAGCATTAAGCAATATCAAAAAGCTGAAACGCTTCAAGAGAGGGTCCCTCTGTTTTGGCCGTTATCTGCTACTGAACGACTGGCGAGATAATTTGATTTGAACTTATTGTTTTATTAGTACTCTACTCATATTTTCTAAAATTGTGTTGGATGTAATATGTTCTTCATCGTATCATAAAACTTATTCCCTGTTTTAAGTTAAATGTGAGAAGTTAATACCTTCTTATACAATATTTTAACATATCTCAGAGCTAGTTGAATCCATAAGTAGCGATAAGTTGGCAAGCGAGTAGAAGATTTACCTGATGTTAAGTTACTACCACCGCCCATGAATATCCACAACACCTGAGTGGTTGCAGATGCGACCTTTGATGAGTGGGCCCGAGTTAACTTACTCACGAGAGGAAAGGCGAAATTCCTCTCTCGATTTACGCTGCGATACTTTCCCAGGTGAACCTGCTCATTCGCACTGCAGCGAATGCTGCAGCGTTGTTCTGTTAAAAAACCGGCGAAATGCGAATCGGACTCTCGCACGAAGGGTTCCATATCATTAGCTAGTGTTAATTGTATTTGTATGAGTGTCCATACAACTCAGAGGACTATCTTAAATAGCGTTTTTATCACGTAATCTCACGTGGACAACGGCCCAGATCCAAAATAATTATATGTGAGTCACAAAATTATTTTCCCTTTCAGGAATCGAACCCATGACTTCCGGCGCTAAAGTCAATACCTTGGAAATTGCGCCACGGAGTAATCAAAGGATGTTAACATCACTCGTTACTTTACTTTATTTTGGCCGATGTTTTTGATATCACTCTGCAGAATAATATTAAGGCGTCATTGAACGCAGAGCTTAAGACATACACAGATTCCAATAGATCGACAACTTGACGATACTACGATGCTTTTTATAATCTAAAGAAGACGTTAAAACATTAAGAGTCTTTAAAACATAGAGTTGCGTAGGTAAATTAAACTGATTATACTTTTTTATATGACTAAATATTTTAAACTTTATTAAGACTAAACAATCCTGTTCACTTTTATTTTCAATCTGTGTACCGACTGAGTTTAGCGTTACTACCCGTAACTTGCTTTCAACAACCAAATGTTGACTCGAAGAATATGCTATTTAGCATTAAGTTCGCCTTCGTACAAACTTTTGGTACAATAAAGAATTTTCAATTAGTCAGGCTATCCTTAATTAAACAATATAATCGATATGTATGTACTTATAAAGAAAAAAAAGTAGTAAATAAACATTGACTTTTAAACTCTTATTTTTTTAAATACATTTCAAGTAATTTCAAATAAATTTATTAAAATGTAGATATTAATAACGCCTAAACTTTGTGTCCGAATTTAGAATTTACAATATTCTAACTAAGTCCACGTAAAACTTTAGTGGGTGTCTAATGCTGTAAATGGCTTGGTGTCGGGAAACGTCTGCTTCATTCCAACAACAGCTGCAACGTTTTATTGTTCGCGTGTTCGTGCGTTACATCATTTTGTCGTACAAACAGGCTTTGAACGCTGCGCGACATAGTCGCTTTATTGTTCACACCGCCTCTCGAGGGAGCCTCGACGTCTGCTTTTCTGGTGTCTGATATCTCATATTGTTATATACGTATTATGTGAAGATTGTCACGTATTTCATCCTTTAAGGGATAGTAAGAAAAAGATTGCTATTCATTTTCCGCCGGACTTGTAAGGCCCCAAACGGGCCTATAATATTTTTTTTTCAAATCTGCAAACAAAACTCATGTCTTCACTCGACTCACGTCTCCTAATACATACCATTAATTCAATTAGCCCATATGATTAAATGTTCTAAAATACAGGCATAGGTTTTAATTTTATGTCAAAATTTTTGATATATTGCTATACGATTGTGAGTATGAAATAAATTTATCTTACTATAACAATAAATTTCACAGAAGGCACGTTGAAAATAATATATTTCAAGCACGTAACATTATTAAACTAGATAGTGCCGTGACGTAGGTGAGGTGCAAACAAGTGCTACGCAGCTACGTACTCGTAGCTCACGGAAATGGCAGATAACATTGTGTATTTATCGAAAGCTTTACTTTAATAATACTGTACCGACCAAACATCCGACTGTTTTAAGGGATTAAAAAATGCATCAATTTACGATAAGTAGTGCATTAACATTTCAATTGGAATAAACTGAAAAAGATTTTAGATGTCATTACGAATTACATAATAATATAGTTATGATGTTTATGACTTGATACACCTGATTTCTATGATAATTTCACTCGTATCCTATTACATAACTGAGGACGTCATAAAGTAAATGGAAAAACAACTTGCTGCTTAATAATAATTGAGAATTACTTTGGTCTATTACAGAACTAACAAAGCACACTATACACATGTTTCAGTTTTAAATTACATTAATGTCAATATTATATTAAATACAATTGCTTATTATAAGCTGCATACAAGGCAGTTTCGTTAATAGTACATTGAATAGATAAAATAATGCAACTGGATTGGTTTGTTTCACTCATGTCGCTAATATATAGGACAGTGAATATTATCTGTCCGTCGCGAACAAAGCAGTTTAGAGAGTGTTTTACAACGCTCAGAGATGAAATATTTTAGTCATTATTTTTTTATTGTCTATTTAGCTGCGAGAGAGACAACAAAAACCTAGTTGTTTCCGTGATAAATATATAGATACCTAGTTGTAAATAATCTTTTAGAGCTGCTGTTTTCTGTGTAACAAGTTGCTAAGCGATCAGGTGTTTCACCGGATGTTAAGTGATTATCGCCGCCCGTAGTTATCTACAACTCATTTGGGATGACAGACGCGTTATCAACTTTCAAAGAAGTTTGCCCCGGATACCACAATCCCCAAACGAAACGCATAAGTTATACATTTTCACTACATGGCGGTCTTCTTTGAAACCATTGTAGTTACCCAGACGAGCTTATCCATCCGTGTAATAGCAGAAACTAATAGTATCTCACTATCACAGAAAGATGCTATTATCAAAATGGGACAGTTGTCGTATTATTCTTGCATTTCAGAAACGCTTATTTGGAAACAGAGCAAAAACATAAAATTTGGGTATGGTTTGATAAATTTATGTAAGGAATGATATATACATAAGTAGATATATAAGGACAGATAATATTCGAAGTTCTAGCTTTGCAAATCAGAACATTCTAAAAATTATGGCCAAAGAAAGCCAAGCCTCCATGAAAGCGTAAGGGAATACAAGTGAAATGTTGCAAACTTATTTGAAGAACATTTAGGATGTAATTCGGATTTCAAATGCTGCAGGTGATGGATGTGATTGATGTTTGATACTCTAAGTTTATAACACACACTCGTATCCATCCTAAAAGTCATTACTTGGACCTCGTGAGGAAGGTAGACCAATACAGATAATCTCTAATAACGTAAACGTAATTATTATATACAAAGGACGGAGCAAAGACTACTAGTGAAACACTCAAGAGCGTTCAACGCACTGTCTTTAATTAGCCAATAATATCAAGGCGGAGACACCGCCACGCACACATATACAACAAAAAATGGTTGTTAAAACATTATTCAGAGCCCATCTTCTGAGAACATTATAATAATCTATAAAACGAGTAGTTACAGAAATAATCTACAACACTAACATATTTAATAATATATTCATTAATCTTTTAAGCTATATTAAACGGGCATTTATTGGAATAAATAGAGTACGAATATAATTAAGCAATTATATTCAAAGAAAGCTTTAAGTATAATTAGTTATTTATGAGTGTTTCACTTAAAGCTGTATAATCTAGCTCATCCCCGTGTACTGTATGTCGTCGCAAAACCCCTACCAAATAAATCATATTTAAAAAATAGTTCAATTCTTTTCAATTGTTGAAATTAGTCTCGCGATCTGATAAATTTAGTATTCAAGTGACGTGCAATTATGGCAGGATTCATTAGTAAAATGATATATTCGTTTTACATTAGCTATCTCTGTCTGGCATGCCATGATTCAATATTGGGATGTATTTTGTTTCATATAGGTGCAAAGCAACACGGTTTCCGTTCATCAGAGTTGCCCTATAAAACTAAGCGCTGACTTTAATAGGTTTCAATCCAATGAAACTAACAACAAACTATCGAAGCTGCACGAGACAGCTGGGCTCGGCGCTGAGGGCACTCACTCGTAAATTATATTGAATCGAATGGAACTGTTCAGTCGAAATTAAGAGCTGTTTATCGAACAAATTAATGTTGCGCCGTTAACAAAACTATATAATAAATACTACAGAAAGTCTCTATTAAAGTTTATACACATCCAAAACTGACAAAATACTAACACTTAGTAAAAAGATTAACACTTAGTTAATTTTGACAGGATTTTCAAAAATTCAATCTACTATGGAAATAATTATTATAGTTAACAGCTAAATAAATTGGTCAAGTTTATTTCTCTTATTTACACGAACACTGCGCATGTATGAATATAATTATTTTAACTCGTCTAATCAAAATTCATTCGTGCCTTATTGTGCCTTTGTGCACCTCCAACTTGAGAATTGCACTCCAATTGCAAGAGGAACGTGGCTTAAGCGAAACCGATGCTTAACCGCACCGGCCCTGTTAGCATTGTAATTGCCCACCAACGCCCCCACGGTGACACGGTCCCACTATAGTTTTACATTATTACGGCGTTCGTATAGCTGTGTAGTACAAACGCATAGTACAAACGCATATGGATTTCACTTTCTGTCGTGTTGGGATAAGGATTACCACTTTACACTACATATCTAAGCTATTTTTGTTGGTGGTAAAATTACACATGAAATTATTTCATGACACGAATAAAATGTTTTGAAAATATGTAAAATCTGCCAATCCACAGTGGGACCGCGTGGTGGATTGCGCCCTAATACAGACGAGGCCTTTGCCCAGCAGTGGAATATATATAAGATGTTACGTTATTTTACAAAACATACCGGTTACGTTAAATTATTGAGCCAATATTTCATTCTATTTATTTTGTAAGTGTTCTTCGGGCAAATTTTTAAGAACGTAAAATGATTACTTACTATGGGCGTGTCAATGAAATTGACCTAAATTTTATATTAGTTTATGTATAATAGTCGTATTTATCGTACGGAACGAACAATATGCAAAGCTTAACGAATCACTTTAATCAAGGTGAATAATACGCGTTTTATAAGTTAAACAGAACGAATTCTGTCCGATTTCAGACGTTCACAAATGTTTACAAACTATAATGTTAAACAACGTATAAAATTAAATCTATTGGCACGACGCATACCGTGTTTTGTCTACGTAAGATATTCAAACGAAAAACTTCGCTTAAACTACGAATAAAACTGAAACGAACTTTTTATTTCTCGAGATTTATACGCAAGACGGTACTTGACGCGTCACATTCGATTCATTTCACGGAAGACGTCTGCATTCAGAGCTGCCCTCGAATTATTATTTCAAGCGTTATTATGGTCTCAATCTAGTGCCCTGTGCGTAAGTAAATGTAGTTAACTTCAGTGTGTCAGGCATTAAAGGCGAATGCATTACATAGCACAAAGCATAAAGTAAAGATGCGAGATTGACAAACAGTTGCAAATAAACGCAAATCCATATTAATTATCAAAGCCTTAGCCTAGCCTAGTAGGGCCACACAACAGTACGCCGTTACACTAGTGCGCTGCAGAGCAGCGTAAGTACCACGACCTCAAAGAAGACCGGCGTCAAGTGGAAGTGTTGTACTTCTGCGTTTCGTCTTGTGAGTGAGGTAGCCGGGGCCCACTTTATTAATAGGTGGCAACGCATCTGAAACCCTACGGGTGTTGCAAATATCCATGGGTGGCGGTTATCACTTACCATCAGGTGAACCGCCTGCTCGTTTGCCACCGTCTTACATTAAAAAAAAAGTATTTCTGAGTCATTTTAACTTGCCATCTGGTGTCTGATGTTTAAACTTTTTCACAGGAACAAGGCATCACATCCCAATATCGGCACAAAAGATATTGTAAACGATAACTAGCTATTACGGGACAACTCATCAAGTCCGTTTACGTACGTTTTGCTCAGAATAAAACAAGTATTAGGGTACTATCTTCGTCTCAAAATATCTTTATTCCAATAAACGCTTGCGCTGCTGTTGAGAAGAAACCGGCTAGAAACTTAACAGTTACTCTTTTTAAAAATATCAGATTACAGTATACAGTGTCTTGCCGCAATATACATTTATAGGACAAGTATATAATAAAAGTTTTATAGATTACATTTCATTGGTGCCGGCACCGGGGATCGAACTCAGGTTGCTCGAGTATATTGAATTAAAGGCGAGCGCCCGGACACTGAGCTATCACGTGCTCCGCGGTGAAGGAAAACATCGTGAGGAAACCTGCATATTTTCGAAATAATAACAAAAAAATATATATATTTCGAAAATATGTGAAGTCCGCCAATCCGTAGTGGGGCCGCGTGGTGGACTATGCCCTGATACCCTCTGTATAGAGGAGGCCTTTGCCCAGCAGTGGGACATGTATAGGCTGTTACTTTACTTTTACTTTAGATTACATTTCATATGACATATAACAATGATCATGGCTATATACACTCGATGTTTTAAATCACATGTATTATCTTAGTTACATAAGGAGGAAGTTTCAAGCAGGAGAAATATGGTAAGCAAAAATAACGAATTTAATGTCTAATTTTCAGCTTTTGTGGTGTGCCAAGTGTTCGATTGCAGATACATTGTGAATATGGTTCATGATATAAGTTAATCAAACATTTTTTTACAGTTGAATTAGACCACAAGTCATCTTAGGGGCAATCGATTTATTATTTAATTGTCGAGTATGGAAAACTAAGTCGATTAGTTTTAGAACTAGAAAAGTTTTAGGCAAAAAGGTTTCGTTTTATTAACAAAGTTGAATTTGGCTTAAACTTTGTATATAAATTGTCGAAAATCTTACAGGATCTTACCAGGATTCGAAGGCACCTTCTCTGTGACGGACCCAGCCACTCTGACCACTAACGACCTAAGTGATTTCGATATCCTTCCTTACCGCACGAAAATATCTCAAATTCTTTTCTACTTTGTTTTCATTTATTTTTAGCGATGCTTGCGCCGACTAATGCGCAACCGTTAAAGCAAACTCACTTTCTCAAATTACATTTTTACAATGGAAAAAAAAATTAAATGGATATAAATGTTCCGGAGCCCGCACCCTAATTAGGCCATAAGAGTCTCGTTCACCGCTCCGCAATGTCTGTTTCATTTAGTATAAATTACATCGGAATAAGCCTGCAACTCAGAGTGGTACATAATCAATTGGATTCGTTGAAATCTCTACTGCATTGCTCATTAAACTTTACCAGTAAGCAACTAACTCACCAAGATTGTGATAAATTCTTAGAAGCAAACGGTAAAGGCATCTTGGGCGTGTTGGCAGAGGCATTAATTCTAGCGGTAGTATAAATATATAAATATTTAGGACATATTTTTACACAACGTTCTCTGGTCCCAAATTAAGCCACGCTTGTACTATGGGTACTAGATAACTGATAAACATACTTTTCTTTTGTAAATAGATACATATTATAAATATATAAAAACACAGACACTGGAAAAAACCATGTTCATCACACAATATTTTCCAGTAGTGGGTTTCGAACCCACATCCTTTGGCGTAAGAGGCAGGCAATAACCATTTTTTACTAACGAAAAGCAAAACCGACTTCAAATATCTCTATCTGTATCTCGCTCTGTCACTCTTCTCTATCTCGCTCTGTATTCATTTTGTAATCGATTTTCAGGAGGTCCCTAAGTATCTCCGGAGCCCAAGATCAAATACCAATGAAATTAATATGGGACCACGTGGGAAGTACCAGCTTTCAAATAAAAAAGGATCATCAAAATAGGTTGGTTCACCCAGTCGAAAGTTATGAGGTAGCAGACATAAAGAAAATACAGTCGCATTGAGAACCTTCTCCTTTTGAAGTCGGTTAAAAATGTAAACATGTCAAAGTCCCAAAAATTCTTTCGATGTTTCATCTGAATACAATATTTAGTTTAATGGTACTATGCAGCATCTTCAGTTATTACACGGGGATGTATCACGGCCTCAGGGAAGACCGTAAAGTAGAAGTATTTTAGGTATTTTTGCATTTCGTCCGCTGAATAAGGCAACCAGGACCCTCACTTTTAAAGATTGGCAACGTATCTACAACCCCATAACGTGAACTGTATACTTGTACTATTGCGCTTCACCTTCGTAACTTGTACCGTTTCCCATAAATGTTAAGAAAGCATCTATATAAGTGTTGTGTTGATTTTGGTTGATGCGAGAACTGTGAGGCGGTAATTATTTAAGTTCATCTTTTTTGTCGCCTCGCCTCACAAAAAATCTAGTAATGCATATTAATTGAAATGAAAAACTATATTGCGTTTAGATAGGAGTATAATACAATCACTTTCAATTACACACACAATTATCAAGTTATAATAAATTTGTAATAACTGTATTAAGAACAAGCGTCCCTTTTGGAATATTGCCCTCAAATAAACTTGAAATGTTCAACCCTTCACGAAGTTAATTCTAACATTGTTATAGTTCCTAACTGAAAATTATAAACCAAATGCTGGAGATGACTTTAAGGTTAATAATTTTCAACGTTGTACAATTATTGTCAGAACAAATTCCACCGACTCTAGCTGAAATGTATTGTTCGCAGCAGTGGCGCTCTCTAGTGTAACTTTCGGTCTTAGGTTTTAAATTAAAATGGCTGGCTGTTTGTGCTTTTGCATGCTTTCATTTCTGTCTGGATTTTAATTTTTCTTAAAATAAGTTTTCCATAATTTGCAATAAAACGACATGTTTTATTTACGTTTTTATAATAATAAACTAATAATGAACCTATATCCCATCCTATAATGACGAATATTTTTTCTTTGATACATCTCCGAAATTGCATCAAACCTTTTATAGCTGCTTAAGCTCTTTATGCTAGAAACTTGATATTAGTCAACCGTTCTTTCTAAAGATAATTTCAGAATATAATCATTTTTTATGGAAAATGGGCTGGCGGTTCACAAATGGAAAGTGATCCCCGCCGCCCATAAACATCTGCAACACGGGTAGCGTTGCAGATGCGTTGCCTTACAATAAAATGGGCCCCGCTACCTCAGGACAAGACGAAAGGCATAAATGTAATACTTTTACTTGATGCCGGTCTTCTGCGAGGTCGTGGCACCTCCCCAAGGTGGATCTGCCCATTCTTGCAACAGCGAAGAATCTTGTGTGGCCTCACCACGGTAATACTACATATTCTACATTTTAAAATATTTTTCCAGTAATGGGGATCGAACACACACCCTCTGGCGTCGGTACGCTAGGCAATTGGATTGTATGATGTAATTGAAATTTGTTAAGGATAGTTTAAGTTTGGAAGCATAATCATGATTACTTAAATAACGTTTTTTTGCTTAGAACAACATATTGTCTGCAGCCTACTTTGTTTATAATGAGAGATTGCCTGAACAACTTCTTCAGAACTAATAATAATAAATAATAAAACAACTGAATAACGCCAATCGAATAAGTAAAAAGAAGGAGCATTCAACTGACATAAATAAATAAATAAATAAATGACAGAAATATATTCACGTCATAGAAATATATTTTATGTCAATTTTTCAAATTGCCCCATAGTTGAGTCTTTTACATATTAAAATTTCAATGAAGAAAGTTTTGCAGTTATATACATTGACTATGTGCCTTTGTTATTTAGAAACTAGATTGGTGTACCGAAGTCGGACAGAATGAAATTAAGATGATTTATTACCAACGTTAATATTGCAACATCTTTAGGTAGTAGATTCTTCGTCGTCCTTCAAAACATTGGACCTCGGTTACATCGCTTAGCAGACTAAACGAAAAACTGGTTTTTCATCGGAAGAACTTGGCCATTAGTGCAACGGTAGAAGCCGTGGCATTGATATTTCACTTAGAGGCGATGTGATCCCAGCAGGTACGTATAGTAATACGTACGTAATAGTACGATGTGACAAAGCCGTGTCCGTAATTTGGAAAACAAGTTAACATTCTTCCAATTCTTAATAAGAAAAATAAATGTTCAGACTCTTAAGAAATAATGTCGACAAGATCTCTCAGAGGAATAAATAAAGCAGATTTTAAAAACTTAGTCCATTAATTTATTGGCGAACAGAAGAACTAGCATGCAGCATTAATTCTACAAATTGTTCGGGATTGATTTTATTCAGAAGCATTTTTAATGGAATGAATAAAGTAAGGGCATTCGAGAAGTTTTTAATGCGCGCAAAAGTATTTGAGAACTCCACGCTATTAAAAACTTCATATTGTTAGCTGCATAGTTAAAAACAACTGGATGTTGTTTCTTCGCTGAACTCTCTTTGTTCTCTAAGTCAAGGCTCTTTGCCTAGCTTAGGCTTTCTGAACATTATTCACATATGAAATTCTCGTATTAAGTACGACAACAAGTAACATCCTACATAAATAATATACTCAAAAAACCCGTAGATTGTTTAACTTACGAACAAAAAAAGCTTTGTTAATTGGAATTTTAAGCTTTCAGGGAACAAAGAACTTTTATATCAAAAACGGCTTATCTGAGTTTATAATTTAAATTTCCTCCGAAGAAAGTAAAGTAATTTAATGAAACATTTGTGTTTCATTATTCCACACCGACAAATTTAGTTTTGACAGGTTTGTTAAAGGTTATTAGAATTTGTTCCACATAGGATATTATAATATTTAGAGGAATTATTTAGATATTTATTCAATTCAGACAGTAAAATCATATTTTATGACTTATTTTGATAAGTCTGAATGACTTTGCTGCTTTGCAATCCAGTGTATCAGGAAATGAAAAGATTCAGATTTATTTGTACTTTTTTTTGTAAAATTAAAAACAAATACTAAACATGACTTTTGTTTTAAGTAATTCATACCATTTTTTACTTCACCATGGTATAATTTTTTGGTTATCCATTTTATGATAGACAACAATTATCTACTTCTAATTAATTCCTTAAAACGAAAATCTAAAACACAAAATAACACACAGCGGCACCGACTACTGCTGAATAGGTCTGGTTAAAGTATTCATGCATAATAGTATTTATGCGTAATAGTAATAATACCTCCTTCAACAAAATAAAACGTGTTACCAAGAAGTTAATACGTGCCTAGCAAATATCTCTTAGGTGACATGTAGATTCAATCAAATATTTTAAGGATTTTATTTTTAGTGTTCGTTTTCAAGTTCAAATTGTAAATTTTTGTAGATAAATGAAGAAAAACTTTTGGCGCTGCCGGATTCGAACCGGGTTCTTCTTGCTTCGCGCCTAGACGCTTTACCAAGTAAACTAAAATCTCGACATCTATCTACATTCGTTCTATTGAATTTTTAGCAATGCTTCGACGCAGGATCTTCATTTATCTGCAAAGATTTACTCAAAAATTTACAATTTAAAGTTTCAATAATATATTGTCCCTATATCGTTTTAGACAAGACTACTCTTGCTTGAGTTTCGTTAAAATTGGAGAATATTAACACGTATTAATTCTATCACGAACTTTTAAATACTCTGACATAATTAACGTGTCGTAATGCCGCTAATGAGTTACTAAAGCCGCGTTTATAAAACTCGAACAATGCTGACTCTTAATTAATCTTACAATGGCTCTAACGCAACGAGTCATTAGTACTTAAAGTAAACATAAAATATTAACAAGCAATCAAAAGTTTTATTGCTTATCATTTGCGATCCCTTTGAATGTTTAATCAAACAGCTTCGTTCGTTTACGAGTAATTTCAGAATATTCAATGGTTGAGATAATTTTTATTATTCAAAAGTTCATTGTGTTTTTACACAACAAATGAAAACTCAATCTTTTAATCGCGTCAACCCCCCTTGGGAACAAAAGCCAGAAGTGGAAAAATTATCCGTGGATCACACAAATACGTGTCCCGTGTGTGAATCGAACCCACAACCCCCAGCGCCGAAGCCAATAACTGTTAACGGTTAACAACTGCGCCACTGGTAAACTACGAGTATGTAAGGGGTCAGAAGTAAGAAATACTATGTGTTGTTCATATCTGCTATCTGTTTCACTTTGAAGGACATAAAGCGATATTATTGTCTGTACTCTAGTGTCTTTCAAGTACGTATCAGTAGTGTTTCCGTTGAATTCAATTTTGAACTTGGAGTGGATCCCCTCCACATAACTTACTTCTGACTTTAAAACGTTTTATTGCATTGGAACTACTCACAAACTATCAAACCCTGAACGGACAACTGAGCCCTACGAGACGTGGGTGCTCTAGAGTAAATTTATCGAATCGAACGAGACTTTGTGTTGACTTCAAAGTTATATATTAGACGGTTTGACGTTGAATAAATAATGATATTAAATTTTACTTGTCACTCCTGCATGGTGACTTTAATAGATTTTTATACGTTCAGTCGAACTTAGTTAATCTACAAAACAGTACGAGTGAAAAAATACCGATTGCAAGTATACGAGTACGACATTTTTGTGATTGCGGAAACCACGTAGACGAAATTGATAAAAACACTAAAATAAAATTGTCAAATCGGGATAATTGATACAAGTGAATTAGATTGCTTTAATTTTTTCATTATACCGCAATTAAACACGGAAAAATATAATATATTTGTAGTTATAATTTATAGTCAGAAACCACAACTTTAAAAACTAAAATCAAATTTAATCGTTGAGGAAAACTAAAAAGTACTTATTATAAACGTGGTACATATATAGAAAAATTGGAAACACCAATTGAAAATAAAATTAAGATTTTCTCCCTGTGGTAAATTTATCTAAAACTAATTTTTGAATTTCATTTAAGAATTGTTACATTCAATAAACCCAAGGGCGATTGCTCAGTCCAATAGAGAAACTTACTGTTACCTTAATTTGCTGAACCGAGGGATGTTACGAGGAATCGTAAGTTTCAGGGGATAAAAATAAATAAAAGTCCGACAGTACAGGCTGCTCTGTCGCTAATTAAATGCTCCCGGCATCTCGCTCCGATAGGTTTTTCTCCTGGTCTTGTGCCTGATTAATCAACAGACGACACGAGCGCACTTTTAAAAATTGCCCTTCTCCATTAAAACTGTTGCAGCATTACATTTTTAGAAATCAGTAAACAAGTGCCCTACCATAAATTGCGAGAAATTAAATGAACGCGGAGTAATGAGTGGCCAATTTGCCCTGTCTTCTTCAGCTTGCCTTTTGACTTAAACGTGTATTTTGTGAATTTGTTCAATTCTATTTTTATAGATCTGGCAACATCGAAGAACCGCTCAAGCTTTATGTATATTTTTTATGCCACAAGGTGACAAGCGAGCTGGCGAATCACCTGATTTTAAGAAAATATCAAGGAGCCATTAACGTTTTCAATAGGAACGTCATAAAAAATATATTGGTATGTGCTATTCCACCACTCACTTCAAGAAATTTAAGAAGCAGTGGTCGTGTTGTTGAAAAAAATCCTTAACGAGAGAGTAGATAATGAAAATTTCGATTTAATGGAAGACTAACTACACAAAGCGAAGGAAGTGAAATAATACTAATGAGATCATTCCAAGTGACATAGATGATACGCGGCCAAATTGAAAACGTTAATTGCTCCTTGATATTTCCTTCCAAGAATATCGCATGTTTTCGTTGCGGGAAGAAAGTAAAAACATTTTATGTTAATACCGTTGAATATTATTTTTCATAAGATGAAGTACGTCTACCGTGCCCTATTTTCGGATATTTTCCATAACATAGCAATTCATTCCATATCGTTATTGACAAAAATAGATATAACTTTTGTACGTAAAAAGTAGGCAATCGCACCATGGACTTCACGTCCATGACACACCTGAGGGGTTGCAATTTTGTTGCCAACAAAGTGGTAAACTTTGAATCTGGTATAAACTGATGTAAACGCTTTCAGTCCCGAAACTATTAAAGCTTCACCGAACGCAAAATCGGTGGGCTATCCAGAACCCACGGGTCTGACGCCCTCCACAGTGGGTAGGGCCGCGCCTAAAGAGTGTCGCCTACGGGCTATCGAGGTCCAGTGCGGACCGTGACCAAGATAGCCGTTGACTGTGCTCGGTGAACCATCTGCTATTTTAGTGGCCATCTCAGTGGTGAAATGAAGTGCTATCACTTTGCATTGGTCGTGATGCTATCATTTCTCTCTGGACGAGCCTGCCTGTTCGTGAAACAGCATAAGCTGTTAAGCGGCCTTTGCCAAAACTTTGAGCTTATTATGAGTTGTTTCTATAAATAATAAATACGAGTACGCAAAATCTTCAAAGGATATGTGTAATGTAAATATATGTTAATAGCCCACATAGCCACATCCTAAAGTTCTCCCTACCCTCAGCAGCCAACGTGGTGAATAGCGGACCCACAGTCCTGGTAGGCTTGTTGCTTATTAGCACTAGCTTTCCTGCCTCCCATGACCTTTTGTCAGTGGACTCAGGGGAATTCGTTGCTGGTGCAAAAGGGGATGAGTAGAGGGCGTGTTGAATGTTGCAGCGAGCCTCTCCAGCGAGAGGAAGTTGTCCCTGAGAAGGGGCTGCTGAGGCAGCCAACGCTGGCAGGGTCGCGGAAAAATACGAAAGCATTCATGGGCCTACTATAATATCCAAGAATACATAGAGGACAAGGATGTTTGGAAATGACTCTTGCTCTGCACTTGCAAGACCCCTGGCTGCTGCTGATTTTATACCCAAATAAGTGTGTATAATTGCATTAAAAAAAAATATATATAACAAAAAGAACAAGACCGCAGAGTTTCTTGCCGGTTCTTCTCTGTGCAGGTCTAGTTTAGTGAACCGGTGGTAGATTTTTGTTGACGTTCAATAAGAGCTTAAGTTGGGCCTATATTGAATAAATATACTTTGACTTGACTTGACTTGATGTGACCCAGCCGATATGCGCCCTAGGTGGGGGTGTTAGAATTAGTGCACATCCTTGAGCCCGCGAGGGCGGGTATGCGTTGGCATTTCTCCTAGGTACATAAAAAATCCCATATAGCACAATAGTCACAATATGTCAATATGATACAATAGTCACTCAGTCATGGTTTCATTATTAGACTATTTAAAGTAAAGCGCGCTAATTTAAGCAATAAATTACTAATATGCGTTTATTTTTGTATTAAATATGTTTGTAACGTGACAAACACAGTTCAAAAGTTCACTGTTGACCATTCGAGTGAACTTTATGCGTACATCTCATACAATCCACGTCCTTACCCTTCTCGAAAGAAGCAAGTTATGACCAAACGCTTGGAGGCAAGACGATTTACATAACAGAGGACAAAGCCCGCGGCGCTGGTTCCAGTGCGGCCGCTTTTGCGGATAATGAGATACGTTGTTTCGTCTCGGGGCCGTCGCTCTCTCGCTTGCCGCGTAATCTTGGATCATTCGAGTATTTACAGAAAAAATGAAACATAAGTGGTTAACTAAGTAAGAACATATAGTTTACTTTCAGCGCACTAATTCTATGATTAACGAATGTAGTGGTTCCAAATTAATGAAGTTAGTTATGATGACGTTGTGCTTATGACATTGTTTCATATCAAATACACATAACATAACAATATAATTCATATTCTTTGGCAATCACCAAGTAAATAAATTATTATTATTAAAGACTTGTGACAAAACCCAACGATCAATAAAAAAAACGTTAATAAGTTTTAAACTACCAAAATTAATAACAAAAGTCGATTATTAAAATTTGTATAAAAAGAACGAAAAGCTTGTAGCCGCTGTGGGAATCGAACCCACGTCTTCGGCATTTGCGGCCTGACGCTCTAGCCACTGAGCTAACCGGCTGATAGCCACAGTGACGAAAATCTTAATGTTTTTTATCTACATTGTTTTTTAGCATTTGAAAGAATGCCAAAGACGTGGATTCGATTCCCGCAACGGCGACAATCTTTTCGTATTGTTTCTACAAATTTAATGTTCAATCTTAAGTGCAGAGATTATCACTACAAAAACATTTAAATTAAAAGTCGATTATGTTCAGACTATGTTATAATTAAACCAATATATTTAATCCGTACCATAAAGATTGTTCTTTTTTTATTTTCTATATCACATTTTACTGTATATCTTGTATCTCTTTTAATATGGTTTAAACTTTACGGGATTAAACAATACAAACCGATATAAATATCACCCGTTCTTGAGAAAATCGGTGGTGATTATTTACCAATTTTATTATGGCGGCACTTGACCGTTTTTTTTTTATTATATTGCTAAAAACCCTACTATTATGTTTTTTTTGTAAAGAACAAATAGAAAAAGGTAAAGAGGGACAAAGCAGTTTAATGGTACAGAGCAAGACCCCGGAGTCATTTCCTTTGCAGAATTATTTTATTCAGTCAACATACAATTAAACTCCGACCACTATTACGCGGTAAGTGGTCGAACAACAAAACAAAAGAGCCATTCTCATTACGAGTATCCACAAAGGCAGGCGCTCTAGAAACTACGGCGCCCCGCCATGAGATTCGGCCGCTGACTATGTTATGGAAATCGTTTTGTGTCTCAGCGTTTCTTTATAGTAATTGTCTCTTTCGAGAATCATCCGTATCTTCTAGACCCTTTGAATTATTAACGACTATTAACATTTAATTTCAATTTTATTTAAACCCATGATGATTTATTAAATGAAACTAGTTTATGAATTTTATCGCATTTTGCTTATTATTACCTAATTTATGAATGTTTTATATTTTACGCATCACATGGTGCCCGGATTATTTCATTAGGTTCGAATGATTTGGCAGTTGAGGGTTTAAATGGATCAGCGGGCTAACTTCACAAGTTTCAAACTAAAGTTCTTGTTCAAGTTTCTAACTTAATGAGATATTATTCAGTTGAACGCATTAAAATGAACGTTTGCATAACTTTTCATTATATATATAAATGGAATAAGGCAAAGGTATAACAGCCAAGCGCATTACGAACTTTTACATGAACTTGTAGCCTTAACCGAGCACACTTCATTGTGGCCCATCATGCTATGTCAGAAATAGTTCGTTGGTTTAATGCTAATAATTTACTGTTAAATGCCAAAAAAAATAAATGTCGACACCTGATATTATACGTTTAGGTGGTAAAAATGTACTTATAAATGGGGAAGTATTAGGCCTTGTGGATACCAATGTTTTTCTCGTAATAACTCTTGATTCAAAGTTTCAATGAGCCTGCCATATATCCAAACTTGCTAGCAGAATAAGTTCTGCAGCATATGCTGTACGGAAAATAAGATGTCTGACTGATGTGAACACGGCTAGAATTTTTTTTGTGACGTGTAATTTGCTGTTAGCCCGGCGGCTTTGACAGCTTCGGCGGAAGCGGTCCGCGGGCAGACGACCCACGGACTCGGGAGAACAACGTAGCCGGTGCACGACGACGACAAGAAAACGCCGTCCACTCCGCTGCACTCCGCAACACCCTGCTAACGAAATATGGACAATCGACTAACAGGGGGGGCACGACACGATCCAAGGGCCTCTCGGATGGAGGTTCGAACCTCGGCTTGGATCGCAATCGAAGGGCTAGAATTGTTCATTTTAGTTATTTCCATAACATTATGTCATACGGTATTTTGGTATGGGAGCATGCAGTCGATGTGGAAACAATATTTAATTTGCAAAACGGGCCATAAGAGCGATTTATAATCTAAACTTGAAATCATCGCTGAGAGACAAATTTAATGATGACTATGATCAACTTCAAAAGAAACCAAATGAACAAATGATTGAAGCAATAGATCAAAAAGCTCAATTTAAAAGCTTCTTCTTTTGAAGCTCTTCTTACCGGAGTAGAGAAAAACAGACAGTGATGTCTTCTTAATACCCAACTTTCTATGCCCCAAGTACATAAATGTGTAATTCACTGTGGTAGGGCCACGCAACAGTTCGCTGATGCACGAATGGGCAGTTCCTTTCGGGGGAGTACCACGACCTTACAGAAAATTGGCGTGAGGTGGAAGTGCGGAAGTCTTCCCCGTTCCGACTGGTGAGCAACGCATCTGCAACAGTACGGGTGTTGCAAATGTCCATGGGTGGCGATTATCACTTAACAGTAGATGAACCGCCAGCTCTCTTGCCATCTTCTGCCATAAAATAGCCTACGCAATGTAACAGTGCATATTCAGGAATCCCTTACTAAATTCAGTTTTTGATCTTTACGACGGGACGCAGTCCTAACCACTCCATCGTTTAGCGTTTAGCGTTGCACTCCAGTTGCACAAGGGGCACGCAGTGCAGCGGTCGAGTGCGGTCGCGGCGAGACCGCGCCAGCCCTGTTAGCATTGTAATTGCCGCCCACTCTTCGCTCAACGTACCGTTTCGAGTCCTTTCTATGTATTAATGTAGCGTTGCAAAGAAAGAAAGAAAAAAATATATTTGATACATCAATACAATAATTTCGTCACAAAATTAAACAATCCTACATGCTAAATATTAACGCACCAAAAAGCTTTCCACTGAGCGTTAGATTCGCGAAGTTTAGAAAAGTTGAAATGTTTTTTTTTTTTATAAGTTTTAGATGTTTTTGCAAAGCTTACGTCTGAAAACGAAATTAACGATTAACTAGTTTCAATTTACAAGTATTGTAAAATGATATTCACCATAGTTCATTATATACCTATATATCTTTTGTAAACTGCCATATTGTTGCAATTTACAAAAGGTAAAATACAATCGAGGGATTACCCTTAAAGGCAATTTCCATAGCAATAATTGCCCTATTCAGCAAATTATTCTTTCGAAAGCAGTCGAAAGGTCAATAACAGAAATTGGACAACTATAGAAGATACACAACAGCGTTGTCACAGGCGTAGGTTTAGTTTTCGACGTAATCGTTCATCGCACGGCATGGATTTGGCGGACGGGGACTAAGTGAATAAAACACTAAGTTTTATCACACTCCAATACCATGGCTCATACTCTTATCTATATTGACTATTTGACATTTATCTATAATTTCATTATATTTAATTTAGCCGTTATCAACTGCATTTAATGTCTTCTTCACAAATAAAAGTACTGGCACAGGGAATAAAACATTTAGTTATTGGAAATATAATACTTTCATAAATAATAATATGCGTTTTCTTATATACGTTATAGCTTCCATAAATAATAATATAAGTTCCAACCGAGTGTTCTACGACACTCACGCAGTCACCAGTCATTCACAAGACAACGTTAAATTAAGTTTTCATGATAACAGAACGTAATTACATCAATTAAAATAATTTACGAAGCAGGCAATGTATTCACATGTGGTTTAAAGATGTGATTTGATTACTCAAATCATATATAACACGAAAAAATAACAAAGTAATGATAAAAGTTTTGACGGATTTTTCACTGGTTTAATTTTGACATTAAGATGCAAAACAACTCTAGTCTATGGTTATAAACATCAGAAATTGAAAGACACTAACTATACACAATAAAATCCATAAAAAAGCTTTATTTAACACATTTTTGGTATATACACAAATGTAATAAATTAATAAACTAATTCTAAATAATTAAAATCGAAATAAAAAGTATTTATTATTAAAATAATGAAATATTTTCAGGGCACATTTTTACAAAGAAGATACCAAACAGATTTCAACTCACGGGTTGAGCCGATTCTAGCTGGAGGGAAATTATTATTACAAAGCATGACGTTCCTTTAATGAAGTGAACCAAAGTCAGTTGAACTGCCACCTTTCTCGTAACTAATACTTTTTAGCAATATCAGCAAGTTGCAGTGCATCTTGGTAGCTCCCGCTGTTCTCGCAGACTGTTCTGAATTGTACAAATGCCGAGATAATTATTTATACTTCTTGTTTTGTTGGTACTATAATCAATATATTTAATGTTATCATGGCGATAATGAAGCGAATTGTAATATAAACTGAATTATAATTTGTCTATTACCATAAAATAACAACAACCAAAATGTATGAGTGTCCGACGTTATTTATAAAAATTTAAACTAAAACCTTTTCTCATCTACAAAACTACATTAGACTTAAATAGAAGAGGAAAGATACGGGATTAACTTCGAAAACCTAGCAATCATCATCAGAGAAACCTTATCGAAATTATTAGTGCATTAATTAGATGCTATCTAAGTTTAAAAAAAAAAAAATAATTTGTTAAAAAAATCATTTATGGACTTATTTGTATAAGAGTTGTTTTTACCTTGATCCTAATATTTTAACAATTACTGAACTTGAATTTTAACAGCTATTATAACGACAAGCAGCACTAGTGGTTATATCACCGTCCGGGAACGCAGCCGAAATCCCAGTGACCACTGCTACATGCGACCATGTGTCCCTTTGGCTCGAGTAGATAACTTCATATCCGGTACAAAGTGTTGCCAGCGCCAACATTTGTTAAATTTAGCTACATTCAATTAAATTGAGTTTCTAATATTTATTTCATCTTCTTTTTTTTCCATTGACCACATCCAATCACATCTACTTTTGGCTGATTAAATTTTATCCATCCTAGATCAGAGCGACTACGTTAGCAACAATCTTGACCTTTATCCAAAGTCGTTTTAAAATCCTAGTCTGCAAAATATGAATTTAGCTCATCTGAATGGAGCAGACTGTTACACAATTTAAAATAGGATCAAATGTTATTTTAGATTTAGTTAAAATCCATCTCAGTTAGTTTTACGAAGATGATGTTAATGACTTATCCAAATCAGATTGTACAATCGTTTAAATATTTCGAAATTATTTTATGTTATTGAATTTCATCATTTTAAAACACGAAATTGATATTAATTTAAACCACTTTTAATACCTCTTATTTAATCATATCATTAAATCTATTAAATCATATTCTCTTACTACTGACTAACATTGATTCTGTACAAAATTAAAACTTCGTTTCTTACTCCTTATAGCCTATGCTCACCATAAGCTACTTTCAACGGTAAATTTTTATAAAAATTATAAGAATTTTGCGCTGGTAATATTAAGAATCAGTTATGACGAAAGAATACTGCGATATCGCTGACTACTTCGATTTCAATTACGTTCACGAACGGTCATCTCAACTGCTCATATTGCTCAATAGAACCCTTGTCACTATTACATTTGTTAATTTATAGTTAAAAAAATAACAATAATCTAATATGTAGAAATATTGAACTAATATTATCTTAAAAGAACTTCAGTTGCTGTAAGTGTGGTTACTTTTTGAAACACGGCCTTCTAATTATTAGTTGCACTCGGTTATTATTGAAAGCACACATTGACCACCTTATTCGTGACTAATACCAGAGTTTATATTCAAACATAATAAAGTAATAGAATGTTTGTGAAACACCTTGTGCACACAATTCAATATTTGCATTATGCCTCCACCAAAAGAACACATTCTCATTTATTATAAACAACATTCTACAAGATACTGCTTCTTGACAAATGACACGTTTCATCTGCCGCCGGAGAGTCCCTTCAGTTTTTGACGAGGGGGTTTGTGAGTATCAAAATATTTTTGTCGTTTTCTTCTTGTATCTTTGACTGTATCTTTTGATTGCTTTCAAGCTTAATTATTTATAACCGTGACAGGACTGAGAACCTTAAAAAATAAATTATACTTATAATTATACAGCAACTAAATTAACTTGAGATTAATTTAAGACAAAAAATGTGACTAACTTTTTAGATTTATTTCTGGACGGGCATCCCGCAAAGCTCTGAAATACTTTCGAAAGTCGGTGCTGTGCCTTTTTAAACTTTTATAGTTATTGATTTTCATCCAAATGTGCAAAATAGATAGAATAAAATAAACACCCGAAGTGCGAGTCAGACTCAAGCATGAAGCTGAAGCATCTATAAAAACGGCAAAAAAAGCATGTCTGTTGTATCCTGACCCCCACTTAAACATTAATTCATTCTGTTTTTTATTCTTTGTTGTTATAGCGGCAACAGAAAAATCATCCGTGAAAATTTCAACTGTCTAACTATCACGATTCATGAGATACCGCCAGGGACAGACAGACATACATACAGACGGGCAGACAGCGGAGTCTTAGTAAATAGGGTTCCGTTTTACCCTTTGGTACGGAATCCTAAAAACTTGCCCTCAGTGGCCGGACGCTTGCTTTTAATTCAACGTTCTCGGGCAACCGGGATTCGAATCCTGATGTCGGTACACCAATAAGAGTTAATTGCAATTTTGAGAGTGGGATCGTCACGTACCAAACGGTTTGAAAAAGAAAAAAACCTTCATGCTTTCGACATACTTCGAAGATACGTGAAGTCTGCCAAATCGCAGTTGAGATGCCAGATCGCTAACGGAGCATTATGCCCTTATACTCTGTATACAGAGGAAGCCTTTTCCCAATAGTAACACTAATACAAATTTAGTTTAGGCTGTTTTAATACATATATACATATACTGTCTTATGCATAATAAAACGCTTTTAGAAGGTATAAACCTATGTTATTTAAAACGTTTAAGCGTATCAAGCATTCGATAAAAATCTTTATTCATAATCGTTTGATAAACCTCAGATAACTAAAATATCTTTATTGAACATAATGTTGCAATTTCGTAAAAAAGTTTTATATCGCATAATTATGATTAATTATTGCGACTACTCTAATATCTTTTATTATAACGAATGTAATTTCTATCTTTAAAATTTATTAAGCTAAGTTTCCTTACATCCAACTGAAAGGAATTACATTTTTTTTATTTTTTAATTAGTCTAAGATCTCAAACGAATACATTTTTTTCTCGAAAATGTTCCATTGATGTTTTACGTACATTGCTTTTGAGCACCTCCAACATAATTTAACTTGAAAACACACGGTAGCAGGCGAAGCGATAGCGAAAATTCGATTTAATGGAAGACTGACCATTCAAAGTGAAGGTTTTTGCAAAAAGACTAATGAGATTATTCCACGGAAGATCGGCGAGACGAGGTTAAATTGCAAACGTTAATTGCTGCTTGAAATATACTCGTCCAGAGTATAGGTTTACGTTCCGGAAAATTCATGATGAATATTGGTCTAGATTCTTTTAAATTAAAGCATTCGTTTGTAACATTCATAGCCTTTAAAATTGTATAATTTAGTAAAAATGTAGTGTAATTATCATTTAGAAAACAATGCTTTCTTCAGGTTACATGCTTATAACGTAAATTTTAAATTAAACTGGCTTAAACCAGCGACTTATGCACACACTCATAAAGGAATTAGAATTTTACCTCCGGTTTAACGCGTTTTAGGGCTGAAAAATTTCAAAATGATTTGAGCTTTTAATTTCTAATGAAAAAACGGAACATTAATTACTACTAAGATATGATATTTTAGTCATATCTACATTTTTGGAGGTAGTTCAGAAATATGTTTTGCCGCAATGATAATAAAAACAAATAATCTTTTCACATTTACAGATACTTTTTTTTTGAGTAATTCTAATATAATACCTGTATAAAAATAGATTACCAGTTGTAATTAATAGTTAATAATAAAAGTGTTTTAATTTAATGCTGTAATAGTTGTAATATAATAATGTAAAATAATATAAGAGTATGACTAGTAGATAGAAGAGTATGAAGAGTAGACTAGAGATTATGTACATAAATTGTTTAAAGCGTTTTAAGTGTCAGCGCCGAAAAAAATCAGCAAATTATTTAATAAACTCGTTCAACGAACAACAAACCATTACTCGTAAACCAACAAAATTTGCGTAGTCAAATATAAAAAGTGCGTCAGAACTAAACTTTAAAACACGAGCACACTTCCTACGGGCGCTGTATGCTATTAAACTTTACAAGGTCCTTGAGATAGAAAACTTAAAAATACCCAATAAAAGGAAAAGACTTGTAAATCCTACAGATAGGAAAGTGTTAGTTTTTTGTATACTGCACTAACTCTAGGAAAACATGATATTTTCCTTAGGTTAAAATAACTCATATTGGAATATATTTTGATGAATACACAATATCAGTTAGTTACACGAGAATATGCAAATTGTATCCCATTTTGGTAAAAGTTTAATCAAAACCAAGCTATCTCTGCGACCGCGTTGTTCCATAAATAGTCTATTCAATATTAATATATGAACAAAGAGCATTAATTACGGCGAAATGAAACCCGGGTCAGAGGGTAAATTGCTGACTGAATATGTTTGAAAGTAACTAAAAGGCACGCTTGATGAGATCCCGCAAGAGAGAGGTCTCACTTTGGAGTAAACAACGCCACTCATTAGCTGTTTTGCACGATTGACTGCTACTGTGATTTTGCGGCGGTTACATGAGTGGATAAGATGAAACGTCAATGGGCTCTGAGGGAGCAAAATGTTACATATGGAAAGTTTTTGAACGTTGTGGTTTGGCAGAATACAAATGCGTGTGCACGGAAATAGAAGAGTATTTGAATATTAATGTTATAACGGAATTGTTAATATATTAAGAAACAAACTCAGCAAAATTATATACATAAACATTTGACAAACATTTTTAAGATTGCGAAAGAAGTTACCAAAAACTTTTTACACGGCCATTTTGGGCGTGTAAAGCTTACTGCGTAATTTAATCTTTCTTACGCTATCAATTTAGCGAGAGTACACCGAATCTCAACAGAAAGCTAAAAAGATACCGAATATATTTTCGAAGTACGAAACAGGCGTCTCGTTCAAGGGAACATTTACTTATATTAACAAATTTAAATTAAGCTCGCTAGAAAAATAATCCTGTAATTTCAGCAGAAATTTCAGGATTCTCAAAGAACCGTCTGCTTGTTTGACAACTTTTCGTATAAAAAAAACGTATTGCCATCATTTGAAGACCCACTTCCACCTGGTTTAGTTTTGTCTACTACCAAACCCATTTTTATCCTGAATTGGGATTGTTTACCTTTTTTTCTTTCCGCTACACTATATTTATCAGCTTGTCTAATTTGCCACTTTATTATATTAAACCTATAAGAAACATGCAGAAAAAAGAAAGCGAGTCACGTATCTCTTGATATACGAGCTCGGCCCGCTCAGCGATGTTCAACTTTCAAATTTCGAAGACATTCATATATACTCCCGACTTGAACCTGCAATAAAAACAAAATTTTGAGTAAATAATTGCAAAACGAAAGACATTCAGTGTTAATTCGTGTGCAAAGTGCTACAAAGAGATTATTTTCACGTAGGACCCATATTGCTCTAAAAATGGGGAATGAATACAAGTGAAATCATAAAGAATGAGGTCTCGCCTAACGTATATAAAAACGTTTGTTACGGAGTATTAAATTAAAAATTAAAACGCGTACATAAAACAGGTATATCGCGTAGCAGTCAAATTGCAACAAAACAAACAATATTAAAATTGTAAATAAAATAAAAAAATATGTACATACCATGTCCTTGGAAATCCATTTTGTAAATAAATCAAATATGTAACAGGTTTCTGGGAATCGACAAACGAAATCACGTAACAATTACGTGAGTTCACAGCTAACGTTTTGGATCACTGTTGTTATTCACAATTCGATGACGAAATCGTAATGAAAGTAATTAGCTAAGTGCATTTAATTTATACCATTGTTAAGTTCAGACTTTGTAGTTATTATAATGATCACTACTTTCATTGAATCGTAGAGTTACCTTGAGTGATTTTTGTCATACTGGGGAACCACAGTCCAACGTACTTAAGTCCCCTTCCTCGACCGCGTTGGTGAGGAGGTTTCACGGGCGACGCTTGTTGACGTTCGAATTAGTATCGGGTTGGTAATTTGCTGCGCTTACCACCAGGAGTTTGGGATGATGTCCGGCTCTGTCGAAGAACCGTTTGGTGAGATCTTTAAAATGTTCATCTGTGCGTAGTTTAAATGATCGTAAAGAGGAATGAACGCCTAGAAGCGACTTTATTTTATACAATGAAATGCGTGGAATAGATTTAAATTAAAAAACATTCCGGGGATTGAATTCAGGTTGCTCGAGTATATTGAATGAAAAGATAGCGCCCGGTCAATGAGCTATGCTAGCTCATTCGAACTAGAACTCGTGGCTTCAGATCACAAGATAACCACTATAGACATATAACTAACTATAGACCATAATGCATAATGAAAATAATATATGTTGTGAATTTTAAAGAAATGAAAAACCATGTTCATTAATAAAAACACAGAAATTAAAGAGTTTCAAAGTCCGAAAAGCTCCCGCAAGTTTCTTGTATAAATTCCATGATTTTAAATGACATAGTTTTTATTCAGTTGCCGAATTTGCTTCATCGTGTTATGATAACGCTGTATATTCATAAATAATACAATTCTTAACTCTAAAACAACAAGTCTTAATTAACTTTCACCAAAGTAAACCAACTTCGTGGAATCTGTTCTCGGGTATATTTAATATGTAGGTTTCGGGGAATTATATTGCTTCATAATCAGCAACAGTCTGCTTTGTTGTTGCTAGTCCAAACAAGTATTTTGCAAAGCTTTATATAACTTAAACATTTGCCCGGGATGTTTGTTAGCTACCGGCGAAGCGTAGTAGTAATAGTAGAAGTGTTGGTAATACATTTGTCCACTCTCCCTAGCACCAGTGGTGAAGGTGTCGCGGAGGAAAATTAGTGTTGATCCGAGCCATGGAGGAATAAGAGGGTCGATGATGCGGCTTTCTATCATCTACGACCGAAATGTGATGAGCAACGGAGTCACAGAGCAGGACCGTTGTCGTAAACACTAGCTCTCTGGACTGCCCGGAGGTCATGGGAATAAGAAGGGCTTACTCCCCCAAGTGTGGCTGCTGAGGTAGGTCCGGTAGGTTTGTGGATACATCCACAAACATGCCAGAACTAGCCGCTAAAGTGTTTCAGCTCTACCACAGCTCTACCAATACGCGACCTACGAGTAGAATCGTGGGGGTTTTATTCGGTACCAGACTAACATAAGCCGCCCTTTCCTCCAAGAGGAAATTCCCAAAATAAATGTGCATTAATTATAAAATTACAAATTCGCTTGCCAACTTTTCACATTAAAGAAAATTTGCTAATATATGTATATAATTACACATGTATATACATAGGAACATGATATATTTTATATATCATCGCTTCAAAGATTCCGTGTCAACGAGACGCTCAAACAATTGAGAAAATGGCGGTTTTAATGGATCAATATTCTAACATCACAAGTTCCCAACTAAAGTTCCTGTTGGAGTTTCAAGCTTAATAAGCCATCGTTTTACAGTTGAATGAATTATCGTGGTATGTGCGTGAATTGTTATTTCATTATTAAAATATGTTCTACAATAGTAGAATAAAATTCTGCTTGTTCAGATGCCATTTTAAATAAATGAAAAAGTTAATTTGTGCTAAATGGATGATGCAGTTAGAACAGAATATAAAAGGATTTATGGGCCTAAAATCTAATACGCATTTTTTATTTAATTCACAATTCAATGTAAAAAATAACGAATTCTAAATGGCATATTACATGATGCCTTAAATGACATCAATAACTAAATACACAGATACGGCAACAGAAAACTTTAGTTCCGGAGGCAGTTTCAGAGGCAAGAAATAGATGTCCACTTATTTATTAATTTTTCTAAACCCTAAGCATAGTCATGTAATCCAACAGCTGTTAAATTACTTCACACCATATAGAAAGCCGACCATCCCAGCCCCTTTTCCACATAGCGCTTGGCGCGCAACTCCACTTGCGCGGAATTCACGCGGTGCGGCTTGTGAGAGCAGCCGCGGCTAAACCGCACCGGCCTCTCACTATTTTAATTGCCGCTCGCTTGAACCGCTCTATCCACGATTGGATCCAATTCGTATTATCTTGCTCCACATTCAAGTCTCTGACATTCACGCGTGGCGTTCGTTGTTCAAGCTGTCAAGCTCAGGATAAAATTACCTCATTATTTTCTTTATTCATATTTAAAAACAGTCTTATGACTTTATATGTAAAAGTAAAAAAATGAAGTGACAACCTATATATGTCCCACTGCTGGGCAAAGGCCTCCTATGTACAGAGGGTATTAAGCCATAGTCTACCACGCGACTCCAATATGGATTGGCAAACTTCATAATATAATTTTCGAAATGTTTTTTTTGTTATTATTTCGAAAATATGCAGCTAGCGCCCTGACAATGACACGGCTCTATTGCACGTTTTAGATAATTTCGTAATAAATTTATTCAAAAATAGTTTAAAATTTAAACCAGACATTGTTCAGAATTTTTATGTTTTTGTTTATGTTTTTTTACAACTGTTTATGTTTCGAAGTAAAAAGTTGGCCAGCAAGCACGCAGTTCACCAAAAGTTGGGTCTGAGGGATTGCAGATGCATTGGCAACTTAAAAAGTGGGCGGTTACCCGAGGAAAGGCGAAAGTATAATACAAGTACTTCCACCATTTAATTATCTAACCTAACCTCTTATATACCACATTCTACTTTCCATTCTGTCTCATCTATTCCTTACGTAGAATTTGGCTATGAAAAAGCGAACGATAATTCTTAGGGCTTACTTATTTCGATCAACGCAGTAGGAGCTCACGGTATCTTAAAGCCTTACGTTTAATTTTGTTAATTATTGGATACCAAGCTCGTGGAAAAGTACAACCACCTACTCTGTGTCAAAATAAAACCACAAGTTTGACCTATTAACCTGTTGTACTATTGTTCTTTTCATTCATCTGTCTTCTCATAGATTCAAACCGTAAAGTAAATTCTAAAATCGTTATATGCAAAGACCACCAAAAGATGCTGCGGCAATTTAAAAACAAAAAGTAACTTGGTAAGTAGTGAAGCACTTTATATTCCTCAAGATTTATATGCAAGTCGGTACTTGCCGCTCCACACACGATTCATTTCACGGAAAATGTCTGCGTTCTGAGCTACCCGTCGGATTATGTTTTCAAGTATTATGTTCTCAGCGTAGTGCGCTAGCGCGGTATATGAGTGTGGGCGAATAAATTCCATGCAGTGAAAGAAATGAAACGAAGAAACATTAAAGAAAATATATTTAATTTTAAATGAAAAGCAAAGTTACTTTAGTTGATGACTAGCGGCCCGCCCCGGCTTCAAACGGATAACAATACGATTAACAAAAAATTTTAAAATTAAAGATTATCATACACACACATAAAACCTTCCGAATATTTCGTCTTTGGTGTTTAATTTTATGAATTTCTTCATGTTTTAATGACCAGATAATGGTTCCGCTTTAATTACGGGATATTCGGGGTTACACGTAAAAGTGACAAATAAGTCTGGTCTCCCATAGCTTCGGACATAAGGCATCGCATCTTTGGTTATTTAATGCAGAAAACTCGGAGAACCTGTAAATGAATATGACGATGCAGATTACGCGTTGACCGATATTTGATGGGCCAATGTCTTGATTTAAAGCGTCTCTAAGATGAATGTTTCACCAGCCCTGTCTCTGGTGATCACGACATCATATTTAATGCCATCTTTCTGATATCTTTTTGCCATCATATCGATAAAGTATTGAATAAAAACCAGCCAAGGCAAGTCGGACTCGCACACGAAGAGTTCCGTACCAACCTTATAAAACAGGTAGCTCTAACCGTCACCCCTCCGACCGGGTTCCCGCCTTGAAGTGGCGGAGGGGCTTAGTAGCCGTGGCTTGGTCCCCCACGGCGAAGCTAAGAGGAACCCACACTGGGCCGGCCTGTGGTGTAAGGCCGGCCCGAGAGGGCCGCTCCGAGTGGGCTCAATGAGCCTACTCTGGATGCGTGCTGGAGGGTGACGGGGACAGGTCGAGGGTGGTAGAGGTGGAGCCACTTTCCCTGTCTTCTGCTACCGAGGAGGAGTCGCGGGGAAGAGGAGTGTCGGTATTGCGTTAGCCGTGCTCCCTATCCTCCGCGACTCGGCGGGGCTGTACCGCTGATGCAGCTGTGGTGGGGCCGCGCGGGGAGAGGAGAGTCGGTATTGCGGTGCGCCGTTCTCCCTATCCTCCGCGGCCGAAACGTGGTGAGCCTCGGAGCCACAGACCAGGACCGCCGCTGGGGGCTGGGAGGCTTGCTGCTTATTAGCACTGGCTCTCCTGGCTCCCATGGCCCCGGTCAACGAACTCGGGGGAGTTTGTTGGCCGTGAAAATGAGGCCGAGTAGGAAGGCGCGCTGAATGTTCCAGCGCGCCTCACCTGGAGGAGAGGGGAGTTGCTCCCCGTGGGGGGGCTGGTAAGGTAGCCAGCGCTGGCAGGGTCGCGGAGGTGTGCGAAAGCGTTCTCGTGACCCTGCCGATATGCGCAGGTGTAACATCGTGGAGGTTTTAGTCGGTGCGAGTCCGACATAACCCGCTCTTGCCCCCGCGAGGGCGGGTATGCGTAGGTATTTCCCCCACGTCAACAAAAAAAAAAGCTCTAACCATCAACCTAAATACATAAAATTGCATGCATGTCACAGTTTTGTTACACACAGTACCTTGCTGAGGAATAGTCAAATATTAACTGTCTTCTCCTATTACGACTATTAAGGTATATTTTAGTGGATCATACAATCGGTGTAACTCAGAGACCCTTTTAAGTTGGCCGTGTCTACCGTGCAACATTATATCTCTAGAGCCTTTTTAGGGTTCCGTACCCAAAAGGTAAAACGGGACCCCATTAATAAGACTCTGCTGTCTGTCTGTCCCTCTGTGAACATACATGAACCGTGATAATTACACAGTTAAAATTTGATCTGGGTATTTGTTTCCCAAGGAGGGTTGACGTCAGGCCGGCGGCTGATTGTAAAAATATAGCCAAAACCGCTTACAACATGATTCATGTTGTGCCGACCCCACCTAAGTGGGATAGGGGCAGGAGGATGATGATAACTTGTATACTACAATACAATATATTATATATTGTCCCTCTATTTTAAAAGTTCTCGTCAAACGAAGTAATTTGAAAGATGCTATTGTACTTTCGGATGTTGGTTAAAAATGTCCATGTGATGGTGAATGATTATTTGTAAAAAATGTTTTTTTTGGGTTGTGGCGGCTCCTCAGTATTGGAGAGACTAACTTTTCCAGAAGCACAGCATATACCATTTGGTTCATCGACCCATTTTTTGGCAGAACACTTAGAGCAGATCTTATTCATCTCCGATTTGGACGGAAGACTGTTGAGCATAATGCATGAAAGCTGTTCTGTTACTGTGAGCTAAAACTCGATTACGAACTCTAGTCGTTGACGTTTGTGGTCTTTCTCGCTAATCTCGTGGGCGTTGGGAACGCTCAGAACTCGATTCCCTAGTGTGAATTTGTATATTTATATTATTATGCTTTTCAAGCCGCTGCAAACACTCTACTTGACTTTCTCCGACTTGTAAGACGATTTTCAGTTTCCGGTAAGAAGATTCCTCATTACGACGTATTTTTGATGCCCTCGCCAGGGAACTATTTCTAGAATGATGAGATCTTGATCTTTTGGGCATTTTAAAGTGATAAAATAAATTAAACTGCCTTTGTATCTAATAATTAGCTAACTGTTGAACAGGAATTACCAGTATAAATATGATTAAAAACTTATGAGAACTACTAAATCAATCACTAAGCTGTTCGGATAGTTAAATTACAACATACTAACATTTTTAAACTTGCAATATCTACGGAATGGAATGTCCGAATTTAATAATTCAAAAAGTTTTATAAAGACATTGAAACAGTCTTAAATAAGAAGTAATTTATTTTTGTTTAATACCAAGATACAAATAAAGATCCTTTTCTAGCGGCGGCATTACAATCAAAATTTTAAAATAAAAGAACACTTATTGTGGCATAACTATAATAGTTAGACATATGCTGTCGCGACACTTTTTGTAAATAATAATGTGTTCTGTAAAGTCGTAGTAGTACATTATTTTATTCTATCATCAATAGTTTTCGCAGCGCACGTGATGTAAAGAATATTCTAGGTAATTTTTGTACACCTTGAGTAACATTATTGGAGTTTTAGTAAAGAAACCTAATTTTGTTGAAAATATAATATAGCCTATGTCAAGCACGGATAATGTAGCTTCTCAACAGTGAAAGAATTTTTCAAATCGGTTCAGTAGTTTCGGACCCTATCCAATACATACAAACAATCAAATCTTTCCTCTTTATAATATTAGATTAGTTATCGAAAAGGCTAATATCATCGAGGCCTTCTTTATTGACTTATCTGAATAGAAAAAAAAATTAGCTAGTACGCGTATAATGTTCCATTCAATTTTTATTATATACTTGCATATTGATCATTTGTAGGAACTTTTTATAAATCCTAACTATAGAAAGTAATGAAATGACTAGCTATGTACTACTTGGTCTAGTATTTCGTGCAATTAAGTAATATCGTTGTGCAGATCATTATTATATATTCAAAAAGTGATGATAGGAAACTGCAATAGTGCTATAGACCGAAATTAAGACACAATGGGGCGTCCTTTATATTCCTTCCTACATCTTTATCACTAATAGTAAAAGTAATCTAAATGAAGTCGTAATAGATAAGCGGTGTCTCACACTCCCTTTGAGGACTGCCTCAAAGGGAGTGTGATACTGATCTGAGCGAGCATCTCGCCTATAATAATTGCATTATACATATAGCGAATAATGCTAAATACCGAGATAAAATGTTATATCAACAGTTGGCAAGCGAGCAGGAGGCTAAACTGGTGTTAAGTGAACATCGCTGCCGATGGAGATCTTCAATACCCTTGGAGTTAAAGATGAGTTGCTAAGCTATTAAAGAGTGAGCCTCGGTTACCCTACTCACCAGATAAAACACAAAAGAATGATTCATTCACTCCTTCACGCTTCTCTGTGCAGCCGTAGTATGACTTGAAAAGTAATCATTTGAGTTTGAATTTTATTTTCTTAGCTCCTATTTTGATTATTTTATTTAGATTGGTGTCCTCAAGACCAATCTTCATCGCCGACTCTCGCTGGAATTTAGTCTTTCCGAGCTATACGTCCCAAGGTGCGAACTTTTTCAATTTCAAAACTCGACGATGCGTTTAAGTTGTGCGAACAATGATACCGTATATTTTAATTTTTTAAGAAATAGCGTTAATTTACCAAATGTTGTAAAGAAAAATATGATTAGTACATTTAGAAAAATATGAGATTTAGAAAAATATAAGATGTATTCCGTACCTTAAAAGGTAAAAAAAGGAACCCATATAATAAAATCTCTTTTGTCCGTCTGTCACCACCGATTTTCTTAGGAACGAGTGGACCTGGCAAGATGAAATTTATACCAGATACATATGTATACTATAGTCCATATTAGGTGTATAAAAATTATCGTTTTTTTTCTATTAACTGGAACAGATACAGATTACTCTGCTTGAGCACAATGATGTAAATGTTTGCCCTATGTGAGTATCAAAAGGTCATTGTCTCCAACGTGGGAAAAGCCTAATAAAATTTCGTTTTAAACCGACTTCAAAAAAGGGGGAGGTTCTCGAATCGCCGGAAACTTTGCTTGTACGTATGTTCAACGATTACTCGAAGACATTTGAACAGAGTAGGCAAACGTAAGTCTACCTATTTCTGCACTAGCAATCATTTGTGGTGTTTTTTTTTTATTTCTTTAAAACATTGCCCGTACTTTGGGATAACATTGTCCTGTGTTATAAGGACGTTTTACAAACATAAAAGTCGACAAATACACATAGTTGTCCCGTGTGGGATCGAACCCACGACCCCGGACGCCGAAGCCAATACCTTGGCAACTGCGCCACGGAGTCATCAAATTTAATGAAGCGACGTGGCGTGGATTTATTACCTAGATGACATCAATTAAGGCCATGTGCTCGACATTCCGAGGAATTTACGGCTGCGCAAAGTTTATTTGCCAATAAGCAATACCGTGGCTTGTTTTTAGTAAGCCGTACAATAATTCCAAATCTGTAGCGAAGCGGACGAATTCGTGGAAATGCCGTGCACGTGCGGCTTGGTCAGTCGCGAGGCAACGCTCTTTTTAATTACCGGAGGTTTGACCCAGGCATTCGTAGCGAGCGTGGAAGCGGGCAAGTAGACAAGACTCTTGCTAGTATCATTTTCGTGAGTTTTATGATTGATCGGGGCCTCTCGGAACAAAGGCACTAGCAGTGGCTTTTGTTGTGCATTTAAGACACGATGATGAATCGAATGTCTTTTTAAGCTTCGAGCACTCCTAAGTTCCATCATTCCCAATGCATTGTACACGTCTAGGGCGAAACAACAGTTATAAGTGGTACGTGCAAAATATTGCCAGTTGTTAATATATACCTATATTACCGCATTTTCTCGGGATTCAACATAGTTGCCCGAGAGTGTACAATTAACTACTTTGTTGAAAATGCTCGTATCCTCGGGGATAAAGACAAACTCAACCAACAGTCGGTCCACCGGGACATGCGATTGCGGGTAAAGGAAACGCCTAACGTAACGGGTATCCCTGGGATCGGATATCGGCGATAACTTCACCGTCATCTATCACTTTCGGGACGCTTTTAATTACAACTAGGAGTTTGTAGTCCTCCAGGAGCGAGTAGTTATAACATCGTACCTTGTTGTCTTATGTATTTTGTCAGTTTGCGGTAATCGTTCGAGCTTGAGAGCTTCTTTTATAAGACTGACTGACTTTATTTGACTGTGGTAGGGCCACGCAACAATATTCACTGTTGCTTGAATGGGCAGTTCCGTCCGGGTAAGTACCATGACCTCACTGAAGACCGGCGTAAAGTGGAAGTGTTACATTTCTGCGTGTATTCTGGTGAGTGAGGCAGTCGGGCCCCATCTTATTTAAAACTAGCTGTGCCCGCGACTTCGTCCGCGTGGAATTTAAAACAAAAAAAAATTCAAAAAAAGTCTAAGTTACTCCTTATCACATCAGCTATCTGCCAGTGAAAGTCGCGTCCAAATCGGTCCAGCCATTTCAGAGATTAGCCAGAACAAACAAACTGACAGACAGACAAAAATTGTAAAAAATATTATTTTGGTGTATGTACCGTGTATACATCCATATGCATTTAGTAAAAAGCGGTTATTTTGATATTACAAACAGACACTCCAATTTTATTTATCTGTATAGATGGCACCGCATGTGTAACCCTACAGGTGTTGCAAAAGTCCATGGGCGGCTGTTATCACTTACCATCAGATGAGCCGCCAGCTCGTTTGCCACTTTCTCACATAATAGGCTTCATAGAATAGGCTTCACTTGGCTTTTTCAGGTATTTACTCTGACTTCCCATTTGTTTTGGAACTCGGAATTTTTTTTATTCAAATCCTACACAGTACTAAATAACGCCAATAAAAAAAGGCTTTCGATTCCCGTTTCCGGGATTTCTTTAGCCGAGGCGTTAATTATCTTAAATGACTTAATATTCAACAAAGGCTAGATTTTAGCTTGTTCTTTTTTCAATTTTGAACAATCAAGCTTTCTCCTTCTTATCTTAAGGATAAAGTACCTGGAGGACAAAAGAAAGAATTAAAAAAAAGGGAAAAAAAATAACAAAACAACTGGCAAAAATTAAAGAAAGCAATGATCTGAAATCGAAAAAAGTAAAAAAATAATTAGTCATATATATATATATATATATATATATATATATATATATATATTGGCGATTTATTTAAACCTTATAATTGAGATTATTGCAACGTATATTTAAAGAAGTCGACCTCATAAATCAAAATCACTTCTACTCTTTCCTATTGGCCACTTGTACCTTATGGAGTGCTAGGATATAAATCCAAGAACTCATCAACTAAGTTGATATGTAAATTGTACATAAAAGAAGTATTATATTATTGACGGCTTTTAAAATAAAATCATATTTTTATCGTGTATTAGTAGTATGCCAATATTTTGTTAGTTTTGCCTTTTCTTTGAAACAAGTTGTGAATACAACGAGAGGTCAATGGTGAGTAGTTTTCTGCAAACAATTGTGATCGCAGATGATTGTTGCACCAACAAGGCGCTCTCAACGCAAGGCTTCTGATATTGTTCTGAAATGAAATTGTTCTCGAACTTCACTGCATTCAGCAATCAATCATTCGCTAGTGAATAATATGTATTGAAATGCGAACTAATATCATGGATTCAGTTAATTTCATATTCTGTGTAGATATCTGAATAATCCACTAAATGAAAATTTTGATTTAACATATAAATAAAACATTTATGTTCATGAATAATAGACTACTCATGATTACACTTACTACTATTTTACTACTCTTTGTCCTCAGCCTTCGGGTCACTGCTCCGCCTGTTAAAATTGTTGTATAATCTATTTAGTAATCCAATTTCAATTACGTTTAATTCTTTTGAAAACTGACTCAATTAAACACTTCACTTTCGATAATTTCTTTACAATGCCATGTGCAGCCATTACGCCCTTGCACGTTGCAAGGATATACTTTCGGAATGCTTTTGAGGATAAAGGAATGTGATATAGGTGCAAATTTCGAAGATAATTTGGAAGCCTACATTTATGCGGTGATGTTGAAGGCTCAAAACCTTTTAGTATTGTATCCTTCTTTTATAAGGTGATCGAAGATGCTTTGATTGCGGCTATACTACTAGAAGGTCGCACACCGATTTCACTAGCAGATTGAAGCCTAAATCCAAGAAGAAGCTTATTGTGTTTTTTATGTCAGAAACGAGTTGGAGGTTCAAGTTCACCTGATGTTAACTGATAAACACCTGCTCATGGACATTTGCAACATCCGTAGGGCTGTAGATGCGTTGCCACATCTTAATAAAGTTGGCCCCGCCTACCTAAGTTACCAGACGAAACGCAGAAGTGCATCACTTCTACTTCACGCCGGTATTCTGTAAGGTCGTGTTACTAACCCGGACGGAACTGCCCATTCGTGCAACAGCGAACATTGTTGGGTGACCCTGCCACAGTCAAATGTTATGATTGCAAGCAACCTGGTTGCAAGAGACCAGACGGTCCCCTATAAAAGAGAAGAATTAATCTAATACGGTACATCAAAACGACATGTTTACTGCTTTAAATACTTCTTCCACCTACTAGAAACATGAGCTCTAGTCGTGATTGGTTTCAAAATTATTCTTTACTGAACAATAGTAAAGTAACTACTGCTAATGGAGAACGGGAATAATACTGTAGAAAGGGTGATATTTCAATAAATACGCCAGTTTCTTGATTTGGGATAAGTAAAGACAATGTAAGTTGCCAGCGTAAGTACGTGGCCGTTCTCGCGGCTAATAACTTTAAGCAATGTCAGCGAATTGCAGTGCAGTGGTCGATATCTCTTACTGAACTTTACAAATTCCAACATGATTTAAACTTATAGTTTTGTCGGTACTTTTGTCTTATATGAAAATTACTATGGAAAAAAGTATCATGAATAAGAGTATCCTAAAGTAATAAATGTTTTAAAGAAAAGAAATATATACCATTTTGGTGCATTTGACGACCCGATTGGCGTGGGGAGTAGTGACCCTGCCTCTTGCGCCAGTGGGTGTAGGTTCGATCCCCACTTATGGAAAAATATTGTGTGATGAATAATATGTATTTATTTACAAAAGAAAAGTATGTTTACAAGTTTAACAAGCTTTGGTTAGTTTGGGACTAGAGAACGTTGTGTAAAAAATGTGTCCGATATTATAAAAAAAAGTGGTTGCTAATTGTTTTATTGTTATTTTAAGTTATTTTTTTCTTATGAAATAAGAGTCGAGCATTGGCAATATTTGGTGCATCTGTCTTATCTAATAGTGAAACTTAACAAATGTTAAGTTTCACTATTAGATAAGACAGATGTCCACTATTGTTAAGTTTAAGTACTTGTATAATTGTGTGATGATATAACATTATTAAAATAATTACTATTCTATTTCATTCAATATGTGCGCGATTTTGGGATTTTGCAAATCAATCGGGTGTTTCATAGTATGTAATAATTTAAAAGCAAAATTCAATATAAAGGAAGAAATCCCATACCATTAAAACTTATAAATAAAATACTTAAACACTCACCTCTTAACTCTTGTAGTTATTATTCGAATTGTCCAATACCTATTTTAAACTATCTAATCGGGTCATAAGTTCTGGCACATTTTTATTTTATTTATTTATTTATTCAGAAAAAGCCAAATTACATTTAAATTTATTTCTGACCCCCACACTAGGCCATGCCTGTCCTATGTAGCAATAATGATAACTTTTGAATTTTGAATGCTCTCCACAAAAATATTTATTGAATTCGAATTTCGAATATTTTACGATAATCAAAACGCATGTTGCAGGCTTGTATTCAAAATCGCGGGGGTACTTTTGAGTAAGCTCGGTTAGCATAAGAATTTATGTTTTATTAAATTCCATTTGGTATATAAATCGTTACCGTAACAACATCATTTATTTTACAATAAACATGTGGCAGAACTTATGACCCGTCTAGGTACTTGATGAAACACGCTGTACTTTTGTTTATGCTCAGAGATCCACAACCCACAACTAACGGACTATCGTAAAGTTTCACAAGTTGTGAAGATGCTCCGCTTTATTAGGCACTTGATGATGTCATAAAGTCAAACTTTAATATTCGAGGAAACCTTACAAGTTTATATCAGGTTGTAAACATGGCGCTTATGTGGAAAAATAAAAAAATACGGCTGTAAAGAGATTGTCTTACTGCGTTATTCACACGTAGAAAACTGAGGTTTAATTCAAGCCAATCCCTTACACTCGCCAAAATGTTCAGAAACTAAATAATTTTAACGAATTAAATTAATTACTAATTTCTTACGTTAATCCTCCAAGATTAGGAGAGGTTGTGTACGTGGAAAATTGATGGGAACATTAAAAAGGTCAAAAAATCAAATTTCATCAGTAAGTGCGACTTTTTTAATATATGTCTAGTCATATTGTGTAGTGGTATGTTCACTGCTTTTTGTTTCTCACACAATTTCTTTTGTACCTTTATAGAAAGGGTACAAACGAGTCGGACTCGCGCACTTTGGGTTCCGTACCATTACTTATAAAAACGCAAAAAAATCATGTCTGTTGTATGGGAGCCCCACTTATTCTTATTCTTATTCTTTATTGTACACAAAAAAACAAAAAATACAGTTACAAATAAAGGATTACAAAAAAGACTGTACAAAGGCGAGCTTAACCCTAAACAGAGTTCTCTGCCAGCAAACCTTTCGTAATAATTAAAAATAAATAAGTAATCAAAGGAAAATAGGTAGGTGTGTACAATGAAAATAACTTACCGACTAAAATAAGTAATTGAATAATTCTTAATACATAATACATAATTATAATTAATACACATATACTACTACATACCAATACAATATAAAAAAAAGAATATACTAATACATATGCTTAAGTACATATATATATTTATACATCAGACGAGTATATTAGTGCATGTGACGTTTTATGCATCGGAGGATAAAAAATATTGTTTTACTCTTGTGCGGAAAATTTTTATGGATGGGCTGGCACGTATGCTGTGTGGAAGCGAGTTCCATAGCTTGATTGCTTTTATTGTATATGATTCGCCATACCGTCTAGATGTGTGGGATGGAATTTTAAGAAGCAGACAATTGGCACGTCGGCATTGAGTTCCGCGTGGCACTAAATATGTAAAACACTCTCGAAGATATGAAGGAGCAAGAGGGTTGAAAAGCAAGAAGTAAAGGAAAGAAAGAATATGGAGATCTCGACGTTTACGTACGGGGAGCCATTTTAATTGTTTCCTGTACTCCGAAACATGATCGAATTTGCGGAGACCGAAAATGAAACGAATGCATAGGTTTTGAAGACGTTCTAATTTGTTCCAAAGTTCTTCCGTGGCATCAAGGAAACAAGTATCTGCGTAGTCAATTAAAGGAAGAAGAAGAGTATGAGCTAAAGTGATTTTTGTTTTTATCGGTAGAAAGAAATGAAGACGTTTTAGAGATTGGAACGAATACTTAACTTTTTTGCTAATGAGGTTAATATGAGATGCCCATGACATATGTTTATCGAAAACCACTCCCAAATTTTTTGCAGAGTCCGAAAAAGGAATATGGACATTGTCATAAATTACATCCGGGAGCTTTGAGCAATCTAGATGTTTTAAATAATAGGAGCTCCCAATAAACTTAAATATTTTTTATTCCGTTTTTTAGTATTTCGTCTGTGAAAATCTCAACTGTCTAACTATGATGGTTCATGAGATACAGCCTGATGACAGACGGACAGACAGACAGACAGGCAGACAGCGGAATCTTAGTAATAAGTCCCAGTTTTACCATTTGGGTATGGAACCCTAAAAAGGATGGTATCTAAACTTAGCTACGTGCGAGTCATATATCATAACATTTAAAATGACTAGAGCACTTTAACATGATTTCCTTAGAGAGGGGAAAGACCTAAAGTGCGTAACTTTCCTGCTTAAGTTGATTACTTATGAACTAGATTGTCTGTCTGTTTCATTCAATATGAATAATAATGTTCCTAGGATAAATGCAAGGATACAAATTATAAGGATACAAATTATAACTATGTGAATAAAGATATTTTATTATTATTATGTTGGGGATATTCCTTTGTTTTCTCGTCTGGTTGGGTTTATAGTTATTATTATTATTATTATAAAAGTGCTAACCTAAAAATTAGTCGAAATAAATACGGCTTGAAAACACCACTAGTTGACATTAAATGCTAACAATGTTCTCTTTCAGAAATTGGACATAGATATACGTTCTGAAAATCTACATGTAATTAAGAAAAGATATATACACAGCTCAAATGTTTTTAATTTCAGTTTATGTCGATAACTAGCTCACTTAAGTTCTAATTTATAATTTTCCTATTTTTCACTTTATTCCCAAAGATAAAGGTATTTTTTTTAGTTACCTATAATTTTAATATGTACATATATTGTCACAACTTTATGATTACGTTAAACGTATTTGTATGTAAATGTTCTGTATACATTTCGTTGGTAAGCCTCAATAACTAAATAAAATAAATAAAGTTTTATAAACTACATATTCCACATATTATTACATATTTTACATATTCTACATATTTTAATAAAGTTTTATAATTTAACAGACTCAAAGAGCTATTGCTGAGGGCGAACGAATACAGCGCGGCCTAAGGCAGTGTTATCTTTTACTTAATTTTCTGAGAAGTAGAATGTTATATATAATTACCAATTTCGAGTAAAGAAATGAAAATAGAAGCTTAGTTGCTTTGTCTTTATATACTATTCGTGGTAATTCATTTTTATTTTAATAAGAAAGTGCAATAAGATTATTTTATTGATTTTTATTAAAATTTTAAGATTCCGAACAGCACATTTTCACTTTCCCTTATTACCAAATATGAAATTGAGAGCAACATGATAGGCCGTTAAGAGAATGTTTTTCAATTTAAATTTCTAAAGGCAATATCCAAGCACATTTATATCTATTATGTATTTATTTATACAAGATAAGCACGTTTATGTATGTTTATCACTTACCTAGTACCCATAGTACAAACTTTTCTTAGTTTGGGACTAGATAACGTCGTGTAAAAATGTCCTGAAATATTTACCATTTATTTATTTATTTAAATGGCATGTATCCATTTAAATAAATAAATAAATGGTAAATATTTCTGGAATTAACGGCTCTAAGTGAACGTTGCGCATTACGTATCATGTTATGCATATTACCACCGTACCCGTTTTGTTACAAGAAGCAAATCCCCTTGCATTGGATTATCATCCAAGCAATATCTTACTTAAAGGATCGCTAATGTTGTTGAATAAATTATGGATGATGTTGACGTTCAAATTATTGAAAATAATTCATTTAAAATAATAATTATCGTCATATAATTATGTGAATCGGTAGCTATTGATAAGTGGGTATGTCAGTATGAAAACGAGTGATAACTGCTCATTTTCTATCAATTTTTTGGAAATTTAAACAATTGATGCAGCTTTGAGAGACAATCAACCTTAGAATTTAGAGAGTTTATAGAGGACCCTTTTCTGGGCATAAGAATTACTTAGAGTTGAACACAGTAACAGACCACAAACTGATCCTAAAAGGGTTTAATTTTCTCGATTTTTTAATGCGAAGCCCTATAAGAATTACCAAAGTTCAATTTAATTTTAATTTTTATCAAATTACATAGAAATTCCACAACATTTTGTAATAAAGTTATAACTCATCAAGAAAAATCCTTTTAATACTAAATATCCCAGGGGAGTACGCACAATGAAAACATTTATTTCGCAGCGTTGATAGGGATGAGGTAACACGTCATTACGTCGGGGAACGGGACCTACGTGAATGTTTCCAATGTACAAGTCAAGCCTTTCAATTGGGTCCGAATAAAACGATTCAATTCCCTGCAGATTGCCTCGCTTGTTGGTACCCCGTACAGAGTGGTGCGCGTCACTATTCAGTTCACCTTTCCTAATTCCTTCGAAAACTCTACACGAGATCTAAGCATTTGCATCGTTAATAGTTATATAAGGCGTAAAATTCATTAATTTTTCTACTTCGGGAGTGAATTATTATCTTAATCTAAGGAATTGGTGGTCTAGCTGAAATGTCTAGCAATAAATTCATTCATCTCAAACGATTTATGGGAATACAATCTTTTTTTTTTTTTTCAAACGTATTTCATTTATGTTTTGAATCCATTTCTGATCGCCGTACATACATTGCTTTTAACCACCTCAAACATAGTTAAACTTGAAAATACAAACTTAAAAGCAAAGCGATGGGTAAAACTCGATTTAATGGAAGACTGACCATCCAAACAAACGTTTTTTTAGCAAATAGATGAAACGACGCTCGTGGTTTGGAACATACTAGCGAAGAAATCTCGTGTGCAGCGCCCAGCGCTCTGTGACTTTTTTATGTGAGAAAGTGGCAAACGAGCTGGCGGTTCATCTGATGTTAAGTGATAACTAACTGTTTTAACTTAAGTGATAACGTGACTGGCTACCTCACTCGCCAGACGAAACGCAGAAGTATAACACTTCCAGTTCACGCCGGTCTTCTGTGAGGTACTAACCGGATGAATACGGCTTCCCGTGCGCAAAAGCAATATTTAACCTTGCTTATTTCTTATACAAAGCATCTCGTAAAATCTCGTGTCTATGTGCATGAAAATGTATGCATCTCTTTAATTTATAGACGCACATCTTATAGTGAAACCCCATCCGTATTGAAAAGCCGTCAACGTATCACTTAATTGTTGATTGTAGAGATCCAATATGTTGTAGTCAGATTAACTGACAATGAACATGGGTAGGCTCGTGTAGATCTTTGTTTAACACACATGACACGTGTTTCGATCACGGTAACAACATACAATAAGAAGAAACTACAGCGAATTACATATACATTACATACAGAAAGTTTTTTTTTTTGTTAATTTATTCTTTTACCTAACTGTGAAGTGTTCAAAATATTGACAATTTTATAATAGCATTAATTCTAACAATATCAAATACCCGAAACGGAGCAAAAGGCACTGGTGAAATCCCGCGGGAGAGATGGTCACAATTGAATGTAAACATCGCCGCTCGTCAACTGTTTTAGCTCGATTGACTCTCCTCGTGTCATTCTGCGGCGATCAACGGAGCAGGGGAATAGAACAAAAAAGCTACGAGAAGGTAGAGATATCGGCAATTATTTAATATTCACGTTTAGATTTGTTTGAAGTTTCTTTTGAATAGCCTATCTTCCTAATATATGTTGGTATATAGAACCAGGATCTAGAATTCGTATAAGTCACAAATCCTCAGTAGAAAGTATTCTCATCTGAAAATAATTTCCACAACCTCTGCTGGTAACCACAAAAAATTATGCAAATTGTTTCCTTGTCAAGTCATTTTAAAAGGACATTAGACGAAATGCTAATTGTAACTTATTAAGCATAGCTCAATAGCTTATACTATAAGCTATCGTGTGTTATGTAGCAACAGGTAAAAAAAATTTTTAGAGAAATTACATAACTCTTTTAGTCACTAATTCATCACACTACATACAAACACTTTACTTCTTTAATGGATCTTTTTGCTATCATCATCAATTTTCCCAAGAGTAGTACATCTGAACGAAATTGGTTACCAAACTAAAATTTACGCTCCCTACTTTGAAAAATCTCATGGGCGAAATTTATTTGAACGAGATTCACAGACAGATGTGTCCGTTTATACACATAGAACCAGGCAAAGAATTTGAAGTGTCTGAGAGATATGGGTTCTTCCCGAAAGAAGCAAGCTAAGAGCAAACGCTAGAAGCAAAACGATCTACATAAGGCTGTCAGCCCAGAGGCGCAGTTTCCAGTGCAGCCGCCTTTGTGGATAATGAGATAGGTTCTTTGTCTCGGGGCCGCTTGCTGCATAATCGCGGTCGAGCATTATTCGAGTTTTCACGGAACAAATAAAACGTAAGCCGGTCAACTACATACGGGTATATTGAAATAGTTTTCTTACCAAGTACGACGTCTATTATTAACTTTCTTAAATGACTATGTTCTTACGGCGTTATGTATTTATTCATTGATTAAGGCTTAACAACTAAATATATACAGAAAATTGATACACAAATATACTACAATACCGTTAAGTGCCTACGCTTGCGAAGCTCAGGCTTTTCACACAGAAAACTTAATTATTATTTTAGTAATTTTTGCATATATTAAACAAATAAAACTATTTAAAAAATGCTTTTTTAGATAACTAAAATTAGAAAAGAATTTTTAATAAATTCAATTTAAGAGTGATGATGACTCCGTGGCGTTGTTGCCAAGGTATTGGCTTCGGCGTCGGGGGTCATGGGTTCGATTCCCACACGGGACAACTATTTGTGTGGCCCACAGATAGTTGTTTCGCATCTGGGTGTTTGTCCGCGTGAAATTTATGTTTGTAAAATGTCCTTACAACACAGGATAATGTTATCCTAAATGGCAATTTAAAAAAAAAGAGTATTCTGACTAACAAGTAATAAACTAAAGATTTCATTAAAATATTTAAAGAAGGTAAGATGTTTATACACTTACCTAAAAATAGTAAATACTTTTGTAGGTTTAAGATTCTTATCTTTCTGCGTAAGCTGAACATAAAAAATCGACCGTCCATATATAAACCCTTTACCACAAAGATTCATTGTTTCTGCAGAAATCAAGTTACAAACTTTTCAAATTTTAAGTTCGGAATTGAAATTTGCTTGCCCCGTGCATTTTAAATGTTTCTTACTTAACTATTTTAAAACAAACTTTCTTTTGAGACTTCTTTCGTAGAAAATAAAACAGCATATTTACCTGCGGAGACTACAGAAACCATTAAACTAATCTCTTATATATTGGATTGCTGTTCGTTAGTCGCGCTAAAACTCGAGAACGGCTGGACCGATTAGGCTAATTTTGGTTTTGAAATATTTGTTGCAGTCCAGGGAAGGTTTAAACGATAAGAAATTATGGAAAAATTGCATGGAAAATCGAAATAGCATTAATTTTATTTTCCCATACAAACTGTACCTGACAACCACTTTATGCGTGCGTTCCGATTCCTATAAAAATAATTTATGTGGTAAAACAACGTTTGCCGAGTCAGCTAGTAAGTAAATACATTGTGTTCAGCGCCCTTATTACGCACCGGTTTTTTTTATTGGAACTTACCTCATGACCCTAAATATAGGGTCATGAGGTAAGCGAGTGCATACCAGAACTAATAGTACGAATAAAAACTTCGTGATGTGAAAACTAACTAGTGGTTGGCGATGTGTGACTCTAATTATCTCTGAGCAGTTTCATTAACTGCCCCGATGGCTTTCAATATTTCAGCCACAACGCATTGCGAAAACCGCCTGTCATACACAATAACCTGGAAGACTATAGCATAACTTCTTCAACCACTGATATAAAGACATTCTACACTCGTCGTTATCGAGCAAAAAAGTCTATTGAAGCACCTTAACGAGACCATTATATTTAATTCACTTTGAAAATGACAGTGTTTTTTTAGAGAGTCATTCTCAGCACTTCATGTAATTTAAATTTTTTATAAAAACTAGCGACACGCCCCGGTATGATACGTATAAACCCTCATCTTGAATCACTCTATCTAGTAAAAAAATGCATCAAGATCTACTGCGTAGTTTTAAAAATCTAAGTGTACATAGGGACAGACAGACAGCGGGACGACATTGTTTTACACTATGTACTGATAAAAAAAATTCGAGGATTTGAACGTGCGTCCTCCAGGATACATGCCCGAAGCTCTAGCCACTGTACCTAACAACGACGATAATCTCAGCGTTATTAGTTATTTTATGTTAAATCTTTATTTTATATTAAATCTTACTTCTAATAAATGATTTTGATTTGATTTGATATGTAAAGGATACTTGTTGTCATCTAGTATCACCTTTACAGCAAAAGACTATTTTTGCATATATTAAATTTTTAATGAATCATATTAAAACCAGAGATGAAATAGAACTTTACTCTCGTTATAAAAACTCGAATGTCCTAAATTATGCGGCTAGCGGCCAAACGTTGGCCCCAAGACAAAAGAACGTTTCTCATTATTTAGAGGGGCGGCGCGATGGAAGCTATGTCGCATGCTTCGCCTGTTTTATGGAAATACTGTTAGCTCTTTTTATACTTTACTTCTTTTAAGGCGATACATTCATTTCAAAACGTTTGCAAGTAATTTAAATGTCAAAGGATCAATCAGAATCTCTTTGTTTGCCAAGTTACAAAAGTTTAACAGTATCGTACTTAAGGATTTTTTTATTTTGAATTTTACAATCCATTATGCGGTTGAACCAAGACAATAACAATTGAAATGTTCTATTACCTCCTATATTCGTCTCTCGACACTTGCTTTTAGATTTTGTTCAACGTTTCGAACCAAAGTTACCGTTGTTATGTGCCATACATAATATTACAGTCGAATTCATTATTGAAATTTGTGTGTGCATAAGTTATAATTTCCATGTCAAAACATTGTTTGCGGTAAATTCAGGATATATTTAGAACTAAGATAAGATTTAATTTTCTTTTTTTCAAAAAAATTTTCAAGAATTTTTGCCATACTTTTTGCTGTTTCTCCACACAGCAAAAGGGCTGTGGCTTTCTTGAATTTAAATATTTTTTTTAATAAGTGTTACGATGCAGACGAACGGGCTATTTAAAGATTTTACTATAATTAGAACTTAAAAGTGAATATCATTTTCATTATCAGATCTTGAAATCTAACCTCATTAAAACTAAATAGGTGATTAAAAACTTAAAACATACTTGACTTACTTCAAAATTAAAGAAGATATAAAATGCTGGCCAAGTCGCCGGATCTAAGACGGCGGCGGATTATATTTAAAAGTTATTTTTAAATATAATCATAAGTGAATTTCTTAACCTATCTTTAAAGTAAATCACTCAATTTATTACTAGTTACTTTCATTATTTCACTTGCATTTGGCTGCATCATTTCCAGGGCGAATGTGGCACGCTAAACTGTGCCCATTATTCTTCATCAAAGATACTCGCATTGACGAAGAAAATTGCATAAATGTTTAACGTAATTCGTCGCAGCTAGTCGTTTCTTAATATAGCCCCAAGATGACCCAAAATTAAAAAAAAGCAAACGTTTATTAAGCTTTTCAACGTGTAATATCGATAAGTGAAATAAAATATGTAATTGTATAATAAACAATAGTTTGGACTCTTATTCAACGTCTATTTGACGATTTTAAGGCAATTCAAAAACATAACACGATTTATTATGGCGAATGAAACTGAAAGAAACGTTTTATATTTCTCATGATTTATATGCAAGACGGTACTTGCCGCTCCATACTCCGTTCATTTCACGGCAAACTGCTGCATTCGGAGCTACCCGCCGGATTATGCTTTTCAAGTGTTACTTTCTTATTGAAGCGCTTCACCACTATATGTATAAGTGTGAGCAAAGTCTCTTTAAGTGCCTTATGTTGATAACTTGAATTGGAGAGAATGGTGATAATGGTGTTATAACTCACCGCTGATGTCAATCTTCGTCAAAAGAATTACCTTCCGGTAATAGCTTCCGCGGGTTCAACACTAGCACAGGAGTTAATAAAAGAGATGAATTTTAAGATTCAAGACAATTACACGTATTTAAGACCACTACACTTTAGTCGTAGCACTTTCCCTTTTGTTTATAATATCCACTAATCCTTCTTGATTGGCAGAGGGCACGACATATAACGTAATCCAAACGTGAGAAAGTGATAATGAATATTTTCTAAAAATGAAATTTAAGATAATGTCGTGAGTTAACGTAACTACACATTATTAAATTAAGCTATTTTTAACGGCTTTATGAATTCGCGGCGGCGTTTCGGACGCTTTGCAGCGTTCCTGGTTCACGGGACACACTGGAAATATTAATGTCATTGTTAGCCCGAACTACCCCCAGTTTTTTTGATTTTTAATTTTCATACCAATCTACCCTCAATGAAACACGCAACGCTATGGTAATTATGTTGTTTTTTTTTTTTTTAATTTAAATTGCATCGTGAATCTTCATTGTTAAGAATCGGTGTAAAGTGAAACCCGATGTAGTGATTGTGGTGGTTTAAGGTATACTGATATACTGCAGACTTGTTTGATCTATTGTGATTTAAGTCAGCTACGTGTTCCTTCACGCGAATTCTCCTGCTCTTTTTAGTTTTCCTATGTAAGAGAGCCTACATTTACAGTCAAGTTTGTACGCTCCTGGATTCTGCAGAGGAATATTTCTCTTGACATTATTATTGTTTTGATTTGAATTGTGAATTATTTTTCAATGTATAATAGTTCATATTACCCCTTTTATTGCGATTTGTCAAAAAATACATGTCAGTGAATAGCATAAGTACCAAATATTAGAATATTTTTATATATAATATGTAAATATACATTATTATTATATAGGAAATATATATAATTCCTATACCTAAAGTATACAGTTATGTATAGGAATCATATGCATTACGTATGCGTTCAATGACACTTAATCATTATTAAATTTAGGCCTTTATTAAGTATCGGCAAATTTAACTAAGCACTGGTTCTTAAAATATATACCACCTGTAAAGTGGAAAAAATCAATTCTTAAAGTAAGGAGGCGGTTGTTGCTTCTCAAGCCATCAGTCAACTTCTAATCTCGTTTGCGAGGATTCGAGATTTGTCGAATATATAGAATGCAATTATTGTGGCGGTCAAAAACGTAATCCAATTGCGCAGTTTTTTAAGGCGTTTTAGTATCTACACTCAAAAGTGTACTAAATATTAAAATAACATTAGCCCGTATTAAGTGTGGGTGAAGCAATTAGAGGGAAAACAATTTAATCTGCCACTTATCTATGAACGCTGTACAAATCTCCTGTATATAATAAATGAAATTATTATAGTAATTTAAAATATATGATAGTAACATGCAAAATTTTCTCCACTAAAAATATGAACTGCTTTTTGTTAAACATAAGAATGTTTTGTGAAAACAAAACATACGTTAATAATTATATTATTAACGTTTATCTGCAAAAAATAACTCCCTTTAATAATGTGTATTGTTAACTTAAATGCAAATTCAAATTCAAATTTATTTTGTTACACACATTACACTTACTTGTTGATTGTAAAAACACTACAACGGGTCCGTAGTATAAAAAATAAAAATATTCAATTTATTTCAAAATAAAAGTACATAATTATCAATGACGAGGATATGCAACAGTTTTCGCTGATGCACGAATGGGCTGGTTCGTCCCGGTAAGTACCACGACCTCACAGAAAAACGGCGTGAAGTGAAAGTGTCAATTTCCCCGTTTCGTCTGCTGAGTGAAATAGCCGGGGCCAACTTTGTTCAAAGGTAGTAACGTCTGTGCAACCCTACGGGTGTAGTAAATGTCCATGGGCGGCGGTCGCCGCTCGCCATCAGGTGAGCCAACAGCTTACTTGCCACCTTCTCACATAAATATTTGTTTCAAAATAAAAACTTATACTTTTTAATTTCATCCGATGAATGCCTCAACTGGCGGCCCACACTCCCCGTATTTAGACACACAATGCAAAATTTTTGGGTGTAGTGAGTGTCCAATGATCGGTAATTCTCTCTTTACACCAGATACCGTAATTTCCATCTGCTTTTAATAAATGAATAACGAAACATATTGTTTTTAACTTAATTTTGAATATGAATTAGCAACCGTTGAATGCGGAATAAAAAATACAATCCGTTAGATTGAACCGATAATTTGTTTGTTTTGCATAAAAAATTGTCAAACGAGCAGGCGGCTTACTTGAGATCGGTGTTGCTTGCCACCTCTGGAAATTTTCAAGTACTCCTTAGAATTTGGAGATGCGGTGACCTAACCTAATCTCCTCACCACACGAAACGCGAAAGAGCTTGAATATGAAAGAATGTATTATACATTCTTTAATATTCAAGCTCGTCGCAGCAGAGCTAAATTAATAATTAGAAATTATACACGTTTAATTTATTTAAAATTTTATTCCCTTTTTTACTCGTTGGTTAAAATTATAAGAACTACAGCTACAAAACGTAGTTTGCACGCAACAAAAACCAAGAAAAATTTAACTACAGCAAACTATATATATTATAGGTTATGACACATTTGGTTCTCTTTCTTATCTTATTTATAGCACAGTTCAGTTATAGATGTCAGTAGGCATCAATAACTAAACTGCGACCGATAAACAGGTGGCGGTAATCTCTTAAGATGAGGTGAACCACTGACATGCAAAGTTTTCACATAAAAAAGTATAGTACACAGGTTAAAGTTGGCCAAACAAAACCGGCGGTTGATAAAGCAATGGGGCAAACGTGAAATATCATTTTCGCGGGCGTTCGTGCATCGCAAAGTTTACTGCCAAAGGGAAATAAACGTGTCCCCGCATACTGATGATGCACAACAAAAACTACTAACGAACCTAACTCCACCTAACCACCACTAACTACATACATAACATCCATTCGTAAACTATTTTCATCATTGTTTATTCTCCAGTCGAGTAGAGCTTAGTCCTTACTTCCTTACTAATATTATAAACGCGAAAGTTTGTATGTATGGATGGATGTTTGTCACTCTTTCACACAAATACTACTGAATGGATTTTCTACAATAATAATTTAGACTATACATCAGAATAACACATAGGCTATAACCTAGAAAGATACTGCAAGTAATGGTAAGTGTAATCTAAGTAGGTAAAAATTCAGCCATCTGCGAAATATTCTGGTGTATAATAAAAAACTTATAATAATAATTATTATTATTTATTTGCCATAACCAAAAAAAAACTAAGAAAAATACACAGAAAAAATATGAACAAAAAAAAAAGATATAAAATTAACCTATAATACACAAAAATATATTAATTTCATTTTGGCAAAAAGGTAATAAGCTCAGCGATTTCTAAGAATTTCTCAGTGCTGATTTTCAGCTTATCCCTTCTTAAAACTTACTACCTACATCGTCATTTGCAAAGAAATTATTTTTAATTCCCTTTGGCCGCGCGGGCGAAGCCGCGGTTAACAGCTAGTCATGAATAAATCTAATAATATTAAATCGTTTTCTACAATTTCCGTACCAATAAACTTTGAAAAACTGCGCAATAAATTCCCCTCCTTTGATGTTATAATGAGATGAGCATGAAGTGCTTCGTCAATCGCAGTTCATTTGATTACTTTAAGAGTTCAAATGAAATAAAAAGGCGCGTTTGCCCAAATTGAAATTAACGTTCATGCTCTAAAGCCAATTCGGACCCCTCCCTTATAAATCATGAGCTACGCTCAATTCATTATAATCACCAATCACTACGGCTATTTTTTAAATTTAATCCATTAACGCTGCTCGGTTAATATTATTTTAATGTATTATATTAAAATAATAAAATGTATTATTTTAATGAGGTGACCAAACCATCATCGACTAAGGTCAATCAAAGATTCGTATATAAAATAGATAAATTGTAAGGAACCCTGGAAGTATGAAGGCATGTATGGTCAAAATTTGCAAAGAATCTCGCTCTCGTGAATCGTGCTGAACATCAGGTGAAACGCCAGATCGCTTGCCATCTTCTTACATAAAAAAAGCGGCCAAGTACGAGTCGGACTGGTGCACGAAGGGTTCTGTACCATTATCTATAAAAACGGCCAAAAATCATGTGTGCACGACAGATATATATTTTTATTCTGTTTTTTAGTATTTTCAGTTCTAGCAGCTGTCTTTTTATTACGGTTCGTGAGATACAGCCTGACGGCAGAGTCTTAGTAATGGGGTCCCGTTTTAACCTTTGGGTACGGAACCCTAAAAATAAGAAGATCCATTCATGTTTATTAATAGGATTTCGACATAGCTTGAAAATGATAAAATTACTTTTCTTACGGTGTTAGAAATATTGTACTTCAATAACATAATGGTGTACAATTTTACTAAATTTAAACACTTTAAATTATTATTTCAGAAGTTATTCTTGAGTTAATCTCAATTTAAATGGGTCTCACAAAGGTGAAATTAAATGAAGCAAGGTTTGACTATTTGTATATTTAAAAAAAACTTGTATATATACATCTAAGAAAAACAACATAGCTTTTATTTTCTTATTTATTCAAGCCTTGAGTCTTTATTTAATCAAGTGGCCAACACTTTATTACGCTGTGCATTTTCAATTCCAAAAGCCACGAATTGTAGGTAAGCCTTGGCCACTGCCTATGAGCCCTCTGCGAAAACAATCTATGCCTTTTCGGTTCGACGGTAGAGCGGTCAATGTAGTGGGCGGCAGGTCCTCACATTCTGGTCTATATTCTTTGACCGCAGCACGGATTTAAAAGATTGCTAAGTTTCGAAGACAATAGAAACGATTGGCGGTTTGAACCAACGCAACCTAGTTTTATTGTGGTCTGAATATAGTATATAAGAAAATATTTCAGTTATTTAAGATCCTAAGCATAAAACGTTGTGGATTATTTTACCAATAATTCTCTCTCACTGATGGGCCAGGCCTCCTCTTTGTGATGTCAGTTTTAGTTGTAGATCAAAACCGACGGAATTAATTTCTAAAATTTAGAATCATAACATGCTTTATGTTTAATGTTACTGATTAAAATTATAAGCGATATAAATGTCCGCCAACGAAGATGCTTTGCATGCTGCGCGCTTCGCCAGATAACAAAGAGATATACGTCCCTTTGTGCCGGGAGCAGCGTTGCGCACCCCCACCCCACTATTTCTACCCCCAACGCGCCTTCATAAGCTGCCCTTGTTTGATTTCCACCAGCGACAGTCGCGGTTACAATAAGAAGCATTTTTTAATGTTATCGTAAATTAAAAGAGGTACTGTATTTCTTTTATATTTATACTATATAAATAAATATAAATTAGCTTTAAGCCCGCGGCTCTGGCCGCATGTACTACATTTTATACCGTGCTTAAAAAGTAACTTATAGCCTTTCAAATCGGGCCAGTAATCACTGAGATTATCAAGTTCAAACAAACAAACTCTTCAGTTTTATAATATTAGTATGGATATGTTCTAATTTTCGGCCTTCCATCACTACTAAAACTATTTTCTAGTGCAGTTCAGGTCGATATCGGCCCGCCGCTTTTTCCTGTTTAGCAGATCCAGGGGTGAATCGAACCTAAGCAAGTTGGGTTCAAGATAAACACATTAAAAAAAAAATAGTATTTAAATTCAAAAAAGTATAAGCTACAGGCCAAAGTCCGTAAAATATGAGTATTTCACGGTACCGTACTCAAAGGGTAAAACGACTGTACTACTGAAGACTTCGCTGTCTGGCTATCTGTCTGTCCGTCGGTCACCAGGTTAAATCTCATGAACCGTGATAGTTAGGCAGTTCAAATTTTCAAAGATGATGTATTTCTGTTATCGCTATAACAACAAATACTAAAAAACAGAATAAAAAAACATTTCATTGGGGCTCCTATTCAACAGACATTTTTTGTCGTTTTTATAGATCATGGTATAGATCCCTTCGTGCGGTAGACCCACTTGCACTTGACCGGTTTTTTTAAGTTCTTTGATTAATCAAAAAAACAAAACATCAACGTTTATGTTTTATCTATTTATCTTATCAGTTTTAGAAAAATTCAAAACAATACTGATCACTATGTAAGCGATTTGAATTGATTTTTGGGGTTCCATTACGTCAAATTAAACAAGCACCTTAAATTACAAAAATCAGGTGCTTAAAGATTTCAGAGGGATAGGAATTGTTCATTATTAAGTTACGATGCGGGTTGACGACCTATTTAAGTTTAAATTGTGATAACTTCTTTGGAGACCCATTACATTAAAAGTTTAAGTAAACTCCCAAGAAAGTTTCAAGTAAACTAAGCCAATTTTGGATCTTACGCTGGGTATTACTTAAACTTATTTTCCATTATTTCATTATTTCGGCGATTTAATTATATTTTTGAGCATTAACATTAAAGCGTTTGGTTATAAACAATGAAACAAAACGGTGAGATATTCATCAAATATCTAAGTTGGAAGCTTTTATGTTTCTTGTATAACTGAAAACGTAGCATAATTTTTTGAACGCCAAATGCCTTACAACCTTCAAATGCCTAAAACAACGTACGGCCACTAAGGGCTCACTTACGTAACAAATCATACTTTAAATGAGACTATTTCATCTATCATTGTCATTTTGTTATGTTTAATGTGAACAGCGCGAAACTTTTCTACTTTACTTTTTTCTACAAATTTTAATGTTTAACTAATATTGTGTTTAAGCTGCACTCTCACAACTCTCCGGCTTATCGTATACAAAGTGAACCTTTTTCTCGCTCTGCACTTGCGAATCCCCTGGCTGCAGATAATTATATACTTATATATTTTTGTGTAACTATGTAATAAGGAAAGAGGTTCTTGTCGGTTCTTCGCCGGACAGATCTTTTAGTGAACCGTTGGCAGCTTTTTGACGTTCAATAAGAGCTTCAAATAAACCTATATTGAATAAAGAAACTTTGCCTTTAACTTTGAAGGTCAAGTGGGAATATCATAAGGCATGAAAACATTAATGATCAAATATCATTTACGGTTTGGCACCCTTCGACTGGTTTGAAAATATTTCAAAATTAAAACTCGGTTAAGTCCTTATAGTCATCAAATTAATTAAATATCAGTTTACACGTAGATCACAACAGCTAACAACTGACACCGTGACAAACAATATACTGCACTCTAGAGCAATAAATATCGAGTGGCGTTTCGCGCTGCCGTTAGTAACGTGAATTTGTCTCGACTGCAAATAGCGATGTTTGCGCAGTACGGCACTTGCCGCGTGGGACCATTTTTCCGAAAATTGCTCCGTGAGCGCGCTGCAGATATCGGCCGCGCGATGGCCCCACAGGATTTTGCTTTGTGATCGGTTGATGCATTCGCAAATGTACATAGAATAGTAGTTCTGTTTTTTATTTATGAACAAATACGGCGATTTTCAACTAAGAGTAGACGGTAACGGCAACTTTTTAACTCGGATTGACGTTAGGTACAGTTCTGTTTATTCTAGTATGGTGTCAGCACATTGATTAGGAATGTTGTAAAAACATATTTTCAAATCACAATCATAATTATTTTAAAATCTTGCTAATAGCCTTACCCATCTTCGCCATCGGGTTTTTTTAGAAGAGTCGACGTTTTTCGCGAGGATATATATATATATATGTAGTTTCGAACACATATCAGACATGAAAAGGTAAGACATTTCGGAATCCCTACCACGTGTGTTTCGACCCATTACGAGGGCGCTGTATCAGGCATGGCACCTCTGAGCTCCGACTATTTAATTCACATGGCAGCGCACAACACTTTTCCAATCGCATCGAGGCTAAGCGCCGGAAAAACGACATGTCGTTGAAGGAATAAACATTCCGGACGCCCCCGCTCTCTCACAATCGGATGCACACCAGCACCCTTAAATCGGTCTAAAGTGTTACGGGCAAATTGCACGCGAAAAATGCGCCACCGCGAGTGCTTTTTAAAGTTCCGAAACTGTAACTGTGAATGAGAATTAAATATAGATAATAGTATTAACATAATTCATATTAATTGCCCTTCTAATTGCACCAGTAAAAATAGTTATTGCTCTTAAAAACTGCTATTAAAAGCAGCTCCCCGTTAGTATTTATGTAGTCGACTACTTATGCTTGAAGGGACGACGCAAAGTAAGTATGTTATAATACTTACTTTGCCTTGCCTTACTTGCCTTACATTTCTATCAATTATTGTGCTAACATTAAGGCAAAGGAAATTTCTTAAATCATTTTTTAAATTATTCACCATAGCAAAGAAAACCTGTATAGAGCCGATATTTGTGTATGACAGAATATATTAGTTAAGTATAGGTTTACCATAATATCGATGTGATTATAATGATAAATATAGGTTAGATACATTGAAATATTCGATATATTATATCCTTGACATTTCATCATGACATCTTGTACAAAAGAAAACAAAGACTTTAACCTTTATATATTTATAAGTTATATAATTATTTTGTAGTATTAATATGCATTGTGTAAGTATTTCCATTAGTAATTTTGCAAAAATACATGTATTTACGTCGACATATGAAGAGGATCAATTCACCAAACTTACAATAAACCGAAAAAGAGGCAGTTTTCCTAATACACGTATATAATAAACTTTTAGCAAAGTTGTAAAACCAAATCCTAACGTCTAAATAACTTTCTCAAACGGATACGTCTGTGAAATTGAAAACGTGCTCTACTTTTGTTCGGACGTATTCCGCTAAGACGTGATTAAGTCATACGCAGCTTTGAATTCACAATTTTCTCTGAGGCGCTAATACCGCTTAACAATTTATTTTCCGAGGACGCCCACATCTCAATATTTACTACACCAGTAAACGACTTCTAAGTATACGACTACCAAAATCAAGAAAATTTAATCTCACTTTCTAGGTGTGAGATTCTTACGGAAAAACGCATTAGGTAAAAAATAAAGTAACAACTGCCGGGCAAAGGCTGCTAAATGCAAATTTATTAGAAATTAGCAGTCCACCACGCGACCCACAGCGAATTGATAGACTTTACATATTTTTGAAATCTTATTGCGAAAACACTCAAGTTTTTTCGTCATATCGTCTTGACATTGAGCTAACATAGGAATTTGTTTTTTTACTATTATTTTTATTTGTTACTTTAATTATTTAAAGAAAAAATAATTTTTTTCATTCGTAACTTCACGCCAGTCGGACTTGCCCATTCGTGCAACAACCGAAGCTGTTGCGTGGCTCTACCACATTTAAATACATTTATGTACAGTTGAGTACAAATAGGAATTTAAAAAAATAATAAAACGATCCTAACAATAATAGTAGATAGAATTCGGTCACCTAAATGAGTTATTAGGTCCGAATAACAAAGCAACAGTAAGATAGCATCTACGCACGCAACGGCCGCTCCTACTTGTACAGGAACTTGATGGTTAGTTCTTTGTTTTAAGGTTGACGTTGTGGAACGACCGTAACCGAACGACACTATCGGCTTAACCATCGCACCTCGAATTAAAAGTTATAACTTGATCAATGTCCTGTCAGAATAACATAACATTTATGTGTATTTGGCAAACAAATTTCTCTATTTACACGCCCCTAAGTTAAAGCCGTTAAAAGGAAATTAGTCTGCCTTAATCAGACGACGGACAAATCAACATAGATACTCGTAGAACAGTAGAGGCACGCAATTATTGATAAAAGTCACATTATTGATTTTTTTTTTTATGTGCGAAGGTGACAAGTCTGCTGCGCGGTTCACCTGATGTTAACTGAAGATCGCCGCCCATATATTCGCAGTAACGGAAGACTTCTCCTTATACGTATTAGGATAAAATATAGTGGTTTCCATTCCATTCCAGTGGTTCCATTCCAGCCTCATACCGTCCACAGAGGCTAACGTGAAACAAAATCTATATCAACTCATTTCAATGTTGCAACTGCTGTGTGTGCAAACTTGTTACTAACCATGCACCAGTTGCTCGTATACGATGTCGAGTGCTGATCGCCGCCCATGGACATTCGCAACACTCATAGGGTCGCAAATTCATTACCACGTTTTAATAAAGTGGGCCCCGGCTACCTCCTCACTCAGCAGACGAAACGCAGAAGTGTAACACGTCCACTTCACGCCGGTCTTCTGTGAGGTCATGGCACTTCCCCGGAAGGACCGGTCCATCCGTGCCACAGCGAAGACTGTAGCGTGGCCCTACCACAGTTACTTTTCTCTAATGAAACGATATCACAACCGATCAGGTTATGAAAATTCAGTTTATGTATATTGCAAACGTTCCTACTCTGCCATCATAATTAAATAAACGAGTTGTTATTGAACTGGTAAGCGCATTCGAATACAAAGCCATTACAAGGGTTTAACGACGTGATTCAACTGTTGCCTCGAACTTGCTCTAACGGGTTGCTAATTGTTGCGACGCGTCGGAGGGAGGGGGTGGAATAAAGGGAAACTTTACTGTGAAAGAGTCGATACTCTTACTTAAGCGTAAGGTGACAAACGATCAAGATTCATTATTTTGTTTTTTTTTACTACTACGTTTGTATAGCAGCGTTTATTTCAAAAAGTTTGCAAAGGCCTAACAGCTGATCAAGGACATTTAGACTCGTTGCGCACCGGACTTATACATACATACAGAAGTTTATTTATAAATTCTATTTAAAATTAATCCTCAGTAAAGTATTGCAGATATTCTCCTTATCCCTAGTAGAATAAAAAATAGTGGTACCCATTCAAAATAGACTCATATCATCCGGAGACGTTAACATGAAATAAAATCTGTATCAACTCATTTCAATGTTGCATCTCCTGAAACTTATTACTAACTATGCACCGTTTGCTCGTATACACTAGCGGTTGCAACGGCGGGCTTAAACTAGTCTCGTTTGGTTCTCATTACTCTGCAACTGGCATGTCGAGCACCTCTCGGCTCTGAGCTCGAGAGCCTGTGGCCGGGAAGGAAGGGTCTCAAAGCATTGCGCCCCGCCACAGACAGTGGCTCGCCGCAAACAACAAGGCAAATACGAAAACTCGTATCGTTTCAGACTCGAGCAATATTGATAAGCGAATAAATATTGTAAGAAAACATATTCTACGTTATTAATGATATCTATGAATAAATGAACTAACCGAGTAACCGACCTACTTGGTTCAAAACTCGATCGGGAACTTAGAGAATGAGTAAAGTAAAATTGAAATAAAAACAACTTTGTTAGAAAAAAAGAGGCACTTAGATAAAATTGTTGAAATTTTCATCACTTAGAAAGTAATTGATGACTCCGTGGCGCAGTTGCCAAGGCATTGGCTTCGGCGTCGGGGGTCGTGGGTTCGATTCCCACACGGGACAACTATTTGTGTGACCCACAGATAGTTGTTTCTCATCTGGGTGTTTGTCCGCGTGAAATTTATGTTTGTAAAACGTCCCTACAACACAGGATAATGTCATCCTAAAGTAAGGGCAATGTTTTTTTTTTTCAAAAAAAAATCAAAGATTTGAATAAAAATCGGCTGAGTGGAAATTGTAATATTACAAATTTAATAAATCAGCACACACAAAAAGTTATGCATCACTCTTTTGCACAATTCCTGCACCAAATAGCTAATCAAGCTCTAGTCAGCAGCAACGGATTAACTCATTACGTTATTTCTTGGTGGTATCGGAATACATGGAAACCACTAAGAACGTTGGTGGTGTCGACTTTGTAAGTAACCAGTTCTTTAATTTTTCTGTATATTCAGATTGAATGTTATCATTCCTTATATCCGGCTTAATATTTGCAGATTATATAAATCTATAAATCTGAAATATAGAAATCTCAACGGATTGTATTTTTATTACTTTTTCGTGGACGTACTACAGGGAACAATTTAGTTTTAACTTACTTTGTAGCCACAGAACTAAATATTTATTACTAAAACACACACCTTCCCATTTATAGACGGTTTTATGAATAATATACCACGATGGTAGGGCCACGCAGCAGCCTCGGCTGTTGCACGAATGGGCAGGCTCATCCGGGTAAGTACCACGACCTCAGAGAAGACCGTCGTAAAGTGGTAGTATAATGCTTTCGCGTTTCGTATGGAGAGTGAGGTGGCCGGAGCCCAATTTTCAAAAGGTTGTCAACACATCTGAAAACCTAAATAAGAGGAAGTAATAGTTGATGATAACGAAGTGTTTTAGTATGTACTAATTTAAAATATTCATTTGAAAAAATAGTCATTGTTTGCCCGTATGTAATTAATGCAACATATTTAATGAATACATTGGGCAATTAAACATACGTACACACGAGTACTTTAGCACAGTCACATTAAAGGAACATCAACTGCCTTTAGTACATCGCATGTAACACGTTCCTTTGTGTGGGCACACATTTGATCTGATACAACTTGTTCATGTTGAAACAAGTCAATTTAACTTTGTGAGTCAGGCCGAATGAACGATGAAAGAGATAACGGTAAGTTAAATTGGCTGCCTCCTCAAACAAATAACAAAAACATATTTCTCCATACATCCAATATCAAAAGTTACAGTCGGATATTGTAAGTGACTTTGTATATAATTCTCATCTTTGGGCAAATTACTTGTTGATAAAGTCTTAACGATGATTGTAATGCAGTAAAAAGTAACTTTAAGCGATTACTACAGAAATGAAAGCTGTGGCATGTCTCCTTTTATTTAAATCACTCTTTTGCTACAGTTTCGATTGGTATTGAATCACATATCGAATAACGTTCAATTGTACCGTCCGCGTCGCTTGGAACAGAAGGTATAATAGTTTCGATTAAGCTAGGTGTCCTCAGTAGAGCAAGATCATATTTCCTGCCTGTCATATAAAGCGCTGATTCAATCGCATATGAAATATCCCGTACGGGCTCTTTCCTTGTGGCCTATCCCACTTAAAGTTGCTCGAATCGTCGTTTGAAGTGTTGCCTTTATCTTGTCTTCAAGATACGAAATAATTTCAATTATCTCTCTCAGAAACAGGTTACGTATCAGACGTATCAGACTAAAAGTCTGAGGCATTTACCAAAGTTTTAACATAAGGTTTCCATTAGCACCCATTAGCTTTCCATTAGCATTTGCTTTTATCTTTTTTCACCCGCGACGGAACAGACACTGTACATGCGTTTGGGGTGAGAAGATGTTTCATTGTTGTTCAATCCATGTTGCCATTTTTCCCCAAAAGTACTAATCCGATTTTGTTGCAGTTTTCAGTTATGAGTTCGGGTTTGATTGGTGCATGTTCTTAGATAGGTGTTACGGTGAAGACTCACTAGGGGGCGCTGCAATAAATATTTGTTTGTACAAAACCAAAATTACTAGTCCCGTTTTGACGCAGTTTGTGGTTGATTAGTTGGGGTTCTTAAATACATATTATGGTAGTAACTCGCTAGAGGGCGCTACAGTTATATATTAGCTATAAAATATATTACTGCTGCGCTTTTTATGGTATTTCTAGTCTACGATAATAGCTCACTAGGGGGCGCTGCTATATTTTATTTTATAACAGTCACTACATATTAAGGAAAGTCGATTGAACTCGATAGGTGAGTACTTCTGTAAAATTAAAATAAATGTAACGCGATATAATAAACTTAAAAAGATTTAATAAGTAAAGTTGATCTCTCGCGGGGTCGGAGCAGTTAACAATAGAGACAACTGAAATGTGATAAAATAGCAATCATATTGGGGGTACCTTTGCTTTTTTCGTGAAATAATGAGGCCTTCAATGATAGAAATTATTATTTGAAATATAACTCCTAACAGTGTAAATCTTTGACTGACGATAACTTTTTGGCAAGATTCAATTTTAATAAAACAAAGCCTATATTCTGCTCAAAATTGATCACTATCTACTTACGAAAACTACAAGAAAGGCCGTGCGATTGTTCTATAGGTGTGTGCGAACAGACAAGCGCACAGAGAGATAACCTTCTACAAATGTAAATAAAACATCACCATCATAATCAACAGCTGCAAAACGTCCACTGTAGAACAAACGCCTCCCCTTTGGAACGCCACAATGAATGACACGTTTCCGTTTGCATCCATCGGTTGCCCGCGACTCATACGACGTCGTCAGTCCATCTTTTTGACCGACTTCAAAAAAGGAGGAGGTTCTCAATTGGACTGTACTTTTTTTTGTTTGTTACCTCAGAACTTTCGATTCGATTTTCATGATTATTTTTTTAATTTCATTGGTATAGGATCTTGGGCTCCGGAGATACTTAGGGAACTCCTAAAAATCAATTATAAAATGTAGAGAGCGAGATATTTGAAATCGATTTTGTTTTTCGTTAATAAAAATAGACTTGTTTTTTCTTTTTTTTTATGTGAGAAAAATCCTTTATGTATCGCCTGTTTCCTTGTGGGTAGGTAGCAGGGGTATGTAGGAGTTACGGGGATACCCACTAAAAAATCAACGTTGCACCTGCGCTGTCACTTTTCCGGGGACACGGGAACACGGGAACCAATCTTCCGCGAACCCCGGTGCGACTGTGGCCTACTCCTCCCTCTTCTCCCGGGTGTTTAAATATCCGGTCCAGCCGAATGGTGCCGTGTCGGCGCAATGAACGTGATAAAAAACCATTTTAAAATTCTAATTTGACCCTAAACCATACCACATTTAATTCTGGAATAAAAGAACAATGTTCAAACATAAAAATGTTTAACAAGACCGTTCACGCGCTCAACTATCGTCGTAGCATAAAGAAAAATGCAATGTCAGAAATATGCATCGAATATTAACTATATGAAGAGAAAAATGATATTCTTATCTAGATAAATACATACGTATACCACATACTTAAGTCATTGCTAACAAATATAACTCGTGTCCATTCAAGAAACATGGAGAATGGATGAGAAAATCTCATTAGCAACGATTAATTACAACAGTCGGAAATAGACGCCACTGGGAATGACGTCAGTCGGTTCCCTTTATAACTTACCGCGTTTTATACGGATACAGTAGGAGAGATAGCTTTGAATAGCCACTAGCACCTTCTAATATCACTTATTCTCATGCCATTATCTTATAATCTTACCATGTGATAGATACTTCATATCTATTATATTGTATTGAGTGTAGTCTTTGCAACATTCTCATTTAATCCTACGAGCAAAGACTAGCGACTGTGATCTCGTGGTTAACAAGTTTATTTGTGTATGCCCCATAGACAGCTTGAGATCTGTACAGTATCAATTCGTATAACACGTTCCCAACTTTCTATTAAATGTTGTCACGTTTTAAATATCGCCCAAACTGTCTATCGATAAGAGTAACACGTCCTGTGTCGAGATGTTTAAGTGCCTAGTTTATTTGTGCGTTTAAAGCGTTTGCATTATTGCATATTGATAACATTGTGGTGTTGTTTTCGAAAAAATAAATAAATATATCAGGACATATAATTTCCGTTATTTTATGTTCAAACTTTCCCTTGTAGAAACTGGCTATACAAATAAATGAATACTGTGGAAGTAAAATTCAGTGTTAGCGATAAGCTCTTTATAGCGAAGGCATTAGCATAGTTCGCTCGGATAGGGATCTGCACTTTGCTGCTCGCTGAAGGCGCAATTTATGCAAAACAACCCTTAGAGAGCATCTTGGGGTGCTTTGCTCGCGGTCCAAAGATCGCTGTCGTTGCAAAAGTGATACACGTAGGCACTACAGCTCAGAGGGTTATTTATAATATATTTCGTTCCACATTTTCGCATTATTTGAAACTTTGTAATATTTATAGTGCGATATGTTTGTGTTTGTGTGAGTGTATTTGCGTGTAGTGATTTCCTTTTGAAATTCTTAACGTACTTAACGACCCTTAAGGAATTTTTGCTCTAACGATTCTAAGTAAAAATATTAATTTTTTTCGATTTAAACATTACGACAGGATACATTTAAATATTTTTTAATATCTTTTCTAATTTCCCTTACTGTGCATTATCCTGCGATGTAAGGACGTTTTACAAACATAAATTTCACGTGAACAAACACCCAGATTCAACACAACTATCTATGGGTCACACAAACATGTTGTCCCGTATGGGAATCGAATCCACCATCCCCGGCGAGAAAGCCAATACCTTGCCAACTGCGCCACGGAGTCATCATAATTTTGCAATTCGGTCATAATTATACTTTACAATAAAAATAACATAAAGAACGATTTCATTCAACGCTTCCGGTACGCGTTACATACTTGCAACTTTGTCATTGTTAAAAAAGTATTTAGAATAAAATACACACACCAGATAATTTAGATTATATATAATAAATTCCAAATAAAGATATTTAAAACGGTAGGTACCACTCAATACAAAACGCATTCATTGCGGTTATAGATTAATCACAAATGATGAAGCTTCATTAACATAATTTAAGTCGAAAGAACCCACTAACCAAAATGAATTATAAGGTCCGAATAACAAAGTAATTTAAAGATAGCATCTACGCACGAAAAGGCCGTTCCGACTGTTAGGCTAATTTAAAAGTTAGTGCTTTGTGTTAAGGTTGCCAATGTTCGGGGCACATGTCTGAGAGACTCCCTCCACTAATGATCACCTTTTGTGTTAAAAGTCCTAATTTGCTAAATGTCCTGTCGGCAAACACAACTTCCGTTGATACACAACTTTTGTGTATACATCAACTTCCTCTTCTAATACTTACTCATAAAACGAAATAAGTTTTTATCAGAAAATAAAACAAGATTAAAACACGCGCCATTTTATGAAGTCATTTTTGTCGTTATGAATAAGTAAACATATGCAAAATTTTGGGGTTTCAGGCCACCATTTATCTCACTAACAGCCAACTTATACTTGGAGAAATAGATCAACGAAACAGAATTTGTAACAATTTAGCACATTGAGCACTAACAGAAGATTTTTTAATACAAACAAGTGTGTAATAATCTTACCTTTAAATGCCTGAAGTTACCTCGGAATGGGAATGTTGACCACTTGTCTATTAATAGTTTACCAACAATTTCGCAGCAATCCCTTGCCAGGCCACTACTGAAGACGTTAATCCACCTTAAGGTGGCTAATTGCCGCCTTAATGTCTCCTTACCTGCGCCACGTCGTTCACACATCCGTCACCGCATTTCGAGGGATTTGTCTCCAACTTATTCATTACATTCGCCACTTTAAGTGCTTAACCTAAAGATGGTTACACTCGATTAAGCCATTTATAATCTCTATTGCATAAATAAAGTAATATTAAAAGTCTAACTCAAATTAAAATTTTTAAAAATCTATTTCGCTCTTCTGATCCCTTTTTGTGGATAACGAAATACACAACGACAAATAAATAAATTTTACACAATTATTAGATTCAAATGATAAAATTACTTTGAAGTTTTGTGTATGATAAAATCTATAATTTTTTTTCTCTTATAATAAATATAAAATAAAATATAAATGCAGTTTTGCGAATCCCGCAGTGTTGAAAACACTAGAGATTATCTATAGTAAACCACACGTAAGATGCATCTTTAGTGCAAAGACTAGCACTTAAAAAAACTGTACCAATTCCAATTCCAACAGTATCAAATCAAAAACAAACTTGCAACTGTTTAAAGTAACTGCTAGTTGCACAACAGCTGCATGTACTCACAAGGATTCGTAATGACGGGAATGAACTAGTCTCGTTTGATCCTCCTTGTTTTTGGTCTACAGCCGGCAACGTGTCGAGCGCTTCTCTAGGCCCTGAGGCCGGGAAAGGACTTCGGTCGGAACATTGCAACCTCCACAGACGGTGGCTCAACAACGAATAATGCGGAAGCCTGTACTATTTCAGACTCAACACCACCGTATAGGATTTAGTGGAATTTAGTATAAACTAGGAACGGCGGTAGTGATGAGAATCATTTTAATACACCAACACTGCTGTCATAAAATCACGCTTCTTTGGAAGACGGTGCAAGCTGTCATTCGATTATTCTGAAGGGTAGGTATTTAACATTGGGCTGCGTAAAATTGGGGTAAAGCTGTAAAGTCACGCGTGGGTTATTAATGGTAATAAACATGCGTTGTTGGTGACGATTATATTAAAAAAGTAATTTCCACCTCCATTTCGAACGAAGTTATGTCGAGGCCAAGCGACTTAAAGAGCGGTTCTGGACCTCGTTCATCTACAATTAACGGTCATTAAAATCGGACAAACTCTTGCCATACTTTTGTTCCATCCATGGTCTTATGGTCACTGAAATACTGTTTTTTGAACTTAAATATTTCTATCGGTAGGCATCATGCCATATCAGTATCACAGATGTTTCTCAAAAGATCCAATTTTAAGCCACTGCTCAATAGAACATGTCCATATTGTTTAATACATGACGGTACTTCAAGCGAAAAGCACCTTTTTACTTTTTCTGTCTATTTTCTTTATATTTTTCTGTCTAAATGGCAAATGCCATTGAATTTAATTTCACTCCTCTTTCTATTGCTGTTCAAAGTTCGCAATCGTAAGTTTTTATAACAAGTTAAAATGATTATTCTGTCGGCTTAGGTTTGAGTTATTTCATACATGTGGGCAAGGATCTTAAATAATAAAAATCTGCTTGTGGGATTATAATCTCTGCCTAATCCTACCACGGAATAATTTGAAGTAGTCATGAAATAATTCTTTCATTTTGTTGTTGTTAATTTTATTATTATCTCAATCATTCGAAAGTTGCCACATATACCAATGTCTCATGTATTAATTCCAATGAATATTTATGTTTCTTGTTATATTATAAACTTATATTGTTACTAAATATATATTCGAGACAAACAATTGGTTAACAATAAATGACAGCGCGTATGAAGATAGCGAACTATCCAATATTCGAAAGCCAAGTGCCGCTCCGCTTGTGCTTCGCCTCAGGTATCCCCACTGCAGGAACCTCAGCAATATGAAACGGCCTTCATCATTGTCAGTTTCTCTTCTGTCGTCCACAGATGGCACCTCAAATGCAATGTTCCCAACATTCTTCATCACGTTTTAAACCGGCGGAAGCGAAGCTCGTGCGTGTGGCGAGGGTAGTGTACGTATACCGCATCAATAAGACAGGTTGGCCTCTCCATTATGGCACAAAATGGTGAACCGAACAAAGATTAGAATAAGAGCAGCAAAAATCACAAGATGCTTTCCCTAAAGACAACCTTTTTGCGTCTCTAGTTCGGAATAAAGCGTGAAGTGAAGTGACTACACTGTTCCCAACGGGCAAACGCTCTATTTGGTGAATCCTATGAACATAATATAGTAAACCGTTTACTGTTTCCACTTAAATATGGTTAGAAATGAATTCAATTAATGATAAATAAAGAATTAACATATTATTTTCTAATCACATAAGCTACTTTTATCAGTACAAGTAGGTTTGTATATTACAATCTCACTGTTTAATAGAAATTATAGATATGTTTCACCTAAATATCGCATATCACATAAATGAATATTACATATTAGAGATTAGTTAGATATACGAATATTTCTAAGGTATTTCTTGCTGTAAGGTATGCGCAGTAGATCGTTCCAAGCATTGCTAAAAATGCAATTAAAAAAGTGGGGTGATGTCGAGATTTTGCGCCGTGAGGTCATACCTCACACAATTAACTATGAACTTACTATACTTTAAAAGTAAATAATGAAAACTATTCACTTTTAAAGGATAAATTAATTATGCATGTCGATTCTTGATCTTTTATCCTCGACAGAATTTGTACCAAAGGTAAATTAACTACTGTACTTAATTATAAAGATGTTAGTTACTATTTTGCTAAACATTTAGGTATATCATATTAACAGAAATCTGTTTCTATAGATAGATAGCCTGTTTCTAAATCCTTGAGGCTAAATATGTTTCTCAAAACAGAAAAACATCAACATTTAGAGACATTTGCAGTAAAGAATATATGACTGCTTAATCTGTGAACCTTATAATAATTGCAGCCAGTTCTCTAAATAGAAAAATGAAGGATTATTCTTCCCAAAAGTAAAGCCAAACAAGTATAAACATCCCTGTGGCATTAGGCTGTACATTAGGAGAACGTTTGGTTATGGTTTCTGCTGCAAGAGAAGAGGAAATACAACCAACCAGCACATAAGCAAAGGTAACAACTTACCTAACACTATTCAGCTCATACGTCTACGTCGTAGCGTAGCACGCAGTCCAGAGATTAAGGTCGCCGCAAGACTAGTTACTATTGCAATTGCCGCTCCACTTGCTTTATCACGTCTAAAGAGATCGTACGTTACGTTGACTTTAAGTTAAACCATTTACTTATTACAAACACACGTATATTAAATTTACCAGAACAAGCAATACTGTCTAACAAAATTGCGCATTTATAAGCCAAATGGCACCAGCGCTTTACTATTTTCTTGAGATTTTCTTCAAACTCTAATGGTTATAAGTTGAGGGAGTAGATCTAATGAAATCAAAGCTTCAAGCGATTTTGAAGAGTTTTAATTGCCGACCTCAAACTAAAGAAAATTGCAATTAACTTGAGATCACAGCTGAGTGTTAATGCTCATAGAATTTTCCATTATTCTGTCAAAATGTTTTGAAGACACTGCACTGGAACGACATGGTCAGGCGATTCTTACTGAATTACTTAGAGAAAATTCTAAACTCGGAAAACAACAACATGTCAAATATACCATGTATAATATAAAATTCATTTGGAACTTTCTACTCCCAAAATCATTGTTAAAGTCAGTGTTCCAAATATGCTTCAGAAGAATTCCTCAAACGAAATAATAAAATGACTGAAGTAACAACCAATCGATCGGTAAATTATCATTTCCTTTATACTCGTTAAAAAGGCCTCACGAAAGTTTTAATTAGCAAGACGGGGCGCGACCGTGAACTTATACCATTTACCTATTCAATCACGGACGAGACTCATCAAGGACGGCCAATAGGTCCGAAACTAGTCGTGGGATTAGACAACGTGTAAAAATATATATCCTGAAATATATTATTTATTTTTGTATACTTTCCTATCCGTTTCGAGATTTTTTTTTGTTTGAGAAGGAGGAACTTACTAAAATGTTAAGAAAAGAATTTTATGTACTTAATAAAAATCACAATCCCAGCTCAAACGGAATTATGCAAAACAATCACTAGTAAAGTTCAAGAAACGTAAAATCACTCCATAACTGCAATTAGTTATATATAATTAGTATTATATATACTTTTCACAATTTCAGTGTACACAACGTTTGTTAGGATCTTAAGTGGTAAAATGAAATCTACTAAAAGATCCGTGTAAAGAAACTCGTAGGCGAAAACGTAGAACCGGTCTAGCGTAAGCAACATTTCACTAGAAACGGATAAGTGGAAATGTTTCCACGTGAACGCCTCAACGTTTTTCAGGTTACGTTAGCACTTACGCTCTGCACGAGGCATACTTCTCGGAAATACAATTTCCATTCTTATCTTTTCGTATGATACCTATTTTTTTAATCTTCGATATTTATGATGACGCTCTAACTCACCGACGAGGTAGATAGAGATGTTAACAACTTTTAACCAAGCTTTTGGAGTCCGAACATTAGGTTATGACCACACTGTACTGCACCTAATTTATGTATAACTAGCTGGCCCGCGCAACTTCGTCTGCGCCAATTCTACCGGTTCCATACGTTTCTACTTTTAGCATAGCGCCATGTTTCGGATACTTACTCAATCCAACTGATAAATTTATCTTAAACCGCCATTTGTTAGAATTTTATGGGACTCACAGATAGCTCTTTATCATCTAATAAACAAATAGTTTGCAATAACAAATATTGAGATCAATAATTGAGATAAAAACTACACTATCTCCCAAGTTGGACCAAATTACAAATGCTTACAAAATTTGATAAAAATTGGTTCATTAGTTTCGGAGTTTATCGCGAACATGCATCACGACACAAAATTTTTTACATATATATACATATATATGTGTAAAGAAAAATATTATTTTCTTTTCGTCGGTCGTTGATAAAATTTATTTTAAAAACTATGTTTGTACGCTGGATTATAACAGAAAAAGAATTAAGCTGTCATATGAAGCAATTCATGAAAATAATCTGATTACAAAGATATTTAATAAGTAAAATAGTGATTTAGGAATCGACATTGTGATTATTAACATTAAATGTCGTTTCTTTAATTACAGGTAAAGTTTTAATAGTAAAATCTTTTATTTTTGTTATTTTAATTATTATTTGTTATAGTTTCAAAATCTTACAATAAATCTTTAATTACAGAGAAACTCAATTGTGTTTTGATTGCTGTGTCATCCTAAACACTGAAAAATATTCTTATATATATATATATATATATATATATATATATATATATATATATATATATATATATATATATATATATATTATATTATATTATTTATCTGACTTTTATATATATCTATATATATATATATATATATATATATATATATATATATAAAAGTCAGATAAACTCGTGAACAGTAGTTAGTGCCGTCACTCTTTTTACCAACATATAAATCGACTTCCGCTGACAAACGCTGTGACGCACTTGTGACGTAGGTCGGTTGCACAAATACCTAAAAGATAAAAAAATCCTTTTAAAAATTGTATACATGTATACATTTGAATCCACGATAAAACCGCATGGCCCAAGCAAATCTGACGTCGAAACCATTTTACACATACAGTTAGATTTTTTTTAATTTGAGACCTATTTTTGACCTCATTTTGTCCTAATTGTGTCAAAAGTAAATTTAACGATAGTGTTGGATAAAAGAGATCCAAATGCAGTAAACTTAATACTACTTGTCAGACAGAACAATTACTTTATGAGTTTATGCTATCGACAGGTTTATCATTGCCAAGTTCGTTCTCAAGATGATCAGACATAATGGCAGTCAGTAAATCGTTTTTATAGATAATATTACGGAACCCTTCTTTCACAAGCCCGACTCGCACTAGGTTGGTTTTACTTTTTAAAATTTGTTGTTACAACGGCAACAGAAATACAACATGTGTGAAAACTTTAACTGTCTTATTATCACGGTTCATGAGATACAGCCTGGTGACAGACGGACAGGCAAACAAACAGACAGCGGAGTCTTATTAATAGAGTCCCGCTTTACAGTTTGAGTACAGAACCATAATAACTACTACAAGGCATATGAACTGATTCGTAACGGAAAAAGTTAAACCATTTTATTATTAAGCTAATTACAGTTTCAAGTTGATTAATTGTAATTAAGATTTACATACTGTGTATACTCATAGCAAAACATGTCTGATATTAAGTATTTTATATCACCTTACTGTATACCGTATTGCATGCAATAAAAAATATTATTTTTATTAAAAAAAATGCATAACCGGTCTGTCGGATTTTTTCGATTTTTGATTTTAACTTTCCTTTACCTCTTTTATTATTTACACACAATCTGCCATAATTTCTTTAATAAGCTTAGCTAACATCCACTTTCGAAATCAGCAGAAGCAAAAGATTATGTTATGTGGATTGAGAATGGTAAGACAATATATCAATATTATCCGTATAATACCCGTTGTATAGCGGCGTTTTCAACTGAGAAAAAAATACGAAGTACCTCAAATAGATTCTTCAATGAAATTCATGATTACCTCTTAAATGAAATGTATAATATACGTCTACAGTATTTGAATGAGTTCTTCTATATAAAGGCAAATATTTTGCTATTATTTGTTGCTAGTTGGGAAAATGAACAGCATAAGGGGCTGAATTAATAAAAGCAAGACAAATAGAACGCGTTAAACCGTTGCGTCCGTGCAAGCACCAAACGCTTAACAAGAGCGTTGGAGCAAGCAACAAGCATCCTAACCCACAGAGTTATGCAAATGTAGACTGGCTAACATTCACTCCGTGGCGTGTTGTGGGAGTTATTTCAAAAGCCAAAATGAGATTTAAATTATACTGAATATACTGAAATGAATGTCTTTTTATTATCACTTAAAGCAAAGCTTTTGTTATCAAATGTAAAATAAAAGAGCAATTTAGCTCGTATACTGTGAAAAAGACGAGAGTTCGAGTATCGAGAGTGAATCACAATCCCTTAGGAAATGATTAATCTGCATGGTTCTCTTTATATCTTATAAATGCGAATGAAACGCTCGACGGCTATTATTAATTCATCCTAGTGACATGAATCAGGGGTCGATGGCCTCTTTCTATAGAGGCATAAAAGCAGAACAATAACTTACAATATATTGCGTAAATCCGCTAATGATGTATGACAAAAACGTTGAACTGGCGCTAGTGCCGATCCATTCCGTTTATAGGATCTAAACCTCATTTTTCCACTTTCATTTTGTTTCTAGAGCCATCCATCGCGCATTGCGAAACTGCTATTGACACGATTATTTATTTTAAACTTAATACTTATTTCTGACTTTAAAGAAGAATATTTCAATGAGAACCATTAAACTCATACATAATAATAATTACACCTACGTTGAGAAGAATAAATTTAATTTTATGTTCGATGCATTTTAGGCATTTTGTTAACATTAAGCTCGATTTTACTTAAAAACAACCGTAACTCTACGGAGCCGATTTCGTTTGTAGTGAACAACGTAACTAGGAGCCGAACTGAACGATAGGACTGCTATTAGTAATTGTTGAACAATCTAACTTAACTGTTAGTACTTCTACGAAATCGGCTTCTGCATCAGAAGTTTTAATTATGCGACATTGCAAAAAACTACATACGGTTTAGATTATTTTAATTATTTTAATATGTAATTAATACTTAGAAGGGGACTTCTCTCCAACCTTAATGCCGTCCACAACCACCTAGAGACGGCAAAGCCGGCCTTGCTGTTCCTTGCTGAGACTCAGATATCTTCTCCGGCTGATACCTCTTTCCTCTCCTACCCCGGGTACAAATTGGAACATTCCTTTGTACCGCGGGCGGGGGTGTGCGTGTACGTCAGAGAGGATATCTGTTCTCGTCGCCTCAGCAGTCTTGGAAGACGGGACCTATCCATCCTCTGGCTACGCGTAGACTGCGACGACCATCCGCGTATCTACGCGTGCCTATATAGGTCCCATAGCGGTAATGCCGAAACTGACCAACTCATTGAGCACATCCAAATGGCTACAGACTCCGTGCTACAGCAGATGCCATCCGCAGAGATCGTGATTCTTGGCGACTTTAACGCCCATCACGCCGAATGGCTCAGTTCACGCACCATCGATCATGCGGGGAGATCTGTTCACAACTTCGCAATAGCTTATGATCTGACACAACTAGTCACCTCGCCAACGCGAATCCCAGATGTGGAGGATCATACACCTTCCCTGTTGGACCTTCTGCTGACCTCGCATCCGGACGGCTACCTGGTTTCCGTCGATCCTCCTCTTGGTTCGTCGGACCACTGTCTTGTCAGGAGTACAGTGCCCGTTGCGCGCTCTACACGGCCCCGCTTCGCAGACTGCCGCCGCGTATGGCACTATAGGTCAGCAGATTGGGACGGGATGCGGTCATTCTTTGCGTCCTACCCATGGGGGCAGATTTGCTTCTCGTTGGATGATCCAGATGCCGTTGCAGACTCTGTCACCGATGTGGTGCTTAAGGGTATGGAAATGTTTATTCCATTTTCTGCAATACCCACCATCAATCCTCCAGTGCGACGTTAGGATGCTGGAGGTAAAATTCCGGCAAAGTGCAGTTCGCAAAGCACTTCTTTCCTTGGACATTCACAAGTCGAGTGGGCCTGATGGCATCCCTCCGATTGTGTTACAGACATGTGCTCCAGAGTTGGCGCCGGTTTTAACGCGTCTTTTCCGGCACTCCTATACTTTAGGCGTAGTCCCGAAATCATGGAAGGCCGCGTTAGTGCACCCGATCCCTAAAAAAGGCAACCGCTCTGATCCGTCCAATTACAGGCCAATAGCCATCACCTCCTTGTTCTCCAAGATAATGGAGTCCGTTATCAACGGCCAGCTCCTGTGGTACCTAGAGGAGCACCGGCTGATTAGCGACCGCCAGTATGGCTTTCGCCGGGGTCGCTCAGCGGGTGTTCTTCTGGTCTAACTTACACATCGATGGGCAGAAACAGTTGAGAGCAAGGGGGAGGCGCTTGCTGCCAGTCTGGACATAGCGAAGGTCTTCGATCGGGTATGGCACAAAGCGCTTCTTTCGAAGCTGCCTTCCTATGGGCGTCCCGAGAAATTATGCAATTGGATCACCAACTTTTTGGCAGATCGGAGCATCAAGGTCGTCGTCGACGGTGCATGCTCCGATCCTAAATTTGTCAATGCTGGTGTTCCACAAGGCTGCGTACTGTCTCCTACTCTGTTTCTTCTGCATATCAATGACATGTTGCAAATCAGCAACGTCCATTGTTATGCAGACGATAGCACTGTGGATGTCTCGTACACTGGCCGAGCTAACATTTCTCGGGAAAACGTCTTCGAGAGTCGGAACAAGCTTGTGTCTGAGGTCGAGACTTTGTTAACCAAAGTCTCAGACTGGGGTCGACGAAACCTAGTCCAATTCAACCCCAAAAAGACACAAGTTTGCGCGTTAACCGCTAAAAAGTCCCCATTTGTCGTGACTCCTCATTTCGAGAACACTCCCCTACCTGCCACAGCTAGTATTGGAATGCTTGGCGTCGAAATCTCGAGCAACGTCCAATTCCGCGGTCAACTGGAAGGTAAGGCCAAATTGGCCTCAAAGAAGCTTGGTGTGCTCAGCAAGGTGAGACGGTACTTCACGGCTGCCCAACGCCTAAACCTCTATAAGGCGCAAATTCGGCCCCACATGGAGTACTGTTCTCACCTCTGGGCGGGAGCCCCCTATTACCAGCTACTTCCATTTGACCGCATTCAACGTAGGGCGGCTAGGGTTATCGACGATCAAAGTCTTTCCGATCGGCTTGATCCTCTGGCTCTGCGTAGAGATGTTGGATCACTCTGCATCTTCTACCGCATTTATCACGGGGAGTGTTCTGAGGAATTGTTTGGATTGATCCCGGCGGCTGAATTCCACCATCGGACATCGCGCCAGAACCAAAAATTTCATCCACACCACCTCGATGTCCAACGTTCCACAACAGCGCGACTTTTAAGGCATTTCTTGCCTCGCACAACCACTCTGTGGAACCAACTGCCGCCGGCGGTCTTTCCGAACCGTTACGACCTGGGAACCTTCAAAAAGAGAGCGTACTCTTTCTTAAAAGGCCGGCAACGCATTTGTGAGCCCTCGGGTGTTGCAGGTGTTCATGAGCGGCGGTAATCACTTATCATCGGGTGAGCCTCCTGCTCGTTTGCCCCTTTTCTCCATAAAAAAAAAATGTGTGCGTGTACTAGCGTAAACTCGTAAGAAGTGAAACTTTTTTATGACGTTATTTTTCAAAAAATAATTTACTATATGCAACTTTACAGAAATTGGTTAAATAAAGTTAAATTAGATAAAGTTTAATAAAAGGCTTTTATTATCATAGACATAAATACAAATTCTACAATTATTTCATTTTAGCTTCGTATAATATTTAGTTTCTTATTTGTAATACATAGGTGGCGTTTGTAGTAAATTAAAACACACTACCGTTAATACTAATACTGACCGTTGTAATTAGTATGAGGGTCCGCAAAAATTGTTGATTAAAAAACTTGCAACGTGAACCTTGTTTATTTCAATTAACCTCACGGACCCAAAATACAACCGCTTTGAATTTGTACATGGTCCTTCGTTGCCGAATAGTCAGCCAGTGAGTAGAAGGCAGACATTCGACTCGCGCGCGAGTGTTGTGAGTGAAGTTTTTTTGGAAAACCGAACTTGCGGACGTTGGATCGACGTCGCAACCGCAAGTTCCAGGAGCCGATCGAGGCTTCGAAGAGCATCATCGGTCAGCTTCAGATTGTGTCTTCGGTGGAAGACGCAGTCAGGTCACGGTGGGCGGTGCCTGCCTTTGGAGAAGAGGAAGTCTCTACAGTGTCGTGCTCTGAAGTATTAGAGCTAGCACTGTCATTACTACAAATATTATTATTGAATTTCATTAATTGTAATAGAATTATTACTATCATTGATGTCGTTATTATATATTTGTGTTATTAATGGCTTATGGTAACTGAAATACGAAATATATTGTTTACATTTTAGAATTAGAATTAAAATAAACCCTTTGATTTTGCTGATCACTTTAATATAACATATACATATATTGCTATGAACACACAAAGGAACTAACGCCTTCTAGCGTCAACTATTAAACCACTAAAGAATAAAGACGACATAAAACCCCCTATTTAACACTAGATGGCGTTAGAGGAACATTTTAAGATAAAAAAAAGATGGCGCGTAACGCAAAAATGTTACTAAATTTTTTTCCAACCCCGATAAAGAAGTTTCACTTCAAAAAAAATACTTATAAAGTTCGGAATGACGTCATTCGTCATTATAATACAGACCATAGAAGTTTTCAGGCTTAGCGATAAGTTCTTTACAGCGGATATATTAGCATAGGTCCCTTGGATGCGGATGTGCACTTGGCGCTCACTAGAGACGCAATTTATGCAAAACAACTTTTAGTGAACATCTCGGAGTGGTGTGTTTGCGGCAACCCTCTAGAAGGCCCCGGCGTCTACGAAATCCCATGCGACTGCGGCAAAAGTTACATTGGAGAAACGGGACGCAACATAAGTACTAAGCTCACCGAACACATCCGCAGTATACGCAAAATGGACAGCAACACCTCGGCGGTGGCAGAGCACTCTTACACCTCACATTTTATTAGGTTCGATAAGGTGAAAGTGCTAGCCCGTGAGAAGAAATTCGTGTCACGGAAGCTTTGGAAGCCATCGAGATCGAACGCCGGGCCAATTTTAATAGAGACAAGGGATGGGCTCTGCCGCCTACTTGGAAACCCGTGTTGTTGAATGCAACACGGAATAAGAACGATAGTGCTAGCGATTGTGTAGTGGACATAGTGAGTACGTTTAGTGCGCCCCAAAACACCAATAGTGACACTAGAGCAATCTCGCCCTCTCAAAGCGCGCGCTGCGGGCGCAGGCAGTAGACGGGGCGCGACCGCGAACTAATCCCACTCACCCTGACGAAGGACCTCCAATGAGTCCGAAACTAGTCCTTACATACACCGGGTTTACGAAAGTATATTATTATTTTTGGGGATTATTTATTTCTTTTCTTGTCTGGTTGCGTTTATAAATAAAAATAAACATATAGATATAAATATTGAGTATATCATATACATAAATAGGACCCTTATTATTACTATAAATGACCAGTATTGATGACGGTGCGCGTTGACTCCTCACAGCACTTCTGTGGAACAGGCCACTATTTCTGAAGAACCTTGATCGATCAAGAACATCTTACCATACCAAGAAAATTCACATTCCGTGAAAACGAATGTCCCATCGACATTTGATCGCTAAACTTAATTTTTATCTAGGACAACTCTATTTTTGTATGTAGGACAGACATTCTATGTTCTCTCCTCAAAATATCGTCTCAAAAATTTACTTGTAACATTTTTGTGTTAAATAATTCGAAACTATTTAAACACTTGTATTTTACACTATTTCTTTATGATATTCTTTCACTTGAAGTAAAATTGTATGAACAAAATTATTTTCTTTCAATTTAGTCCGTCTAAAATAATACGGTAATGAGAATTAAGTACCTACTAAGAGAATTTCTGCGACACAAGCCTACACGTAGCGTTTGGCTGTTAATAATTTAGCAACACTGTCGTAGTAATTCCTTGCTAGCCGACTGCGCAAGTCGTTAACGTCTAATTGCTGTCTTTGCACCTGTCCCACGCCGTTCACAAATCTGTTACCGCATTTCGGACCTCGGGGTTATTCATTCCCGTTCATTCGTCTAGTGTACTAGTGACTTCTAAATCATTCCAATCATCTTTATTACAATGTGTAATTCACGGCCTTAGGGTGTCCGTAACATTTTAGAGAGACACTGGTTAGGCTTAGAACCTATTTTCTACCCTCTGTAATAACTAAAAGTAAAAGTTATGGACAGTGATTTATTTAAAACAATCTCTTTACAGCGATTCAAAAGTTCGCTACTCTACGTTTAACGCCTTCTAGCGAAATTAGGCGAACAAAACTACAATCAAAAATATATATATTTTTATGGATTCAGTTGAGCTCCAATCAGAGGAATTACACTAAATCTATTTTGAATGAATTTTAATTTTGTAAGTTGTCCATATTTCCGTCCAGTTTTTTTCGAACTCAATTAATACATGTAAAATCAATCAGTTCGCTAATTGCCACACATTTTTCCTCATAAAAAAAGATATTTTGATGTATAAGTATTATTTGATCACTTGTTCCATCAAATAATTTAAAAAAACTAATCGCTTTCTAGGCGCCAGTTGCATATATACAAGAAAATCTGTATGACGGGAGTAATCTCATCTTGTATAAACCTCAACTACACAGTATACCGACCGCCTACTAGTTTGAAGTCGGGAAAAGAAAAGAGAGCAATCGTCCCGTAACTCATTTACTATCTCATAACAAACAACTAAACTTGACTCGAATAAATAGTTGACTGATTTACTTATGGAGCCTCTTGCTTTTTGATTATATATCAACAATCAAGAAGCTCCTTTACAAATTGTTTTTTTTTTTATTTATTCCTGTAATTGTTAACTTATATATTTGAAGAGATAGGAGGGTGTGAGTACGTTCAGGCTGAAATAAGTGCGAAAGTACTCAAGTCCGCCCCTTGACCGTGTTTCCCAACAAACTCGATTCTCTTTTATTGGATTACATTATAGTAGCAATACCGTTAGCATCTTTCAAATTGCCAGTTGCCCCTCGGGCGAGAAAAATACGCTTCGATGGAAGGTGATGCGAAACAACCTTCGATTACTTTGGAGGCTCGAAATTATTTCATTTTATTACAGAACAATGTTGGTAACAAATATTAAAAAAAGTAATATTAAAGTACGTACAAAGTCATTCCGAGGTCAGGCAACTTAAACAGCGGCACAGCGCTCATTTGTCTACAATTAACGGTAATTAAATCTGAGCCAACTCTTGTAATGCTTTTGCTCCGACCGCGGTCACTGGCGCATGTTTTGTCAAACATAAATAATTTAAATGGACCTTTGTAATTTTATTTTAAAACGGTGAAGAAAGCAATTTCATTTTTTAAAAGATAACATCGACTGACATTGTCTTTCTACTTTTTAACCGACTTCAAAAACTGAGGAGGTTCTTTTGTTACCTCAGAACCAAGACTGAGTGAACAGATTTTGATGATTACTTTTTTATTTTAAAGCTGGTGCCTCAAATGAGGTCTCATATTAATGTCATTGGAACTCTCGAAAATCAATTATAAAATGAATACAGAGCGAGATAATTAAAGCCAGTTTTGTTTTTCGTTAATATAAAAATTGATTTATTTTTATGTAACTGCTAAGTATTTGGCATATTATCCATAATTCCTGCTTAATAATTAAAGCAAAAAAATTATAATATACTAAAAATTATAATTATAATATACATAACAAACGATGTGCCGGCGCAACAGAACATATTTCTATAATAACACTTTAAATGTACTGAATAAATTGGTGGCGGTTATCACTATACATCAGGTGAACTGTATAAAAACCTCAACATTAATTTTAATAGACAATGAATCCTCACAAAAGAATAACAACACCTATCAAGGATTATTTTTTTTTTATTTATTTATTTATTAAGTGAACAATACAACATAAAAAAATTTATTCGCCAAATTGTGAAAACAATTTATCGGCGACACAATGCACTCTTACATAATTGTCACTTAAATAACAAAATAAAATTAGCATAGGGTACACTGGAGTTAAAAATAATAACTAAGCAATAAAAGAAAAAATAAAATAAAAGAAAAAGAAAAACTGGAACAATCTAAGTTATGGTACTATTATAATAATCTATATAAAAGGCCTTTAACTTTCTTTTGAAGATATTCTTGCCTATACAATCATTTTCAGAATAAATCTCATTACATATTTTTGGTACTAAATACCTCTTTCTCCTCATCCCATAATAATTACACATAATAGGCTCCACATAAATTTTTCTGCTTTTATTTCTTAGGCAGTTATTATTATGTTTTAGCTTTTTAAACTCTGACTTATCATATTCCTCTAGGGCTTGGTAATATATTACATTTTTTAAACAATAACCTATAATCACCGTTACAATCTGATTTACTTTTACTGCGTTTAGTTGCAAGAAGCTTAATTAAACGCATTTGTAAATTTTTGATGTTATCTAGATATGTGTGAAAAGTGCGGCCATATGCAATCAATCCATAACTGAGTACACTATCAGCAAGAGTGTGATATACCAAATACATTGTTTTTTATCAACTACATAATTAAGATATTTAAATTTGATTAATATCATTCTTAATTTATCACAAACATTATTAATGTGCAAACTCCAATTAAACTTACAATCTATAGTTACTCTTAAATACCTATAGCTATTAACAAACTCTAAACTATTGCATTTACAATTTATATTACCATAATGTAAGCATTTATACGTGTGACCAATAATTTTTAAACTATGATTCGGTTCATTTTTGAATGGGGAATGTATTAACATACAACATTACTTTGTCTTTGAAATATTTAAAATAATACCGTTGTCACGCGCCCATTTTATAATATTGTCAAAATCATTAACTGTATAACTTGTTCGACTTTTTTGATATCCCTATCCGCATACATAAGGCAAGTGTCATCTGCATACATGTACATGGAACAATCTTTGATCACATTTCGCATGCTGTTCACATGCATTATATATCCGATCGATCCATACACAGAACCATCACCATTTGTGAAGCTATCCTTACTAATATTATAAAGGCGAAAGTTTGTATGTATGGATGGATGTTTCTTGCAAGCAAATATGCAAGCATACGGGCAACAGCTAGTATAATATACTGGCACATCAAAATCCTAATATAAAGGATTATTTGGTACTACTACCGGCTAAGCCAGATAGAGCCGTGATAGCTCAGTGTCCGGGCGTTCGCCTTTAATTCAATATACTCGAGCAACCAGCGTTCGATCCCCGGTGCCGGCACCAATGAAGTTTTTAACTTTAAGTGCTCACTTATCACGTGCTCCGCGGTGAAGGAAAACATCGTGAGGAAACCTGCATATTTTCGAAATAATAAAAAAAAAACTTTTTGAAGATATGTGAAGTCCGTCAATCCGCAGTGGAGCCGCGTGGTGGACTATGCCCTGATACCCTCTGTATAGAGGAGGCCTTTGCCCAGCAGTGGAGACTTATATACAAATATAGGGAAATATTATCAAATAAATAAACACTAACGTTGAGTACTACCACTGAACTAGTAATGAAGATGAACAATTTTAATACCGCCGTTGCACGAGTTTACCTTCCACACATGACTACTAGGTGGAAACAGCTGTCGATAGATTTATTTATTGACCGATATGACACATTGTTGTAGTGTTATGAATCCATCATGCAATCATGTCGTAGTATAATTATAATGTTGTTTAACTTTTAATAAAACGTTATTTCTTAATAAACATATGTGACAAAACACTTTCCGAGTTATGATGACAAAATTCTTTCGTTAGAATGAACTGGCGAAATAAGTTATAATTATTCTATTAATTAGAACCATATCTAGTAATTTCGTTCCGGGGATGGTTCAAAATACGATTTCCTTTGAATAATTAGTTCAGATTCGCTTTTGCGAGAACATTATTTGATCAAAGGAAATCGCGATGTCAGTCACATCTGTGATCCCTTTGAATCATTATATGAATTACCTAATTGCATTGAAGTTAATCCTAACTGCCAACTATATCTTGTTTAGTATGATAGGATAAATGCATTCAGTCCCTTTGTTTTGATTCTTGGAAATATTTTATATAATACGGACACAATTTTTTAAACTGTTACTTTATGTCAACTCTTACACCGATGAATTCTCGAGTTCCACCTGCTTAAGGCTGCCGTTTTCCACCGCACATATATTGCAGTGACTATACGACTTTATCTGATAGGTATAATACACGCAAACATATAATTTGTTCCTGCGAATGCTGTATCAATATAAAAGGAATGATAATTTTAGATACCATGAGGCCCCATCATAAATGAGTTATTAGTTCCGAATAAAAAAACTCCGATGAGATCGTATCTTTACACGCCACCTGAACTCTAGTTCAACAGACAATTTCCACCTTTAGACCCCTTTTATAAGGGTTAAAATAAAGCTTGCGCAAGCTTACAGAAGGCGTGACTGTCCAGGTGGTATCGTTGGGTAGATCGCATTTGCTTCTAATAGTCTTTAATTTGATAAATGCACTGTCTCTAAACAAATGAATACCATTGTATAGTTAGTAGCGGTGTGGCGCCAATAGCGAATCAAAACAGAATTTTTCGTTACATTTCTCGAATAAACTATAATTAAAAGGCATAATTGTGCGTCACTGGTGCGTTCTAACTTGCTCTCATTTACACTTACTTATATATGGACAAGGTATTTCAAAAAGATAAAAAAAACACATTTTTACAAAAATATTTATTACGTTCCCATAATCATAGCAATTGACTATTTACAAAACTTTACAAGATTATACAAAGTCATATGACAAAAACGCCACGAGTTTAATTCACAGGGCAAGTGCAAGCATATGGACACACACACACACACACACCTGCTACAAACTGTCCGTGTAGTGATAATGCAATCGAAATAGAGTTAGCTAAAGATTATCACTTCTTTATGTGTTTAAGTTAAGAATATTCCAATAGTTACAATGTCAGCGTTGTTGTTGTTTTGGAATAAGCTGAACTCACATAAGAACATTTCCTAAATGCGTCAGGTGTGTTAGAGTGTTAAAGGCAGGAAGGTACTGGTTATATCTTATTTAGAAAACAATTCATTTGATAAAATACGGCGCAGGGAGTCGTGGGTTTGGTTTCCAAATGATTCTTGCGGATTTAGATGTTGGTCCATGTGAAATGTATGTACCTATACAAAACGCACATACAACAATGCAAGTACAATAAGAGCTGTGTTTCCTTTCAACTAAAGAAAGATAAGTTGTGTGATTCGCTTAGTTATCATATAATATTGCTTCCTTGGAAATTTAAAGATCAATCGAGCTCATTCCACATTTTTTATGAATTCTTTTTCATTCTACTTTTGTAAGGAAGGATCGCTCCTTTAACGCTCGTAATTTAACAGAAAATCTAATATTTTTATACACAAAAGAAGGGTGGCAATTGCCTTGAATTCTCATAGGCGTAAATAATCATTTATGCATATAAGAATTCCAAAAAAGGCAGTTTTCATTAGAGACGAAGGCTCAAGCTCAGTTCAATAGTTGACGTCCTAGCTACTAATACATTAACAAAATATCGGGAAAAATATCACATGATATGTATAATGTCGCTCAAAGTAACTTAGTTTGATGACTTTGATATACTTACTATTTACAATTCACCTCATCCAAATAAGACAGTGTCATAAAAAATTATGTAACTAATTTTCGTTGTCTAATTTAAACCAAGAATCACCGTATTTTATACAGTAGGAGCATTCGAATGACTCATAAGTTTTATCTACAAGATAGTTCTAGTACAATTTGAGTAAAAGTTTAAAAAATTCATGAACTTTGGTTCCGAAGACGCAATAGTTAGTTACACTCGCACAGTTTTGACACCTTCGAACTTCTTAAATAAATGATAAAAGTAGTATCACTAACCGGCACTGAGACATATGTGATCTCCGTCGTGTCCCGGGTGATCACTTTTACTAGCTGAATACGGCAGAGGATGCAAGCTGTATGGGCACTATCAAAAGTAGCAGTGGTGAGAAACGCTGCGGCGCTGTCGAGAGCGCTGCGCTGCTGGAGAGTGCGCTGGCGTGGCACTCGGCCTCGTCGGCGTCCAGCGCCAGCAGCGCTCGCGGCGCAGCGCCCGGCCGCTGGCAGTGGCTGCGCCGCGCCGCCTCCCGGGCGCCCCTCGCCCCGCCCCCCACCTCAGCCGTCCAACGCCGCAGCCACGCTCCCACCCAAGAAGCCGAACAGCCGCACCGCAGCGGATTCCCCACCAGCACAAGCCCGCCTGTCAATTGTACACCGTGTTAAATTTCCTCTATAACATCTCATTCATTTAATTACAATTTTTTTTTGCGTTAGAAGATTGAGCTGGCGGTGAACACTGAAAGTGAACCCTGGTTACCTCTCTTCACGCCGGTCTTCTGTAAGATTGTGGCACTTGCCCGGACGGACCTGCCCATTTGTGCAAAGGCAAAGTATGTTACGTGACCCTAACTCACGTCCTAAATATTAAATTAATGCTATATAAAGGAAACCGAGTATAACATATAACTTACCCGGAAGAAGCTTTGTCGCCAGTCGATTCCAACCGGTGAGATTTGGGTACAAGGTGGAAGGGCCAAAATTGACTAGCTGATTGTCACTCAGGTCCAGCCCGAGATGTGGCACCCGAGCTAGTGGCCGGGCCAACCCAGCTGGTAAAACGCTCACGCTGGTGCCACTCAGCCGCAGTGTTAATGCGCGCTGTCCGCTCAGGGCCTCAAACGCATATGGTGACACGCGCTTCAACGCTGTGCCACGTAACTCTAATACCCGCAGCTTGGGTGCATGGAGACCTATTAGCTGGGAATCCAAGGCCACTTTGCGCACAACTATAGTGAGCGACTCCAGACCAGGTAAAGCTGATGATATATCAGCTAGTGATGCGTCACCATGCCCGCTGCCCATCGGAGACTCTAGCGAGAGAGATCGCAGCGAGACTAGAGGGCGAAAGGCACGCGGCTCCACCGCTTCCAGGTGTCGAAGATGGTCTATTCGTAAATGAAGCAAATGCCTCCAGACCGTCAAAAGTGCCATAAGTGATACGTACGATAGGGTTATAAGAAACATCCAGAGAGGCAAGCAGTGGCAAAGCACCCCACATGGCTGGTTGTAAAGACGTAAAACGATTCCTGGCAAGATTCAGTCCTCGCAAGTTTGCTAGGTGGCGTACATCGATCTCTCGATATGAAGCAATAAGATTATTACTAAGATTTAATTCAGTAAGATTAAATAGTGGCATATGCGGTATTGACCGGAATCCAGCTCCGGCTATCGCAAGACGACGCAGTCGGGGTAAATTGTGAAATAACTCTTTATAATTTGTTTTTATAGAATTGTAAGAAAGGTCGAGGTTCTGTAGACGTGATAGTCCGGAAAACGTGTTGTCAGGAAGAACAGTCAGTGCATTACGTGCTAGATTCAGCTCGTGCATGAAGGCGATGGCGTGAAACATCGCGGAATCTAGATATTCAAGTTGATTACGTGCTAACTCCAGTCGCCTCAAGGTGAATCCTACTTGTGTCAATGCACTACTTGGGAACAGTGTAAGCTTATTGTCACTCAGATCGAGATATTCTAAGAGGGTATTCTTGAAACAATCACGTGGAAGCGCACGCAGTTCGTTGGAATTGAGCCTAAGGTGACGCAACTTTTGCAAATTATAAAACTGTTCCACTGATAGCTGAGTCAACTTGTTTTGAGACAAATCCAACATTTGAAGAGAAACGAGTTCTCCGAAAGTTTTTCTTCTTATTACACTAATATTATTATTTTGCAAGTTAAGTGTTTCAAGTTTAGGTAAGTATCCAAATCCAGAATTGTCAATTTGTATCAGTTTGTTATGAGATAGGAAAATTTGACGAATGTGGGCCGCTAAAGAATCAAAAAATGTTCTTGAAACACTTTCAATTAAATTATGCGATAAGTCTAAAACATTAATGAATACAGTTGGGCCGCCTACTAATGACGTTATTGAATTGTAACTGACGTTAACTATGAAGTTGCTTTCTTCATTAGAAACGTTATGAAAATATTTTGTGGAAAATTCTACTAATTCGTTTTCCTGCAGATCAAGAACTTCGAGTTTTGGTAGGTGACTAAAGGCAGTGTCCGCTATTATTTCAATCGCATTTCCAACCAAGCTCAAATAGATTAAATTGAGTAAATGTGTAAAAGTTCCTTCGCTTATATTATGCATACGATTGTACGACAAATCAGCACTTTGTAAATCAACCAAGTTTGTTAGAAACCCCGGGTTTATCCTGCATATATAATTATAGGACAATCTTAACTCTTTTAGTCTATAGGAACTATTAACTTCGAGCATTTGACTGGGGAATTCTATGAGTTTATTGAAATCTAAATTGAGATACTCTAACGAGGTGAAATACTCCATATCTTCGGATGAAAAGAAATGAATATTATTATTGTCTAAGCTGAGCCAGGTCAGGCCTTGAAAAGCTGGTCCAGCTGGAACTTCACCGCTAAAAAGTGTTGACGAAAGTTCAAGAACCTGGAGGGACGTTAAGTTAACGAATGCGCTAGCTTCCACGTAATATAAGTCGTTAAAACTTAGAACTAATTCGCGTAGAGGCAATCCAGCAGGGAAGGCATCGGCTGCCAGCTGTGAAATGCGATTGCCCCGTAAGCTTAGCGTAACGAGGGATGATGACCATGAGCCAAACCATTCTGGAGCCACATACGTTATTCGATTGTAGCCCACATCAAGGTAACGAAGAGTTCCAGGATCTATTGTCAGGAGGGCAGCCGGTAAACCCTCGAGGTAGTTGCCAGCCAGAGACAATGAACGGACTCGTGGTGGGAGCCACTCTACGTCTCGTAATCGATTGTAAGCAACGGACAAATGCCGCAGTCTAGTAAGCTCTTGCATACTCTGGGGGAGAAATGTAATCTCATTGTTGTCCACGTCTAAACGCTCTAAATCACGTTTAAGTGTCAAAATAGCAGTGTCCGACAAGTGTGTTAAGTCATTGTAAGAAATTGAAAGCTTCTCTATTCTTCCACAATCCAGTACAAAAGGAGGTATTGCTGTAAAGTCATTAAGGTCTAATGCCAGCTGCTTCAGTTGCAGTCCTTGCGCAAAATCGAACTCGAAGCTATCCGTGAGATCATTATAACTGAGATCAAGGGAATCGATGCGATAGCGTTCGGCACGGCACGACCGATTACCGGCAAAGGAAACAGCTAATGCATTGTTGCGGAGGTGAAGATGCCGTAGACGCGTCAGGGGAGCCAATGCGGCGCACGGCACCCGGCTTAGTAGATTGTCGGATAATCGGAGCAGAGCCAAGGAAGATGGCAACGCGTGCGCATCCAGTTCTCGGAGTCTATTACCATCCAACTCCAGTTGTGCCAACTGGCGTAACGACGTTAGGGCGCCCTCTTGAAGGAAGGTTAATTGATTATTGCTTAGTGACAAACTGCTTAGGGAATCCCCCAAGAAACCCCAGTCCATTTTCGGGTCTAAGTCCACAATGAAGTTGCTGCAAAAAACAGAATTACAATAAACTTAAATCCATAATTTTTATGTGTATCTTGTTATGATTTAAATAAGCTTACTTTTGCAGATTGAGCCAGTTCAAAACTTTGAGATCTCTTATCGCCTCTATAGGGACGTGTGAAAATTCATTATAACTTAAATCCAACGAGGCCAGCGTGGACGTCATGGACCTGTAACGAAGACGACCTTTAACATTTTTGTAGGTATAGTAATAAAAAACGATTGGATGCGAGCAATATGAGTGTACAGACGAGAGTGCGGCTGGATCGAGTTGGTGCAGCTTCGAGGCGACCAGCACCAGCGTGCGCAGGCGACGGCCATCGAGCGCCGCGCCGGCCAACGCGCCCAAGTGGGCCCGCGACACCGACACGTGGCGCACGCTCGACTCTGCCATATGTGAGAAATTGGTTGGAAGCGAACTGAGATGGCTGAAATTATTGATTCCGATACAAAATAGTTATTTTAAATAGCGATCCAGTCTTTTAATTTCAATAGGGGTTGGGGGCGATTGAGCTACTCGTGTGTATGTTTCACCTTGCTTAATAAAGCCTAAAACTGCTGCTGATCAACCTGTTGTGTGCATTTTGATTTTGAAACTATTGATGTATCCAATACTTTATAGCGTTGAAATTTTTAACGCTTTGGTCGTTTGATTTTGTTCTCGAAATTTTAATATTTTAATAACCGCGTAAATAATCATTTTGTTTTATACAGTATATGTATTTCTGGATGTGTATATAAATTGCTCCTTTTTACCAATACAAAAAAACAATCAACAGAAATTGTACACTCTTAGGTATTGCAGGGAGATAGGTGCTTAAGCTTAAGTTAGTTTATACCGAGTAATCTAAATCTTCTTGAGAAGCTTGAACAGTCTTGACCTTTTGTTTGAGAACGTGGTATGCGGGCTGGTGGAACACCGATAGGGTTGCAGATGCGTCGCCGCCTTTAAATAAAGTTAATGAATACCTGCTCGTTCGTGACGTATTTTGTACCTGTATCTGGAAACCTATAGAAGGGCACTGCATCGCACGCGAGATGGTCCGCGTGGCAGAGGCACAATCCGTTGGCGGTGCAGGGCCTCGGGACCTCTGGCGAGGGGGCGGGGGCAGGGGCGGGGCAGGGCCCAGCCGCCAGCAGCAGCGCCGCGGCCAGGCGCCATGCACGCATCTCGCCGCCACAACTGCAACAAAAGCACACGATGCCATATCCCGAATCATTGTTGTTTTCGATATAAAAGAGTGATCCTCACTCTTTGTTTTCCCAAAACTGTTTCCCCTCTGACGGGGTTCCCGCCTTTATATGGCGGAGGAGCTTAGAAGCCGCGGCTTGGTTACCCGCGGCGAGGCTAAGAGGAACCCGCTCCAAGTGGGCTCATTAAGACCAATGTGAATGCGTGCTGAGGTTGCAGGGGACAGGTCGAGGGTGATAAAGGCTGAGCCAATCTCCCTGCCTTCTGCTACCGAGGAGGAATCAGGGGAAGAGGAGTGTCGGTATTGCACCGGCTCTACTAGCTCCCATGGCCTTTGGTCAGCGAACTCAGGGGAATTTGTGTTCGAAATTAAACAGCTGGAGCGGAGAAGCGAGACTTGAGAAGTTTTTTAGAAGATTTTAGGAGCTTCGAGCACCTCCCTGATTTGATAACTTACGCTATTTATTTATTCTTATCAGAATTACAAACCAAATGGCGTAAGAGTATGAGCTTTGTTGCACTTCGAAAACGAAAGCGTTACAATTTCCAGCAACTATTTTAGATGAAACAGCGTAATAGAAAGAGTTGAAAGAAACGACAAAAACTTCTCTGGTATCTGAAAGAGGACGGAGGAACTATTTTGGGTCCGCTATGAAATTTCGCTTTGATTAGGCGCCTCTGAATTTAATTAAAGCCAGAGAGCTCATTAAGAAGCTGAGTGGATGGCTCAAAGCCACTTCTTGCCGAGAGACCGCACGTTACACATTAACCGGGCCCGGGTCCTCCCGGATAGCCGGCTAATGAAGATATTACCAAAAACTAATTAAATTTCCCGGCTCTCCACTCACTTTAGCTAGCCCAACTTAAAGTGCACACAATTTGTGTTTATTCAGCACTATTACTTTGCAGTTATTTCCAAAATAAAATAGTATTTCAACAATATAATTTTATTTTACATTCGTATTGAAAATAATCCAGTGCCTAGTAAAGAAATAACGTCAGATTTTGAAACAATACAAATAAGTGAAGAGTAATATTAGATTGCGAAGACGAGTTATGTGATGAGATTAGATTATACAGATGACATAGATTATACAATAGGCGTCTGCCTTTTCGATTAGCAGATTTCTTACAAAAATCTTCATCCAAAAGCATTAATATTACATATTTAAAGCGTTACATAATTTTTTTTAAGAAACAAGTTATATAGTATAAAAATATTTTCTTGTTCCTGCAATTACAACAGTAAACACATACTGTTCGTAAGCATTTCCAAAAAGTATTTTAAGCACATATTTTATTTAATGGCACCACTTTCTACAAAATAACAGTTGCCCATACTTTTACATAAAATACCCGTTTATCAACGTATACCGTTCGCGTGCTTTTAAACACTTTAATATTCGATACATTCAAGGCCGCTTTATACGTTTATTCTAGACGTATGATCAAACTGTGTCATTATATGTGACAATAAAAGCCAAATGTCACGGAAGTCACCCAAAAAGACGCCTGTAATGGCTTTAACTGTAGCGGAATATCACCGCTACATTTAAAGCACCGCCTTGGTTATATTTATTTATTTATTGATAGAACCACCAACGGAATAACATGTTGTTTTGTTATAAAAACTGACAATAGACTTAGGAACTACGATTTACATGTTTCCATTTAAAGGTAGTTAAAGCGTGTTTAAAAAGACGATAAGTGTACGATAACTCAATAATAATTACAAGTATGAGTAAAATACTAATAAGAAACAACAAAAAAAACAACAATAAGACAATAAGACAATAAGAAAAATAAGAAAATTAAAAATTTATAAAAATAATAACAATTTATATCGAGCTTATATAAAATTATGGTAGAATTTTTACTTTGAATTATTAAATAGTTTGAAAATTTTGGCTCTAAAAGTTTTTATACTATCGCTAAATAAGTCAATAGTCTTATCTTTAAGCACACATTCGTTATACAATCTGCTTATTCTCGGTATAAGAGAGTGATGACCAAGATTAGTTTTATACAATTTGTGATTGAGTAAGGGAATCGTAAAACGCGGTACACGGCAGGGAACTTTAAAAAAACAATATTTGTGATAGTAATTCTGCAGAATCTATGGTTCCATTTGTAAGCTTGTACAAAAAAACTAAATCATGTAGTTTACGTCTGTCCGATAGTGAGCTTAATTTTAGTTTTAGGAGACGAGTAGAATAGGATTCCATATGATTACCACTAGAACAATATTGAGTGAATCGTCTTTGTATGCTTTCTATACGATCTTTGTGTATTTGATAATTAGGGCTCCATATGATGGTCCCGTACTCTAGTTTACTTCTAACTAAGGAAGTGTAAAGAAGTTTTTTTGTTATGATTTTTTTAAAACATTTTGAGTTCCGGTATAAAAACCCCAGCATTTTGCGTGCCGATCTACAAATATTTTCAATATGAATATTAAATATTAATTTAGCATCAATTGTTATTCCTAAGTCTCGAATGGATTCAAGCTTCTGAAGTGGGTTATTGTTCAACGTGTATTGGGTTTCTAATGCAGTATGCTTACGCGTAAAGTTGATATAAGAACATTTAGAAGCGTTGAGATCCATGCCATTTAACTTGCTCCAACGAGCAATTCTATCGACATCTTCTTGTAGAGATTGTGCATCATGATCGTTAAGAATTGCTTTTGCGAGTTTCAGATCGTCCGCAAAGATGAAACATTTTGAATTATGTACACAATTAGTTACATCATTTACGAAAATATTAAATAATAGTGTACTGTGGTACTCCCGAAGTGCACTCATATTTTTGAGAATAGTGGCCTCTGATCACTACGTATGAAAATCTGTTCTTTAAATATGAAGCAAACCACGAAAGTAATGGTCCTCCGATTCCAAACGATGATAGTTTCGCTATCAACAACTTGTGATTAACCCTGTCGAAAGCTTTGGAGAAATCAGTATAGATAGCATCTACTTGTTGACGTGAGTCGACGTAGGGTGTTATATAATTCATAAAACATGAAAGGTTTGTGACAGTAGATCGAGATGTCATAAATCCGTGTTGGTTGTCTGAGATAGCGTGGCGGACGTGGCGTGACAATATAGGCGAGATCAAGGACTCGAAGATCTTAGAGACAACTGATAATATTGATATGGGTCTGTAGTTGGCAATATTATCTCGATTCCCTTTTTTGTACACAGGCACTATTCTTGCAAGTTTCCACATATCTGGGAAGACTCCGGTACTGAGGGATCTATTAAAGATAATACAGATAGGCAAAGACAACGCTTTAGCACACTTCTTAATAAACGAAGGAGGAAGATCGTCGGGTCCAGCACCTTTCTTTGCGTCAAGTCTTTTTATTTTTTTTTATTACTTCCTTAACATTGATGTTTATTAAACAAAGATTGTTTTCAGTAACTGTTTGTAGGGGAATGTTTGTGCAGGGTAGGTCTCTAGTCTCGTAAACGGAAGCAAAGGATTCAGCAAAGAGATTGCACACTTCTGGGCCATCGGTAGCAACTTTACTGTTTAGTACCATTCTGGCTGGGTACGTGTTTGATGGTTTTTTTACGTTTTTTAAGTGTGTCCAAAAATATTCAATATAATTATTATAACTTGTTTTAATTAATTTATTACAACTAAACCTTAGTGATTTAAATTTGAGTATGTCTAGAGGGTTATTGTAAATTCTACTTTTTACTCGATATTTATTTTTAAATTTTAACATAGAAATTAATTTATTATTATACCATAAGGGAAACTTTGTACTTCTAGGCTTAGTCTTTGGCACATGTTTTTCGATTATTGATTTTAATTTATGATAAAATACATTAAGCATTGAGTTTACTGAATCGCAATTTAGTAAGAGTTCTAACCATTTTGTACCATCTAATTCGTTCTTAATGGCCTCATAATCTGCTTTAAAGAAGTTGTACCTTTCATTGAGCTGTGCATTGATCGTATTAATCTTCAAGAAATCGAGCTCTAGGTTAAGTGACGGATGATGATTATCGATTATGCTTATTGGATTGAGGTTTTGGCTAACTGACACATGGGTATGATTTGAAAGAACCAAATCAAGCATCCTGCCATTTGCGTTAACTATTGAATTGAATTGTTTTAAATTATGTTCCTCGATAAAATCAACAAAAGTAGACGCTAAGTTAGAACTACTAAAGGGGTGTAGACAATTTAATTCCGGTACTTTCGACCAAGAAATACTACTAATATTGAAATCCCCCGTTAGCATGACGTATTCATTTGTATTAATAGCTTTGGACGCATTTTCTAAAAATTCACTTAGCACATTGCTATTTATCGGAGGTGCCAAGTATACTACGCAGATTGCAACATGACTTGGTTTACCATCTATAATTATATCAACCGTAATCCATAGATCTTCGCAGTTACTCTCCCAATGCAGGCAACGGCTTGATTTTAAGGTATTTTTAACGGCTATCATTACACCCCCCCCCCCCCCATTTTTTTGATTCTGTTCGGTCTAATTGCTCCCTATCTCTCCTGTATACCGTATAGCGATCATCAATAAACTCACTATCGAACACGCCGTCATTAAGCCAAGTTTCTGTAAAAATTACGATGTCGAAGTCATTACATAGTATGTTAAGTTTTACATCGCGCGTTTTACTACGAATCCCCCTTACGTTTTGGTAATATATATTTAAGGTATCGTATGTTACAGAATTTCGATAAGAGACTAGACAGATAAGCACTTCACTATTGTAATTCTTCGAGCTGCTCGATGTTACGCACGACAATATGTTCAGAATTATCGGTTTTTCTTAAAAAGACACGACCATTTTTAATCCAGACAAATTTGTATTTTAATTTCTTTGCTGTCGCTCTGGCAAGTGCGTGGATTTTCTTCAGCTCCGGGGTCAAATGTTCGACTACAAATATAGGTTTTTTGTCGCCACCTATCCCGATATGGCTTGTATTTAGTTTTTCATCGGTGTTTCTTTTATTGAAATTTATTACTCCGGCTAAGAATGTATCACGAACCCGTGGACAAGCAAACTTCACAATAATAGACCGCGGTCGTGCATTTTCTGGATTAATCTTGGCTATTCTTGTACATTTATGGATATCAGCGTCGGATATTTTACTGCCAGTAATCTTCCCTATTTGTGTAATAATATTAGGTATATTTTCGGCCCTATGTTCCGGAACACATTATGCTTAAACGACTATTGAGGTCTCTTAATGTTGATTTAAAGCTATCATTTTCTTCTTTTAATTGTTTTACATCTTTAAGTTTTACTTGTATATCCTTTTTTAAATCTTCGTATTGGTTATTAATGAAAAGAACAGATTCTTTTAGATCAGTGATTTCTTTGGTTAGTCCCTTTATTTTATTTTCTATAATTTTGCTAATATTATTTTCTATTTTGTTTAAAAATGTATTCATCTCATCTTGAATTATGTGCTTTATACTCTCAAGAGTAAGAGATTCCTGACTTTGAGTTAGGTGCGTAGGTTGTGTGCGTCTAATTGTGATGTTACTGCTCGTGTCTCGAGGTGAGATTCCAGAGCTGCGAACAGACGTGTCAGAATTATCACATTTTGGTTGCTTTGCTCGGCAAGTCGGGCAAACCCAATTGTTTTTAAAATCAGTAGAAATTTCTTTTAATTTTTTGCTGCTGGTATTGATACAATCGTAATGGTATTTAAGACTGCATGTAATACATTTAAGTTGCTCTTGCGTAGTAAGTTCTTCAGAGCACGCGCCACATTTTTTGTTTCTCAAGGTTTTTGTACTCATCTTTGCGGAACAGGTGTGGTAAAGTGAGCAAAAAGTTAATACGGTGACTTGCTATAGATTATTTTACAGGCGCTTACATGCAATTGAATATGATGTGACGTAGATGCGGGGCGATCGCGAGTTGTCCTAGGTCAAGGAGTTTTTGATTTATCGATGTTTTGTAGATACAAAATGCGATTACTCACGAACCCCTGCACCGAATTTGACGATCCAAACACTTATCACTTCTTTATAATGAGGACTATGTCATGTACAAAAATTGTTAAATTACGTAAACTTTAACTATACATTTAGATTAAAATATCACGGATCAGCTGATAGACACTGTTATCGTACAACGCGCGGGTACTTGATGTAAATTAAAATATTAAAGCAAATCAAATTTTTACTCTAAGAACGAAAACACTTTTGATCAATGAACATTTTTAATGAACTCAAAATATATAGATATATACACGGTGATTTTATCGACGACGGACATCTTAAGAAAATCCTGCCTTACCGTACTTAATACAATAACCTATTGACGAGCACTAAAACTTTTCGCTGAACGCATAATTACTAAACCGATTATCAATAGGGTGACCACTCTTAACGCGATAAAAAAAACAATTTTTGAATTGATATTTTTTGGCTATTTCTGTTTGTATATTCAGTCAAAATAAAATATTAATATTTTATTTTTAAAATTATGGAATGCTCAATTAACATTACGTCAAAGTCTAAAAAAATCATCCTGCATATTACTCATGTCTGTGGGGGAGGCCTATGTCCAGCAGTGGACTTTAAAAGACTGAAATGATGATGATGGTGATGATATTACTTCCTTATAACTACCAAGGATGAAAATCCTTCAAAATAAGTCAACATAGATTTGAAAAAAAATGTGAAAATGTTTATTGCATTTAATATTTTCTATATAACACATTTAAAATGACTCGATGGCGCAGTGGCTAAGCCGTGGGAGCTGGGGGACACGCATTTGTGTGACCCACAGAATTCTTCTAGATGTCAGCATTGACGGACGTTAAATCGTCGTAAAAACCATTAACAATATGCTTCACATATTATGTAAATTTTATGTAAATTAAAAATTTGTACCTATTTATTGTACATAGCGCTAACGCCGTACTGGCTTCCAAATCAAAATAATAAAGAGGCTGTGTAAAAAAAAAAAAAAAGTAAAAAAAGTAACAGCCTATACATGTCCCACTGCTGGGCAAAGGCCTCCTCTATATAGAGGGTATCAGGGCATAGTCCACCACGCGGCCCCACTGCGGATTGGCGGACTTCACATATCTTCGAAATATTTTTTTTTTTGTTATTATTTCGAAAATATGCAGTTTTCCTCACGATGTTTTCCTTCACCGCGGAGCACGTGATAAGACAGCACTTAAAGTTAAAAACTTCATTGGTGCCGGCACCGGGGATCGAACTCAGGTTGCTCGAGTATATTGAATTAAAGGCGAGCGCCCGGACACTGAGCTATCACGGCCGTAGAGGCTGTGTAGTATTATATTATAAAGACATGCGACAAACAGTTTATTGACTTTAGGGAAATTGTTTTTTCTCGTAATTTTCCCCATTAGTCCGTGGCCTGACGCTAAAATGGGCTTCAATACCTTTTCCCATTAAAATTTAAGGGAAGGAAAAATCTTTCATAAACATGCTCTGAAAGGCTTTATTCGAGATAACGGCGTTCTAAGAGATTTTTAAGACCCCGAAATGAATTTTTTTACGCTTTGAAACGTCTTGATATAAAAAAAAAACAATTTTATCTCTCAAAGTTTTTTTCATAACTTCACGGGACTCCTGGATCTTAGGTTCGATTTGGCTTGTAAGGTTCACGATTAGGATTCGTTAAAATGCGTTTGCATTAAGATTATACACTTATAGCGAACAATATCGTGATGTATGTATCCAACAATCCGTTGATCGTTTTATAAAAAGGAAATATATTATTCAGTCCACTCGACCCGTCGAGCTGTCGCCGAAACTGCCTCAGATCAAAGGATCTCATCTAGATGAACGTGGCCGAGGCGGCTGGCGCACGCACGCCGTGCTTAGCGGACATCACGTTTTAAATACGACGCCTTTGACGTAATAAATGAATTTATTGCTATTTACGAAGCTTACGAGAAAATTGAAAAAAATTTGAACTATACATCATTGTCGCGTCTCTCTTTCTTGTTTCTTATTTTTTAAACAAAACAAATGTTCCTCAACGCCATAAAATATAGAGCGACGGCTTCCTTCATTTTGTGTTTGTTGCCGCGATCTTTGCGATGGACTACACGACAATTGGCCGTAGATCGAAGGGCAACTTCTGTTGCACGAAAATTATCATTATAGATACGACATTAAAACAGCACCCTTTTTATATTTATTTTCTTAAGTAATAAATGAAACTTCATTATGTTTGACCTACAGATGGCATTCTTTCACCTACTATTTTGAAATAAACCCAAGAATAACTAGACTTTATAGTTTTAAATTTTAGCCTTCGTAATTCATGTGAATAACGAGAGTTCTAAGTACAAAAATCGTAATTAGAACTTATATCGTTTGCGTAAACGTTCAGTACTAGTCTGTGAAGCGAATTTCGGTGTTTTCAGAAGACAACAGAACTATGTACAAACTAAAGTCTTTGCGCCTTTGGCCCATCGAATCAATGCAAATGTACCTCGAGACGGAGTTGTTCCTTAACGTTGTCACGGGTTGGCTTACAAAGGATGTTATACTATGTTGTGCCTTAGGGGTTACAATGTGAAACCAGTAGTATGATTACATTCTATTAATCGTGAAATTCAAGTAAATCTTCAACATTCCTTCATCAAAGGGTCTAAGATCAACCGGATACATCTTTTTCTAATTACAATAGAATTTTTTATAACATAATGTCAAAAAGCATGATCCAATTGAATCCTACTAATTAGTAGAGGTATTTTTTGATGAAATTAATATACGATTTAAATTTATTTAAATAAAATTGGATACATTGTTGGTGCAGTAGTTTACATAGTTCTACGTCCCAAACACTATTACGATTAACGCTACAACGATTAACGATATCATAGTTGACTTTGGATCTGATATTATCATGTCACCATACCATACGAGTTTTATCATCTCCATGCTTATTTGCACATTCATGAAATATATAAGTATTTTAATTAAATTGAAAAAATGATATCGGGATATGCCGCGGTCGTGTGCGGCTGGCCGCTTTTAAAATTTCACGTCCCTCGGCGGACGCTTTACATTTACCGCATATGTGCGGGCGACGGGAAAGTTCAATGGCAGATAAGGGAAGAGAAAAGTTTTGCTACACCCTCATACCAGTATTTACGAACACTTTCAGGCGTTCAACTATTTGCGTGAAAACCTCACTATAAGTACAGTTGACAACCTTTAATCTTATTTTAAATCAATCTTTAAAGTTAATAAATAGATGTAACTAAATTTACTAACCTTAATTAAGTATTTCCAATGGTTTGCCGCGTTTTGTTTTTAAATTTAATTCCCGACTTTTCCAACTCGTTAGAGCGTTCATGGTCACGGGCTAAATATACACATTAAGACAGTGTCATTAGTAACGTTGTTGAAATAACTATGAAGATATACTTAAAAAATCTTAACAACATTTATGACAAAGGAAATGGCATGTTATCTAACAAAACTAGCATATGCAGCATGTGCCGTGAACGCTGAACGTTGTCCTTTATGAATAGGTGTGCTTAAGCTATGGGTGACAAAAACCGGCCCTCGTTTGAGTGGCCGCAGAAATGAGTCGACATTATTAAAAGTTTTAGAGTACGGGCAACCTACGCTTAAGGTTTCAATAGCAAATGACACAAATACATAGTCCTTACTAAAAACTCATATTTGAGACTTAATTACTTCAGCCATCTCTGATAAGGTCCCCCACCCCCTACCCTGACCGAGACCAAAACTATCTCCCCTTCCACCTAAAGAATCCAAGTGAAGCCATCGGGTTCTATACTGTCGTGAAGGAATATGACACAGGGCTCTCAAATTAATAATAATTTTCAAAATATTCACTCAAACTATAACGACGTAAGCATTCTTTAAGCAGATCGATAGTGTGTTACATTTTGTATCATTAATGTCCACAAATTGAAAATATTGTTCTCTCAATGCAATTCCAAATCGTCATGGTTTGTTTTTCTTTTTAGTTTAATGTTTCACTAAAAATTAATTCCCGAAGAATAAAACGAAATAGAAAATTGATGGCTTTCAACAGATTTAATGGACCTGTTGTGTGTGTTAGTGCATTGTAGAAGTTTTTAAGCACATTTAATAAACTAACAGTGTATGGCGAAGTTGACCCTTACGTCCACATTTTATAAATGTGAGAGTTACAAACGAGCGTACATTCTCCGTGACGACAGATAGTGTTACCGCCCCTAGACATCTTAGCATCCATCAAATTGCAAGGTAACCGTATCTTCTCTTCTGTCACGTAACTGTCTATTTAATATGTTTTCACGTTACATTTATATCGGCAATCGGTATCAATGTTCACATTAAATCAAATCACCTCCTCTCTGCGGCACGTAACAACACAATGGCAATGTGGAATGAGCACAAGCCAACATTAATTTAAGGCCGAACTAATTGCTGCGTCATATGGGAGCTAATCGCCTGTTTATGTTGTTTAATGTTGCGGTACGAGTACACGGGTCTGTCGTTCAACATGCGCATGTTCGCTAAATAATAAATAGTAATACGTTAGTTTTCATGTAATATTCCAAAAACCGGCCAATTACGAGTCGAACTCGTGGCGAAGGGTTCCGCGCCATCTCATATAAAAACAGCAATAAAAAAGTCATATCTGCTGTATGGGAGCCCAACTTAAATATTTTTTTATTCTTTTTTTTATAGCGGCAACAAAAACAAATCATCTGTGAAAAATTGAACTGTCTAACTATCACAGTTCGTGAGATACAGCCTGGTGACAGACGGACAGACAGACAGAAAGACCGCGGGTCTTAGTAATAGGGTCCCGTTTTAACCTTTGGTTACGGAAGCCTAAAAATCATAGCTCAAGGGAGCAAAGAAATTATTCCTTAAAATTGCCTGGGTGATTCTTAGAAATGTCCAAACGCCTTAAGATGAAACGTAAGGTCTATTTAAAGCATTTGGTGTAAAGGCCGCCTTAAGCCAGCGAAATAACTTAACTTTAACCCTACTTACGTAGAGGCAGAAAATTGTTAGCATTTCTTTAGTAAATCCCGGCTTGATCATAAGCGCCAGAATTTAATTAAAGTTAATGACCTCGTGAAAACCTGCGAGTGGCTCAGGACACCGGCGGAGAGGCTCATTAACCCGCCTCTGCCCGAATGACGAAAATAAACTATTCAGACAACTGCACCTAATTGTAATCATGTCACACACGCCTTCGAAGCCTTAAGAGATAATTTAAAATACATCCTTTTTTATTCAAATATTGTTGAGCGTTGATTGACTGTAAGCTATTGTACTCGTAATTTAAAATTTTCTAAACATTCTCAAGTAATTAATAATGTGATTAGTAATTAATAATTTCTTTCTTAAATAGCACATGTAATTATGTGCTGACCATAAAATATCGTATATTCAAGGCAGCTTTTAATTTTCATTTTCTACTTGAAGACAAAACTATCTGATGCGTTTCATATTGGCACTAATTAAACAAATAAAAAATACATCTGTAACTGATATTTCTAATTCCTATGAAATGAAACTGCTAATAATTGTACTCCGTCACTATTTGAACTATGTTCCAAATTCTAAAATACAAGGAACACAGATGAGGACACCTCACAAACGTTACTAATATGTTTAAAGTATTAAGTCACGATTTTCGATTCTTTCTACAAAATACTTTCTACTTGAACATTGGTAAACACATGAGAGTTTCTCTTCAAAAATGTACGTACATACATAAGCTTTTCTGTGTTATAAAGACATATATGTATAGCTTAATATTCTCTAGTAGTGTTCTAAAGAGTGGTTAATTACACAGAACACGAGCCCGCGAAATTCCCCTCTGCCTTTAGAGATCATGATAAATATTTAAAGGCGCTACGCGTAACGTACGCGTAGCGCTTTCTCCCGGTTTACGACAACGTTACTTCTGGGAAAGTGCTACGGCTACGTGTGATAGAGTCAGGCACTGCTTCACAAAAAATGGTCTTCAATATTTACATACAAAATGATAACATTTGTTGATCGAATAGTGCTATTACGTTCATTCTGTATTTAATAACATAACTGCGTAATCCCAATAACATATGTACATTTACAAAAATTAAATAACCTAGTTATTTTATAACCTTGGTTACTTCAAAAAAAGTAATAGTCTTATATATACTAATGATTCAAATAGATAACCATATCTATTTGTACCAAGAAATAAAGCTTTTTAATAAATAATCGAAGCATAGGTGCAGTGAAAATCATTCTTTTTGTAGACAATATATTGTTTTATACTTAGAGATAGATACAGTTGAATATAAATCCACCACGTTATATATATTTCAGTGAATATAAAATTTTAATAAAGCCACATCTGGAAATGTTTAAATAAAATGTTCAACACATAAAAACATATTTTGAACAATATAAATAATGTGTATCTATATGTAATAAGTACCCTAGTCTACATATAAAACACTGGCGTCTAAGGCCTCAGAGAGATATATGCGGAGATCATGAATTCCACTTTCCCCTACCCTTTCACGGCAACAGCATTTTTAACACAAACACGTTGACGAATAGATCATGGTACCAATTTGGTCAGTTAGATGGTGCTTACAATACTAAATCATTACAATCGCTCCAATTACGACCTGTCTGCGTTAAATGGTCCTAGAAAGAGTAATCCCGTCGTTGAACAATGGAGCAATTAAGTGGTTCCACGTGAAGCGTTCGCAGTGAAACTATCACTTTCAAAACAAACAACCTCCGCGTACCCAATTTCCGTAAAGTAACGAACTAGACGCGCCCACAGACAATCCGATTTTATGAATATAAGGAGAAAAATCGGCTGCATTTATACTATTTTTGCAAATAAACCCGACTTGCATGGATATTTGTTGTTGTTAATTTGTGTCAACTGTCTTTACAGAAATTTTATTAGATTTTTGGTAACACAATCTGTAACTGACTTTTATCGTTTTTTCTGTACAAATAAAATCGGTTCTTGAATAGTCATCACTTAATAGCGAATTTAATTCATATTCAAAATTATGGAATTTTTTGATTTTTAATTTTTTCTTCATTACGTGATCTTATTTTTACGATCTAAAAGTGAGTACCAAAGTAGAGCCTCTCGTTAAGACTCACGTCTACTCATAGGTTACTCCTTTTTATAACTTCTTATTATTAGGATATTCTGTGTGAAATTGAATCTAAAAAATAAAAATAAATCAAAGCCTGCTTATTACACGAGTCATACTGAAAATAAAATTCATTGCTATGAACTATTTACTAATTTAGATTTCAATCGGGTTTTAATATTCCATAAGTGTACCAGTGGACTGTTTATAGGCTCGCCAATCTTCAAACGTGAAGTAATTTATTAAAAATGTAAAGTATTAAACTTTTGTCAATAATATTTACGTAAAATAAGGCCGGTATTGATAAACTGCTTCCTCTGGAAAGCTAAGCTCCTCATATTTTAATGAAGTAGTAAAGACACATGAATAATGCAGAGCAATCACATAGTGAACTCTTCCCAGTCCTTTGAAGTTTATGATAAATATTTAAAGGTACTCTACGCCGGGCGGCAGGCGGGCGGCGGGCGCTACATTCTAGTTTCGTAGCACTACTCCAGATTGTTCCAATGCCTCTTCGGAGCAACCTTCAGCGTCCTCGTAGCCGTTTGTCATCGGTACAGTATGAATAATGGTTCCGCACTTTGCCTGTTTATATAAAAAAAGTGGGAACAAAAAATACACATCATACTAATTTGGTATACAGCAAAATTTTATTCACATCCAGTTTTCTATCTAAGGAGTAAAACTACGACCTTCACGATTCTCCTAACAATTTAATTTGCGAATGTCTTAGTGGTCGTGTCGGAGTCAAGCAAGTTGTTGATTGGAGACCACACCTACCTATGGGGTGGTGGGTGGTGGAGGGGTGAGTTGTTTGACGAGGCGGCGAGTTATCAATGTAAATGGCAAGGGATTCTAGTCGGCGGTAGTACCCAAGCTGTCAAACAATAGTCGTTCGCAAAACGTTGACACCGCAGGTTACAGTTGGTTCACGACTGTGTTCTGTTTGTAAATAGGTTAACCATATCAATATTACACTGAATGTTTAATGATAGTCTTTGAAAGTACTGATCCGATGCTAAAAGTTGTTTCCAATATTTTTAGATGCCGCAATTTGTATTATTTTCGCGTTATGTTGTAATTCATATGAGCGATTAAAACAAAACAAAATTACTCTTTCATATTAATTACTTACTTTGATTGTAAAAGCTACTTTTAAGAGATTTTATCATAATTAAAATACAGAGAATTTCTCCGTAGAACCACATATGATTATTAAATAACGCCTGGGAAGCCACGAGCAGCAATTAGTTAAAAGCTCAAACTGAATATTTAAAATCGCAAACCCAAATGTTAATATGATACATCAGTCCTTTTTCTTTCTTTTCATTCTCTTATAATTATGGCAAACTTCGTAGCCTACTCATCAGATCATAAGGCAAAGTTTTAATAAGTACTCTTAGAACTTACAAATTCACCTTTTTTATTATTTATGCACGATAAAACCGTCCGACAACATCCTCGTCTACTTGAAATAGGGCACAACAAATCAAACACTCGCAGCAAATGTTCAAGACGGCCGATGACGTACTCGCGGTCCACGTAGCGAGCTCTAAGGGCACTGTGCCCAAATAGCCTAATGAGCTCCCTAACAGTGTACGCATTTATATGTTCGTTACTCTATTAGCAGGACATTAATAAGTCCGAACCGATTAAACGGTCCAGTCATATCGATTTATTGAATGTTAAAATTTTGTGTGGTTGTTGCAGTAGTTTCACCATCGACACACATGATCTACTATTGAGGCACTACAAATGGGGGACACAGGTACTATAAAAATAATTTACAACCTCCCGTAGACTGTAATGGTTACAAACTACGCACTTGCTACGCGAAACGAGCGAAGTGACCGCAATAAAGAATTAAAGGCCGATATCTGAAAAAATAATTAAGGGAACACAGAACCTACTGTAAATATTTTATTTTGTCCTTTTTTTGAACCAATCTATCGTATCCAAATTTGAATTTTGTCAATCAATCATTGAAACTTCAAGGAAATTATCTTAAGGTTTAAGTACTAAAAAGGATGAGTAAATTGCTTTTAGACTCACTGTTACTCCAGAAAACTCAAAAAAAATTGTCATACTAATGTTTTACTGTGTTAGAGCGACAACAATAGACAAAAGGTTGTCAACGCATCTGCAACCCTCGGGTGTAGCAGATGTCCATGGGTAGCAGTATTCAATGAATATCAGGTGAACCGCCTGCTCGCTTGGCAACATTTCAAATAAAAAAAAGTGTATCTGATGTCAAGTGAGGACACTTACTGAGTATAAGAGTATGTGGTCGCACGGCCAATAATGGTTTAATGCACTGTTCTTGTGAGCTTCAAAGCAGTTCAGGTTTATTCTGGGGAAACTACAGAGACATAAATAATAAGCCAATGAAAAGCAATGACGTTGGTAATTAGAATACTCTAAGTAAAAACCGGGGGCAAACTCTCCTCCAGTTTTATAAATATAGTTTTATAAAACTAAAACGCCCTAGCAAAGAGAGCGCCTATCGAAACCAGGGTACGTAGAGTACGTTAGGTTCTTGTAAATGTTTCAAGGTGTTTCATGAAAACCTTGTTAAGGAAACGAAAAAATATTACCTACATATGTATTTATTTTCATTACTTTGCTGCTTACATGCTTTTATTTCTTTTTTCTTAACAAAATAACCTTATACTGTACGAATAAGCTAATATATTGAAAAAATAATCTCATACCAGCTTCCATTATAGTTTGATGCGGCATGTTCAGAGAATAAGTATTTGTATGAATAAATGAATGAACATACTTTATTGCGGACTAAAAATACAGTAAACAAAAATCAACAACTTTAAAGAAATGATCGGTACAATGGCCTCACGAGGTCCCTTACAAGGGGCTTTGTTACTAAAAGTAATTTCTTCTAAGCAAACATTATACTTCATCGTCTGGTCTATTGAGTGATATTCATAAAAATTAAATGCATAACATTTTCAAAGACGCTCTCTTTATTCATCTCTTATAATTATAAATAAATAAAAAAGGAAATACGCCATAATTACATTTACACAATGTGAGCGTCTGTTAATCTGGAATGTAACCGCCAGTAGCGAAGGCTCGGGAGGCCTTTTTTAATTAAATGTAACGGGACCTTGCAAATGCGCTGAAAAAGTGGCTGAAGGGCGAAACGTGTTTATTTTTTACACTTTTTACCTAACACCCTCTGAAATTACCAGAATTTTATATGTTTGTTAAATCCTATTAGCATTTGTAAAATTCAAGGACAAAACACGACACTGCGGCTTTTTTAAATGTTTATGAAAACAGGCACAGTTTTATAAGCATCTTTATCTCTCCCTCTCTCTCACTCCCTTGCATTTATTATTTCCTGTCTTTCGCTTCCATCGCATCGTCATGGGTCACATTGCAGGCGTTAAGATATTTTCTCAGTACCTCTCTCCATCTTATTTTTGGTCTTCCTCGTCTCCGGGAACCTCGGATGTCCAGAGGGTACGCCTCTTTCCCAATGTAATCAGAAGGTCGACGTTGCACATGTCCATGTCACTGACTCCGAGAATTCCTCGCACGTACTCGTTGCAAATCTTGTCGAGTCTCTACACTCCGCACATCCACCGTAACATCTTTAGCTCTGCTACTTGTATGGTATGGACCTGGTTCCGTATCACGCCCGACGTTTCCCTTCCATACGTAAGAACTGGCCTGATCATGGTCTTATATATATAGCTCTATACTAGCCCCTTAAGCTTGACAGGCCTTTAAGGGTTACAGGTTACGCCAGTTACCTCCCTCCATTTAAGCCAGGCTGCTTGAATTCAGTGCTGAATGTTTACGTCCACTTTCCCCGAACTGTAAAACATGGTGCCCAAATATTTATATTTGTCGCATCTGACGACTTGTTGGCCATCGTTGGCAAGTGGGCCGCTTTCGACAGTATTTGAATCATTGCACACCGTGAATGTAAATTAATCTTTTGGTAATTACAATATCACACTAATAGTAACAAGTTCTAATAAACTTCCTCTTCGCGACATCGTACCAAAAAAGCTAGACTGCTAACGCAACTGTTTGATTTGTTTATAAGTTAATAAATAAAAATGCCAAAATTCTAATATCATAAAATTGACAAAAAGAACGTTAGCGAAATTTATTGAGTTTCAAATATAAATAATAAATGGTGATTCTATCTTTGTATACAGACCTTAAATAAATCTTTTAAAATTAAAATAAAACTTTATGTTCGCGTAAAATCAAGTAATTTATATATGAATTAATCAATATGTAAATTTAAATATATGTTTTTTATATGTTCTCGTCATGTCTGCCAATCCGCAATGGGGTCGTGGTGGACTATGCCCTAATACCCTCTTTACAGAGGATTTTGTTCTGCCGTGAGACTTGTATAGGCAGTTACTTTACTTTCACATTTCAAATCATTTTAAAGCATCATAATTATATTCGATTATTTCTTTTAATTTAAGAATTGCTTCATTCACATTCATACAAAGTTAATACTTGATTATCTGCCGTATATCCCCAATCGCAGCCAACGAGACGGCGAATTGTAGACTAGCATTAGTACCCGTATTTTGTACACGTATATACTCATTTGTTTTATGTAAAAGAAGTAAATTCCATATTTAAATAAAAGGAACAAGTTACCTTAATTGATAATCCACCGCGATGAGGTAAACGGAAGTAAAGAGGAGCGCAGATGACGATATTAAATTTGGTCTGAGGCAAAAGTTGACGGCTCTCATAGTATAAAATCTATAGTATATAAATCTTTTCTCATAATATAAAAATTAAAAGAAATTAATTTTTTACGGTGGTAGAGCCATGCAGCAGCCTCGGCTGTTGCACGAATGGGCAGGCTCGTCCGGGTAAGTACCACGACCTCACAGAAGACCGTCGTAAAGTGGAAGTATAATACTTTCGCGTTTCGTCTGGTGAGTGAGGTGGCCGGAGCCCGATTTTCAAAAGGTTGTCAACACATCTGCAACCCTCGGGTGTAGCAGATGTCGATGGGCGGTGGTATTCACTTAACATCAGGTGAACCGTCTGCTCGTTTGGCAACTTTTCACATTAAAAAAAAAAAAAAAAGTAACAAGAATAGTTGAAATTTAGTAGTATTCTCTCGTTACAAAATATATTCATCGTTGAATGTTATTTGTAAAATGTTGCATGCTGTAAAGTATGCACACGTCAAGCATTACTAATAACGCAATAGAAGGAACGTAGATAGAAGTAAAGAATTTCGCGGCGTGAGGTCATTGGCCGCTAATAATTTAATTGGTAAAGCGTTTGGGCGCAAAATCAATCTACGATGATCCTATGACCTACGGTAGTGAAACCTAGGCCGTTACTTGAGTATGACGTTACTTGGCGTTAACGCCATGCCCACTCCACGCAGGTAGCCGAAATGAAGATGCTCCGGTGGATGTGCGGGGTAACCAGACTCGACAAGATACGCAATGAACACGTTCGCAGTAGTCGGGGAGTTCGTGACATCGCCGACAATCTTCAAGAAAGCAGGCTGCGCTGGTTTGGGCATATTAAAAGAAAACCTCCAGAAAACAGGAAATGTAGAGACCAATCTGAACATTCCGGGATCTAGACCCAGAGGGCGACCCAAAACCAGGTGGACAGATGTGGTCAGACAAGATCTACGTTCCTACAAGGTTACCGAAGATCACGCGTCGAATAGAGCGAAGTTGAAGAATAAGACCAAGAAGGCAGACCCCACCAGCAGATGGGGATAATAATTGCAGAGAGGGGAGAGAGAGTTTAATAAATTGAATATCAATAATATAGCTTATAAGAGACATTAAATAATTATCATCATTATGCCCTCGGCGCCTAAGAGTGTATTACCGTAGTTGGTAACAGGCGATTCTCTGCTAGGGCTGTTTTTAAATCATAACACAGGGATCTACGTCGAGGCCGCGGCGCTAATTACGGCATCGTGGCGTTAATTAACAACAAATAGTTGGCGCGCGACATGTCATTAAGCCTGAGCTAATAAAGCGGTTGCAGTTGCCGATGATTTACACAGGCGCGGTGCTGCTACGAGCGATAGATACGACTGTCGTTTCGGAACGCAGAGGGAAATAGATTCAATTAAGAAATGTGCCCCGTACTCAATACAAACAATAAATTTACATACATATTATATGGGCCATTCCACTAAAACAGTTCCAATCTCCTATGAACGACGCCCTGTCCCTCTTAGTTACCTCGTCAGTCTTAAACCTATCATACTTTCCCGAGACTACAAGGCTCAACAAAAAGTTCTTACCAATGGAATAACCGTCTGGGATTATTCCCACGTAATTACTAACTTCGAATGCGCATTGTCTTATAGTGAGGGTGAAGGATTTTAACGGCATGCAAAGAGCCCGCCGGTATGTACGTTTATATTTATGGTGTAATTAGTGGTGGTTAGATCACCGGCATTTTACTCTAATCTCTAACCACTATATTGTAACAACAGGAAAAAGGTCGTTAACCAAAAAAAGGTTACCATTTATAAATAACGTATAAATTTGATTAGTAATTTTGCAAAATTATGTGTAGGCTAAAGCCCCATAGAACATAATTTAAAACACGAGACTAACGAAAACAATTTCTAAACGTGTGAAAAGGCTAATACCCAAAAAAGGCCGTAAATTTCTCCAAACTAAGCAGCAACCGCGGCCGGCTCGGAACTGAACCAATTAAAATTTGACGGCGCACGTCCGCGTACCTGCGTCACCGCGCCCTAAATCATTTTAAATTTGAATTCGGTGCTGCCAACGGACCGCGGAAAACGTAAATGGCCTATTAAATAAAACGATTCAAAAGTCAACATTGACATTAACTAAGATTCTTGTTGACATCCTTTTTATTCCTCGTTGGTAATCGAATTTATGATAAACCTTTTTATTTTTAAACTTCTTTAACTTTTGTCTGATACAGGCCTGTTAATACTCAATAACAACATGATTCGACCAATCAACAATTCGCTAATGTCGATCAACTTCTTTTGAGGCAGCTGCAAAATTTGAGTGATGCTCTGCAAATTCGTTAACGCGTAACGAGCATTCTGTGACGATGATATGTGATGAACAATGTTAATTTAACAAATGTAAAAAAAGTTCTATTGGTATTTGATAGTGTACAATTTTATCAATTTAACACAATTACTCAATCGAGAATATTTTGTAATGCCGATGACATTGAACGGATGCTTTGTGATGACCACGTTAATTATTTAAACCGATATTATTTTTAATCTTTAAACATTTCTCATATAACAGTGATTTGTTATAATTTCGTCATTGACTATAGAACATTTTAAGAGCATTGTCTTTAAACACTGATTAACTAATGGGAAATTAGTGAAATGACATCCTTACATGCCTTTTCAGTTTGTTAACAATAACAAAACATAACCTATCACACCAACTCTCAAGAACAGAAAAATTAATGACTTAATGTTCTGTTAACATCCGGCCAACTTATAAGTGTAGAAACAGTGATCGCCATTGTGAGGGTTTCAGCATTTTCTAAGCAACTTAAGGATAAGCGGCTGAAAGCGAAACATAATTTCCGAACTTATAAGGACCCAATTTCCGTGGAGCAAACTACGCGGTCGGAATAACATGTGCGTTGAATAAGAAGTCACGTTAAAGGCAATATTTCTATTAAGGTACTGTTATTGATAACCGAGAATATACATTGTGTTACTTTATAGTTATTTCCATGCCCCAAAGATAGAGTGGAAAAAGGGAAGTAATGTTTGTACATACTTCTTTATGAAAATACGGACCAAAAGTAGTAGCAGATTTTTGATTAGATAGAAGTAACAACAAAAGTATAAATAAAAAGTTATAAATTTTTTTCGATTATACAATAAAAGGGTCGACATAATTGCTAGGTCTATCAATAACAACTAGATACCACCGGGGGACTCGCTTGCCATCTTCTTACATAAAATAAAAATCTCCATTTTCTTTTGTTTTATTTTTGTTGTTGTATACAATGAATTTTGATCTTTTTAATTTATTAAAGCACGACACAAGAATTATTAAATGTGTTAGGACCCTAAATAATTATTGCACCCCTGACCCGTTCTCTGCAACTTTTTGGTAATAAAAATGGTAATAAAAAACGTTCTGGCTTTCAAATTTGCGTTACAGTGTCAATTAAAGTTTTGCAACAACTTTTCGATGGTACTTAAACGGCACTATTCAGGGTAAAAATAGCTTGGTTGACTCAACAAGTTGCTTAGGCATGTCATTAAGGTCTGCACCACACTAAGCGTCTTGTACAAAGCTCAACGGAAATGGCAAACTAATTAGTCACAACGAGCGTTTCCTTACAACCGTCTAGGGTGCTGCAATGTGTATTCGTAGCTGTTGCGGTCAACGCCCCCTTGTATCATCATGTTTGTCGACACTTCGCCCGCGTATTATGGTATTCGACTATTTTCATCGAAAGGTATTAAAAGATGAGATTAATATTAATAAGTTTTAGTGCGTAATAAGTATGTTAGAATTTCGCACTAAATATTCTGTTTCGTTGTATCAAAACAAGTTTTTTAAGTTATTTAAAGAAAAAACATTTCAATAAAGTATTGTTAGTAAAAATAATCGCATAGTATCCGAATCCGAACAGAATGCAAATGTTTATCCGTTAAAGATATTTTATTTTTAAAAAGGTAAGAAGGTTTAATTACAAAATATCTCTATGTAGCGTGTTTAATATATTTAAATGATTTAAAATATAAAATAGTAGATTTACCAGATAAAGGATTTTTTTTTAATTCTTTAATCTAATCATTGTTTGTTTTGTGTATAGATTAACATAACAGATTATCAATTTATTATTCTCACCAAAAACTAAAAATATATTATAGAAACTAAAAAAAAATTAACGCTTTTCGTCAACAGCGAAAGTGGTGTCTCAAATCCATAATTGTGCCCTAATTATCATTTTTAACACCACAAAACCACCGTGATGAATGTAAATTATATAAACGCTATATAGATAATATGATAATTATACTTTAACTTTATCTTAATTCGTAGCAGCCATTCCATTTAATTCCAAAAGTACACACATGCCATTGTGTTCTACACGAATAACGTATGCAAAAGCCCCTCATTCACGTTAATATGATATTCCAAAGAGACGCGAATAATGCACAGCAGCATGGCAGCGAAGTCTCTCCTCTCCTTTGAAGTTCATTATAAATATTTAAAACCACTTCTCGGCGAGATCCAGCCGAGCGCTAAATTTTAATTTCGTAGCACATTACGTCTACGAAATTCCTACGATATGACTACTCGAAAACTAAAAATAGCAGCTTGGGTGTCGTAGAACACTATTTATAATATAGGAGTGGTCGAAACAGAAATTTCATATTGTAGGTTTCAAAGAGAACTATATAATTTTACGGTGGTAGGGCCACGCAGCAGCCTCGGCTGTTGTAGGAATGGGCAGGCGCGTCCGGGTAAATACCATGACCTCACAGTAGACCGGTGTAAAGTGGAAGTATAATACTTTCGCGTTTCGTCTGGTGAGTGAGGTAGCCGGAGCCCAATTTCCAAAAAGTTTGTCAACGCATCTGTCAAACCCTAGGGTGTAGCAGATGTCCATGGGCGGCGGTATTCACTTAACATCAGGTGAACCGTCTGCTCGTTTGGCAACTATTCACATAAAAAAAATTAAAAATCATTATGTAAAAAATTGTATTTTGACACGTAAATCGATGAGACGGATACAAAACAATTTGACGGATAGAAAATTGAGGCGAGGCCATAATTTGTTTTGTAAAAACGTAGTTAAGGTGCAGCTGAAATGAACGACCGACTTCAGCACCTGTGCGAACGCACCGGCAACTAATACAATGACAATTATTTAACGACGTAATTTGCAGACGACGCTCAAGTCGTATCCGAGTCAAACGCGCTGCTAATTGGAGGCCGCACCTGTTTCGGACGGGGAGCCGCCGGGTGTTGGGGGATGGGGGGGTGGGAGGGGGGTGACGGTGACGCCACGTGCTGCCATTGCGACACCCGAGGGACCGCTGGTGACTTAATGCCACTGGAGCGAGGACATACCCGGTGCCACTAACGACCTCTGCGATTTCACGGTTTGCTTTGAACGGAACAAAACATTGGAGATCCTCATGTATACAGACTCTTGAGGTGCATAAAAAAGCTTATCTAGCTTAGTTAATGCCGTTAGTGGTGGTGATGATGGAGCCTTAAAAATTACACTATCAGCACTGCAAAAAAGGCACGGGACAATGTCGTGTGAAACTATCGTTTCATAAAGTGCGCCTCGATTACCTCACTCGCTAAACTAAACGCAGAAGTGTAACACTTCCACCTCACGCCGGTCATCTGTGAGGTTGTGGCACTTCCCAGATTGACCTAGACCTGCCCATTCGTGCAATAGTGAACACTGATGCGTGGCCCTACCACATGTGTCTCTAAATGCACTATTTAATCATCGTTTATTTTAATTCCAACTGTTTTTTTTATTGTTACAATATTGTTGATTATAAATGCAAAATTGTAAATTTTAAATAAAAGATTTATACTTTGAAATGAACAAGTCCATTTTCAACCGCCTTCATAAAAGGAGGAGGTTCTCAATTCGACTGTATTTTTCTGATGTTTGTTACCTCTGAACTTTCGACGGATCGACAGAAGTCGCAAAAAACACACTCGAATTGAGAACGTCCCCCTTTTTTGAAGTCGGTTGAAAATTGTTAAAATTTCGCGAAAAACCTATATAATAGATCTGTTTGAACATTACATTATCGTACTTTGTGTATACAGAAGTCACACACAAGCATGAAGCAATAAGATTAATGCAATTCGCGACAATAGCGAGTTATCACCGCGAAGGCCTGAATGGCCTCTCGAGCTCTAGTGGGATGGGGGGAGAGGAAATGAAAGCGTAAATAAATAACTTCGTAATTAGCGCTCAGCCATTGCCACATACGAAAACAGTAAAAGCCTGACGTAATTAGTTTGCTTGGCGTTGTGATTAATCACGTGACGCGTCGGGACAAACGAGCAGTTGATTGGCGTCGCGAGGGAGCGTTGCGCTGGCACATGGCCATCGGCGCACACATTCAGGGGCCCAGGATTCCCAATTCACGGTTAATGTGTTAATAATGTAATCTCTATTATTTATTCATTGTCCTTAAGTCAATAACGAAGTCAATTTCACCATCATTATTCAATTGTGAACTGTGTGAAGATTTACGATACACAATGATGATAACATGGGTAGGCTGAATGTAAGGTTATAAACTGTGCAATTTCTATATAGTGGTCAACTGAATATCACTGCAGTTCTGCGGCTTACGTTGAGACGGTCCATCGTTTTAATTCGACGATTTGTTTAATTCATTGGCTGTTAATTTATTTTCTAACAAGAAAGTGTTGACATACATTCGTAAGCAATAAAATCGACTTACGTCGTACACTTGTAGTCAAATTATTCTCTTAAAATCTGTTACTCAGATTTTCTTTTCCATTATAGTAAAATGTGAGATGAAGTTATTTATACAAAACCCTCAATAAAATACAGACAAATATCAATCATAAATAAAATAATAAAAACACCTTTCTGGGACCAGTTTACGCGTTGTTAATTGGTTGATAATTTGTTCCACGAGAGGAAAAATCGAAGAGGAGCCGAAAGTCGTAACGTACAACTTTATGCGATAAGGGATTTTCGTATAAGAATCAACCTGCATTCTTTTAATACAAAATGAAAATCTATTTAAAACGACAAGATACTCATCAATTAAAACTTTTTCCCGAACCTTATGTATTCGAAACATAATGATTTAGAACTTGCAAACGACTTCACCAACTGACGTCATATTCAAAACTATCTTTTCGCCCGCGGCTCCGCCCGCATGTGCTACATTTATGTCGTACGTAAAAACACGCCTTCCTCAATAAATGGGCTATCTAACAGTCTCTGAGATTAGCGAGTTCAAACAAACAAACTCTTCAGTTTTATAATATTAGTACAGATTACTTAGTACTTAATATAATATTAGTACTTAATTTCGTGAGAGAAAATGGAAGTCTGCATATCGAAGCATCATAGTTTTATTTTACCACAAAGGCATAAATGCATATTATAGGTGTATGAGAATTCTATACAAAGCGACAGGATAGCAATAGACTGCTAGTACTGACTTAACTAGTTTAAATCCATTTCTCTTGACCCACAGTGGGAAGTTTATTGCAGTACGAAGTATTAATTTGCCACGATTTGGCCATTTACAAAATTAATCCCTCTAACATAACAATAACAGATAGTTACAATTAGAATGATATGCATGAATTACCTAAGCTTCATGACGTCAGACACATAATTATAACATCGAATACAATAGAGAAAGTTTCACTAAGCAATTATAGGGCCAACATACATAATTATGAAAACATGTCCGTCACACCCGCGCAATCATAATAAACTTCGTAATTGGTTACCGGCCTGCGCGGTCCCAAGCCAGCCCTGTCGCCGCTTCTATTGCTCGACAGCGAGCAAAGGTTAGAACCTACTTTCTATTTGAACACAAATATAGGACAAAGTGTCACTTTCGAACTATTAATATTTAATGAGAATAACTCATGTGTCAGTCAAAGCTTTAACATTTCCTGTGACCATTATTGATCGTAGGGCTATAATAATTTACTAAATATTTTATTACCCTACGAAACCTGTGTATTTATAAAATTTTCAGTTAGATTTCATCTGAAATATTTTTTCTATTCAAAACACAATTTTACAATAGTGATTTATTTAAATTATTTGCTTTAGAGGAAACTTGCTATCGCTACGAGTATATATTAGTTATGGATCTTAAAATCATATTTACTTAATTTGATAATTAAGTTTTCATGAACATCATAATTATCACTGTAACATAGACTTGAGAAATTCATTGACGACATTCACGACATCATCATAAAGAACTAGTTAGTGCAATAAGCATGCCAGCTACATAGTAAATCGCAAAGCATACTGAACAATCTGCACCGAAAGCTGAAGGCAATTTTCGAGCTTTTGTTGAGTCAATTTCCGTTCGCGAAATTTTTATTTTTGTTTCAGCGATGAACCGATCGCTGCACGCGGCGTTTTAATTAAAACTGCGACTAAGTGACTACGCCGTGGACGCCGTACTATCCTATAGTGACTGTCTCTCTGTGTACACGACGTTGGCAACGCACCTACCACCCAAAAGGGAGTCACTATCGACACATGACAGAGTTTAAACCACCTCGTCGCATAAGTCTTAACGTAAGCGAAATCACCACATTGTACATTTTGTAAAATTCATGGGTAAGTTATCAAACGAAAACTCGTAGCTCCGAAAGCACTATGTCAATGTAAACAAGCAGTTGTTAAAAAATAAGGAAATAAGGATTGATAAAAACTTGAGCTGCTTATTTGGAAATTCCACTCAGTCACTCCATGTAACACACAGACCTGATGGTAAAACGTGTGATAAAATATTATCAAACGTTATTAAATATTTATTCCTCATCAATTATTGGCGCTAAATAAGAGAGCTTCGCGCGTGCGGCGGAGAGAGGACGAACAAACACACTTGCGCCAATAGCTTTTAACAGGCGTTAAGCCGTGCCTTTTACTGCATCAAAAACAATTTTCGAATTCTGTTCGGTTCACTTCCATCGACCAGACTTTGTATCCATTTAATCCATTCACTGATAGACCGAAAACGATATTTTTAGTTAAAACTTCGATTTCAAATGAACAGCGTGAAATGAAATGTTTTAATGAATGGGAATGTAATATCCACATTCAAAAATAGTGATATAACCATTGTTACATATAACAAAAATACCGATGTAAATGGATATATTTCTTCATTCAAATCGCATTATTTTCAACCAACTATGAACATTAAGTAAGTCCTTACTAATACGTGTATAATATACTGAAGACTTACTAGTCTTACTAGGCTTCAGTATATTATACACTTTACTTTTTTCTATACGCTTCTTCGCTTAAAAAAACTATCAAAGGAACAAGAAAAATTTATAAATTGAAATTTAAAAAACTAGAATCTTATCACGAATAAACACCTGCTTCGATTGATGGATCACTGTTCTTAGTTAAAAAAAAATAACGCATAAGGAAACACTTCCACGCAGATAAACCTTTTAAGAGAAGGCCAGCTTTTGAAATAATATTTCTCTTTGAGCCCCTTCCTTCAGCGAAAACGACAGCAATATTTCGTAGACGGAATCCCGGGGACGGAGTGCTCTCAGCAGTATTTACGTTTCACGGCCCTCCTCGAGATAACGGCGCCTCCGAACGACTCGCGGTAATTGAGCCCCCCAAATGCTAAAGTAACGCCTTAATTCCTCCTTCGCGGAGGAGAATTGTTTCCAGTCCATCGTAAAACCTCGCCTTAATTATGAGCGCTGGATGAGATAAACGTAATAAGGTGGTTAAACTTTGCCCGACCGCCCGACGCGCGCCTCTCCCTGCCCATCCGACACTCTTCACTCCACCATCCTCCTCCACTTCCAGACCGCGTCCCATTTCGTTTGGAGACGCGCGTATTTCATTTGTAACATCTTATCGGCCCTGATATAACAGGGCTGCAGACCAACGAACAAATTGTTGCGAACCGCCAAATTGGTCTAATCTAGACGGTGCCAAAAACTTCATTACGAAACGGTGGTAGATTTAAAAAAAAAATATGACTATCGATAGGTGAAATGTAAGTTTCTAATGTCGATGCATAAATGATTTTGATTTTGATTTCATAATCACCTGTCTTAAATCAAGATTTTTCACCAAAATTATTTTATTCTCATTATTCAGTTAATTCACGTAAGCAACAAACTATATTTAGTACGATCGTTCTCATCAATTATTTGCAACTTACATATGAAACACTTACATTTCAGAACGAATTATAAAATCTATATTTATATACGATTTTACATGAATGTAAGAACTGAATAAAGGGAAATGTAAAAAAATATATTAGGCCAGCAGGCAGTTGTCCCTGACTTAAAGTGATTACCACTCCCCATGGACATCTGCAACACCTGATGGGTTGAAAATGCGTTTCCCAATTCCCACCACAATTTTAACCAACATTGTTTTACGTCGAAAGCCATTGTTGTATTTTTCAGTTTTAATAGCTGTTATAAAAACAGTTCCAACGTGCTCGTGTGTAAGTTAGCTCTTCGCAGACACATAAAACGATTTTATTAGGTCGTCGCGTACTCGCGACTCCGTGTGTGTACTGTGAACCGTCCCGCCACTCAGCCGTGGCCAAGGGCGACATAAAATTGACGTAATTAGTTTCGGCGACGATCCGATCCGCTAGGCGCCTAAGATGGCTAAGTCGCGTAAAACTCCATCAAAGGTACGTCCGTGAACCTCAACATATTCCTCCACTGGACAAGCGCAGCATTGCCTTGCAGCCATACGGATTGCACAGAGACAACCACCGACCTTGGGATGGTCAGAATTGATCAGACAGATAAAATTAACACTAACAGAAAGCATTGCCTTTTGTCGCAGTGTTGTACATACATGGTCATATGTAGAGGGAAGTGCAGTATGAAACCGCTTGCAAAAAGTTATATTTAGAATATAACATAAATGTTCTAATGTCTATCTGTCTAGCAATACCCACTACTTCCACGTTGCTTATTATATTAACAAGTGTTTACATAGAAGATAATAGTAAAGGCGCATTAACAAGGACTTCACTATATAAATGTCTATGTGATTACAGAACGAAAAGAAATGTCTTACCCTCCGCATACTCCCGCATATAAATTGCGCATCAATGCCTCATGGCCCACAGAAGTGTCTTCAAATGCCAATCATGACATAATGTTATTATAAATAATATTTATTTCAATGTGGTCAAATTTTGAATTTTTGAATCTGGTACATTTGAATTCAAAAAAAACTTGAATCTCGAAGAAATTTAGGGGTCTCATATGTTTATCGTCATTTTCATAAATTGTAGCTTAGCATAGCATGAATAAGTTTTCACTTTTGCTGCACCTACCATAAACTCTCACCACATCCTGGGTTGACTGGTAGAGAATGGCTTTGGGCATTAAGTCTTAAATAAATAAAAAGTTTGCAATAAAGATTAAATAAATAAACAAGTTTAAATTTATTCTTAGGAATTGACTTTAAACCATAAATTGAACTATTTTTAATGATTTACCGCGTTAATTCACGTGACCAATTTCTATAAGCATTGTGAAGCGAATGACAATTTTGTAACTAAACTAGAGTTTTCAATCTTTACACACTAACTTTCACAAATACATTTTGATCGCCAAATTCAAATTATGATTAACACTAACATAAATTCAGAATGAGATTAGACCAACATGTAAATATAAAATTTATTAAACGCCTTTGATATTGAATTAATTATTTCTCTTGTAATCGTATTTCACGTCTATCAGTCAAACGCCAAATTATTATTATTTTCCTTGAAATTGAAATTAATTATATTTTGTATTAACCATTATAGGCTTTTCATAGCTTAAGAAGTATATCACTATAAACTTAACGTAACAGTGATATCCAAAATTAATAAACAAGAAGCTTACCCCGAATAGGGCGATCAAATACTCGGTTAACTAAATCTTAAAACATAAAACGAAACTTTGGAACTGCACTGATATAATTGCAATAGTTTTTATCGTAGAGAATATACCCAATTGATTTTTTGCGTATAATACGAACGTTACAAGGGATTGTCACGGTGGTAAATTCTTCAATAAATCACAAATAATGCAAGATGCTCTACTTACAAACGTTCACTTAAAAACTTTTCTAGGACCGCGCACTGCACTCGCACATCGCTACGCGCACGTACCGCGGCGCTCGTAGCACACCGCTGACGTTCGCGACAGGTCCGTCCGCTGCGGCGGCCGCGCGCACACTGACTGAGTCCGCAGTCCGCACACCGCCGAGAGCCGTGAGCGGCTCGCGAGGGCGGGCGCCGTGGCCGGACGCCGCTCACCTGCTCACAAAGTGCTCATGTGCCGATATATCACGCGTGCTACGCCGTAGTCATCTGGGCGAGTAAGTGCTACGTCGTAGGCAGAAATAGTTTTAGAATGTGGGCACTATAACCAGGTAGACTGAAACTGAGTACAATATTTGAATGTTGATTTTATTCTTGATTAATAAATTAATTGATTTCGCGCGCATTTTTCCTCGCGTGGTTGTTTCGGAATAAAAATAATTGATTTGCGGCATACTAAATGTTTAAATATATATATATATATATATATAAATTATATACTTTTAAAATTAAATTAAATAATTATTATTTGTATAATAAAATATAAAAACATGTAATGTAAAATTACTCTTACCCGAAAAAGATTTTACGAAACCCGAACTATAACCCAATATTCTGCTGATTATATCTTATGTTTTCTAGGTAATCAACAAATTATTCCTTGTTTTATTAAGGCAAGCGAAGCGAGTCCTAACACTATTCGACAATCTGAGCACTTTTGTGGTACACTTTACGGAAAAACTATCAGGTCTATAGATTTATGCCTTAACACAGTAATTTAACTTCATATCTAGATGTGTTATCTGCCAAAAAAAATTTATTTGTTTTTTTTTTTAATATTTATTGACTTAAACCCCTACGATGTTCCACCTAGGCGCATACCGACAGGGTCACGGGAACGCTTTCGCACACTTCTGCGACCCTGCCAGCGCTGGCCGCCTCAGCAGCCCACCCCCCGGTGAGCAACTTCCCTCTCCTCCACTGGCGCGCTGGGACATTCAGCGCGCCTTCCTACTCGGCCCCATTTTCACGGCCAGCGAACTCCCTCGAGTTCGCTGACCGGGGCAATGGAAGCCAGGAGAGCCAGTGCTAATAAGCAGCAAGCCTCCCAGCACCCAGCGGTAAATTGCACGCTACTAAACCCTTCAGCCACATGGAGGTCCCGCCTTGAAGTGGCGGAGCCTTGACGTGACCAAGCTCCTCCGACCGGGCTTAGTCACCCCGGGCGAAGCTAAGTGGAAACCACACTAAGCCGGCCTGTTATGCAAGGCCGGCCCGACAGGGCCACTTCGAGTGGGCTCATTGAGCCAACTCTGGGGGCATGCTGGAGGGTGCAGGGGATAGGTAGAGGGTGGTAGAAGAGGATTCACTCTTCCTGTCTTCTACTTCCGAGTAGGAGTTGCGATGGGAGGATAGTGTCGGTATTGCGGTGTACCGTTCCCCCTACCTTACGCGGCCGAAATATGGTAAGCCGCGGAGCCACAGAGCAGGTCCGCCGCTGGGGGATGGGAGGCTTGCTGCTTACTGGCTCTCCTGGCTCTAATGACAGCCGAGTAGGAAGGCGCGCTGAATGTTCCAGCGCGCCTTCCTACTGCCGATACGTGCCTACGTGGAACATCGTTGGGGTTTTAGTCGGTGATAGGCCGACATAACCCGCTCTTGCCCCCGCGAGGGCAGGTATGCGTAGACATTTGTTCCAGTTTATCAAAAAAAAAGTATATCGATTTAAAGGTGGTCAATTTGATTGAATATAATTGCTAAATCATCAATTTGCATCCAGAAAATGATAATTTAATTTTCAAAGTGAAAATACCTATTAATAACCTAATGTCACAGAATTAATATAAGTACTAAACAATGTTTGATAAATAAAAAAATATCTAAAATGATTGGTCGTATTAATTATTTACTTCGGCAAATATGACATGGGCCCGAAGCTCATATCAGAAATAATAATTTTAAAAAACTGTTTTTAAAAATTATTACCATTTAGAAAAATTACGCGAGGCCTCACAAAGATCAGCGTTTTGCTAGTAATATTTAAATTTTTATAGCATTTTTTTAATCCCTTACTAAATGCAAGCTTTACAGTACGCGTGATGTTTCGCATACTTACGTCAAAGTTGACACTAAGTACCGTTAGTTCATTGATAATTTACTTTGATTCAGTCGACTCCGCAGATCCCTACAGTATCTTGGTGTCTTCCGATGTGCTTTCATTAATTTTATTTATTTATTTTATAATTAATGTACACAGAGTACTTAATTATTACAAACTTTATTGATCTAATATTTACAAGATTAAATTTATCTAAAATTACATATTATCTAATAAACCTAATCCACGCGGCATGGTGCCAAGGACGCTAGCTGCATTTCCTTGCTGAATACGATGCTAAAAAATGACTAAATAATGCTCCTCCTTGCTAGGACCAGCATTATTTAGTTTGGGAATTCATCCAATTATTTCAAAATTGAAATCTAAACTTAATGTCTGGTACCTAGACCATGTTACGCTGGGAGGTAAAGTTGACGATGTACAAAGTGATCTTATAGAAATTATTAGACAATTTAAAAATATCGGTCTCGGTTTAAATAATTCCAAATGTGAACTTTTCTTTTCCGAAAAGATTTCTTTTTCCGACAAAATCATTTTGACCAAAAATTTTAGGTCTTTCATACCGGGAATTAACGTAGTCCGTTCAGATTCACTTTACCTCTTAGGTGCTCCTTTGTTGATACCAAGTTTGGAACCTCATTTAAAATTAAAGTTAAATCAATTTTTAGATCATGTTAATAAATTGTTTTTACTAAATTCGCATATTGCGCTTACTATTTTGAGACATTGTATTCTTGTACCTAAATTTACGTACCTCCTTCGCTCGAGTCCAGTTTGGAAACGCGGTGACTTTTTGAACGAAATTGATTTCCATCTTAAATCAGCTCTAGAAAAAATTCTGAATTTATGTCTTAATGAATTAAGCTGGACTCAAGCTACGCTGCCAATTCGTTTTGGTGGTATCGGTGTAAGGAAAATGTCTAGTGTCGCTCTACCTGCCTTCCTTGCTGTCGTGTGTTGGCTGTCTACCCAACAAAAATATCCCACTGGAAGTAAACCTACAAAAACAGTGGGATGTTACTTTGGTGCGGAGAGTACAGAGAGATAGGTTTCAATCTTTAGAAAGTAATTTAGAGCGTGCCCGTTTCCTAGACGTCTCATCAAAATAATCGAGTTATTGGCTTCACGCTTTACCATCAAGTAACTTGGGCACATTACTTGACGATGAAAGCTTACGCATTGCTGTAGGAATCCATCCGGGGGCACCGATTTGTCAACTACACCAATGCCCTTGTGGTGTCAGTGTACACAAATTTGGTCTCCACGGGCTTTCTTTTCAAAAAAGTGCTGGCCGTTCTTCCCGCCACGGTTCCCTGAACGACATCATCCGTAGGGCATCTTGTTTCCATCAATGTTCCATCTATTTTAGAGCCCTGTGGCATTTTTCGCGACGATGGTAAGAGACCCGACGGTTTAACATTGATCCCTTGGGAGAGAGGCAAAGCCCTTGTTCGGGACGCCACTTGTGTAGACACTTTGGCTGCCTCTTATCTAAGGGGTACTTCGGTAAGGGCCGGGGCGCCATTGGAGGCAGCTGAAATAAGTAAATGGCGCAAGTATGAGTCTTTATGTTTAGATTATGTATTTGTGTCATTTGCTGTTGAAACTTTAGGTCCGTGGGGTCCCCGCACATCAATTTTTTTTTAAAGTTTATGTCCTAGGCTTAACGCCGCGGCTGGTGACAAGAGAGCTGGTTCTTTTCTCGCTCAAAGGTTAAGCATAACTATTCAGTGAGGAAATGCAGCTAGCGTTCTTGGCACCATGCCGCGTGGATTAGGTTTATTAGATAATATGTAATTTTAGATAAATTTAATCTTGTTAATGTACACAGAGTATATGAAAGAAATACAATTAAATAAAAAGATTTGTACAAAGGTCCTGCTTTCTTCTTAAACATTTCTTCCAGCAGACCTTTGAGTGGAAATTGGTCACAAATTAATTTTAATAATAATGAGATTTTCTTTCTCTATCTATATCTTCTTTTCTCACCCACCATGTGTTCTTAGGACCTAAAAGTTATCATTATCAAATAAGATATAATGGTTTGTGAGCATCCACAGGGTACTCACAACCTGCATGTTTGAGCAGCTCTATTGGCACACTATATAACTTCTATGTAGAAATTATACCTAATCTGATCTGAAGCGAGGGCACCCAGAATCTCAAATGTACTATGTTGTAATGACTGTCGCCTTATCAACTTTTTTACATTGTCACCACAAGAATGTTATCGTGAAACTGCAACACCCTTTTGACAATTTTCCTCGTGCCTTTTCTTAATAATAGAGAGTTTCAATGTGACAGAGCCACGTTAGATATTTCGCGGTTACGCGAATAGACATACTCGTCCGGGATTCCCCTGCTACCGGGTTTCTATCTACGTTTCTGATAGCGGAGAGTATTAGTAGCCGTGGCTTGGTTGCCCACGGTGAAGCCAAGAGGAGCCCAAACTGGGCTGATCTGCGGAGTAAGGCTGTCCCGGGAGAGCCGCTCTGAGTGGGCTCATTAGGCCTACTCTGGCTACCGGCAAGTAGTGTGCGCGACGCACGTGTGGACCTACTTTCACCTTCATCTTTACAACGCAGCAGTTTGATCAAATGAAAGTCAACAGCGTGACCTCTTATTTAATTCGACGCTGTCAGAATTTAATTACATAAATATCAGCAATTTCAGTGGGTATATCACGTAATCAAAGATACATCAATCATAAACCTAGTGTTTGGGATGATGGAATTTTATCATAAGATTACGAACATGCCTGCCTGCGGCTTGCACCGATGAGTTATTTCCGTATAAAGTCTTACATTTATGGTCGGTGATTTTAAAGAAGAACAGCAGCAGACACCCTATTTCCTTAGGATTAAAAGACGGGAGGATTCGCCTCAACGAAATTCCTTTGGCTATAGATCATAGCGAAATATCGCTTTGAATGTGGAAGAACTTAACAACGACCACAAAACCGCTAAATTTAATGTACTTATCAAATAGTTTGTCTCCTCAACGCACGCATTACACCTTGCAATTCTATAAAGAGAAAGATTACAATTTGATATTACGGCAACCATTACGTTTTTGGATTTGGATGGAGGTGAAGACATATCAATTTTAACTATAGCAAAGACGGTATGGACATAATCCAATTGAGGCGGTAGAAAATAATACTGAACAACTGCTAATAATTGAACAATCGCCGATTGAGTCATTCCGTATGTCTCAAAAATTTGGAGAAATATGTAAAGCTACTTAGCGAAACAACTCGGTCTCGTTGAAATAAACGCTCGCCGAGCACGAGGCCAACGCATTAGCATAATAACGAAGAGAACTTCTGCGAGGCAGTTAACACCGCTCGGCGACTGTCGCCGACAATATTGAAAATGAAATTACCATAAAGAGCGGCAGAAGTTGGGCGCCTGATTACCTCGCCGTTTGTTATTTTGGTCGTCGCCAGATGACGCCTCTGTGTGTGTGCGGAGGCGACTGTGTGAGGACTTTCGTGCATTAACATTTGCTTTTGGAATAACCTCCCATATTCACCCAAAAGGCAAATGAAGATCATACATCATTAGACAAATATCTGAATATCAAAGATGTCTAGTGATAGCTCAGTGTCCGAGCGCTCGCTTTTAATTGAATATACTCGAGCAACACGAGTACAAATCCCGGCACCAGCACTAACAAAATGTTTAATTCTAAGTGCTAAATTATCACGTGCTCAGCGGTGAAGGAAAACGTCTTAAGGAAACCTGCATATTTACGGAATAATAACAAAAAATATGTAAAGCCCGCCCGCCAATCCGCAGTGGCGCCGCGTGGTAGACTATGCCCTAAAACCCTCACAGTACACAGGTGGGCTTTGTCCAGCAGTGGGACATTTATAAGCAGTAACTGTACTTTACTAACTTTTACTTTTAGAGTTTTATAATTAATATTTGATAAAGCTTTCACGCCTTAGAGACATGGGTTAGTTTGAAATCGAAAAAAGTACCATTCACAGCAGGATAGGATTTTGTACTATAATTATAGTATTTGTACTATACTATCCATATCTAAGGATAGTACGAAAACGTACTATAATTTCATTACTTTACCTAAATGACCAATATTATACCATTCACTGCCAATCCAACATTAAAAGAAGTTCTTTGGGTTGTAATCACGTTGTAATCAATTAAACGTAGTTGTTATATTCTCTTTGGTTGTAATTATATCCGACATTGAAAAACTATTTTATCATTGTCTATTATTAACACAGATTATAAATAGTTGTCATCGATGAACAATTAACGGGGACTTCCCGTGAGCGTGAATGGCACATTTTTTTCTATATTCCGCTTTCTCAAACAGTCACTTTGCACATTGCACTCAATGGAGTAAATAATAGAATTCATAAGTGTCCCACTGCTGTGCAAAGACCTCCTCTATACAGAGGGTATCAGGGCATAATTCACACCACGCGGCCCCCCGCGGATTGGCGAACTTCTCATATCTTTGAAAAATATATATTTTTTTATTATTATTTCGAAAATATGCAGGTTTCTTCACGATGTTTTCCTTCACCGCGGGGAACGTGATGAGTCAGCATTTAAAGTTAAAACTTCATCGGTGCCGGCACCGGAGATAGAACTCAGGTTGCTAAAGTATATTGAATTAAAGGCGGGCGCCCGGACACTGAGCTATCACGTTATCGACCTATTCTTATTCACGATTCAAACTGATAAGAATTTTCTGCGAATTTCTGAGTAAAATAACTTATTTTTTGTGCATTAATTATGAAAAAATAGTGCACTATAATTTTTTGCCAAATACTATCCTTTAAAAAATTTTTTACTATATTTTTACCGCACATAAATCCAATCCTGATTCACGGTAAGTCATCGTTAATCGTTCTAGCGTTTCGTACTATCCTTAGATATTGATAGTATGTAGTACCCTATTTAACGTGGTAGGGCCTCGCAACAGAATCGTCTGTTGCACGAATGGGCAGGCCCGTCCGGGGTAGTACCACGCCGTCGCTAAGACCGGCGTAAAGTGGAAGCTTTATGCTTCCCGACTGATGGGACAACGTTGAGGAGTAAATCTAATAATTTTTTAGTGGAGTTCAAAGTCAATTATTGGTAGCAAACCAGCCTTACAAAACACCTAGTAGTTCTTTTTTTTTCGTTGCTCTAGTGTATCATCTTTTAACTCTTAAACAATAGTGAAGTGTCATCCGCAAACAAAACTATTTGAGACCTTTTTTCCACCACATATGACAAATCATTAATAAAACTAAAAAACAGAAATTGGCCTACCATCAATCCATTTCCAGAGAATAATAATAATTTACACCAATTTTTAAGAACACTCAGAAGCTGTTAGCTTAAAAGTTCATATTTTTAGCTCTATGAAGTGTAAATGAAATTAAAAAATGTACAAATATAAACACTTGCATTTAACAAAATTAAATAATAGTTGGATAAGTCTTAAAACTGTAATCAAAATTCCTAATAACTTCTAATATATACTGACTTCATTGGCACTTACTTAAATAAAACAATAAATTTTTTATTAAATTATTTATTACATAAACTTAGTTGCTTCACTTAACTTCTTTTACTTGAAGACCTGAAACAAAAACCGACAAATTAATTAATACTCAACATTAAATTTGTATAAACTTTTATGACCCTATTGGCGCAGTGATTTATCTAGTGTCCGGGTGTTTAATATATATATATAATATAATAGGCGTTATTGGTGATAATTTTGTAATATACCGTGAACCGTATATTATTAGAACATTTTGGACCATTCAAAGTTGGTAAACCTTGGGTTTTGGTGGAAAATCTTACGGTTTGCCATACTTCAGGTTACAGTTAAACACAGGTATATGTACACATATATAATTTACTTTTGTGCCAAATATTACATATTACATAAACATTAAAATACTTAGGTTTTAAGTAAAATGCAAAGACCATGTAAGAAACTTGACAAATAAGTTAATTGTTTGGTATTGACATTTAAAGTATTTTTCCCATTTCCTTAATGGAAAATTGCTTATTCATTTATTTCAAGTTACCTTTGTCTAAAATTTTAAAATATTTGGAATTGAAAAACGAAAATTATTGCTAATCTAGACTTTATTATTATTATTATTATTATTATTCTAGACTATCATACTATTAATCTAGACTTCTAGAATTATTATTATTATTTAGTATATAAAATATATATCTATATGTTTATGTTTATTTATAAACCCAACCAGACGAGAAAATAAACAAATATCGCCCAAATAATAATGGATAAATCATTTATTTAACCAGCAAGAACATGGGATATATAAAATACTTAGAAACTTAGAACTAGATTCCTGTTAAGGCACTTTCGAAAACTGTACATTATCTTCCTTTATTCTTATCCTTTCACAGACATCATTCTTCACACAGTCAATCCAAATCTGTCTTGGAATTCCTCCAGCTTCAAACTTACAAAGTCCAAAAGTTTTGTAGTACTGTAAAATGGGGTGAATAGAAACCAATCTGGGAATTTGTTAATGTTATCTCTAGTTGGTCTATGGTCTGCTTACGTATTTTTATTTCTACTTTAAATTATATGGCAGCATATTTTCTTTATTGTGACAACCCTAAAATTTACGTCAAGTTGAAGAACTTAAAGAAGATAGCGGTTAAAGTGAACGTCTACATACTAGTGATTTTAGACTGTGTAAAAACTTTTTCCAAACATATAGTTCTTCAGTGTTATCTCCTTCTCTATTTGTATAATACAATACGATCGCTAGGTTTCTTCATCATCTTATTGCGACACGAAGGTAAGTATCAATATTCAATCATTTTGTTCTTATTTATTAGTAAGATCAGGACGCTGGTAATTTTTCATTAATTCGAGGTGAATAGATACGTGTAGGGGGTTATTAGAAACGCCTTTAAGGTCAATAGACACAAAGCCTCAACAAACACCCCTTTGGTGAATAGGAGAGAGGGGTTAATAGAGACGAAAAAGGGGTATCAGTTTTAGGGTTGTCAATCGAGGTACCGTGTTGTTTTCGTGTAAATTTCATCAGGTACCGTGCTTTTAAAAATTCTAAAAAATATCGAGGAAACTTGTTTAATAGTGTTCTGTTTCAAACGTAAAATTTGGGTGTTTTTATCTTCAACGACTTTGGGTAATTTAGTATTTAGTTGATTTCTGAGATAGATATTAAATTGAACTGTAAGTGGACTGTGTGGATCTAACATCAATTAATAAACTGTGTTTGATTTAAATAAATATATTTTTTATGTGAAAAGTTGCCAAGCGAGCACGCAGTTCATCTGATGTTAAGCGAATACCGCCGGCCATAGACATCTGCTACTCGCGAGGGTTGCAGATGCGTTGACAAACTTTTGAAAATTGGGCCACGGCTACCTTACTCACCAGATGAAACGTGAAAGTATTATACTTTCACTTCACACCGATCTTCTGTGAGGTCGTGGTACTTACCCGGACGAGCCTGCCCGTGCAACAGCTAAGCTGTTACGTGGCTCTACCACAGTTAAAATAAATAATTTTATAATTAATTCATATCTATATGATACAGAATACTTCACGCTGCGCACGCCATGCCAAAGGTGTACAAGCCGGATCCTCGTAGCAAGAGGTATAAAAAGTATACAAAGGAACTTATTGAGCAAGCTGTACGCGAATACAATGAGAGTTAAGATTCCTTAAATGTAGTGGCAAAAAAGTTTGGGATCTAAAAAAATATGAAGACTCAAGGAGGCCAGACAGTACTGTCAAAAGAGACGTATCTTGCATTTATAAAATATATTAATATTTGTGCTCAATGGGGATATCCTCTGGAACTGTACGACTTAAGATTTCTCGTTAAAAATTATTTGGACAAATTAGGCGTGACCGAAAAATGGGTTTTAAGACAAAATGCCTAGGCCATATTTCGCCGGAAGTTTTTAAAACGGCAAGGTGATAAGATATCCCAGAGGATATCCCGAAATATAAAAAATAGTCAAACTTGCAATCTCTTCAGAGGTCATTGAAGAGTATTTCCAACATTTAAAAACTTCGATCAGTGATGTTCCGATAGAAAATATCATAAATTATGATGAAACCAGACATCATTGGCAGATGATCCTGGCCGAAAAAAAAATTACCAAGAGAGGAACAAAATATCCTGAAAGGGTTATGAACTCTTCAAAGACTGCTGTATCAATCATGTTAGCCTGTACGGCTGCAGAAGAAATGATACCCCCATATGTAGTTTATAAGGCTCAAAACTTATATGATACTTGTACAAAGTGGCTTGGCCCAAAAGGAGCGCGTTACAATAGAACTCAATCTGGCTGGTTTGATACTAATATTTTCGACGATTGGGTAAACAACATGATTTTTCCGTTTTTAGAAAAAAAAAAAAACCCGGTAAAAGTGTTAGATAGGTGACAATTTATCATCACACCTATCAATAGATTTGATAAAAAAATGGCAAAAAATTTTTTTTATTTTCTTACCAGCCTATTCCATACATCTTACCCAACCACTCGATGTTGCTTTCTTCAGACCGATGAAGATAGCGTGGAGAAATATAATTTTACAGTGGAAGAAAACTGATGGAAGAAATCAATCTTCCATTCCAAAAGGTTGTTTCCCCAAATTATTTGTAAATCATGGACCATTTAAAAGAAAACAGACCTACCTAACATTATTTCTGGTTTTACAAAAACAGGGATATATCCCTTTGATCCCTCACAAATTTTAAACAAATTGCCTGATTGGGAAAATGAAAGTAAAGAAGCCGAAGCTGTTGACGAGACGGTATTAGATTATTTGAAAGAAATGCGATATGGGACGATCAATATAGTTGAACCCTAAAAGAAGAAGCTTCAGGTTCAGGCAGGAAAAAGTTTATTGTGTTCGGGTGATGAAGATTATATTTAGACTGACCCAGGATATGCACCTTGTTCAGTCCCAAAAGGAAAGAAGAAACAGGAAATAAAACAGAAAATAATAATAGAGTCACTAAAGGAAAAGGTAAAGGAAAAAAATCAAAAACTGTCATAAAAAGCGATTGTAAAGAAAATGGCCCACCTAAACATGAAAATCAAATTAATTAGCCAGTTGCATGTTGTTCCTGTGTTAATACTATGCCAATAATTGAAGAAAAATCTGAAGAGATTGTTGCAAGTTGTTCGTACTTTGTAAAGAGTCAAGTACCCTATTGATTTTCGGATCGGATTGTAACCATGTGATCCAATATCGGATTACGGTCAATACATTATTGTTTACACAAACGTGATGAAGTACATGTATATATCCATTTTTTTTTTTATTAAATTCTAGACATAAATGATGTTATTTAAAAATGATAAATATTTAAAATCACTCGTAAGTAAATAATTACATTCATTTGAACTTATCTCAAAAAATGCGTGAGTATACGGTATAAGCAACTCATTTATTTTAAGCGCTATCATTCATAACTAACACGCACACAAGTTTGTGCACAGTAAAATTTAGGTATTTATGAATGACTACCGCATTTTCAACACGTTCTGTTTTTTAGGGAATAGAATGGTATTTTTTTTTGGAAAGAAAAACTTTGTTTTTTATTTCAATAAATAATTATACTACCGAGTCTGAACCTCCTGTGTAAATTTGGGCACTTCTCAAAAAATCGATTGATCTTTTGAAAATTGTATCAAACGCATGCGATACAATGCACAGATAAGGTCGAAACTTTACAATCTACATACTTGGATTGAGCTTAAAAAGCCCTAGGAAAAGCCTCCTACACTCATCTGTGCTTTAATACTAAACAAAACTTGAATGTAATCCAAACAGCCCATTTTTGTTGAGCTCAGAATCAATTAGCACATACCTGGGGGCAAACTCTGTTTGAGTTTCTCCGCCTTCTCCTTGTCTGTGATGACGAGGGTGTACAAGAAGCGGGAACAGCGCACCTTGAACTTCACATTCTCTGTATTCTTCTTTATTTTTACAGCTGTAATAATATATGAAAAATCTTAGATTTGCAATTTTTTTTAAGAAGTACGATTTGATTTTACAATGGTAGACCCATTTCGGGTGCAGAAAAATGCATGTACTTGTAGAAAACCACAGTGAGTTCATTAACACATTTTTGGCTTAGATTTAAATTAAAAATTTTTACTATATTTATTGTATTTTATATCTGTATATATGATATTTTTGCAATTTTTTTTAAGAAGTACGATTTGATTTTACAATGTGCAGAAAAATGCATGTACTTGTAGAAAACCACAGTGAGTTCATTAACACATTTTTGGCTTAGATTTAAATTAAAAATTTTTACTATATTTATTGTATTTTATATTTTACTTTGCAGCCCACTAGTTAAGGAACGTAATTAATTGTTATCATTATTTTTTTTTGTATTACTAATATTTTTTTCTCTTACAGTAAATAATAATTTTAGTAGTATTTTCGTCCCGTGAAGTCAACTTTAGGCTCCATTTGAAAATCAGCGCTGTAGTACAAATAGGACTGCAGCATTTTGCTGAAATGGAGTTCCAATTTGACGTCACAATGGTTATTTTTTGTTTACGTTTTGAATATGTATTTTTTTTAAGTGATGTGAAATAAAGAGATTTTCTTCCTTTCTCTTTATTTCTTTCTAAAAATGACAGTCTGTAGTAAAATCTTGCAAAAACTACTCACTAAAACAAGAAAAGGTGAGGAAGACTGGGTCAAATTTAATTTCATAAAATACGCCATCTATTGTCAGTGTTATATATATATATTTAATTTTCATGCTCTAATACTATAAATATCTAATAAATAAAATATATGAAGAGCATCGGAACAAAAACCGATATATAACATTTACAATTTTTTAGGAAATTTAAAAATAATACATATTTCCATGGATTTCCAATTAAGAGGAACAAAGTTTACTTGTATATAGGTTCTGGTAACACTGTTTTGATATCCAAATCACAGATTTATGTATTCAGTGTGTCATAAGAAATTTATTAAAACAAAATGGATTTATCGGTTTTTGATCAGACTGATGAATATGACTTTGTATAAAATCATATTTTTTAGATGTATTGGTTTTAAATCTCACATTCCTAGATTTTTATGGAATGTTTCTAGGATTTTTGACATTCTTTAAATTCCAATCTTGACCCAGTAATAAAACTTCCCCCTGTCTTATAAATCTTTGGATGTGGATTTGTCAGTTTTCAACCAACCAATGAAAATTTCTAAGGATTTGTCAGTGTATGTTCCAATCATGAAAAAATTGCCTTCGATTTTTTTACTACAGAATTGACATCAGCTCTTAACAAAAAAATTAAAGGCAATAAGATTATTTTCAATTTACACAATATTTTATGCAAAAGATATTATTTAGTGTAACACTGGCAAAATCAATGAGTAAAATTAGTTCAAAAACAAACACAAATAAACTAAACTAGCAAAGTAGGTATAACTTACATTTAGCGTCTTTCCTGCGGGCCTTTAACAAGAAGTCTTTGATGTCTTTGATTTCTCGTGGCTGAAATATTAATATCTTAATATATAAGTAAACAGAAAACATGCTTTCATTTTGGTTGTAGAAAAGAATGTATACGTTTAATCATAGCTTGCTATTTTATCATTAAAATTACAAGTTTGAAAATGAAATTGAAGTTTTTAAAATACCTCGTTTTTAATTTATAAAAACAAAAATCTTACCATGTTGAATTCTTGATCTTGCAAAGCTGTAAAAAAGTTATCGGCTTTTAAAAATATGATTGTATTCAAGTAACTCTGTTCACAAGCTTAGGAAAAAATCACTAATAACTCAAGTAATATTTATTTATTCAAAGATTTTTAAAGATTTATATCAAGAGACCAATAAACAGAACATATCCCACCTGTCAAATTTTTAAAAAGAAGTTGTCATTTGTCAATTTATTTGTAATGTCAATTGTTTTGTTCATCATGTCAAAATTGTTTTCTTTAATGTTTCAACCTGGCCCTGGAGTTTAATCCTTTAAGCCCATCTTTAACATTTGTGGCAGATTAAAACAACCGTTGCGTCTAATTTAAACTTAGCGCGCAATAGTTCTTTACAAATACTAAAAAACTATGGACAATGTACTTAATTTCGTATATTGTCTGGAATAAAGATAAAAGGATATTCATTTGTTTTCTCGTCTGGTTGGGTTTATAAATAAAAATAAAAATGTAGATATATATTGCATATATAAAATAAATATTATGGATAAAAATAAACATATATATATATATATATATATATATATATATATATATATATATATATATATAAATACATATATAAATAGGACCCAAACGGATATTCGGCAGGGGAGACCAAACGGCCGAGGGTTAGGGCGAAAGGGAGAGAAACCGGTGGACGATGCGGGCGGTATCGAGGAGCACCGCCTTCTGCATTTGAGCTTGGAGCGATCCGTCCCGGAGTCCCAGTCGCCTCAGATGTTTAGAGAGGCTGACTGGGATTAACCCATTGGCAGAAACGACTATCGGGATAATTTCGGTCGGCACACCACTCCACATGTCGGTCACCTCGTGAGCCAGGTCCAGATACTTTGTCTTCTTATCTGTTTCGGCTTTCACGAGGTTTTCGTCATATGGAATGGTAATGTCGACCAAAAATACCCGCGACTGTGCCCGGTCCATCACCACGATATCAGGTTTGTTCGCGACAATCGTCCTGTCCGTGATGATGGGCCGGTCCCAATAGAGCCTGGCGCGGTCATTTTCGAGCACGGCTTCCGGAGAGTACTTGTAGTACGGCAGTTTTCGATCCACGAGGCCGTATTGTGTCTATGCAGATACTCAGAGTTAGAAAGCATGGAACAACCGGATTATTATTTGATGATGATGATGATTATTATTATTATTATTAACAATAACATTGTTTTAAGGGTGAAAAGATTGTGAAATTATGTAAAAATCCTTGTGATCAATACAAATAACAGTGAGCACGTTCCTGCGTTTTATTTAATGGCATTTCACACATTTCATGCCATACATTCGTTTCATAGTGGCGAGTGGCGAGTAAAAGAACAGTCGCCAGTGGCGGGCACCGGGTAAGTGACTATTTAAACTACAGCAAGTCCAGTGGCATTTTTCTGTTGAAATAGATGAACAACGTCAAAAATTACATGCAATTGTTGACTGTTGCCGGCCACTGTATTAATTTTACTGATACCCCCGCGGGGGTAAAGCGGGCGCACGAGTGAACTTGTGCCAAAAAAAAACAAAGCGATTCTATTTTGATTTTAAGTTACAAGGCAGTAAGGCAGTTTGCAAGCCATGGTTTACACCACAGAATAGAGAAAACAAGTATAAGTGCCATGTACCTCAAAGCGGTTTCTCTTTCTTGCAATACAAGAAGTGCCATGTTGTTTGTCAAAACTTAATTTCGCACTGCGTATTTTGAATGTAAATGCTTATTTCATTGTAAATGTAAATTGTTTACAGTAAACTTTCTCACGAAAACTAGTGACAGGTGATCAGAGTTGTACTTTTAATTCAAAATGCCAAAAAGACGGTTTATTACCTGTGAAATTGGTGAAAATCGAGCAAGTCATTCGAACCTTGAAAAAAGGATGTTTATGGCGAGATTTCTCTTAGATGAAGCCCATGTAAGCACTTAAATATGATACTTTGCAGCCATATGTAAGGCTAAGAACAAATAAAATTAACCAATTTAAATCATTGTGTGGTAGTGATGTACTGCAACTGTAATATCCACATATCGATTACTACGTTAATGTTTATCATTGAAAAAAATAAGAAATAAAATGTTGTGTGAAAGAGTAGGGTCACAAAGTTTTACATATTTTAATGGTGTGCCTACATAAATGAGCAAGGATCGGAAAAGGTGAATTTTGCAGGATTTTGAAACATAATCTCTGTAATATTGATACGTCATATAATTAATTTCGTGCGCTGAGTATGCAAGAAAACTAAAATAATTTTTGGATTTTGATTCTATTTGTATGTTTCAATTATTTCCAGACTCGTGTAGAGCAGGACAACAGCTGTTGGCTGATGAATCAAGAGAAAGAAATAAATTTCATTTCAGTAATAAAATTTTATTTGAATTATCATAACCCGTTTTTTATCTTATTTTGGGTCCGCATTTAGGTCCAAGCTTGTATTAGAACCAAATGTCCACTCATCAACATTGGACATAAATACGGACTCGATACTTACCTAAAATTAATAAAAAAAATATTAAGTGGAAACCTCGCTTTCTACCTAGTATATTTTATCGATATCGATAAGAAGCTAAGCTAGCTTGGTTAAGCACTATTTGTCTTGTTACGTTGGTACTCCTGTTGTTTGATATCTTTGTGGTATTTTTGTAGTATGTTTGGTATTGGAGTGCCACGTAAACACTAAACTGATATTTTTGGTCTCCATGGAAGTCCCATCTCTTAAACGTAGTGATTACATTCTCTTTGATATTTTTTTTAGAGATTTGTTTTAATTTTTGTTATATTTTTTTAAAACAGTGAGAGTTTGAACCAACTTGGTTGCACGTGCCAGACTGCCTTTGATTCATTTAAATTTTAATATGTATTACGTTCGTGTGTAAATGATAATAGTTAGTACATACGTTGTGTGAAATACATAAAAACCATTATATTTATGTTATGTGTAAATAGGTACATTAGTGTGGACCTCCCGTGCTTAGAATTGTAAATAATGATAGATTTACAGAATATCAATGACATTACAAATATTTATGGTTAGATTTTCTATACATATAATAAAAATGTTACTGATCGTTGTTTCATCATAGAAGATATTTCAGAAAAATTATTATTCATGACTTGGTGGCAGACGGACAGACAAACAGCGGAGTCTTAGTAAAAAATGAAAAATTTTGACACTTCCAGTGTACGTTAACCTCAGACCTATATCATCTGTCATATGTAATAACACCTTGACTACGGCACATAAAATTAAAAACCATCATCTTTTGCGGCGGCGCAACATGTGCCCCCAACGATATTTCCGCCAGTGCGTGGTGGGTCTTCCTCGACCCACCAGCTCTGGATAGATTAAATGATGACACATTTTTTGTACTGTCAGAATTACCTTGAACCCAACTTCCTTAGGTTCGATTCGCCCCTGGGTCTGCTAAACGTTCTTGCACTATTAGATAGCTTATTTATTGAGAAAGACTATTTTTAAGCACTTTATATAAAATATAGTACATGCGTAGTACATGCGGGCAGAGCCGCGAATTATTCATGAATAATTAACATACAAATATCGCATAAATCTAGTGATATTTGGACACAAAACAGAATCAGTTTCAACTTTCTTTTCGTTTAATATACGTTTTAAAACAATTTTAAAGTGGTAACCTGCAACGAAAAGCGAACGCCTGGACACTGAGCTATCACAATCGTTTTCAAATATCAAGTTATAATTCCATGTTATGTTAGGTACCAGTAAAAAGTAAAAATCCATATTTTACGTCAAAGGATTCTGTACTGGGGGTATTAGGGCACAGTTCACCACGCGACCCCACGGTGAATCGACAGAGTACAAATTTTCAAAATATGTATGTGTATTTTATTATTTCGAAAATTTGCAGGTTTTTTTTTATAAATTTTCCTTCACCGCTGATCACCGTCAAAACTTAAAATTTCAATTTACAATTTCATTGATGCTGGTTCCGGGATTTGAACTATATTGAATTAAAAGCGAGCGCCCGGATACTGCGCTATCACGAAATTAATTGAATAACGCTTAAAATAAATACATTGAGCCTAAAATCAAACAGTTAACTTCAAACAGCCTACTCAAAAAGTATATGCCATGAAACGATAGAGAACAGACAAACACTAACAGTGAAAAATGAGAGACGATAATCAGGTCGTGAGGTTGACCCGTACGGACCTGCCTCTCAGTATATAAGTGTATAATCTGACCTGCCTATTCAAACAACAGCGAACAACTGTTCCGGGGCTCTTCCATGAGTACGGTCCAAGCCGATTTTTAACGGATATTAATGTGAGGGCTATTGGGATCGAGTCTGGCACACCCTTTTTTTTTTTAAAACAAAAGGACCTTTTACAACGTAGCTGTGAAAGTCACAGTCACAGGTCTAAAACAAACGTATTATTATATTTGTTTTTTATTCGACGACCCGAATGGCGTAGTGGGTAGTGTACCTGCCTCCTGCGCCAGAGGGTGTGGGTTCGATCCCCACTACTGGAAAAATATTGTGTGATGAAAATAGTGTTTTTCTAGTGTCTGTGTGTTTATATATCTATAATATGTAAATACATGCATTTACAAAAGAAAAGTACGTTTAAGTATGTTTATCAGTTATCTAGTAACCATAGTACAAGCTTTGCTTACTTTGGGACTAGAGAACGTTGTGTGAAAATGTTTGGTAAATATTTATTTATTTATTTACAGTAAAAATATAAAACAATATAAAAACTTGTACCGGTAAAATAAATATTTAATTTAAGCTGTCGCAATCGATTTGCATCATGGCACATCCTTACGGTGCGTCGAGAGGAGACTGGAAACTTGACATTTTGACAGATTCACCTCACAGAATAAATAAAATACAATAATAGACGGGAATCGTGACACCAAGTCGTGGCCGTGTGATAAGGAACGTATAGTTAAATCGGCGGAGAGCGCATGTGAGCAGCGGGCGAAATGCGACGGCTCGGCGGAACGAGCGGAGAGCGGACATCTGGCAAACAGTAGCGGCGGCGATCGGCATGGGCAGGGGCGTGCGGAGCAGCGCGCGGCTGAGCGGCGGCGCCGGAGAGGCGCGGCCCGCGGCGGCCCTGGCGGCCCTGGCGGCGGAGCAGCGCAGCGCGGAGGCGGCGGAGGCGCGCGCCAAGGCGCAGGAGCGCCGCGCCAGGGCCAAGGAGCGCGCGCGCGAGGTCGAGGACAGCCCGCGCGTGCTGCGCGACAAGTGCCGCCGCCTGGCGCGGGCCCTGCGCGACGCCAAGCACCTGGTGGTGAGCACTATCACTTAATGTTGAAACAAAAATGCTGACTTTGCAGTATGAAAAAGTTTTTGTTCAAGTATGTTTACATCAATGCTGAATCACAAAATGTCTCTGCTCACCCTATTGGTTTGCAGTACTATAATTGCTATAATTGGTTTCTTAAAAATACATGAATACTACAGCATTAAGACGAATAATTTTTTAAATGCTTATATTTCATTCCAAATTTCACTATTAGCACTACCATCTACAAAATACAATAAAAATCTAAATATACAGGATTAAACAAGTACATTGAGTATTATAAGTTTGAACAATATCAATCTATTCTCAAATACAATACACAATAAACAAAAGAGTATGTGTGTGTGTGTGTCAAATACATAGTAGTGGGTGTAATGTTTTCTACATTGATTTAATTATATATTTAAAGTTATGAATAATTAAAAAAATATTAGCATTCTACACTCTCTCTTTATATAAACTATAAGTGTGAGAAATTTCATACTCCTCTGTCCACGCAATTTTCCTAAATAGGGAAACTTTTTATTTTTATTAAATTTATTCATGACTAGCTTTTCGCCCGCAACTCCGCCCGCATATACTGTGTTTTATATCATGCTTATAAAGTACCTACGGAACCCTACAAACGCGAGTCAAACTCACGATTTTCTTTCACTTCATATACACTTACAATTATCGTCATTTTATAGACCATAATAGTTAATTATAGTTTCATCCAATTTAAGTGTAGCTTATATAATATTTTATCGCATTAATCTTCAATGTGGGTCTTTAAGATAATATAACTTTTTTTATTTATGAACCAATGTAAATAAAACTAACACGAATTGATTATTGGTAAGTAGCATTAGACATGTATTCATTTATTGTCGCGGTTGTAACGCCACGCTATATATGTATAGAAAACGATCTGTTACATTTTTATAATATACATAGACTAGCTGACCCGACAAACATTGTTTAGCCAAATAAATTATGTTTAGGGTAGGAAAAAATGTTTGGGGTGGACCACCGTTAACATTTAGGGAGATGAAAAATAGATGTCCGATTCATCACCCTGGCCGATATGCACACAAAATTTCACGAAAATCTGTCGAGCCGTTTCGGAGGAGTTCAATTACAAACACCGTGACACAAGAATTTTATATATTAGAAGATATAATCCCAAGCTGGTAGTACAAAACCCTCATTTTAATTGAAAGTAAGGTGTAGTTTTGCAAGGATCTCTGGTCTATCAAACCTGATATAGTGTTTAGGAAGATTTAAGGTGTGCTCACAGACTGCAGTCTAGTTTGATCTTTTATGTTATAAGTCAAAATAAATGTGATAAATTTGTAAAAATAGTTTCATTTTCATTAGTTATAAGTAAATACAAGTGATTACCAAGAAAAGGTTGCACTGAGATAGGATTAAAATTGACTATTCGAAAACCGGCCACGTGCGAGTCGGAGGCGCGATCTATAAAAACGGCAAAAAAGATGTCTATTGTGTGTCTGAGCCCCACTTTAATATTTTTTTATTCTGTTTTATAGTATTTCTTATTGATGCAACAGAAATACGTCATCTGTGAAAATTTCAAGTGTCTAACTATTACAGACAGACAGACGTTTCTTAGTAATAGGATCCTATTTTTCGCTTTGCGTATGGAACTCTAAAAACCCAATTATTGTGACTGACAAAGAAGCAATTTACAATAAAATTTCAGTTCTCTTTACTTGTAATCAAAAGCAACAGAAAAAAACCATATTGCAACTGCAGAATCAACAAATTGTAAACTGTTTCTTAACCAAACAATGCCGTCATTAATGTTATGTTTCTCTCACCATTCCCTACAGTATATTTTGATTGTGAATTGTTTTGTGCTCCATAATTAACATAATAGAAAATATTTAACATATTACAGTGATTGCGAAAATATTTGATGTTCATTAATATAGCTTAGCCCTCAGAACACTCTGTGCTCTGAGATGATACATGATTATAATTTAATATGTGATTCGTTTATTTTATAATTCATTTACCTTAGTATAAATCAAATTAGAATTTGTGACTAAAGTTTTGTCACAAGTGTTATGATAGGGCATAACACTTGTTGCATTTGTTCTTGTAATCAAAAGAACAGGTCACATATCTTTCTCAGCTTAGCATAGGCCTCCTCTGTTCACAGGGTCACTGCAGATTGGGTTCACAAATATTTTTTTGTTATTTTAAAAATATGCAGGTTTCCTCGAGATGTTCTTCACCAATGAGCAAATAATAAATCAGCCCTTAAAATTGCAATTAAAAATTTCATTGGTGCTTGCCAACAAACAGATAAGCGACCCAAGGAGGGCTTTTAAAATTTTATTGCTTATTTTATCTCCTGAGGTTTAAGTTTTTTAATAATATAGCTCGGGATCTCCCAGTAGGGTATTCCACACAGTTGGATGGTGTTCCTATACACAATCTTTGCCTTCTAGTTGAAGGTGTCGAATGGCGGTTTTCAATATTCTATCCATCTGTAGATTTGGCTACTAGCGATCCTTTTGACCTGAGCTAATATTAATACTTTATTGAATAATCAATTTTATTTTTTAATTATAATATTTTAAACATATACAGCATGTCATATCAACCGAGGCAATAAATGAACACACGTCTAACGCTACTTGCCAATAATCATAAAAAAATATAAAAAGTTAAAAATCCATAGTTAAAAATATATATTTTTCAAACAAACTGATTAAATAAAAATGAAACAAAATTTGTAACACCTATACAACTACAACTGACTGATTCATACATACAGAGACTTATTTATTCGTTGCCACAAAGTCACATTACAAGTCTCTCCTTCTAACAGTATGTTTTATCTCTTTTAAATTCATTCAACCCATTCATATGCTTTGTGACCTTTACAAATGAACTTTACGTTACAGTTTTATACATAAGGGTGTTCTAAAAATGTTTGTTTTGTAAAATTTAATAACTCGGTAAATATTGATGTTTAAAGAATGTAAATACTTAATACAATTTTAAAAAGTTATCCTCTATATGTGTGTTCATTTGTTGTCGCGATTGTAAAGACAAGCTGTATAATATAAGTGTTAATATATCATTCGTTTAGACTATAATAAACCATTTATAACCTTACCATGTACCACAAAAAGGAGACTAATCGCCAAGAGACGGCTTCTTCAAGAATTATAATTTTGATTAATAGATAGAATATTGGAACTGGCTTTAGGTTGGGCTCGGTTTAATTCTGATTGGTATCAGTCAAAAGGACCATTCATAATTATTGTCAGAATTGAAATGTTTTGGTACATTAAAAATGAAGAGGAGTTGAGATGAGTTTTGCTTTGCACCTATGTGTCTCCTTTCAAAAGTGATAAGTGTCAAAGCAGTAGTATAGATATTAATTAAAAGTATAAATATATATTTGTATACATCCATGGTGTCTATAAAACTTTTTGTTGATATTCTCCTGAATACGCAAAATGAGCAAATAAATGTTGGGTGGTTGTGACTTTATGTTTATAATTGGTTGTAATAAAATGAGTCGAACGAGCGTTCTGTTGGCGGCAGGTGTACACGGGCGCCGGCATCAGCACCGCGGCAGACATCCCGGACTACCGCGGGCCGCACGGCGTGTGGACGCGGCTGCAGCGCGGCGAGGCCGTCGGGTGGGCGCTCTTCCCCTGCTGCGGCACACGCACCGGCGAGTGGGCGAGTGGCACCGCACTAACGCGCCGCTCCTCCGCAGGCGCGTCGAGGTGGCGCGGGCGCAGCCGACCTTCACGCACATGGCGCTCACGGCGCTCTGGGCGAGCGGCGCGCTCAAGTTCGTGGTGTCGCAGAACTGCGACGGGCTGCACCTGCGCGCCGGCCTGCCGCGGCGCGCGCTCGCCGAGCTGCACGGCGACATGTTCGCCGAGCACTGCGCGGCCTGCCGGCGCGTCTACCTGCGCGCCTTCGACACCACCGAGCGCACGGCGCGCCACGCGCACAACACGCGCCGCCTCTGCCACGCGTGCGGCCGCGAGCTGCGCGACTCCATCGTGCACTTCGGCGAGCGCGGCCGCGCCGCCTGGCCGCTCAACTGGGCGGGCGCGCTGCGCCACGCGGCCGCCGCCGACGTGGTGCTCTGCCTCGGCTCCAGCCTCAAGGTGCTGCGCCGCTACCCACGCCTGTGGCGCATGCAGCGCGCGCCGCACGCGCGCCCCGCGCTCTACATCGTCAACCTGCAGTGGACGCCCAAGGACGCCGTGGCGGCGCTCAAGATCAACGCGCGCTGCGACACCGTCATGGCGGCCGTGGCGCGCCGCCTGCGCCTCCGCGTGCCGCGCTACTGCGCGCGCCGCGACCCGCTGCTGGCGCACGCCGTGCCGCTGGCGCCCGCCGAGCGCCACACGGCGCGCCGCGCGCCGCTCGCGCCGCCGCCACTCAACCCCGACTCCGACTCGGACGCCTGCTACTCGCTCGGCTCGCCCTCGCCCTCCTCCGCCTCCGCCTCCGCCTCCGCCTCCGCCTCCGCCTCGGACGCCTCCGACTCGGACGACTGCCTGCCGCTGCGCCGCCTGGCCGACCGCCTGCGCGCCCAGAGAGCCCCTTCCCCGCCCGCGCCCTCCACCAGCGCGCCCCGCTCGCCCCGCTCGCCCGGCGAGTCGCCCACGGACGAGTTCCATTCCTTTCAGGTACACTCCGTGCATCACTCTGTGCCTTGTACGTATTTTGAAAGTGTGATGTATGTTCCGATCCGTATGTTACTTTTGCAGGTGAGCCTGCGATCGTGCGAGGCGACGATCCTGCTGCGGGCCGAGCACGCGCCCTCCGTGCTGCCGCCCCCCGAGCCGCCGCCCCTCCCGCCGCCGCCCCCGGCGCCGCGCGGACTCACCGGCGACCTGCGCCGCTTCCGCATGCATCGACCCCCGGCTCTCTGGCCCTCCCCGTACTCGCCCGCCTGTCCCAGGAACGGCATCGACGCGCTCACCAACGGCCACGGCCCCGACAGGAACTTCAACATCACGAGCGGGCCGCTCGAGCCCGAGGCGGAGGACGGCGGCGCCCGGTCCTGCGGCTCCAAGCTGCGGCGGCTCCTGGAGATCGAGCCCTGCAAGAAGGAGGAGCCCGAGGACGAGGCGGGCCCGGGCTCCGACGCGGAAGCGAAGTGCGCGCCGAGGGCGGCGGCGGGGCGCAAGTGCAAGGTGCAACTGCCGGTGCGCGCGGGCGCGGAGGCGCGCGAGGCGGACGAGGCGGCGGCCGCCTTCATCCGGCGCGCCGTGCTGCTCTGCCGCGCCTCGCTCTACCCCGGGCTGCACACCATCCTGGCGGGCGAGCGCGGCTGCGCCTGGTGCGAGCGCCGCCTCGGCGCGCGCCGCTGCCTCTGGTACGGCGCCCCGCCCGACGCCGGCGCGCCGCGCGCCGCCCGCAAGGTGCGCGGCCGCCGCTACCTGTGCGCCTGCTGCCCCGCGCCGCACGCGCCCCCCTCGCCCCTCGCGCCCCTCGCGCCCCACGCGCCCCACGCGCCCCCCTCGCCGCTGCCCGACGACGCGGGCTGGTACGGCAAGGGCTACCGCAAGGGGCGCCGCCGCCGCAGGTAGCGGCCCGCGCCGCCCCGCGCGGACGCCCCCCAGTGCGCTAGTGAATTGGACGCCGCCTGAGTGTGTGGCGCGTTGTGTGCATCGAGTGCGTTAAGGAAGTTTCCGTCGACTGACCCGCCGCCACCCGACCGGGAGATATAGAACAATGGGACTATGTTTAAGTATTTATTTACAACTAGACTGCATGAACCTGTGAGATTTGATATTTTGAACAATGTACGCCATAATATATGTAGATTTTTCTAAACATTAACATAAAGCCCCATATAAAAAATGGCCCAAATTATGAAATTTGACTTCTTACAAGTGGTACAAAATGGTCAGTAACATTTAGCAATTGGTGGATACTTTGATACTAACTACAGCGAGTTTAAAATTCCAAGGTCGTCGGAAAAAGTTTGGCGACTCAAATTAATTTTAGAGATCGGATCTCAAATAATTTCAATTCGTCACAAAATGATCACAATCGGTCAATTAATATTGATAATTGGTAATTGTTCTTTACACATTAATTATAAAATTAACAAAAAGCAAAGATACTAGAAAGTTATGTAATACACAATTACAACAGTCTAAAAATAGTCACTGGAGTTTAAAATCTCAAGGAGGTCCCTACCATCATAGCACTTCAATTTGATTGTTTTAACTACTTTCAAAGAAAAAAAGCATTGTTACAATTACTGTGCAAAAGGTCAGAGTATTTAGCAATAGGCAACAAAAAATTGGGGTTATGTTCAGGAAAGGTTAATGTAGATTTTTGTTAATTTATCCAATTTATATGTTAGTAACTGTTATTATATACCACTTATTAAAATTAATTGACCAATTGTGACCAATTGAAATTATTTGAGATCCGATCTCTAGGATTAATTTGAGCCGCCAAAATTTTTCCGATGTCCTTGAAATTAATAATTTTATTTTTGAATTCTCTGTAGTTAGTGACAAGTATTGACCAACTGCTAAAAATCACTGACCATTTCTTGACCAATTCGGACCACTTTTAAGAAATCAAATTTCACTATTTGGCACGCTTATTGGATGAGGCCTTAACATAACTCCTTTTTGATTTGGAGCCCAATTACCGATTTGAGAGGTTGTGATAATAGGTATTAGGAATCCTTAAACGTAAATGCTGCCTACTTTCCTCTCCTCTCATATCTTTTTTTTCTTTTGAAAAAATCTCATGCTTATTTCTCACAACCTTACAATTCTGTGTCAATGATCTAATTTTATAACTAATTTTAAACAAAGAACAAATATAACTGTGATTTAATATTCTATGTTGCATTGTCGATTATTCCTATCAAAATTGTGATAGCAAGTGTCTCCAGAAGCTTTCATTTAAAGGGGACAAATCATGTGTAACAAGTTTTTCGATTATCAAATATAAACTCGAATGATTGATTGGAATCATTAGTATTAATTTGACTTGGGCCTAATTTTTTTAATATTAAAAACGAGACTTCATAGCAAATAATTACTTAAATTATTAAGAACGAATTAGAGGTTACAAATGCCTGGAATATGAAGTGTGGTAGAGTTATGGAGCCAATGAGTGTCAATAATATTGATGTAATTAATTTTATTGTAATTATAAGAATAAGACACATTGTATGTTATTTCATTTACATTTCAAGTTATTTAATACATATATGTATAATCCTATATTATGCTAACATGATAGGGTTTTTTTAAATTGTTTTTCGACATCTGTTATCCTATGATCAGCTTACCATAACAATTGTTTAATTGTTGTAATGATCTTTCAATGTAATCTGATTTTATGGATTACCATTTGGTTTTGATAAGTATTTTTCAGGAACTTTGCATTTGCTTAAAACAATAATCTCATTTATGATCGACAAGAAATGAACTAAACACAAAGCGGTCACTGAGTGAGGCGTAAATTGTGAAACGTATGAGTCGGCGTTCGTTTGGCCTAGCAGAGTGTGAAACCATAACAACGTGCATGACGTCAAACTAAAAATACCGATGGAATTTCTCTCCAGGCCAAAGCAATGCGCGGGCGAGCACTATCGCGATACATCCTTTAGTTTGCCCACACGCTCCGTTCGATATCTACATTGCTGCTGCGTACCTACTTGTTCTACAGTGAATTGCGATAATAAATTAATACAGTTATTGAAAGTGTCCTTACTTTATCAAGTTATAGTTCTGCTAACAGAGTAAGTACGCGTTTATTAGTATACGATGATTTTGAAGTGGATTATAATTATTAATCACCTAAACGATAAATTTAAGTACAACACAATGTTTGATATGCAGAATATTTTTTTTCTAACAAACATTAAAAGTACCGCAAATATGAAGCATTAAAATTGGTGTTTAAATAGTAATACTAATAAGTTTTAACAAAACTTTAAAAAAAGAACTCAAAAATTATGTTTTAAGTTACGTTTGAATCCAACGGTTTTATTATATATATATAGTTAGGTACCGGGTTTTTGATATCCTTTATTTTCCGCTAAGATCAACGTTTGATTTGATTTTGGAACAGATAATTAAAAGTTATCCATTTAGATATGAATAAGTAACTATGAACGTATCATAAACGGAACTCTATGTATATTGTATACGATACGCTGGAACGTCAATAAAAAAAAAATTCTATGGATAAATATTAAATTGACGGAAAGAATTGCGTTATAATATTTATTTTGTCTAAAT